>CM067330.1:79477500-80727500 GCA_034376525.1 Nicotiana benthamiana
ACACCTTTTTCTTGTAGCAGACGCCCTATTTGTTCAGCCCGTGCTTCCAAAGTCCGTTCAGCTGCCTGATTTAGCTTTTGAAACTGCCACAAATCCCTTTCCAACCCCACTGTTACCGCATAGCAATGTTCCCTCTCAGCTTTGAAATCCTTAGTCTTCTTAGGCATTTTTCTTTCAGCTATGGTAACCCTCTGTTTTAGACCAGTTCTTTCATTGCCGATCCCTTCTTTTAACTGCTCCAATATGCGGGCCCTTTCTTCAGCATTTTGAGCTAATTGTCTCTGGGCTCTAGAAAATTCACCTTCTGCCTAATTTAAGTCAAAACCGTATTCGGTTACTTTTCGGTGCAAGTTCTCTATAAGCTTTTCATCCTTTGTACTCCTCGGAGGGTTTTCTGCGGATGTTTTCTTTTTCTGGATCTGGGCTCGCATGGCTTCGTTTCCTTAACTAATACCTTCTTTTCTCCTTCGTTAGCAGTAATTTGCAGGCTTTTTTCGAATTGCAATTCCTGAATTTTCTTTTCCAGCCTTCCAATGGTAGCACGATATTCTTGTTCTTTTGCTAACAAATCCCATTGCTCTTGTGAGTACCGACGAATCCTCTGAGGTGAGGCCTTTTAGATGGTCTTTCGTGCTCAGTTTGTCTCTTACCCCAAGCAAGGTACCCCAGAGATACTTCACCTCGGGCAAGATATTGTACACAAGTGTCAGCGATTAGGTATTGGCATTCACTCCAGATTTTGCGAACCATTGCTTCGGGGAACTGACTATCAAGCCCAATTTCGTCTACTCGGATGCTAAGATCTTCTTCTTTTGGCACTATCTGGCATCTTCCCAGTTGTATCAAGACCCGATGCGGGGCGTAAGGCTGGATGCTTCTATGGCCCACTAAGAGAAAATGCAATTCTGTTGCGGACATATGTACAACTTCATCCACGGAGAACCAACTGAGCATCCATTGTATTTGACTTGCAGAAATAGACCGGAGATGTGATACCCACTATGCGGCACCCTCTGGTAATTTAAAACCATTCACCCTGTTGTTAACTTCTTCTATGCAACCTTTCGTTGGCAACACGCCATTCATGAACCGAGGCCTGGGACATAGATGCTCAATCATCCAGATTTGTAATAGCAAGTTACAGCCTTCGAAGAAATCCCCGCCTGCTTTACAAGTGGTGAGGGCTCGGAAGATATCAGACAGGATCATCGGAGCAAGAGTGCTATTTGCCTGAGTCATGAATGTACTAACAACCCCCGCAATTCGTATGTCGATGTTTCCGTATTTTGTGGGGAATATTAAAAGGCCCAAGAAGGATACCATAAATGCGAAGCATCGGTGCTCCGCCCATTTGTTCTGATTTCCCTTGCTACAGATGAGGTTTTCAGAGTTGTTGAATCCTCCGATATGGCCATATCTTTGGTATATAAATAGAAGGGTGCAAAATCCAACCAACTGGTCAGGGTTGTGAATTTTTCATCCAATTTTCAAAACATCAAGAAATATGTGCACAGCAAGGGCCCCAGGTGTTATCAAGTATTTATGTCTTAGCGGGATTGTGTGAGTCCCGTTGTATCCGGTCATTTCCTCCAAAGTCAAGGTCAGCTCAAAATCTGAGAAGTGGAAGATGTTGTGGGCAGGGTCCCAGAAGGTGATTAGGGATTTTATGATGTCCCCTCTAGGGTCGATTTTCAGCAAACTAGTGAGGCCCCCCAGATGCGCATTGACCTTTTTTTGTCCGGCTTCTCCGAGGTCATCCCACCACAGCCGCATCTCCAAAGGAATTTTGTTTATTATTGTGCTCATTCTGCACATTTATTAGGGCGGATTAGTATTCTCAAACATAAAAATTGACATTTATGAAATTTATTTTGAAAACAAGGATTTGTTTTGCAAATACGGCCTCTCAACACTTCGGCTAGAAGGTTTTTCAGGTTGTGCTTGCTTACCAGCCCAAATAAAATACAGAGGCAATTATTTGCGCAAGATCAGCCCTCCGACGTCCCCTGTAGCGTTATTAAGCTATTATCGCAGTCATGACACCATCCGACTCATTTTGAAGTAGCAAAATAAACTTGGGCATTTCTTGATATTTTTGACAAAAGGGGTTGGACCCGGCCAAAATGATTTATCAAAACCTGCGGACATCATTGAAAATTCCAAAATTGGCCTCTTTTTTTTGTGCTTTTTTTAAAGCAAATCCGGCAGCATTTCAGCGTTATTTGTGTATTGGTTTTTAAAAGCTACTGCCCTAGCACTTCTTATTTTCTCTCAATTGCCGGTCAACATGCGAATCCAAGGCAAGTATATTAGCACGTAAGAATGCATCAGAGTGGTCTTTTATTTCATGGTACCTATCCTAGACGGACCCAACCCATGTGTTGAGTCCCCTAAGTCAAAATGCATGATGCACATAAACATTCCTACTAGGGATCCGACATGAAGTTTTGTTATACTGGTTTGAAAACCTCGGTATAGGGTCTAGACTATGTACCCGAGCGGAAAACTCGAGTCGAGGAGGGGGATACGTACCGTGGACCCGCGAGATCGTCCGGCTTTGTAACTTTCCCAGCCTCTTTCTTAATTCATGGTAAGACACTAACAGTATAGGGAGTCTCAACCAGTAAGCACATCCCTGGAGGTGAGAAGAAAAGGTTTTCGTAACAGTTTATATATACAGTTCTAATAATATCAAAGTGGTAAAACATGCATCATTTAGCACAGAACAGGTAAGCAAATCAAAAGAAACCAAATATAACAGTCACTGTAAGCTCGAATTCTTGAACCCTGAACCAGAGATTCTGGGTTCCTTCCATCCCCAGTAGAGTCGCCAGAGTTGTCACACCTCCTTTTTATCGCTTACACGTTGTTACCCCGAAAGGCGACACGTGTATAGGAGCTTTTCCAATTAATGTGACATTATTCGAGATGGGATTAATTATTTATTTCAAGAGTCGCCACTTGGAATAGGTTTGGCTTTTGGTGTCCCAAGTCACCGATTTATTTAAAATCCCAAATCGAGGAAATTTCGACTACCCAATTGGAGGTTGCGAACCAGAAATTCGTGAGTAAGGAATTATGTTGACCCGAGGTAAGGTATTAGGCACCCTCGGATCCTGTGGTTCTAACACGGTCGCTTAAACTGAACATAAGTGGCTAAAACATGATTTGCTACACCTGTTAACTCGTAATTTTATATTATTAACCTGTTTTAACATCATTTAAAGGAATTTTGCAATGTTATTAAAACACATCGCGAATTGCGTCACATAAATGCACCCGCAATTTTAGACATGTTTCAATTTCATTGAGAATAGGATTTGGGTCACATAAATGCGCACCCGAATTTAAGAAGGTATTTTTATTAAACACGCGCACCTATAGAAACTACGTCTTTGACATTTATGGGAAGGCCGTGAAATTTTCTAAACGGTACCTCCTAGTCTTTCTATGTGTTCTAATGAACTAAGGAGCCTACGCATGGTGTTTACTAATGTGATTCACTTTTAGCAGGATATTCTAACATAGGCTAAACTTCCTAGTCTTGCCTATTCTTAAATGTCTTAATTGTTGTATCAATAAACTATGTACTAAGAAACACCACATGGCTTTAGCCTCGTTCATGGCTAATTACCATGTATTGAATTGTTTTTGGGCCAGCCCAGGAGCACATATTGCTCAGGCAGTAATTGATAACCATTTTGACTGGTTTGGGTGGCTAATCACTTAGCCCAGAAAAACACGTGTTGTATTTCAATGCTTGAGCACTTACTAGGCCTCATGAATGAGCCCAGTACTGATTTGACTAAAGGACCCCAGTTGATAATAACCTTTTTTATTTGACATTATATACAAAATCAAATTTCTATATATTCACGAAGGGAATATTAATAACCATTTTTTGTATCAGTTTCTAACATCAAATTTGAATCAAATGATTCATATACCCATCAGTCAGAGTATGTGAACCTAACTCTTCAAAATTTGAGCACGACTTAGATTTAAAGCATAGTAGATCAGGAAAACAATGCTAATATGTTGAAACTTAAATTATCCAACACAATGCATGATATTGGGCTTTAAATATTTACTAAACTATCATTTTTTGGAATCCTCATTTTAAACAAAACATGACATATATGTTTGGGTGAGCAGCATCATCTAGTTGATTACACAATCAGCTACTCATGTGAACCAACAAGACTAAGATTGAAACTAGCTATTTATTATACACATGAAAAGGAAAAATTCAATCAAATGTTCAAATTATTACATGTTGAAACAATCCCAAATGTCCATTTAGTACAGAAGTGGATCAGTCTAAAATTGAACTATAACATGATGATTATCCTATCACTACACCTATATCAGAATTAAATGGGGAAAATGGGGGAAGGCTTAAGAATGATACAATGGAACTCCAAATCTGCATATTCATGAATTTTTCATGCTTAAACTTCAAGGTATCAGATGAACAAATAAATGTACTTGTAATTTAAGTGAAACAGGAGCCTATGAGTGAAGATAAAGGACCAGTTAAGCAAAACAATAGCCAATCGCACATTATGCCCATAGTTTCAACAGAATTGTGAGAGAATTAAGCTAAAAAAGGATCAAATTCAACCACTGATAGTATTTCCAGGTATAGAATTAGTATTCCAGCTCTAGTGTTTAAAGAGAAAGGTTTTGGATCCCTATCCAATGCCCCAAATGGCTCATTTTATAGTCAAATTGTTAGGGCATCAGATTTTACCTTGTTTTCTTTTTAGTCCTCAACTCAAATTGAATTTTTGCCTAAGTAATCCTTCAATTTCTGAATTGTGCCTCAAGTTTGAGGCTGGAATTATGTATTAGTCCCTGCTGGAAAGTTCTAAAGGATTCCTATCAGATTTTTATAAGTTTAAATCCATGTTATACCCTCACTAGCTTTCCTAAATTACCTAACCCTTAATTTTGACCTTGGTCAGTTCTTTTAACCCTAGTTCAGTCCAATTAACCTTGGTTAGTCAAATTCAGGTCACTTTTTAGACTAACAAGCTTGTCAATATCAGAACTAGCCAAAATTGACAAGGCTTAACACAAATGCCTTAATACAGATTTCCACACACACTATACAGGATCAAAAATCAAAATGACCAGAAAAATAAATGCATCTATCGGCACAGAGGACCAAAACTATCATGAACTAATGATCAGGCATTCAGTGACACAATCAGACAGTCAAACTAATCAGAAAATTATTAAATCAATAAAATTCATCAAATTATGAGAGTTATACCACTTAAAAGCTAATTATAACAGGATGGTGAACTATTTCAGAGACGAGAAGGTTTCCGGACTAGTGAGACACAACGAACATATGAACACTGAACCCTAATCTTAGGTGAACTTTGTGGACAACCAGATAAAAAACCAAATGCAATGAAGTTCAGACTTTAAAACATGTAATTATTGAACCTAATCAGTTATCCCATGCTAGTGACAAACGAAAAAACATATGAACATTGAACCCTAATTTTAGGTGAACTTTGTGGACAACCAGACAAACAACCAAAATCAATAAAAGAAATTCAGACTTTAGAACATGTAATTACTGAACCTAATCAGTTATCAAAGAATCAAACATCAAAGCAAAAGAAAAATGGAAAATAGGCTGGAAAACTTATTTTTTATTCTTGTTCGCCTTTAAAACAATTCAACTGGACCTTTGTTCTTCCATAGGGGTTCTGAACCTTCTAGGATGGTGTTTAATCAGCTTCAAAGCTCATGGGAGAGATTTTCAAAGTTCTGAGACCTCAATAGGTCTTAAATTTGGATTTTGAGTGGTTCGGGGTTGCTTGAGACTCGAGGGTAGCATGATTGGTGTTAAGGAGGATCAAGGACTGCCTGGGAGGGTTTTGAGGCTTTTCAAACATGTTTGGGGATTTAGGGTTAGGCTTCAAACTCAAATTCGAAGAGTTTCAGGGTGAGTTGAGAGTGATAATGTGCATGGTTGGAACGGGAAGGGGGAGGTGCCTTAGTGGTGTAGTTTTGGACAGCTTTGGAATGAGGTCGCTGGAGGTAGGGTTTCCGGCCACCTTTCAGGGGATATTCGAGACGGGGGGAGAGGGGGGTTGTATTCGAGGGAAACCAATTACATGGTGGGATAGGGAGGTCGTGTTGGTTAAGTGGTGTAATTTTGGGGTAGTTTGGTTGCCAGCCGCCGCCGTGAGGCGATTTCCGGTGGCGGCAATAGGGTGGTTAGCCGGTAGTCAACGGTGATGACAGGGTGGTCGATGGGTGTTTGTTATAGCCGGAGAAGGAGATACGAGGAGGGTAAGTTTTGGTCGTGTATGTATTGAAAGTGTTTGGACATATATATATGGTTTAAGATGGGGTTTAGTAGCAGTTGGATTGGGGCGAAATCAACGGCTGTGATGATGGGGGGTAACGATGTCGTTTGGTTTAGTGGATGTGTTTATTGGGTTGAGGCTGTCGTTTGGGCTGGATTGTATAGTGATTTGGAGGAGAAGACAAGTTGGGCCTCTCTCTCTCTCTCTCTCTCTCTCTCTATATATATATATATATATATATATATATATATATATATATATATATATATATATATATATACATGTATTGTATTTTTGTCTTTTTCTTTTAATTAAAATTAATTAATAATTGTATTTAAAAACCACAAATCACAAATAAACTAAACTAAGTCAAACTTAGGCAAGAAGAATTTCAAATACGGAAATGTCTATGTATTTTAAATTGTAAAACTAATTTATTTAATAATTAAATCCCAATTAATCCTAAACACGCAGTAATGAACATGCACATGCAATCAGATCCTAAGAATTAAAATCGTAACATTTAAAGAAAAATCCTACACTTTTAGAGTTCTATAGGAGCTTATTTCGGCCGGTCAAAAATCATATGCTCACACTCCTCTATCCCTATTTCCTATTTCACTTTATTTTATTCAGAAACAATATATTGTTATTTCTTCAGACCCTGTATGTAGCAATCTTAGATAGTCTGTGACACTGTGACACCAGGTTTTTGGTATTTGAAGGTTCAAAAGTTGTAAATGACGTAGATTTAAGATATATAATTGTTGACTTCCGCTTAGATATTTAAAGTTTCGCTATTATTATATTAACGCCTTGTGTTTGTTAAAAGAAGTAATATAAAAGTGTAGTAAATAGTTAAGGTTTGGCTTGCCTAGCTCCCACTAGTAGGCGCCATCATAACTCCCGAAGATGAAAAATTTGGTCTGTGATACGTTAGATATACAAAGGCTATTAATGGATGAATTAGCATGGTTAGAGACAAAATTATCCTTAAAGTCCCTTAAGTTAAAGAGTATAGAGGGCATTGTTGTAAACAATTAAATTTTTAATAATTATGCAATGCATTTTAATTTTTAATACACGACACCAAATAATGCCTACCAGACGACCCCTAAGTGTATTTCCACAAGTGGGGTTTTGGGAGGGTGATATGTACGTAGATAGGGACGGATTTAGGGGGTGCAAGGGTGTTCACCCGAACCCTCTTTGCCGAAATATTATATTATGTACACAACGCAAAATCTGATTTTTACATTTATATATTATGTTTGAATCCCTTTCACACAATCCAAAAGCACGATTTACTGGTCAAGGAGGTTCAAAATCATTATAAGGTTATTGATTCAATTCCCATTAGCTACAATTTCTTTATATTTTTTTAACTTTTTGAACCCGCTTTAACAGAAGTCTTGCCTTTGCCACTATACGTAAACCTAACTCTTACTTTGTGCAGATGGTAGTTTCCGACAGGGCATAAGTATACTATAATGACATTATATTTCCAAGTAAACAAAGAAATGTAATACATCCCTTCTTTTTTACAACCAAGGATAGAGAAGTTTGAAGTCATTGGGTGAATGATTAGGATCAAGAGCCAAATAAATACCAGAATCTTTCATCAACCAAGTGCAATAAATATTCTTGAAAATCTTCCCTCCACAATAGCTCTTATGTAGTTTAAAAACATCAAAATTATTATACTTTAAACCAAAGAAAAGCTACAATGGTAAAGTGTAGTCCCAATAAAATTCATATGAAATGAGAAATCAAATTTATCACCAACTTTAAGTGTACGAACTCCAATTTCATCGTCTTCAGATTTACAATGAACTTTGAGTAAAGGAGTATTTTGAGGGAGTCCGTTTATAAAACTAAGGGTAATTTTTGGATTTAAATTGAAAGAATTTGTTATATGCATAAGGTTGATATGTTAGATATATGGACTTATACTATATACATATGGACAATATGTGGATTAATTATATGTTATGTGCTATCTTTTGGTTTGGCCTAAATTAGTGGTCTTTTGGGATATTATTATTAAGTAACCCAATACATTGTCATATAAAGTATAGGGTATAATTTCTTGTGTAGATACCCATAAAGAGTAACCTTAGTTAATGATGGGCTAACTAAGGTTACATGCATGAGACTCTTGGGTTACATGTAGGTTACATGTGACCTTTGATATTCAATGCTTATAATTAGGGGGCTTATGGTTCCCATTTGATGCAAGAACATTTCTCTTCCTTTTCCCATTGAGAGAGAGAGCAAAAGTTTGTCTTGCACATCAAGTGGAAAGCCTAACCTTGGACTATCTTCAAGAAACTCAACCCCGGACGATCTTCAAGCCGGATCAAGGAGCTTCCACTTATGGATTCAGGTACGCTTCCGCTTATGTTATAGTTCCAAATAATTCGATATGAAGGCTACAGTTTTATAGTCGGATTTATTCCAACAATTGGTATCAAAGCCTCCTTCGTATTGTGTTATTTGGAAATTTTATAGCTACGTAATTCAAAACTGCAATTCAAGAATTTCGTAAGCTACTGTATTTATCTAGTACTATATTGTGGCCAATATGCTATTATGAATTCAGATTGAATCTTGCTATTGATATATAATTTTGTATGGAATTTTTTGAAATATCGAATCTATATGCTTTGATGAGTGATTTGTTGATGACAAACTTCAGTATTTCAATACCTTGCTATCACCGGATGAATTGAAATATTGAAATTATTTGCATAAACTTCGATTGTTAAATATTATTCCTTGTTTAAGCCTTTTGTTGAAAGCCCCATAAAGTTGGACAGAAGGCCAAGATAATCGATTATCACCAAGTGATAATCGATTATCCTGGAATTTCCAGCAAATTGGAAATTCCAGAAAGCCAGCATAATCGATTATCCTTAAGGATAATCGATTATCCTGGAATTTCCAGCAAAATTGGAAATTCCAGAGAACCATCATATTATCCTGGAATTTCCAGCAAAATTGGAAATTCCAGAAAGCCAGGATAATCGATTATCCCTTAGGATAATCGATTATCCTGGAATTTCCAGTAAAATTGGAAATTCTAGAGAGCCAGAATAATCGATTATCCCTTTAGGATAATCGATTATCCTGAAATTTCCAGCAGAATTGGAAATCCCAGAAAGCCAAGATAATCGATTATCAGGTCGTGATAATCGATTATCTGGCAATTTATTAACAGAAACGTTTTTTTTCTGGGGACATTAATGGAGACATAATGCAAGATTAATGTTATAACATTAATGTCCTTTATTAAAGAAATGTTTTTATTTTCTGGGGACATTAATGGAGACATAATGCAAGATTAATATTATAACATTAATGTTTTGTCCATTATTATTCAGATTTTACCTTATAAACATGTAATTTTCAGTCAAGATTCAATATATGGCTTAAAGAACTAATTCATTTTGCATCTAATATTTTAAATTAATCAATTGAAACATTATGTTACCAAAGTAACCTCTTTTGTGAAGATTGATTGGTTTTAAGATATAAGATGACTGTGTATGTTCGTATTCCATGCGCTTAACACCGGCCCAAAGGAAGGTTGTTATTTTCCAGGAATTCGAGCATGCTTATGGTGATAAATATGTGACAATTATTAAGTTTTCCATGTGAATATTAAGTCGGCCCAAAGGAAGGTTTGATATTTGACAGGAGTTTATTGTCAATATTTGATTACTACACCAAGAGTACCAATTACAAGTTGATTTTCTGTCCAAAGACTAAAATCAATGTTGTGCTCGGTATCTTGTAATGGGATTTGCCTATTTTGAATCTGTATACTAAAGTTCAAATTCAAATAATTGTAAGCATGTTTTAAGTTGTCCTTGTTCTATTTTCAGTGAATTCTTCAGCTGCTACAATATCTGCGAACATTAACAGCATCCCTGTGCTTAATGGCACAAATTTTAAGGAATGGAAAGAAAATATTATGATAGTTCTCGGTTGCATGGATCTAGACCTTGCACTTCGGATTGAGAAACCTACTTCTCTTGAATATACATCTTCTTCTGATGACAAGAAGGAGATGGAGAAGTGGGAACGCTCAAATCGCATGAGTCTTATGATCATGAAACGTGCAATTCCAGAATCTTTTAGGGGCACTATGACTGAAGAAAATAATGCCAAAGTTTTCCTTGAGGACCTTGAAAAGCGTTTTGCACAAAAGGAAAAGGCGGAAACTAGTACTCTTTTGAGTAAACTTGTTTCCATGAGGTATAAAGGCAAAGGAAACATAAGGGAGTACATTTTAGAAATGTCTCATATTGCTTCAAAACTAAAGTCACTCAAGTTTGAATTACCTGAGGAACTACTTGTGTACTTAGTTTTGATCTCTCTCCCTGCACAATTTAATCAGTTTAAGGTCAGTTACAACTGCCTAAAGGAGAAATGGACTCTTAATGAACTCATTTCACACTGTGTGCAAGAGGAAGAGAGAATAAAGCAAGATAAAACAGAAAGTGCTCATTTGGCATCATCTTCTAGAGACAACAAGAAAAGGAAAAATAAGGAAGTTGCGGTCTCAAGGCCCCAGAAGAAGCAACACAAGGAAAATAAGGTTGAAACTACAGAATCGGGTTGCTTTTTCTGTAAGGGGACTAATCACAAGAAGAAAGATTGTACCAAATACCACGCTTGGCGTGCGAAAAAGGGTATATCTCTTGCTCTTGCTTGTTCTGAAGTTAATTTAATTTCGGTACCTAAAGATACTTGGTGGGTAGATTCTGCTGCTACTACTCACATAAGTGTATCTATGCAGGGTTGCCTGAACTGCCGAAAACCAAGTGATGGTGAAAGATACATCTATGTTGGTGACGGCAAAAGGGTCGAAGTTGAGGCTATTGGAAATTTTAGGCTATTATTGGTTTTTATTTGGATTTGAATGACACTTTTGTTGTACCGTCTTTTAGACGGAATTTAATTTTTGTTCCCAAATTGGACATATCCGGTTATTCTTGTTCATTTGGTAACAATAAAGTGAGTCTTTTTCAAGGTTCAAATCTTATCAGTACTGGTCTTTTATTAGCATATGATAGCCTATATTTGTTTGACATAATAACCTCACATAACGAAACTTTGCATACAAGTTCTAGTGGTACCAAAAGAAAATTATCTAATGAGAATTCTTTATCACTCTGGCACAAGCGTTTAGGTCACATATCCAAACAAAGAATCCAGAAACTCGTGTCAGATGGAATTCTTGATTCTCTTGATTCCTCAAATTCGGATATTTGCATTGAGTGTATCAAGGGTAAACAAACAAACAAGACGAGATTAGGTGCCCAGAGAGCTTCAGATGTCTTAGAATTGATACATACGGATATTTGTGGGCCATTCCCTACACCTTGTAGAAATGGTCAACAATACTTTATCACATTTATAGACGATTACTCTCGTTATGGATACCTATATCTCATTCATGAGAAGTCCCAATCTACAGACGTGTTCAAATCATATAAGGCCGAAGTTGAAAATCAACTAAGCAAAAGGATTAAAACCGTTATATCTGACCGTGGTGGTGAATACTATGGTAGATATGATGGTTCAGGTGAAGAACGTCCAGGGCCATTTGCCAAATTCCTAGATGAGTGCAGGGTCGTTCCTCAGTACACTATGCCAGGAGTACTAATATGAATGGTGTAGCTGAGAGACAAAATCGGACACTAAAGGACATGGTGAGAAGTATGATTTGTCATACTACTTTGCCAGACTCACTCTGGGGAGAAGCATTGAAAACCGCAGCATATATACTTAATAGGGTTCCAACTAAAGCTACAATCAAAACCCCATATGAACTTTGGACTGGAAATAAGCCCAGTATAAATCACTTACACATTTGGGGTTGTCCAGCTGAGGCAAGGCCTTACAGGCCAAATGAAAAGAAACTGGATTCTAATACGGTAAGTAGCTATTTTGTTGGATACTCTAAGAGATCCAGGGGGTATAAGTTCTATGATCCCACTTCTAGAACTATTTTTGAGACGGGTAATGCTCGGTTCTTTGAGGATATTGAGTTTGGGGGGTGGGGAGATAGAGTTAGAGATTTTGTCTTTGAGGAAGAACGTGTGTCTTTTCCTCTAGTTGTTGATCTTGATCAGGGTGTTCTCATTCCTGACACGGATCACACAACTCCAGTTCAAGACAATCTTGATAATCTCCCTAATCAAGTTCCTGATATTATTAATGAAATTCAAACTCAACAACCTCAAGAACCTGAAGTGCCATTAAGGAGATCCACTAGAGAGAGGAGAAGTGCAATTCCGGACGATTATGTTGTATTTCTCCAAGAACATGAGGCAAACTTGGAAATGGTGGAAGATACTCTTGTCTTCCTCCAAGAACAAGAAAGTGACATTGGACTTGAGGAAGATGATCCAATCAACTTCCGTCAAGCCATGAAAGGTTCTAACTCTCAAAAGTGGATTGATGCAATGAATGATGAGATGAAGTCTATGAGCGATAACGGTTTTTGGAAGCTTGTTTCATTACCCAAAGGTGTTAAACCAATTGGTTGCAAATGGATATTTAAAATCAAGAGGGATTCAGAGGGCAATGTCATTAAGTTTAAAGCTCGCCTTGTTACAAAGGGCTACACTCAAAAGGAAGGCATTGATTATAAAGAGACTTTCTCTCCAGTTTCATCGAAAGACTCTTTCAGAACAATAATGGCACTAGTAGCACATTTTGATCTTGAACTTCATCAGATGGATGTTAAGACAGCGTTTCTCAATGGTGACATTGAGGAATCAATTTATATGATGCAACCTGAAAACTTTGTTTCGGGAGACTCAAAGAAAAGGATTTGCAAATTAAGGAAATCCATCTATGGGCTCAAGCAAGCTTCCCGTCAATGTTATCACAAGTTTCATGAGGTCATTACATCTTTTGGTTATGAACCAAATATTGCTGATGACTGTATATACCATAAGTTCAGTGGGAGCAAACATATTTTTCTGGTTTTATATGTCGATGACATACTGCTTACCAGTAACGATATAGGATTATTGCGCGAAACTAAGAAATCTCTTTCAAGAAATTTGAAATGAAAGATCTTGGTAATGCCTCTTTTGTATCAGGAATTCAGATACATCGAGATCGGTGTAAAGGTGTTCTCGATCTGTCACAAAAGGGCTATATCAATAAGGTTCTTAAAAGATTTGGCATGCAGGATTGTAAACCAGGCGACACCCCTGTTGCTAAGGGAGACAAGTTTAGTCTCAAACAGTGCCCAAAGAATAGTTTTGAAACCATGGAAATGGAGAAGACACCTTATGCTTCGGCTGTAGGGAGTCTGATGTATGCTCAGGTATGCACACGACCTGATAAAGCATACATTGTTGGGATGCTGGGCAGATATCTCAGCAATCCGGGAATGGACCATTGGAAGGCAGCCAAAAGGGTCATGCGATATTTATATAGAACAAAGGATTACATGCTCACATATCGGAGATTGGACCAGCTTGAGATCATCGGGTACACCGACTCCGATTTTGCTGGATGTCAAGATAGTCTGAAGTCTACATCAGGCTATATCTACATGCTTGCTGAAGGTGCTATCTCTTCAGAAGCATCAAGCAAACTCTTACGGCGACTTCCACCATGGAAGAGGAATTCATGGCATGTTATGAAGCATCCAATGAGGGATTATGGCTGCGAAATTTTGTTAATGGACTGCGCATAGTAGACAGTATTAAAAGGCAACTCAGGCTATTATGCGACAACAGATCAGCAGTCCTTTATGCTAACAATAACAGTAGTTTGACGAAGGCAAAGCATATGGACGTCAAATTTCGGGTTGTTAAAGAAAGAGTACAAAGTGGACAATTGTGCATAGAGCACATCAGTACAAACTCCATGATTGCGGATCCGCTTACTAAGGGATTGCCACCCAAAGTATTTCATGAGCATATTGCTCGCATGGGTGTCAAATCAGTTGAGTATTATAAGTTTTAGTGGGAGTTTGTGTTATACAATTATGTATTGTCCAGTACATTCGGTAATTCGGTCTTTAAGGTTTTATCTGCAAATATTCAGTCTTAAAGTTTTATGTACTCTTATGGTTTATGATTGATCTCAATAAGGTGAATCAGTTGGAAATAGACATTCTATTTCAAACCACACTTTATGTTATTTCCATGCTACACACCTATACTTGATCCATGTCGTTGGTTATATTGATATACGTGATCAATGTTGGGTCTAGTTACGCAAGAGTAACTAAGATCTCTTAGATCCTATGTTGATATGATTGATGGACCGGATTGTTCATGACGATTTTATTTTGATAGCAATACTGAGCTCATAAAGTTACAATGTAACATATAATACTAAGGTTTGTACATATGCATGAGTATATCGTCCAAGTGGAAGATTGTTAGATATATGGACTTATACTACATACATATGGACAATATGTGGATTAATTACATGTTATGTGCTATCTTTTGGTTTGGCCTAAATTAGTGGTCTTTAGGGATATTATTATTAAGTAGGCCAATACATTGTCATATAAAGTATAGGGTATAATTTCTTGTGTAGATACCCATAAAGAGTAACCTTAGTTAATGATGGGCTAGCTAAGGTTACATGCATGAGACTCTTGGGTTACATGTAGGTTACATGTGACCTTTGATATTACATGCTTATAATTAGGGGGATTATGGTTCCCATTTGATGCAAGAACATTTCTCTTCCTTTTCCCATTGAGAGAGAGAGCAAAAGTTTGTCTTGCACATCAAGTGGAAAGCCTAACCTTGGACTATCTTCAAGAAACCCAACCCCGAACGATCTTCAAGTCGGATCAAGGAGCTTCCACTTATGGATTCAGGTACGCTTCCGCTTATGTTATAGTTCCAAATAATTCGATATGAAGGCTACAGTTTTATAGTCGGATTTATTCCAACAGATGAATGATAAAATAAGTAATGAGAATTGAACTTTGGTGTAAGGGTAATAAGCCATTTTGAGAGACTTAGTTTTTTTTTATGAGAGTGAAATTGAAGTTTTGTTTCCTTATTTTATAAGTTATGATATACAGATTTGACATTGAAGTATTAGTTTAATTTGGATTTTTCTAGTCATAAAGAAAAGGAAAGAGTAATCTAATGCTATAGTTTAGCAAGTAAAGAACTTATGATTACGTTAATCTGATTTTGTTATTAAAGAAGGATACTTTTGACTTATATTTTTCGCGAATATTTAACATTCCTGTTTTTAAAAAATGTGGTCAATCATTTTTTCGGGAAAAAAAGGAAAAATAAATTAAAATTAAATTATTTAGTTATTTTCTTTTCTTTTTTTGGCAAATTTTGGAGTTTATTAATATAGAAAATAAAGATACCATAAATAGGTGAAATACGAGTAAGGGAGTCATATCGCCGGAGTTGTTACCCATATAACACAACCGGTCTAACCTTACCGTATACAACCTATTATGATAATATTACAAAAAAGCAAAAGAAAATTACAAGAAGATAGATTTATACGATAAGGAGGGGGACACCGATATTGTTACCCATATAACAATACCAGCAGCATCCTTATCTTGTAAATCCTATCGAGACTCTAATACAGGACATAACAGCAGAAAAAAAAAAGATGAAAATTAAAGTGATGGTAAAGAAAGCGGATTTGCTTTCTTTTCTTCATATTCTTGGATTGATAGTTCCAGTGGGGTTTTAACCTTCACGCTTGTTCCTCGCCCGAGTAGTTTTTAAGACGGGTTGTATGGCTTGTTTTTGCTTTGCGACTCTCATCAGGGGTCTTCGTAAATTGGCGTCTACGCCCATTCTGTTGTCGCAAAACCTTTCTCTTTCACAAGCTTTCTTATTAGCTTTACTATGCATTGGTGATAAATCACCATTTATCGCCACTTCAGCTTGACAATGTAATAACATTTCTTCTTCTTCCCCTACTTCTAAAATTTGTCTTCCTGTATCCTCGTTCAAAAATTTTTTAGATTCTGTATTTACCATTGCGTCCAAAGTTGTCTTTCCTCGGACGAGATTATTGACGCAATTGTGACGAGCTGACCCGCCTGAACCTTTGCTGCTGTGTTGATATCAGCATACTGAAAGTTGGCTGTATCATTCCTTTGCATATTCTGGTTAGTTGTTGGCAGCCGAGTTGAGATTTGAGCACCCACTGAAATTTCTGCTGAGTTCAATTGAAAGTTTTGTGCTGTATGATTATTGTTGAACTTTGATATCCCTTCAGTTGAGCTAACTGCTTTTACGTTATTTCTTGGAATAAAAACTGGAGCTTCGTGGTGTAGAATGCTGTTTAGACTTACTTGCATGTTTCTCGATTGCACGACAGTTCTTATTTGCTTTTTTCCTTTGACATTTTTGGTCAACTGAATCATCACTGTCTTCTTCATTACTGTCTTGACCACACTGTTGTTCTTCCTTTTCCCATGAAGAACTTGCAAGTCCTTCTCCCCAGCTCTCCTCATCATCAGAGTCCTTTTGGTCTTTCCACAATTTCGATTTAAAGACCTTTGCCCTCTTTGGCACAGTAGGAGTCGCTATGATTGGGAAACTTTGAAATTTTGACTGTATTTGCATATTTGTACCATTCATCTGATCTGCATTCTTTGTCTCTGATCTTTGTGAGATGGTTTGACTGTGACAAAGTTGCAAGTTTTCTCCCACTGTTTTTCCTTCACCATCTTGGACATTGGTAAGTACGTCGAAAGAGTTTGCGATTGAAAGTAACTCTGACTTGTTTCCTGCAATCTGGTTTTTACTATTGATTTTTGGAGACACTGCTTTGTTGACCATCGATGAACATTGTCCCTCTCCTCTAATATGTTGCCGATTATCAGAAGAAGGTGAAACAGAATTTGACTGAAACTGGGCAGCTTTATAGATGTTATTAGCTGCTGTAACTGTATTGGTCTCACTATCTTGATGTTCCCTGCCTTGCGCTTACCAGAAAATTGTGTGGCATATGTCTGTATAATGTCCTTACCAATATGATTTGTAGCAGATGTGGAATGATTCTGGATATTTAATTTGGCATCACTATTTGTGTTTTCATCTGTATCCTCAATTGATGCAACAGTCAAAATTTGCTCCACCTGAAGGCTGTGAGGCTTCAATCTGAATGGAACAGGAGATTCTCCATTTGGCACACTTGAAGCTGAACCAGTATTTTGTTCTGCCTCGTCAGACACAGTAGGAGTATCCCCAGTCCCTTTTGACACTATCTGATTAGTAGGACCATTCCTGGAGTATGTAACAGTAAAAGGTTGTTTACTCATTTGTGTAGTTTCATCATTGGATGTTGGTTGAGCTTTTGCATCTGACATATTTGGGCCAGTGATTTGTGCTGCATCAGCAGTCTCAGTGGCAGGACTTTCAGCCCATTTTGACACCACCTTAGGAGGAACTCCTTCTAATGGCTTCATCTGATCACTGGTACCATTTTGAGGGACAGTATTGACCTTTTAGAAAACTGGTCATAATCTGTCTTTGGCTTTGGAGTATAATCTGCAGGTGTAGCATCTATCTGCTGTCCACTGCATTTGTGTTGCTGTACATCCAGATCACTCACCTGATCATCCTTTGCAATTGTTTTAAACTGATCTGCAGCAGTTTCCAATATGCCAGCATTGTCCACAAAAGTTCTTGCATGACTTGTAGATGCAGGAACATCTGGGTGAAATTCAGAAGGTCGATTATCCCCTTTTATTACCTCTTCCATAAAGTCAACTTGAGCTGCTGCACAACTACTTGAATCATTTAGACCATCAACCAAATCTGCACCTGCTGACTTCTTTACATTATCAAGCTCAAAAATCTCCTCGTTAGACTTCTCTAATTCTGCTTCATGTGACACTTCTGAGACCTTAGAATTCACAGCATTCTCCTTTCCTGTATTTGCTTTATCACTCACATCAGAAAGGATCACTTGTTCATTAGACAAATTCTGGACAGATGCAATCTTGGCTGCAGTAGCTTTCCTATCATCCTTAACCATACAGTTATGCATAACAGCTTCATTTTGTGCAGAAGCTACTGGTGCATTTTGTACCAATTGATGTGAGGGATTAGAGAAATCAACTATCTGATTGCTAAATTTCTCTTGAACATCGTTAGAGCTTTGTGCAAGTCTTTTAGCATTTAAATACTCCCTTGCATCCCCTTGAAGTTTGTCAAACACTGCCAGTTCACGACCAGGCAGAACACTGCTCTCTGCCTTCCTTTCTGCGACAGATTTAAGTTTTTTCAATCTACACTCAAGTTCATCATGACCTTGATGCTTGCATAAGGTGCACTACTTAGGCATGTTATCGAACACTATTTCTTGCTGAAAGTCGACAGTTTTACCTGACACTTTATCTATAATCTGAAGCTTGACCTTACTAGGAAGTCTTGCCAGAAGATCGACTAAAATCTTGACTCTAGCGGCGCTGGGTCTCGTTCTGTCCTGGGTTGCCTTATCCACAGCGAGCGGTTTACCCACTGCTGAAGCAATAGATAATAGCGACCTTTTTGCAAAAAAATTTGGGGGCAGACCTGGCAAAGAAATCCACACAACTGCCTTCGACGTTTCTTCTTTCGGATTGAATTCTAACGTCCATGGGAGATTAATGTAATCTTGAATCCCGAGCTTCAGGTCATACTAGAGCAACTATTGCCGTTGCACCAAAACTCCCCTCTAAATGAAAAATATAACAATAATTACAAAAAGCACTTCTCATGCCTTTTTGGCTATTATGAATAATATTACGACTTATTTAAGTAGAAAAGAGTAGAACCTAACAAAATATGAAATTAGTTGAAGTACTATGACTAGTTAGTTTACTTCCACTTCTTGAATTTGCCCCCATGATTCTTCCCAAATTTGCCATGTTTGTATTTTCCTTGTGCGTTGCCATGCTTAAACTTGCCATGTTTTCCATGATCATAATGTCCATAATGAGCAGTACCAGGTGCAGGGTAATGGTCTCCGCCGTGTCCCATGTGATGAGCACCATAGGCTGCAGCTCCAGCAGCTGCAACTCCGGCCATCATTCCGTGCCCTGCATGAATGAATTTAGAATTTAAACTTGATGAATTCAACGTTATTTAATATATTTAGTACTGAATTTATTGTACTTTTAAAATTATGGGTTTAAATTTAATATCTATTAATATTTAAGTACGTATATTCACATAAAAATCTCATCGAAAATACTAGATTTGACATAAATTGTCACAGAAGAGCTACATCAGCTACTGATGCCTCGAGTATAACAAGTATCTCAATATATAGTATATTGAGAATAAACGAATACTCTCAAGAAGCTCAATCCTTAAGATGAACATAACTTATATAAAGGATAGTCTTTATAATATGAATGAAAATACTGGTTAGGTTCGACATTATTTAATATCCTTAATACTGAACTTATTGTACTTCTCAATTATAAGTTTGAGTTTAATATCTATTGAAATTTAACTAGGTTTTCACGTATAAATCTCATTGAGAATACTGGATCACGTTGCTGAAGAGCTCCGTCAGTTACTGATGCCCTGTTATAACAAGTATCTTAAGGTATAGTAATATTGACATGCTATCCTCATTTCTGATTTAATTAACAGAATTTGTCTTCTGAAGTGTTAAATCTTTGGTTTATGATACTGCTCACTATTGCTGATATGATAACTTAATAATAAAAGCATCAAATTTTGAATGAAGTGATTAAGGGTATAAAAGACTCAACATAGTTCAAGAATAAGTTTACTTTAGATAAAGTGATATAGAGAACGACTAGGGAGGGGGAAAGATCTTGCAAAACAGTCAAATGCAATAGTCCTAACTTGATATATTTTAGTTCCTACTTTTACTTTGGGATTAATTTGGATGTGGAGGTATTACGTCCTAATCGATATTATTATGCATTTTCCTTGGAATTGATTCGTATATGTAAAGGTGTCAACCGGGCCGGCTTCAACCGGGACCGGACCGGCTTGGTTACTACCGGTCCGGGCGGGCTGGGTTCGAGGGGGTAGTGGGTTTGTCCGGTTGATTTTTTTGGGGTTGGAACCCGGCCAGGCCCGGCCCGATTTGTGTGTACAGTACCCTAAACCGGTAAGCCCGGCCCGGCCAGGCCCGGTTCAACGTTAATATTGCCAAAATATACCATGAATATATCATACATATACCATAAATATACCATAAATATACTATAAATATATCGTAAATATACCATTAATATACCAATTAATGGTATGCTTATAGCATTAACGAGTAATGCTTGCACTTGATCGACAAATTTATGTAATGTCTTGAGACATAGCATGGTCTGAAGGTACTCGCTTCCTGTCCCTTAGATGATTTTTAAGATTTTAAGACAATTTATGTTATTGTTCGTGGTTACACCTGAATTGCGTAATCAAGTGCTCATTTTTCCCAGCTTACTTGTATTCATTCAATTATTACAAAGTATTAATATAACTTAATAGTTATACTATACATAATTCCAAAAAAGTGAAAATATACAAAACCCGGCCCTGTCCGACCCGCTTCAACCCGTAACCCGTACGGTTCAATTTTAACCCGAACTAACCCAGCCGTTACCAACCCGGTACTGTTCGAACCGGTCCGGCCCGGCCCGGAACCCGGACGGGTCAAATTTTTTTTGACCCGGCCCGGCCCGGTTGGCCTGTTAGACACGTTTACGTATATGTACGTCTTTATTCTATATTCTATCTAACTCCTATTTTATAGTTGATGTACGGCTACTTATTTTAAGTTATAGGAGCAATAAATATGTAGACATCAAAATCTTAATGGATCGAGCTAAATTATAAATTCAAGATACTACACAATCTCTTGAAATTCTAGAAGTCTGTCAGTGTTGCTAGGAAGTTACTCTACTAAAACTCTAGGTCACTCTTATAAAAAGGGATACATAATCCTTTAAAAAATATCTCAAAAGTGGAGATCATCTTGAAAATCCTATAAACTTACGGGATATTCACAAAAAGATCAAGAAGTGGCCGAATAATTCTTGATAATCAAATACTTCAAGAAGATCCACAATATACTGTGATGACCCAAAAGGTTATCACTTGCTTTTGAACTTAATTCTGTGTTTCTGAGGATTTGAAAATCTCGATTTGCATGCGTAGCCCGGGCACGTAGCCGAAAAGCTTAAATACGAAAATCTGTGCAACATGATAAAATTTCGCTATAAAATGAGTTAATTTGACTTCGATCAACGTTTTAGGTAAACAGACCCGGACCTATAATTTGACGGTCTTGGAGGGTCCGTAGGAAAATATGAAACTTGGGCGTATGCCCGGAATTGAATTCCGAGGTCCCAAGGCCAAAAAATAAATTTTTAAAGAAAATTATTTTCTGAAATTATTTAAAGGAATTTCAAATGAAATTTGATTAGAACGTGATGGTATCGGGCCCATATTTTGGTTCTGATGTCCGGTACATGTCTCATATATGATGTAAGACGATCCTGTGAAATTTGGTAAAAAAAAATGAATGTCATTTGACGTGATTCAGACCTAAATTGCAAAAATTGATGTTTTAAGAAGTTTGAGAAAATTCTTTGATTTTGAGGTTTAATTTGTTGTTATTGAGGTTATTTGGCAATTTGATCGCACAAATAAGTGTGTATGATGTTATTGAGTTAGTAAGTATGTTTTCTAAGGAGCCCCGAGGGCTCGGGTGTGTTTCTGATGTGTTTCGAAAGGTTTCGGATTTAGAAAAAGTTGGAGGTTTTCAGCTGTTGGGTTTGTGACGTTTCCTTCTTCGTGTTCGCGGAAGGACCCTCGCGAACGCCATGTGTTAGTTCTTGCTATAGAAAAATTCCTTCTACGCGAACACGTAGCACAGGTTGCGAACGCGAGGCATTGGGGGGTTATCCCTTCGCGAACACAGCCATGACCACGGGAACGTGAAGGTTAATTGAGCTTGGGCAGGGGTGGGGCATTTGTTCTACGCGAGTGCAACTTATTGGACGCAAACGCGAGGGCTCTAGGAGTTTCTTCTCCGCAAATGCGAGCCCTCTTACGCGAACGTGAAGGTCTACAGGCCTGACTCATCGCAAACACGGAGTGTCTCCTGTAGAAAATCACTCTATCTATAATATGTGCGCTTTGGTTGTATGAGCATGATTTTCAGGTATAGGTTTTGATGAATGACAAACAATGACGTCAAGTGTCAAACAACGATATTATATGACAAACAATCAAGCTTGAATGCCGAGAAGCATATTGATGAACGGATTGCAATGGAAAAGCCAAAGACGAGCTCAAATGTTCAAGACCGAAGACCCAAGGCGTAGGTCGTTAGGTAGAACAAATGTAAGAGCAATGCTTAAGTTATCTCGTCTTTTGGCTCAACATAGGTCATCATAAATATGCATAAAATCATTTTATTAAATCATATTTATCATAAACATATTTTATTAAATTATATTTATCATAAACATATTTTATTAAATCATATTTATCATAAACATATTTTAAATATTTCAAACAAAATGATGTTAAAGTTTGCATCTTAACCAAAATGGTTTTTGAAGTAAGTTTTCAATTCTGGTATACTGTGGTATACACAGTGTATATCAATGGTATATAATCGATTATAATTCTTAAATAATCGATTATCTTGCATCCGTTGCCAAAGTTTTGAACGCTGGAACAAAATAATCGATTATGCCATCCAAATAATCGATTATTCTTGAGCAGAATCTCTTCCGATTTTGTAACGGTAAAAGGATAATCGATTATGCAAATCAAATAATCGATTATCCTTGCATAAAATCAGCATAATTGATTGCCAATTAAGCAACAGACATACACCATTTTTCACCTATAAAAAGAGGTCTTTTGAGCTGATTTTAAATATACAACACCTCCCGATATTGATATACATATTGACATTATTTGAGCATCATTTTAGAGCTTTTGTTGAGCCATTTGAGAGACAACTTTGAGTTGTTCATAGAGCTAAATTTGTATCTCTTTATCTACTCTTTTGAGAGAGTTCTTGTTGTAAAAGAGAAAGGTGTTTGAGAAGAACATATCTTCTCATTGATTGTCGGGTTCACTAAGTACCCTAAGTCTTAGTGTGTGATGTCTTGTGGTGCGGTATCCACGAGCAAGGTTGAAGTCTTGAGGTGCGGTATCCTCGAGCAAGTTGAAGTCTTGTAGAGTGTACATCTACAAGCAAGTGTAACGGTTTGTTAAGCACCCGGAAGCTTAACGGAGTTAGTGGAATCTCGAGAGAGTCTCTCGGGGACTGGACTAACCACAAGTTGTGGTGAACCAGGATAAATTCGGTGTGTTCTTTTCTTGCTATTTTAATTACCGAATTTATTTTATTCCTGCAATTTTAATTCCGCAATATTTATCAATATTCTTGTGCCGCACTATTCACCCCCCCCCCCTCTAGTGACGGGCATAAATCCTAACAATTGATATCAGAGCCTAACTCTCTGAAAGCCTTAACCGGTTGAGAGCGATATATATTTTTTTGTTGAGAATATTGAACGCAGGAATAATGAGCGAAGGACACTCCACCGAGAGGCCTCCATTTTTTGATGGAAGAAATTATACATACTGGAAAGAGTGGATGAGAATCTTCATCCAATCACATAACTTTCGATTATGGCAAATCATCAAGAAAGGTGAACAACTGCCAACAAAGAAAGTTGGGGAAATCATGGTTCCAAAGGAGGAAAATGAATATGATGCCGAGGACATCAAGAAGGTTGAAAGAAACGCAAAGGCCGTCAACTTACTATTTTGTGCGGTGGATCCGGACGACTATCGGAAAATCTCTTGTTGCACAACCGCAAAGGAAATGTGGGATAAACTCGAGATCATTTATGAAGGTACGTCTCAAGTCCGAGAATCTAAAATTGATTTTCTAACTCATGAATATGAACTTTTTAGAATGAGGGAAGATGAAAACATCGATAATATGTTCGAACGGTTCTCAATGATCGTCAACGATCTTCATGCTCTCGGAAAAATATACTCGAACAAAGATCTAGTTCGAAAAATCCTATGGAGTCTCACTCCCAAATGGCGCTCCAAAGCAAATGCTATCCAAGAGTCGATAGGAATCACGGACGTCACAATTGATGGACTACGAGGTAATCTTAAAACTTCTCAAAGCACAATTCTTAATCCGTATCTTAGAAATAATTCGAATATTCCCTTCAAAGCCTCATCCTGTAAAAGAGAAGAGGTAAGTGATTCGGAAAACGATGATGCCACTACTTCTAATGATATAATTGAAAAGTTTTATAAGTTCATGAAGAAGGAAGAACCAAGTTCTTCATGCCAAAATTGTGGAAAACTTGGCCACACCAAATCACATTGTCCAAAATCAAAGGACAAGAAAAGGAAGAAACACCATAGGCGCGTGACACGGGATTCGGACAGCTCGGACGATGAAAGTGCCGCATTACGCCTCATGGCAAACGAAGAAGAAAAGGTAAGTATTTCTAACTCTTACTCGTTTGAAGAAATACAAAATGCCTACGATAAATTATATGGTGAATTTGTTAAAGCTTCCAAAACCATAAAAGAATTGAAGAAAACACTTTTTTTGCAAGAAAAAGATTTTGAGAAAACACTTTCTTTGCAAGAAAAGGATTTTGAAAAACAACCTTCTTTAAAAGAAAATGATCTTTTAGAAAATGACAATACTGTTCTTAAAGATAAAATCAATTTTTTAGAAGAAGAAAATAGATTTTTGGAAAATGACAATGTCGATCTCAAAAATAAAATCAAGGAGATGAATGAAGCCTCTTTAAGTGTTCAAAGTTCAAATTGTTCTTCTTGTAGCTCTTTGAAAATAGAGAACGTAGAACTTAGAAAAACACTAGAAAAATGTAGTGTCAATAATTCTAAAACAAGTGAAGTAATTAAAAAGGATGATAGAAATGAGGTTAAACCACCTAGACACAATCCTAGGAATTTTATTAATGAGTCTAGAATGAATAATTTTAGATCACCTAGAAATGACTCTAGGAATTTCAACGCTTCTAGGAATAACAACTTTAGATCACCTAGAGCGCATTTGGCTCAACCAAGACATATGCACAACCCGAACACTATATGTCATTATTGTAACCGGGTAGGACACATTGCACCCGTATGTTATACTAAACATAGAGATTCATATTTTTATTATGATTATTATTTGCCTAACCCCCAAGGACCCAAAAGAAGTTGGGTACCGAAAACCTATTTTTAGGTACATTTGCAGGTGTGCTTGAAGACTACAATATCGCAGTAGATGCACCAAGCACGAAACCTTATTGCATCAAGGGGGAACGTCGGTTAGTTATCGTATTTTTGATAAAAAACGTAATAGTTGATATGTGCTAACAATTGATATTAATTATTGATCCATATTTTGACAAGTTTTATTTTGAATAACAATTGGTATCAATTATTTTTTTATATTAAATGATTGATTCATGTTTTGATGAATATTTTTTTAAATAACAGTTGGTATATTTGCGAAAAATGACCGTCATTATGATTGGTATGTGTTTACTAACGTTTGGTATTACTTGATGCTGATATGATTTCTTTTCTAACAATTGGAATCGTCAATAGTTTAAATAACAATTGGTTTACCCTTTTTGTTAATGCCAAAAGAGGGAAGAGTTTAGGCGATATGCATCGAATAAGGGGGAATGTCTTCATTCTAGGGAATGTCTTCATTCAAGTATGCCTTAATTGAGGGGGAATATTCAATTAAGGGGGAATTATATTGAATGGTTTGCATAAATTGTATGTTGAGATATAGCATGAAGTTAGGGGGAATTCGATATGTATATCTCCTGTTGTTTGTCATTATCAAAAAGGGGGAAATTGTAGAAAATCACTCTATCTATGATATGTGCGCTTTGGTTGTATGAGCATGATTTTCAGGTATAGGTTTTGATGAATGACAAACAATGAAGTCAAGTGTCAAACAACGATATTATATGACAAACAATCAAGCTTGAATGCCGAGAAGTATATTGATGAACGGATTGCAATGGAAAAGCCAAAGACGAGCTCAAATGTTCAAGACCGAAGACCCAAGGCGTAGGTCGTTAGGTAGAACAAATGTAAGAGCAATGCTTAAGTTATCTCGTCTTTTGGCTCAACATAGGTCATCATAAATATGCATAAAATCATTTTATTAAATCATATTTATCACAAACATATTTTATTAAATCATATTTATCATAAACATATTTTAAAATTTTCAAACAAAATGATGTTAAAGTTTTCATCTTAACCAAAATGGTTTTTGAAGTAAGTTTTCAGTTCTGCCTCAGAATAATCGATTATCAGTATATGCATAATCGATTATGCTGTAGACCGTTGCCAGTGTTTGAACACTGCCACAGAATAATCGATTATGCAGTATCAGATAATCGATTATTCAGCAGAAAATCACTGATTTTCTGAACGTTGGAGAATAATCGATTATCAGATACTGAATAATCGATTATCTTGGCACAAAATCAGCATAATTGATTGCCAATTAAGCAACGGACATACACCATTTTTCACCTATAAAAAGAGGTCTTTTGAGCTGATTTTAAATATACAACACCTCCCAATATTGATATACATATTGACATTATTTGAGCATCATTTTAGAGCTTTTGTTGAGCCATTTGAGAGACAACTTTGAGTTGTTCATAGAGCTAAATTTGTATCTCTTTATCTACTCTTTTGAGAGAGTTCTTGTTGTAAAAGAGAAAGGTGTTTGAGAAGAACATATCTTCTCATTGATTGTCGGGTTCACTAAGTACCCTAAGTCTTAGTGTGTGAAGTCTTGTGGTGCGGTATCCACGAGCAAGGTTGAAGTCTTGAGGTGCGGTATCCTCGAGCAAGTTGAAGTCTTGTAGAGTGTACATCTACGAGCAAGTGTAACGGTTTGTTAAGCACCTGGAAGCTTAACGGAGTTAGTGGAATCTCGAGAGAGTCTCTCGGGGACTGGACTAACCACAAGTTGTGGTGAACCAGGATAAATTCGGTGTGTTCTTTCCTTGCTATTTTAATTACCGAATTTATTTTATTCCTGCAATTTTAATTCCGCAATATTTATCAATATTCTTGTGCCGCACTATTCACCCCCCCCCTCTAGTGACGGGCATAAATCCTAACATCTTCCGTGAACGCATTGAGTAATTTCACCTAGTTATTTTTAAGTCTCAAAAACAGAACAGTTACGGGATTTTCATAAATTTTCACAAACCTCTTCTTCTCCAAAGCTCGTAAGCGATTTTTGAAGCATTTCCTCACCATAATCTCTTGGGTACGTAATCTTTGACTTGTTTTCCTCCATTTTTATCAACACCCACTAGATTTCTAGGCCTAAAAATTGAGATTAAGGGTAGAGAATTAGAAATTTGGGTAGAGTTAGGACTTTTTGATTAATTACGATTTAGACCTCGTTTTGGGGTCTAATTCTTAAACTAATTATATATTCGGGCTCGTGGGTGATGGGTGATCGGTTTTTGGTTCGAACCTCGTGTTTTGACCAAGTGAGCCGGGGCTCGATTTTTAGATTTTTGGAAGAATGATTAGGAAGCTATAATTAGGTATTGGAATTGAATTATTTAGGGTTTATTGATGTTACTAAGATGATTATTTATAGACACGATTGATTTGGAGCCAAATTTGAAAGGAAAGGCGTTGATTAAGGCTTGAGTTGGCCGTGAAAGTTCGAGGTAAGTGTCCGGTCTAACCTTAGCTTGACGGATTAGGAGTTGTGTCCTATTTGCTAATTGCTTCTTGTTGAGTACGACGTATAGGCATGGTGATGAGTATCTATACGTTGTTGTCGAGCATGACCGTGAGTCTTAAATTGATAGTTGTTGTGTTCTTAAATGATATTACGGATGCTTTAATTGATGATTCTCGATATTGAGTAAGAATTTAGTTTATTCTTGTGGATTTTATTTATGATTGAGTATTGGTGCTAATTGAGCTGAATAGGATTTGCGTTAAGATTGGTTATAGTTGATTCTCCCTTGTCGGAATGTTTGTTTTGATATTATTGTTTCCATACGGAAAGTTATTACATTGCTTTTGTTCCCTTGCCGGAATTCCTTGTGATTTTGTGTTGGCTTGTAAAATGGAGCGGATGCTACGCCTACCATAATATATGATGAAATGGGAGCAGGTGCTACGCCTACCACAAGACATGATGAAATGGGAGCAGGTGGTACGCCTACCACAAATATGATGAAATGGGAGCGGGTGGTACGCCTACTACAAGGTATAATGAAATGGGAGAGGGCAGTACGCCTACCACAAGATATGATGAAATGGGAGTGGGTGGTATGCCTACATGAGATTTAAATAAAATAGGAACGGGTAGTATGCCTACCACAAGATATAACAAAATGGGACCGGGTGGTACGCCTAATTCAAGAAATGAGAAATAGGATCGGGTTGCACGCCTGCAACAAGATGTGAATCAACAATGAAATATGTCTTTGCATTCCTTATCCTTTTTAGAAGTTAAATTTTGGTTTCCTTATAATTCTCTTGAGATTCTGTTTTATTTATTATTCCTCGAAGCATGTTTCCCCTTCCCAACTTTAATTGTTGTTTCTATTTATTTTTTTGTTGTATATATATATATATATATATATATATATATATATATATATATATATATATATACACACACACACAGAGGTTTACCTGGAGCCTGGTCCTAGCCTCGTCACTAGCTCGCCGAGGTTAGGCCAGACACTTACCAGTATATGGGGTCGGTTGTGCTGATACTACACTCTGCAACTTTATGCAGATATCGGATAAGCATTGAGACAGTAGCTTGGGAGCCAGCCTCCAATCCACAGAGATTCGAGGTAGTCCTGCTGACGTTCGCAGGCCTGACGTCTCTTCTATCTATTATTATGTTCTGTTAGCACTTGTATCCGAGACAGACTATGTTTCATTCTTTCAGACATTTGTGTGTAGTAATCATAGGCAGTCCGTGAATGTTGTGATACCGGTTTTTAGGTAGAGACATATGTTGGATTTTCTTACCGATTTTTGGTATTATATTCATCTAAGTCTTCTGTTTAATTTTAGACAAGAGGGGTTGCTCTGATGGTAAGCATCCCCCACTTCCAACCGAGAGGTTGTGAGTTCGAGTCTCCCCAAGAGCAAGGTGAGAAGTTCTTGGAGGGAAGGATGTCGGGGGTATATTTGGAAACAACCTCTCTACCCAAGGGTAGGGGTAAGGTCTGCGTACACACTGCCCCCCCAAACCCCCACTAAGTGGGATTATACTCGGTTGTTGTTGTTGTTATTTAAGTCTTCTGTTTAATTTATCTTCCGTTATTATTTAAATATTTATCATATATTAATGCATGTTGTTAAAAGGCTTAAAATAAAGGAGTTAAAGATTTATAAACTTAGTGGCTTTCCTAGTTTCTATGAGTAGACGCCATCACGACTCCCGAGGGTGGGAAGTCCGGATCGTGACAGATACTTCATGGATATCAAATAAATCCATGAAATCCCACAACATCCTACGAAACAAATTGGCACGCCCAGTGGGAAAAGTTCTGCCCTTATCTCTTACTCCTGCAAATCAAAACTACAAGCTTCAAAAATTTCTCTTGTGATCGAGTAGTTCAAGTCTCGTCTTCAGTTTCGCCAAGCCTAAAGTAGGGGCGTTTTTAGACATCGAAATCTTAATAGATCGAGCTAAATTCTAAATTCAAGATACTACAAGACCTCTTGAAATTCTTGGAGTATGTCAGTGTTGCTTGGAGGCTACTCCACCAAAACCCTAAGTCACTCTTATAAAAAGGGTTATATAATCATTTAAGAAATATCTCAAAAATGGAGATCATCTCTAAAATCACATAAACTCACGGGATATTCACAAAGAGATCAAGAAGTAGTCGGATAATTTTTGATAGTCAAATATTTCAAGAAGATCCACAACATACTTCATGGATATCAAATAAATCCGTGAAAGCCAGCAACATCCTACGCAACAAATTGGCACGCCCGGTGGAACAAGTTTTGCCCTTCATATCTTACTCCTGCAAGTCAAAACTACAAGCTTCAAAAATTTATGTTTTGATCGAGTACTTCAAGTCTTGTCTTCAGTTTCGCCAAGCCTACACCCGACAAACCTTGAAGTAGTGAGCAATTGTAGACATCGAAATCTTACTAGATCGAGCTAAATTCTAAATTCAAGATACTACAAGACCTCTTGAAATTCAAGGAGTCTGTCAGTGTTGCTTGAAGGTTACTCTACCAAAACCATAGGTCACTTTTATAAAAAGTGTTACATAATCCTTTAAAACATATCTCAAAAATCCCATATACTCATGAGATATTCTCAAAGAGATCAAGAAGTGGCCGGATAATTCTTGATAATCAAATACTTCAAGAAGATCCATAACATACTTCATGGATATCAAATAAATCCATGAAAATCCACAACATTCTACGTTCAAGAAACACGTTGTTCTAGCCCTCGAATCACAGAGATAATCAGAAGAGAAGAACCAAGGGAATAAATAGAATTGTACACGGGATATTTTATCAATAAAATTATGTTTCTTTATATTTATATTGTAGTTACAATTTATTTTTGTATTACAAATAACTTTATTACAAACAAATATTTTAATGATTTTTACTATGATGTTCATGAATAATTTAGAATATTTACTTCTCAAAGCACATGTAAAATAAGTATGCAATAATACTAGTATGGTGTGGGGCAAGTTGACCAGGGTAACTTGCTGGCGGATATCCTTGTGCACGATATCCTGCAGGTGGATATCTTTGTGCAAGAGGATAACCTTGTGGTGGATATCCTTGTTGAGGAGGGTAAGCTCCGGGTGCTGGAGAATACTGTCCCGGAGAATATTGCCCTCCAGGAGAATACTGTTCTCTCGAAGGATATTGTCCAGGAAAATATTGTGCGTGTTTATCCTTTTCACCTCCCATTCTCAAGTACCTACAAATATCATTAAAAAGTAAAGAAAAAAATTAATATCATAGATTGAAGAATCACATAAAATCAAATATTTGCACGTATAATTAAGGTTAACACCTTTTCTATCAACACGCTCCACCGAAGAGATAGTCGGGCCAGTGAATTTCAAATACTAAATTAAGTCGGGAAAAAAATTGCACTTGCAATTCAAACAGTATGATCGAACAAGTAAATAAGGCAAGAATATAACAAGCCAAATGAAGGTATATCAAATTCAAAGCTAAAAGATCCCTCAATTTTAAATGAAATTTAATTAGTGATCACAGAATAAAACTCCTAAATTTTAAAGGTGACAATGAAACGAAAGCTGTGATTTGACACTTGACCAAAAACCAACAAATCTCTGAAAGTTTCTTATCACAAAAACTGGAACATATTTTTCTCTCTTTCTGAAAAGAAAAACAAAACAAAAAAAAGACGAAATCTGGAAATTCATAGGCAAAAAATAAATAAAAATTTCTTGATTTCGTAAATTAATTGAAGGTGAGGAGTTCTTACAGATTTCCTTGTGATGATGCAAATACGTAGTGCATGAAATGAAGGAAGAAATTAACGAGTGGATATATGCATGAATATTATAGTCTCTTTGATTCCACGTGTTACTTAGACTATATTTGACGTGATTACTATTTTGAGGTGTTCAATTTTTTTCTCTAGAATTTCTAATTTTTTCAATCTTTATATAAATATTTAATTAACGGTAAAGAGTTATTATTTATGTTATGAAATAATATAAGAACAAGAACAATAATACAAGAACAAGAACAATATAAAGAGAATAGGGAGAGGAGTATTCTTATTGATACTTAGGGATGATTTACAATGGGGTAAGACCCCTCTATTTATAGGAAGATAAAAGACTTAGCCTTGAAGTAAGACTCATCTTATAAGATAGACATTCACCTTAAATAGAGTTCTATTTATAACACTCCCCATTGAATGTCTATTCAATAATGTGCCTCGTTAAAACCTTAACTAAAACAAAACCCAATGGGAAAAATTCTAGAAAAAGAAAAGAGTACATATGTTTAGAAATACGCCTATTTGTTGCCTCGTTAAAAACCTTGCAAGGAAAACCCAGTGGGACAAAACCTTGTAAGGAAAAAAGAGTGCAACGCGCATTAACTCCCCCTAAAAAGAACATCAATTCACATCCTTGAACCTTCACATTCCAATCTTGTGCACTAGCTTCAAGAATTCGTTAGTAGATATTTGATAAATAAATCAACCATATTGACTTGAATGAATATTCCGTACCTTGAAATTATCATTCTTGATAGATATGAACATCTTCATGTAATGTCGTGGAATGACTCTTCAATACTTTCATAGGGATATCCTCGCCATCACATTATCATAGTTATAGCAAGATACATATGTACACAAATTGCACTTAGGATGTGGTACTTCAGGACCAATAATTGTATATGCTTTAAGCAACTTAAATCTTTCAAGTTAAGTCATATAAGCCATATAATAAACTTTAGATGCACATCAAGTTTTCATGTCATGCTAAACAAATAAAATATCGAAAACTGATTACACATACCTTTGACCTTATACTTTCAAGTATTTGAACTACATGTCCAAAACTACATGTCTTTCATATGGAATCAATTCTTCTTGAATTGTATCTTTTCCATTTAGTCAATATTTTGTTTGTATTCGACAAACATAAGATCCTCATCGATATTTAGCGCTATCATAGATGTCGTCGACGATCATTTTATATCGGTTCCAGTAAATTTTCATAAAGACATAACATGGAGATCTCTTCATTCATACATTCAGGTACCTGAATCTCTCATGAGATTTTATGAAGTGTTATGTCGTGTGATCTTTTGGATCACTTGCCTCCTTATTATGATCACTTTGATCATTTGCTCATCTTCTTTATTAAGAAGTTATTTTGAAACCGATTTGTCTATACGTTTTAAGCGTATCCAAGACTTTGTCCTTCTAGGACTTAATATGAGCATTTGCAGTGAGAATATAGTTACTTTCTTTGGGTGTAGCATGCTTTGAAATATGTTGCAATTGAATTATCCTTTTATGAACTTCATGTTCATATTATGATATTCGAGGATCTATATATACAAATGATAATTCATCTCTGTTGGAAACACGTTCTCAAGGCATTATACTAAACGTGTGTTCATATTTGTAGGTTTTGATGAATGACAAACTATGCGCAAATTGACATATGACGAGGTCCAAGCACAAGCGCAAAATTGATATATAACGAGATTCAAGCACAAGACAAAGATCGAGATTAAGTTTTATATGAGTCGGTATTTAATTGTGATCTTGATCCGACAACTTAAACTCAAGACTTGGCTTCTCTCGTAAAAATATTTTTAACAAATCATGCATATTTAATTTAGAGCAAAATGATTTTAAATAATGCATATTTACTTTAGTCAAAATGATTTTTAAACATGCCTCTAAAATCTGGACTAAGATAATCGATTATGTACTTATGATAATCGATTATGTTTAAGTCAGCTTCTTGACAATCGATTGTGAACTTATGACAATCGATTGTGTTAAGGCAGTGAGCATCAGATTTTTCAAATCTGCATGATAATCGATTGTGAACCTTATGACAATCGATTGTGATGAGGCAGTGTCCATCAAAGTTTTTCAATGCTCAAAATAATCGATTGTGAAGCTAATGACAGTCGATTGTGAAGAGACAGTGTCCATCAGATTTTTCAAAGTCACAAAATAATCGATTGTGAACTTATGACAATCGATTGTGTTGAGGCAGTGTCTTCCAGACTTTTTCAAAGTTATTAATTAATCGATTGTGATCCTATAACAATCGATTGTCAAGAGGCAGTGTCTAAATTGATTTTTCAAGACTGATATATAATCGATTGTTAACTTAGTATAATCGATTGTATAACTGACCGTTGCCAAAATGTTTTCAAATACCGTCAGGTAATCGATTATTGATTTCTCATAATCGATTGTTTTAATTAAAATCTGGAAAGGATTTTTTGAACGTTGCTGAGTAATCGATTATTGATTTGCTATAATCGATTGTTTTAAGTAAAATCCGCAAATGATTTTTTGAACGTTGCCAAGTAATCGATTGTAGATTTTTGACAATCGATTGTTTTACGTAAAATCTGGAAATGATTTTTTGAACGTTGCCAGTAATCGATTATTGATCTTAGATAATGGATTGTTAAGCGTAAAATCTGGGATTGATTTTTGGAAGAACTGGCAAACAATCGATTGTGGTAAGTTGACAATCGATTGTCCAACGGTCAGTACAATTTATTTTTACCGTTTCTGACTGTTTTGGCTCATAAGTTTTTGCAGATTTTCATCATAAATGAAATGCCATTCTTCCCATTATAAATAGGCATCACAAGTCTTCAATTTTATTCACTCAAGCATCAGTCTTTGCTCCCAAACCTTCAAAAATCTTCCAAGTTTCTTACAAAGTTCATTACTAGTTTTTGAAAATGTCGGGCAGACACTCTAAACGTTCCCGTTCAGGTAGACAAGGTGCATCTTCTTCTGCTCCTCCACCTCCAAATTTCCCTTATCAAGATGGGTCTATTTTACAATTCAATACTGAAACCGAGCTTACAAGATTTTTGACAAAATTCGAAAAGCGTGACATTCTTCCTCCTCGCTTTTCAACAAGCAAGTATCTTGAATCATATGCCCCCGCTGCAAACATGCTTAAGGAATGTCAACTTCTTGACTTCTTATATCTTACCTATCCTTATATTAATCCTCCATTGATTCAAGCGTTTTACTCAAACCTTCATGAGGATGACGATGGTGAGCTTGTATCAAATATTAATGGTGTTCAAATTCTTTTGTCCAATGAAAACTTGCATTCCATTGCCCATCTTCCTCGAAGTGGCGAAAACATTACTCGCTACATTAGAGAGGCCGGCGCCTTATTTGATGAGAAAACTCTCCTAAACCAAATAGGACTTGGAGCTTATGATCCTAATATATCTACTCGACGTCCTACCATTACGGGAATGCTCCCCGAATATCGTTTGATTTTCTATTTCATCACCTGAGTCCTCAAGCCTCGGAAGCATAATCATACCACTATTTCCCAAGAGGACGCTAAGCTCATGCATGCCATTATAACCGGAGCTCACATCAATTGGTGTAAGTTCGTCAAAATTCACATGCGTGATGCCATCGGAGATGATAGACCTCTTCCTTATGCCCTCCTTATTATGAATTTTCTTGAAGCTTCCGGGTTCAACACTTCCATCGGTCCTCTCAAAAAGAGCACCAAGAAGTGGGAAATTTCGGAATCCTCCTTTCCCTACGACGGCGATCATGTAGCTCCTGCTCCTCCTCCAACTCGTCGATCGCGTCAGCCTCAAGAACCTACTCTTCAATCCATTTCCGACCAATTGCTTCATTGACCACCTCTGTCGGTCAATTGACACATGAGATCCATGGATATTTTGACCATGTTAATTATCCATATGCCGGTCTTGTTCCCTATGAAGCAGTGCCGGATGATGAGGCGGGAAATGATGATGAATAATTTCCTTATTCGTTTTTTTATTTTATTGTTCTATGTTTTTATTGTTCCCGTTATGTAACCGTATATTTAATAAATAAAGAAGTTCTTTTTATTATTCTAAATTTTTTTTTTTGCTAATGGCAAAAGGGGGAAGATAACGGGTATGCACTCTCAATACTTATTGGCATAAATTGAGGGGGAATTCATATATTGAGGGGGAACAAATTGCATATCTATATACTTGTTGCATATCTTTACTTGTCTTGAATCGTCATTATGAATTGCCTAATATGCATATCCCGCTTAAAGTTTGCCATTATCAAAAAGGGGGAAATTGTTGGAAACACGTTCTCTAGGCATTATACTAAACGTGTGTTCATATTTGTAGGTTTTGATGAATGACAAACTATGCGCAAATTGACATATGACGAGGTCCAAGCACAAGCGCAAAATTGATATATAACGAGATTCAAGCACAAGACAAAGATCGAGATTAAGTTTTATATGAGTTGGTATTTAATTGTGATCTTGATCCGACAACTCAAACTCAAGACTTGGCTTCTCTCGTAAAAATATTTTTAACAAATCATGCATATTTAATTTAGAGCAAAATGATTTTAAATAATGCATATTTACTTTAGTCAAAATAATTTTTAAACATGCCTCTAAAATCTGGACTAAGATAATCGATTATGTACTTATGATAATCGATTATGTTTAAGTCAGCTTCTTGACAATCGATTGTGAACTTATGACAATCGATTGTGTTAAGACAGTGAGCATCAGATTTTTCAAATCTGCATGATAATCGATTGTGAACCTTATGACAATCGATTGTGATGAGGCAGTGTCCATCAAAGTTTTTCAATGCTCAAAATAATCGATTGTGAAGCTAATGACAGTCGATTGTGAAGAGACAGTGTCCATCAGATTTTTCAAAGTCACAAAATAATCGATTGTGAACTTATGACAATCGATTGTGTTGAGGCAGTGTCTTCCAGACTTTTTCAAAGTTATTAATTAATCGATTGTGATCCTATAACAATCGATTGTCAAGAGGCAGTGTCTAAATTGATTTTTCAAGACTGATATATAATCGATTGTTAACTTAGTATAATCGATTGTATAACTGACCGTTGCCAAAATGTTTTCAAATACCGTCAGGTAATCGATTATTGATTTCTCATAATCGATTGTTTTAATTAAAATCTGGAAAGGATTTTTTGAACGTTGCTGAGTAATCGATTATTGATTTGCTATAATCGATTGTTTTAAGTAAAATCCGCAAATGATTTTTTGAACGTTGCCAAGTAATCAATTGTAGATTTTTGACAATCGATTGTTTTACGTAAAATCTGGAAATGATTTTTTGAACGTTGCCAGTAATCGATTATTGATCTTAGATAATGGATTGTTAAGCGTAAAATCTGGGATTGATTTTTGGAAGAACTGGCAAACAATCGATTGTGGTAAGTTGACAATCGATTGTCCAACGGTCAGTACAATTTACTTTTACCGTTTCTGACTGTTTTGGCTCATAAGTTTTTGCAGATTTTCATCATAAATGAAATGCCATTCTTCCCATTATAAATAGGCACCACAAGTCTTCAATTTTATTCACTCAAGCATCAGTCTTTGCTCCCAAACCTTCAAAAATCTTCCAAGTTTCTTACAAAGTTCATTACTAGTTTTTGAAAATGTCGGGCAGACACTCTAAACGTTCCCGTTCAGGTAGACAAGGTGCATCTTCTTCTGCTCCTCCACCTCCAAATTTCCCTTATCAAGATGGGTCTATTTTACAATTCAATACTGATACCGAGCTTACAAGATTTTTGACAAAATTCGAAAAGCGTGACATTCTTCCTCCTCGCTTTTCAACAAGCAAGTATCTTGAATCATATGCCCCCGCTGCAAACATGCTTAAGGAATGTCAACTTCTTGACTTCTTATATCTTACCTATCCTTATATTAATCCTCCATTGATTCAAGCGTTTTACTCAAACCTTCATGAGGATGACGATGGTGAGCTTGTATCAAATATTAATGGTGTTCAAATTCTTTTGTCCAATGAAAACTTGCATTCCATTGCCCATCTTCCTCGAAGTGGCGAAAACATTACTCGCTACATTAGAGAGGCCGGCGCCTTATTTGATGAGAAAACTCTCCTAAACCAAATAGGACTTGGAGCTTATGATCCTAATATATCTACTCGACGTCCTACCATTACGGGAATGCTCCCCGAATATCGTTTGATTTTCTATTTCATCACCTGAGTCCTCAAGCCTCGGAAGCATAATCATACCACTCTTTCCCAAGAGGACGCTAAGCTCATGCATGCCATTATAACCGGAGCTCACATCAATTGGTGTATGTTCGTCAAAATTCACATGCGTGATGCCATCGGAGATGATAGACCTCTTCCTTATGCCCTCCTTATTATGAATTTTCTTGAAGCTTCCGGGTTCAACACTTCCATCGGTCCTCTCAAAAAGAGCACCAAGAAGTGGGAAATTTCGGAATCCTCCTTTCCCTACGACGGCGATCATGTAGCTCCTGCTCCTCCTCCAACTCGTCGATCGCGTCAGCCTCAAGAACCTACTCTTCAATCCATTTCCGACCAATTGCTTCATTGACCACCTCTGTCGGTCAATTGACACATGAGATCCATGGATATTTTGACCATGTTAATTATCCATATGCCGGTCTTGTTCCCTATGAAGCAGTGCCGGATGATGAGGCGGGAAATGATGATGAATAATTTCCTTATTCGTTTTTTTATTTTATTGTTCTATGTTTTTATTGTTCCCGTTATGTAACCGTATATTTAATAAATAAAGAAGTTCTTTTTATTATTCTAAATTTTTTTTTTTGCTAATGGCAAAAGGGGGAAGATAACGGGTATGCACTCTCAATACTTATTGGCATAAATTGAGGGGGAATTCATATATTGAGGGGGAACAAATTGCATATCTATATACTTGTTGCATATCTTTACTTGTCTTGAATCGTCATTATGAATTGCCTAATATGCATATCCCGCTTAAAGTTTGCCATTATCAAAAAGGGGGAAATTGTTGGAAACACGTTCTCTAGGCATTATACTAAACGTGTGTTCATATTTGTAGGTTTTGATGAATGACAAACTATGCGCAAATTGACATATGACGAGGTCCAAGCACAAGCGCAAAATTGATATATAACGAGATTCAAGCACAAGACAAAGATCGAGATTAAGTTTTATATGAGTTGGTATTTAATTGTGATCTTGATCCGACAACTCAAACTCAAGACTTGGCTTCTCTCGTAAAAATATTTTTAACAAATCATGCATATTTAATTTAGAGCAAAATGATTTTAAATAATGCATATTTACTTTAGTCAAAATGATTTTTAAACATGCCTCTAAAATCTGGACTAAGATAATCGATTATGTACTTATGATAATCGATTATGTTTAAGTCAGCTTCTTGACAATCGATTGTGAACTTATGACAATCGATTGTGTTAAGGCAGTGAGCATCAGATTTTTCAAATCTGCATGATAATCGATTGTGAACCTTATGACAATCGATTGTGATGAGGCAATGTCCATCAAAGTTTTTCAACGCTCAAAATAATCGATTGTGAAGCAAATGACAATCGATTGTGAAGAGACAGTGTCCATCAGATTTTTCAAAGTCACAAAATAATCGATTGTGAACTTATGACAATCGATTGTGTTGAGGCAGTGTCTTCCAGACTTTTTCAAAGTTATTAAATAATCGATTGTGATCCTATCACAATCGATTGTCAAGAGGCAGTGTCTAAATTGATTTTTCAAGACTGATATATAATCGATTGTTAACTTAGTATAATCGATTGTATAACTGACCGTTGCCAAAATGTTTTCAAATACCGTCAGGTAATCGATTATTGATTTCTCATAATCGATTGTTTTAATTAAAATCTGGAAAGGATTTTTTGAACGTTGCTGAGTAATCGATTATTGATTTGCTATAATCGATTGTTTTAAGTAAAATCCGCAAATGATTTTTTGAACGTTGCCAAGTAATCTATTGTAGATTTTTGACAATCGATTGTTTTACGTAAAATCTGGAAATGATTTTTTGAACGTTGCCAGTAATCGATTATTGATCTTAGATAATCGATTGTTAAGCGTAAAATCTGGGATTGATTTTTGGAAGAACTGGCAAACAATCGATTGTGGTAAGTTGACAATCGATTGTCACTGAGTAAAATCAGCAACTCTTAATTGGCAATTAGGCAACGGTAATACCAAGTTTTTCAACTATAAATACAGCTTCAATTCAGTCATTTAAGTACAACAACACACAACAACTGATCATACAATTGTTAAAGCTTGCATACTTTATTGCTTATCATTTTATATTCATTACATAAGCTTTTGAGAGCCAAATTCTTGTCGAAAGTTGTTGCGATCTTGAGCGTATTCGTTTTACTCATATCTACTCTTAAAGGAGTGTCTTGTTTGAGTGCTAAGTGCTTTTTTACACTTGAAGGGAAGTGTTAGTCCCTTGTGTTGTAAGAAGGAACTTGTGTTTCCTTGGTTGAAGTCTTGGAGTGTTGTATCTCCGAGCAAAGGTTGTTGAGGCTTGTGTCCTCAAGTTGTAACGGTTTGTTGAGCACCCGTAAGCTTAACAAGTTTGTGGAAATCTCGAGAGAGTCTCTCGGGGACTGGACTAGCCACGGGTTGTGGTGAACCAGGATATATCGGTGCGTTTGTTCTAATTTATTTACTTATCGCACTTATTCATTTCCTGCAACTTTTAAATTCCGCAAGTTTACGCTAATTTTTATTATAACGCTATTCACCCCCCCTCTAGCGTTAAGCGTATTATCTAACAATCTCATGTAACCTTTTCTCAAGTGTTTATCATGTCTCCCCCTCATGTTAGGAGAACTAACATGTTTCCTCACCTCTGGGAAATCATCTTGTGCATTATCATGTCAATATACACAGCACATTAATAATAATAAGATGAAATTATTTGGTTCTTGACCCTGAACCACTTATGAGGGGAGAATATAATATACTCTCGTATACAACGTATATCAAACTGATATATATAACTTTGTTCTCATAAGCAATAGTTTAGCTATTAAGTGGAGGCACTCAATAAATCATTTTGCTAAACCAACTATGATGTAAACCAACTTATCAAGATGAACTATCTTGAATAGACAATCTGGAAATTATGCTCGAAGTTATATTACTGAGCAATTTACCTCGCAAGCACCGGCCAGGCTGCAGGTTAATAACAGTCGCGCATGTAACCATATCATAGATGCATCATATGTGGTATACATGGCAGGTGAATGGGCCTATATTCACCTTTGATATTTCCAGAATTTATGGGATTCAACCCGAACTCTTTAGTTGGTCAATTAATTAATGAGAACAAGTAGTACAAACTGGAGAATGAAGCGGGTAGCTTTTCATACACAAATTATCCCGCTACAAGTTGTAGTAATAGAAGATATCAAATCTTTCCTTTATTTATAGTCTCAATATAATCAACCACTTTCACATATACTTTGGAAACTGAATAAGTTTCTTTGAGACTTACTACAACACAATACCTTATTGGTAATCAATTGTGTTTCTCCAACATAGTAGTAATTGGCTTTTCTAGAGCTCTCAATTAATTTTGTACTACCACAAATTCATCAACATCCATGTGGTGAATATCTCTTTTAAAGAGAAAGTTATACCATTATGGTCATGTCAAAAATTATATGCAAGATATGTTTCTTGCATTATTATTGTCCTTTGGTAATCATATTGACAAATTATTTTGGCGTACAATAGGTACGTGACCAATGACCATTCATGCCATAATAATGACATCATCTCAAACCTTCTTCTAGGGGTGAGTGTGGTATCATCTCAAACCTCCTTTTAGGGGTGTGTGTGGTATATTCAATACCAATTTCATGTTCATATTCTTCCAATAATGAATATGTATTCGTGAATCAGATGTTGTCACATTCACTGCGGGGATATGTGATTTTGTTATCCTTTTCAAATCTGTAAATGCGTCTGGCATTTGATTTGCTATTCTTTGCAAATGGATAATCTTTTACACCTCTTTTTCACGAATAGAGGTATTTGGATCAAGATGAGATAATGATGCATTTTTCCACAAAATTTCACCAACTTCTCCCCTAATTTTGGGAAAAGTTGCTTTTCCGGTATCGTGTGTGTGGTACATGAATGTGATGCATAAATGAATGAACATATAGAAGTGGAAACTATATTGTGCAGTAGTTACAAAGGTGCACGCATGTATGTTACGGACATATACACAGGTAATACAGTGAATAGATGACAGCGTATCATAAAACTCGAGTAGTGTATGTAATATGTAAAGAATGTGTAAAAGTTATGTGATGAATAATTTAGCACATTATCATGGACGATCACATAATTACAAATTTGGAACTAAGCAATTGACATGAATATGTGAATAGTATAGAAGTGTACATTTATAAGCCAATGCAGACATGTGACAGTACACTGTGTTAATAATATCTCTGTATAGGGTACAATGTTTCAAGTTGAAATGTCATGTAAGTACGTTAGTTGTTAAGTACATTACGAGTGTGTTTGCAAAAGTTGCTTAAATACGTTATGTAGATTAATTTTCTACAAATCAGTGTGGTAAACAAATTTAATCTGTTGCTTCTTAATTTAAACAATATTTTCAAAATCTGTTGAGGTTATTCGAATAACTGGATTGATAGTCGACTAACTTTAGGGAAGCAGTCATTAGGTTATTCGAATAACTAAACCTGATATTCGACTATCTTGCCTTGCGGAAAAATCCAGTTTTAATGCGAAATATTGGTTAGTCGAATAACTAATTAGTTATTCGACTAACTTAGTAAACAGTCATCAGGTTATTCGAATAACCTATTCGAATAACTAAATCAGGTTATTCGAATATCTAAATCAGATATTCGAATATCTTAGCTTGCGGAAATTCCAGTTTTAATACAAAATATTAGATAGTCGATTTTATTAGTTAATCGACTAACTTTGCTGGAAAATAAAAATACCATCGAAATTTAAGCATATTGAAACATTCTAAAGAACTAATACTAACATTATATCATAAACTAACTAATACGAGCTGATACTAATGACTAATAGTTTATCCACTAGCTATTACAAATAAGTAAATTTTTATAAAATCAAACAACTCCATCATCCTTAATCATGGATCCGTCACCGATCAAGTGGTCTATTTTCCTCTCAGGGTGCTCAAAGAAGTCTGCCACATCCAAGTGGGTGTTTTCAAAATTGTTGTCAGAGACAAAATTGGTTTCAGGGTCTTTACTCTTTAGAGATGCTTGATAGAGCTCAACCAAATGTCTTGGTACACGGCAAATTTTTGCCCAGTGCCCTTCTCCACCGCAACGATAACACATAGTTTCTGAACTATTTGCTTGTGGATCCTCATAATTCTGTTTCCGCTTTTGGTGGTTATCTCTCTTTGGGGGGTGACTAACACCAGAAAAATTTCTTCCTTGTCCACGTCCACGGCCATGACCCCGATCACGACCACGACCACGATTAAAGCCATACCCTTTTCCACGCTTAGCATAATGGGAATACACCTTATCTACTTCAGGCAATGGTGTAGACCCAGTGGGTCGATTTTCGTGATTTCTCATGAGCAGGTCATTGTTTCGCTCAGCCATAAGGAGAAGAGAAATCAGTTCAGAGTACCTTTTGAAACCTTTCTCTCTGTACTGTTGTTGCAGTACCATATTGGAGGCATGAAACGTTGTAAACGTTTTCTCAAGCATATCATAATCAGTGATATTATCTCCACAGAGTTTCAATTTGGAGGTAATTCTGAACATTGCAGAATTATATTCAGAAACGGACTTAAAGTCCTGGAGCCTCAGATGAGTCCAATCATATCGTGCTTGTGGCAGAGTGACCAACTTCAGGTTGTCATATCTCTCCTTTAAGCCCTTCCACAAGATAAGTGGATCTTTGACTGTGAGATATTCAATTTTCAAACCTTCATCAAGGTGATGGCGCAAGAAAATCAAGGCCTTAGCACAGTCTTGGGTGGATGCTTTATCTCTGTTTTTAATGGCGTCTCCAAGACCCATAGCATCTAAGTGGATTTCAGCATCCAACACCCATGTCATATAGTTCTTGCCCGAAATTTCAAGGGCAACGAACTGTCTTTCATGATGTTAGACATAATCGAAAAAATCAAATTAGGAAGAGAGAAATACCTTAAATTTTTCGAGAAGATTTTTGAGACGGTAGAGTCTCGTGCTGATAACGTGTTATGAAATAATATAAGAACAAGAACAATAATACAAGAACAAAAACAATATAGAGAGAATAGGGAGAGGAGTATTCTTATTGATACTTAGGGATGATTTACAATGGGGTAAGACCCATCTATTTATAGGAAGATAAAAGACTTAGCCTTGAAATAAGACTCTTCTTATAAGATAGACATTCACCTTAAATAGAGTTCTATTTATAACAATTTATGAATATATGATATCATGTCGATATTTGATTGCCTTATCTTAGAGAAAACGAGGGGTGGAGCCAGAGTTTCGGCTATGAATCTAGTAATTTCGATTCAAATCTACAAAGTTTATTGAATACATGTGAATGGGGAAACTGATATAAGTACTCAAAAAAAAAATTCTTTTTCTTGATTATTTTAAAAGGTTTGATAAATCACCAACATATTTCGCTTTTTGTCCGAAATTTACCAATATTGGTTTATTCAACATTCACATTATTTTTTTACCCAAAAAAAAAAACATTCACATGATTTCAAATATTTTTCGGATAGTATTTGAGGTTAACCATTTTCGTAGCAGTTGACTTTTGTTGTCTTGTTATATATATTATTTTCTTGCCTTGTTTTCTTCTTTTCTCACTAGTTCCATAACATAGGCTTTTAACTTTTTCTCCTAGTGAATCATAAAGTCGACATTTACGAAAAGATACCGTAAAGTAGGGTGTGCATTCGAATCCGTTTATCGATAAATCGAATCGATTATTTGTTATCGATTTATCGATATCGGTTTATCGATTTATCTATTTCGATTTTGATTTCGAAATTTTCCATATCGAGTTATCAATTTCGATTTCGATTTGTCCTCTTCGATTTATCAGTTTATCGATAAACCGATAAGATATATTAAAAAGACAATTATACCTTATTCTATAATACTCTTTCTTTTACCCTAACTTATTGTTGCCTTTAGTTTGATCTGCCTTCTTTTTTTGTTGAATAGCTGATAAACCTTGATTTGTGCACTTAATTTATACAGGTACATTTGTGGAATAGTATTTCCTAATTATATTGACGGTGAATATGAGTAAAATGATAAGAACTGTTTCTGTGCTTACTGCAAGGTTAATTTGGAGTAATTTCTATGTAATTATGTTAACTTAATTGTTTGATTTTTTTTGTTTTGGTAATTTCAGATGTGATGTGCTGATTAATGATGTAAATTAGTTTCTTTTTTGTTGGTGGGTAAAGATCTAGCTTTTTTGTGCATTCCGTGTTGTTCTCGTTATCAAATTGGATTTAAGTTATTTAAGTTATATACACTGATATTATTAGTACAAAAATTTCTTTTAATATATTATTAGTAATTTAATCTGTGATAATAAATTAATATTATTTTTATTAGGTTATCACTTAATTTTTGTTACATAGATTCATGTAATAACCTTATTTTTTACTGCATAGAAGTTTTTTTTATATACGTTACTAGTGATAGCCAATTAGTTATCATAATTACTTGGTCACCTATTATTTTTATCATTTACATTTACGTGTAATTATCTTATACGTAAATTGTATTGTCTAAATAATTTTACCTGCACAAAATATGTTTTCACTATTAGTGATTTTATTTAGTGATTGGAAGTTAATTATCATTTTACTAGGTTATTCTTAATTCTTATCGTATTGATTCACATATAATCAGCTTATATATAATTTAATTATGTAATATTTTTTATATTGTCTATTCTTTTTCACTAGGACTTTTTTTTTAGACAAGAGGAGTTGCTCTGATGGTAAGCAACCCCCACTTCCAACCGAGAGGTTGTGAGTTCGAGTCTTCCCAAGAGCAGGGTGGGAAGTTCTTGGAGGGAAGGATGCCGGGGGTCTATTTGGAAACAGCCTCTCTACCCAATAGTAGGGGTAAGGTCTGCATACATACTACCATCCCCAGATCCCACTAAATGGGATTATATTGGGTTGTTGTTGTTGTTGTACTACACTGCAGGTTTTGTTCATGCTTATTTCCAAGCACATTCAAGCTTCACTTTTTTCTCTTTTTTATCCATTTCAACAAGGATTAGAGAAATCAATTAAGAAAAATGAAATCTTTTTATACCTCATAAAATTAAAGAAAAAGGTATAAAATTAGGGTCAAATTTTAGGAATACAAGGTAGTAAGCCTCGCTAATTTGCTCATGCATTCTATAAGTGACTTCTTGGTTTTTTATGGTTAGTTTATCTAATTTGAATTGAGAAAAAATAATAATTTAATTTATAAAACAATGTTTCGAAGTGTTTGTTTTTACTTTTAGTTTGAGTTTTTACTTTTTTACATAGTTTTGAAGTGTTTCCTGAGCATATAATTTTCTTTAACATTCTGAAACCAATCAGCTCTTTTAGCTCATCATAAATGCCCTTTTTTCTTGAACTTCATTTAAATTTTTTATTTTAATTTTGTCTTACGTTGGATACTTCTGCCCCATATGAATATGGCTAGTATTATTGATGGTACACTTTGCGTTGGGTAAGCTTCAAATTAGCATTTTCTAACTATCTGAGAACTTGGTTATAGTTTTAAAGTGTGTGCGCACTTTAAAGTTCAGATATCCCAGTGGGCAACTATTACTACTGACCGGTATAATATGCCTTATTGAAAATCGATAAATCGAATCGATAAGCCCCCAAAATCGATAAATCGAAATCGAAAAAATCGAAACATTACTGAAACAATAACGATAAACATATGTACAAATCGATAATCGATAAGTAATTATCGATAGGGGTCAAAATCGAATCGATAAATCGATTGCACACCCCTACCGTAAATTATTATTTTTCGTTCTGTCTCTTTTATCGTAACCCATAAATTTTTACTCGAAATATAAATTTATGTGTAAAAATTCTTAAAATTATAATAAATAATAGATATGAACATATACCTATTAAAATATAATATATCCAATACTAAAAATATAAAATTAAACTTATAGATCGAAATGTGAGTATATATCCCAACTCTTTATAGTCAATTTTCCAGAAACACGTGCCATCATCTGCAAATCAAGTATAGATTTTACGAAACAAAGAGATGAGAAGAAATTACAATAAAAATTTTCTTTTTTAGATTGAACCCTAATTTCCCGGAGACTTTTCCATTTCATTGACCATTAGGCAACACTGTTGAGTAGAACCTTAATTTCCTTTTGTCTTTTTGTTTTCTTGAGCCGAGGGTCTTTCAAAAATAACATCTCTTCTCCTTTGGGATAGGGGTAAAGTCTGCTACTCTTACCTTCCCCTGATCCACGAGTAAAATTTAACTGGGTTGTTGTTGTGGTCATTGACAAACACACAATTGAACTAGTGAACTCACCAACATCTTATTCTAAGTCTTGAGCCTTAAGCTTAACAAATATTGAATAAAATGGACACGCTTATTCCTTCTAAACTGGACTATAAAGGGTAAAATATGGTGAGTGAATAGTACTAAGAATGTAGCTTAAACGTTTATCTCATATTTAATTTCTTTACCTTATGTATGGCATTCTTTGCTTGACTTAACTTTCTCCAGCAACGAACGCTTCCACATCATGATATATTCAACGAAAAAAAATAAGGGGAAATTACCAGCTATATTTATTTATAAGTAGCTCATTATAAAAATTGGCCAATTGATAAATCATTACTTATATTAGCCAAATTAGCCAATTAGCTACTTGTAACATAAAAATATCAAAATTTTGTTTTGTTTTGAGTGAGTGTTATTAGAATAGATTGGACACAACTTAAGGAGCTTGAATATCAGTTTTGGGATGATTTGGTAAAGTTTTGACGTGGTTTGAATTGAAAATTCGAAGTAAAAGCTGAACATGAAAGAAAATGATATCACATTGTGTATCATTTGTATATTAAACATGTATCAATTGTGTAATCACATGTACATCCATGCATACTTGTGTGGAGATACATGCCTGATACATGTTTGATACATGTGTTGTAAAGCACTTTTTCGAACTCGATTTAATTACGAATTTTGATACAAACCAATCCGAATCACCTCCAATCTTCCTCAAATTTTGAATATTTATATATTTTCAATGAATTTCATCTATATCCATTGAAAAAATTCCTTTTTTATTTAGATTTTTAGAATATTGTATAGATTTTTGTATTTCATCACCTTATTTACTACCCCCTCTATAAAATTTCATTTCCATCTTGTATCTAATGTTGCTAATCACGCTTAAAAATATGGAAGGTGATTTTTGCATGTGATTCTTTGATAGAGAGAACCATATTATTTAGTTTTTTAATTTTTGTTAGCTAATTTTGGTAAGTCTATAACTAATGGCTAGAGGTTAATAAGTTAAAATTTATTTGGACCATTTGTTTAAGTTTCCCAAAAAATAACTCCCCAAAAAGGAGAGAACTTAAAGACTTCTCAACACCTTCAAACCTTGTTCTACCAGTTACCAACCTAACACCATCCAGAGAAAAAAGGAAAAAAATTATAACCAAGAAATTCTTTTTTCTTTATTTAATTTTTTTAAAGGTGGTGTTCGGGCCAACTTCCGTGCTCAACTATTCTACTGGGCACCTTCTATCTTCCACTAGCACAAGTACCTCATAGCTCTATCCGTCCAAGTTTGGACGATGAAAAGAAATTATTTAGTGTTTTTTGCTTCCGCTGAGATTAGAATATAAGACCTCATGGTTCTCCACCCACTTCATTAACCAAGAAGTTGTAATTGATGAGACTAGCGGATTGCAGGTATTTATCCTCTCTCCTGCTCTAGCATCAATGTACTGATAACCTGAAATTTCACTGCAGCTATTCCTCTCCCTCCTACATGTTATACAGGAACTTGGCAACAACATACATAGAGAAACGATGGGTCAACGGAGAAAAGCAACACCCCACATGCAGGATAATATTAAGTGCAAAACTATTAAGCCTTATGAATTTAACTTAAAATTAAGCAATCTACACTGTATGATACTGAAAGTATGGAATCCACAATTACAAGGTTAAACAAGACTAGTAATTCCATTTCTGGACATGCCGAAGCTCCAGCTATAGATGGATAGCTTTTTCTTTTTCTTGAACATCCGCCAAGTAAGACGACTAATCTGGATGCTCCGGGAAAGGTCCGGTAAGAGGGGGAAATGTGCTCCCTACCAAGCGGTTCCTCATTTCCAGAACTCGAACTCTAAGATCTCTAGTTAAAGGCAGAGAGATCCTTACCAACCCACCACACCCTTCAGTGGCGATAAACAGCTGAATCAGCAAAGCGCAAAGCAGCTTCTAGTTCCTTCTCATCATCGCAGTTATATCCCAGTTCATAAGCTCGAGCTGAAGCAGTATAAGCAGAAAACAAAAATAGGTGAATACAAGGATTTGAGTGATAAATAAACTAGAAGACAGAACTGAACATACCAAAACGACCTGAGCCCATGAAAGGTTCTAGTTCGTCTGCCGCACCAGCTTGTTGTTGCTCCTTTATTTCATCACACAAAGAGAGAATCAGCTAAAGTTCACTGTAATGATTTATATATTATAGAAACAAGCATTTAAAACATTATAGTTTAATATCTTAAAAGTAGTGCAAAAAGTATACCATACATTTACATATAGAAATAGTTTTCATTTTAGAATTTTACCCTTTTTTTCTTAAGAATAGCATACTTTATCACTTAGAACAACCATCTTTGTCAGAATGGAACAATTTGTATCTAAAAAGAACCAACAGAAACAAATGAACTTTAGCATATCACTATTCTCATTGTCTACTTATTTTTAGAAAATAGAATTTCAAAAGTTGATGCACATAAAATTTTCCTCTGTACTTGACTGTGCACATTTACCCGGAAATATTGAATTCCAGAAACGTCATAAGCTACAAGTAGGTTCTTACCACATCTGGTTCCTTTTCATCTGGTAACAACAACATCATGTCCAAACAGTGGCCTGAAATAGTGCACACAAGCAGACCATTTATTGGATCCAGTACAACTTCCCTGCATGTGTCGTCACAAACTGCGCCCACGTACACAAGAGAAAACCAATAAGCACAAACCAATGACCCACAGGGAACCCATCTTTCTACTTATCAAATGCTGATTTACTGTTGCAAAAATTTTCTTACCATGAACATTTCCAGTTTTCTCACAGACAAATACATCCACAATTTGATGGTAAGCGCATGTCTTCCCAGAACATGCATGATCATTGACCACATTATCACCTAGGCCTTTGCTTTTCTTCCAAGTAGAGACTTGATCAGCAACAGTCTTATCGAGAATTATACGATCATCATTTATGTGTGGATTAAAGCCAGAAGAAAAGATGAATACCATAGAAGATTCTTGCCCTGTGCACCTAAATGCAAATTAAGGACGACTTAGGTTGGGTCAGTATTTTTGGTTTAGTATTTATTGTTATCGATTGTCCGTGTTCAAAGCAACGAGAAACTGGAAACCAGTAAGAAGAAGAGACACAAAAAACAGAACGTATGTAACGTTAAAAAAAAAATCACAGAAATGAAGAAATCCGAGACCACAGAATTCACTGTGTGTCCTTAAGGAATTTAACCCCCTCACTGTACCCGAGGTTGTGGATTATTTCCTCCCAGGATATAACGGATATACCTGTCGCAGGAGTGGCGGTACCTCAAACGCCTACGACTTCGACGAACTCAAATTCGGGAACGAAATCACACTATGACTCGATATGTTTCAGTTTGCAGAAAAGAATGCAGAATTTTTAATGTTTCCAGTATTCGAAAATGAGGCATTGCCTCAGTTTATATAGCCTCGAATTGTGACTGTTCGGAAAGGCTTGGTGCCTGTTCGGGAAAGGCCATGCCTTTTCCTGAAAAATAAGAACGTTGGGAAGTTTACAGTTAACAAATTAATATTTTTTCCCGCGGGAATTAAAATTAATTTCAGAAAATGAAGATTAAATTTTAAATAAATTTGGTCCAAAAAGATTATCAATCAATCAGATCATTTGACCAAATCCAAATCCAAATCCAAATCCAAAGCCAAAGCCAAAGCCGAAGCCGAGCCGAGCGACGACGACGGCGCGAGGGGAGTCCCTCTTCTTAACCCTTTAAGAGCTAGAAGAAGTGCTTTCTAATATAAGCACATAACTTTCCCTTTCTACCACCAATGTGGTACAAAGCTCCTTTTCAAAGGAACTTTGCTTTGAAACTTCATTTTCCTTCTATTGTCTTCTTCCCTCCATTTCTCATTCACACCAACTTAGCTAGCTTTAATCATCAACTAGCTTTAACAATCCCCCACATGAATGGGGAATGGCTATATGATGGAAAAACATGCATGAAAAAAAAAAACTGTGTGATTCGTAAGCAAGGATTAATTGCATCTGGATAAGTAGATTTCTCTTTGAACTTTCCGTAGTGAGCATATGTCGGATATACTCGGTCAATCGGTAGATTTGATATCTTTGAACCGTCGAGCTTTGGTGTATACCTAGACAACCACATGTCACACAATTAACCCTTTAACCGTTTTTGGTTCTCATTGTTTTGTTCGTTTCAGCCATGAACACTTCCTGGTTCATAAGTGCGTAGAGAGCTGGCCTTACAGAGTTCTCCTTGAAGCGGCTTACACTTCACACTTACATAGGTGATTCCTAAATGTGCCATCCCGTAGATACACTATTTGATATACCCCGTATCAAACTTAGAAACCATTAAAAAGCCTTAATGCTTTATCCTGGTACTGAACATTGTCTCATCACGAGAATGGACCAAAAAGTTATTGTGACAATGTTGAACCGTCATCAATGACTTTGTTTGATCTCTTTGAACCTAGATCTTGGGATCTCATGTATTCTAGGTAGAGTTACCGCCACGATGACTTGTCCTCGGCCATAGTCCCATTCCCCTCGATGATCTTTCAACCACTTCTCTAGTTAGGCCTTTAGTTAGTGGATCCGACACATTATCTCTTGACTTAACATAGTCAATTGTGATAATTCCACTAGAGAGTAGTTGTCTAACAGTATTATGTCTTCGTCGTATGTGACGAGACTTTCCGTTGTACATAACGCTCCCGGCTCTTCCTATTGCCGCTTGGCTATCGCAATGTATGCATATAGGAGCCAACGGTTTGGGCCAAAATGGAATATCTTCTAAGAAATTCCGGAGCCATTCAGCTTCTTCACCGGCTTTGTCTAGAGCTATGAACTCAGATTCCATTGTAGAGCGGGTGATACATGTCTGTTTGGATGACTTCCAAGACACTGCTCCTCCACCTATAGTAAAAACGTATCCACTTGTGGATTTAGTTTCAGTTGAACCGGTGATCCAATTTGCATCACTGTATCCTTCAATAACTGCAGGATACCTGTTATAATGCAAAACAAAGTTTTGAGTATGTTTCAAATATCCCAAAACTCGTTTCATTGCCAGCCAATGATTTTGGTCGGGATTACTCGTGTAGCGACTTAGTTTACTTATAGCACACGCAATATCAGGTCGCGTACAGTTCATAATATACATCAAACTTCCCAACACTCTGGCATAATCCAATTGAGAATGACTTTCACCTTTATTCTTTGCAAGAGCAAGGTTCATATCAATTGGCGTCTTTGCAATTTTAAAGTCCAAATACTTGAACTTTTCAAGTACTTTTTCAATATAATGAGATTGAGACAATGCTAGACCTTGAGGAGTCTTTTGGATTTTAATTCCCAGAATTAAATCGGCAACTCCTAAATCTTTCATATCAAACTTACTAGCAAGCATGCGCTTAGTAGCATTTATGTTAGCAATGTTGTTACTCATTATTAACATATCATCCACGTATAAACAAACAATGACGACGTGGTTCGGAGTGTTCTTAATGTAGACACATTTATCACATTCATTTATCTTGAATCCATTTGACAGCATCGTATGGTCAAATTTTGCATGCCACTGTTTTGGTGCTTGTTTTAGTCCATAAAGAGACTTAACAAGTCTACATACCTTCTTCTCTTTCCCTGGAACTACAAACCCTTCGGGTTGTTCCATGTAAATTTCTTCCTCCAACTCTCCATTTAAGAAGGCTGTTTTCACATCCATTTGATGGATTTCAAGACTGTACACGGCGGCTAATGCTACTAACACCCGAATAGATGTAATCCTCGTTACCGGCGAGTATGTATCAAAGTAATCAAGACCTTCTCGTTGTCTAAACCCTTTAACAACTAGTCTTGCCTTATATTTTTCAATAGTGCCATCAGCTTTCATTTTCCGCTTGAAAATCCATTTGGAACCTAAAGGTTTATTCCCTGGAGGAAGATCAACCAATTCCCAAGTATGGTTGTTCAATATGGATTCTATCTCACTATTGATTGCCTCTTTCCAAAATTGAGCTTCCGATGAAGACGTAGCTTCGTTGAACGTTCGAGGCTCATTTTCTAACAAAAATGTTAAAAATTCTGGTCCAAAGGAAGTAGTCGTCCTTTGACGTTTGCTACGTCTTGGATTTTCCTCATCAGGAATGTTTTCCTTTATTTCTTCCCGAGGTCGTTTAGATTCTTTGCTAGACGACGCACATTCCTTTTTATACGGATATATGGTTTCAAAGAAGTCTGCATTATCTGATTCAATTACCGTATTCACCTGAATGTCGGGATTTTCTGATTTGTGAACCAGAAATCTATATGCCTTACTATTTGTGGCATATCCTATGAAAACACAATCAACGGTTTTAGGTCCTATTTTTACCCTTTTGGGTTTAGGAACTTGCACCTTGGCCAAACACCCCCACACTTTGAAGTATTCCAAATTGGGCTTCCTTCCTTTCCACTTTTCGTATGGAATAGATTTTGTTTTGCTATGGGGCACTCGATTGAGTATTCGGCTAGCTGTTAGAATGGCTTCCCCCCACAAGTTCTGGGGTAAACCAGAACTTCATCATTTCTTTCAGTGTTCTATTTTTTCTTTCCGCAATTCCGTTTGATTGTGGCGAGTAAGGAGCAGTTGTTTGATGAATAATGCCATATTCCAAACATATTTGTTCAAAAGGAAATTCATATTCACCGCCCCTATCACTCCTTATCATTTTAATCTTTTTGTTAAGTTGAGTCTCAACTTCAGTTTTGTATTGCCTGAATGCTTCAATTGCTTCATCTTTACTATTAAGTAAATAAACGTAGCAATACCGCGTACTATCGTCAATAAAAGTTATGAAATACTTCTTTCCACCGCGAGATGGAATTGACTTCATGTCACAAATATCTGTATGGATTAAGTCTAAAGGACTTGAATTCCTTTCAACTGACTTATAAGGATGTTTAGCATACTTAGATTCAACACAGATTTGACATTTTGATTGATTGCATTCAAACTTAGGCAATACTTCCAAACTAATCATTTTTCGCAAGGTTCTATAATTGACATGTCCTAAACATGAATGCCATAAATCATTTGACTCAAGCAAGTAAGAAGAAGCAGAAACTTTATTATTATTAGCAACAACCATTACATTTAGTTTGAAAAAGCCCTCTGTGAGGTAGCCTTTTCCTATGTACATTTCATTCTTACTTATTACAACCTTGTCAGAAACATAAACACATTTAAAACCGTTCTTCACTAGAAGTCCGGTAGATACAAGATTTTTCCTAATTTCAGGAACATGACAGACGTTGTTGAGAGTCACCACCTTGCCAGAGGTCATCTTCAGCAGTATCTTTCCATAACCTTCAATCTTGGCCGTTGCAGAATTTCCCATATATATTGTTTCGTCGGGCCCGGCGGGAGCATATGAAGCAAAGGCTTCTCTAACAGCACAAATGTGGCGAGTGGCGCCAGAGTCAATCCACCACTCTTTCGGACTTCCCACTAGGTTGCACTCGGACAACATAGCGCACAAGTCATCAACCTCCTCGTTTGTTTCAACCATATTAGCCTGACCCTTCTTCTTTTCCTTTTTCGGAGCACGACAGTCTGCAGCTTTGTGTCCGATTTTTCCACAATTATGGCAGTTTCCCTTGAATTTCTTCTTGTTGGGATAGTTCCTTGGTCCCGATGCCTTTTTCCTCTTTTTCATATTAGTTGGGGCAGTTTCAACTATATGTGCTCCCCCTATGGTTGATCTCCCATTTGCCTTTTTCTCCGCTGCCTTGTTATCTTCCTCGATTCTCAACCGGACGATGAGATCTTCCAATGTCATCTCCTTTCGCTTATGTTTCAAGTAATTTTTGAAGTCCTTCCATGAAGGAGGCAACTTCTCTATCACTGCCGCAACTTGAAACGCCCCACTAATCACCAAACCTACAACAAACAACATGTAAGTGACGGGGCACTGAATACTTTTGACAAAGGCATTAATTAAATTTATACCTTCAGCGAGGAGATCATGGATGATAACCTGCAACTCTTGAACTTGAGTGACAACAGACTTGCCATCTACCATTTTGTAGTCCAAAAACTTGGCAGCGATAAACTTCTTTAAGCCAGCATCTTCTGTTTTATATTTCTTTTCCAACGCATCCCATAGTTCTTTTGATGTTCCCACATTACTATAGACGTTGTAAAGATCATCCTCCAGTCCGCTAAGAATGTAATTCTTGCACAAAAAATCTGAGTGCTTCCACGCCTCAATTACAACAAATCGTTCATTTTCAGGTGTTGATTCCGGCGGAACCGGAATATCCTCCTTAATAAACTTTTGAAGGCTTAAAGTAGTTAGATAGAAGAACATCTTTTGTTGCCATCGTTTGAAATCAATCCCGGTGAATTTTCCGGGCTTCTCTGCCGGAGCCGGTGCTGGTGCAGTACGACTAGAGGACGCAGCATTGCTCGTAGAACCAACCACGGGGGCTGGTGTGGCAGTAACAGTAGCAGTAGCATTCAAATTTGGAGTTTGGTCTCCCATTTCTGTCGTAGGAAATAACAGAACACTTTAATAATCGGTGAAGTTTTTATTTCTTCAAACCGAATCAAATTTACACAAACAGAATTAAAACAAACTTCAAATAGAATGTAATATACTGTATGTAGTATACTTGATGAAGTTTTTATATCTTCAAATCAAGTACCCAAATGAGTAGAAAGTTCTGAAAACTTTAATCTCAACCGGAGTAGAAAATCCGAAGATTTAGTCTCCAAACAACATACAAGTTCGTTAACAACAGATGAACACGGAAATAAATTAAATTCCTTAAGCTTGTTATCGATAGTCCGTGTTCAAAGCAACGAGAAACTGGAAACCAGTAAGAAGAAGAGACACAAAAAACAGAACGTATGTAACGTTAAAAAAAAAATCACAGAAATGAAGAAATCCGAGACCACAGAATTCACTGTGTGTCCTTAAGGAATTTAACCCCCTCACTGTACCCGAGGTTGTGGATTATTTCCTCCCAGGATATAACGGATATACCTGTCGCAGGAGTGGCGGTACCTCAAACGCCTACGACTTCGACGAACTCAAATTCGGGAACGAAATCACACTATGACTCGATATGTTTCAGTTTGCAGAAAAGAATGCAGAATTTTTAATGTTTCCAGTATTCGAAAATGAGGCATTGCCTCAGTTTATATAGCCTCGAATTGTGACTGTTCGGAAAGGCTTGGTGCCTGTTCGGGAAAGGCCATGCCTTTTCCTGAAAAATAAGAACGTTGGGAAGTTTACAGTTAACAAATTAATATTTTTTCCCGCGGGAATTAAAATTAATTTCAGAAAATGAAGATTAAATTTTAAATAAATTTGGTCCAAAAAGATTATCAATCAATCAGATCATTTGACCAAATCCAAATCCAAATCCAAATCCAAAGCCAAAGCCAAAGCCGAAGCCGAGCCGAGCGACGACGACGGCGCGAGGGGAGTCCCTCTTCTTAACCCTTTAAGAGCTAGAAGAAGTGCTTTCTAATATAAGCACATAACTTTCCCTTTCTACCACCAATGTGGTACAAAGCTCCTTTTCAAAGGAACTTTGCTTTGAAACTTCATTTTCCTTCTATTGTCTTCTTCCCTCCATTTCTCATTCACACCAACTTAGCTAGCTTTAATCATCAACTAGCTTTAACATTTATTTTCATAAAAAGCATGGAGATCCTTTTTTCCCTCCCATGAACTCACATGATAAACTCCACAGTATGCGGTGCCGCTCCCCTGACACCAACGCCGAATGTTCGGATTTATTCCGATCTCTATTCTTAGTACTCGAGATCCCCCCCCCCTCCCACCTCCCCCCTCCCCCCCCCCCCTCCCCCCTCCCCGTTTCCCCTCCACTTTTCCCTTTTTGAATACATATTTTCACTCAGTTTATACTTGCCTCCTCTATCAGAAACTCTCTACCTTCCAGGTGGGGGTAAGAAGGTAGAGGTAAGATCTGCGTACACACTACCCTCCCCAGACCCCACTAGTATTCTACTGGGTTGTTGTTGTTGTTGTCTGTGGTACATATTTGTAAGAGAATGGTAAATGCATGAAGTTTCAGGAAGTTTTCACAAAAAAGAAAATGTTAATAAAATCACATATCTAAATATCAGAGATGCAAGGTCCAATTCTTACAATGCCCTTCCCTTACGCTCCTGCCTCACCCTACCGGCCTACCCCCCAAAAAGAAGTTAAAAATAGAAAAGAATAAAATGCATCCACCCAATGTGATTTATGGAGTAACCTTAAAGGAGTCGGCTTTATCCCATAAATCCAGTCAATGAATTCAAGATGAAACTTATTTGTGATCATATCCAGATCCCGATGAAGTAACTAGAAGCTTAGAATACAGAAAACACTACTCACCTGAGAAAGAAGAGGAGCTTGGCTTCTTTTAGCAGTCTGCATTTGGATGTAATACTCAAGTGACCCTTTTCCTGGATAGGATAAATCATGAATGTATCTATGTTCAACTTTTTTGTAAAATCAGGACGTTCTGGATGACAAAAATGAAAAAGTAGATTTGTCCTTTTCCTAATTTAATGGTATGGTTTTTCTTTTGGCGTAACAAAATGTTTTTAGTGCCCAAATCTGAAATCTTCTCAATCCACAAGGAATATCATATCAACTTTAAAAAGTTAAAACGAGCTAGCATATGCTACTCAGCCTAATGCTGACCCACTTTAGCATTTTGATTTGGTTAGGCTTAATTTTTCTTACAATCGCTTTACATATTTGGGTAACATTTTCTAAAATCAACTGTGCAGTTCAATTAGGATTTCGATTGCGTTTGGAAACAGCAATAATTTGGTTCAGGAAAACTGAGTAGTTGATTTCTGTTACTGGAAACCACAAATTTGGTTTGGCAAAACTGTATTAGTTTTCAAAAACAAATAAGGTTGGACATATCAAAGCCTTTTCAGACACATTATTTGCTTTCCTAGAAAAGTTCCCAAATACGTTCCTGAAACCAATCATTTTAAACTAAACCAGAAGCATACTCTAATACCACTTAAACATTTAACTTTAGTTTGACATTTGGATCTACATGACTAAAAGGTTACTATAAGTTTTGAACTTTCAATTGAACACTGTTGTAGAGAATATAATTTGCGGATAGAGGTAAAAAAGAATTAGGTTAGCTGAAGTAATTGGTCGATGACAAGTTCATATTTGAATCTAAGATACCTTGATGTAAAGCTTCTTCCAAGCACACTCCGTGGGTTTTTTGTTGGAAGCACCAGACCCCATCGCAAGCAATATCTGTATCAACATTTCATCAATCAGGAAACGCCAATCTCATATGGATGAAATACATATTCTAAAGATACAATTTTTACCAAAGTATGAATAAGTAAAAGAATAAGAAGGGTCAACACAAAGGTATTCGAAAGTTCAATGCAAATAATTTGAATGCATGAGTACTTGAGGATATGGAAAATGTGTAAAACTCAATCCAACTTGATGAAAGGGAAACAAGCAATCAGGAATCAGGTTAACAATGACTCGGTATGAATGCTAGTACTCGCGCCCAAGGGTATGGCATATTAGTAACTGAAGTGGGTGCAAACCTTTACCAGGGTTCAACTCCCAATAGAGGGAAAAAAACACTAGGTGATTTCTTCCCGTCTGCCTAAGCCTTAATGGGAAGAGTTACCTAGTATCAGTGCTGGTAGGAGCTAGGAGCTAGCGGGTACCTCACAGAATAGTCGAGGTGCGCAAAAGCTAGCCTGGGCACCACTTTTATCAAAAATATAAAATGAATACTAGTACATGTATCTATAACACCAGCACAGATAGATTATAGATAAGCATATGCAGCATGAATGAAGAGGCTATGAAAAGGAAGACATAAAGGGAAAAACAAAAGAAGCATTGTACTTACAGACGACGCCATAAGGATTCATCAGAAGCAACATCATTTAGAAACTTACAAACCAATGAACATGCAACGAGATCCTGCCACATTGTCATAAAAAAGGAACATTTTTGTCAATAGGAAATAACCACGGGCATACAAAAGCATAAATGGCGTTCATTTATCCTCTCTTTTTCAGTCTATTTTTGTATTGGTGTATAATATGACAATCAGAAAGTTTTAAACCAAACTCAAAACAATAACACTGCCAAGAAAGCGAATACCTCTGAGGAAAGGAACTTGAGAATGTGATGGAGCAACTCAGGAGGGATTTTGCTGAGAATACCAGTTTCTATCATCCTTGGAACATGTCTTACGATGTTAGTACCAGCACCACTGTATGTACCCATGTGAGTCTCACACATCTTTGGAGGTGAAGATGCAGACTCACCATCAGCTTTAATTTCGATTGGCAGTACAAGAGATTGAGATGATAACAATGTCTTTACCTTTTTGTCCCCCTCTTTCTCCTCAAATTTCATCCGCTTTTCTCCTCTATTTTCCTCCTCCTTCTCCCCTGCTTCCCCCTCATCCTCCGCATCTCTCATTTTCACTGTTACTTGCTCCTCCTCTCCACCAAACTTATCAATATTGTCCTCAACGTTCAGTTGCTTCCCTTCATCCTGAACCATATCAATCAAATTACTAAATTTTAATTAAGCCCACACATAAATATATCATACGCTCCCATCTGTGCCCAGTGGCACAAAATCATGTGTATTTTAAGATGAAGGGAACCAGATTGCAATGGAACTTACAATAGGGAATGAAAATGAAGACACCCTCAAACTCTCCATCACAAAGGAAAAGAAACAACAAATGGAGAACGACACTTGAAATCGAACACATTTCCTCCGTATAATGTGCGCACATGTGCATCATACTAAATTTTTCTGTCTTTTTGGTATGGCACTATTACACCATCAAATTAACATTTTTTGTCAAACATTTTTCAAATATTACTTCCAGCATCTTATTTTTGATATTTGACTGAGACGGATTTAATATACTATTTCACTTGTAATTTGTGGTAGTGATAAAGGACAGAAATATGAAGGCAGTGGTTGAAAAGTCAGCTCGATGGAAAAACGGTTTAAACTTTGAATAGTCTAATGAATTGAATTCTTGAAAGTTATAAAAGTTGTATAGGAGTGAAATGGTATCAAACATTTCAGGTCAACACAAAAAGAAAAGATTGTCATATAAATTAGGAAGGATGGGGTATTAACTATAAGAAATGTGTCACTTGTAGTATTTTTTATGTAGTTCATAAACATGTATATTTTAGTTCAATAAAAGCTCCAAAAAAAAATTACTTTCTAGTCCGCACCAAAATAATGCTCCTGCTCTCCTGAACATTCTTTTTTCTAAAATGAGAGTAGAAAAATCGTGGGCAAATGAAAACCTTTTGAGTTTTGCCGTTTCTGTCCGCAAAAATGACTCTAGTCCATACTCCATCACAGAGGCAAGAGAAGAACAAAAGGTAATATATTAAAGCAAAAGATCAGACATATAGCTGTTTGGACAACTTTTCGGAAGAAAAATGTGTAAAAAAAATGTTTAAGATATATGTTGTAACTTCTATTCTTTTGAAGATTTCGTGACCGTTTTGTGTATGAAAAAAATTAAATTCCTCTGAAAAATGCGCTCAAACCACTTCAATTAAAAACGGTTTTTTAAAATCCCTTTTGGCCCCAAAAAAATCTTTAAAACTGGCACAAAAGGAAAACACTTTGCAACATTTCAATAATTTTTTTTCATGAAGAACGCCACCTTGAAGTTCTAGCAACCAAAAATTAAGAAAATGATTAATAGGAAATTTATATAGACTCATAAAGTTCTTATTTTTGATTATATTTTATTCATTTCAGATATCAACACAAGGTACTGTAGAAGTTTTTATCTGATTTTTTTTTATAAAAAAAAATCAACACCAGAATTACCAGAGAATAGCCAATCCAAAATCCAGATGGAGGAGGAAGATTAATACTCCCGTGAGTAGGAACGAGTTAAGAAAAAAATATTTTTGGAGCATGTGAAAATCAAGGATAACATGGGAAAATTAAAGTTAAATTATCTCTAAAAACGAAAGAATATCACAAAAATTAGGATAGAAGGAATAAAAACGGATCCTTCTATTAATAAATCAGTGGAATGAATCAAAATGTGAAAATGTAAAAATCATAAATTTACCTGATCAGAGAAAGCGAGGACTTCAGATTCAAGGAATTGAGCGAGTGATTCATCCTCATCTTAGTTTGACCGGAAAATAAAAGCCGGCGACCGAAGAATGGCGTCGGCGAATCTAAGCCCTAGATTGAATCGAGGAGTCAACAACAACAACAACAACAACAACAACTACCCAGTATACTCCCACCAGGTGGGGTCTGGATAGGGTAATATGTAGACGAGCCTTACCCTGTCCGATAGGGAAGAGAGGGTGCTTCCAATCGACCCTCGGCGAGTAGAGTAAAAATAGGGAAGCTGCATTAAAAAACAGAGATAAAATTAGAAACACAAGCAAGACTAAATCAAATAATAAAGCATAGGTACTCCCACAAAAGTAACGTAAATAGTTATGAAAACATAAGCAACATTAATAGAGTCGCATGCAATAATATCAAGCAGGAACTACCATACTAAAACACTAATCACCTATGAGTCCCTAACCTACAATCTTGATTCAATCTTGATTGAATCGAGGAGTCATTGATGAAAAAAGTTAGAGGGCTGTGTTCAGCTTTTTGGAAAGCGTGCGTGAGAGAAGGTATCGGGTCGGGTGGATCCGATATGTGGGGCCCCGATTAAGACAATTTTCAATAACAACTATTCAATATAATCCCACAAAGTGAGTTCTGGGAGGGTAATATGTAGACAGGCCTTATCCCTACCCCGAAAAGGCATGAAATATCCCCCATTTTTTCCATAACTTCTTTTTTCTTTCTTATTCAATATTTGAAACTTATTTACGAAAATTATTTTAATTTTATATATTATTTGCTCTAAACAAAAATTATTTATAGATTATATATAATTCATTACTAGTACCTTAAATCAGGAGATTTAGTTATATTTTTTTCTTATTTTCTCTATTTCCTCTTTTAATAAGACTCATTCCAGCTATGTATTACCTATGTTAAGTTATAACAAACGGAATTTCAATTAAAAAAAAGGAAAAAGATGCACTACAATGTGACAACAACGCGCTTTGAACGCAATTGTCACCAAAATTTATCCCTATTTTCATCTCTATGATTATCCCTATTTTCATCTCTATGATTACTTCACTCTGCTTTCTACTGAATAGTTTTTTAACAATATTGTCAAACTATCGTACCAATCATAGTTGAATCAAAAAACATAATTGAGCATATTTAAAGTTTTAGTAGATTTCAAATTAAATTCAATCACCTCCAAATTTTGGATTTAACTTTATATTAGTATTTTCAACAAAAATCTATGTTACCCAATTAGTTTCTCACACAAAATTTCTTATATAAAACTAAGTTTTTTCGAAGTGCGACGATAGCGCTTTTAATGTGAAACTCAAATTTTCTCCACCCAAATCATTCACTTTCCATCAATATTCAAGTTTTTCTATTCAAACAAATATGAATCTGTGCCCATGAGTCAATTTAGAATTTATTCTATACTTTTCTTTGATTGATAAATCAACTGAGAAAAAACAATGTACGATACATCAACATGCAAATTAAAATAAATTTCGTACAAATTTAATACAAATTTGAATATCTACAATAATATACATAGTAAAAATAAATTTCATACACCAACTATATATTTTACAACTTATTTATAACTTATCTATAACTTTCATATATTATTTTACCAAGTTAAATTCAACTATAACATCATGCAACTTTAATAAAATTTTCATACAAATTTTATACAATATTATTTTTTAAGTGGTGTGCTCTTATTCCTCTCTAAATTTCCAATCAAAACTTCTTGTCTTAAAACAATTTTGAAAAATATCAACAAGTTTATGTAAAACGATAATTTTATAACTTAAGTAAAAATTCATACAACGATTCATGCATTATATGACTATTTTTAACTTTTATACAACAATCAAATAAATATATATAATTACAATAAAATACCACTTAAATACAATTTATATATAAATTTAATATAATTTTGTAAATATATTATTATTATTATTCTAGTTCAATCAAAATCAAATCTAATTTTTACCAAATATTCTCAAAATTGAGATATAAACTCCAAATAATATTTTCAATCATTTGCAATAATACTTAATCCAAACAAACAATAATTTTTAGAAACTCAAATTCAAATTCAAAGCTTCGGAGCTTTTTAATTACTGTCGCATGCCAATGATGGAGAATCAAATACCTTCAAAATTTATTGATTGACAATTTCAATTCGAACACCAATTGTGCAACATGAAAGGAAATTGTTAGGTTAAAACTTTATATTATAACACCTGAAATGAAAAAGAGAGAGGATAAAAAGCTGAGAAATACGAATGAATAAAATTGGGGAAAGAGTGAAGAAGATATTCATTGGTTTCAATTTATATGTTTTACTACATATTTTAGTCTATAATAAGCTTTCTTAAATTCGGTGAGCGTGAGGGAAGATGTATTTTATATTCATTGATTTGATGGAAAAAATATATGTTTTATTTTTCCTTTTAGTTTATAATACCGTTTTTATATTCGCTAAGTTTCCATTTCAACATTTTCATCAACCTTAATGAAACTGTCGGGTGGGATGATATATATATGTTATAACTTTAAGACAAATTCCAAACTTTTATACAGAAGTACGGGTCAATTAATTTTTTTGGCTCTTTACAAACTTATTTTTACTTTTATAATCCTATTTTTTTATATATAGAAAAATTTACTTTTATACATAAAAAATCTAAAAAGATCGTTTTTTTTTAAATTTAAAATTATAAAAAGACATGATGTACAAATAGTACGAACGTAAAAGAGAGGTTTTCCTGAGAAATGTGTTCAAAAGTAATTTGTGTTTGGTTATTTTAATTTCAAGAAAAAGGAATGATTTTCTGATTAGTGTGTTCTTTTTTATTTTCAATTTCCCCACTTGTGGGAGGTTTTGTTGTTGTAAGCTTATTCTAAAAAAAGTTATATTCGAAAACAATCTTTAAACTTTCACCTAATTACATACTTTTATAGTCAGAGAAATAAAAAGAAATTAACACTACAAGTGCCAAATACTTTCTAACTTTAACTAGGTATTCAACTGAACTATGCAACACAAATTAAAGAAGGGAGTAGTTTTTTTTATAACAACAAAAGATTTGAAGAAAAAACCTATTAAACAGAGATTATATTTCATCTGGAGGTGACAGTGAGGGGGAAAAAAGGATATTTTACTTTATCAACTAGGTTCCAATAATCCGGTTGATTTAATACAAAAGCAATGGTAAAATAAGGAATCATATTCTCCGGGAACTTGGTAAATAAAGAGCTACAACTACTTTTACGCCTGAATCTCAGACAATTGGAGCCAGCAATCATGTCACTTCATTTAAGCAAAAAGGAAAGGGACTTTGGGATGAAATCCTAGAAGCTTTCAATTTCAGATTTATGCACCATATCTCACAACCAGCGAAGAGAAGCAAAAGGAGAAGCTACTAAGGTACAAAGTTCACTATCAAGAAAGCCCCTATGTTTACAGGAACTGCAAAAGTATCAAACTTAGGAAGCCTTCTGAAAATGACTGGATAGCAGCTTTGCAATCTCTAGAAAACCAACCTTGTCCTTGCCAGCAAATATAGTCTTCAACTTGTCGTCACAATTTATCTCCTTCTTGTTCGCAGGATTCTGCAGGTTATAAATTTCACTTGTCAAGAAACACTAAATTGGATATACAACCTACTTGAAACGTTTGTTCAAGTAGATTAAACATGGACTGTCATAAATCAGTGAAAATAAAATACCAAAGCTGCACAAAACACATGAATTATAAACTCAGATCAGAAAACAATTATCAAATTAAGAAACAATGTCACAAACTTCAGAGTTCAGAAGTATATGGATATGGATTGACCTCAACTGACAAGGACCAAAATCAGTAATAACTACAGTAGTTTGATGGATTCAATCAATAATCAGGTTATAATCTTGACGAAGTAACATGCAAAATAAATCTTTGCCTCAAACTAATGGTCACAGGTGTGCCAACGATTACAAATTATTTATTGAGGCCAAAGTGCTATGGCCTGCAGAAAGTACCAGCTTTTTCTACCTATGCTGCTCGGACTCTCCTAAAATGTGGCCGGATACGTGTTGGATCCTCCAAAAGTAGTGCATTTTTGAAGGATCCGACACGGGTGCGGCTACATTTTGGAGAGTCCACGCAACATAATTTTCTACACGCCCAAGTATGGATGATTGTTGATCCATCACTTGTAACCACAAAACTGTATTTGATGAAAACATCACCAAACTCCAATCTGAAAAAGCATACGGAACTTCCCTCACTAATAATTCACTGTTCTCAGCAACTAATTTCATCTCAAACAAAGAAACTAACATAAAAAGCTAGTAGACGGCTAAACAAAAGCTTAATGTAGACATTCAAGTTCGTTTAGCCTTAAAGCGCAATTTAAGGAATATCTCAGATGTTTATCCACAAGGAGATTCTACTTTTATCTCTGAACATTGACATAAATTGGACATGCTTAATCTGCTGGCTTTTCTATCAGCAATTAATTCCAGCTTGGGGCTTATAAAGGTCTGGCCTAGCTGGTCATACAGAGTGTTGAAGTAGCTTGAGAAATAAAAGCTTATGCATCATTCAACACTTGGAAACTAAATCAGACATCATAGTATTGCTGGGACCCATGGCATGAGCACACTACCTCTTCTCTATATAAAGTGTCACAATGTCTATACTTGATAAATTATCGTATCGACCACATTTGAACTATAAGAAGACAAAAACCATGATACCAACCAGCTTATTCATTATCATGTAGTGCACTAATTTATATTCTGGACCAGCATCTAATCACGTAAGAGCTACTGTGGCAGTAAATATTAGCTCAACTCTTAGTTTATATGCAGCTTTCAGGATGCCTCATGAGACAGCAAAAATAACAGAGAGAGGGAGCGAGAACTGGTCATATGATATCACATATTCATCAGTAGCCTAACTCGTTGCAGAGGCTAAAACAACCTAAGTACCCAAATGATAACAGTGTCTCATATCACTTAATCTCTTGCAGTCTACTTTAGTTGGGACTTATGTTCGATTATCTGCTAGTCTTCTAGATAGAAAAGATTAATAATACCCCTTAATATGTTCCAAAGCTTGAAATTATTTCAAAGACCTTCTAATCAGACAGAAAAATCGACTCCAAGAAAGCTTAAATTCCATCTATCGCATGATAGAACTGAATAGGTTTGACCATCAATAAATGATCAAAGCCAGACAAAGGACTAGAACACAGCTAAATCGCGACTGCCATGCTAGGTGCAGACACTACCATTTCTCATTTGACCACAAATCCTAACTTATACAAGAATATTATACGTATTCCTGATCCCTCATTTCTTTTGCTGTTTTGCAGAGACTAAGTCACCAGATTAGCACTTTTAACGTTGAACCAACTGCTCCGCTGTACCATTCATAACTCATATGTTAGTGTCCAGACTAGATTCCGCGCACTTCAACTATTCCACTGAATACTTGCTACCTCCCACCAGCACAGGTACCAGATAACGCTGACTCCCAAGGCTCGGACAAATGCGAAAAAAGTCATCTATTGTTTCTGGCCTCCACTGAGACATATATATCATATATCAAACACAATTTTATAGTCTAAAAGAAAATGGCATATGTTCATAGCAACTTTTTCCTTACATTTATACAAAAGAGGCTATTCCAAAGAGCAACTCTATCATTAATAACTCATACGGTCCAACTAAGAAAAAGTGACACATTAGGGAATATAAAGTAGACCTGAAGATTATTGGTTTTGATGTAATCCCAGACTTTCTTAACAGCATCAGTACGTGATATTTCAGAAGAGCCAACAAATTTCCCTAAAGCAGGTGAAACCGGTAGCGGCTTCAGTATGCCTCTATGACGACCTTTTCCTGTTGCCGTGGAAGCGGCGGCAGGAGCTGGAGCTGGAGTTGAGGCGGCAGAGCTCTTCGCAGCTGCCATTAGCGTTCGGGAATAGCTTCCGAAAACCCTAGATGATGTTGCCATGCTTCTCCTTGGATTCTGCAAAAACCCTAGAGAGAGAAAGGGGGAAAGTGGAGGGTTTTTGAGGGAATGGCAGAGTCGTAGTTTTTGGGGGGCGAATGGCAAAGCCGCTGTTTTCGGTATTTTGAAAAAACTTGACTAGTTGGGCTGTTATTTGGGGGCCTATGGGCCTGTGTCACCGGCTCCTGACTCCTTTTTTTTTATTATTAAATGAAATATAGGAAAATTAACTCAAATAACTGCCCATACAATCACTAAAACCAAAAATAGCCAGTAAATGTATAATATCTATAATTTATGTAATATATATATAATTATACATATTTTATAATTTATTTATATAGTTATAAAAAGTAAACAATGATTATGACTGGTTATTTGTAAAAGGATTCCAAAAAAATTCCGCATCCAAATACAATTAATTATATAAAATTTTAGCTACTAAATACAATTAATTTTGGTCGAACATTTTTATGTTTTGCCTTTTTTCTCTTAATTAGAGATTGAGTTTGCTTTTCCTTTTTTCAAAGGCATGATTAAATTTTAAATTGAGGGCGTCGACAAGTTATCTGAGGTACAATATCTTCTGTGTCACTTTAACAAGATGGTATTCTACAGGATAAGTTATATAATTAAGATGTTAATCTGTTATATACTTTTTCGGTCAATTTTTTTTTTTTCGGTGTGATAACTATCATTGTTTAGGGGGTTAAAAGATTTTTCTTCGATTGTGTTTTTCCAATTATTTAATTAAGCACATGTATGATGAAGTAACGACCCGAGTAAGGAAGGTGGGTGAGAATTTGAACCATTTTATGGTTATGATAGGGTAGCATCAAGGGTTGATACTCAGCTCTTTTTTGTTTGCTTTGGTGATGGACGTACTGGTGCACCACATCCAAGGGGAGGTGCCGTGGTGCATGCTATTTGATGATATTGTATTGATTGACGAGACGCGAGACGGTGTGAACACACAATTAGAGGTATGGTGCAGATCTTGGAATCTAAAAATTTCAAGTTGAGCAAGACCAAGATAGAATGCTTGGAGTGTAAGTTCAGTGACAAGACTCAAAGAGGGGAAGATGAGGTAAGGCTGGACTCGTAGGTCATCCCTAGAAGAGAGAGTTTTAAGTACCTCAGTTCTATTATTAAGGGATGCGGAAATTGATCAAGGTGTCACACAGCAGCGGAATGGATGAAATAGAGACTCGCTCCTGATATTTTATGTGACAAGAAGGTACCGAAACTTAAGGATAATTTCTACAAAGTGGTGGTTACACCAGCGATATTGTATGAGGCTAAGTATTGGCCAGTCAAGATAGCTCATATCGAGAAGATAAAGGTAGCAGAGATGAGGATGTTGAGATGGATGTGCGAGCACATCAGGTTAGATAGGATCAGAAATAAGATTATTCGCAACAAGGTGGGTATGGCCCTTATTGAGGACAAGATGCGGGAAGCGCGACTTATGTGATTTGGTCATATGAGCAGGAGGAACACAGATGTCCCGATGAGGAGGTGTGAGAGGTTGACGTTGGAGGGCCTACGAAGAGGTAGAGGTAGGCCAGAGAAGAGGTGAAGAAAGGTAATTAGGCAAGACATGGTGCATGTTCAACTAATCGAGAACATGACTTTTGATAGGAAGGTTTGGAGGTCGAGGATTAGGGTAGTAGAGTAGGTAGTCTAGAGTGTTCATAACAGTAGTATTGGCACGCAGTCTCACTTTTTGTTGGTAGTAGGTTATAACTAACCATTATTTTTTCATTGTTGATCACCTTATTATTTTGTTGTTTTTATTCTGCTTTTGGTACTTCCCTTTTTATCTATATTATCATTAATGTGGTGCTTATGCTTTCCTGAGGCGAGGGTCTATTGAAAATAATTTCTCTATCCTCACAAGGTAGGGGTAAGGTTTTCGTGCACATTACCCTCCTAAGATATCAAATAATATTGAATATATTATTATTATTGTATGACTTAGCAAAATTTTTATGTACATTTCAAATATGTTATTTCTTTTTTTTTTAAATGACTTAAAAAGTCTATGTATGAATTCGTACAAAAATGAGATATTTTAACTTTCGTACTTTGAATCTTGTCACATAAAATAGGATAGAGTATTAACAAATATTAGTGATATTTTATAGTTATAGAGATGTATATGAAGAAACGGTCATATTCAAACTTGATATTTCAATGAATTAGAATTCTTGTTGCCACACAGGCAACGATGTCAAAAACTTATTACGATCAAACACACTCAAGTAAGTATATGTAATTATCAAATAATAAAATAATTAAAAGTTGGATGTTAAATCCACGAGAATTTGTGATTAACTATTAACTAAATTATATTATATTAATTATTTAAACAAGAATTAAACCTTGAAATATTTGATTCTAAATTAATAAAAATAAAGAAAAACAAATAATAAACTTTGAACAAAAGAAGAGGGGATTTTTATGTTATCAGTGTGATGAAAACGATTTATCTAGCTTATTGCTTAACAAGGTTAATATTGCTCACAAGAATCAATAGAGTTCTTACTCGTCTATCCAAACTAACCTAACGTCTATATGTCTATGGAGTTAGAACTAACAAGAACACATTTATAATTCCTATACATCAACCAAGCAAAGCAATTAGGTATATGTCTATCCTAACTGCGAATCTGTTCCCCAATGTCCGGGTTCAAGAACTTGCTCTACTCAGTGCAATCTAGAATTTTTACTTTGGAGTTCAATACTAGATTCGTAGATAATATTCAATTGGTGATCTAAAGATCAAATAATTAAGTGCAAGATTGAATAAATAAGCCAATATGATAAACTAAGAAATCAAAATCAATATTCGAATAACAATAGCCATGAAAGAACCACAATCCTATAACGTGAAGTTTAGCTCCGTATATACTGTTGAGATGTATAACTTGGCTATGATGATACTACTCAATTGTGGACCATTTTGGTCATTATAGGAGTCATATCTGAGCCTAATAGGCTATTTCTACAATTAGGCTATTCTTGTAATTCGTTTGTATATTTTGTATACTTTTGTAGTTAGGTCAATTGTGTAAATAGGCTATTCCTGTAATTAGGCTATGTCATGTAAATAGGCCACATATGTAAAGGGGTCATTTGATATAAGGGGTCAGGGGTCGTTTGTCTGTACCGAGGCACTCATTTTTATCAGAGATATTTTACAGTCTCTTCTTCGAGACTCTTCGATCCTCTCCCTTCTCTCTACTTTCTCTCTCTAAAATTCCTCCGATATTCTGTATGTTTTCATGGTATCAGAGCCGGTACAATGATCCGGTGACGTTGTTTTGTGAATCAGTAGTTCATTCGAACTATTTTCTGATCAAAATTTGGATTTTTTTTTAGATCGAAAAGATCGATGATGTTTTCAACCCTATTAGGGTTCTTCGGTGCCTCTATCTTCACAATCTATGTTTGTTCCTTCTGTACTGAACGGTTCAATCATTTATTGTGAAGGTTTCGGAGATTTTGCGGTGAGTTTCAACCTCTAGGGTTTTCTGGTGGTCAAATCGAGTGTTTGGTTGCCATCCGGTGGTTTGATACTCATTTTGCTGTGGTTTTGGTTATCATCCGTGGTGTTGTGACAACATTGTCGGCGTTTGTGATAAAGTTTTGACGGTTATTCCTGGGGCTCACACCTAGGGTTTTGCCTATTGTTAAAGGCCGAACTTCTCCAGTTGCGAAGAAGGACGGTAACCTCGTTCCTATTCTCTGGTTGTGATTCTTTGACTGTATATGTGATTGTTTGATTCTAGCTGTGAATAGATTCTTTGAGTTGTGAATACTGACCGTGTAGATTGTGAATATTGTTTTGGTGATATTTTACAAAAGGTTTGATTCATTTGTTGAGCATAGCTGCTAACATGAATGCTGGTAGTTCTGGTGCTAACTCTGGTCCTATTGACCCTTCCAATCCCTTATTTGTGCATTCTTCTGATGTCCCTGGTGCATGTTTAGTCCCCACTCCTTTCTCAGGAAGTGGTTATGGAGGATGGAAGCGTAAAATGACTATGGCCTTATCTGCTAAAAATAAAATCTGTTTCATTGATGGTTCATTTTCCAGACCTAATAATAGTGTGAGTTTACAGAGGTTGTGGGATAGATGTAACATGCTCGTTATGTCATGGTTAACTTCTTCTGTGTCATCTCAAATAGCTGATAGTGTCCAATATTCTGACACTGCTCAAAGCATGTGGTCTCAACTTGAGAAGAGATATGGTACCCCCAATAAAACCAAAATCTTTGAGCTTAAACGGGAACTCTCTCAGACATCCCAAGGTTCCCTTGATGTAGCCTCATACTTCAACAAACTCAAGAGTTTGTGGGATGAATTGGGGACAATGGTCCCAAACCATGGACAGAAGTGCACTTGTGCTTCTAAGAATGGTATTATTGAGGAAGATGATGAGAACAAGATTTACCAGTTCCTCATGGGACTGAATGAGACATATTTGGGTGTAAGGAGTAATTTGTTAATGATGCAGCACTTTCCTTCCCTTGACAGTGTTTATAATATTGTGCTCAATGATGAAAAACAAAGACAAGTCAAGTTTGTTTCTCATATGAGTCCAGACTCCATGTCTTTTAACACTCACACTGACAGGCCCCCTGCTGGGTTCAGCCAGGGTAAATTGTCTGGTTCCAACTTCAGACCTAAAGTCAATTTTGAGCAAAATAGAGGAAACTTGTTTTGCAGATATTGCAAGAAGTCTGGACACTTAATTGATAAGTGTTTCAAGCTCCATGGTTTTCCTCAAAGCAATTCTTACACCAAGGGACGGAAATCTGCTGCTCATCTTTCCACTAGTACTGATTGTATGTCTGCTGATACAGGAAATTCAAGTCTGTCTGTTCCTCTAGGGGATCCTATTGCCAGTCAACATGTGATACCAGGGTTGAGCAGACAGCAATGTGATCAGATTGTGAGCTTAATTCAACAGACTCTTTCTACTAGTGATCAAGCTCCTTCTCCCATGAGTTCTGCTAATTTTGCTGGTACTTTGATGTCTGAGAGTCTTGTTTCTGATTCCAAGTTGTGCATGCTTGCAAACATAAACTCTGCTACCTGGATCATTGATTCAGGGGCTTCCAATCACATGACTTATGATAAAAATCTACTTTTTGACATTATACCCTTAACTATCCCTTACCTTGTGTCCCTACCTAATGGCTATAAGGTGAAGGTTACTTGTACAGGATCATTTGCATTGACTTCTTCCCTTACCCTTCACAATGTGCTCCTGGTTCCTTCTTTCAAACATAATTTGATTTCTGTTCATAAATTGATGAAACAATTGAATTGTCTGGTTTTGTTTACACCAACCTCATGCCTTCTTTACCTGTTACAGGACCTTTCTCTGAAGAGGCTTCTGGATCTTGGTAAAGAGGATGCTGGTCTGTACAAGTACTCTTGGTCACCTCCTCCCTCTTCTGCCTCTTCGAAGTCTTCTTCTACTCCTGAGCATAGTGTTTCACATGTTTGTAATGATGATGTTGTTTCTGATGGCAAACATTTTAGCTCAATTGCACAATCTTCCTGTTGTAATAATGCTGATACTGCTGATATGAACTATATTTGGCATTTGAGATTAGCACACACTTCTTTTGTTAATATGAAACATGTTTCTGGCTTACCTTTTTCTCTTGCTGCTAAACAACCTTTTCCTTGCACTATTTGTCCTATGGCTAAACAAACCAGACTACCTTTTCCTGATAGTAGCATTACCACTACTAAACCCTTCCAACTTATACATGTGGATACTTGGGGTCCTTACCACACCCCTACTTCCCTTGGTAGTAAATATTTTCTCACCATAGTTGATGACTTTTCTAGGGCCACCTGGACACATTTAATGGGTTCTAAAAGTAATGCCTTCCCTCTCCTTAAATCCTTCATTTCTTATGCTCAAACTCAATTCAACTCCATTGTCCAGGTTGTGAGGAGTGATAATGCCCTGGAACTGGGTTCCAGTGCTGAAGGGATTTCTTTTTTTAATAAGCTTGGGATTGTGCATCAAACAACTTGCCCTCATTCTCCCCAACAGAATGGGGTTGTTGAGAGAAAGCACAGATCTTTACTTGAAACTTGTAGAGCTCTTCTTTTTCAGTCTGGTTTGCCTATATCCTTTTGGGGTGATTGTTTGCTAACTGCCACATACATCCTTAATAGATTGTCATCCAGAGTCCTTCATTACAAAACACCTCATGAATTATTGCATGGTTCTCCCCCTTCTTATTCTCACCTAAAAGCTTTTGGTTGTTTAGCTTATGCTGCTGTCCCTATTCCTCATAGGGACAAACTGAAGCCCAGAGCTCACTCTTGTGTTTTTATTGGTTATCCTTTTGGTAAGAAAGGCTACAAACTGTATGATTTGAATTCTAAGAAATGTTTTGTGTCTAGAGATGTTGTCTTTCATGAAACTCACTTTCCCTTTAAAACTGCACCTCCCTCTTCCTCTCCTCCTCCACCTGTTCCATTTTCTGATGATATTCTTGACCCTCCTTCCCTGCTACCAACTTCCACTGATTCTTCTTCTTCTTCTCCTCCTAGTCCTTCTCCTGCCTCTCCTATATCCATTCCTTCTTCCTTTTTCAATCCTGATGTTCCTCCTCCTGCTCTACCTCTATCTCAGCTTGTGTCCTTGCCCAGAAAATCCACCAGACAACATATTCCTCCTTCCTACCTCAAAGACTATGTTTGCCAGCTTCCAGCCTTCTCTGGCTCCTCTTCCTCCAATTTGGAATCTGAACCTATGTTTTACTCTCAAGCTGCCTCTGTACCAGCTTGGCAGGATGCCATGAGGAAGGAATTTGATGCATTGGATGCTAACCATACTTGGGACATTGTGCATCTTCCTCCTGGTAAGAAACCTATTGGCTGTAAGTGGGTTTACAAGATCAAATATAAATCTGATGGCTCTATTGAAAGGTATAAGGCTAGGTTGGTTATCAGAGGTGATACACAGGTTGAGGGTGTGGACTTTACAGACACATTTTCTCCTGTTGTCAAGATGACTTCAGTGAAATGCCTACTTGCAGTGGCTGTTAAGAACCATTGGCCCTTGTTTCAGCTTGATGTTAACAATGCTTTCCTCCATGGTGATTTGGATGAGGAAGTTTATATGAAACTTCCTCCAGGTTTGGTGGTTTCTGATTCTTCTTCTTCTCCCTCTTCTCCTTCTCTTCCTTTGGTTTGTAAACTAAAGAAGTCTTTATATGGGCTCAGGCAGGCCTCCCGGCAGTGGTATGCTAAGCTGTCCTCTGCTCTTCACTCTAGAGGTTACAGGCACTCTTTGAATGATTATTCCTTGTTCTTAAAAGGTAATCCTGATTCCCTTGTTGTGGTGGCTGTGTATGTGGATGACATCATTGTTACTGGGGTTGACTGTGATGAGATTGCTGGCTTAAAGGCCTTCTTGGATGATACTTTCAAAATCAAGGATTTGGGGTCATTGCATTATTTTTTGGGTCTTGAGGTTAAACATGTCCCTGGTGGGATTCATCTGAATCAGCATAAGTATACTCATGATTTGTTGCATGCTTTCGACTGTGCCTCTGTTTCTCCTGTTGTTTCCCCTCTGGACATTTCTTTTAAACTACAAGCTGATTCTGGTGATCTTTTGCCCGCTCCTGATCAGTTCAAGAGTCTTGTTGGCAAATTATTGTTTTTAACCCATACTCGACCTGATATATGCTTTGCCGTGCAACATCTGAGTCAGTACCTTAAATCCCCAAGAGTTCCCCATATGTCTGCTGCTATGCATGTTTTGAGGTATCTTAAGGGCACTTCCTCTTTGGGTCTTTTTTACTCTGATGTTGCTGATTACTCTTTGACTGGGTTCTCTGATAGTGATTGGGCAGCTTGCCCTGACACTCGACGATCTGTTACTGGCTTCTGTGTTTTGTTGGGTGGCAGTTTGGTTAGTTGGAAATCGAAAAAACAACCTGTTGTCTCTCTTTCTTCTGCTGAAGCTGAGTATAGGGCTTTGAGCAAGGTTACTGCTGAACTTACTTGGCTCTCTCGTTTGCTTGCTGATCTTGGGGTATCTGTTTCATCTCCTATTTCTGTGTTTTGTGATAGTCAGGCTGCTGTCCACATTGCTAATAATCCAGTTTTCCATGAACGCACTAAGCATATTGAGGTGGATTGTCATTATGTTCGTACTTTGATACGCAATGGTTTCCTAAAACTTTCCCATGTTTCCACTTCTCAACAGCTGGCTGATCCGTTGACGAAGGCATTATCTGGGACTGCTCTTTCTCCTATTTTGTCCAAGTTGAAGGTGGTTTCCCCCCTTCAACTTGAGGGGGGGTGTTGAGATGTATAACTTGGCTATGATGATAATACTCAATTGTGGACCATTTTGGTCATTATAGGAGTCATATCTGAGCCTAATAGGCTATTTCTACAATTAGGCTATTCTTGTAATTCGTTTGTATATTTTGTATACTTTTGTAGTTAGGTCAATTGTGTAAATAGGCTATTCCTGTAATTAGGCTATGTCATGTAAATAGGCCACATATGTAAAGGGGTCATTTGATATAAGGGGTCAGGGGTCGTTTGTCTGTACCGAGGCACTCATTTTTATCAGAGATATTTTACAGTCTCTTCTTCGAGACTCTTCGATCCTTTCCCTTCTCTCTACTTTCTCTCTCTAAAATTCCTCCGATATTCTGTATGTTTTCATATACATGGTAACCAAATAAAAAATCTTACAAAGAAACATAAAAATTATAAAGTTTGGTGAAAGAAAGACGAGTTTTGATGAAGTTTGGCCTCCACGGCGGCTCTATGCTATATTTTTCTCTCAAAAATATCCTCACCCTCCAAAATAAGTTTATGACCCCCTTTATACAAGTTGAGACCTTATAGGGCTTAAATAATCTTGTCCTGAACCAAATAGAAAAATTCTCTCACGCAGATTCCATGCCAGCGCCTTGCACTGGCAGTGGCTCTAAAACCAGTATGTTAAATTTCATCTTCAATTCTAATTCTTTCTTTGATTGTAATTTTCTTTTTCTTTTGTCTTGCCCTTGGGGGCCGGGGGGTGGGGGGTGGGGGGGACAAAACCCAAAGTGTTTTCCCCCTTTTCTTATTCTTTTAATTGTTTTATTTTATTTCTTTTTATTTCAAGTTTTATTTAATTTTACTTCAAATATCTTCTTCTTTACACCGTTTTATTCCTATACATATAGAATATAATATTAAGCAAAAAATAATATAATTAATACTCATTGATAATGATCCCTAAAATTAAAAGGAACTTCTTCCCAATCCATTCATTGTGACATCTGTAGATAGCTATAGTCCTGCTTCGAAAGCATAGGGCCAACTATAGACCTGCTATAGAGCATTGTTTTTTTAGCTCCACTCTCTGTGTGCCTACACCTCCCAATAGTCTTGATGTTGTTATTTTTTTTTTTCCACTTGACTAAGTGTATTTTATTCTTTAGAGGAATAGTGCCCAAAAGAAAATTGCGCATGTAGTGCTCTACTTTTTTAACAAATTTAGGAATTGTAATATATTGCATGATATGATTGGACAAACTGATAAGGGTTGATTTAATAAGGGTTGTTCTACCTGCCAATAAAAGAAAATTTATTTTTCATCCCGCAAGACTGACTTTGAAGTTGTCTCAGAGGAATTGAAAAATCTGATTTAGTAGGTCATTTTTGAAATATTGAAAAATCTAAATATTTGCAAAAAGTGGTGCTTTCATTCATGCTAAAGCAAAAGCGGATATAGTTTTTGGCCTCAATAGTGCAATTTCTTGAGAAACAGATCTTTGATTTTTGGAAATCTATAGTTTGGCCGGATAGAGTCGTAAAGGTATTAAGAGTGCCAATGATATTGTAACAACTGGTATTAGTTACTTTAGAAATAAAAATGATATCGTCTGCAAGGAAAAGGAATGATAATTTCGGGCCATTGTGAGATAATTGTATGGATTTTCATAGCAAGTGATCAACTGATTGAAAAATACTGCGGCAGAGACATTAGGCACATAATAAAGATATAATGTGATAGTGGATCACCTTGTCGTATAAACTTTGATATTTAAAAATAATTTGTATGCGTGCCGTTGATCAAGATATATATTGAAGACGTTGTAATACAAGATATTATTAAGGAGATGAGTGTGTTTAGGAGGTTGAAATAATGAAGAGCATTTTTTATAAAAAATCATTCTAATTTATCAAAAGTTTTTTCCAAATCTAACTTGAGTAGCATTTGGCCAATGTTGCATGTTTATTTTAAGTGATTAAGAATTTCCTAGACAAGGATTACATTGTCAAATGCTTGCTTCCCTTGTTGGAAACTAGACTATGTGAGGCCTATGATTTTATGTAGGAATGGCTTGAGACGAATTACTATTATTTTGGTGATCAATTTGTAGATGGTGCTGCAAAGACAGATATTGGGTAATAGAAATCGCATTTTTGATTTTTGGTATTAGGCACATGTAGATTTTATTTATCTTCGGTGAAATTTAATTTTGATTGAAAGCTTTGTGACAGAGATGTACAACGGAGTGGCTCACTTCTTTCCAATATTTTTGGAAGAAATATGGATGTACCCATCTGGGCCAAGCATCTAGAATGGAGGGCTTGTCTTATTTTTAATATTGTTGGTCAGTAGTGGTTAATGATGCGTTTGTGGCACAACGTTGGTGCTCGAAGATTGGATCGTTTGAAATAATTGATTGTAATATAAATAGATTTGTTGTTTAATTTGTGTATGATCAAATTACCAGTTTTCTACACTATCCTTGAAAGCGCTAATGTGATTATGTCCACGCCTCTGTAGAGTAGTCATGTAAAAAAATTTAGTGTTGATAACGCCTTCGTTTAACAGCCAAAGGATTTTTGATATTAATTTACAATAGTCTTCCTCCTATTTTAGTAGGCCACTAAATTCATGTGCTAGTTGAATTTCTAAGTTTTAAAGGAAATTACTACTGGGATAATGTATGGAAGCTTAAATTTTACTTTATATTTATTAATATCAAATTATTTACCTTAAATATTCAAGTCTAAATTATTTACTTTTTCTATTTATGCAATTAAGACTATTTACTCAGCTCACAACTATCTGCTTTCGCATTTGAAGTACAGAATGCTAAAATATCTGACTTCACTTTTGCAAGCTTACTTGGTCGTGGAGTTAAATAGATCTACTCCTCTACCAGATCGATTTTCATTAAGAGGGTCAACCCAAGCTACTGCTTTACATCCTCTTCTTATGATTTTTATGTGTGTATGAAGACCCACCTTTATTGAGCTTGAAGCTCCAAAATTTAAAATTTTATTTTGAAGATTTATTATTTGATTCGATGTGGGTGCTGTAAAATATTGCTTATAGTATCTTCAAGTAAGCTTTCCAGATCTGAATTTTTATGTGTATTTGAATATTCACGATTGTAGTGCTTGAAACTCATTTTTATTTTTGAATATTTCTTGTTTGATTCAAAGTGGGTGTTGTTAAATATTACTTATAGTACCTCTGAAAGTTCATACTGAATTTTGATCACATTTGGAGTTGATTTGAGGTGACTGAGATCAAATTTTTCAGCTGAAAATCGAAGAATACAATTATCCAATAGTATACAGCTACGATATACAATATATTGCAGGAGTATATAGCTATACTGTAATAGTATATTGTTATAATATACAATATACTACAACATTATACTGTAACAATGGAAGAAGAAAACAGTTACCTAATAGTATACCGTTTTGGTACACAATATGCTATAGGAGTATATAGCTATATTGCAATAATATACTATTATAGTATATAATATACTATTACGGTATATTATAATAATGTACATATACTGCAATAGTATGTTATAATAGTGTATAATATACCATAATAGTATACTATTTTAATGTAATAGTATAATGTTGAATAAAGAACATAAGATATCATTTCATATATTGTATGCTATTTTGATATATAATATATAATTCAGTAGTATATAGTTAGTTTACTAAAATAATATATTGTTATAACACACAATATAATATTATAATTGGATTATATTTTAATTTTTCAAAAATTTTAACTGGATCTTTTAAAAATATTTTAATAAAATTCTGATGCATTTTATAAAAAAATTTTCTTAAAGAGGTGTTAGATAAAATTTCATGCAGATTTCATTCACTGTAGTAGAAGTCGATGTACAAATAGATATAAATTTGTCATATGCCTGTTGAAAAATTTATATACTATTATGCAATATATTTTACAATAATACTAGACATTAATATGTGAATTAGTCATCTATGATACCTTGTCAGTATATGATATTATATCATTTTGGTACCACAGAGGATTGAGTGTGTTTCTATAAAGAACAATTGAACCATTTGGTATCATAGATGATTGAGTGTCATATATATCATATGAGTATCATAGAGTATATATATATAAAAGAGTCAAATTTAAACACTAAAAAAAATTACAAAGAGATATTCAAGGGAATGTCTTATAATTTTTATTATTACGACATTAACAAAAATGACAATATCTTTCGTAGTCTTCTCCCCCCCCCCCCCCCTCCAATGGAATGAGCACAACAAGGTACTAATACCATCACTAAAAGAAAAAAAAATTAAGGAAGATGTGCCAAAATACAATTTACATATTAGTCTATTAATTATCTCTAACAAATCTCATAAATCCTTCAAGGTCCGGAGGAATTTCCGTTGGTGGTGGTGGAAAAGAGGCTTGTTCATCACCGATTCCGGGCGAAGCAGCATCCTGCGCAAGTTTCGCTAGCATTTCTTCATAAGCTTCGTCTATCTCCGGTTGCAATACTCCAAGTCCAAAATTTCTTCTCTCCGAACGGATCTAATCTCTAAAGAGTACCGATTTTCCAAGCTCTCCCTCATAGATGCTCTACGATCACCAATTTGAAGTCTCGCTTGACTGAGAGCGCTCTCCGATGCTACTGTTGAAGCTTGAATACTTAAAATATGTCGAGCCATCCTTGAAAGAACCGGATAGTATTTTTGTTTGTCCTTCCACCATTCCAAAATATCAAAGGTACCGTCTGGTTTCTCCGTTTCAAGGCCTTGCGACAAATAAACTTGAAGCTCATTTAGTTGTAAACTATCACCAAAATTATCACCTTGAGAACCCCTGAACTCCATCCAAGAACTAAGGGCTTTTAGGCCTGCAGTTCTTTTAGATGGTGGAGAATTAGACGAAGTAGGAGTTGGAATATTAGGTCTAGCATGATCTACAACAAGTTGATAAGCATTATAAATCGTTTGAGCATTTATTTTAACATAGTTAGCTCGCTTGCTTTCCATCATAGGTCGTATTAACCCTATAATAAGTCTAAGCCAGTCCAGGTCTTTTAATAATCCCAAACTTCCTCTCCTCCTTTCTTTCTAATGAACTTACGTAGATAGATAACTATTCGATTCAATATCTTCCGCTGTAATGATTAGGGGTTATCCAATTATAGCCCCTCTGGATGTAAAATATACCTCTTCTCACCATCCCCATAGTGTATGAGACAAATGTAGGCATTTCGATTAGGGTCGTATTCTATGGTTACAATTCTACCATATATGTCTTTTTCATTCCGTCGAAAATAGATTTTACAGTATAGAATCTTATGACCTCCCCCTCTATGCCTTGCGGTAATGATTCCTCTGGCATTACGACCTTTACCACAATGATGCTATCCATAGATCAAATTATTTCGTGGATGGAATTTCACTTGACTGTCTACGATTCCATTGCGTGTGCTCGGGTAGAAATTTTGTATAATGTATCGCCATGCTATTAAGTATTTTTTTAAAGTTATTTTCTTTCTAAGAGGTAGAATAGAATAACCCGTTTGAAGCATAATGATCATACGTCTGTAATGCATTGTATGTCCCATAATAGGTCCCATTCTTCTACTTTTTTCCGGAAGTCGATGACTATTCATAGCTATTACCTTGACACCAAAGAAGAGTTCGACGCAATGCTTTATAACTGAGGCTTTTGCATCTCCTAGTGTAGCAAATTCCACATCCGAAAGTGGTAAAGCGTTATAAAATTTTTAATACCAAAAGTGAGGACCTCCTAATTTCATTATAGGATTTAAAAATGCAGCAATACCAAAAATAGGGGGATAGGGAAAAAATATTTTTTAAACTTAGCTTTCATAGAATTAATAGCTTCTTGATAAATATCTCCACCCTCTGAAAATGCTGTAAATAAATATACAAGTGCTGCAATATAAACTAAACAGATAGAAATAGTAGGATAATATTGTCTAGATAATTTATTTGTAGCAATATGAAATTGTTCTAAAAAGTCTACAAGCATTTTAACATTACTCCAATCTTGATTTTTAAGGCGCTCATCATCATCATCATCACCATCATCATCACCATCACCTATACGAGCATTATATGTTGCACATATATGGTTCTTATATTCATATGCAACAACTAAACTTTCATACATGTAGTTCCATCTAGTGGGACAAAGTTTGGGAACCTTTCTTTCTCTAAGGCCAAATTCGTCACATTATTAAAAATATTCTCTATGCCTACTTCTACGATTTGAATAAAAAAAGCCAATTAAGAGCCATTTTAACCTTTCTAATTTCTACATTTAAAACTTTCATACCAGCATCGACGATTAAATGGTAAATATGACAAATACATCTAACATGAAAAATATTAACTAAAACAGGATTTAGTGTGGTTGTAATCAAGCCTATAGCGTTGGTGTTACTAGAAGCATTATCCATTGAAACCGACATAATTTTATCTCTAAGGCAAAAATATCTACAAATATCTGCAACTGTGTTAGCAATAAACTTACCTGTGTGATGTGAATTAATTATTCAATAAGAAATAATGCACTTTTGCACAATCCACTTCTCATCTATCCAATGACTTATAACAGTTAGGTAATCACAATCATTACCACTTCTACCAATATTAGTAATAATAGCAATGTGACAATCTATATGTGTAAATAAATAGCACAAATATTGTTCATATTCATGTTTATATTTGTAAATATCGCTCTTTACAGTTGCGCGAGGCCATCCTTTTATAAGTAGGATTAAACACTCTTCTAATATAATGCATAAAATGAGGGTTAGAAGGAAAACTATATGGTAAGCACATAGCAGTAACCATAGCCAATTCTTCATGATCTTTATTTGGATCATAATATAAAATACCACCGGTAATAGTGTTAATTCTCGGTTGAACTATATTTGAACCTGTACTAGGGTAAACCATAGTATCTACACTTCTCCCCTCTTGCACAGCTTTTATTTGAAGAAATTTAGCTTTATCTCTTGGGTGTGTCTTTATGTGTCTAGTCAAACTACTCGTACCACTACGGTCTCCATTAAATTTATGAACCAACATATATCCACAAGTTTTACACTCAGCCTTATTTTGTTCTCTTACTTGAGTAAAAAAGTGCCAAATAAGAGATGTTTCGGGCCGTTTAGAAGGTTGTCTATTAAAGGTGTGGGTTACTACAAGAGGGTCAGGAGGGGCATCGCTTGGGTTATTAACATGACTAGTAGGTGTATCATCTAAATCCGGTTGCGTTTCATCTAAATCATCATTTTCCTCATCATTTTTAGATATAGTTTCATTAGGATAAAGAACATTCATAGCTTCTTCATATAATTGTTGACCCGGTGCAACATCATGACAAAATTAACTATCGAAAAATTGAAAACAAGGGTTATCACTATCAAGAATAATAGGTGGAGGAGGACAAGTAACATGTCTAGGTTGGGGGGCCGGGGAAAGAGTAATATCTTGGCGACTAGATTTACCAATTTTAGCTTTTCCCTTACCACCAAACATTTTTTTTTCAAAGAAAATGCCATATTAATTATAATTATACAAGTTAAAATTTTTTTTTACAATACTAAACTTAAGAGTTGGAATGAGTTTACTGAATTGACGAACAATTTCCTGAAAATTGAATATCGTTGAAGACTTGAATACTTCAATTCACCAAGTTCACAATTTTTCACGAAATTGCAATAATAAAGTAAGCAATTATAGAAGAAAATGTAAGCCCTATTTAGCATTTTTCACAAAAGTTCACATTTAAGCTTTCCGGCTACGCGTCTGGACTGCGCATGCAAATCAAGGCAACTCTAAATGAGGTTTTCGAGACCTCGAAAGCATAGAATGGATAAGAAAACAGGTGATGACCCTTTGGATCGTCACAACATCTCTATTGTTATGCATGCCCAAAGCTTACCCTTACCTAATCATAGGCTCTTTGAAACTTCCTTACCCCCTAGAACCCCCTGTTGTATGTATTATTAATGCGTGGTTGTTTCCTTCTCCTTTATACCCTCAGAACTCTATCTCTTCAGTTGCACTCTCTCTTAGACTTTAAGTTCTGCCCACCCCCCCCTTTCTGAGCCTTGCCTTGGGACCCATTGCGCTCCCTCTGAACTTCGACACTTTAGGGCTGGCCCTTCCACTACACTTGTCCCTATTCCGAAAATACAATTTGGGTGTGAGCACTTCCCGGATTCCCATTGAGGCTCTTAGGGAACTTAGACACACTCAAGTTGAGAAAGGCTTTGGATCAATGGTCTTTGAGTTGGCTTATCTCATAACTCAGTGGGGAAGTTAGAATCAGGCTACCTCTAGTTGTATTTTTATTTGTATTTTCTGATGTAATTTACTATTCTGGTTTGTAATAAGTTGTAATTGTCACACCTCCTTTTGGCTACTAAAACCCAGCGAAGGGCATAGATAAGGGAGTTTTTCCAATTAAAGGACAATGGAAACGAGATTCAATTATTAAAGAGAATTTGAGATCGCCACTTGGGAGATTTATGGTGTCCCAAATCACATATTAAAATCCCAGATCGAGGAAAGAATGAGTCTTTTTAACAGTACGCAAAACCAGAAATCTGGGTAAGGAATTCTGTTAACCCGGGAGAAGGTGTTAGGCATTCCCGGGTTCTGTGGTTCTAGCACGGTCGTTCAACTGTTATATTTGGCTTAAATCACCTCATGTTATACAATTATGAACCTATGTGCATTTTAAATCTTTTAACCACTTTATTAGTATTTTTAAAGGAAAATTGCAATGTCGTTAAAATGTGTCTCGAACAACATCACATAAATGCACTTGTGGTATTTGACATATTTCAACTTCATTGAGATTTGGATTTGGGTCACATAAATGTGCACCCGAATTTAGGAAAGTAATATTATTAATCACGCTCCTAAAGAATCTACACATTATTAACTTTGCGAGAGGCCGCGAAAATTCGCTAAACGGCTCGTCTCGAGTTCTAAGTATAAACAAGATTTAATTAAAACGTGGGCCATGCATTTCAACATTTCATTTGGCACGACACACCTCGATTTATTCAATTCCAAGCTAACACAATTAAATAGGTTCATGCCATATAATCAATCCAATATCCTTTTGATATGATGCAACACATTTGCGTATTAATTCAAACGAATTCAAACAGCCTAATATATTCTATTGAAAGGGCTTTTTCCCGACTTGCCCGTGATCCAGAGAATGCTAGCTTTTTAATGACTTTACAACAATTAATTCAACAGGATTCTTTTTCTTCCTATACAAATTTGAAAATGCCAATGAAGATTTTGAGAACGGGTGACAAAGCAGCCCAAAATAGAGTAGAATCCAACAAGTTCATCAATAGGTATTTGTACAAATTATTACTTGAATATTTTCAATAACTCCCCATTGAATCATGTAATCACATGTTATTCCAAAAGCATATTATAACTCTAGATAATAACAAATGGCATGGAATTCACACAAGTCTACCGCTAAAACATCATACAAGACAAAATGAGCAACCAAAGAGCAAAATGGTGACAAACCTCAAATGGATCGATTCTCCTTTGAATTTAAATAGCTGATCCGACCCCAGCGGAAGGATATCTGATCGTGATGGAAAATAACAACAAAACCAGCGAACGGAAACTCGATGAATTCAAATTCGATCGAAACATACCTCGAATCAGCAACCAAAATAAGCTGACTTCCAGACCTCAAACAAACACCGTGATTTCTGAATCCAAACCCAAAATCAAGTGAAAGAAACAGAAACTCTTTTATATATGTATATATAGATAGATATTTTCAATTTTTGCATTTTTTTCATTTCTGTTTTGTTCTTCTTCGTTTTTGTTACTCCGTTCTGTTTCGACTTCAATTCCCTCCCCTGCTATTTTGTTTTGTTTCAGTTCAAAATAGAGGTGAGAGCTTGTCGTGGGTGTGTGTTTGTTGCTGTGCGATTCATTTTCCGGCGAGGGGTTGTGTGTGTGTGTTTGTTGCTGTGCGACTCGTTTTTCGGCAAGGGGTCGTGTGAGCCTCAGTTACTGGTGGTTGTTGGATTCCGGTGAGCTGGGAGGTGAATGGAGGAGAAGACGCTGATGAGAGGGCTAGGTTGTTTGGAGAAGATGATCGAGGGGGGGGTCCTTTTTTTTAGCTCTGCGCAGCTACGCTGAAGAATTTCCAGGCCTCTCCTTGTGTATATTGTGTATCATCGTATATGTGTATAGGTCTAGGTTTTGCTTTAGGTGGGACAATGGGTTTGAGTATTGGGTTGCGTCGGATCGACCTGGTTTGGGGTTGGGTAGGGGCTAATTTGGGCTGGGTTTTAAAAAGGGCAATTGTATTGGACTAGAATTTTAATAAGATTTTGGTCCAAAAAATATGATTCACCTCTTTCGTTTTCATATTTTTCTATTTTTTTTAATTCAAACTAAAAATTACACCTAAATTAATTTCTTGTCAAATTATTTTCAAATTAAAATAATTAATACAACTAATACTTATTGCAACTAATTAAAACCAAATTAAACGGAAAACTACCGATATTCAAGGACTAAAATTAAAAGTGTAATATTAACCATTTTTATGATTCTTTTTTTAAAACACAATTAACTCAATGTAATTAATTCCTTAATGCAAATTGAATCTAAGGTGGCATAAAATTGAAATGTGACACTTTTATGGTTTTTCTATGATTTTTTTTGTAAAAAACTGCATGAAATGCAACTAAATAAAGAAAAATACCTAAAAACCAATTAAAATTATTTTGGTTTATTTTTAGAAGTTATTCTCATGTAGGGAAAAAATTACGTGCTCACTGCTGCCCTTCTTTGCTCGGAGACCCGAAGAGGTTTCGTGCAAAGATAAAGTGAGCGGATACGAGTGATTTTTTCCCACTTGAATACTCCATGGGAAGCATTTTGAAAGCTTGACCGCACCCTATTTCAGAGGTTCCCTACATATCCTCGGCTAAAGAGGAATCAAGTCAGTGTAGTTCAGGATTGAGTGAGATGAAGGAGTATGCTGAGGTGAAGATCCGGTCGAGGTGCCGTTCCGCCGAGGTTCCGGTCCGCGGTCCTGTTATTACATCAAAATCAAAAGAATAAAAAATACTAGCTAAACCTGTCAACTATGAGTTACAAGATTCCTATCTATAAGTCTTCTGAAAAGCCTGATCTTGAGTCTTAAGTGGTTATTCTTTCAGACTTTAGATTTCAACCTTGACGCTTGTTATGTGTAGGTACTAGCTCGTTTTTCTTCAGCTTTTCTTAGTTTAGACCGGACATGTAGTGATTGCGACCTCAACCATGCCTTGAGCAATTCACAACTTTCATCTGCTTTTATTTGGATTAACTTCTTGCTTGCCTTCCTTTTCTTCTTCTTCTTTTTTCTTTATTGGGACTAACTTTTGTTGAATATCTTGGTTGACTCGCATTCTTGCTGCGAGCTTCTTTTGCTGCTGACTTGACTTGTAATCTGAGATGTTTTCCCTTTCTCCAGGTGAATGCCTGATTGATGAACTCGAATTATGTTCCCTTATTCTTCAGGTTGCCTGATTATCAAAACTTGACCATTGAAAGATATTCCCTTATTCTAACAGGTGGGTGCCTGATTATCAAAACTTGAAATTTTGAAAAATATTCCCTTGTTGTACAGGTGGGCGCCTGATTACCAAGACTTGAATTTTGAAAAATATTCCCTTGTTCTACAGGTGGATGCCTGATTACCGAGACTTGAATTTTCAAAAATATTCCCTTGTTCTACAGTTGGGCACCTGATTACCAAAACTTAAAATTTTGAAAAATATTCCCCTGTTCTCCAGGTGGGTGCTTGATTAGCAAGACTCGAATTTTGAAAAATATTCCCTTATTCTACAGGTGGGCGCCTGATTACTAAGACTTGAAATTTTGAAAAATATTCCCTTGTTCTACATGTGGGAGCCTGATTAACAAAACTTGAAATTTTGAAAAATATTCCCTTGTTCTACAGGTGGACGCCTGATTATCAAGACTGAAATTTTGAAAAATATTCCCTTGTTCTACAGGTACCACAACTTGAAATTTTGAAAAATATTCCCTTATTCTCCAGGTGGGCGCCTGATTACCAAAACATTAAAATTTTGAAAAATATTCCCTTGTTCTATAGGCGGGCGCCTGATTGCCAAAACTTGAAATTTGAAAAATATTCCCTTATTCTCCAGGTGGGTGCCTGATTACCAAGACTTGAATTTTGAAAAATATTCCCTTGTTCTACAGGTGGGTGCGTGATTTCCAAAACTTGAAATTTTGTAAAATATTCCCTTGTTCTACAGGTGGGCGCCTGCCAAAACTTTAAATTTTGGAAAATATTCCCTTGTTTTACAGGTGGGCGCCTGACTATCAAACTTAAATGTTTTTTGAAAAATATTCCCTTGTTCTACAGGTAGGAGCCTGATTGCCAAAACTTAAATTTTGAAAAATATTCCCTTGTTCTACAGGTGAACGCCTGCTTACCAAAACTTTGATATTTTGAAAACGATTCCCTTATTCTACAGGTGGGCGCCTGACTATCATTCTTAATTTTTTTTTGAAAAATATTCCCTTGGTCTACCTGTTGGCGCCTGATTTCCAAAACTTTGAAACTTGAAAGATATTTCCAACCAAAACTTGAAATTTTCAAAAATATTCCTTTGTTCTACAGGTGGGCGCCTGATTGCCAAAACTTGAAATTTTGAAAAATATTCCCTTGTTCTACAGGTGGGCGCCTGATTACGAAAACTTGAATTTTGAAAAATATTCCCTTGTTCTACAGGTGGGCGCCTGCTTACCAAAACTTTAAATTTTGGAAAATATTCCCTTGTTTTATAGGTGGGCGCCTGACTATCAAACTTAAATTTTTTTGGAATAATATTCCCTTGTTCTATAGGTGGGCGCCTGATTGCCAAAACTTGAAATTTTGAAAAATATTCCTTTGTTCTCCAGGTGGACGCCTGATTACCAAAACATGAAATTTTTGAAAAATATTCCCTTGTTCTCCAGGTGGGTGCCTGATTGTCAAAAATTTGAAAATTTTGAAAAATATTTCCTTGTTTTCCAGGTGGGTGCCTGATTGTCAAAAACTTGAAATTTTGAAAAATATTCCCTTGTTCTATAGGTGGGTGCCTGATTGTAATAAACTATAAAATTTGAAAAATATATCCTTGTTCTACAGGTGGACGCCCGATTATTAAAACTTAAAATTTTGAACAATATTCCCTTGTTCTACAATGGGTGCCTGACTATTAAAACTTGAAATTTTAAACAATATTAGCTGAGATTGCTGCATATGTACCTGGTCACAACAAAACAAACAAACACAAAAATTCTTCCTGTCCCAATTTGGTGGTGGGCAGATCCGTGAGTGTTAATCAAATACCTTTACCAAACATCTCTAAATCTAAGCTAAGTCCCATTATCCAGGAGGGTCCTGACAATCTTAACTGATGACAACTTTAAGACTAGGTTATATTTCTCAAAAGGTATTATTTTCCACTATGTCTTGTTATGAGTTATATCTGCTGGGGGTCTGCTAGTGACTGGTGATTAAAACTACTTCCCATTATCCAGGCGGGTCCTGACAACTCTTAATTAGGTAGCAAAATGTGTCTGTTGAGGGTTAGTATTCAGAGCTACGTCCCATTATCTAGGGGGTCCTGACAACTCCTACGATTAGATCCCATTATCCCAGTGGGTCCTGATGAATCTTGTTGACTCTTGCTGGGGAAGTATTCGAGTTTGACCATGTCGCCCGACTATTTGTGTTCTAGGCTAAGTCCCATTTTTCAGGAGGGTCCTGACAACTCTAAACTGAATCCCACTTCAACATGCAAGTCATTTTCTGCCCTTTGCTATCCATGATAACCTCTAACCTTTAAATAAGTCCCATTTTCCAGGAGGGTCCTGAAGGTTCCAACTTAGATGCCAATTCTAACCTCTGTTTGTTTCTGCTAGTGATTATTATCCGGGGGGTCTCTGTGACTCTTACCGGGTAAGGTGTTGGTGCTTGCCCATATTACCCGCACCTGTTTGAGTTTTAAACCGCATTCATCTCAACTTCCATGCTTCTTTTAACCCTCAAATTTTCCTGCTAGGGGTTGCTAATTAAAGTTTTGTCCCATTGTGCTGTTGCTGGGGAGAATATTTATGATGGAGTACGTTTCGTTTGAGTTTTAACTGGGTCCCACTTCCAGGTGGGCCCTGAGATTTTGATCATACCTGCCATGTGCCTGCCTTCCCCTGTGGGTGGCCCCCCTTAGGCTCTTCTGGAATTTTTCTGCCTCTATGTCAATCAAAGAAAACTTGTCAGTTTGAAAAGTGGTGGTTAGCTTGCGGCATTCTTGTTGGAAACGACCTCCTCACTGTCATGTTCAAATTTCCATATTGATGATGAGTTGCCTGAGTTGGTTGGCTGACCCCTGAACCTTTATGGCTTTACTTTGCTCGCCCATTACTGTGTTACATTCCTAGCCCTTTTGCCAGAATTCTTGCACCTTTTCCCGAGATTACCAAGTCAATGTATTATGCTTGGTTGATCCTCTGACCCTTGTGGCTTTACTCTACTCCCCTATCATTGTGTTGCACTTTTGATCCTCCTGCTAGAACTCTTACATCCTTTCCTGAGGTTGCTGAGTCAACATATTAGGATTGGTTAATCCTTGTGGCCTTTCCTACTTCGTGTTGCGCTTTTGACTGTTTCGCCAGAATCCTTGCATCCTTTCTGATATTGTCCGGTCAGTGCGTTATGCTCGACCATCCCTTGAGCCTTGTGAATTTACTATGCTTCCTATCTTTGTGTTGCATTTCGACCTTTTGCCAGAACCCTTACATCTTTCATAAGATTGCTGTGTCAGCTTACTATGCTTGGCTAACCTTTGTGGCCTTCCCATATTTGTGTTGTGCTCTTTCACTTGCCACGGTAACTTTGATTTCACCTTGAAAGACATTGCTTGCTTATTGGATAACCAATTTCTCTGTCGCCCTTATCGCAGAAAATTCCCCTTCTCCATTCAGACCGCATATCCTCTATTCGTTGCATTGCTTATAAACTGACATCTTCCAATCCATTGTGTTTCACTTGACCCCCCAAAGCACGTCCATCGCCTCCACTTCGTGTGTATGCTGTTCTTACTGACTTAAATACCGGCCTTGACCTTGAGGTCTGTTGCTCCTTCACTTGTCATGATGATTGATTTTCATTTAAAGACCCCGTTTGCCCCTTGACTAACTGCTTCCTCTGTAAACCTTAACCCAGAAAATACCTCTTCTCAGTCGAACCTAATACCTTCCTTCTGTTGCATTGTTACTGAACCGACATCTGCCAAACCCTTGTGTTTCACCTGATACCCAAAGCATATTTACCAACCACATTGTATATGATGTTCTTCCTGACCCAAATCACTGGCTCTGACCTTGAGGTCTACTGCTCCATCGCTAGCCATGATAACTTCGATTTTTTCTTGGAACACTTTTGATTCGTTCAACCTAGCCCTCATTCTGTTGCATTGTCACGATTTGATATATACAGAGCCTTTGTATTTCAAAAAAATCCAAAGCATGTTGATTGTTACCAGCTCAGTGTGCCTGTTGTTCCTTCCTGACTTATACTTCTTTGATGTGACAAATAGATTCCGTTTTGTGCAACTGGAAAGATGGTGGCCGATTTTGAAATCATTACTCACTTGTTTTGACCCGACAGACTCAAGAGGAGGGAATAAACAAGACAAAGGAATGGAGTAGAGGACAATGAAAAGAAATGATTCCTAACAAAAAAACTAAAAAGTAGAAACCTATGAAATGCGAGTACCAACTCTAATGACCATGGTGTACCTGTGGCCTATTCTGTGAAGAAAATATGATGTTCAACTCTTGTTATACTCCTCCAGACCGTGAAACTACGCTTCAATACTCCGTTTATCCAATCTGATTCACAATCCTTATTCGACTTGTAGCGCCCTAAGGATTTTCACCATCAAGCCTCTCTCATTTTGTTCTTTTCTCTCAACTAACAGTCGCCTCAAGGTGACCGTGAGGTTTTCACCAATAAGACTCTCTCATTTTTTTATTTCTCTTAGCTCCCGTTGCCTTACGATGCCCATGAGGGTTTTCACCAATAAGACTCTCTCATTTTTATTATCTTTCCTGCTTGGACCGGAGTGTTGCCCCTGACATGAATCACCTCTACTTGCTCAACTTGGCATCTCTTGAAGACTGATCAGAAGGTCTTTCTTTGGACCGTAACGTGGGCTTTTGGATATGGTTAGAAAGAAAGGGTGTCAAAGGCTCAAAACAATTCATATGGGTTTAAAACTACAACTTTCGGAATCAAATTTCTTACAACAACCACCATTTCTTCCCCAGTTTCTTGCTTGGGTGACGTTTGGATTTTTATTTTGATGAGACCGAACCGTGAGGCTGGCTACGTATCCTTTTAAAAGGAATCAGGTCTAACGTAGTTCATAATGATTCCATGTTTTTTGATGTTGTTTTTCTTCTCATTTTTTTTTCTGTTTTTTCTTTTCTTTCATTTCTTTTCTTTGTTTTGTTTTCTTTCTCTTTTATTTTTTCCTTTCCTCTTTTCTCTTTTCTCTTTTTTTCTTGCTTTTCTCTTCTTTTTCTTGTCTTTTGTTTTCATTCTTTTCATTCTTCCCATTCTTTTCCTTTCACTGCCTTCTCACACTTGCATTTCTGACTTTTGTTACTGATTTCGAAAGAGGGGTATGAAAGAAATAACTAAAGCTCAAAAGGGTTAGAAAAGGATAAAGTGTTTAGGTAGCAAAAAAATTCCTTTGTCGTTTCAATCTTCAAAACATGCCAAGATAAGCAAGTACAATCAGCCAAAGGAATCATACATAATATCTCATAACTGCATCATAAGTAATAGCTATTTCTACACATTTTCCTTCCTCATATGTCAAATATAATGCACTATTGGACAACACTCCAGCTACAACAAATGGTCTTTGCCAGTTTGGTAAACTTGCTTTTAGAATTTTTTCATGTTCTATCTGCCCGTGTTTCACGTGGTTCGGGCTTTGAAAGATCTCCAAAGGTCCAAATCTGTTCTTATTTCCCTCAAGTGTCTCTATTGCTTTACGAGTAATCTTTAAGAGCATGCCTGGGTTATGCATGCATGTCATGTCATTAAAGCCAACATAGAAAGAATTGTAAAAAGAAAAGAAAACTAAACCAAATGACTAGGAATAATGGAAAGTAGAAAATTGCATTAGACAGATGGTGAAAGAGCTTGGACAACAAAACAAGTAAAAAGACTGGGTTAAAACCCTGGTACGAACCTAGACGACACTAAACAAAACTAGGAAAAATAAAATGATAGAAGGGTTTGAATCACAAGACAATATTCGGATTACAACCCTAAAAATAACCCGGACAACAGAAATGACAACAAAATAAACCACCAAAACTCCTCTATGGCTGACTAAGAAATGGAGCGTCTTCCCAATTACCCATCACGACATATTAGCCACTGGGTTGCACATCAATAACACTAGGCACTTCATAAGCCTTCGTCACAGTATTCTTAACAGATTGCTTTTGGGTTCCTTTCGCCGGCTCTTCCTGAAGATCAACCTCTGATAGCGCTGAAAGCTTAGCAGCACTCGTGCCTCCGAGGCTCCCTGAAGAATTTTCACCTTCCAACATGTGCATCTCATTATGCACAGGCGATGGACTTTGGCTAGTGTCTGCTGCATCCGGATTTTGCACGACAATGTCACCTGCATCAATGAGCTTCTGAATTACTTTCTTTAGACTCCGGCACTTCTCTGTGTCATTCCCTGGGGCATTTGAGCAATATGCGCACCTTTGAGAAACATCAAACTTCTTTAACATAGGGTTTGGCATTTTTATCTGAATCGGCTTCATTCATGTCCAATTGCTTCAATCTTTGGGACAAACTGGTATATGATTCTCCGATAGTGGTGAAAGCCTTTTCTTTTTTCAGTATCCTCTCATTCTTACATGCTTGGCTGGGATGGAAACCTGATCCAGGAGGTTTTCAGTATGCTCGTGGGGGTGGATAAGCATTCTGTGGAGCTGGGTATGGAGAAAGTGATGTACGATTTTTTGAGTTCTATGGGGAGAAACAGCGTTGGGGAGGATTATCTGGTACACAAAAAGATGTCCACGAGGACGATGTCAAAGCTGGAAATGCTGATCATCTTTTCTATTTCTCTTTCTTCTGCCGAAGCTTACTTGGATGTTCTGAATAACTTTCGAACCACTCATGATTTTTCCTGACTTGATTCCTTTTTACTTGATCCCCCATTTTTAGCACATCTTTGAAAGGTTTTCCCAAAGCCAGGATCAAATAACTGAAGTAGGTGGGCTCTTAGGCTTGTAGGAAAAGCTCAACCATTTCCTTTTCACCAATCAGGGCACTGATTTGAGCAACTTGTGCCCTCCATCTGAGCCCAAACTCCCTGAGGTTTCCTCTGGCTTCTTTTTAATTTTAGATAGGGAAGCTTGGTCTGGGGTAACACTGGATTTTCATTGAAAGTATCGAAAAAAATCTTGAGCTATGTCACCCAATGTAGGCTATTTACCGATATCTTGACGAGTATACGAGTACAAAGCTGCCCCAGTCCGGCTCTTGCTGAAATATGCTATCAACAGGTCATCTTTCTCTCCAACGCCTCTTATTTCACTGCAATAAACCCTGAGGTGGGCTACCGGATCTCCATACCCATTGTACAAGTTAAATTTTAGCACTTTGAATCCTACGGGTAGGCAAACGTCAGAGGATGCAAATAGTTCTTCGCAAGCCATATTACCCTGGTCTGGCATTTCTTGCTTGTTCTTCAAGAACTGTCTTATACCTTCCAGCCTCTGGGGTATTCCATTACGCCCTTCTTTCCCTGTGAATTTTTCATTCTCAACTTGAGGCTCATCCTGCATGCTCTACTTGTACGAGTCAGAAACCTTGTGGGCCACCTTTACGGGATAGTATTGGATATCATGAGCTCTGAATAAATATTCATTGTTGGGGATAGTTGGAGTGCAAGTGACAGAGCTACTGGGGTGGTTGAGAAAACTGTACTAAGCGGGTGCATCTGAAGAGTATCAAGGACCGTTCGAAACCATGATCGAAGTTTGGAGAAGGGTAGCATCTAAGCATCAAGGTGGTAGCGGGGGTGGTGCTATCCCGGTCATCCAGGCCTGATACATTTCTGCTATGTGTTGTATCAACCTTTGTACCTCTTCAATTAACCCACTATTATGGTCAACCAATTGCTTTCGAGCCCCGGTATCGATCAACCCAGTTTTGTTGTTGTCTGCCATGGTCTTTGACTTTGTGTGGTAGATGAGAGTTACTACTTTAAAAATCAAAAACCAACCACCCTTCTGTTATGAGTACAACAAAATGAAACCATCATGTTAGTGTTAGGGCATTAAACAACTAAAATATCATATTGCATGTAGTGCACCTAGTCCAGTTACTGGTTCTAACATGACTTCGAGAGTATGAAGTTCATATTGCATCATCCCAATTTGTTCATTTCAACCTCTCTCTTTCTTTGCTTTTCTGGCACTTGCTTGATCATTTTCCTTCCTCCTTTTTCTATTTGTCACTCTTTTCTTTCCTCTAATTTTCATGTCCTATAATTACACCCCTTTTTCTTTTTTTCTTTTCTCTTTCTTTTTTCTTTTTTTTAATTAAATAAAATGATTAGATCGAATCCTATGTAGGTTGCCTACGTATCATGGCCGTGCATGAATTAGATCTTTACGTAGTTCTGGAAGATCAAATAAACTAACTCATTTTTTGTTTAATTTTATACAACTCAAACCATGAAACTCTAAGAAAAAAAATATTTTTTTTGAAAATCAACTTGAAACCATTTCAACACCACCAAAACCATATAATACTAAGCAACAATGATACAAATCCAACCTTATCTAACTCTTGACCCCTTTTTAAAGATAAGCTACTAGCTGACAGCCAAATCATTTACAAAAGATGATCACATATGCAAAAACAGGCCAATTCTGCAATTCTGGGCAGCTTCACAATAACTGACAAAGTTGTAGCCTAATGGCAATCTCCCGAGCCATGTTCTTGAACAACTGAAGCAATGGTAATTCAACCAAACAGCTTTGCAACCGCAATACACTTCAAGAAATTTCTATAAACATTTGCAAATCTCAACAAATCACCCAAAAAAGTAGTAATCCCAAAAAAAAAAATCTTTTTCTTTTCATTCTTTACTTTCTGCGTTCTCTTCTTCTTCTCATCATTTTTTAAACATTTTTATTAAGAAAATTCAAAGTAACAAAACTAAAAATTAAACACTACGAAATTAAAATAGCAAAATCAGACATAAAAATATAGTAACTATGTTAAAAAAAATTAACTATGACTACTACTAAGTATTTTCTAAAGCCTACAACTACAAAAAAGAATCACGATACTCGATAAGACTATATTTTTTGAAAAATCTACTTTCTTTGTACATGAAAATAAAGTTAATACTCTAAAAATGTAACTCTTTTTGTAGTATTTTTTAAACATTTGTTAAATATACTAACTATGAAGTAAAATAAAGACTAAAATATCAAGATTAAACTTAATAAATATATTTACATGCTAAAAGTGAGTGACAATCCAAATAACAGGTTGTAACTTGACTACTAATTGAAACTCAACAACTGTGCATGATCAAACTCAAAATGTAATTAAAATTTAGAAGCAAGCACAAAATTGTGCTACAGATAACTCTACAGTTTTACATTTATAGCATGCTGGACCAACTGACACCAAACTAAACTAGCAGCAACAAAGAAGGTAACTTTAAGAAATATTTTTCAGCTTGTAATTCCCTGTTAACTGAATCACCAAAACATTTGTACTCAACTGAATTCATCTGTGCAGAAAAATCAGCTTGCACTCACTAGACAGCTGATGCAAGAGTGCAAATTTTCATGACTGTTTCAACAACTTTCAATTGTAGTCCAAAATACTCTTATTTGAGTTCAAAAATTTTCAAACAAACTCTACTGTGCACACCCATTTTCGGGTTCACAAAATGTTATAGAAAAATACAAATAATTCCTAGGGAACTTGTATACATCAACAGATTTCATTTAAATGCAAAATTCTAAGATTCGAACAAGTTGGCAGGTTCGCTAAATTGCTTCTCAAAACTCAGAACTTCAGCAACACCTTGAGCGCTAAATTCAGCAGTAGGCACAGAAATTTTCAGCTCGGAATGACAACCTCAACATCAGAAACAAAGCATTGGATTCACATCAATATTGAGTCAGAACAACCACAAAGTACAGCTGAACAATGTAGGATCTGCTTTAAATAAAAAGCTCAAAACTTGAATTTCAATAGTGTATTGTTGGCATATAAATTGAAGCAACGCAATTGAGTTAACTAAAGCCAAAATTTTTGAAAAATTCCCTCAACTGTAAAAAAAAACTATAGTAACAACAATCAATTAAGAAATGTGGAAATCTTCATTGTTGAGCGAAAAATGAACAATGCAGGGCTGCGGACAACAAGTATGAAATCCTTTACAGCAACATAAAACAAGCAGCAAATTATTTTCCAGCAAACATGCAACTTCTGTCAGCAGATTCTAACCAACTGGACAATAGTTTATGTAACAAGAGCAGTCAATTCAACAAGGAGAACACTTTAGAAGTAAAAACCAAATTTCAAACTATCACTGCTAAACTCGAGCACAATGTCAACTAACATAAATTTCCGACAGATTTAGCTTACTGTATGTTCAACCAAACCACAATTCAAGCATGCTTAGTCCCACTGAATCCCCTCTATTAAACTCAACAATAATAACAACTATTAGAAACCAGTGGTAACAAGTTCAAACTAGGAGAATTTTAGCTATTAATTTACTCCAAAAACTTCATAAAAGTGGCAAACTTCAACAAGACAAGCTTTAGAAGCACAAAGATAATTGGTGTTCAATGCAGGATTTTATTTCAAACACCGGCCTACGAACCATTCATAGATTGAATTAAAATCACAAAATAATGCTCCAACAGACAAAGACTGATCTCAACAGAACTTTCATCAGCATAAAAGAAGTTTGACAAGAGAATTCCAACTTGAACTCTAAGAATTTCAATAATAGAGTCCATTGACACAACTCAACTCACACAATTTCCAACGATCAACTTTTGAATTCTAAAACTAACCTATGTGGCCAAAAGTGGCTAGAAGTGCAAAATTTGGCTATGACCCCGCAAAGTCAAGAACCTAAGATTTACTAGGAAGACCGGACCCTATGTGGGTTGCCTACGTATCATGCCCTGAAAGAGGAGAATCAGGTTTGCGTAGTTCGGGAAAATTGGATACGGGCAAGAAATAAAAAAATAGGTAATTTTGAAATAAAATGATGCAATATGTAAACTCTTTTTGGATTTTTTTCTTTTTATTTTATTTTTAGGAAATGATGAAAAAGAGTAAAATATTTTTTGTATTTTTAATAAAAATATGACAAAAATATAACTACACCCTACTTGCTTTATTTCCACACTTCACCCTCTTTTTTTCTTTTTTTATTGTTTTCCTTGTTTTTTCTTATTTTTTCATTTACCCTCAACTATCATTGGTCCACCAAATGACCCTTTCACCCTTGAAAAAATACAACATGTGGCATATAAAATGCATAAGGATGATATTTTAAATTGGTTACACCTGTCCTAGAGGGACCCAACCCCTGTGTTGAGTCCCCTAAGTCAAATGCATGATGCAAATAAGCGTTCCTACTAGGGATCCAGCATGAGGTGAGTTATTCTAAGTTCAAAACCTAGGTATATATTCTAGAGTGTGTACCCGAGCAGACAACTCGAGTCGAGGAGGGGGCTACGTACCGGGGACCCGCAAGATCTTCCAGCTTTGTAACTTGTTCGAGCCTCTTTCTTATTTCTGGGTATGACACTAACAAAATAGGGAGTCTCAACCAGTAAGCACATCTCCAGAGGTGAGAAGAAAAGGGTTTCGTAGCAGTTTATATGTACAATTCAGATAATATCAAAGCGGTAAAAGCATCATTTTGCACATTAAGCCACCATGTAAAATCAGATAGAAAATAAAGCCAAATACAACAATTCTTCTAAGCTCAAATTCTTGAACCCTGAACCAGAGATTCTGGGTTCGTTCTCCAGCAGAGTCGCCAGAGCTGTCACACCTCCTTTGGCTATTACAACCCGGCGAAGGGCGTAGATAAGGGAGTTTCTTCAATTAAAGGACAATCGAAACGAGATTCAATTATTTAAGAGAATTTAAGAGTCACCACTTGGGAGATTTATGGTGTCCCAAGTCACCGTTTAGAATCCCAAATTATGGAAAGAATGACTTCATTTAACAGTCCGCGAACCAGAAATTCGGGTAAGAAATTCTATTAACCCGGGAGAAGGTGTTAGGCATTCCTGGATTCCGTGGTTCTAGCACGGTCGCACAATTGTTATATTTGGATTAAATCACCTGATTTTATACAATTATGAACCTATGTGCATTTTGAATTTTTTAACCACTTTTATTAGTATTTTGAAGGAAAATTGCAATGTCGTTAAAACGTGCCTCGAACCACATCATATAAATGCACTTGTGGTTTTTGACATTCAACTTCATTGAGATTTGGATTTGGGTCACATAAATGTGCACCCAAATTTAGGAAAGTAATATTATTAATCACATGCCTAAAGCAGCTACGCATTATTAACTTTGCGAGAGGCCGTGAAATTCTCTAAACGAATCCTCTCGAGTTCTAAGAATAAACAAGATTTAATTAAAATGAGGGCCATGCATTTATCATTTCACTTGGCACGTCACACCTCGATTTATTCAATTCCAAGCTAACACAATTAACTAGGTTCATGCGGATATAATCAATCCAATATCCTTTTGATATGATCCAACACATTTTGCATATTAATTCAAACGAATTCAAACAGCCTAATTCATTCTATTGAAATTGCAAGATAAACAATAAGATAAACTTTTTCCCGACTTGCTCGTGATCCAAGGAGTGCTAGCTTTCTAATAAATTTACAACAATTAAATCAACAGGATTCTTCTTCTTCCTATACAAATTTGAAAATGCCAATGAAGATTTTGAGAACGGGTGACAAATCAACCCAAAATAGAATAGAATCCAGCAAGTTCATCAATAGGTATTTGTACAAATTATTACATGAATATTTTCAGTAACTCTCCATTGAATCATGTCACATGTCATTCCAAATCATATTATAACTCTAGATAATCACAAATGGCATGGAATTCACACAAGTCTACCGCTAAAACATCATACTAGACAAAATGAGCAACCAAAGAGCAAAATGGCGACAGACCTCAAATGGATCGATTCTCCTTTGAATTTTAATCGCCGAGCCAACCCCAGCGGAAGGATATCTGACCACAATGGAAAATAGCAACAAAACCAGCGAATGGAAACTTGACGAATTCAAATTCGATCGAAACAGACCTTGAATCGGCAACCAATATCAGCGGACTTCTAGACCTCAAGAAAACACAGTGATTTTAGAATCCAAACCCAAAATCAAGTGAAAGAAATAGAAACTCTATTATATATGTATATACTGATATATATTTTCAATTTTTGCATTTTTTCGTTTCTGTTTTGTTCTTCTTCGTTTTTGTTACTCCATTCTGTTTCGACTTCTATTCCCTCCCCTACTATTTCGTTTTGTTTCAGTTGAAAAAAGAAGTGAGAGCTCGCTGTGTGTGTGTTTGTTGCTGTTTGATTCGTTTTCCGGCGAGGGGTTGTGTGTGTGTGTGTGTTTGTCGCTGTGCAACTCGTTTTTCGGAAAGGGGTCGTGTGAGCCTCAGTTACTGGTGGTTGTTGGATTTCGGTGAGCGGGGAGGTGAATGGAGGAGAAGACGCTGAAGAGAGGGGTGGGTCATTTTGAGAAGATGATCGAGAGGGGAGGGGGGGGGGTCTTTTTTTTTTCAGCTCCGCGCAGCTGCGCTGAAGAATTTCCAAGCCTCTCCTTGTGTATATTGTGTATCAGCGTACATGTGTGTAGGTCTACGTTTTGTTTTAGGAGGGGAAATGGGTTTGGGTATTGGGTTGGGTCGGGTCGACCCAGTTTGGGGTTGGGTAGGGGCTAATTTGGGTTGGTTTTTAAAATGGCAATTGCGCTGGGCTAGAATTTTAATAAGATTTTGGCCCAAAATATGATTCACCTCTTTTGTTTTCATAATTTTCTAATTTTTTTTGAAATTTAAAACTAAAAATAACACCTAAATTAATTCCTAATCAAATTATTTTCAAATTAAACTAATTACTACAACTAATACTTATTGCAACTAATTAAAACCAAATTAAACAGAAAACTACTGATATTCAAGGACTAAAATTAAAAGTGTAAAAATAACCATTTTATGATTCTTTTCATTTTTTAAACATAATTAACTCAATGTAATTAATTCCTAAGTGCAAATTGAATCTAAGGAGACATAAAATTGAAATGTGAAACTTTTATGGTTTCTCTATGATATTTTTAAAAAAATGCATGAAATGCAACTAAATAAAGAAAAACACCTAAAAACCAATTAAAATTATTTTGTTATATTTTAGGAGTTATTCTCATGTAGGACAAAAATCACGTGCTCACAACAATAAACACTTGGGGGTGGCTAATGAAAAAGGATAGGTAGCTATACATGCAATGAGTAGAAATTATGCCTATAGGTGGTTCTAATTCTGCATATTCTATCACATATAGAAACCATGCACATAGGGTTATTATAATTTTTTATATTCAATCACATATAGAAACTATGCCTAGAGGATCGTTTTGAATTCTGCATATTCAACTGCATTAGATACCATGTATATATGTTTTAAAAAGCTTCTGCATTTAGATACCATATCTATAGGTTTTAAACATCTTTTGCATTTAGATACCATGTCTATAGGTTTCAAACAGTTCTGCACTTAGGTACCTCGTCTATAAAGGTTTAAAATCAGCAATGCATAGAAAGCATGCCAATAGGCGTTTCTAAATGAATCTGATTCACTTCACCCAATGTCATATCTAAAATAAGTAATAATAGATGTCATCATTTGCAGAACTTGTGAACAATTCGTTTAAATTCTGCCTCTCTTAGGTAATCTGAATCCCTCACTTAACTAGTTTAACAAGTATGCATATATGACTTTAAATAATTCATTCCAAGTTGTACTATCTCATCACCTTCAGAGTTTAATAGATATCATGCCTATAGGACCCCGTCTAAACACTTAGGCAAGCTATAAAGTAAACTAAATCTGCTTCTATTAATTACTACAACCAGCAGGCAGGCCTAATTGGGTCTTTTTATCTGAGTTATGTAATAAACTAAAACCATTTCCGCAATCTCCTCTCCCTCTTCTTTAGTGATTTTAAATCAGACCTAAACAGCAAGTGTAAGTCATGCTAATTGTATGCTTTCTTTGTTTAAGGAGGTAGATCAGAGCCCCTGTTTGTTTATATGCTTTCCCCCAAAATGTGCAATTTGTGATTTGTATAACGCCTTAGAGTTTTTACCTTTGAAACTACAAATAGGCCTAATATCCCTATCTTTTTTAGGATTAGTAGTCCTAAGTGCCTCCAAGACTAATTGGATTCGGACAAGTAATAGCATGCAATAAGTAATCGAGACCAATACCCACTTTAAATACCTTAACAAGGGTAGGAAGGGTAGATATGGATATGATGACTACGCGATAATGTCACGTGTAGCCCTCATTAAGGAGTGATTACCAAATATTGTGTGGGGTGATTCATATTTTTAATAAACCCAGTACCCCATCTCTTCATACTTTATTTCTTTTCTTTTAGCATTTCAACTCTTTCTTTTAAAAATCCGCTTTTCTAAATTTTTCTTTTAAACTTTGTTCGTTTTCAAATCATTATGTGAAATCCCCTATTATTTGAGCGCTATTTGCTTGTATGTTAATTGTTCCTAAGGCTGTATCCGGTTCCGGTTCTGGGTCTATTTGGGTCTGCCGTTCCGGTTCTGGCGGTTCCGGAGCCAGAACCCTACCATACGGTTCCGGGTACCATCCGATTCCGGTTCTGGCGGTTCCGAATTTTTTTTTTAAATCAATATCTTGTGTAGTAGTCATTAGTATATTGTAGAATATATTTTATATGGTGTACTATGTTATTAGTATAGTATATATTGTGTTTGGTAATTAGTATATATTGTGTATAAGTAGTGTATATTTTGTATATAAGTAGTATATATTGTATGTAAGTAGTATATATTGTATATAAGTAGTGTATATTGTGTTGTAGTTAGTAATTAGTATAAATTGTATATAAGTAGTATATATTGATAAAGAAATATTGAGACAAAAGATATTCAAGGATATGATAAAGAGCATATTTATTGACCAAAATGGCATATCTTTCTTAGTCTTCCTTCCCCCAATGGAATGAGCACAACATGGTACTAATACCACCATTAAAAGGAAAAAAAACTAAAAAAAGACATGCCAATGTACAAGTTACATCATAATTTATGTATTATTTCTAACAAATCTCATAAAACCTTCAAGGTTTGGAGGTGGTTGTTTTGGCGGTGATGGAAATGAAGCTTGTTCATCACCACTTCCGGGTGAAGATGTTTCCTGAGCAAGTTCTGCTAGCATTTCTTCATAGCACTCATCTATTTCTGGTTGTGATTCAGCTAGCCCAAAGTTCCTCCTTTCTGCGCGGATCCAATCTCGAAAAAGCACTGATTTTTCCAAGCTGTCCCGCATCGATGCTCTGTGATCACCTATTTGTAGTCTTGCTTGACTAAAAGCGCTCTCCGATGCAACAGTTGACGCTTGAATCAACAGAACATCCCGAGCCATCCTTGCAAGAACGGGAAAATGTTTTTCCCTTGTCTTCCACCAATCCAAAAGGTCGAAAGAGCCGTCTGGATTCTCATTCTCTAGTCCCTGCGACAAATAAACTTGAAGCTCATTTAGATGGGAAATTTCATCTAAATTTTCCCCTTGAGTACCCCTGAACTCCGTCCACGATTTAAGAGCTGTTAAGCCAGCAGCTCTTTTAGACGCCTGTGATGTAGACGAAGTAGGGGTTGGAATATTAGGCCTAGCATGCTCTAACGCCTGTTTATAAGCATTATAAACAGTTTGAGCATTCACTTTAATTGATGCTTTCGCATCAGATAGTGTAGCCATTTCTACCTCTGAAAGATCTAAAGCTTGATAATCAGTAAAATACCAAAAGTGAGGACCTCCTAATTTCATAGTAGGATTTAACATAGCAGACACACCAAATATAGGAAGGATTGGAAAAAAATATTTTTTAAACTTCTTTTTAATTTCAGTTATTGCAATTTCATAAATTTCCCCTCCCTCGTTAAAATCAACAAACAAATTAGCAAGTGCGGCAATATAAACTAAACAGTTAGAAATATTTGGATAATATTGGCCAGATAAAGCATTTGTAGCCACATGAAAATGTTCTAAAAAATCTAAAAGAATTTTAACGTTAGTCCAATCTTGTGTAGTTAGCATGTCATTATCTTCCTCCCCACAATCTCGAGAATTATACGTAGCGTTAATCGGGTTTCTATATTCGTACGCTACTACTAATCTTTCGTACATGTAGTTCCACCTAGTCGGGCAAGGTTTAGGAACCTTTCTTTCTCTAAGGCCATATTCGTCACGCTTTTTAAAATATTCTCTAAGTCTACTTCTACGGTTTGAATAAAATAGCCAATTAAGAGCCATTTTAACCTTTTCAATTTCTATGTTTAATATTCTCATACCATCACCAACAATTAAATGATAAATATGACAAATACATCTAACATGGAAAATATTAGTAAAAGCAGGATTAAGTGTTCTAGTTAGCATACCTATTGCACTAGTGTTGCTAGAAGCGTTATCCATGGAAATTGACATTATTTTATCACTAAAACAAAAATATCTGCATACATCTGAAACAGTGTTAGCAATAAACCTACCCATTGTGCCGTGAATTAATTATCCTATATGCAATAATGCGTTTTTGCATTGTCCAGTCTTCGTCTATCCAATGACTGGTTACGGTTAGATAATCACAATCATTATCACTTCTACCAATATCAGTTGTAATAGACATACGATTAGTTATATGGGTAAATAAATAGCGCAAGTATTGTTCATATTCATGCTTGTATTTATAAATATCGGCATTAACTGTGGCGCAAGGCCAACCTTTATATGTAGGATTAAATACTCTTCTAATATAATGAATCCATGCAGGATTAGAAGCAAAAGAATAAGGAAAACACATAACAGTAATCATTTTAGCTAATTCTTCACGATCCTTATTTGGATCGTAATATAATATACCTCCGGTGACTGTGTTTATTCCTGGTTGAACTAGATTTGAACCAGTACTTGGGTTAACTGTAGAATCAGCACTTTTCCTCCCCTCTTGTTGCGCTTTCAATTGCAAATATCTAGCCTTATCGCTAGAGTGTAGTCTTATATGCTTAACTAAACTACCCGTGCCGCTACGATCTCCAGTATACCTATGAACAAGTAGTTTCCCACAAGATTTACACTTAGCCTTATTTTGTTCTCTTAGTTGAATAAAAAATTGCCAAATTAATGATGTTTCTGAACGTTTAGAGGGTTGTCTACTAAAAGTGGGAGTTTGTACGGGTGGGTGTTCCGGTTCATCACCTAAGTTATGAGCAGGACTAGTAGGTGTATCATCTAAATCTACTGGAGCTTGGGTTTCGTCATCATCATCATCATCCTCATTTCCCTCTAAGATAGGTGTATTAGGATAAAGAGCATTCATAATATCATCGTCTATTCTATCACCAACTGCTACATCATGTAGAAAATCAATATCGCTAAATTGAAAACACAGGTGATCACTATCAAGGATTCCGAAGGGTTCATTAGGATTTCTAGGTTGGCTACTACTTTGAACTTGCTTATCTTTTCTAGGTCGGGGAGCCGGGGGAGGGGTAGTATTTTGGCGACTACTTTCACCGGTTTTAGATTTTCCTTTACCGAACATATTTTTCAACGAAAATGCCATAATAATTATAATTAAGAAAATAACAACACACAAAAATATTCTTAGCACGTAAGAGTTGAAACGAGTTTACCGGATTGACGAACAACTTCTTGAAAATTGAAAATCGTTGAAATTGAACACTTGAAAACTTCAATTCAACAACTTCACAATGTTTCACGAATTTGCAACAATAAATTAAGCACTTGCACTAGAAAGATTGAAAGAGAGCTTGAGAGAGATTGAGAGATATTGATGAATTGGTGAATAAAAATGAAAGAATGAGGGGGTATTTATAGTTGAGAAATGGGAAATAGTATAATTATATAAAGTTTGGGGGCCAAATTGCTTTTTTTTAAACTTCCAAACGGCTACTTTTGAAAAAAAGCCGTTTGGAAATTATTTTAAATTTTTTTTTAAAAATTACCGTTACAGAACCGCCGGAACCGTTTGGAACCGCCAGAACCGGTCCGGTTCCGGTTCTGGCGGTTCCGGTTCTGGCGATTCCAACGGGTAGAACCACCCCGCCACGGTTTCCGGGAACCGCCAGAACTGGAACCGCCGAAACCGGACCGCCGGAACCTGCAAAACCGCCAGGGCCGCGGTTCCAATTCGGAACCGCGAAATTTACACCCTTAATTGTTCCTAATTCAAAATATTTGTTTGGCCGGAAATCACACTAGTGAATTTTTAGGGGTGCCTAACACCATCCCCTTGGAATAATTGCTAGCCCTTACCTTGTCTATGGTTATTCAAATTAAACTCTTTTGGTGTCCTAATGCACCCCATTCATTGGGTGGCGACTCTTCAAATTAAAACCCAATTCCCAAAAGGGACGAGTTGTCCTTCCAAATGTCATAAACCCAATTTTGCGAGAAAAAAGGGGTGCGATAGCATGGCGACTCCGCTGGGGATTTTAGGCTTTAACTATTTAAGATTATTATAGTGAATTTATGCTTCTTTATGTGCAATTATTTGTTTATTTCTTTTAAGCGTTCAATTCCCTTTTCAACTGTAAAACTGACTTGTCTTTTGTTTCTTTCCTTTACTGCTTTCCTCTACTACTGCTTTAAATTATGAAACTATTGTATTTACTGCTTTCTTAACATGCGAATACATGACAACATGCTTTTATTTTTGCATAATCATGTTCAACATTATATTCCACTTGTGCTAAACAAATCCTATAGCAACTGTTATAATGAGTGGTTGCGCTCTTCCGATATTAGCACTCTCTAAATCCGAAAAAGGCGTATTTTCTATAAAACCAGTCGATCAAAGATGGTTTTGTGCCTTTCCCCCTAGAGTTGTCCGCTCAAGGGTACCAGTCTAAAACCCTATAGAAACCTTACTTTGTTTAAACTGTGCATGCATCATGGTCAAACCTAGCCGAGTAAGTTATGTTGTCCGCATAATGACTCTTTAAGATAGCCTTTCCCAAATTCCAATGGGTTTACCTAAAACCCAAATGAACATTGCCGCAGTTTGTGCATTTGTTTGGAGAACTAAATACTTTATGCCAATTGTTGATATTAAATAGTCGAGTCTGGTGGGGGTAAGGGCCTAACCCTTTTCTTTTGAAGAAAATGAGGCACTAAGTCCCCGATTTTGGTATGATTAGCATGCCCCCACTCGTGCTAGACTAGTGGAGGAGTCTTCCATCAAATGACCAAATCAATGAGTGGAAAGAGAGTGCCACCAAAGCTAGAAAAAACTTGGAATATCTGGAATACAGTCTGCTGGAATTGGAAGGAAAATTGAGGAAGAGAGTCACTGACTGCCAAAACACCGAGGGAAACGAAGGAGAACACCTGGAAAAGGCATTTTTATTGGTGAACCTACGTGAACTGGAGGATCTTATCAATGAGAGCATTCAACCTGAGGAAGGTCCTTCTGGGACAAAATAAATAGGACTTTTACTTTTTCGCTTTTTATGAATGTAATTAGGCCAATGGCCATTAGTGACTTTTATTTCTTGCTTATTTAGTGTCAATTTGGGATTCTTCTACTTTTTACTAATTAGATGAGTCATTTAGCATCCTAAGTTCTCCAAATCAATTTGTTGCTAGGCCTACCTCGGGCAAAAAGAGGTCCCCAAATTAGGCAAGGCTTACATTCTCGCACTATGTGTTTAAATACTGCAATACTTTTATGATCCTCACTAACTTTGTTAGCTTTTTGCTTTTTTTTACTTTTGTTTTATTATTCCCCTCCCCAAAAGGTTAGTTTATGCACTCTGGCAACATTATCCTATTCCACGTGATCCAGGGGCCCTCCACCCACTCCTCCTCTTAGTCTTGTCAAAAATAAGAACAAAAGCAAGATGGAAGATTCGAACAACGTCAGAAAGGAGAATCCAACTCCACTAGAGCATCCAATACCGCGCTTGGATCTGACTTTCCAACTGGCCAATATTATCTATGGGTCATAAGAAGAGGAAGCACTGGCAGTGGTGAAGAACTTGTTCCTAGAAGACAACGACATGGACTGTTCTATTTTTCTCGAGGAGGGGGGGGGAGTCCCTTCTATACAGGCCGTAAGCAGATGAACATGCCTCAATAACTGGAACATCAGGACAACCAGAGCTCGATGAGCCTCGGGGTAGCAAGGCTAAAACAAGCATCATGCACTATTTTTTACTAAATGATTTTATTTTTGCATTTTAATTCCCACAATAAGATCTCTAATGTTCAAAACAGTTATGCAATTTATCAAAACATTTTAACTTTTCTTATGATTTGACGCTCATTATTATTTTTCTCTCATTACTTTACTTATACAACATTACTATTACTTGTATTAATGAACCAATGACTGTGACATGCAACGAGACAATGCAAACAAATAGACATAGATTCAGAGGAAGATGACATACTAGAAGAGATTGTTAAGGAGGTTGAAAACTTTGAGAACAGACCTAAGTCCAACCTGGACGAGACTGAGATTGTCAACCCGAGAGATGTAGAAAACATTAAAAAAACATGAATCAACGTCCGTTTATCGCCATCAGAAAAGAAGGAATACATAGAATTTCTAAGGGAATATGAGGATATATTTGCTTGGTCGTACGACGATATGACTGGTCTAAGTACATCTATTGTGGCTCACAAAATACCAACCAATACAACATGTCCACCGCTAAAGCAAAAGATCAGAAAGTTCATGCCTGATATGAGTATGAAAATCAAGGAGGAAATCATTAAGCAAGCCAAAGTTAAGGTTCTCAAGGTTGTATAATACCCGACATGGTTAGCCAACATCGTTCCAGTACCATAGAAGGATGGGAAGGTCAGAATCTGTGTCGAATACCAGGATCTCAACTAGTCCAGTCCGAAAGACGACTTCCCCTTGCCAAACATACACATCATGATCGACAACTGCGCCAAGCATGAGTTGCAATCATTCGTAGATTATTTCACTGGTTATCATCAGATCTGGATGGATGAAGAGGATGCCCCTTTCATTATGCCATGGGGAATGTATTGCTAAAAGATGATGTTGTTTGGGTTAAAGAATACATGGGCCACCTACATGAGGGCCATGACTACCATCTTCCAAGATATGATACACAAGGAGATAGAAGTGTACATAGTTGATGTTATTATCAAGTCCAATAGAGACACTAATCACATGGAAGATTTGAGAAAGTTATTCATTAGACTACGAAAATACAACCTGAAACTGAACCCTGTGAAGTGTACATTTGGGGTTCCTACTGGAAATTACTTGGGTTTATTATGAGTCGCTGAGGAATAGAACTGGGTCCATCAAAAGTCAAATCTGTTCAAGAATTGCCACCGCCAAAGAGCAAGAAGGATGTGATGAGTTTCTTTGGGAGACTTAACTACATCAGCCGCTTCATAGCACAATCTACAGTTATCTGTGAGCCAATCTTTAAGATGTTAAAGAAGGACACTACTACCAAATAAACTGATGACTGCCAAAAAGCTTTGACATAATTGTCCTGCCCGAGCCAGGTATACCTCTATTACTCTACCTTGCAGTATTGGATGGAGCATTTGGTTGCGTTCTAGGGAAGCATGATGAATCGGGGAAGAACGAGTAGGCCATTTATTACCTCAGTAAGAAGTTCACCCCCTACGGGACCCGGTATTCTCTGTTAGAACGCACCTGCTGTGCTTTGACTTTGGTAGCTCAGAAGCCGAGGAACTACTTCTGTACTTATATTACATATCTCATATCGAGGATGAATCCTTTGAAGTACATATTCCAGAAGACCATGCCCACTGGCAATATATCCAAGTGGAAAATCCTTTTGAGTGAATTTGATATTGTCTACGTGACTCAAAAAGCGATCAAGGGACAAACACTAGCAGATCACCTTGCTGAAAATCTCATGGACTAAGAATACGAACCCCTGAAAACATATTTTCCTAATGAAGAAGTATCATTCATAGGAGAAGACATTGCAGAATCCTATGTTGGTTGGAGAATGTTTTTGATGGAGCAACAAATTTCAAAGGAGTTGGCATAGGAGAAGTCCTCGCATTGGAAACCGGTCAGCATTATCTGGTGTATGCCAAAATCAGGTTCCTGCACACCAACAACATGGCCGAGTATGAAGCTTGCATCTTAGGGCTCAAGATGGCCATTGACATGAACATTCAAGAGTTTCTAGTAATTGCAAGTTCAGACTTACTTATACATCAGGTTTGAGAAGAATGGGCATCCAAGAACTCCAAGATACTCCAATCTCAACAATGAATTGATGAAAGCCATGTGTGAAACTTTCAAGATCAGACACAAGAATTCTACAGCCTACATAACTAAGATGAATGGAGTTGTAGAAGCCGCCAATAAATACTTCAAGAATATACAAAGGAAAATGATAGAGAAGCATAAGTAGTGGCACGAGAAGCTATCATTTACTCTATTGGGGTATCGCACCACGGTTCGCACATCAATTGGGGAAACCCCCTATATGCTGGTTTATAGTACAGAGGCAGTCATTCTTACTAAGGTAGAAATTCCTTCCTTAAGGATCATACAGGAAGCTGAGCTCGATGATGCAGAATGGGTGAAGAGTCGTTATGAACAACTAGCTCTTATAGATGGAAAATTAATGAATGCAGTTTGCCATGGTCAACTTTATCAAAATAGAATTTCCAGAGTCTTCAACAAAAATGTTAGGCCGAGACAATTCACATCAGACAATTGGTGTTAAAGATAGTTTTCCCGCATCAAGATGAAGCCAAAGGGAAGTTCTCTCCCAACTGGCAGGGTCCATACATGGTTCACCAGGTTCTAATAGGAGGAGCCCTCATACTAGAAGAAATGGATGGAGAAGTCTGGCCAAAGCCAATCAATTCAGATGCAGCCAAGCGATACTATGTGTAATCTTTTTGCTTTCCTATATGATGTAAATTGAACTATGCTTGACTTGATTCCCGTTTAAGAGAGGATACATAGGCAGCACTATGTGTTTGGTCACAACTCAATAAAATTTTCATTTCCCCCGCAGTTGGATACTAAGGCAGAATTTTGAGGAGGACCCTCAAAATTCCAAAGTGATTTCAGCCAATCATTGCAAGCCACGATCAGAAACATCAACCCATTAAAGTGGGGCAGAATTTTGAGAAGGACCCTCAAAATTCCATAACAAGAGAGGTTACAATGTCTTGAACCACGTCTCAATCGTCGGTTCATCTACAGAAAATTATTCATAATTATGTATTTATGTTATATTTTGCAAATTCATGCATTTTTATAATCAAAATTTCCTTGTTTAGCAACGCTACCCTAATGATACATACAACAATCACCAGATCAGAGCCCAACCGATCAAGGAAATCCAACGGGGATACGAGCTAACCCCCCTTTACAAAACTCACGATTTTTCTTTGGATGCAAGCACTTTAGTTGCAAAATCATCCAAATGTACTAAACACTCACAAGACTATTATTCAAGAATAAAACTCTCAAAACTGTTGCACTTACTAACATATATTATCCGCACACAACAGTGTCCCCAGCAGGCACGATATTCCCAGTAGTCACGATATCGCAATCTGTTATCAGCTAAGAAAACCCTATTACATTCGCCTTTATCTCTTTCATACGGATACTATTTTGTCTTCCGAGGTTAAGCTCTACCTCCATCTACATTTCTGCATTTCATATGGCTACTATTGTGCCTTCTGAGGTTAAGCTCTACCTCTATCTACATTCTTGCATTGCATAAGGCTACCATTCTACCTTCCGAGGTTAAGCTGTACCTCCATCTATATTTCTGCATTGCATAAGTCTACTATTTTTCCTTCGGAGGTTAAGCTCTACCGCCATCTACAATCTGCATTGCATACGGCTACCATTCTGCCTTCCGAGACTAAGCTCTCTCTCCATCTGCATTCTTGCATTGCATAAGGCAACTATTTTGCCTTCCGAGTTTAGGCTCTACCTCCATTTGCACTGGCTGAAATATTGCAACCTCATCTATGTTTGCATGGCTGAAAGATCCCACCTCATCTACATTTGCATGGCTGAAAGAAGGCCACATTAACATTTGCATTAGCTGAAAGATCGCCACCTTATTTACATTTTGCATGGCTAAAAGATCGCCACTTTTACATTTGTATGGATGAAAGATCACCATCTCTACATTTGCATGGCTGAAGGATCGCCACCTTATTTACATTTGCATGGCTGAAAGATCGCCACCTTCTTTACATTTGCATGGCCGAAAGATCGCCACCTTCTGCATTGTATATGCTAATGATCGCTAAACACTACATCTCATGGGCTAAAAGATCGCCAAATCATCTAAAGGCGTCATTGTTCGGAGGCACCATTTTTATAGCCCGAGAACACCATGTTATGGCTTGAGAACCCCTTTTAATCTTTTGCATATCATTATTCAAATTCATCATCCTCATAGCCGGAGAGCATCATTTCACAGTCTATGAATCCTTTTTTATACACTTCATGGCCTAGGAAATCATGGTCTAAGGGCGTCATCCTAACCGCCCAAAGACAATATTTATGGTCCGACGAGAATGAGCATCATGTTTAAATTTACGAATATATGCTTGTATTTCTTATTAGCAGGTGAACTAGCGAGCAATGACCATCTCAGCAGGAGCGATCCCCTCCAGCTCCCATAGCCCTTTCAGACTCAAACCATTCACCCCGTCCTAAATACTGCGCGCGTTCTTGAAAGTCTCCAACGACATACTCCGCCGATGGATCCTGAACTATATATAGCTTGATTCCTTTAAGACCAGGGATATGTAGGCATCTCAGAAGCCGGAGCACGGCCTAATTCTCCTCGAACCATTTCATTCGGTCAAAATTGGCCATCATATCTTTACACGACAACTCTTTCATCCTTCCTTGGTAAAGAGGGGTAGCTGTTGATATCCAATTTTTCCTACATATTTTAATATGCAAAATACTTTAAAAATAGCATGTATATGCATATATAAGTATGTTATAATATTTTATTATTTTTCCTTAATGTATTAAAGATTTTTAAATTAATTTATTCCCTTATTTTATTAAGAAAAACCCAATAATTATCTCCAAAATTATCATTTTTGGTGATTTATTTATTGGATTCTCATGTTTACACTAAAATATAGCTAATATAATTTTACATATTTTAAAAAATTTATTTAGTAGTTTTAAAATTAATTTGCACACAATTGCAATATTAGCCTCTTTCAAGATTTAATTATATTTTTATACAATTAACTCCAATATTTTTAATTTAGTAATTATATATGTTTAATCATTTTATTACATTTAACTTTATTCTACTATTTTTGTAAAATAAATAAAAAAAAATGGCTATTTAAATGTTAGCCCCATTCATTTCAATTTTATCGAGATTTGGCCCCCAATTAAACCCAACCTCGAACCCAATTACCGTGCCCAAATCTTAAGCTACCCGACCTACGACCCTTTTAAATAACCCTTCTGGATCCCCCTTTTAATCCCAACCGTTGATCACTTAGATCAATGGCTCACATTTGCCCTTTATTTTCTAACCTGAACCTACCCCCAAACCCTAGCCATTTGCACCCGTACCCGCCTTCAAACCCTCTTTCTCTCCCAATTCTCTCTCAGACTCCATCTCAAACCCTAGCTGCTTCCCTCAACTTCCACTCTAAAATCGCCTGAATCCATGGGTTCCAAAGCCATTAAAGGCATGTACCTGCCCCCTAAAACTCCTACATGCTCGATTATTATAGTTTCAAGACCAGATGTTGAAGAATTTTGGTCCAGACCTTGGTTTATTTCAGTACTATGCTGTATCCGGTCATCTTTGACCTTGCTCCAGCCAGCCATGGCTATTCAAGTATGATCCTGACTCCTCTTGCTTAGATCAATGATTTTTCGAACCTCTCTTACCATCTGGGATCTTCCGAAACCCTAACCCTCAAAGTTCTTCTGATTATTGTAGATCCGTTGTAGATCTGTGTTTTCTCTAAGTTTTTGAACATTTTCTCAAAGTTTCTTTCAAAACTTTACCTTCAGAAACTTTATCTTCTCCGATTTAGGGTTTTGTTAAGTTATTTAGAAGTTTCTCTAATCTTAGCATGTTCTACTGTGTTCTTTTACTGGAGCGTGCACATTAAATTCTTAGTTCTTTCTTAAGGTTTCTTATTTTCTTTTCTTTGTTGGTATTTTTGCCTGATTCTCTTGTCTTTCGTCTCTATACTTGATTAATGGTGAAAACCCTAAAAATTGGGGGTTCATTCGAGTGTTGGGACTATTTGCTATGTGATTTGCTTGTTCCTCATCTCTGAAGTTATTTGGTTTCAAAACCCTAATTTCTTTGGACCTATTCGAGTTTCTGAAGTTGTTTCACTTACTGCTCAATTGTGTTTCGAAATCTTTGTTTCAACTTCTGTTGCTCTATGTGATTTTGATTTCCTGTTATCATTGAAACTTGACTATATTTTTACAAAGGTCTTTCTACTGGACCCTTTTGCATGCTTCTGGCCTATGCGACTATCATGTTTCACCATCTACTGACTTTGTAGTTATTATATCGCGATTCTTTTTGTCCTAAATTCTCCCTTGCATGCCTAATATCTATTTACTCTTTTATTTGCTGAAATTCCTTCTGAAATGCCCTTCAATTTTGGTACTGATTTCAAACCTCCTCGTGTAATTTTGATTGACTCTTTCCTTGTTTTGCCTTGCTGATGTCCCTGTTTCTTGGGTTGATTTGAAAACTTTCCTTAGACTTCCAATTCCCCTATTCTAACTTGATTTATTTGTTTATTCATAACTCAGAATCGCTGACTCCTTAATTTACTATGTACTGATTACCCCTATATTCTGCAACTTGATTTTATTTTCTTACTTTATTTGGTTAACCGAGTATTTCAAAGATTCTTCTCTTAATTAAACCCCTATGTATTTGCCCCTAATTATCTACTTTGCAAAAGATGCTTTCTTGATGTCTTTCCTTAAAAGTTTTCTGTCACTACCGTTTGGTTTTAACTCCGTAATGAAAGGAAGTCTTTGATATTGATTTGATTTTAATTGGTACATAGTTCCATAATTATTTTCTTGCCTTATTTTCTACCTGTTTTTCAAACTATAAATACCTGGCTTTTTATTTACAGAAGGACACACAAACACTCTTAGTTTTCTGAACTCACACTCAAACTCAAATAGCATTCTCTCTTGTTACTTGTACTGTGGACCGTTTCTCAAGTCTTGATAACTTTATTTTATTGTATTTTTCTTCTCTGAACCGGTATGTTCTGGTTAAGATTCTAGCATCACCACATTGTGTTTACTTGATAATTTCACTTTCTTTTCCGTCTACTTCTTATGTATAGTTCAATACTTACTTTAGCATGCTGTAATTTCCTTCTGCCTGTTCTGAATTTACTATGAATCCCAAACCCTCACCCCAATGTGCTCAATGCTAAGGTTCATTTAAGGAATGGCAGTAATGAATATTACTACCCATGACTCAAGCTTGATCCTTGGATCCTAACCTCTATGATTCTCTGCTATTGTATGTTATGGTAGGCTTATAGGCATGCCAACATCTGTCACCACCCGGATTTCCCCACCCCGGGGGTCGTGATGGCGCCTATCGTGGAAGCTAGACCAGCTAAGAAACTTTGCAAACATTGTCCCATATTTTTTGATATATGATTAAACAATTAAATTATCAATGAATGAGCAATTAAAATCAATGAAAAGTAAAATTTAGCAGAAGTCTAATCCAAATATACAAACAACATCTAGAAAACCATCACAAGTCTCTACCCAGCACCCAGTGTCACAACAATACACAAACTATCTAATATTTACAACAAATAAGAGTTTGGAATAAAGGACATTGTCTGCCTTAAATACAAATGTCAACAGAACATGGAAACTGAAAGAAGAGACGCCAGGCTTGCGAACGCCAGCTAGGCTACCTTAGAGTCTCGTAGACTAAAGGTCGGCTCCCTGACTACTGCTGTGCACCGAAAGCTACTCCAAAACCTGGATTATTGCAAAAGAGCACATAGTGTAGCATCAGTATAACCGACCCCATGTGCTGGTAAGTGCCTAGTCTAACCCTGACGAAGTAGTGACGAGGCTAGATCGGACTACCATGTAAACCTGTGCAATTATATATACATATACAACATAGTGAAAATACAAATGCAAGTAATCAATATGGGGGGGGGGATGCTATTGGGAAAGTAACGACTTGAAGTAAAAATTGTCCAGTAACAAAAGAAATAGCACAACACATGCATTATTAAAGAAACATAAAGCAATAAGTGCACGGCACCACCCATCGTGTTTTTTATCATCCTCACCAAGCAATGATAAAATGAAATGTGTACGGCACTACCCTTCATGCTTATACCCTCATCCTCACATAAAATCAATGGAATCGGCACGGAATGGTACTTAGTGCGGCACGACATCACCCTTCGTGCTTTAACAATCTTTCCTCACAATAGCAAACAATACACGACATCACCCTTCTTGCTTTAACACTCTTCCTCATAATAGCAAACAGTGCACGACATCACCCTTCGTGCTTTAACACTCTTCATCACCCAAACATCAATCATAAACAAAAAGGGAAAGGGAATATCAATTAAATAACTAAATTCTGGCAAGGGAACATGAGTTAAACAATTAAATCCTGGCGAGGGAACAATAACAACAATCTCAACATCCCGGCAAGGGTGATAATCACTAAACCAACAATGACCCGACAAGGGTATATTTTAATAACTCATACTCTTTCTGTCACTTTATTTCATAATTTACTCTATAACTTGAGCCAATGCTCCAAAGGATTCAATTATCTCATATATCTTAACCATTCGTGTTAAACTCAAGCCAATGATCCTTGAAGTTTAAAGATCACAATTCATTTCACATGCTCTTTACAACATATAGGAATCATCAATTAAGCATGGAAGTTACAACAAAATCAGAATATTCACAATATAAAGACTCACGGTCATGCTAGACACCAATGTATAGATACTTGTCACCATGACAATACATCGTACTCGACAATTAGCAAGTAACAAATAAGACTCAACACCTATTCCCTCGAGCTAAAGTTAGACCAAACACTTTCCTCAACTTCCAGGGCCAAATCAATCCACAATCACCGCTTTTCCTCTCGAATCCCGCTCCAACCCAATCGAATCTATGCATAAATGACTCAATACCATCAATAAGAGCTAAACAAACAAATTCTTATGTTCAACTACAACTTTCTGATCATTCTTCCCAAAAATCCCAAAAATCGACCTCGGGCGCGCTTGGTCAAAACACGAGGTTCGAACCAAAATCAAATTCCACATTCACCTACGCGCCCGAATATATATTTTGTTTTCAAATTTGACCCCAAAACGAGGTCTAAATCAAGAAAATTCAAAAAGCCCTAACTCTACCCATATCCCCAATTTCTACCCGTAATTACATGTTTTTGGCTTAGGAATTCATTAGATGTTGAAGAAAATGGAAAGAAACAAGCAAGGATTACTTACCCAAGAAGTCTTTGGTGAAGGATAGCTTCAATGGACGCCTAAGGACCTTGGAGAAGGAGTTCGTGAGTGTTTATGAAAATCCCGCTACAACACTGTTCTGGAAATAAAAAATATAACTGAGCGAAATTGGCCTATGAAATCGCGAGAAAAGGAGGGCGATCACATAGAGTAAAGGGGGCAAGGCTTTGTGATCGTGAATAACAGTATGCGACCGCGTAGAGGAAATGATAAAGCTGGGCTAACATATTACGATCCCATAGGCTATAATGTGACCGCGTAGAAAAAAATAAGGACCTCTTATTATAACACTATGCGATCACGGGAGTATCTATGCGATCATATAGAACAACTAAACCCCTGAAAATTTACATTATGCGATCGCGGAGATAGCTATGCGATCTCATAGCACAAAAGGCTGGACAACAGCAGACTGCAGTTTCTGCAATCTCTTTTAAGCCTAAAACCATCTCAAAACACATCTGAATCACACTGGAGTCCTTGGGGCTCCTAACCAAACATATGCACTAACTCAACAACATCATACGAACTTAACCGTGCAATCAAATCGTCAAATAACATAAAAAACAATGAATCAAACCTCAAAATCACTAGTTTTTCTTCAAACTTCATAAACTTTCAAATTTAGAACTTTAAGTCCGAAACACGTCAAAAGACGTCCAATTTCAACCAAACTTTACAGAAATATCATAAATTACACATGAGACCTATACCGGGCTCCGTAACCAAATTACGGGCCCGATACCGACACGTTCTAATCAATTTTCAATTAAATTTTCCTTAACAATCTAAGAAAAATAATTTCCTTTAAAAATTCATTTCTTGGGCTTGGGACCTCAAAATTCGATTCCGGGCATACGCCCGAGTCCCATATTTCCCTACAGAACCTTCGGGACTGTCCAATCATGAGTCCGGGTCTGTTTTCCCAAAATGCTGCCCAAAGTCAAATTTATTCATTTTAATATAAAAAAATTAACATTTTCACAAACTTTCACATTTAAGCTTTTTTGGCTATGCACCCGGACTGCGTACGTAAATCGAGGCAACTCTAAATGAGGTTTTCGAGGCCTTGGAAGCATAGAATGGATAAGAAAATAGGTGATGATCCTTTGGGTCGTCACGTTCTCCACCTCTAAAACAATTTTTAGGCTCTAACGGATGGAAGAAACAACCTGAGTTAGGGAACAGATGAGGGTAACGGCTCTGCATATCGGACTCGGACTCCCAGGTCAATGCCTCAGGAGGCTTACCTCTCCACTGAATACGAACAGAAGGGAAACTCTTGGTCTCAACTGACACCTACCAGTCCAAAATAGCTATCGGCTCCTCCTCGTAAGATAAGTTCTTGTCCAACTAGACAATGTTGAAATCTAACACGTGGGCTGGATCGCCGTGATACATCCGAAGCATGGACACATGAAACACTGGATGCAGGACTGATAAGCTCGGCAACAAAGCAAGTCTATAAGCCACCTCTCCCACTCGATCAAGAATCTCAAGCGGACCAATGAACCTGGGGCTAAGCTTCCCCTTCTTCCTAAATCTCATCACGCCTTTCATAGGCGACACTCAGAGCAATACCCGCTCACGAACCATAAAAGACACTTCTTGAACCATGCAGTCTTCATAGCTCTTTTTCCTGGACTGAGCTGGATGAAGCCTATCCTGAATGATCCTAACCATGTTGAAGGCCTCTTGAACCAAATTTGTACCTAACAACCGATCCTCCCCCGGCTCAAACCATCCAACCGAAGACCGACATCGCCTACCATATAAAGCCTCGTAAAGAGCCATCTAAATGCTCGACTAGTAGATGTATTTGTAGGAAAACTTCGCTAAAGGAAAGATTTGATCCCACGAACCTCCAAAGTCATTAACACAAGCTCAGAGCATATCCTATAAGATTTGGATAGTCCTCTTGGACTGAACATCCATCCGGGGATGAAATGCTGTGCTCAACTCAACCAGTGTGCCTAACTCTCGCTGAACTGCTCTCCAGAAGCACGAGGAAAACTGCATACTCTGGTCCGAAATGATAGATACGGGCACATCATGGAGGCAAACAATCTCCCGAATATAAATCTCAACCAACCTCTTAGAAGAATAGGAGTCTGCCATAGGAATGAAATGCGCTGACTTGGTCAGCCTATCAATAATGAACCATACTGCGTCGAACTTCTTCCAAGTCAGCGGAAGTCCAGTAACAAAGTCCATAGTAATCCACTCCCACTTCCACTCGGGAAGCTCAATCCACTGAAATACACCACCAGACCTCTGATGCTCGTACTTAACCTGATAACAATTCAAACAACAAGCCACATATGCTACGATATCCTTCTTCATTCAACACCATCAATAATGCTGCTGCAAATCCCGATACATCTTCGCGGTGCCCGGGCGACAAGTGTACCGAGAGATATGGGCCTCCTCCAAAATCAACTCTCATAGCCCATCCACATTAGGCATACATACTCGACCCTGCAATCTCAAAACTCCATCATCATCTAAGGTAACATGCCTGGAACCTCCGTGCTGCACTGTGTCTCTAAGGACACACAAATGGAGATTATCATACTGCCGATCACGGATACGCTCCAATAATGAAGAACGGGCAACCCTGCAAGCTAACACATGACTGGGCTCAGAAATATCCAGCGTCATTAATTGATTGGCTAAAGCCTGAACATCTAAAGCAAGCAGCCTCTTACCCACCGGAATATAAGCCAGACTTGCCATACTTGTTGACTTCCTACTCAAAGCATCAGCCACCATATTGGCCTTCCCAAGATGATATAGAATAGTGAGGTCATAATCCTTCAACAACTCTAACCATCTCATATGCCTCAAATTGAACTCATTTTGCTTGACCAAATACTGAAGGCTTTTGTGATCTGTGAACCCCTCACATGCCACGCCATATAGATAATGCCTTAAAATTTTCAATGCATGAACTATGGCTTCCAACTTCAAATCATGAACCAGATAGTTTTCTCATAAATCTTCTACTGTCTCGAAGCATAAGCAATGACCTTGCCATCCTGCATCAACACTGCTCCAAGACCAACATGGGAAGCATCACAATAGACTGTATAAGGCCTTGAACCCATAGGCAAAACCAACACCGGTGCCGTAGTCAGAGCTGTGTTGAGCTTCTGAAAGCTCGCTTCACACTCATCCGACCATCTGAACTGGGCACCCTTCTGGGTCAACCTGATCATTGGGGCTGCAATAGATGAAAACCCCTCCACAAACAGTCGATAGTAGCCTGCCAACCCCAAGAAACTCTGAATCTCTATAGCTGATGCTGGTCTAGGCCAGCTCTTGACTGCCTCAATCTTCTTTAGGTCCACCTGAATACCCTCTGCTAATACAATATGACCCAGAAATACAACTAAACTCAACCAGAATTCACACTTAGAGAACTTAGCATACAATTGACTATCCCTCAGAGTCCTAAGAACCACTCTAAGGTGCTACTTGTGCTCCTCCTGGTTGCGGGAATATATCAAAATATCATCAATGAACACTATCACGAATGAATCCAAATAATGCCTGAACACTAAGTTCATCAAGTCCTTGAAAGCTGCTGGGGCCTTTGTCAAACCGAATGACATAACCAAGAACTCATAATGCGCATACCGAGTGCGAAGAGCTATCTTAGGGACATCAAATTCCCTAATCCTCAACTGATGGTAGCCAGATCGCAAGTCAATCTTGCAAAATACCCTGGCATCCTGAAGCTGATTGAACAAATGATCAATCCTCGCAGTGGATACTTATTCTTGATCGTTACCTTGTTCAATTTCCGGTAATCAATGCACATTCTCATTGACTCATCCTTCTTCTTGACAAATAACACTGGCGCTCCCCAAGGTGAGACACTAGGTCTAATGAAACCATTCTCAAGCAAATCCTGCAACTATTCCTTTAGCTCCTTCAACTCCGGCGGGGCCATACGATACGGAGGGATAGAAATGGGGTGAGTGCCCAGATCCAGATTAATGCAAAAATCAATATCCCTGTCGGGTGGCATACCCGACAGGTCTGAAGGAAAAACATCAAGGAACTTACAAACAATGGGCACAGAATCGATAGAGGGAACCTCAGCACTTGAATCTCAAACATAAGCCAAATAAGCTGGGCTAACATATTGCAACGTGTAGGCTGTAATGCGATCACATAGAAAAAAATAAGGACCTCTCAGGCTAACACTATGCGATCGCGGAAGTATTTATGCGATCGCATAGAACAACTGAACTCCTGAAAATTTACACTATGGTATCACCGACATACCTATACGATCGCATACCAAAAAAAGCTTGAAAACAACAGCATGTTGTTTATGCAATTCTTTTTACGTCTAATACCATCTCGAGACATATATGAATCACACCCGATCCCTCGGGGCTCTTAACCAAACACATGCACTAACTCAAAAACTCATATGAACTTAACCGTGTGATCAAATCACCAAATATCATGAAAAACAATGAATCAAACCTTAAAATCACTAGCTTTTCTTCAAACTTCATAAACTTAACAGATTTAGAACTTTAAAGTCCGAAACACGTCAAACGACGTCCGATTTCAACCAAACTTTACAGAAATATCTTAAATTACATATGAGAGATATACCGGGAGCCAGAACTAAAATATGGGCATGATACCAACACGCTCTAATCAATTTTCAATTCTATTTTCCTTAACATTTTTTGAAAAAACAATTTCCTTTAAAAATTCATTTCTTGGGCTCGGGACTTTGGAATTCGATTCCGGGCATATTCCCGAGTCCTATATTTTCCTACCGACCTTCTAGGACCATCCAATCATGGGTCCAGAATAGTTTTCCCAAAATGCTGATCGAAGTCAGATTTATTCATTTTAATATAAAACATTTAGCCTTTTTCAGAAAAGTTCACATTTAAGCTTTCCGGCTATGCGTCTGGGCTACGCATGCAAATCGAGGCAACTTTAAATGAGTTTTTTGAGGCCTCAAAAGCATAGAATGGTTAAGAAAACAGGTGATGACCCATTTGATCGTCACAACATCTCCATTGTTGTGCATGCCCAAAGCTCACCCTTGCCTAAGCATAGGCTCTTTCCAACTTCCTTACCCCCGGATCCCCTTTTTGTATGAAATTATCAATCTGTGGATATTTCCCTCTCCTTTATACCCTCAAAACTCTATTTCTTCACTTGCACTCTCTCTTAGACTTTAAGTTCTGCCCCCCTCGTGTGAACCTTGCCTTGGGACCCATTGAACTCCCTATGAACTTGGACACTTTAGGACTGGCCCTTCCACTACACTTGTCCCCATTTCGATAATACAATTTGGGTGTGAGCACTTCCCGGAGTCCCATTGAGGCTCTTAGGGAACTCACACACACTCAAGTTGAGAAAGGCTTTAGATCAATGGTCATTGAGTTGGCTTATCTCATAACTCAGTGAGGAAGTCAGAATCAGGCTACCTCTAGTTGTACTTTTATTTGTATTTTCTGATGTAATTTACTATTCTGGTTTGTAATAAGTTATAATACACACTTGGGGCTTGCTAGTTAAAAAAGATGGGTAGCCATACAAGAAATGGATAGAAATCATGCCTATAGGCTGTTCTAATTCTGCATATTCAATCACATATAGAAACCATGTCCATAGAGTTATTATAATTCTGTATATTCAATCACATATAGAAACTAGGGCTATGGGATCGTCTTGAATTCTGCATATTCAACTGCATTAGATACCGTATCTATAGGTTTTAAACAGCTTTTGCATTTAGATGCCATATCTATAGGTTTTAAACATCTTTTGCATTTAGATACCATGTCTACAGGTTCAAACAAATCTGCACTTAGGTACCCCATCTATAAAGGTTTAAAATCAGCAATGCATAGAAAGCATGCCAATAGGGGTTTCTAAATGGATCTGATTCACTTCACCCAATGTCAGATCTAAAATCAGTAATAATAGATGTCATCATTTGCAGAACTTGTGAACAATTCGTTTAAATTCTGCCTCTCTTTGGTAGTCTGAATCCCTCACTTAACTAGTTTAACAGGTATGCATATATGACTTTAAATAATTTATTCCAAGTTTTACTATCGCATCACCTTCAGAGTTTAATAGATATCATGCCTATAGGACCCCGTCTAAACACTTAGGCAAGCTATAAAGTAAACTAAATCTGCTTCTATTAATTACCAGCAGACAGCCTGATTGGGGCTTTTTATCTGAGTTATGTATAAACTAAAACCATTTCCGCAATATCCTCACCCTCGTCTTTAATGCTTTTAAATCAGATCTAAATAGTATGTGTAAGTCATGCTAATTGTATGTTTTCTTTGTTTAAGGAGGTATATCTCAGCCTCTGTTTGTTTATATGCTTTCCCCCAAAATGTGCAATTTGTGTTTTTTATGCCGCCTTAGAGTTTTTACCTTTGAAACTACAAATAATCCTAATATCCCTCCCTTTTTAGGATTAGTAGTCCTAAGTGCCTCCGGGACTAATTGGATTGGGACGAGCAATAGCATGCAATAAGTAATCGAGACCAATCCGCACTTTTAATACCATAACGAGGGTAGGAAGGGTAGATATGGGTATGATGACCACGCGATAATGTCACGTGTAGTCCTTCATTAAGGAGTAATTATCGAATATTGTGTAGGGTGATTCATATTTTTAATAAACCTAGGACCCCCTCTATTTATTCTTTATTTCTTTTCTTTTAGCATTTCAACTCTTTCTTTTCATAATCAGCTTTTCTAAATTGTTCTTTCAAACTTTGTTCACTTTCAAACCATTCTGTGAAATCCTCTATTATTTGAGCGCTATTTGCTTGTATGTTAATTACACCTAAAAATTTACAATATTTGTCTGGCCGGAAATCACATTTGTGGATTCTGAAGGGTGCCTAATACCTTCCCCTTGGAATAATTTCTGCCCTTACCCTATCTCTGGTTAATAAAATCAAACACTTTTAGTGTCCTAACATACCCTAATCATTAGGTGACGACTCTTCAAATTCAAACCCAATTTCCAAAAGAGATGAGTTGTCCTTTCAAATATCATAAACCTGATTATGCGAGAAAAAATAGGGCGCGACAGTCAGAATAAGTTATTTTTTGATTATTAATATATAAAAAATAAAAATAAATAAGAAGGTATACTATATCAGTTATTTTTTTAATATAGTGAAAAAAGAAAGAGAGAAAATATTTAAAAAACAGAAAAAGAAGCAAAAAAAAGGTGCAAAATAGATTATGAAAAACAGGAAATAAAAAAATAATTTGAAAATAATAATAAGTAATGCTAAATAAAACTAGAAAATTAGAAAAAACTGAAAGGAAAAAAAAGAGAAGAGAAAATGGCTATAATGTATAAGTTGGTCTAACAACAGATTTAGAGAAGAAAAAAAGGAATATACATATATATATATAATATATATATATATATATATATATATATATATATATATATATATATATATATATATATATATATATATATATATATATATATATACACATATATATATATACACATATATATATATATATATATATTTATTTATTGTATCAATTATCTTTTATAATCGTATAAAAAAAATAACAAAGAAAAGGAGCAAAAGAAAGAGAATACAAATAAATTATGTAGAATTTTAAAAAAAATAAGTTCAACGAAGATAGAAAGGAACAAAAATATAAAGAAAATGAACAAAAGGAAAGAAAAAAGAGGAAGAAAAAAATTAAGAAGAAATGAGTCAAACTTGAGTATGAAATCAGATTATGGTAAAAAAATAATTGGAAAATTTAAATAAAAAGAAAAGGAGAAAAAAAGTAAAGTATAGAGAATAAACGAGAAAAAGTGTAACACACAAAAGCTATAAAGGATAGAAATAGTAATTAGTTTAATAGGTATAAAAGTTAATGGGTAGGTAAGATAATTAGTTTGGTTTTTATGGGTAAAGCTATAAACTCCTATTCCGTTAATTCTTGCAAGTACTTTACGGTTTTCCATAAATATGTCGCCAAAAGTATATTTATTCCAATATGTAACATTATTTTGGAAGTTATCCGTAGCTTTTATTAATGTGGAGGCATTTTGCAAGGATTGTTGGATAACGGTTTTAAAACTTGGATGTGTTGTACAAAATTTTTCAGAACGGAAGATTGGTTGCCTAGGGGTTTTATTTGGTTGGAGTGTTACAAGTAATGGACAATGATCTGAATATGCAGGTGGGAGGTGTTGCACGCCTGTTTCAGGAAATAATGTTAGCCAATCATAGTTTGCTAGAAGCCAATCTAGCCGCTCTAAGATAGTGTGACCATGACGTCATTTATTTGTCCATATATAGCGTCTTTCCTTAAAACCTAGGTCGACTAACTTACAATAATTAATAAACTATGCAAAGAGATCTGCCTTTGTATTTTTTTTTTGGCAATCTACTAGGCAGAGCAGAGGATTAGGATTTTATTAATAACAGAAAATAAAATTACAACATAATAATTTGATCGTGCCAAATAAGGTATGATCAACACATAGTTTATAACATACTGTGTGATTATATTACATATGAGGATATTAAGACGGTAAAATAAAAATATGAGGAAGCGACGAAGTTGCTGTCCTTTCTCCAACTTTGTGATGAATTCAAAAATGAAGTATATTGATTTCATCCACAAATTTTCTCAAAATGTCTTCAAAATTCATGCTTTGCTCTTTGTTCGATTGGACTTTGTAAGAGTAGTTTGGGTGACCTGTTTTTATTTTGCAGTTCTCATTGGAAGCCTCCTTATGTTTGCGTCTTCAACCACCCTGCCGTTCCAGCTTCTATCCCTTTGACGACACTTTTTACTTGTTTTACTGTGCGTTGGTGACAAATCCCCTATTCTTGCAGCATGTTTCCGGTATTGCGTTAAGATATCCTCTTCCTCCCCTTCTTCATATATGTGTCTTCCTTCCGTATCATTCTGGAGTTGTCTTTGCTCTGAAGATATTAGCGGAGCAGAAGATACATGCCGGTACTGTCCTGCTTGTGAAAATGCCACTAATTTGCTATCAACAGAAGGGCAGTTCATTGGTGTATTTTCATTCATTTGCTGCCGCTGTCTAGTGTGTAAAGGTATAATCTGATTTTGTCCACAATTTGGTAGTGCTGTTTTGTTTCCAACAGCTGATGTTTCACCCGAGAATTGGATTACATTATGTGCTGTTTCTTTTTGGTCGATCTTTGCGGTTGCTGTCCTTGAAGTACCTGCTGTTGTATTATTTTTTGGAATGTAAACTGGAGCATTATGGTTCAAAATGCTGTTTGAATTTGCTGCAGATGGCAGATTTGCATTCCAATTTATAGTTGCAGGTTTCCCTTGAAATTTTGGCTTGATTTGAGCGTCAATGTTTTCTCCTGAGCTATTGTAATCATCTTCTTGGTCTTCTTCTGCAGATGAGCAACCAGCAGAACCTTCATCCCAGCTCTCTTCACCATCAAAATCTCGTTGGTCCCAGAGTTTCGATTTAATTAGCATATCTCTCATGTTAGCTAGAACTAGTTGTTTGTTCTTTTTTGAAGATTGAAATTCCCCATAATCATTGATACCTTTCTCTACATATGTACTGGATAAATGAATGGGAGGATAACTTTGAACCATCTGTAACTTCCCTCCAGCCACCTTTCCATCATTTTTACTGACATCTGCCTTTGTATCGCTAATAGGATTGCCACCAAATTTTTCATTGGCCCTAGTTACTTCATTGAAATGCCTCCCTACTAACCAAAGACCATGGCAGGAATTGTGTTGATATTCAATTTTTTTAAATATTTTTATATGTAAAATACTTTTAAAATAGCATATGTATGCATACATAAGTATGTCGAAAATTTTATTATTTTTTTCAAATTTTTAAAAGATTTTAACTCAATTTATTCCCTATTTCATCATTAATAAATAAATAATTATTCCCCAAATTATTATTTTTGATGATTGTATTTTCATATTTATACTAAAATATAGCCAAGGTAATTTTTACACATTTATTAAATAAATTTGTTTGGAATTTTAAAGCTAAATTGCATATAATTGCAATATTAGCCTATTTTAAGAATTAACTGTGTTTATAATTACAAAATTGATTCTAGTATTTCTTATTTAATAGTTTTATATATTATAAATTAATTTCGTATCTTTAATTTATTTCCAGAACTTAATTTTCTATTTTTATGAAATAGGAAAAAAGTGGCTATTTAAATGTTAGCTTTATTTATTTCAGTTTTAGCCTAAATTAGCCCCCCAATTAAATCCAATTTCAACCCCAAATTGCCTAGACCAATTCTTAAATTACCCACCCCTGACCCAATTAAATACAACCCGCCCGACTCTCCGTTTAATCCAGGGCGTTGATCAAAAAGATCAATGGCCACGCTTCATTCTTTTCTTTTTAATTTGGTAATCCCCCTTAACCCTAATCATCTTCACCAACCCGCTGCCTCTGAAACCCTCAACTCTCTCAAACTCTCTCGAACTTTCTCCGAACCCTAGCCGCCTCCTACCAACTCCACCTTGAAAGCCACTGGAATCCATGGCTTCCAATGCTATGAGAGTCTTATACCTACCTCCTGTTTCTCTCACACACCTGATCTTTGAGGATTCAAGGCCTGGCCTTAAAGGTTTGTACCCTGACCTCCGTCGATTCAAAGTTCCACGGTCATTTTCGGCTTTGCTCCGGCGTAGTATGGTCATTCGAGCCTGATTCTAATCTCTCCGACTCAGATCGGTGACTTTTTTAAAGCCTTTCTAACTTTTAGCGTTCTTATGAAACACTAACCCTTCGAGATTTCTCCGATTCCTTTAGATTCATCGTGTAACTATGCTTTCCTTGAATTTTCAAATGTCTTTCCTGACTCTTCTTTCAAAAACTACTTTTAAAATCTTTCTTTTTCCGATTTAGGGTTTTCTAGAAAAATATTAAGTGTTTCTCTGACTTTCTTTCTCTTTTCTTTTGAGTGTATTTGCCTCTACGGTGCTTCTCTGTGTTTTCTTCTACCACGTTCTTCTATGTTCTTCTATTGTGTTTTTATACCCCATTCTTGTATGTTCTTCTACTTTATTTTCTATACTATGTTCTAGTATGGTTTTCTACTATGTTATGGTATTTTCTTCTACCATGTTCTAGTATGTTTTGCCTACTATATTTTTCTATTATGTTCTTAAGTGTTTTACCATATTTTCCTTGTACTGAACCTTGTTTATGATTCTTCTAAAAGATCGTCTTAAGCATGTATCTTCTATTGTTCTTATCAGTATTTTCTCATTATGCTTCACATTAGTTTCTTCTGCTTTGTTTGCTTTGAAATCTTCTACTATGTTTGCACGTTACTTTTCTATCATGTTACATATGAGTTCTGTTGCTGAAAGAAGATGCTAGAAGTTTCAGTTCTTTTCTGCAACCTCTAAACATGCTTCGATTCAATTGCTTGCCTTCTCATCTTTGATTTGTGATTTGCCTGAACTAGGATTTTTTTTTCAAAACCACCAACCTTCCAAACCAATTTCGAGTTTTATATGATTATGACCTTTTGCTAAACTCTTCTAAACTCTTTTTTTTATTGGATTTTTCTATTGTCTTTGCAGTTGCACAACATCTTCTCTCAACTCAATGTGTTTGTGCGCTCTTTATGTGTGATGAACCTTTCTCTAAAAAAGATTTTCAAACTTGTGACTAATTCAGAATCCCTTCTAAATAGGTCTAATTTATTCCCTTTCAATTGTTTTCTGATTTTCTTTAAGTTAAAAACCTTTCCCATCTTTTTGACTCGGTTCATTCATACAAATCTCAGACCTTGTGATGTACTGGCTGTTAAATTGATTTTCTAACCTTATTTGTACAAACCATGTACTTCAATACCCTGCCCTCAAATATCCTTTTTATGTATGTGCCCATAATTGTATGTTGCGCGCAAAGTGTTTATTCAATTTCTTTCCATTATTGGTTTTCACCCCTTGGATCTGAATCCCTTAAGTAAAGGAAAGTCTTGTGTAATTGATTGACAATCAATTCTTTAACTATTTTCTTACCTTATTTCTCATGGTTTTAATACTATATGATGCACATCACACACGATTGATAATTCTACACTACACACTTCACAATCCTTCTGACTCTTACTTACACATAATAGTACTATTTCTTCCTGCGTACACTGTGGATTTTACAAGACTACTGCATTTTCTCTATTCGATTATTTGAAACTGGTATGTCCTAATTTAAGCTTCAGCATCATCACAATGTACTTACTTACAACTTTTGTATCCATGTTTACTGTATTGCTTCTGTAGAGTTAAATGTTTAAACTAGCGTGTTAATCTTTTTCTGTTTGTTTCTGCTATGAATCTTTTCTCCTTAACCCCTTATATGTTTTGAGTTACAGCTTAAAGCATGGCAATATGTGAGTTATTGTCTATGGTTTGAACTTGATCCCTTAAAGGATCCTATCTTCTAAACAATGTGTTCTAACAGGCTTATGGGCATGCCAACATTTGTCATTGCTGAGTATGCACCAACATGTCTTTGCCCCTTTGCTACCTCCAAATTCCCTATACCGCTATGTGTATTAACATGAAATGTTTCCCTTTCTCTTTCCCCTTTCAGAATCCTGCACTTTTCTTAATTCAGTCTGTAATGAATGTACTCCTGAAACTAGTAGATATCATGCCTATAGGACCCTCCTCCAACACTTAGGCAAGCACTAGGATAAGTCTTATAATACAAGATTTTATTAGTTACATCCAGTAGGCAGGCCTGATTCGGGCTTCTTACCTGAATTATGTAATAAATCATTCGGTCTCAACCTGTTAAATTTAATCAGACCTTAAACAGTACGTACAAGACATGCTAAACTATGTGCTTTCTTTGGTTTAAAGGAGGTCTATTTGATCCTTTTTATTTATTTATATGCTTCCCCAAAATTGCTAGATGTGTTTTGTTTGTCGCCTTAGTATTTACCTTTTGAAACCATAAATAAGACCAACATCTCCTCCCTTTAGGATTAGTAGTCCCAAGTACCTCCGGGACTGATAGGATTTGGGGGGAGGGGGGGGTAATAACATGCAATAAGTAAAACGAGTCCATTCAGCTCTTTAATACCTTAAAGGGGTAGGAGAGGGTAGATATGGATATGACGACCACGCGATAACATAACACGTAGACCCTCACTGAGGAGTGATTACCAGATTTTGTGTGGGGTAATCCATATTATTAATAAACCTAGGACCCCCCTCCTTCTGCTCTTTGTTTCTTTTAAATCTTTTAAAAACGTTTTCTCTAAGAAAAAAATCAACTCTCTTTATTTCTTTCCGAATTTGTTTATTTGTAACCTTTATGTGAAGAATACCATCTTATTTGAAGTCGTTTTTGCCTATGTGCTGTTTGTACCTTAATTCACAACAATAGCTTGGCCGGGAACCACACTAGTGGATCTTGTGGGGTGCCTAACACCTTTCCCTTGGGATAATTTCAAGCCCTTACCTAATCTATGGTTATCCAAATTAAACCCTTCTAAGTTTCCTAATGCTTTTAAATCATTAGGTAGACACTTCAATACCAATACCCAATTTCCAAAAGGGAACGAGTTGTCTTCCCAAATTTTATAAACCCGATTTTGCGAGAAAAAAGGGCACGACAGCATGGAGACTCTGCTGGGGATTTTCTTTTACGCTTTTACCATTTCAAGCTATTACTATGACTTCTCATTTATTATATGCCTTTACTTGTTTAATCCCTTTAAGCATTTAATTCCCTCTTCCACTATGAAATTTACTTGTCTTTTTGTCTCTTTCCCTTATTTTTTTTACTGCTTTACTATACTGCATTCCTTAATTACCGTTTTAAATTATAGTAATTATTATTCTTATGAACGTGAAAATACGTGGTAACTTGTTTTAATTACTACATAAGCATGTTTTCAACATCATATTCCACTCGTGCCAAACAAAATACCATAGCAACGCTTATAATGAGTAGTTGCGCCCTTCGAATATTATCACCCCTAAATCTTGAAAAGGCATATTTGTGATAAAACAAGTGATCAACGGTGTAGTCGACAGCTCCGTGCCTTTCCCTCTTGAGTTGTCCGCTCAAGTTGTGCATGCATCATGGTCAAACTTAGCCGAGTCATTTATGTTGTCCGCATAATGACTCTTTAAGATAACCTTGTCCAAAGTCCACTAGGTTTTCCTAAAACCAAACGGACACTACCACATTTTGTGTATTTATTTGGAGAACTAAACACTTCATGCTAATTATTGGTATTAAATAATTGAGTTTGGCAAGGGTAAGGGCCTAACCTTATTTGCCTTACAAAATATGAGGCACAAAGTCCCTAGATTTGGTATGGTTATCAACATCCATCCAAGACTGTCAAAATGCTGAAGGAATGAATGCGGGCATCTGGCTAAAGCCTACTTGCTATTGGGACTGCGCGAGCTAGGGAAGCTGTTCGATGGAGCCAATAATGCCGAGTCTAGGGAATGTCCCTCAAGGAACAAATAGATAGGAATTCCATTTATGCTTTATAAAATTTAATAATGCCAATGCCCACTAGTGACTTTTAATTGCTTGTTATTTTAGTGTCGATTTGGGATTCGTCTACCTTTTATCAATGAAATTAGGCATTTAGCATTTTCAGTTCTCCAAATTAACTTGTCGCTAGGCCTACTCAGGCACAACGAGGTCCCCAAAATTAGGACGCACTTTATATTTCAAGCACTACGTGTTTAAATATTGCAACATTGTTTTCCTAATGATCCTCACTAACTTGTTACCTTTTGTTTCTATTTTTTGTTTATTCCCCTCCCCAAAGGTTAGTTCGTAAACTCTGGGAACGTCATCATATTTTACGATATCCTGGGGCCCTCCACCTACTCCTCATCCTAGTCTTGTCAGACACAAAAACAAAGGAAAAATGGAAGATTCGTACAACTTAACTGAACAGGTAGAGATCACTCATGACACTCTGGTTCCCAAGGAAAACGCATCCCAAGTAGAACCAAAGCTGTTGAATTTCAGGAAGAACTTGATCAAGTCCGAAATTTGGCAAGTCTGTCATTTTTCCTCACCAGTCCGGAGGTTACTTTCCCAAATACTCATAAACATGTACCTACGCAAAACATCCTAAAGCAACAAAACCATCCCACTCCTCACCACCACTGCAATACCTGCCATACCTCAAATAACACCCCACTGATCATCCCAAAACTCCAAAACTCCACAAATGACCACTGCCACACCCAACACAATACCCCCATCTACGTGAAGACTGTGCCACACTCCACCCAGCCCATCTCAATCACACCCAAGTCCAATGACAAGGACTTGCTGATCAGAAATCTTGCTGAAGAGCTTAAAAGGTTGACTAACAGAATTCAAAGCGTTGAAGGTAGTAAGGGAATTAGGGGGCTAAATTATGAAGATCTTTGCATACAACCTGATGTTGAATTGCCCGATGGGTACAAACCTCCCAAGTTCGAGATGTTCGATGGTATAGGAGAACCAAGGGTCCATTTGAGAACATATTGTGACAAGTTGGTAGAAGTGGGAAAAGACGAGAAAATCCGTGTGAAGATTTTCATGAGGAACTTGAAGGGAGATTCCTTATCTTGGTACATCAGCCAAGATTCGAAGAAGTGGTCAAACTGGGTAAGCATGGCATCTGATTTTATGGACAGATTCAGGTTCAATACGAAGAACGCACTAGTTGTGTTCTATATCAAAACTTGAAGAAGAAACCCACATAGACCTTCTATGAGTATGCTAATCGATGGAGATCAGAAGATGCTAAGGTTAGGACTACTTTGGAAGAAGAGAATATGAACAAATTCTTCTTTCGGGCCCTGGACCCACAATATTATGAGAGGCTGATACTGATCGAGAATCACAAATATGCTGACATCATCAAGCTAGGAGAAAGGATCGAGGAAGGCATAAAGAGTAGTGTAGTTACGAACTTTAAAGCCTTGCAAGCTACTAATAAGACTTTACAGTCTGGTGGTACGTCCAAGAAAATAGACATATGTACTATAATGATTGCATAGAGAACCAAATCCCCTATCAAGTACCAAGCATACACAATACCTCCAATCACATATCAGCCTATCCTAAATTACCAAGAAATCTCACCCACTTACCATACTCCACCACCCACTTATCAGTCATCTCTACCTCCTGCATATCAATCCACTTCACCCAAATACTCCCAACCAGCACATGTTTACTAAGCCTAAAATACCCAACCATCCAACTATCAATCAGCTCCTCCACGTCAAAACTTCTGCAGACCTCGACCAAATTTCGGCCGCAGACCTCCCAAACAGTATATTTCATTGCTAAACTAACTGACCAGCAGTACGAAAGTCCCAAAGCTGCTGGTATGTCACCCCTACCATGTCATAACCCCCGAAAACCGTTCTCAGTGGGTCAATCCAATTAAATCCTGTGCATACCATTCCAGCATTAAAGCATATACCATTGATGAATGCCGCTATCTGAGGGATAAGATCCAGACTTTGATTGTTAACAAGATTATTGTAGCAAAGGAGCCTGCTCCGAATATCCGCATTAATCCTCTACCAGACCACAATGGCGGAGGGTTCATATGATCGTGATAGAGGATGACTGGGACCCTAAAGGATGAATAAGTTTAATCACAGAAGGCGATGATCCAAAGAAACCAGTAGTCACCCTTAATCCGATTGTGGTCCAGATTCAGCTTTCTGCGGACACCGAGGTAAACATGTCTATGCCACTTGAGTTCGAAGCACTATCATCTGCAAAGATGCCAACACCAATTGATGTTGAGTTTATATCACCAACAAACACAACTACACTCTTTGAAGTTGCATTCTTACCGCCTAAGGGGCCTACTTCATTCGGAGTAGCCACGCCAATTCCAGTGGCAATGTCGGCAGTAACACCATTCCACACAAAGGCCATACCTTGAGACTACACATCCGAGGCTAGAAGAAAGGGAAAGGTCAAGTTCGGGGAAGCCGTTGTGGTGCAGTGTATGACAAGAACCGGCATGGCTTATACCCCGGAGCGTTTGGCTGTGTCAAGCAAGCATGCATCTAGTCGGCCAACCGTAACTGAAACTAGGCTCGACGAGCTTTGGAGAAAGATACAAGCCAAAGAATACTCAGTCATTGATCAGCTATATAAAATACTGGCATATATTTCTATCCTTACTTTACTACAAAGTTGTAATGCACACAAGAATGCCTTGTTAAGAGTACTGAGTGAGGCATATGTACCAAGTAACATCACCAGTGGAGAGATGGCTAACATGGTAGGTCAGGTATTAGAAAGTCACAAGATCACTTTTCACGAAGATGAGCTGCCACTAGAGGGGTTGAGTCACAACAAGGGATTGCACATCACCATGCAGTGCGAAGATTATTTTATGACAAGAATCCTCATTGACGGAGGATCCAGCCTCAACATTTGTCTGTTGGTGACATTCAGGACATTAGGAAAGGGGCTGCATGATATCAAGGGTGGGGCCATCAACACCAAATCTTTCCACGGATCCCAAAGGTCCACTATTGGGAAAATTAGCTTGTGCTTGCAAATGGGCCTACTTGATTTGATGTTGATTTTCAAGTGATAGACATGCCGCTGGGGCTGTAGCATCAACACTACATCTGGTAGTGAAATTTGAGTGGAACCACCACGAGGTGATCATTCACGGTGATGGTAGCAATCCCAGATACAGTCGCCAGACTATCCCAGCAATAAGAGGCAGAAGAAGGATAGGCGGGGAAACTTACCACCACATCGAGCAAGTCAACGCCGTTGATAAATACAAATGGTGGGACGAAAAAATTGAAAACATACTGAACTGAAGCGGATACGAACCTGGCAAGGGACTTTGGAAGATCCTCCAGGGAATTTCTAAGCCGATCAAACTAAAGAAATATGGCAGCACCTTCAGATTGGGATATGAGTATACTTGGGAGGAATTCAAACATTGGTCGCCACCATGGTGTGGTCCTTACTATCCATTGGAGCAGCCAATACCCCGTTTGGAATAGACTTTCCAACCAGCTGATGTTATTTATGGGTCAGAAGAAGAGGAAGCACTGGCAGCAATAGGAAATTGTTCTTGGAAGAGTATGACGTAGATTGTTGTGTCATTTTCGAGGAGGAGGAGGGGGAGGAAGGCCCTTCAATATAAGCTTCAAGCAGAGGAGCATGCCTTTATAACTGGACCATCAGAACCACCAGAGCCCGGCGAGCCTCAGGGTAGTAAGATTGAACAAATATCGCGCACTATTTTTATTTTACTAGTTGACTTTCCTTTCGCAATAAGATCTTCAATGTTCAAAACAGTTATGGAATTTATCAAAGCATTTCAATTTTTCATATAAGTTAATGCTTTTATTAGTTTATCTTATTAAATAACTTATACATCATTACTATTACTTGTCTTGATGAACCAATGACTGTGAAATGCAATGAGACAATGCAACAAAAGGATATAGATTCAGAAGAAGATGACATACCAAAAGAGATTGTCAAGGAAGTTGAGAATTTTGAAAACAGACCAAAGTCCAACATGGACAAGAATGAGATTGTTAACCTAGGGGATGAAGAAAATGTCAAAGAAACACGAATCATCATTCACTTATCACCGCCAGTAAAGAAAGAGTACACAAAGTTTCTATGAAAATATAAGGACATATTCGCCTGGTCATACGACGACATGACTGGCCTAAGTACATATATTGTGGAACACAAATTGCTGACTGATCCAACCTGTGCGCCGGAAAAGTAGAAGCTTAGAAAGTTCAAGCCAAATATGAGTCTGAAAATCAAGGAAGAAGTCACTAAGCAGGTCAAAGCTAAAGTTCTCACGGTAGTCAAATATTTGACATGGTTAGCCAATATCGTGCAAGTTCCAAAGAAAGACGGGAAGGTTAGAGTCTGTGTCGACTACCGGGATCTCAATCGGTCCAGTCCAAAAGATGACTTCCCCTTACCAATCATACACATCCTGATTGACAATTGCGCCAAGCATGAACTGCAATCATTTGTGGATTGTTTTACTAGATATCATCAGATCTGGATGGACGAAGAAGATGCTGAGAAAACGGCTTTCAATATGCTGTAAGGAATGTACTACTTCAAGATGATTCCGTTTGGGTTAAAGAATGCAAGGGCTACCTATTAAAGATAACCATTCAAGAATTGCTTAGGTTTATTGTGACTCGCCGGGGAATAGAACTGGATCTATAAAAGATAACCATTCAAGAATTGCCATCGCCAAGGTACAAGAAAGACGCAATGAGTTTCTTGGGGAGACTTAACTACATCAGCAGGTTCATAGAACAATCTACAGTTATCTGTGAGCCGATCTTCAAGATTTTGAAGAAGGATGCCTCCACCAAATGGACTGATGAATGCCATAAAGCTTTTGACAGAATCAATAAATACTAATTAACACCACCAGTCTTAGTCCTGCTTGAGCTAGGTAGACCTTTGCTACTCTACATCGCAGTGTTAGATGGTGCCTTTGATTGCGTCCTGGGGCAGCATGATGAAACAGGAAATAAAGAACATGCCATCTATTATTTCAGCAAGAAGTTCACTTGTACGAGGTCCGGTATTCTCTATTAGAACACACCTGTTGTGCCTATACTACATATCTCATATCAAGGATGGTTCCTTTAAAATACATCTTTCAGAAGCCCATGCCCACTGGCAAGCTTGCCAAGTGGCAAATCCTGTTGAGTGAATTCGACATTGTCTACATAACTCAAAAAGCAATAAAAGGACAAGCATTAGTAGATCACCTTGCCAAAAATCCCGTGGATTGAGAATACAAACCCCTAAAGACGTATTTTCCTAACAAAGAGGTATCATTCATAGGAGAAGATATTGCAGAATCCTATGACGAATGGAGAATATTTTAATAGAGCAGCAAATTTCAAATGAGTCGGCATAGGAGCGGTCTTAGTATTAGAAACCAGTCAGCATTATCCAATGTCTGCCAAACTCAGGTTTCCTTGCACCAACAACATGACCGAGTACGAGGCTTGTATCATAGGGCTCAAGATGGCCATTGACATGAACATCCAAGCGTTGCTAGTAATTGGGGACTCAGACCTACTCATACATCAGGTCCTAGAAGAATGGGCAACCAAGAACTCTAAGATACTCCCGTATCTGCATCACGTACAAGAATTGAGAAAGAGGTTCACAAAGACAGAATTCTGACATGTTCCCAGAATCCAGAATGAATTCGCCGATGCATTGGCCACGTTGTCATCCATGATACAACATGCAGACAAAAACTTCATTGATCCCATTCTGGTCAAGATCTGTAATCAGCCAGCTTACTGTGCCCATGTCGAAGAAGAAGCAGATGGAAAACCTTGATTTTATGACATCAAGGAATATTTGGAAAAAGGAGAATACCCAGAGCTTGCAAACGCTACTCAAAAGCGCACACTTTGAAGGTTGACCAACAATTTCTTTCACAGCTGAGTAATCCTATATAGGAGGATTCCTAATTTGTGGTTATTAAGGTGTGTCGACGCAAAGGAAGCATCTAAATTGTTAGAGGAAATTCATGCCGGGACCTGTGGTCCACAAATGAATGGTTTTGTCTTAGCAAAGAAGATCCTCCGAGTTGGTTACTTCTGGATGACTATGGAGACGGACTGCATCCAGTATGTCCGGAAATGCCACCGATGCCAGATACATGCAAACATGATAAAAGTACCTAGAGATAAGCTTAATGCAACAAGCTCACCATAACTATTCGTCGCTTGAGGAATGGATTTTATTGGACCAATTGAACCTGCTGCTTCCAAAATGGGCACAGATTCATCCTAGTGGCAATTAAATATTTTACCAAATGGGTCGAAGTAGCATCCTACAAAGCAAGTGACTAAAAAGGTCGTGGAAGACTTTGTCCGTGACCGTATCGTTTGTCGGTTCGGGATTCTGGAGTCAATCATTACTGATAATGGCTCCAAATTTAGCAGTGACTTAATGAAGGCTATGTATGAAACCTTCAAGATCAAACACAAGAATTCCATAGCCTACATGCCCCAGATGAATGGAGCCGTAGAAGCCGCCAACAAAAATATCAAAAAGATATTGAGGAGAATGATAGAGTAGCGTAAGCAATGGCACAGGAAGCTATCATTTGCTCTATTGGGGTATCACACAAAAATCCACACATCAACTGGGGCAACTCCCTATATATTGGTTTATGGTACAAAGGCAGTCATTCTCGCAGAAGTAGAAATTCCTTCCTTAAGGATCATATAAGAAGCCGAGCTTGATGATGCAGAATGGGTGAGAAGTTGTTACGACTAGTTGGCTCTTATAGATGGAAAGAGAATGAATGCAGTTTGCTATGGTCAGCTTTATCAGAACAGAATGTCGAGAGCCTTCAATAGGAGAGTCAAACCAAGACGATTCACACCGGAACAACTGGTGTTAAAGAACATTTTCCTGCATCAAGATGAAGCCAAAGGGAAATTCTCTCCTAATTGGCAGGATCCATACATGGTTCATCGGGTTCTGACAGGAGGAGCCCTTATACTTGCAGAATTTGATGGAGAAGTCTTGCCAAAACCGATCAACTCAGATGCATTCAAGCGCTACTATGTGTAATCTTCTATTTTCCTATACGATGTAATTTGATCTGCGTCTGACCTGATTCTTGTTTAAGAAGGGATACATAGGCAGCCTTATGGGTTCGGTCACAGTTCAATAAAATTTTCATCCCCCCACTCGCAATTAGAAATTGGACCCTCAAAATTCTAAAGGGATTTCAGCCGATCATCATAAGCAACCGTCAGATTAGCAACCTAGTAAACTGGGGAAAAATTTTGAGGAGAGCCCTCAAAATTCCAGATCCATAGGAGTTGAAATGTCTTGAACCACATCGCAGACGTCAGTTAATCTAAAGAAAACTATTCTCGATTATGTATTTATGTTATCTTTTATTAAATCATGCATGTCCTTCACAAAAATTGCTTTGTTTAGCAATGCTACCCCAATGATACGCACAGTATCACCGAAACAAAGCCAAACAGGTCAGGCAAAGTCATCGGGGATACAAACTAACCTTTCCCCAGCAGCCATAATATCAAAATTAGCTATCAGCTATCAACTAAGAAATTTTATTACTATTTTTCTTTTATCTCTTGCATAAGGCTACATTCTGCCTTCCGAGACTAAGCACTGTCTCTATATGCATTCTCTACATTGCATAAGGCTACCATTCTACTTTCCGAGGTTAAGCTCTACCTCCATCTGCATTCTTGCATTGCACAAGGCTACAATTCTTCCTTTCAAAACTAAGCTCTATCTCCATCTGCATTCTTGCATTGCATAAGGCTAGCATTCTGCCTTCCGAGACTAAGCACTGTCTCCATATGCATTTCCTTCATTGCATAAGGCTACCGTTCTGCCTTCCGAGGTTAAGATCTACCTCCATCTGTATATCCTGCATTGTATAAGGCTACCATTTTTCCTTCCGAGACTAAGCACTATCTCCATCTGCATGGCTTAAATATCGCCACTTCATTTACATCTTGCACGGCTGAAATATCGCCACTTTATTTACACCTTGCATGGTTGAAATATCGCCACTTTATTTAAATCTGCATGGCTAAAATAAATCGCCACTTCATTTACATCTTGCATGGCTACAATATCGCCACTTTATTTATATCTTGCATGGCCGAAATATCGCCACTTCATTTATATCTTACATCGGTTGAAAGATCTCCACTTCATTTACGTCTTGCATCGGTTGGAAGATTGCATCCTACTGCATATCATGGGCTGAATGATAGCCAAATTTCCAAAGTCATCATTGTTTGGAGGCACCATTTTCATAGCTCGAGAACGCCATGCTATAGCCTGACGATCACTTTTAATCACTTGCATATCATTATTCAAAGGCATAATAGTTTGGAGGCATCATTCTCATAGCCCGAGAGCATTATTTCATGGCATGCGAATCCTTTATTATATGCTTATTGGCCCAGGACGTCATGGTCTAAGGATGTCATCCTAATCGTCCAAAGACAACATTCATGGTCCGACGGAAAATTGCATCATGTTTAATTTTCTGCACAATTAACACATGTATTGCTTATTTGCAGGTAAACCAGCGAGCAACAACCATCTCAGCAAGAGCGATCCCGCTCTAGTTCCCGTAGCCCTACTAGACTGTAACCATCCATCCCAACCTAATATCACGTCCGTTCTTTAAAAATCACCATCGCCATATTACGCCGACAGATCGTAAACTACATATGATCTGATTCTTGTAAGACCAGGGATATGTAGGCAATTGAAAAACCAGAGCATGATCAAATTCTTCAAACCATTTTGTTCAGTCAAATTGGACATTATATCTTTATCTGATAACTCTTTCATCCTTCCCGGGTAAAGAAGGGCAGCTGTTAATACCCAACTTTTTCTTGTATATTTTTATATGGAAAGCACTTTCAAAATATCATATATATGCATACATAAGTATGTCCAAATATTTTATTATTTTTTCTAATTTTGAAAAGATTTTAAATTAATTTATTGCCTTATTTTATCAGTAAAAAATCAATAATTATTTCCCAAATTATCATTTTGGTGATTTTATTTTCATATTTACACTAAAAAGTAGCCAAGTTAATTTTCTCACATTTCTACAAATATTTTTAGAATTTTAAAGCTAAATTGCATATAACTGCAATATTAGCCATTTTAAGAATTAATTACGTTTATAATTACAAAATTGACTCCAGTATTTTTTATTTAATTTATATAGTACTAATTGATTTACCACATTTTATTTGTTTTTGGAACTTAATTTTTTATTTTTATAAAATAAAAGGGGAAAAGTAGCTATTTAAACACTAGCCTTACTTATTTCACTTTTAGCCTAAATCAACCCCAAAATTAAACACAGTTTCAATCCTAAATTGCCAGGCCTAATTCTTAAATTTCCCGCCCCTGACCCAATTAAATACAGCCGGCACAACTCCATTTTTAATCTGGACCGTTGATCAAAATAATCAATGACCACATTTCATTCTTTCCTTTTTAATTTTCCAACCCGCTTTAACCCTAATCATTTTCACTAACCCGGCGCCACTAAAACTCACCACTCTCTAAAACTCTGTAGAACCTTCTCCAAACCCTAGCCACCTCCTACCACCTCTGCCTTGAAAGCCACCGGAATTCATGGCTTCCAAGGCTATGAGAGTCTTATACCTACCTCCTGTTGCTCTTACACACCTAATCGCTGAGGATTCAAGGTCTGGCCTTGAAGGTTTGTACCCAATCCTCCGTCAATTCGAAGTTCCACGGTCATCTTCAGCTTTGCTCCGGCGTACCATGGTCGTTCGAGCCTGATTCTAACCTCTCCGACTCAGATCGGTGACTTTTTCAAAGCTTTTCTCACTTTTAGGGTTCTTATAAAACCTTATCCTTTAGAGGTTTCTCCGATTCCTTTAGATTTATTGTGTATCTTTGTTTTCCTTAAATTTTCAAATGATTTTTCTACCTCTTCTTTCGAAAAACACTATTAAAATCTTTCTTTTCGGATTTAGGATTTTCTGGAAAAATGTTAATGTGTTTCTCTGACTAACTTTCCCATTTCTTTTGTGTGTATTTTTCTTTATGGTTCTCCTATGTGTTTTCTTCTACCACATTCTTGTATGTTCTTCTCTTATGTTTTTATACCCCGTTCTTGTATGTTTTCTACTGTGTTTTCTATACTATGTTCTAGTATGCTTTTCTACTATGTTCTGGTATTTTCTTGTACCATGTTCTGGTATGTTTCGCCTACTATATTTTTCTACTATGTTCTTAAGTGTTTTACCATTTTCCTTCTACTGAACCTTGTTTAAGCTTCTTCTAAAAGATCTTCTTAAGTATATCTCTTCTACTATTCTTATCGGTCTTTTCTTATTATTCTTCGAATTAGTTTCTTCCGCTATGTTTGCTTTGAACCTTCTACTATGTTTGCATGTTACTTTTCTATCATGTTTCTCATGAGTTCTGTTGCTGAAAGAAGCATGTTAGAAGTTTCAGTTCTTTTCTGAAACTTCTAAACATGTTTCGATTCAATTGTTTGCCCTCTCATCATTGTTTTGTGATTTGCCTGAACTAGGGTTTTTATTTCAAAACCCCCAACCCTTCCAGACCAACTTCGAGTTTTATCTGATTCTGACCTTTTACTAAACTCTTCTAAACTCTTTTTTTTACTGGATTTTTCTATTGACTTTGCAGTGGCACAACATCTTCTCTCAACTCAATGTGTTTGTGTGCTCTTTATGTGGGATGAACCTTCCTCTAAAAGAGGTTTTCAAACTTGTGATTAATTTAGAATCCCTTCTAAATAGGTCTAATAGATTCCCTTTCCATTTTTTGCTAATTTCCCTTAAGTTAATAACCTTTCCCATCTTTTAGACTCGGTTCATTCATACAAATCTCAGACCTTGTGATGTACTGGTTTTTAATTGATTTCCTTACCTTCTTATTACAAACCGTGTACTTCAAATCCTTGTTCTTAAGTAACCTTTTTATTTATGTGCCCTTAATTTCATGTTGTGTACAAAGTGTTTATTCAATTTCTTTCCTTAATTGGTTTTCACCCGTTTGAATCTGAATCCTTTTAGTTAAGGGAAGTCTTGTGTAATTGATTGACAATCAGTTCCTTAACTATTTTATTACCTTATTTCCTCATGGTTTTCATACAATAAAATGCACAACACACACGATTGACAATCCTATGCTAGACACTTCGCAATCCTTCTGACACACACATAATAATACTCTATCTTCTTGCCTACACTGTGGCTTTTACAAGACAATTGCATTTTCTCTAATTTGTTTCTTAAAACTGGTATGTCCTAATATAAGCTTCAACATCATCACAATGTGTTTACTTACAACTTTTGTATCCATGTTTACTTTACTGCTTCTGTAGAGTTAAATATTTAAACTAGCATGTTGATCTTTTCTGTTTGTTTCTGCTATGAATCTTTGCTCCCTAACCCCTTATGTGTTTTGAGTTACAGTTTAAATCATAGAAATATGGAAGTTATTGTCTATGGTTTGAACTTGATATCTTAAAGGATCCTAACTTCTAAACAATATGTTCTAACAGGCTTATGGGTATGCCAGCATTTCTCATTGCTCAGTATGCCCACCAGCCTGTCTTTGCCCTTTTAGTACCTCTCCATTCCCTATGCCCCTATGTATATTAATGCCAACTGTTTCCCTTTCCCTTTCCTCTTTCAGAATCATGCACTTGCACTCTCTCTAGTCTCTAAGTTCTGCCCCCTCATGTGAGCCTTGCCTTGGGACTTTGAGTTCCCTATGAACTTGGACACTTATGGGCTGGCCCTTCCTTAATGCACTATGTCTTAATTTGGGAATATATTTGGGGTGTAAGCACTGTCCGAAGTGTATATGAGACTCCTAGGAAACTTTGACACACACTAAATAGGAGAAAAGCTTTTAAATCTGATCTTTTGGAGTTGGTTTACTTTACATTTCAGATAGGAAGTCTGAATCACGCTCTCCTTGGTGGTACTTTTAATTTCTGATGTAATTTCTTTACTTTACTTTTTTTTGGCATGTAATAACTTTGTAATCATACTTTTGGGGTTGGCTTGTGAAAAGGGAGGGGTAACCATATATGCAAAAGGGGTAGATAACTTGCCTATAGGAATTTCTGATTTCTTCATTCTTTCTTATAGATGCTATGTCTATAGGAATCTTGCATGCTTAGATATAGATGCCATGTCTATAGGTATCCTGATGCTCATATATGGACACCATGCATGTCGGAATTTCTGATTACTACACTCTCACAAAGCTACCATGTATATAGGATTTCTGCATTCCCACATGTAGATAACCTGCTTATAGGAATTTCTAATTTCAGCATTCTCATATATAGATAACATGTCTATAGGAATTTCTGATTTCTCCTTTCTCATATAGCAGCCATATCTATAGGAATTTCTGCACTCATTCCATGTCTATACAATTTCTGCATTCTCATATATAGATACCATGTCCATAGGATGCACATGCATTAGGAAATATGCCTATAGGTCCTTTCTGATTCTTGCATATCCACTTCTCATTAGGTAAACATGTTTATAAGTCTTAATAACCAACTGCAATTAGATATCATATTCATATTAAATCCAGCATCTAGATGTCATGCCTATAGGGTTTTTGCATTTTTACTATGTCTATACATGTGTTCTCAAGTCAACCAAACGCATAGAAAGCATGCCTATAGGAGCTTTAATTGAATCTGAATCGCCTTACTCGTTTATAAGTCCAAAGCTTGCAGTAATAATGCATTACCAATTGCAGAACTTTTGCTCTTCTAAAATTCTCTTTTAACTGGCAAATTTTCTTAAGTCAGTCTGTAATTAATTTACTCCTAAAACTAGAAGATATCATGCCTATAAGTCCCTTGTCCAACACTTAGGCAAGCCCTAGGATAAGTCTTATAAATTGAACCTGATTTTATTAGCTACAGCCAGCAGCAAGCCTGATTCGAGCTTCTTACCTAAATTATGTAATTTATCATTCTGCCTCAACCTGCTAAATTTAATCAAACCTTAAACAGTACGTGCAAGACATGCTAAACTATGTGCTTTCTTTGGTTTAAAGGAGGTCTATTTGATCCTTTTTATTTGTTTATGTACTTCCCCAAACTTGCTATATGTGTTTTATTTGTCGCCTTAGTATTTAACCTTTTGAAACCATAATAAGCCCAACATCTCCTCCCTTTAGGATGAGTAGTCCCAAGTACCTCTGGGACTGATAGGATTGGGGCGGGTAATAGCATGCAATAAGTTAACGAGACCATTCCGATCTTTAATACCTTAAAGGGGTGGAAAAAGACAGATATGGATATGATGACCATGTGATAAAATCATGCGTATCCCCTCACTGAGGAGTGATTACTGGATGTATTGTGGGGTGAGCCATATTATTAATAAATCTAGGACCACTTCCCTCTCTGTTCTTTGTTTCTTTTAAATCTTTTAAAACCATTTTCTTCAAGAAAAAAAAATCAGCCCTCTTTAATTCTTTCTGACTTTGTTTATTTCTAACCTTTATTTAAAAAATCCCATCTTATTTGAAGTCTATTTGCCTATGTGTTATTTTTACCTTAAGTAATAACAATAGCTTGGGTGGGAACCACACTAGTGGATCCTGAGGGGTGTCTAACATCTTTCCCTTAGGATAATTTCAAGCCCTTATCCAATCTCTGGTTATCCAAATTAAACCCTTCTTAGTGTCCTAATACACTTAAATCATTAGGTGGCGACAGTTCAAAATCCAAAACCCAATTTCCAAAAGAGAATGGGTTTTCTTGCCAAATGTCATAAACTCAATTTCGCAAGAAAAAGGGGGCGCGACAAATCTTTTATATACTTTTAGTTGTCCCAAAGTAATTTTCGTAAGTAGGCAGAGTTATTTGCATATATTGATGAAGACAAACACTTAGTAGGGTTAGGCCATACTTGGACCATACAGTGTATTTCCTAGGTGGTCGTGTTGAGATCTTCTACAGTAACTAGGTCAGCATACCACATGATTACTATACCACCAGACAGACCCTGTGCAAAAACTTGAGACATGTTGGAGAAGTTGAAGCCATTCTTGAGAATGGTGTGATCATGCATGCGAGTTTCTAGTAAGACAACTAAGATTGGCCTATTGTTATCTAGTATTTAGCGAAATTGTATTTTAAACTCCGTATTTTGGGAACCTCTACAATTCCATACTATGAGATTCATTATGGATTATGTGTTGGTGTTTTCAGTTAGGTCAGTTATCCCTCCCACTGGTTGGGCAGATGTCACATGAACTGGAGGGTTTATGGGAGTGTTCTGTCTTTGTTTGGGGATTATGACCATGAAATATTTTTCTACCTCTTGGTTTGAGGTTGCCCTGAAGTTGAGACTACATGATGTTAGCTTTGGGGGCATTTGAGAATGAATTTTTTGCGTACTAATAATTGAGGCTGTAGAGATAGATTCCTTTTAGCCATATGAACTATTTCCGTGTTTCCCTCATCTCCTCCATTATTTGCGCTAATTCTAGTCTTGTTTGGTCTCCTAGTGCATTAGGTGATGAAGGGATAATGGTTTGTGGATTGTGTATTTGTGATATTGGATCCTAGATGATTTTTAGAGACATGAAGTTTTGTGGTAGTGTGAATGAGTTCATGTGTTGAAACCATGGAGCATAGATCATCCCCGTGTAATGTAGTGGATAAAAAGGGAGTAGCCCCATTATCTGGCTAAGAGTGTGGACTGGGGGAGTTAGTGGGCATGGTTAAGTAGTAGTGGTGTTTGAGTGATGTACCACTAACTTTGAGTATACGACTCTATCCCCAGGCGCTACCCTCTATCACTATCTCCACTCGGTGAGTTGGGTTTTGAAATAGTAGTATTACTTTATGGTTGTTGAGTTCCATTGTGAAGATCAGTGCATATCTCTGTAGGCCCATCTCAAGCTATGACTGAAGAGGATAGTCTAGTCGTGGATTTTGGGAGGTGTAAATCAGTAGGGTTTTGGGATTTGGATGTGGTGGTCCATTCATTATGAGGCGTGGGAATTGGAAGTATTGGTTGTTTATCTGAATTATCTCTCTGAGGGGTGTGTACTGGGGTCTTTGCATTGTTGTTGGACTGGTTTGAGGTTGATATAGTAGTGTTGTTCAGAGGGGTGTCTTTTGTAGAGGTATTGTGTTTATCTAGGTTATGAGTAGGGAGAGTTTGGGTTTTGTATATTAAGGTAGGCGTAGCGTTAAAAAGTAAATGGTAGTTCACATAGCAAGGAATCATTATGTTCCATTGGGGTTGGAGAGGTACTGTGTAAAGTGTTAGTTGAGCCACCTGTGTGGGCTATGGTAGAGTGGGGTGGTAAAGATTTGGTGTCCATCGGTTCATGGGCTTGAGTAGAGGTAATGTGTATGTCTTCTTTGTATGTGGATGTGTGGATCATACCGTTTGGGTCATTTTTGGATGTACTGTTTGTTAAGGTTGCTGGGGTGGTCATATGCGTATATACAATTTGGACTATTGGATTCTTGTACACAGTGGGTTGCTGTTGAATATGTTATTTATGTATTTTGTATATTTGGGCTTATAAGTCCATTAAGAGATAGTTTAGTAGGCACATAAGTAGGTGATTCATTTTGGGTGTCCAATCCGTCTATATAGGAGAAATTATTTTTAGTTTCTAGTGTTTGTGGGCTAGATAGTGAACGTGATTGAGTATTGATATAGGCCCATGAGTGGTTAGTATTAGGGTTAGTTACATTACCTTTCCTTACTTGGAGTGCTAACATGGCAATCGCCTTTCCTTGTGTTGGTGTTGGGCTGTAAGCAATTGCAGTCGAACATGGAGCTTCAATGGATGGTTGTCCTGTGATGTTCCGCTTGTATTTTGTATTCGAATTTTTTTGGAAAAGGTGATAGTTTTTTGTTCCGGCTTTGGCATGGAGAGTGGATAGGTAGTGTTGTGTGGATGTATGGATGATGACCGAAGATATTTTAGTAGTGGTGTTGGAGTAAATTGGTAGTTCCAGCTTGCATGACCAAATCTTCCTCATTTGGTGCATAATAGTTTTAAACTTTCGTAAAAAAGGACTTGTTTATGGGTTCCTATATGAACGTGTGTTTTAAGAGGCTTTTCATGGGGTAACTCAATACAGATCTGAGTATACCTGCTTCTTGTAGTAGTGGACGTACAAGTATCAACTTTTAAGAGTTTCCCTATCTTGTTGCCAACTTTTTGCATTATTTCAAGGTTATAAAATTCCATTGGAAGTTCTGGAAGGCATACCCATAGGGCAGCATAAGTTAATTGTGCGATCGATGCAATGAATTTATGCTCCCAATGATGGATGAAAGGAAGTGGTTTAAGATGAACTGGGTCCTTTGTGTAGGGCTTTGAACATATTTTCCTCATAACGAAAATTAATAAGGAAAAAATCGATCCCTAAATCTATGAGTGGGAGTTCTTTAGTAGGTTTCCAAAGGTTTGTGAGTTTAGGTTTTAATAACTGGTGTCCCACCGTTTTGCCAAAAAATGTTGACAATGCTAGAGTTTTTCAAGGAGATTATAGTCTGGATTTATCGTTAGTTGTTAACAGAATAAAATTTTCTTCGGAGTTAGACAGTTCATTATTAAATCTATGGTGTTGTGGATTGATTATATATAGGCAGGGAATATTGAATTTGAGGTAAGTGTATATAGGAAATATTTGGGTGGTGATTGGTTGTCCGATATGTCGATTTGTATGTTATAAGGATTTGGTAGGTTCATTAGTGAAGGCATATGAGTAGGCATCATGGGTGAGGGTGCATTGATTGTTGGTTTGAAAACAAGGCAGGTTGAAAAATGAAGGTAGTCGGAGAGTTAGAAGGAAGGGATATATAGGAGATTTACTTTTACACATAAGATATTTGATAGTAGGCTATCAATATGTGTTTTGGCTACTTTGCACTCTAAATTGGTTGTACTTTATTGATGTTTTATGATTGACTGTTTTATGCTTTGCAGGAACAATTCCGAGCTATAGTGAGGTTATGGAGCATTTTGAGCCAATATGAAGCGTTGAAGACCAAGTAAAAGCTTATGGAATAAATCGGGAGGTCATTAGAAGATCAAAAGAGATTAGAGCATTTATCAAAGAAGAACGAAGAAGAGTGTAGAAAATGGCCCAGGTGCACGGCCGCGCATTGGGCCGTGCAAGTCAGGCAAACAATTCTCAAAGTGCGCGGCCAGATGCGCAGTCCCCCTCTCCAAGTGCACGACCATGCACGTCTTTTCGAGAAAAATATTTCAGGGCTAAACTTGTAATTCTGAGGTGACTCTCCTTGACCTAGATGAATCTTAGCTCGCCCAAAAAGAGGGTATCTTGTTTTTAGAAGAATTTTGAAGGCAAGAACAGGAAAGAAGCAAAATGGAAGATTTGACAATGAGCTTTACTATTCTTCATATTATTTTTATTATTAATGATGAATTTTATTGTTATAATTATGGAACAATTATGAATAACTAAACTCCTCATTTAAGGTTTTTATGGAACCTATTGAAGGATGATTTTCTTGTTACGTTGATATAGATCTGCTGTAATATTTTCTCTTTTTGGTCAACTATATTATTATTGTTGTTGATTGAAGGGCTCTCAATTAACTGCACCTATTTAGTATGTATTAATCGGGAGAGAGTGCATATTTAGGTAGTTGTTGAACAACATCACTCCTGACATATATGAGGGATTAATACGAAGGGCTTAAAGGTGGGATTAGGGATAACGAAACCTTGGAGCGATCTGAGTGAGCTATATTTAAGGCCAACTATCGTAATTTGGGAGAATATGTCTACTATATTGTTACAATTACTCGAGATAGAGTTACGAAATTTAGAGTGATCATGATAGGTAGAGAAGACTTAGGAATATTTATTGAAAACGTAGCGGAAAAGATTTCGATAATAGGGGAAATCATAATGCTAGATCATTCCAATTCTTATATACAAATAGTTCGTAGTTTGTTATTACTTACTGCATTTTCATTACATAATATTTAGTTAGTAAACATCCAATTCGTTACTTAAGTATTTTTGAAGGTTGATTGTGTGGATTCGTGCAAGTCTAGAAGCTGTGTATAGTAGGTTAATTCCCTATGGGAATCGACTCCGAACTTATCAACCGGAATATATTTGCAAGTGACCAAATTTTGGCACCGTTGCCGGGGAATTAACGATGTTATTAATTGCAGCTAAAAGAAGAGCTAGAATTCTTAGTGTAGTCAATTTTCTTCACTTTAAATTAAATACATTTAAATTCTAATGTTTGTAGTCTTGGGTGTTAGAAACTCTTGAAGAACTGATGAATTGTTCGAACCATTATCAGATCACGGGAAAGTTTTCAAGGCACTAAATTGTGCAACCAAGAAGGGAAAACAACAACAGAACACAACAAACCAAATTGAACCAGACATGGAAGACGAAGTAAACAACAGAAATAACATGAATGACCCAAATAATAAGGGTGTGGTTCCTCTTGTGCTAGAAGCATCACTATACATTTAGCACAACCCATCGCAGACAACTTAGCAATCGCAATTGTTGTCCCTCAGATATAAGAATAACCATTTCAAATATTAAAAAATATGCTACATTTGTTGCAGAATAAGGGACTGTTCTCAAGGTCATACATTGAAGATCCTCAGCAACATCTGAAGAATTTCCTGTCAATATATGTCACGCAAAGGCAACCCAATATGACAATGGAAGCAATAAAGCTGTCGTTTTTTATGTTCACGGTGACGGGGAAGGCTTAGATTTGGCTTAATTCACTCCCAATAAACTCCATCACTACTTGGGAGGAATTAGTCAAGTAATTTGTGAACAAATTTGACCCACCCAACAAAATTGCGCAACAAATTGATGAGATTTTGAGGGTCAGAAAGAAACCAACATAAACATTACAAGAAACATGGGAGAGATTCAAGGGTATGCTAGGTAAGTGTCCATATCATGGCATTCCATAGTCAATGTTGGGGAAAAGATTTTACATGGAATTGGTAGATAGCTTAAATGCCAATGTTGATGCTTCAACAAGTGGAGCATTTTTGAGCAAAACATTTAGAGATAGCAAGATTCTACTTGACAAGATGGCCCAAAACTCGAGATAGATGACAAAAGACTCTGCAATCACTCCTGTAGTTCATTCAGTGGCTTTGGACCCAAATAACTCCATAGCTGAGAATATGGCCAATCTAGTGAAGCAAATGAGTATCCTCACCAAAAATATAGATGAATCAGGCTAGAAGCAGTAGGTCACATAGTTGATGCAGCTAATGGGGGCTTATGTACACCTTGGATTAACCAACTATATTTTTGCTCATGAAGTGAAGGTGATAACCGGCAATAATAGGAAATAAACTATGTGGCCAACTATGGGGGAAAGAGCCAAGGTGGTCAGAATTAGGGTTAGCAAAATCAACAATATAGACCAGCTGAGCAACAGTACAATGCCGCACCCCCTTTTCTCACGAAATCGGGTTTATGACATTTGGAAAGACAACTAGTTCCCTTTTGGGAATTGGGTTGAAAAGACTTGAAGAGTCACCACCTAATGATTAAAGTGCGTTAGGACACTCGGAAAGACTTTGTTTGGGTAACCGGAGATTGGGTAAGGGCTTGAAATTATTCAAAGGGGAAGGTGTTAGGCACCCCTTAGAATCTGCTAGTGTGGTTCTTGGCCAAATTATTGTTGTGACTTTAAGTATAAATAACATGTAACCAAGTAAGATTTTCAAATAAGAGGGGGTTTTCACATACTGATTGAAAATAGATGGAGTTCAAAGAAACGAAAGAAAAGCTGAATTTTACGAAAGATAGTTTGAAAATTCAAAAATAAACAATGAAATAAGAAAGTAAAAGAGAGGGGGATCCTCGGTTTATATATAATATGGATCACCCCACACAACATCTAGTAACCATTTATACACGTGGTGTTATCGCGTGGTCATCATATCCATATCTACCTTTTCCCACCTTGTTAAGGTCTCGTTTTACTTATTGCATGTTATTTGCCACCCCAATCCTATTCACCCCGGAGGCATTTAGGACTACTAATCCTAAAGGGAAAGGTTATGAGGCTTTATAGTTTTAAAAAGACAATATTCTAAGGCGACAATCAAAACACATAGAGTAAATATAGGAAAAACACTCAAACACATAAGGCTCAAACAAACCTCTTTAGATCAAAGAAAGCATATAGTTTTGCATGTATTACACGTATTGTTTAAGGTCTAATTAAAACTTAAAGAATTGAGGTAGACTAATCTGCTACATAATTCAGATAGGAAACCTAAGTCAGGCCTGCCTATTGATTGTAGTTAAAAATTAAAAAAGAACTGAGTTAGTTTATAAGTTACCCTAAGTCTTGCATAAGTGATAGACGAAAACCTATAGCCATGACATCTACATATTTCAGAAATAAGAGTATGAACTAATTACATGTTGATTAAAATGGAAGTTGCCAGTTAAAGAGCATTTTCAGAATAACACGAGTTCTGCTATTGGTATCACATTATTAATGCTAATTTTAGACTTATAAGCGAGTGAGGCTATTTAGATTTGAGTTAGAACCCCTATAGGCATGCTTTCTATGTGTTTGCCAACTTAGAATGTTGTTAGAGACATAGAAGAGTGCAGAGATCCTATAACATGATATCTAGGTGCTGTATTATTTTATTACGCGCAATGACATCTGATTACATTTTTGTTATTAGGACCTATAGACAAGTTTGCCTAGTGAAAACGGGCATGCGAGAATCAAAAAAGTAAAGAACCTATAAGCATATCTTCTTTGTGTGTGTGCAGAACCTATATACATAGCATCTACATGAAAGTGTAGGATCCCTATAGACGTGGTAGCTAAATAAGATGTAGAAATATTATAGGCCTGATAACTATATAAAATGCATAAGTCTTATGGGCATGGTAGCTACATGAAAAATGCAGAAATTAGAGATTCATATAGGCAAGTTATCTATCCATATACATGCATAGTTATCCCTCCCTTTTAACTAATCATCCCCAAAAAGTTATACAAAGTTATTACAGTCCACAGAAAAATAAAGCAAAGAAAAATACATCTGAAATTTGAAAGTTACAACCAAGGAAATCCCAATTCAGACTTCCTATATGATTTATGAAGTAAACCAACTCCAAAGATCAATGTTCCAAAGGCTTTCTCTCATTTGGATGTGTCAGAGTTCTCTAAGAGCCTCATGCGGACTCCGGGCAGTGCTCACACCCAAATGCATTACAGCTTAAGACATAGTGCAGTGTGGAAGGGCCAGCCCTCAAGTATCCAAGTTCAGAGGGAACTCAAGGTCGCAAGGCAAGGCTCACACGAGGGGGGCAGAGCTTAGAAGCTAAGAGAGAGTGCAAGTGTAGAAGGGGAAATATGAAAGGAGAGAGGAAAAAAGGGAATAACCTAAAATCAGTGCACATAAGGATATAGGGAAGTGGGAAATTTGCAAGAACACAAGAAGAGCAGGCTGATGGGCATACCTAGCAATAGGATATGCTGGCATACCTTCCAGCCCGTTCAGAGGTTAGGACCTCATTGGTTCAGAACCCAGTTCATGGCCAACAACTCTTGTTGCCATGCCTTAAGTCACAACTCATAAACACATTAGGGGTAATGGGATATGGAGCAACAATTCCCAATAGAAACAAGCAGTAGTACATAGGCATACTGAATTAAATATTGAACTCTACATAGGCAGTAATGTAGACATATATATAAAGACTATAAATAAACACATTGGGGTAATGCTCAATGTAAAATTAGGACATACCAGTTTCAAAGAAACAACTAAAAAAGCAGTAGTCTTGTAAAAGCCAAAAGTGCAAACAGGAAGACAAAATACTTTAAGTGAGATTTCAGAAGAGATTGTGAAATTGTGTAGTTTGAAGTGTGTTCAATCGTGTGTTGTGAAAGAAAAGAGTCATGTATTTATAGTGTGAAAGTCATGAGAAAATAAGGTAAGAAAATAATTGAAGACTAATATAAATCAATTATTCAAGACTCCCTTTAATTAAGGGATTCAGATTCAAATAGGTAAAACCATTTAAGGAATGGATTTAAATAAACACTTTGTGCAAAGTAGTAAATTAGGGGCGAATACATAAAGGTTATTTAAGGACAAGGTCATTGAAATACAAAGTTGTAAAATTTAAAAAAAGAAAATTATTTAAGAGCCAAGAAATCTGAGGCCATAGATTTTATATGAATGAACCAAGTCAGAAAGATGCGAAAGATTTTTACTTGAGGAAAATCAGCAAACAAGTCAATTAGACCTATTTAAAAAGAATTTTGAATCAATCACTAGTTTGTAAGCCCTTTTTTTGAAGAAAGATTCCTCACATATAAAAGCATACAGACACATTAAACATAAAAGAAACTTGTCATGCCCTTGTAAATCAGTAGAAAAATCCAGAGTTTAGCAAATACGCCAGAGTCGTATGAAAATAAAGAAGTCCAAACTCAATTTAAAGACTCGAAGTCAGTCTGAAAGAATTAGGGGTTCCGAAATGAAACCCTAGTTCAGGCAAACCATAAAGCAAGGATGAGAGGGCAGAAAACAGAATCAAAATCATGTTTGGAAGCTTCAGAACTCATAGGAAACATGATAGCAAAGTAACACGCAATCACAGTAGAGGGATTCAAAGAATATAATTATGGTAAATACTATAAGAACAGTAGAAAGATCATGCTTAGAGGAAACATAAACAGGGCTTAGTAGAAGGCAAATAAAGAAGCTTAAAACTTAGCAGGAAATTCCAAAAGAAGGGCACAAGAACACCGGAAAAGTATAGTAGAAAGCACATAGGAAAACATAGTAAGATAAACATATCAGAACATGATTATAAAAAATACACTAGAGAAGCATATCATAACATAGTGGAAGAAAATAGTAGAACATAGCATAGAAAACAGAATAGAAGAAAGAACAGAATATAGAAAATAATAGAAGAACATACATGGTAAAAGAAGAACATAAGAACATACTAAAGACAAATACATACAAAAAAAGGGAGAGGAAGTCAGATAAACACAATAAGTATTTTCAGAAACCCTAAATCGAAAATAAGCGATTTTGAAAGTAATTTTTTGAGAGAAAGCTAAGAAAATTGTTTGAAAACTCAAATAGAGCATAGATACATAAAAAATTGAGAAAGATCAGAGAAAACCTTGAAGGATTTCAAAAGAAACCTAAAATGAGAAAGGCCTAAAAAAAAATCACCGATCCGAGTCGAAAAATCTAGAATAATACAAAGAAGACCAGGATACGCTAGATCTAGGCCGACGATGGCCGTGAAACCTCGAGCCGGCAAAGGTCTGGGTGAAGATCTTTGAGGTATGGCTCTGAATCTTTGAGTATCAAGCACATAGAAATAATAAGAGGTGAGTATAAGGCTCCCATGGCCAGAGGAGACATGGTTTCTAGTGGATTTCGAGGTGGGAGCGATTAGAGGCGGTTAGGGTTAAAGACGGTTCGAGAGAATCTAAGAGAGGAGAGGGGTTTCAAGGGTGGCGTCTCTGATATGAATGAATTAGGGTTGAGGATTGGGAAAATTAAAAAAGGTAAGGGGACATCGTGGCCATTGATCAAAATGATCAACGACCTGGATCAAAAGAAGATGTGCCGGTTGAATAAACGGGTAAGGGGTAGGTTAAATTGCAATTGGACCGAGTGATTATAAATTTGAAATTGGGTTATTGGGTTGGTCAATTTTGGCTTTAACTGAAACGACATAGGCTAATATTTGAATAGCCACTTTCCCTTTTTATTTTTTTTAAATGACAACATGATTTTTGAAAATAAATTTAAGATACTGAATTCATTAATAGTAAATACATATTAGATCAAAAATACTAGAATCAAGTTTGTATTATAAATGCCATTCATTCTTAAAATAGGCTAAAATTGCAATTTAGTGCAATTTGGCTTTAAAAATACAAAATAATTTATAAAAATATGCAAATGTTACCTTATATATATATATATATATATATATATATATATATATATATATATATATATATATATATAGGAATAAATATGAGAATAAAATAAATTAATCACCAAAATTCTAATTTGAGGAACAATTATTGGTTTTTGTATAGCTAAAATAGCGCAATAAATCAGGTTAAAAATCTTTCAAAAATGAAAAAAATAATGAAACACTACATGCTTATATATATATATATATATATATCTATATATATATATATATATATATACACACACACACGCACAAACACATACACACACACAAACTATTTTGAATATATTTTGCATATAAAAAATATTTACAGGAAAAATTGAGTATCAACGGCTCTCATCTTTACCCGAGAAGGATGAAAGAGTCATCGGGTAAAGATATGATGGCCTAAATTTGACCGAACGAAATTGTTTGGAAAGTTTGACCGTGCTCTAGTTCCTGAGCCGCCTAATATATATATACACACACACATACACACATACACACATACTATTTTGAAAAGTATTTTTCATATAAAAAATATACCGGAAAAATTGAGTATCAACAGCTTCCCATCTTTACTCGAGAAGGATGAAAGAGTTGTCGGGTAATGATATGATGGCCTAACTTTGACCGAGCGGGTTGACCGTGCTCTAATTCCTCAGCTGCCTACATATCCCTAGTCTTATAGGAATCAGGCTATATATAGTTCAGGATCCGTCGACGGAGTATGCCAATGGAGGTTTTCCAAGAACGGACGCACTGGAAAACCAATGTAGTTCTTGATGAGATGGTTAAAGTCTAATAGGTCTGTGAGAACTGGAGCGGGATAGCTCCTGATGGGATGGCTGTTGCTTGCTGGTTTACCTACAAAAAGAAATACAAACATATATTGTGCATAAATTTAAACGTGATACAAGTTTCTATGGACCATGAATGCTGTTTTTCGACGGTTAGGATGACGTCCTTAGACCATGATGTCGTAGGCCATGAAGCATACAATAAAGGATTTGCAGTCTATGATATAATGCTCTCGGGCTATGAGGATGATTCCTTCGAGTTATGATGCCTTTCAATAATGATATGCAAGAGACAAAAGGGGTCCTCAGGCCATGCCATGGCGTTATCGGGCTATGAAAATGGTGCCTCCGAATAATGACGCCTTTCGATGGTTTGGCAATTTTTTAGCCCTTGAGATGCAAAAGTTGGAAGTTTTTCACCCAATGCAAAATGCAGTAAGTGGTGATCTTTCAGCCAATGCAAAATGCAATAAGTGGCGATATTTCAGCCGATGAAAGATGTAAGTGAAGTGGCGATCTTTCAGCCCATGAGATGCTGAAGGTGGTGATCTTTCAGCCAATGCAAAATGCAATAAGTGGTGATATTTCGAACGATGCAAGATGTAATTGAGGTGGCAGTATTTAAGACGATGGAGGATTTAAATGAGGTGGCGGTATTTCAGTCGATGCAAGATGTGGCGATCTTTCAGCCAATGCAAAATGCAATAAGTGGTGATATTTCAACCGATGCAAGATATAAATAAGTGGTAGTCATTTAGCCGATGCAAGATGTAAATGAGGTGCAATCTTTTAGCAAATGCAAAATGCAATAAATGGCGATATTTCAGCGGATGCAAGATAAAATGAGGAAGAGATATTTCAGCCAATGCAAAATGCAATAAGTGGCGATATTTCAGCTGATACAAGATGTAAATAAGTGCGGTATTTCAGCTGATGCAAAATGTAAATGAAGTGGCGATATTCCAGTTGTATGAAGAGTAACATAAAGTGGCAATATTTTTGCCATGCAAGTGCAAAAACAAAGTGGCGATATTTCAGCCATGCAAATAGAGTTAGAGCTTAAACTCGGAAGGCAGAATGGTAGCTATATACAATACAAGAATGCAGGTGAAGATAGAGCTTAGTCTTGGAAGGCAGAATGGTAGCCTTATGCAATGCGAGAATGAAAATAGAGGTAGAGCTTAACTTCGGAAGATAGAATGGTAGCCTTGTGCAATGGTAGAATGTAGATGGAGGTAGAGCTTAACCTCGGAAGGCAGAATTGTAGCCTTATGCAATACGAGATTGCAGATGGAGGTAGAACTTAACCTCGAACGGCATAATGGTAGCCTTATGCAATATGAGAATGCAGATGGAGGTAGAGCTTAACCTTAAAACGCAGAATGGTAGCCTTATGCAATGCAAAAATGCAGGTGTAGACAGTACTTAGCCTCGAAAGGTAGAATGGTAGCCTTATGCAATGCAAGAATGCACATGGAGGTAGATCTTAACCTTGGAAGACAGAATGGTAACTTTATGCAATGCAAAAATGAAGAGGGAGACAGTGCATAGTCTCGGAAGGTAGAATGGTAGCCTTATGCAAGAAATAAAAGAAGAATAGTAATAAAATTTCTTAGCTGATAGCTGATTGTGATATCGTGGTTGCTGGGGATATTATGCACGGATAGAGAAGTGAATATGTGCGATGGTTATGAGAGTTGTATTCCTGATTGCATAATATGTTACTTTACGACTTGGGTTCCTGCATCTAGAGAAAAATTGTGAGTTTTGTTAAAGGGAAAGGTTAGTTCGTGTCCCCGCCGACTTTGCTTGCCCTGTTTGGATTTGATCTGATGACATGGTATGTATCATTGTGGTAGCGTTGCTAATCAAAGCGATTCCGACAATAAATATGCATGAGTTTGTTAAAGATATAATATAAGTATTTAAGAAATAGTTTTAGATGAACTGATGACTGTTGCGTGTTTCGGGATATTGCAACCTCTCTCGTTTTGGAATTTTGATGGTCCTTCCAAAAATTCTACCCTATTTTAATGGGTTTCTGCCTATGATGGTTGCTTGCAAGGACCGACTGAAATTACTTCGGAATTTTGAGGATCATCCTCAAAATTCTGCCCCAATTTCTAATTGCAGGGGGAAATGAAGATTTTATTAAATTTTGACCGAACCCATAAGGCTGCCTACATATCCCATCTTAAACGGGAATCAAGTCAGACGTAGTTCAAATTACATTATGTAGGAAAAGCATGAAATTACACATATTATCGCTTGACTGCATCTGAGTTAATTGGCTTAGGCAAAGTTCCCCATCCATTTCTGCAAGCGTAAGGGCTCCTCCTGTTAGAACCGGATGAACCATATATGGACCGTGCCAATTAGAAGAGAATTTTCCTTTGGCTTCATCTTGATGTAGGAAGATTTTTTTTTAAAACTAGCTGCCCCGGTGTGAATCGTCTTGGCTTGACTATTTTGTTGAACGCTCTGGACATTCTGTTTTGATAAAGCAAACCGTGGAAAATTGCGTTCAATCTCTTTCCATCTATAAGAGCTAGCTACTTGTAGCGACTCTTTACCCACTCTGCGTCGTCGAGCTCAGGTTCTTGTATGATCCTCATGGAAGGAATTTCTACTTTGGCAGCAATGATTGCTTTTGTACCATAAACCAACATATAAGGGTTTGCCCCATTGATATGCGGACTGTGGTGCAATACCCCAATAGAGAGAATGGTAACTTTTCGTGCCATTGCTTATGCTTCTCTATTATTTTTCTCAGTATGTTCTTTATATTTTTGTTGGCGCCTTTTACGACTCTGTTCATCTGAGGTCTGTAGGCTTAGAATTCTTGTATTTGATCTTGAAGGTTTCACACATGTCTCTCATCAAGTCATTGTTGACAATGGAACCATTATCAGTAATGATTGACTTCATAATTTTGAACCGACAAACAATACGGTCGTGAATGAAGTCCGCCACAACTTTTTTAGTCACTGCCTTGTATGATGTCGCTTCAACCCATTTCGTGAAATAATAATTTGCTAGTAGGATGAACTTGTTTTCATCAGAAGCGGCAGGTTGGATTGGTCCAATAACATCCATTCCCCACACAGTGAACGACCAAGGTGAGCTTGTTGAATTAAGCTCGTTTGGAGGTACCTTTATCATGTCTGCATGTATCTGGCAGCGATGGCATTTCCAAACGTATCAGATGTAGTTCGTCTCCATAGTCATCCAAAAATAGCTAGCCTAGAGTATGTTTTTGGCTAGGACAAAACCGTTCATATGTGGACCGCAGGTCCCAACATGGATTTCTTGTAGTAGTTTAGATGCTTCCTTTGCATCAACGCACCTTATTAACCCCAAATAAGAAGTCATCCTATACAGGATTCCTTCGCTGTTAAAGAAGTTGTTGGCCAAATTCCAAAGTGTGTGCTTTTGAGTAGGATTTGCAAGGTCTGGGTATTCTCCTTCTGCCAAATATTCCTTGATCTAATGAAACCAAGGCTTTCCATCTACTTCTTCTTTGACATGAGCACAATAAGCTGGCTGATCATGGATATTCACTGGGATAGGATAAGTGGAGTTCATATCTGGATGCTGTATAATGGATGATCGGGTAAACAATGCATTGACAAACTCATTATGGATTCTAGGAACATGCTGGAACTCATTCTTTGTGAACCTCTTTCTCAACTTCTGCACATGGTGCAGATAAGGGAGTATCTTGGAATTCTTGGTCGCCCATTCTCTTCGTACCTGATGTATAATTAGGTCTGAGTCCCAATTATTAGCAACTCTTGGATGTTCATGTCAATGGACATTTTGAGCCCTAAGATGCAGGCGTCGTACTCGTCCATGTTGTTAGTGCATGGGAACCTGAGTTTGGTAGATACTGGGTAGTGCTGACCAGCTTCTGATACTAGGAAAAGTCTTATGCCGACTCTTTTGAAATTTTATGCTTCTTCGAAAAACATTCTCCAACCGTCATAGGACTTTACAATATCTTCTCCTATGAATGATACCTATTCGTCAGGAAAGTACGTTTTCAAGGGTTCCTATTCTCTATTTACAGGATTTTCTGCAAGGTGATCTACAAGTGCCTATCCCTTGATTGCTTTCTGAGTCACGTGGACACTGTCGAATTCACTAAAAAGGATTTGCCACTTGGCTAGTTTACTAGTGGGCATTGGCTTTTGAAAGATGTTCTTTAGAGGATCCATCCTTGATTTGAGATATGTTGCATAGGCACAGAAGTAGTGCCTCAGCTTTTGGGCTACCCAAGTTAGAGCACTTCTAATAGAGAATACCAGGCCTCGTACGGGGTGAACTTCTTACTGAGATAATAAATGGATTGTTCCTTCTTTCCCGTTTCATCATGCTACCCTAGGACACAACCGAAGACACTATCCAATATTGAGATGTAGAGTAACAAAGGTCTCCCTGGTTTAGGCAGGACTAAGACTGGTGGTGCTAACAAATATTCCTTGATTCTGTCGAAAGCTTTCTGGCATTCATCGGTCCACTTGGTAGCGGAGTCCTTCTTCAACATCTTAAAGATCAGCTCACAGATAACCGTAAATGGTGCTATGAACCGGCTGATGTTGTTAAGTCTCCCCAAGAAACTCATTACGTCTTTCTTGCTCCTTAGTGGTTGCAATTCTTGAATAGCTTTGACCTTTGATGGATCCAGTTCTATTTCTCGACGACTCACGATAAACCCAAGCAATTTTTTGTCTAGAACCCAAAATGCACACTTTGAGGGATTCAGCTTCAGGTTGTACCTTCTTACTCTATTGAAGAACTTTCTCAAATCTTCCATACGATCGGTGGATTTCTTAGACTTGATAATGAAATCATCTACATATACTTTGATATCTTTGTGTATAATATCATGAAAAATGGTGGTCATAGCCCTCATGTAGGTAGCCCTGCATTCTTTAACCCAAATGACATCATCTTGTAGCACTACAGTCCCCACGACATAATGAAATCCATTCACTCAGCATCTTCTTTGTCCATCTAGATCTGATTCGAGCAAAACAATCCACAAATGATTGCAATTCATGGTTGGCGCAATTGTCAATCAGGATGTATATGTTTGGCAAAGGGAAGCCGTCTTTTGGACTGGCCCGATTGAGATCCCAGTAGTCGACACATACTCTAACCTTCCCATTTTTCTTTGGCAATTACACAATGTTGGCTAACCATATCAGATGTTCAACTACCCTGAGAAATTTAGCTTTGACCTTCTTAGTTACTTCTTCCTTGATTTTCAAACTCATATCTAGCTTGAATTTTCTGATATTTTATTTTACCGGTGGACATGTCGGATCGATCGACATTTTGTGTGCCACAATAGATGTACTTAGATCAGTCACATTGTCATATGACCAGGCGAATATGTCCTCATACTTTGTCAAGAATTCTGTGTACTTTTCCTTTTCTGACGGTGACAAGTGAATGCTAACTCGTGTTTCTTTGATGTTTCTTGCATCTCCTAGGTTAACAATCTCAGTCTCATCCAAGTTGGACTTAGGTCTGTTCTAAAAATTCTCAACTTCCTTAATAATCTCTTTCGGTATATCATCTTCCTATGAGTCTATGTAAATTTGTTACATTGTCTTGTTACGTGTCACAATCATTGGTTCATCAAGATAAGTAATAGTAATTCTGTATAAGTAAAGTAATGAGATAAAATAATAAGTGTAATATTTATAAGAAAACCGAAACACTTTGATAAATTCCATAATTTGTTTTTGAACATTAGAGCTCTTTCTTGCAAAAAATTAAAATGCAAAAGGAATGTCAACTAGTAAAAAATAAAATAGTGCATGATGCTTGTTCACCCTTGCTACCCCGAGGCTTGTCGGGATCTGGTGGTTTTGATAGTCCAGTCGTTGAGGCATGCTCCTTTGCTCACAGCTTGTACGGAAGGGCCTTTATCCCCCTCCTCCTAAAAAACGACACAACAATCCATGTTATTGTCTTCTAGGAATAAGTTCCTCGCGGCCAATGTCTCATCTTTTTCTGACCCGTAGACAACCTTGGCCGGTTGGAAAGTCTGCTCCAAATGGGGTATAGGCTGCTCCAATGGATATTAAGGACCGCGCCATGGTGGTGACCAGTGGTTGATTTCCTCCAAAGTATACTCATACCCCAATCCGAAGGTGGTGCCATATTTCTTGAGCGTGATAGTATTAGCAATTCCTTGGATGTTCTTGCCAAGTCCTTTGCCAGGTTCATACCTGCTCCAGTTCAATATGCTATTGTTATCCTACTATCACACCTCCTTTTTTACTACATTTCGCGAAGGGCGTAGAAAGGGAGTTTTTCCAATTAAAAGACAATCGAAATGAGATTTATTTATTTATAAATTTCAGAGTCGCCACTTGGGATAATTAACGGTGTCCCAAGTCACCGGTTTAAATTCCGAATTGAGAAAAATTTGACTATATTATATAGGTTGTGAGTCAGAAATCCGGGTAAGAAATTCTGTTAACCCGGGAGAAGGTGTTAGGCATTCCCGAATTCTGTTGTTCTAGCACGGTCGCTCAATTGTTATACTCGGCTTAATTATATGATTTTAGTACATTTTGTACCTATGTGAAAATTTAATCTTTTTACTGCTTTTATTTTATTTTATGAGGATTGCAACATTGTTAAAAGGGTTTGAATTCGATTACGCAATGCAATTATTCCATTTCATTTGGCGTTGGCACAAATTGACTATATTTGTAAAAGGGGATTGAACTAGACTACCACTTTTGTTGTGCATTTTCTTCAGAACATTGGGACCAGGCTGGTCTTTGGCCCAAATGATATGCGGTATTTCTATTTTAACAAGAAAGGGCCACTGGGCTAAAACATAGGCCCAACAGAGGCTAAAGAATACATAGTTTGCTATTTGAAGCCCCAATATCGAACCTCTATGGCTATAAACGCACTTAATCATTTCAAGGAAATCATGACTGAAAATATAACTCAACATTGAATTGTTCTACTGTATTCATGCTACCTTAATTTTCAATATCGATTTTAAAAAACAACAAGTTCAACAATTGCATACTAACCTCAGCAACATAACACTATCATTAATTACAACAAGATATGTAATTAACATCCATGAATAAGTATGTTCGAAGCACCGACTACCGTATTAACAACTTCAACAGTATAATTTAGATCAACCACTGTATTAAAGTTGTACAAAATAGCTGTATCTAATATTCATGATTTATCAATGCAGTATAATTTGAAGGGTGTTCACCACTACCACTGGTTTTGACAATCAGAATTGGAAAGAGCAGTCATTACGCTAAGCTAACAGGATCCAGTTGTTAATTACAACAAGGTCCTAATAAATCAAGTTTTAGAACTATAAAATGACTACAAATTCTAATGCTTCCAGTTACATATCAAATTGCATCCATGGGATCAAAATAAACCTAGAAAAGAGAAGGAAAAAAGCAGAGGTGAGGGCAACAGTTAACAATAAAGATCAACATTAGCACTGAAACCCAACAAAATGATGCAACAAATCAAACTAAAATCAGTAGAAGAGATGTAATAAACCAAACACCATTTTTTATCACTCGATGGACTAGCAAACCTCAATCCAAGCTCATCCTTAAATAATTTTAACACCAGTTAACAAAAATTTAGGTTATCAAAAAAAACTTCAGAAATCACCCTAGGAGATCAATGAAACGTCTTTTTTAAAATTCTTGCCATATGAGTTTTCTGAGTTTCTATCACTGAAAATCTCTTGCTTATTTCAATGCATAGAAATCTGCCTTCATCCCTTAGTAACAATGCTTTATAGGCAAGTTACTAGCGCAACTTCAGATTTTAAGTTTACCCTTTTAGTCCCTTTTAGTTTCTCTATTTTTGGCTAGTTAATCCTTAAATATATGAAATATTTTCCAAGTTAAGACTAAAATTTACTATCATACCTCAACATATATATATATATATATATATATATATATATATATATATATATATATATATATACTACTAGAAAATTAAGGCTGTTATTAGAAATATTCCCCTACTTGGACTACCCAAATTACCCCCCATGCCCCTGTTAGTTACCTTGCTAAACAAACAGACTTGGGGTCAAACAAACATGCATCTTGAATTGGGTCATAAATGCCTTGGTGAGCCAATAGCTGGTTCCAATCAAACCAACTGGACATTCAAAGATTAATTCTGACCAAAAACCCCCAACAAAGGGTTACAAATTAAATCAACACTCGTGAATTAAAAGAAGATAAAAATCAATAGTAATAAAATCAGCCAAATGGAAGTGGCCCTAAACTCTTTAACAATATTACAGACAGATTCATGCTATCTAATTCTACTACTAGTCAAGTGAAACGAATCATAGCACAATAATGACCCTATCTAAATGATTGAATTGATTTAGCGAATACAACCACAATCAAAGGGACTCAAAGGTTTAGACGGTTTAATTCAACAGGCCCAGAAAATAGTCTAGTTCTTTCCCAGGCACCCTAACCTACTCCGACTACCCAGAAAAGGGGTGAGGAAAAGGATGATTTAGCAGAAATCAAAAAAGAAAGGAGTAAAACTTACTCAATCCGGCTAAGCCATGGTTGCCTATTGCTTTATGCGTGAAATGTCCTGGCTTTCGATTTGATATTAGAGCCGCTACAGGTGTGTTTGGAGGATTATAAGTAAGGATTTGGAATGAGCGATGGTCAGGATCCATTTGGTGTTAATTTGGGAGTGGTTGGGTGGCGGCAAAGCCCTACACGGCAGAGGAGGCAATGTTTCTGGTTAATATTCGAGGGATTTTGGTGAGATTTAATTAAATGTGGTTACAGATTTGGATAGAGGAGCATGTGGGGAATCAATGGTGTAAATTTAAGGGTGATTGGATGGGGAGGTTTGTGGGGGTGGGGTGGGGTTTATATATATATATATATATATATATATATATATATATATATATATATATATATATATATATATATATATATATATATATATATATATATTAAGGGGTGTGGGCTTCTGGACTGTTGGCTCTGAAAACCTAGACGGTTAGGATTTAATCGCCCAAAACGGTATCGTTTTGGTCTAATGAAGGCTGGACTAGGTTAAGGGTTGGGCTGTTCCGGGGTATAGGTGCGTTTGGGCGGGTTAATTGGCCCAATTTGCTCTTCTCCCCTTTGTTTCATTTTCTGATTTCTTTTCATATCTTTTCTTTTGTTATATTCACTGTCAAAAATTACTATAAATCCTAAATTAATTACAAATCCCAAATTTACCTATAAAATACAAATCAATCCTATATAATTATTATCACAAATAATTAAAACGAAATTAAAAGCCAAATCCACTAAAAGAAAATCAATATTAAATTAAAAGAGCAAATTAAACCATTTTTTAAGCTGATTGACTACTACATCTAGGGACGGGACTGATCCCGATTAATTCTTGGAAAATGATCAAATTAACTTCATGCATGCGACATATTTTTGTATTTTTTCACTAATTAAAATGCATAAACAAAATGCAAACAACTAACGAATAAATGCCACAAAATCCACAAAATTGCAAACAAGTAAAAGAAATGATTTTGTTTGAATTTATTGGAGTAATTTGTGTAGGGAAAAAATCACATGCTCACAGGTGCCCCTCTTTTCTCGGAAACACGAAGAATTTTCGTGCAAAGACAAGTGAGCGGACACGAGCGATTTTTGCCCGTTTGAATACTTCGTGAGAAGAATTTTTAAAAGCTTGGCCGCACCCTGCTTCACAGGTTGCTTACATATCCTTGGCTAAAAAGAAATTAGGTCAGTGTAGTTCAGGAGTGTTTGGTAGCTGGGACCACCAAAGTTGTGATCTTAATATTGTTTCTACTGCTACTACTGCTTGCTATAACCCCTTATTACACCATGCCAAAGTAAAAAAAAACTAGACTACGCTATGACTTATGGATTACAAAAGAACCTATCTATGTCTTCAAACTTGCTCTCGATCGTTATTGCCTTGTACATCTCCCTCTGAAACTTCTTGTTGCCTTGTTGACTTGTACTTCCTCCTGTGAAACTCCTTGTTGCCTTGTTAACTTGTACTTCCTCCTGTGAAACTCCATGTTGCCTTGTTGCTATGTTTCTTTTTCTTTATGTTGATACTGGATCTTAGGACTCGAATTCTATCTCCCTGTTCTCCAGGTGGGCGCATGACTACAAAAACTTGAAATGTATTCCCTTGTTCTCCAGGTTGGCGCCTGATTACCAAAACTTGAAATGCATTCCCTTGTTCTCCAGGTGGGCGCCTGATTACCAAAAACTTGATATGTATTCCCTTGTTCTCCCGGTGGGCACCTGATTCCTAAAACTTGAATATAACTGAAATGTATTCCCTTGTTCTCCAGGTGGTCGCCTGATTACCAAAATTAAAACTTGAAATGTATTCCCTTGTTCTCCAGGTGGGCTCCTGATTACCAAAACTAAGACTTGAAATGTATTCCCTTGTTCTCCAGGTGGGTTCCTGATTACCAAATTTGAAACTTGAAATTTATTCCCTTGTTCTCCAGGTGGGCGCCTGATTACCAAACTTGAAACTTGAAATGTATTTCCTTGTTCTCTATGTGGGCGCCTGATTAAAAACAAAAATTTGAAATGTATTCCCTTGTTCTCCAGGTGGATGCCTGATTACCAAAACTTGAAAATTGAAATGTATTCCCTTGTTCTCCAGGTGGGCGCCTGATGGCCAAAAACTAAAACTTGAATTTATTCCCTTATTCTCCAGGTGGGAGCCTGACTGCCAAAAACTAAAACTTGAAATTTATTCCCTTGTTCCCCTGGTGGGTGCCTGATTACAAAACTTTGAGACTTGAAATGTATTCCCTCGTTCTTCAGGTGGGTTCCTGATTACCAGAACTAAGACTTGAAATGTCCCTTGTTCTCTAGGTGGGCACCTGATTGCCAAACTTGAAACTTTCAAATATATTCCCTTGTTCTACAGTTGGACGCCTGATTACCAAACTTGAAACCTGAAATGTATTCCCTTATTCTCCAGGTGGGCACATGATTGCAAATGCTTGAAACTTGAAATGTATTCTCTTGTTCTCTAGGTGGGCGCCCGATTGCAAAAACTAAAACTTGAAATGTATTCCCTTATTCTCCAGGTGGGCGCCTGATTGCAAAAACCTAAAACTTGAAATATATTCCCTTGTCCTCTAGGTGGGCACCTGATTGCCTGAACTAAAATGTGAAATTGCTGCCTTTAAACTTGATTACAATAAAACAAACAAAAGAAAAGAAATTTTTCTGCCCCAGTTTGGTGCTAGGTGCATCTGTTAGTGTTAGTCAAATTCCGTTACCAAATATCTGTAAAAGCTAAATCTATTATCCAGGAAGGTACTGACAAATCTTAATTAATGACAACTTTAAGATTAGGCTATGTTTTTCAAAGGTATGACTTCAACTATGTCTTGCTATCTGAGTTATATCTGCTGGGAACTAGCAATAAAAGCTACATCCCATTATCCAGGACGATCCTGACTATTCTTAAGTAAGACCAATTTTACATTCATATCATGTCTGCTGGGGATCAATATTTACAGCTACATCCCGTTATCCAGGAGGGTCCTGAAAGCTTCTACAATTAAATCCCATTATCCAGGCAGGTCCTGACGACTCTTGTTGGGGAAATATTTATGCTTGACCATATTACCCGTGAATGTTTGAGTTCTAAGCTGAGTCCCATTTTCCAGGAGGGTCTTGAGAATTTCAAATTAAATGCCCATTTTGACTCTCGGTTGTCCCTGCTGGTGATTGCTAGTTAAAGTGATGTCCCATTATGCAGGCCGGTCCTGACAACTCTTATAGTGGAAATATTTGTGCCAGATTATGTACCTCGTTGAATTTTAAACTGAGTCCCATTTTCCAGGAGGGCCTTGAAGTTCACAGTCATAGCGGCCAGGTTCTTGCTTTTTATGGAATATTTCCCCGAGACCTCCGGAATTTTCTGTCCCTGGATCAATAAAAAAAATCTTGTCAGTTTGAAAAGTGGTGGTTAGCTTGCAGAATTCTTTCTGCAAAATGTCCTTCACATTGTCCCGCTCCGTTGTGTCCAACTTTCCGGTACTAGCTATGAATCACCTTATTTTGTTTGGCTGACCCCTGAACCTTGTGGCCTTAGATGAACTGATTGTTCCATTCCCCAATCATTGTGTTAAACTCCTGAATCTCTTTCCAGAATCTTTATATCCTTCCCGAAATTACCAGATCAGTTCCCAACGAAACGTTCACTGATTCTTCCCTTTGCCTTTTTAACTTTCACTGCCATTGTTATGTTTTAGCCGGCGTGTGCTTTGCTATATGGGGAGCTGGTATTAAGATTTGAAATTTCTCTCTTGCTTCTTAACAAAAATTGATTCTCAAAACATCTTAGAAGAATGGAGACATAAAAGAAAATGAAATGCAATGACTCTGAGTTGTTTTATTAAAGAATAAAAGAATTCCAAATTTGGCGACTATTGAGGGGAAAAGAGGAGAAACTAATACATGGAGGAACAGATGGTTCCCATGATCATGACATGCAATTCGGCTTAGTCGACCCAGTCTGTCCAGACGATCGGCCTTCAGTTGCCATGCTTTGTTGTTGTGACCTTTGTTAACCCAATTTCTTTGACCAAACCTTGACCTTGCTCATCTTGTGGTGTTGTGAATAGATTCCCACCAACAACCCTTTTCCGTTGTTCATTTATCGACTTGACTTTTCCTTATGGTGCCCGTGAGGGTTTTCATTGATAAGACTCTCGCATTTTTCATTTCTCTTGACTCCCGTTGCCTCACGGTGCCCGTGAGGGTTTTCACAAATAAGACTCTTTCATTCTCATCTTTTCTTGCTTGAAGTGTTGCCCTGGGGTATGAATCACCTCTTCTTACTTGAGTCGACATTTTATAAAGACTGATCAGAAGATCTTTCTTAGGACCGTAATGCAGGCTTTTGGATAAAGTTAGTAAGAAGGGGTATTAAAGGCTCAAAATAATTCAAATGGGTTAAAAAAATACAACTTTCGGAATCAAATTTTTATACAACACAACTTCTATCCCGGTTTCTTGCTTGGGGACCTTTGGTCTTATTTTAATGTGACCAAATCGTGAGGCTGCCTACGTATGCTTTAAAAGGAATCAGGTCAAACGTAGTTCATCCGATTCTTTTGTTGTTGTGTTTTTCTCTTTTCTTCTTTTCCTTATTCTGTTTCTTCTTTTTTCTCTTATTTTTGTTGTTTGTTGTTGTGTTTTTTTCTTTTTTTCTATTCTTCTTTCCTTCTCTTTCTTTTCTTCTTCTTTTCTTCTATTTTTATTTCTTTTTCATGCTTTCCTTTCTTTTTCTTTTATTGATTTCTTACACTTGCATTTCTGACTTTGTCACTGATTCCGAAAGAGGGGTATGAAGAAAATAATTAAAGCTCAAAAGGGTTAGGAAAGGATAAAGTGTATAGATAGATGAATTAAAGGCCTTCGTCATTCCAATCTCAAAAACATGCCAAGTACAAGCAAACATGCCAAGTATAGACAAACATGATTTAAATAAAAACCATCATACATAGTATCTCTTAGCTGCATCCGAATTGATGGCTGTTTCTACACACTTGCCTTCCATATTTGCTAGATATAATGCCCTGTTTGACAACACTCTTGACACGATGAATGGCTCTTGCCAATCTGGGGTGAACTTTCTCTTTGACTCTGCCTGGTGAGGGAGGATGCACTTCAATACCAACTATCCACTTCAAACTTTCCTGGGCGAACCTTCTTGTTATATGCTTTGGCCATTCTCTGTTGATACAACTGGCCGTGACATACTGTTGCTAATCTTTTCTCATTAATTAACTCAATGCTCTAGCCGAGTTTTGACCCATTCATCATTATCAATTTCTGCTTCGGCGATAATCCGAAGGGACGAGATTTTAATTTTGGCGGTATTATTGCTTCTGTGCCATACACCAACAAATATGGAGTTGCCCATATTGAAGTGCGAACAGTAGTGCGATAGTGTAGCAATGAAAATGGTAGCTTCTCATGCCATTGCCTGGACCCTTCCACCATTTTTTGAAGTATCTTCTTTATGTTCTAATTGGCTGCCTCAGCTGCTCCAATCTTCTTGGGGCGGTATGGGGTGGAATTGCGATGTGTAATCTTAAACTGCTGACGTACCTCTTTCGTCAAATGGCTGTTGAGATTTGCTCCATTGTTAGTAATAATAATCTTCGGGATTCCAAATTGGCAAATGATATTTGAATGCACGAAATCAACCACAACTTTCTTGGTTACTGCCTTGAAGGTTTTAACTTCGACCCACTTGGTGAAATTATTAATAGCAACCAGGATGAACCTGTGTCCATTGGAAGCTGCTGGCTCAATGGGCCTGGTGACATCCATGCCCCAAGCAACGAAGGGCCATGGTGCTGACATTGTATGTAATTCAGATGGCGGGGAGTGAATCAAGTCTCTATGCACTTGACATTGATGACATTTGTGCACGAAACTGATACAATCTCGCCCCATGGTGAGCCAATAATACTCATGTTTGGAGAATCTTCTTTGCCAAAACATCAACTCATGTGCAGTCCGCAAACTCCAGAATGTACCTTAGTCATGATAGATGTGGTCTGTCCAGCTTCTATGCATCTCAACAACACAAGATCCGACGTTCTTTTGTATAACACCCCTCCTGTGAAGAAAACTCCGCTAGACAAATGACATATTGTTCTCTTTTGGTCATTGTGGCTTGTACTGGGTATGCACCTATCCTGATATACTCTTTTATGTCGTCAAACCAAGGCTTACCATCAAATTCCTCTTCCACCATGTAATAGTAGGCATGTTGGTCATGGACTTGCATATGCACCGGGTAAACATAAGCCTTATTTGGATGATGTAACATTGGTGCCAAAGTAGCCAAGGCATCAATGAGCTTGTTGTGAATTTTTTGGATATGCCTGAACTCTACTGACCGGAATCTTCAACAAAGGTCATGTAGACATTGCTGGTATGGTATGAGCTTCAAATATCGTGTTTCCTACTCCCTTGAATCTGATGTACCAGAAGGTTCGAGCCTCCTAAAACCAAGACTTCCTGGACACCCATGTCTGCAGCTAACCTCAGACCAAAGATACATGCCTCATATTCTGCCATATTGTTGGTGCAATAGAAGCGAAGCGGAGCTGTAACGGAGTAATGGTGCCCCATTTCAGAAATGAGTACTGCTCCTATCCCGACGCCTTTCATGTTGGTGGACCCATCAAAGAATAATTTCCATCCCGGCTTCTCGCCCTGTTCCATTTCATCAATATGCATTACCTCATCATCTGGGAATTATGTTTTTAGGTTCGTATTCTTCGTCCACCGGATTCTAGGCCAGATGATCAGCCAATGCCTATGCTTTCATTGTTGTCTTAGTCAGGTAGACAATGTCAGACTCGGTGAGCAGGAATTTCCACTTTGCAAGCCTCCCCGTGGGCATAGGCTTCTAAAAGATGTACATCAACAGGTCCAGGCGTGAGATGAGGTAAGTAGTATACAATGACAGGTAGTGTTTTATCTTATGTGCTACCCAAGTTAGGGCACATCACGTCCTTTCAAGATGAGTATGCTTAACCTCGTAGGCAGTGAATTTCTTGCTGAGGTAGTATATGGCCTGCTCCTTCGTCCCCATGACATCGTGCTGACCCAGCACACATCTGAATGAGTTGTCCAAGACTGTCATATATAGGATCAAGGGCCTCCATGGTTCCAGTGGGACCAATACCGGTGGATTCTACAAGTACTCTTTTAATTTGTCAAAAGCCTCCTGGCACTTTTTCCGTCCATTTAACCGCATCATCCTTATTCAACAACTTAAGGATGGGCTCACAAGTCATTGTGAGCTAAACAATAAATCGACTGATGTAATTAAATCTTCCCAACAGACTCATCACCTCTGTTTTATTCCATGGAGGCGGCAGTTCTTGTATGGCTTTGATCTTTGATGGATCTAATTCAATGACTCGGCGACTGACCATGAACCCTAGCAACTTCCCTGACGGCACACCAAATGTGCATTTTGTAGGATTGGGTTTGAGATTATGCCTGTAGAGCCTCTGGAAGAATTTCCTCAGATCTCTAACATGGTCGGATTGCTTCCTGGATTTCACAATTACATCATCCACATAGACCTCAATCTCCTTATGTATCATGTCATGGAATATGGTTGTCATCGCTCGCATATCCGTTAGCCCAACATTATTCAAGCCGAAGGGCATGACCTTGTAGTAATATGTTCCCCATAGTGTGATAAATGTTGTTTTCTCTGCATCCTCCTCATCCATCAAAATATGGTGATAGCCTGCATAACAATATATGAAGGACCCAATCTCATGCTTTGCACAATTGTCAATCAATATATGGATGTTTGGCAGTGGGAAGTTGTTGTTTGGGCTTGCTGTTTTGAGGTCGCGATAGTCGACACACACCCTGGTTTTGCCATCCTTCATTGGCACATGGACGGTATTAGCTAACCAGGTGGGATATCGTGTGACCCGGATGACCTTTTCCTCAAATTTCTTGGTATCTTCATCTTGATCACATCAGTTTTAAACATCCTCAACTTTCGTTTGACAGGATGGAAGGCCGAGTTAGTGAGAAATTTGTGAACCACCAGGTCAGATCTCAAACCTGGCATATCGTCGTAGAACCATGCAAAAACGTCTTTGTATTCAAGCAGCACTGTGGTTATTTCTTTCCTAAGTTCCACCTCAAGATGGACACTTATTTTGATTTCTCTTATATTATCTAGGTACCGTAGATTGACTGCTTCTGTATTGCTCACGTTTGTCTTGGTTTTTTCCTGAAAGTGGTTCAACTCTTTACTAATTTCCTCAAACGCTCTTTCCTCGTCATTTCTGGTTCATTCTCAGATTCTATCTCCCTAATTGTCACTTATGAATTAGACCGGATTTCAAGATTGGTCCGAAGAGTCCTTATGCATGTCATATAATTGGAGTCAGCATAAAATTAACTATACAAGAAGGGAAAAAAAGCAAAGAAAATGAAAACTATCAGTACTGATGGAAAAGGGAAATTGCATTTCATTGAAATTGAAGGATAACAAGGTTTTAAACATCCAAACGGATGGAACATAGACTCTGAATTATAACCCTGGGATAATCCAGAGAAATTTGAAAGAAAAATCAAAGTAAACTACCTAAAACTCCTTCGTGGTCGGGAGAGGAGTAGCTTCCAAATTGTTGACTTTTGCACAGGGCCCAACAAATGGCACGCCTGCCCTGCTAGAGCCCTCTCCAACTTCTACAACATTCAAATCTTCAAACAAACTTTCGAACTTTTCAAGTAACTCCTTATCAGGATTAGCCGCAACACTAGAACTTGTTGTTAGGCACATCTTGGTGCCGAGCTTCTTAAATGATTTGAAGAGACGAGGCACAGCCTTGGGGAGGGCCCATGCTTTCTTTCTCATCTTTCTAGCTCTCCTGATGTCTGCACTTGTAGGCTTGAATCCCAAACTAAAGGTTTCTACTTTCTTTGGGAGAGACACCGGCTGTGTGATACCCTGAAGTGAGGCCCCCAAACCGTTTTCTGGAACAAACCCATTCTTTAACATTTCCACGGCCACCATGACTGATGCAGCAACTAACTTTGGCGTTAGAACACACTCTCCCTCTGAAACCTTTCTAACTGACACCGAGTCATGTATCTGATACACCCAGGGCCCCTTATCATCATCTGTCACAATGAATGGTACGATAGCATCACTATGAGCATACAAATGGTCTTCGTCGTGCACAACTATTTCTTGTCGATCCCATTCAAATTTCACCATTTGATGCAAAGTAGAGTGACTGCTCTAGCAACATAGAACCAAGGTCGTCCCAACAGCAAGTTGTAAGACACAACCACATCAAGCACTTGGAATTCCATGGTAAAATCAACTGGTCCTATTGTCAATTCGAGCACTATGTCACCGACCAAATCTTTTCCTCCGCCATCAAACCCTCATACACAAATATTGTTCTTGTGGATTCTTTCATCATCCACCTTCAACTTGTTCAACGTGGAAAGAGGGCAAATATTTGTGCTTGACCCATAATCAACCAATACTCGAGTAACCATAGAATCTTCGCACTTATCCGTGAGGTAGAGTGCTCTATTATGCCCATTGTCTATGGGAAATTCATCGTTAGAAAAAGTGACTCTGTTCACCTCAAAAATCTAATTGGCTATTTTTGTCCAAATGTCTGACTGTGATATTATTAGGAATGTGGGCCTCGTTCAGGATCTTCATTAGCGCCCGATGGTGCTCGTTCGAATGAATCAACAACGATAACAGCGAGATTTGATCAAGAGTATTTCTCAATTGTTCCACAACAGAATAGTCCTGCATTTTCATCTTCTTAAGAAACTCTTCTGCCTCCTCTTCACTCACAGTTTTCTTCACCAGCACTAAATCATCCTTGGTCGGTTTTGATTTCCTCAATTCTTCAGGAGCAAAGCTCCTCCCCGATCGGGTCAATCTATTGGTCTCACAAACTTCTTCTCTAACCTTTTTTCTTTGTCGGTCAGTATTACTTGATCATTATTCCAAGGGATGGCCTTAGTGTTTATCATCGGTAGCTGAATTGCAGGTTTGATAATGACAGGCTCTGTGCGAGCGCCTTGCACAATAACCATGGGCTTGCTTGCTACCCCCGGTACCACCACTTTTGTGTTTTCCTATTTCAACATCCCCTTTTTTAGGGATTCCCTTCCGGCTACAACAAAAGGCTCACTGTTTGCTGCACCCAACTTGAGCATCGACATCTCATTTGTCAAATTCTCAACCATCATCCGTTCACTAGCTCGGATCATCATGATAGTTTGCGAGAGCTTCTTGGGCTCCCATTCTTTGTGCACTATCTCGATCATACTTCTCTCTTGATAAGCAGGTAGCGAGTTTTGATTAATATTGGGTGCTTATGGAGCTTGCACCTCAATCCGATTAGAATCAATGAGTTCTTGAATAGCACAATTGAGATGCCAACATTTCTCCTTATCATGCCCTAGGGCACCAGAACAATACTCACATCCGACAGAAGAATCTAGATTTTTTTGATAAGGGTTTGGCAATTTTTCTTCAATCGGCCTCAACACATCTAACTGCCTCATCCTGTGGAATAAGCTGGTATATGATTCTCCTAATGGAGTGAAAGTTTTCTTCTTCTTCATTCTCTCAGTTTTTAAAACTTGGTTGGCCCGAAAAGCCGGTCTCAGGGGGTGTTGGTAGGATTTTGGAGGTGGGTAGTTATTCTGTAGAGTTGGATAATTCTTTTGTAGGGTTGGTGCACGTCATTGTGCGTGGGTGGGAGGTTGGGTATATCTTTGTGCATGATGGTGATAGATAGTAATGTTGTAGTAGGCTATATGGAGTGCGTGGGTAGGGTGGATGGTGAGGTTGGGGCTGGTTGTAATAGGATGGACCCCGAGGCCCAAACCAAGTCCCTGAGTCGACTATCGCTACTTGTTCCTTCTTCGTCTTTCCTATTGCTCCCCCGGTCCTGCTTTGGATAGCTTGGGTGGTTGCTTTGATTGCAGAATAACTCATGATCTTGTTGGATTTGAGTCCTTCTTCAACCATACTCCCCATTTTTACTACCTCATTGAAGGATTTACCCACTGCCGATACCAGGTGACCAAAATATGTAGGCTCCAAGGCTTGCAAGAAGTAATCTACTATTTCACTTTCCTACATTGGCGGATCAACCCTCGCTGCCTGCTCTCTCCAATGGAAGCCATATTCTTTGGAGCTCTCATTGTGCTTCTTTTCCAGTTTCATCAAAAACAGACCATCCGGGATAATATCAAGATTGTACTGAAAATGGCCAGCGAATGCTTGTGCTAGATCGTCCCATGTATACCATTGAGCATGATCTTGTTGGATGTACCATTCCAACGCGGAACCACATAAACTTTGACTGAAGTATGCCATCAACAATTCATCCTTCCCACATGCATCTCTCATCTTGCTGCAGAAACCCCTTAGATGTGCCACCAGATCACCATGCCCGTCGTACAATTCAACCTTATGCTTCTTAAAGCCTGAAGGCAATTGTACAATTCAACCTTGATGAGCCCAAAGATGGTTACAATCAAACTAAATGGACATTCAAAGACTCATTTTGAACCAAAAACCCCAACAAAGGGTAACAAATTAAATCAATACTCGTGAATTAAAAGAAGATAAAAATCAATAATAACGAAATCAACCTAATGGATGTGGCCCTAAACTCTTTTCATAATATTAGAGATAGATTCAAGCTATTTAATTCTACTACTGTTCAAATGAAATGAAGCATAGCATAGTGATGAACCTATCTAAATGATTAAATTGGTTTAGCGAATACAACCACAACCAAAGCGACTCAAAGGTTTAGATGGTTCAATTCAAATGGCCCAGAAAATAGTCTAGTTCTTTCCCAGGTGCCCTATCCTACTCCGACTACGTAGAGAAGGGGTGAGGAAGAAGATTATTTAGCAGAAATCAAAAAAGAAAGGAGTAAAACTTACTCAATCTGGCTCAGCCATGGTTGCCTATAACTTCATATATGAAATGTCCAGGCTTCATATTTGATATTTGAGCCGCTGCAGGTGTGTTCGGAGCATTATACGCGAGGATTTGGAATGAGGGATGGTCAGAGGTCATTTGGTGTTAGCTTGAGAGTGGTTGGGTGGCGGCGCCGCCGTACACGGCGGAGGAGACAATGTTTCTATCTAATATTCGAGGTATTCTGGTGAGATTCTAAGGAAGGTGGTTACAGATTTGGATAGAGGAGAGTGAGGGGAGTCAATGGTGTAAATTTGAGGGTGATTGGAGTTTCGCTGCCAGTAGAGGTGATTTTCGACCAGCGGTGTAGGGTGGTAGACGGCGAAGATGGGAGGCTCTAGGGTTTGAGTAAGACCGGGGGGTTGGAGGGTGGGGTGGGGTTTGGACATATATATATTAAGGGGTGTGGGCTTCTGGACCATTGGATCTGAAAACCTAGAAGTCTAGGATTTAATCGTCTAAAACAACGTCGTTTTGGTTTAATAGAGGCTGGACCGGGTTAAGGGTTGGGTTGGACTGGGTTAAGGGTGCGCTTGGGCCGGTTAATTGGCCCAATTTTCTCTTCTCCTTTATTTTATTTCAGATTTCTTTTCATTTTTCTTTTTAAAAAATTACTAAAAATCCTAAGTTAATTACAAATCCCAAATTTACCTATAAAATTCTAATCAATCCTACATAATTATTATCATATATAATTAAAACGAAATTAAAATCCAAATCACCTAAAAGATCAAATATAAAACTAAAAGAGCAAATTAAACCATTTTTTGATTTTTCCCTTTTTATAAAATTACTAGTTGCTAATTCATTCTTGAAAAAATGATTAAATCAATTTCTAAATGCGCATGCGACATATTTTTGTATTTTTTCATTAATTATACTACACAAACAAAATGCCAACAATTAACGAAAAATGCCGCAAAATCCACAATATTGCAAATAAAAAAAAGAAATTATTTTGTTTGTATTTATAGGAGTAATTCGTGTAGGACAAAAATCACATGGTCACACCCACTTTGTCCTTGTCAATGGCGTTGACTCTCTCGATATGGTTTTGAGTTTCCCCGCCTATTATTCTTCTTCCTCCAATTGCTGGAATGCTCGGGCGACTATATATGGGATTGCTACCGTCTTAGTGAATGATCACCTCTTTGTGGTTCCACTCAAACTTCACTGATTGATTTAGTGTTGATGCCACAACCGCAGTGGCGTGAATCTATGGTCATCCCAACAAGAGATTGTAGGACGCTAGCACGTCTATCACTTAAACGTCTACATCGAATCAAGTGGGCCCTATTTGCAAACAAAAGCTAATTTCCCTAATAGTAGACCTTTGGGATTCGTCGAAATCTTTGACGTTGATGGCCCCGTCCTTGATCTCATGCATCCCCTTTCCTAATATACTGAGTGTCACTAACGAACAAATGTTGAGGCTGGATTCTCCGTCAATCAGGATTCTGGTGATAAAATAATCTTCGCACTTCACGGTGATTTGCAACGCCTTGTTGTGACTCAACCCCTCTGGCGACAACTCATATTCATGGAAAGTGATCTTGTGACTTTCCAATACCTGGCCTACCATGTTTGCCATCTCTCCATCGGTGATGATACTTGGTACATATGCCACTCAGCACTCTTAACAAGGCATTTTTGTGAGCATCAAAGCTTTGTAGCAAGGCAAGGACAGAAATCTGTGCCGGTGTCAGCTGATCAATGACTTAGTATTCTTTGGCTTGTATCTTTCTCCACAGATCATCGGACCTAATTTCAGTGATAGCTGGCTGATTAAAGGCCTTATTGATTGACACAACCAAATGCTCTGGGGTATAAATCCTTCCGGTTCTTGTCATAGCATATGACATAATGGTTTCCTCGAACTTGACCTTCCTCTTTCTTCTGGCCTCGGTGATGTAGTCCCATGGTATAGCCTTCATATAGAACAGTGTTATGGCTGACATTGCCACTGGAATTGGTGTGGCTATGTCTACTCCGAACGGAGCAGGCCCCTTAGGTGGTAAGACTGCAACTTTAAAGGGTGTAGGTTTGTTTGCTGGTGACATAAACTCAACCTCATTTGGTGCTGGTGTCTTTGCTGGGGATGGTGCTTCAAACTCGAGTGGAAAGGACATGTTTACCTTGGCATCTCGAGAAGGCTGAATCTTGACCATAGACGAATTAAGGGTAACTACTGGCTTCTTGGGATCATCGCCTTCTGTGATTAAACTGATTGATCCCTTGGGTTCCTAGTCATCCTTTATCTCGATCATGTGAACACTTACGTCATTGTGGTCTGGCAGAGTATTATTGCGGACATTTAGAGCAGGTTCCTTTGCTACAATGATCTTGTTGTCAATCAATGTCTAGATCTTATACTTCAGAGAGCGGCATTCGTCAATGGTATGCCCTTTCATACTAGAATGATATGCACAAGATTTATTTGGATTGACCCAGTGAGAAGGGTTTTTGGGGGTTATGGAAGGGATAGAGGTGACATAACCATTAGCTTTGAGCCTTTTGTACAACTGGTCAATTCATTCAGCAATGGAGGTATACTGTTTGGGAGGTCTGCGGTCGAAATTTGGTCGAGGTCTAGGGAAGTTTTTATGTGGGGAAGGTGATTGATAGTGGGATGGTTGAGTATTGTAGGCTTGGTAAACATGTACTGGTTGGGAGTGTTTGGGTAAAGTGGGCTGAATGCGGGAGGTGGAGATGACTGAAAAGTGGGTGGTGGAGTATGGTAAGAGGGTGAGGGTGCTTGGTAATTTGGGGTAGGCTGATATGTGATTGGAGGTATTGGGTATGTTTGGTATTTGATAGGGGATTTGGTCCTCTGTGCAACTATTATAGCACTTACATCCCTTTTCTTGGACGTGCCACCAAATTGTAAAGCCTTATTGGTAGTTTGCAAGGCTTCAAAGTTTGTAACCATACCACTCTTGATACCTTTCTTGATCCATTCTCCTAGCTTGATACTGTTAGAAAATGTATGATTCTCGATCAACATCAGCCTCTCATAATATTGTGGGTCCTGAGCCGAGACGAAAAACTTATTCATTTGTTCTTATTTTAAGGCAGGTCTGACCTTAGCACCTTCTAATCTTCAGCGAGTAGCATACTCATGGAAGATTTCTGTAGGTTTCTTCTTCAAGTTTTTGATATAGAACACATCTGGTGCATTCTCTGTGTTGAACCTGAATCTATCCATGAAATCAGATGCCATGCTTACCCAGCTCGACCACTTCTTCAGATCCTGGCTAATGTACTAAGATAAGGCGTCTCCCTTCAAGCTCCTTATGAAAAGCTTCATGAGAATTTTCTTATCTCTTCCCACTCTGACCAGCTTGTCATAGTATGTTCTCAAGTGAACCCTGGGATCCCCAGTTCCATCAAATATTTCAAACTTAGGGGATTTGTACCCCTCAGGCAGTTCGACATCGGGCTATATGTACAGATCTTCATAGTTTAGCCCTTCAATCACTTTACTACCTTCAACGCCTTGAATCTTGCTGGTCAACTTTTTAAGCTCTTCAGCCAAATTTTTTATGAGCAAGTCCCTATAATTAGTTTCAGGTGTGCTTGAGAGGGGTTAGGTAGAGTGCGTCACAGTCTCCACGTAGATGGGGGCATTGCGTTGGGTGTGGCAGTGGTCATTTGTGAAGTTTTGGAGTTATGGGATGATCAGTATGGTGTTATTGGAGGTATGGCAAGTATTGCAGTGGTGAGGAGCAGGATGGCTTTGTTGCTTTGGAATGTTTGTGAGGTACAAGATCTTAAGCATTTGGGAAAGTAATGTCTAGAGTGGTGAGGGAAAATGACAGACTTGCCAAATTTCGGACTTGATCAAATTCCTCCTGAAACTTCAACAACTTTTGTTCTAGCTAGGATGCATTTTTGTTGGGACTAGAGTGCCATGAAGTACCTCTACCAGTTTAGCTGAGTTTTTCGAATCTTCCATTTTTCCTTTATTTTTGTGTCTGACAGGACTGGGTGGAGAAGTAGGTAGAGGGCCCCTGCATCTCTTAAATTATGATGACGTTACTAGAGCTTACGAACTAATCTTTGGGAAGGGGAATAAACAAAAAGCTAAAAAAAGGTAACAATTTAGTGAGGATCATCAGAAAAATGTTGCAACATTTAAACATGCGGTGCTTGAAATATAAAGCGCGTCCTAATTTTGGGGACCTATTTGTGCCCGAGGTTAGCCTAGCGACAAGTTGATTTGGAGACTTAAAATTCTAAATGCCTCATTTCATTGATAAAGTGTAGACGAGTCTCAAATCGACACTAAAATAACAAGAAAAAGTCACTAATGGCCATTGGCCTTATTACATTTTATGGAGCGAAAATGGAAATTCCTGTCTATTTTGTCCTGAAGGGACCTTCCCTCGGTTGAATGCTCTTGTTGATCACATCCTCCAGTTCGTGTAGGTTAACCAGTAAGAATGCCTTTGCCAGTTGTTCTCCTTCGTTTCCCTTAGCGTTCTGGCAGTCGGTGACTCTTTTCCTCACTTTTCTTTCTAATTCTAGCAGACGATAATCCAGATATTCCAACTTTTCGCAAGCTTTGGCGGCCCTCTCTTTCCACTCGTTGATTTGGTCATTTGATGGAAGGTTCTTCCACCATTCTAGCATGAGTGGGGGCATGCTAATCATACTGAAACTGGGGACCTCGTGGCTCATGTTTTTGCAAAACAAAGGGTTAGGCCCTTACCCCCACTGGACTCGACTATTTGAATATCAATAATTGGCATAAAAGCATTTAATTCTACAAATAAATGCACAAAACATGGTAGTGTCCGTTTGGGTTTTAGGGAAACTCAGTGGACTTTTTACAAGGCTATCTTAAAGAGTCATTATAGGAACAACATAAGTGATTCGGCCAGGTTTGACCATGATGCATGTACAATTAAACAGAGTAAGGTTTCTATGGGTATTATACTGATAATTTTGAGTGGACAACTATAGAGGGAAAGGCACGGAACCGTCGACTACACCATTGATCAACTTGTTTTACAGCAAATATACCTTTGCAAAATTTAGGGGTGATAATATCGGAAGAGTGCAGCCACTCATTATAAGCGTTTCTATGGTATTTCTTTTGGCACGAGTAGAATATGATGTTGAAAACATGCTTACGCAACAATTAAAACAAGTTAATATGTATTTGCAAATTTATAATAATAATTACAATAATTTAAAATTGGAATGCAGTAAAGGAAAGCAGTAAAAGAAATAAAGAAAAGAAACGAAAACACAAGTCAGTTTCATAGTAGAATAGGAAATTAGATGCCTAAAGAAATTAAACAAGTAAGGGCATATAACAAATGTAAAGTCACAATTATAGCTTGAAATGGTAAAAGCCTAAAAGAAGTCCCTAGGAGAGTCGCCATGCTGTCGTGCCCCCTTTTCTCACGAAATCAGGTTTATGATATTTGGGATGACAACTCTTTCCCTTTTGGAAATTGTGTTTAAAAGAATTGAAGAGTCGCCACCTAATAATTAAAGTGCATTAGGAAACTAGGAAGGACTCTGTTTGGGTAACTAGAGATTTGGTAAGGGTTTGAAATTATTCCAAGGGGGAGGTGTTAGGAACCCTCAGAATCCACAACTATTGTTGTGACTTTAAATATAAATAACATATAAGCAACTAAGACTTTCAAATATGAGGGGGTTTTCATATAATGGTTGCAAATAGTTGGAGTTAAAAGAAATGAAAGAAAAGCTGAATTTTGAGAAAGATAGTTTGAAAAATTCGAAAATAAACAATGAAATAAGCAAGTAAAAGAGAGGGGGGGGGGGTCATAGGTTTATAAATAATATGGATCACCCAACACAACACTCGGTAACCATTTATACACATGGTGTTATCGCGTGGTCATCATATCCATATCTACCCTTTCCCACCCCGTTAAGGTATTAAACACAGAATGGTCTTGTTTTACTTATTGCATGCTATTACCCACCCCAATCTTATAAGTCTCGGAGGAATTTGGGACTACTAATCCTAAAGGGAAGGGGTATGAGGATTTATAATTTTAAAAGGACAAGATTCTAAGGTGACAATCAAAACACATAAAGCAAATATGGGAAAAACACTCATACACCTAAGGCTCACATAGACCTCCTTTGATTAAAGAATGCATATAGTTTAGCATGTGTTACACGTATCGTTTAAGGTCTAATTAAATCTTAAATATTTGAGGCACTGCTCTGCTACATAATTCATATAGGAAACCTAACCCAGGCATGCCTACTAGTTGTAGTTAAAAATAAAAAAAGAACTGATTCAGAGTTACCCTAAGGCTTGCCTAAGTGATAGACGAAAATCTATAATTCTGATATCTAATGATTTCAGAAATGAGGGTATGAACTGATTACAGGCTGATTTAAATGGAAGTTGCCAGTTAAAAGCGCATTTTTAGAAAAACATGAGTTCTGCTGTTGGTAACACATTATTACTGCTAATTTTAGACTCATAAGCGAGTGAGGCTATTTAGATTTGAGTTAGAACCCCTGTAGGCATTCTCTCTATGTGTTTTCCAACTTAGAACTTTGTTAGAGACATAGAAGAGTACAGAAATCCTTTAACATGATACTAGGTGTTGCGTTATTTTATTACGAGCAATGACATCTGATTACATTTTAGTTATTAGGACCTATAGACAAGTGTGCCTAGTGAAATTGGGTATGCGAGAATCAGAAAAGGAAAGAAGCTATAAGCATATTTTCTACATGTGTGTGTAGGAGCAATAGACATAGAATCTACATAAAAGTGCAGGGTCCCGATAGACATGGTAGCTAAATGAGATGCAGAAATCTCATATGAATGATAACTATATAAAATGAATGTCTTATAGGCATGGTAGCTATATGAAAAATGCAGAAATCAGAGATTCCTATAGGCATGTTATCTACCCATATACGTGCATAGTTATCCTCACTTTCACTAATCATCCCCAAAAAGGTATACAAAGTTATTAAGTCTAAAGAAAAGTAAATCAAAGAAAAATACATCAGAAAATGAAAGTTACAACCAAGGAAAACATGATTCAGACTTCTTGTCTGATTTATGAAGTAAACCAACTCCAAAGATCAATATTCGAAAGCCTTTCTCTATTTGGATGTGTCATAGTTCCCTAAGATCCTCATGCAGACTCCAGGCAATGCTCAAACCCAATTGTATTACAGTGTTAAGACATAGTGCAGTGTGGAAGGGCCATCCCTCAAGTGTCCAAGTTTAGAGGGAACTCAAGGTCCCAAGGCAAGGCTCATTGGAGGGGGGCAGAACTTAGTAGCCAAGAGAGAGTACAACTGCAGAAGGGGAAGTCTAAAAGGTGAGAGGGAAAAAGGAATAACCTAAAATCAATGCACATAAGGGTATAGGGAAGTGGGGAATTCGCAAGAACACAAGAAGAGCAGGCTGATGGGCATACCTAGCAATGGGATATGCTGGCATACCTTCTAGCCTGTTTAGAGGTTAAGACCTCATTGGTTCAGAACCCAGTTCATGGACAACAAATCCTGTGCCATGCCCTAAGTCACCACTCACAAACACCTTAGGGGTAATGGGATAGGTAGCAAAGATTCACAGTAGAAACATGCAGTAGAACATAGGCATACTAAATTAAATATTGAACTCTACACAGAAAGTAAAGTAGACATGGATATAAGAATGTAAGTAAACACATTGGGGTGATACTGAATTTTTTTTTAGGACATACCTGTTTTGAAGAAACAAGTGAAAAAGCAGTAGTCTTGTAAAAACCAAAGTGTAAATAGGAAGATAGAATACTTTTAAGTTAGATTTCATAAGAGATTGTGAAATTGTGTAGTTTTAAGTGTGTTCAATCGTCTGTTGTGAAAGAAAAGAGTCATGTATTTATAGTGTGAAAGTCATGAGAAAATAAGGTAAGAAAATAATTGAAGAATAATTATAAATCAATTACATAAGACTCCCTTTAATTAAGGGATCCAGATTCATATAGGTAAAACCATTTAAGGAAAGGATCTAAATAAACACTTTGTGCAAAGTAGTAAATTAGGGAAAAATACATAAAGGCTATTTAAGGACAAGGTCTTTCAAATACACGGTTGTATAATTTAAGGAAAGAAAATCAATTAACAACCAAGAAATCTGAAGCAAGAGATTTTGTAAGAATGAACCAAGTTAGAAAGATGGCAAAGATTTTGACTTAAGGAAAATTAGTAAACCAATCAATGAGACCTATTTAAAAGGAATTCTGAATCAATCATAAGTTTAAAAACCCTTTTTTGAAGAAAGATTTTTAACATATTAAAGCATACAGACTCGTTAAACATGAAAGAAACTTGTCATGCCCTTGTAAATCAATAGAAAGAATCAAGAGTTTAGCAAAAAGGTCAGAGTTGTATGAAAATTAAGAGGTCAAAACTTAATATAAAGACTCAAAGTCAATCTAAAAGAATTAGGGGTTCCTAAATGAAACCCTAGTTGAAGCAAACCATAAAGCAAGGATGAGAGGGCAGAAAATTGAATCAAAATCATGTTTGGAAGCTTCAAAACTCATGAGAAACATGATAACAAAGGAACATGCAACCACAGTAGAGGGATTCAAAGAATATAATAGTAAATACTGATAAGAACAGTAGAAGAACATGATTAGAGAAACTTAAACAGGGCATAGTAGAAGGCAAACAAAGAAACTTAAAACTTTGTAGGAAAATACAGTTGAAGGGCACATGAATAACAGAAAAGTATAGCAAAAAGCACATAGGAAAATATAGTAAGATAAACATATCAGAACATGGTAAAAAAATACAGTAGAGAAGTATATCAGAACATAGTGTTAGAATATACGCTTAACGCTAGAGGGGGGTGGGTGAATAGCGTTTAATAAAAATCGCAGGAATACAAATCAAGATAAATGCGGAAATACAATAGTAAGGAGAGAGCACACCAAATTTATACTGGTTCGCCACAAAGCGTGGTTACGTCCAGTCTCCCGAGAGACTCTCTCGTGTTTCAACTAATCTCTGTTAAGCTTCCAGGTGCTCAACACACCGTTACAAACTGAGAAGTTGAATCACACAAGCCTCAACGATGCTTGCTCGAAGATACCGCACTTCAAGACTTCAAGTGAAGGAATTAATCTTTCCTTCTTACAACAACAAGGGGTTAGAACTTCCCTTCAAGTGTATGCGAACACTTAGCACTCAAAACAAGACTCTCTTACAGAGTAGATATGAGTAAACTTAATACGCTCAAGAACAGAACAACTTCTTCAAGAGTTTGGCTCTCAAAAACTATGAAATATTGTAATGAAAGTATACAAGCTTATAGCAGATTTGTATTCAGTTGTTGTGTTTAAATGAGAGGTTTTGAGGTGTATTTATAGCCCTCAAAGACTTAGTGACCGTTGCTTAGTTGTTAATCACTGATTGCTGATTTTACGCCAGCATAATCGATTATTGTATGTCCATAATCGATTATCTTTTTAACGTTCAAAAAACTAGATGTTTGATGGCAACAGTAACTAGAATAATCGATTATTCTCCATTTGATAATAGATTATTTGACCTCTCTGGAATTCCAGATCTAGCTGGAAAATGAGTATAATCGATTATCATATAGTTATAATCGATTATCTTGCTGTTCTGTGATTTCCGATTTTAGCTGGAAACACAGGATAATCGATTACTGAAAATGATAATCGATTATCTGCAGCATAATCAATTATAAAAACGTTTTCCAATTGTTTAGTTGATGATTAATGAAGATAATGATTGTGGAAAATGCTTAAGTTATGTCCAGAAGTTAAAACCGATGTCAAAAACCATTTTGGCTAAAATGAAAACGTTGAAAATCATTTTGTTTTAAGTATATAAAAAATGTTTATGATATGCATGTTTTGGTAAAATGATTTTTTGAGAGAAGCCAAGACTTGAATCTATTGTCGGATCAAGATCACAATATAAAACGACTCATTTATATCTTCGTTGCTTTTCTTGATCTTGTTCTTGTTTCTTTTGTGCTTGGACATCGACTTTGGTCCGCTAGTTAATCTTGCGTTGCTTGTTTAATGATATGACTTGATTTTTGATAATCTTGCTCTTACGTCATTCATCAAACCTACAAGACTGAACACAACTTAGTTTAATGAAAATGAAAGTGCGTTTCAATAATAACTCACGACGATTTGGCATATGTCAATGTTCCATCCACGTCGGTTTGTCATTTATCAAAACCTTCAAAGATGAACATAACTTTTAGTTTTAACGACATAAGAGTGTGTTCCAACAATTTCCCCCTTTTTGATAATGGCAAACCGATATGGGGATATGCATAGGTTATTTTAAATAATTGACAATGACAAGCCAAGACAGTTTTAACTCATACCAAATATATATAAAGAGTTATCATGAGTTCCCCCTCAATTTATGCCAAATATGTTAATGTGCATAGCCCCTTTTTCTTCCCCCTTTTGACATTAGCAAAAAGAAGATCTTATTGATTGAGGGAAAGAAAACATTAAAATACATAATGGAAGAAAAAATATGGACTAAAAATTATTCAAAATGAGAAACTGTCGTCATCTTCGACATCATCATCCTTCTCGGTGTCCGGTACTTCACTTGACTCTCCCGGAAAGTCGACTTGGCATAGGGGTAGTTGACGTAGTCAAAATACCCATGAAGCTCATGAGTCAATCTTTGCACGTTTCGTTCCATGCGAGCGACGTTCCTATCAATGCGAGTCATGGAGGTAGATAAAGATGCAAGTTGCTCCGAAATTGTTTGGATAGTAGCAACCGAAGGAGCACGAGGGCAATGTCTTTGAGGAGGAGGACGAGCCGGTTGATCACCGCTACTATGAAAAGAAGTTTCTTGAATTTCCCAATGTTTTGTTCGGTTTTTCCTTGGACCGACTTTGGTGTTAATTTCTAAGGTTTCAAAGAGAGCCATTATGGTAAGAGCATAGGGGAGTGGCTTATCATCCCCGATGGCATCATGCATGTGGGTCATTACAAGCTTGCACCAATTGATGCAAGCACCGTTGATTATTGCATGCATGAGTTTGGTATCCTCATGAGAAAGAGTGGTATGATTGAATTTTCTTGGTTTGAGAACGCGGGTTATAAAATAGAAGATTAGACGATATTCCGGGAGCATTCGAGTAATGGTTGGGCGACGTTGCTCCGGAGTTGGAACAAATTCTCCAATTCCAATTTGGTGGAGGAGGATTTGCTCATCAAATAGGGCTCCTTCGTCCCCAGTGTAGAGTGCTATATCTTCGCCATTTCGTGGAAGTTCGTGAGGATGTGCATGTTTTCCTCATTTAAGAGAATGGGAACTCCATTTACATTTGAAACAAGTTCACCATTGGCATCCTTCCTTAGGTTTGAGTAGAAGGCGCGAATTAGATGTGGGTGAATGTAAGAGAATTGAAGATAGAGGAATTCAATAAGTTGGCTTTGGATTAGTATGTTTCTCGTTGATGAAGGGATGGAATTGCCAAGATATCTAGCGGTTGAGAAACGAGGAGGAAGAATCTCTTGATTCTAGAATTTTTCTAAGTATCGAAAGAGTTCGGTTTCACTTTCGAACCACAAAAACGATCCGTCTTTGTAGAAACAAATGGATGGAGGAGCGACGGAAGAAGAGGCAATGTTTTTGCCGGAACGAGCTCTTTTAGCGTTTTTGCCAGCCATATTGATACCACAAGACAAGGACTTGCAAAGAATTATGATCTTTGGGAAGAAACTTTTGAGAGAAAATGTTTGGAATGTGAAAGTAATGAGGGGAGATCACTTATTTATAGGTGAGAATGGTTGAAGATCAGGTGGTGAATGAAAATCTTGAATTTAATGAGCTCAAACGGTCATAAAACGTTCAGAGAATTTGAAATTGAACCGTTGATAATCGATTATCAGATGCGGATAATCGATTATTTTATGTTGTGCATTAAATTTCGATAAACAGAATGCTTGATAATCGATTATCAGATGAGGATAATCGATTATTTTATTTGTGCACTAATTCCTGCAAAACAGAAACATATGATAATCGAATATGTTAGCGAGATAATCGATATTTTCCACCAAAATTAAAAATATGTACAGTGTGACTCAAAAGGGTTCGACTATGTTCCCCCTGACTTTGTGACTATACTTGCAAAAAGAGTTAGGCGCCTCCGACGCTCAAGTCAGTAATCGTTCAAAAAAAATGCAATATTTTATAAGTGCATGTATTAGATCATCGTGGAGTCAAGTATTCCGAGTTCACTACGAATGCGGAAGAATGACTCTTTTCTCTAAAGGTTTCATGAAGATGTCGGCCAACTGATATTTAGTTTCAACAAACTCAATTTCGACATCACCTTTGAGAACGTGATCTCTAATGAAATGATGCCTGATTTCAATGTGTTTCGTCCTTGAATGAAGAACAGGATTCTTCGTCAAGCTTATGGCGCTAGTATTATCACATCGAAGAGGGATATGATCAATACTAAGACCATAATCTGAGAGTTGTTGCTTCATCCAAAGGATTTGAGCACAACAACTCCCCGCGGCTATATACTCAGCCTCGGTTGTGGATAACGCAACACTTACTTGTTTTTTGCTAAACCATGAAACTATGGAACCACCAAGCAAGTGGCAAGTGGCAAGTGCCACTCGTGCAACCCGCAAAATCAGAGTCGGAATAACCAATAAGTTGGCATGAAGAACCTTTGGGATACCAAAGTCCTATATTCATAGTGCCAACAAGGTATTTCATTATCCGTTTTACCGCAGTTAGGTGTGATTCCTTCGGACAGGATTGATATCGAGCGCATAAACAAACGCTAAACATAATGTCTGGCCTACTTGCAGTAAGATAGAGAAGGGATCCGATCATACCTCGATACTTCTTTACGTCTACTTCCTTACCTTTTTCGTCCTTGTCAAGATGATCTGATGTGCTCATGGGAGTATCCATTGCTTTGGCGTTGTTCATTTCAAAACGTTTGAGCAATTCCTTGCAATACTTAGATTGACAAATGAAAGTTCCTTTTTTCATTTGTTTCACTTGCAATCCCAAAAATAAATTGAGCTAACCCATCATTGACATTTCGAACTCACTTGTCATTATTTTTGAAAATTCCTTGCATAAAAATTCGTTAGTAGCACCGAAAATAATGTCATCTACGTACACTTGAACTAAGAGGATGTCTTTGTTTTCACCCTTGATAAAGAGTGTTGTATCAACTTTCCCCCTTTTGAACTCATCGTCCAAAAGAAATTTACTCAAGTGTTCATACCAATCTCGAGGAGCTTGTTTAAGACCGTAGAGTGCCTCTTGAGTTTGAAGACATGATTAGGGGACTCAAAGTTTTCGAAACCCGGGGGTTGTTCAACATACACTTCCTCTTTAATAAATCCATTGAGGAAGGCGCTCTTGACATCCATTTGGTATAATTGAAAATTCATAGATGAAGTGAAAGCTAGTAATGAACGAATAGCTTCTAAACGTGCTACCGGTGCATAAGTTTCTTCAAAATCAATACCTTCTTCTTGATTATACCCTTTAGCGACAAGCCTAGATTTGTTTCTAGTTATTATTCCGTTTTCATCTAGTTTGTTACTGAACACCCATTTCGTACCAATTACGGTGTGATTATAGGTTCTTTGCACCAAGTCCCAAACGTCATTTCGTTTGAATTGGTTAAGCTCCTCTTGTATTGCCAAGGTCCAATGCTCATCCCCAATTGCTTCGGAAAGTGTTGAAGGTTCTATTTGAGAAACAAAGGCCATGTGTCCTACAGTGTCCTTAAGAGAGTTTTGAGTACTTACCCCTTGTTCGATGTTGCCAATTACCTTGTTGAGAGGATGGTTTTTAGATGTCCTCCAGGCATTAGGCATCATCGTTTCTTCCTCCTGTGGTTGTATCTCTTCCAAGGGTTGTTCCACGACTTCGTCTTGGACTTCCTTTGGGCTCTCCTTTTCCTCATTGTCTTGAAGATTAATCTTGTCCAATGAATCTGCACGATCATCACAAAAATCCTTTCTCGCCAAGCGAGCATCATTTTCGGAAAACACAACGTGAGGAGACTCCTCGACTGTTAAAGTGCGTTTGTTGAAAACTCTATATGCCTTACTACGCAATGAGTATCCAAGAAATATGCCTTCATCAGATTTTGCGTCAAATTTTCCTAAGTTATCCTTTCCGTTATTATGAATAAAACACTTACAGCCGAAGACTCGAAGATGGGAGAGGTTAGGTCTCCTTCCCTTGTAGAGTTCATAGGGTGTTTTCATGATTATCGTCTTATGATAGATCTGTTCAACACATAGCTTGCGGTACTCATGGCATCCGCCCAAAAGTATTTGGGAATCTTTGCCTCATCGAGCATGGTTCTAGCCATCTCTTAGAGACATCAATTTTTCCGTTCCACCACTCCATTTTGTTGTGGTGTACATGGAGCAGAGAAGGTATGCTCAATGCCTAGTTCGTCACAGAAATCCGTAAAGAGATTTTGATCGAACTCTCTCCCATGATCACTTCTTATGGAAGTGATTGTTGTGTTCTTTTCATTTTGAACGCGTTTAAGGAAACTTTTGAAAACTTGAAAAGCCTCATTTTTGTGAGTAAGAAATAATGTCCATGTAAATCTAGAGTAGTCATCAACAATAACAAATGCGTAGTAGTTTCCACCAAAGCTTTTAGTTCTTGATGGTCCAAAGAGGTCCATGTGTAAAAGTTGTAAGGGTCTTGTAGTTGAAACCTCATTTTTTGATTTAAAAGAAGTTTTTACTTGTTTTCCTCGTTGACATGAATCACAAATAGAGTCCTTTTCAAATTTTAGATTTGGAAGACCAACTACAAGGTTTTGTGAAACTAATTTATTCAAAAGGCTCATATTGACTTGAGCTACTCTACCATGACATAGCCACATATCGTCTTCTTTACTCATAAGACATTTCGCAAAATATGATGAAGAACTTTTAAGGTTAACCATATAAATATTGTCAATTCTAATGCCATGTAGAATGACCTTATTATCACTAAGGCGAATAACTGTGCATGATGTTGAATCGAACAATACACGATTTCCCTTGTCACATAATTGACTTATGCGCAAGAGATTGTGTTTAAGACCCTTAACGAACAAGATTTTATCAATGGAGGAGGATTCGTCCTTACCAACCGAGCCAATGCCGATTATTTTTCCTTTGTTGTTATCTCCAAAGACTACGTTTCCTCCTTTGGTTGGCTTAGTTGTAGGAATTTCGATGCATCTCCGGTCATGTGCTTGGAACATCCGCTATCAAGGTACCAAAGTGCACTTGATGCCCTCAAGCATACCTACAAGACAATTTAATGAGTTTTTGGCACCCAAGCTATTTTGGGTCCTTGTGTGTTAGGTGCAAAATGGTGGTGTGATTGACATGTTGTGAGATGCCTATGTCTAGTGAAACAGACAGGAGCTATATGTCCTATTCTATTGCAATAATGGCAAATAACGTTGGGGTTATGCATTATTCTAGGATGATAATAGTTAGAGGGTCTAAATTCATTTACCCTGTTTTTAGACGTATAATTTTGATGCAATTTTTGAAAATCTTTTCTAGGTGTTCTAAATTGCCCAACATTTCTTCTAGTGCATATTCTAGGATGTATAGCGACCTTAGGATTATTATTTCTAGGTTGAATATTAACATTGATTTTATTTTGCCTAAGTTGAGCCTTAGGTTGTTTAGGAATGGTCTCAACTTTTTCTTTAGACTCATTTTTGAAACCTATACCATGTTTAGTAGATTTCAAATTTATAAGAACATCATTTAGATTTTTGTGAGAGGAATTGAATTTATTCAAGGTGCCTTTAAGTTTTTCTACTTCATCTTTTAGAGATTTGCAAGATGTACAACCCTTGTTTGAACTCTCGGGTTTATCGGCGCTTCTTTTTCCATAAAATTTATTTTCCTCTTTTAGCTTCTCATTATCAAGAGTCAATTTCTCCAAATCCTTTTCTTTCAAGGAAAGTTGTTTCTTTAATTCTTTTATGGTTTTGGAAGTGCTGATAAATTCACCATATAATTCATTTCAAAGGCATCTTGCATATCTTCAAGAGAGAAAGAATTCTTAGAAGAAGTTTCACATACCTCTTCTTGAGTTTCCTCATGTTCCATGAGACATAAGTTGGCAGTTTCATCTTTTTCTCCGTCACTTGATTCATCCCCGGAGTCACCTCCCCAAGAGATGTAGGCTCTTTGTTTCTTGGCGAATTTCTTTTCTGTCTTGATATTTGGACAGTTGGATTTGATATGCCCAGCTTCTCCACATCCATAGCATTTGAGTTGTCCTCCTGCCGCTTTCCTTTTCGTTCATACTCTTTCCGCATGAACTTTTGGAATTTCTTAATAACGAGTCCGAGTCGTTATCTTCATCACTTGATTCCTCATCGTTTTGAGGTTGAGTCGTGGATGCTTTGAGTGCAATCCTTCTTTTCCTTTGATCGTCCAAAGGAGGGTTAAGAATAGTAGATTCATAAGTTTTAAGATTACCTCGAAGCCCGTCTATGGTGATATTTGTGATACCGATTGATTCTTGAATAGCGTCGGCTTTGGAACGCCATTCCGGAGTGAGGCTTCGTAGAATTTTCCGGACAAGCTCCTTATCCGTGAATGTCTTTTTGAGAGAATAAAGGTCATTTACGATTTTCGAAAATTGCTCAAACATATCATCTATTTTCTCATTCTCCTTCATATGAAACAACTCATATTCATGGGTTAGGAAATCAATTTTAGCTTCTCGGACTTGGTCCGCACCTTCGTAAGTGATTTCCAGTTTGTCCCACATTTGCTTGGCCGTGGTGCAACATGAGATTTTTCGATTATCATCGGGATTTACAGCACAATACATCATGTTGATGGCCTTTGCATTATTTTCCACCTTTTTGATGTCGTCCGCATCATATTCGTCTTCCGATTTTGGGACGAGTTTATCTTCAACCCTTTTAGTGGGTAGTTGTTCTCCATTCTTTATAATTTTCCAGAATAGGAAATTTTTTGATTGGATGAAAATTCTCATCCTCTCCTTCCAATAAGTATAATTAGTGCCATCAAAGAGTGGTGGCCTTGTGGAGCATTGTCCCTCACCTAATCCTGCATAAACGTTACGAGTAGAAGCCATGGATTGTTTCTCTCAAACTGTGAAGTCTTTCAGAGAGTTAGGCTCTGATACCAATTGTTAGAATATACGCTTAACGCTAGAGGGGGGGGGGGGTGAATAGCGTTTAATAAAAATCGCAGGAATACAAATCAAGATAAATGCGGAAATACAATAGTATGGAGAGAGCACACCAAATTTATACTGGTTCGCCACAAAGCGTGGTTACGTCCAGTCTCCCGAGAGACTCTCTCGAGTTTCAACTAATCTCTGTTAAGCTTCCAGGTGCTCAACACACCGTTACAAACTGAGAACTTGAATCATACAAGCCTCAATGACTCTTGCTCGAAGATACCGCACTTCAAGACTTCAAGTGAAGGAATTAATCTTTCCTTCTTACAACAACAAGGGATTAGAACTTTCCTTCAAGTGTATGCAAACACTTAGCACTCAAAACAAGACTCTCTTACAGAGTAGATATGAGTAAACTTAATACGCTCAAGAACACAACAACTTCTTCAAGAGTTTGGCTCTCAAAAACTATGAAATATTGTAATGAAAGTATACAAGCTTATAGCAGATTTGTATTCAGTTGTTGTGTTTAAATGAGAGGTTTTGAGGTGTATTTATAGCCCTCAAAGACTTAGTGACCGTTGCTTAGTTGTTAATCACTGATTGCTGATTTTACGCCAGCATAATCGATTATTGTATGTCCATAATCGATTATCTTTTTAACGTTCAAAAAACTAGACATTGGATGGCAACGGTAACTAGAATAATCGATTATTCTCCATTTGATAATAGATTATTTGACCTCTCTGGAATTCCAGATCTAGCTGGAAAATGAGGATAATCGATTATCATATAGTGATAATCGATTATCATATAGTGATAATCGATTATCTTGCTGTTCTATGATTTCCAGTTTTACCAGGAAACACAGGATAATCGATTACTGAAAATGATAATTGATTATCTGCAGCATAATCAATTATAAAAACATTTTCCAAGTGTTTAGTTGATGACCATAAATCAAGTGTGATTTTAATGAAGATAATGATTGTGGAAAATGCTTAAATTATGTCCAGAAGTGAAAACCGATGTCAAAAACCATTTTGGCTAAAATGAAAACGTTAAAAATCATTTTGTTTGAAGTGTATCAAAAATGTTTATGATATGCATGTTTTGGTAAAATGATTTTTAGAGAGAAGCAAAGACTTGAATCTATTGTCGGATCAAGATCACAATATAAAACGACTCATTTATATCTTCGCTGCTTTTTTTTGATCTTGTTCTTGTTTCTTTTGTGCTTGGACTTCGACTTTGGCCCGCTAGTTAATCTTGCGTTGCTTGTTTAATGATATGACTTGATTTTTGATAATCTTGCTCTTACGTCATTCATCGAACCTACAAGAGTAAACACTACTTAGTTTAATGAAAATGAAAGTGCGTTTCAATAATAAGTCACGACGATTTGGCATATGTCAATGTTCCATCCACGTCGGTTTGTCATTTATCAAAACCTACAAAGATGAACATAACTTTTAGTTTTAACGACTTATGAGTGTGTTCCAACACATAGTGGAAGAAAATAGCATAATACAGCATAGAAAACACAGTAGAAGAAATAACGAAATATAGAAAATAGTAGAAGAACATACGTGGCAAAAGAAGAACATAACAACATAGTAGAGACAAATACACACAAAAGAAAGGGAGAGGAAGTCAAATAAACACCTTAGGTATTTTCAGAAAACCCTAAATCGAAAATAAGCAATTTTTAAAGTAATTTTTTTAGATCAAAGCTAGGGAAATCGTTTGAAAACTAAAATAGAGAATAGATACACAAAAAATCTAGAAAGATCGGAAAAAACATCGAAGGGTTTCAAAAGAACTCTAAAATGAGAAAGACTTTAAAAAGGGCACTGATCAGAGTCAGAGAAGCTAAAATCAGACTTAGAAGACCAGGATACACCGAAGCAAAGCCGTCGATGGCCGTGAGACCTCGAGCCAGCAAAGGTCTAGGTGAAGACCTTCAAGGTATGGCCTCAAATCTTCGAGTATCAAGCACATATGAGTAATAAGAGGTGATTATAAGGCTCCAATGGCCGGAGAAGCCATGGTTTCCGGTGGGTTTTGAGGTGGGAGCGATTAGAGACGGCTAGGGTTAAGGATGGTTCGAGAGAATCTGAGAGAGGAGAGGGGTTTCAAGGGAAGCCGTCTCTGATGAGAATGAATTAGGGTTGAGGGTTAGGGAAATGAAAAAAGACAAGCAGACATCGTGGTCGTTGCTCTAAATGATCAACGACCTGGATCAAAAGAGGGAGACATATGATTTGCATAAACGGGTCGGGGGCAGGTTAAACTGCAATTGGAGCGGGTGATTTTAAATTTGAAATTGGGTTGCTGGGATGGTCAATTTTGCTATAATTGAAACGAAATAGGGCTAGTATTTAAATAGTCACTTTTCCCTTTTTACGTTTTAAAAAAATGATAAAATGATTTCTTAAAATAAATTAAAGGTTATAAATTAATTAGTAGTATATAAATATTAGATTAAAAATACTGGAATAAAGTTTGTAATTATAAACGCCAATAATTCTTAAAATAGGCTAAAATTACATTTTAATGCAATTTGGCTTTAAAAGTACCAAATCAATTTATAAAATATGCATAAATTATCATAGCTATATATTGGCATAAATATGAGACTAAAATAAATTAATTACGAAAATGATAATTTGAGGGACAATTATTGGTTTTTGTATTTCTAAAATAGGGCAATAAATGAGTTTAAAAATCTTTTAAAAATTGAAAAAAGAATAAAACACTTGGACATGCAATATATATATATATTATAAAAATATGCAAAAATTACCTTATTGGCATAAATATGAGACTAAAATAAATTAATTACGAAAATGATAATTTGAGGAACAATTATTGGTTTTTGTATTGCTAAAATAGGGCAATAAATCAGTTTAAAAATCTTTTAAAAATTGAAAAAAGAATAAAACACTTGGACATGCTTATATATATATATATATATATATATATATATATATATATATATATATATATGAAAGTATTTTGCATATATAAAATATACAAGGAAAAATTGGGTATCAACATACAACAAAAACAACAATCTTGGAGCTATGCGACCAAAGGATCAAGTGGTACCTTACCAAAGGCAATCGGGTTATAACCAGCAAAATCAACAGCTGGATAATCAACAACCTCAACAACAACAGATTGTGAGACAAGATGATAGGTTTGATGAACTTGAGGGAATGCTGAATAACAGCAACAGACTAATGCAACAACTGATAGGGACCACTAGAAAATTAACTGAGAGATAAAGGGTATTGAGGTTCAATTAAGACAGATATCAATGGCTTTAAATAACCATTCCTAAGGTACATTACTTTTAGTCACAAATCAATCCAAAAGAGCAAGGCCAAAAATAATTTAGGGCAGTGAGTCAATGAAATTGTAGAGACCTAGATATGGAGCAAGAAATTGCTCGTGAAAGCCCACCTACTGAAACACTTGTGCCATTACCCATTGAGATAGATGATTCAACAGGGTTAACTGAGGTGACGGTACAAAATGCACAAGAGAACACCAACAAAGAAAAAGAGGTTGCAAAGGAGACTGAGATATCACAGGAAACGATAGTAGAAGCAGTGCTTGTGCAAGAAAAAATCAAATCATAGGGAAGAAGAAACCTCAAGCACCACTCCCATAGAGATTTGCCAAGTATAAAAAAGATGAGCATTATTAGAAATTCTTGGAGACGTTGAAGCAAATTCAGCTAAACATTCCATTGATTGATTCCTTAACGGAAATGCTTGGGTGTGCAAAAATGATGAAGGGCTTGATGTCTCGTAAGTTCAACTTTCAAGACTTCTCCATGGTCACACTGACTTAGACATGTAGTGCTGTTGTGACGGGACCCATAGCTGTGAAACTAACTGACCCAGGGAGTTTCACAATCCAATGTACAATAGGAATTATGTATTTGCCAAGGCACTTTGTAATTTGAGGGAAAGCACAAACCTGATTCCCATGGCTATTTACAAAAGATTAGGCATTAGAAGAGCTTGACCTACTTCGATGTTATTACAGCTGGCTAACCGAACAGTGAATAGGTCCTCTGGTATTATTGATGATGTATTAGTAAGGGTTGGGAAGTTTGCGTTCCCAACAGATTTTGTCATTCTTGATTGCCAGGTTGACAAGGTAATTTTCATAACTTTGGGAAGACCATTCTTGGCCATTGGGAGAGCTTTAATTGACCGTGAAACTGGGGAGCTTAAATTGAGATTAAATGATGAAGAAATAACATTGAACGTGCAGAAATGTATGCGGCAAGCAAGTGAATTTTATCACTGCACTCTAATAAAAGCCATAGATGTAATTTTGGAGGAGGAAGATGATACATTGAACACTAACGACCCTCTAGCAGCCTATCTCATGAACTTATATGAAGAAAATGGAGAGGATTTGATAGACTTGGTGCTTGCTTTTAAAGGCCAAGGTTTTTAGAGAAAGGAGCTTGAGTTAGAGCCTTTGCACTTAAAAAAAGGAAAACTCCTCCAGCTAAGCCGTCGATAAAATACCTAACAAAGATGGAACTTGTTGGCCAAAGTTCAGGTGAAGTTTTGTAGAATGACAAATGGACTCAGTCATGGACCAGGTCCATCATGAGAGACACAACATTTATCAACCTATACATGTGAGTTGCACGTGAAGAAGATAAGTCTTAAGGATCAAGCAACAATATCTTCTGAACTAATAAAAAAGGTTGCATATTGGATGAGGAGAGGAAGTCTCCTTCTAGCAAAAGGACAATATCCGGATAAAGAATAGGGTTGGAGTTTGCATTGTTCAAGCACTCAACTTCGACGGAAGATAAACAAATGAGTCTCAATCAAACTCTAATTACTAATTCATCAAATAACTGTGGTTATTCTCTTTTATAGGAATTGCACAATTGCATAAGTGAAACAAAATTGAGAGCAAAAAGCGAGGCAATTTTGCAAGCAATTTATCTGAGATTTGAGTGTGCATTCCTGAAGGTACATGGAAAAGTTAGAAGAACCAACTTCATTATGTCTTCCTTTTATTCTAGTTATATTGTACTAGGTCTTTTAAAGTTATACCTTTCCAGCTTTCATAATATGAGCATGTGATTATTGCCTCGCTTGACATGCTCCTATAAAATTCATTAAATAAGGATTTTTCTTTTATTATTTGAATATTTAGGAATTATTTGAGTGATTCTGTGTTTATTTGCATTTATTCTTTTATTATTAGAGTTTTAGGAATTATTTACATAATTTTTTGTTTATTTACATATTACACATTTAATTAACATAATTCATAAAAACATAAAAAAGGGTATGTTTTGCATAGGAGTCGAATTTTTACATTTTTAGGTTACTAATTAGTTAATATTTAAAATGAAGAAAAAATAATAACGAAAATTCGTTACTTTAAATTTAGAATTTAAGAGTTAACTTAGTTTATTTCTAGATTGAATATGTTTTGGGTATTTTTCTTTCTATTTGTTTTATTAATAGAAAATCTGAAAAATAATAAAGCAAAATATACAAAAGGAGTAATTGTTCGTATATAGGCTAGACTATGAATTTGGGCCATTTGTTGGTCATAAACTTGGCCCAAAACCACAAACCCACTAAGATAGACCAAAAACTAGCCCCCTTGCCCGGTCCAAAAGCTACAGGTGCCTCAACGACGTCATTTGTATCAAGAAATTTGGGCCATTGATCAGGCCTGATCGGACGCTTGAGAAGAGGGGAGGTGTCACATTATATAAATGTCATATAAACCCCCCCAAACATCTGAGACCTCGTACCCTTTGCAAAAAAACCCTAATCCTTCTGGTGTAACACCGCACAACCCCGCCGTATTGCCACCGTCCGCCAGCAGTGGCGGCGGCATAAATCTAATGGACCCCAAAATAAGACCAAACCTTCTCCTCGCTCCCCTCTTTCTAACCCCACCATTGGTCACCCTCGAATATAACCCCAGCTTGTCGAATATTCGTTTGAAGCTTGGCAGCTCCGCTGTCCACGGCGGTGACTGGTGGTCAATGGCCTCCAAATTAACACCATCCACCCCCCTAGACCTCCTCTACCCAAGAACAAGTCCAACTCGTTTCAAATAACTCCCAAAATTCTCGAATTTTAAATCTAAAGCCTGAACTATGTTTGAAGTTGATTTTGTTCAAGCCGTTTGAGTCTCAAAACAAAGTTGCATGTTTGTTTTGGCCAAAAACAAGCCTGCAACTCCGTTTGAAGACTTACATAAAACCCAGCAAGCCTAATCGAAGGTGCAGCTAGTAAGTCCCCGTATGTTCCCAGTTCTATCTTTCATTTACCTCTTTGATAATAATTGTTACAAGTCCTGACTATTGGTTTTAATTAGAAATGTTGGTTAATGTTGCTCAGTCTTGAGTTTGTATTTTGGTAACCATTTATGCTATGCGCATTTTTTTGTTCTTCTGGTGATCCCATTAGATTTAGCTTTTAGTCATGTTATCCATTGTTTTAGCATAATATCCATGTTTATTTAGTCGTAATTTTGACCTTTGCATGTTAATGGTTTATCAAATAACTAGTTGTAGTTTTAATAGGGGTTAGTCTCTCATTTTTATTACTCCAAATGGTATAATAGCATCTTACCATGTTTTCCTCTAATTTCAGTATTTAATTGGAATTTTCAATTCAATAGTGTCTTGATTTCTGAGTGGGACTGTTGTTTATTCCTGAATAATAATTCAAATTTACTTAGGGTTGGTTATAGCTGATAATTAGCTAAGTAGTTAATTAGTTGAGTGAAACAGTAATTTCAGTATTAAAGGGGTAGTATATGGGTTTTATCTTAGCATTGGTAGTTTTAGGAATAAAACAAGGGTAGTATAGGTATCCTACAAGTAAGAAGCAATGCTAGAATCTTTTAGACCCTTCTAGAAGGGTAGTTTAGTTTAAAAATCAGTAGTTTAGTGTACTAACTTGGGAAATAAGTAAAAAAATAAAGGACCAAATAGTTAAAATGTAACAATCAAAAGAGGGACTAGTAGTTAAATTGAATTAAAAGGGTTGCCCTAGCCTTTGGCTATAAAAGGCACCCAAATTCATTCAAGGGGAGGGGGGGGGGGGATTAGATAGTCTGGAAAACATTTATGAAAATTTCCAGCAATAGCAAGAAAATTAATCCTCCAATTCCTGCAATTATAACATAAAATCAAAAATATTAGTTTAGTTGGAACATTTGCGAGCCTTTCCCTCAAAATTTGGGTATTTAAGACTCTAAAATCAGCAGAAAATCAAACTGTTCCATTAAAGGTCCAGCTAGGTTTAGGGTATTTTGATCTGGTTTCTGGGTTGTTTGCATCAAGTAATTTAGGTGTGGGTGGTTTCTGGGTTGTTTGTACAGTTATTTTTATGCTGGTTCCACTGATCTGACATGCATAAGCACTCCTCGGCCCAGTCCTCAAAGCTGTTCTAGGTTGGAAATAATAATTCAAGAAATAGAACATGAGGATGAAGCAGGATATGATGAGGAAGGGGCATTGAATGAGATTAGTAAAGAGTTGAACCAATTTGAAGAGAAACCCTTACCAAATCTAAATGATAAAGAGGCATTTAATTTAGGAAGCCCGGATAATGTCAAAGAAACAAAAATAAGTATCCATCTGGAGACACAACTTAGGAAAGAAATAATTGAAGTACTGCTTGAATACAAAGATGTCTTTGCCTAGTCCTACGACGACATGCCCAGATTGAGCACTCACTTGGTGGTTCACAAGTTACCCACCGGCCCAACCTGCCCTCCTTTGTCAAACAGAATTTGAGAAAGTTCAAAGCTGATGTGAGCGTGAAAATTAAAGAGGAAGTGACCAAGCAGTTTGAGGCCAAAGTCATCCGAGTCACACGATATCTCGCCTGGTTAGCCAATGTTGTACCTGTACCAAAGAAGGATGGTAAAACCAGAGTGTGTGTCGATTATCGTGACCTTAATAAAGCATGTTCGAAGAACAACTTCCCCCTGCCAAACATTCACATATTGATTGACAATTGCACGAAGCATGAGATTGGGCTGTTCATGGATTGTTAAGCATGCTACCACCAGATCTTAATGGATGAAGAAGATGCAGAGAAAACAACGTTAATCACACTATGCGAGAAATATTAATTATAGAGTTATGCCTTTTGGTTTGAAACACCGGAGAGACATACATGAGGGCAATGACAACCATTTTCCACGATATGATGCATAAGGAAATCGAGGTCTATATGGATGATGTGATTGTGAAGTCCAGAAAGCAATCAAATCATGTCAAAGATCTAAGGAAATTCTTCCATAGGCTCCGCAAGTATGATCTCAAACTAAATCCGGCAAAATGCGCATTTGAGGTCCCCTCAAGGAAATTTCTAGGGTTTATAGTCAGCCGACGAGGCATTGAGCTAGATCCATCAAATATTAAAGCTATACTAGAATTACCGCCACCGAGGAAAAAAAAAGAGGTGATGAATCTATTGGGAAGATTGAATTACATCACTCGGATCAGTGCTAAGCTCACAACTATCTGCGAGTGCATCTTTAAGCTGTTGAGAAAATATGCTGCGGTGAAATGGACGAGAGAGTGCCAAGAGGCTTTTGATAAGATAAAGGAATATTTGTCGAACCCACCGATATTGGTCCTGCCAGAACAAGGAAGGCCCTTGATCTTATATTTGACAGTCTTGCACAACTCCTTTGGGTGCGTGTTGGGAATAAACAATGTCATTGGGGGAAAAGAGCAGGCCATATACTACCTCATCAAGAAATTTACGGTCTACGAGGATAAGTATACTCATCTTAAAAGGACGTGCTGCACTTTGACGTGGGTAGCCCAAAAGTTAAAGCATTACTTGTAATCATACGCCACGTATCTCATCTCACGTTTGGACCCATTGCAGTATATTTTCCAAAAGCCTATGCTCACAAGAAGGCTTGCGAAATGGAAAATCTTGCTCACAGAGTTTGACATTATCTACGTGACTAGGACTACCATGAAAGCACAAGTATTGGCAGATCATTTAGCTGAAAATCCGATAGATGAAGAATATGAGCCCTTGAACATATACTTCCCGGATGAGGAAGAGATGCATATTGATGAAGTGGAACAGGATGAGATAGCGGGATGGACATTTTTCTTCGATGAGGCTGCCAATGTGAAAAGCGTTGGGATAGGAGCAGTGCTCATTTCTAAAGAAGGGCATCATTACCCTGTCACAGCTCTACTACGCTTTTCTTGCACCAACAACATGGCAGAATATGAGGCGTGCATTTTGGGTCTAAGATTAGCAGCAGACATGGGTGTTCTGGAAGTCTTGGTATTGGGAGACTCGGACCTTCTTGTAAACCAGATTCAAGGGGAGTGGGAAACAAGAGACTTAAAGCTCATACCATACCGGCAGTGCTTGCATGATCTTTTCCAAGGATTCGGGTCACTAGAGTTCAGGCACATCCCTAGAATTCACAATGAGGTTGCTAATGCCCTGGCTACTCTGGTGTCAATGCTACATCACCTTGATAAGACTTATGTTGACCCGATACATATCCAGGTCCATGATCAACATGCTTAGTGTAGCATGGTAGAAGATGAGCTTGACGGCGAGCCTTGGTTCCACGACATCAAGGTTATATGAGGAGAGATGTATACCTGGTACAAGCCACGAGTGACCAGAAGAGAACAATCCGTCGCCTGTCAAATCGGTTTTTCTTCAGTTGAGGAATATTATACAAAATAATGCGAGATCTGGGTTTGCTAAGATGCGTAGATGCTAGGCAGGAAACATCTATCATGAACGAGGTACATGCTGGCATCTGCGGGCCCCACATGAGTGGATATGTGTTGGCAAAGAAGATTCTCCAGGCAGGGTATTATTGGCTTTCAATAGAGTGGGATTGTATCAGCGTTTTGCGCAAATGTCACCAATGTCAGGTGCACGGAGACTTAATTTACTCTCTGCCGTCTGAATTGCATACAATCTCTACCCGTGGCCTTTCGTTGCTTGGGTCATGGACGTCATCGGGCCCATCGAGCCAGCAGCTTCTAGAGGGTAAAGATTTATCCAGGTTGATATTGACTATTTCACCAAATGGGTTGAAGCCAAAACCTTCAAGGAAGTGACCAAGAAGGCCGTGGTCGACTTTGTGCATGAGAATATCATTTGTGGATTCAGAATCCGCAAGATGCTCATCACGGATGATGGGGAAAATATAAACAGTCACTTAATGAGAGAAGTATGTCAGGAGTTCAAGATCATACATCGAAAATCCACCCCGTACCACCCCAAGGCTATCGGAGTAGTTGAGGCGGCCAATAAGAACATAAAGAAGATACTTCGCAGAATGGTGGAAGGGTCCAGGCAGTGGCATGAGAAGCTACGTTTTTCATTGTTAAGCTATCATACCACCATCCGCACTTCAGTAGGAGCAACCCTATACTTGTTGGTATATGGCACAGAGGCGGTAATCCCAGCTGAAATTGAAATCCTCTCTCTTCGAATCGTGGCCGAAGCAGGAGTCAACGACGAAGAATTGGTCAAAGCTCGATTGGACGAATTGAGTTTGATTGACGAGAAAAGATTGGCGGCGGTATGTCACGACCAATTGTATCAACAAAGGATCACCAGGGCATATAATAAGAAACCGTGTCCCAGAAATTTTGAAGTAGGTCAATTGGCATTAAAGCGCAGCCACCCTCACCAGGCCAAGGCAAAGGGCAAGTTTGCTCCGAACTGGCAAGCACCATTCGTCGTATCAAGAGTGTTTTCTAATGAAGCATTGTATCTGACAAATATGGAACGGAAATGTGTGGAAATGGCTATCAATTAGGATGTTGTCAAAAGATATTATATATGACTTTCTTTTATATCATTGTCTATACTTGACATTTGTTTGTACTTGGCATATTTTTAAAATTGGAATGACGAAGGCATTTTATTCTGCTATCTAAACACTTTATCATTTGCTAACCCTTTAGAGCTTTAGTCATTTTTTCATACCTCTCTTTCGGAACCGGTAAAAAAGTCAGAAAGCAAGTGTGAGAAGGCAGTGAAAGGAAAGGAATGAAAAGGAGAAAAGAAAGCAAAACAAAGGAAGAAAAGAAAAAGAAAGAAAAGAAAAGATAAATGAAAGAAAAGAAAGGAAAGAAGAAGAGATAAAAGGAAAAAGAGAACAAAAGAAAAGGAAAGGAAAGAAAAGGAAAAAAAAGAAAAAAAATGAAAAAGAAAAGAGAAAAAACCAATGAAGAAGAAGAAAACCAACGATAGTGAAAGAAAGGAATCGGTAGGAACTACGTTTGACCTTATTCCTTTTAAAAGGATACATAGGCAGCCTCACGGTTCAGTCTCATCAAAATAAAAATCCAAAAGTCCCCAAGCAAGAAATCGGGGTAGAAGTTGTGGTCGTTGAAAGAATTTGATTCCGAAAGATGTAGCTTTTGACCCATCTGAATTGCTTTGAGCCTTTGATATCCTTACTTTCTAACCCTATGCAAAAGCCCACGTTACGGTCCAAAAAAAGACCTTTTGATCAGTCTTCATAGATGCCCAGTTGAGCAAGTAGAAGTGATTCATGTCAGCGGCAGCACTCTGGGCCATGCAGGAAGGATAGTAAATGAGAGAGTCTTATTAGTGAAAGCCCTCACAGGCACCTTAAGGCGCCGAGAGTTGAGAGAAATAAAAATGAGAGAGCTTCATTGGTGAAAACCCCCGCGGGCATTGTGAGGCGAAGGTAAAGCAAGAAGTAACACTCAGAAAGGGGCTGTTGGTGGATGAACACTGTAAGGCAAGCCACAATATGGTTTGATTGAAGGAATTAGGTTAGAAAGGTCACAACAACAAAAGCACGGCAACAGATGGTCGGTCATCGAAACAGGCCGGGTCGACTAGGCCGAAGTGCATGGCATTATCATGAAAATCAGTCGTTCCTTTAAAGATAAGTTTTCTTTCTCTTCTTTACGACATGTAGTGAATCTGGAATTCCTTACCCTAAATACCGTTCGGAGTCATTGCATTTCATTTTTCTTTCGAGTCTCTAAAGTTTTTATTTGTTCAAGCAAACGAGAGGAATTTCAAAGTCGATTATCAGTTCCCAAAGGGACAAAGCGCATGACATCCAAAAGCGTAACAAAGATAACAGCAATGGGAGAGATTAAAAAAAATATAATTGAATGGAAGAGACAAGAGTCGGCAAAGTAAAGGAACACCACGCAAGATGGGGAGGTAAAGTTAAACCACAAAGATCAAGAGTCAATCAAGCATCATAAATAGACCGGGTAATCTCAGGGAAGGGTGTAAGGATTTCAGAAAAGGCACAGAAATGTAATACCAAGATGAGGAACAAAAGCATAACACCCTAACTCAACATTCGTCAAGAAAGGGTGCAAGGATTTTGGGAAAACAAGCAAAAGCGCAACACAAAGGTAGAAACAGTTAGCAAGATATATATACTCATCAATTAGGGGCATAAAGAATTCCGGCAAAAGGTCGGAAGTGCAACCCAAAGTAGGGAGCAAAGTAGAGGCATAAAGGGCAAGGGCCAACTTAACATCATAGATAGACCGGGCAATCGCAGGGAAGGGTGCAAGGATTTTGGCAAAGAAGCGGGAATGTAACACAAAAATGAGGAACAAAGTGAATCTACAAGGTTCAGAGGTTTGGCCAAAGCATCATACATTAATTCATATATCATCGGGGACGGACATAAAGAATTCTAGCAAAATATTGGAAATGTAACAAAATGATGGGGGCAAAATAAAGCGTAAAGGTTCGAGGGGTCAACTGAGCTGATCAAGTGATTCATCACCAATATATTCAATGGAACACAACGGAACACGACAGTGGAGAGGCCGTTTGCAACAAGAATGCCGCAAACGAACCACCACATTTCAAACTAACTAGTTTTCTTTTATTGACACAGGGGCAGAAAAATTCCAGAAAAGCCTAAGGGAGGCCATCCACGGTGGAAAGAAGGCACATGGCAGGTATGATAAAAATTTCAGGGCCCACCTGGAAGTGGGACTCAGTTAAAAATCAAATGAGGCATGGTCCGTTTAAAATATCCTCCCAAGCAAAGAGCACAAGGGGACAAACCTTAACTAGCAAACCCTAACATGAAAAACTGAGGGTTAAAAGAGGCATGGAAGTTGAGATGGAACACAATTTAAAACTTAAACAGGTGCGGGTAACATGGGCAAGCACCAATACCTCCCCACTAAGAGTCGCAGAAACCCTACTAGACAATAATCACTAGCAGAAACAACCAGAAGTTAGAATTGGCATTTAAGTTGGAACCTTCAGGACCCTCTTGAAAAAAGGGACTTAGCCTAGAACACAAACAGTCAGGGAACATGGTCATACCCAAATACTTCCCCAACAAAAGTCATCAGGACCCCCTGGAAAATGGGACGTAGCTTTAAATACTAACCCCCAACAGACACAATTGGTTATCTAATTAAGAGTTGTGAGGACCCTCCTGGAGAATGGGAAGTAGTTTTAATCACAAATCACCAGCAGAACCCAAACATATATAACTCATAACAAGACATAGTTGAAAATAATACCTTTTGAGAAACATAACATAATCTTAAAGTTGTCATCAGTTAAGAATTGTCAGGACCCTCATGGATAATGGGACATAGCTTAGTTTGAGATATTTGGTAAGGGGATTTGATTAACACTCACGGATTCGCCCAGCACCAAACTGGGGCAGGAAGAATTTCTTGTGTTTTGTTTGTTTTGTTGTGATCAGGTACACAAGCAATAGTCTCAGGGAATACTTTTCAAAAATATAAGGTTTGGTAATCAGGCACCCACCTGTAGAACAAGGGAATAGTCAAAATTTCAAGTCTTGTTAATCAGACGTCTACCTGTAGAACAAGGGAATAGTTTTCAAAATTTCAAGTTTCGGCAATCAGGCGCCCACTTGTAGAACAAGGGAATGTTTTTCAAAATTTCAAAGTTTGGTAATCAGGTGCCCACCAGTAGAATAAGGGAATACTTTTCAAATTTCAAAGTTTGGTATTTAGGCACCCACCCGCAAAACAAGGGAATACATGTCAAGTCCAACAATTCGGCATCCAACATGGAAGACGAGAAGGCAAGAAATCAATAAGGCAACAAGGAGTGCACAGGAAGAAATACAAGGTAACAAAGCGACAAGGACCAAGATTGAAGACATAGATAGGTTCTTTTTCAATCCGTAGTTCATAGCTTAGTCTAGTCTTTTTTTTATGTTTCACAACGTGTAATAAGGAAGCCAGCAAGCAGTAGCAACAGCGAAATCACAGCTCATGGTAGTCCCAGCTACCAAAGACTCCAGAACTACACTGACCTGATTCCTTTATAGCCAAGGATATGTAGGTAACCATTGAAGCAGGATTCGGTCAGGCAGTTTTCAAAATGCTTCTCATGGAACGCAAGGGAGGCAAAAATCTCTCAGTTGCTCATTTATCTTTGCCCAGAAACCCTTCGTGTCTTTGAGTAAAGAGGGGCAGCTGTGAGCATGAGATTTTTGCCTCGCTTGACATGCTCCTATAAAATTCATTAATTTAGGATTTTTCTTTTATTATTTGAATTTTTAAGAATTATTTGAGTGACTTTGTGTTTATTTGCCTTTTTTCTTTTGTTATTTGAGTTTTAGGAATTATTTGCATCATTTTTTATTTATTTTCATATTACACGTTTAATTAATATAATTCATAAAAATATAAAAAAGGCATATTTTGCATATGAGTCGAATTTTTACATTTTTAGGCTACTAATTAGTTAATATTGAAAATGAGAAAAAATAATAACAAAAATTGGTTAATTTTATTTGAAATTTAGAATTTAAGAGTTTATAAAGTTTATTTATTGATTGAATATGTTTTTGCTTATTTTTCTTTCTATTTTTATTTTTGATAATATAAAATATGAAAAATAATAAAGCAAAACATTTAAAAGGAGTAATTGTTTGTATATAGGATAGAATGTGACTTTGGGCCATTTGTTGGTCATAAAACTTAGCCCAAAACCCCAAACCCACAAAGCCAAACCCAAACTCAGCCCCATTGCCCGATCCAAAAGCCACAGGTGCTAAACGACGTCGTTTGCATCAAGAAATTTGGGCCATTGGTCAGGTCTGATCGGACGGTCAAGATGGGGGGAGGTGTCAGACTATATAAGTGTCACATAACACCACCCTAACATCTGAGACCTTGTACCCTGTCCAAACAATACCCTAATCCTTCCGGTGTAACATAGCCCAGCCCGCCGTATTGCCACCATCCGCCGCCGGCCAAAAATCGCCGGTGCCGATGGCTTAACTCCAATAGACCCCAAAATAACACCACACGTTCTCCTCACTCCCCTCTTTCCAACCCCACCATTTCTCACCCTTGAAGCATGTCGAATATTCGTTTGAAGCTTGGCAGCTCCGCCATCCACGTCTGCGACCGGTGGCCAATGGCCTCCAAATTAACACCACCCACCCCCTTGACCTCCTCTACCCAAGAAAAAGTCCAACTCCTTTCAAATAACTCCTAATATTCTCGAACTTTTAATCCGAAGCCTGACCTAATTTTGAAGTTGATTTTGTTCGAGCCACTAGAGTCTCAAAACGAAGTTGCATGTTTGTTTTGGCTTAAAACAAGCCTGCAACTCCGTTTGAAGACTCAAATCGAACCCAGCAAGCCTAATTGAAGATGCAACCAGTAAGTCTCCGTATGTTCCCAGTTCTATCGTTCATTTACCTCTTTGATAGTGATTTTTACAAGTCCTCACTATTGGTTTTATTTAGAAACGCTGGTTAAAAGTTGCTCAGTCTTGAGTTTCGATTTTGGTAACCATTTATGTTGTGTGTATTTTGTTGTTCTTCTGGTGATCCCGTTAGAGTTAGCTCTAAATCATGTTATCCATTTTTTTAGCATAATATCCATGTTTATTTAGTCTTAATTTTGACCTTTGCATGTTTATAGTTCCACAAATAACCGGTAGTAGTTTGAATAGGGGCCAGTCTCTCATTTTTTATTACTCCAAATGGTATAATAGCAGTTTCCCATGTTTTCGTCTAATTTCAGTATTTAATTGGAATTTTCGATTCAGTAGTGCCTTGATTTATTAGTGGGACTTTTGTTATTCCGGATTAATAGTTCAAATTTACTTAGGGTTGGTTATAGCTGTTAGCTAAGTAATTAATTAGTTGAGTGAAACAGTAATTTCAGTATTAAAGGGGTAGTATAGGGTTTTAACTTAGCTTTGGTAATTTTAGGAATAAAACAAGGGTAGTATTGGTATCTTACACGTAAGAAGCAATACTAGAAACTTTTAGACCCTTCTAGAAGGGTAGTTTACTTTAGAAATCAGTAGTTTTGTGTAGTACCTTGGGAAAAATGTTTAAAATGAATGACCAAATAGTTAAAATCTGAAAATCAAAATACGTACTAGTAGTTAAATTGAAATAAAAGGGTTGCCCTAGCCTTTGGCTATAAAAGGCACCCTAATCCTCCAATTCCTGCAATTATAACATAAAATAAAAAATATTAGTTTAGTTGGAACATTTGAGAGCCTTTCCCTCAAAATTTAGGCATTTAAGATTCTAAAATCAGCAGAAAATCAGACGGTTCCATTAAAGGTCTAGCTAGGTTCAGGGTATTTTTATATGGTTTCTGGGTTGTTCGTAATTTAGGTGTGGGTACTCCTGGGATTCCTGAGTATATTTGCAAGTGATTTGAGTCATTTTCAAGGATGTGTGTACACTAGTCTATTTGGAGCTGGTTATTAATGCTGTGTTGTTTACATATTTGGCTGTTGATCTCTAAAACCTGCTGCTGACTCCTTATTCCTCTTTGTATTTGGTTACCAGGTATTCCTCAGCTTTAATATGTAAAGGATCAGATCAGCAATCTCATCTACTCCACTGGATGATTATTTAATGTATGCTTGTTAATTTCTGTGTTGACTTCCATTCATGTATGAAATTTATAAAAGAATCAAATAGCAGTAGTGTCTAATTTCAGTTGAAACATGACTGTATATATGGACTATATGCACTGTCACTTGCTTATTCTGACTTTCATTCCACTAGTATGCATGATTAGTAACTTTGGACTGTACCTCTTGTTGAACATGTATGTCTGGCTGTTTAGTATTAAAGCCTATCAGGTTAATTTGATTAGTTCTAGTCATATGTTATATATGTTTCAGAATTAGCTTCTGCAGTAGCAATAGAGTCTATATGTGAATCTCAATGTCATTTTAGCATTTGGGTCCTGAAATTATGAAAACAGTTTTTGTGACTTCCTGTATGTTCAATATTTCATATATAGTTGATAGCCATTTGTTCAAGGCTGTCCTATTATTCCCTAATAACATGCAGCAAATTATGAGATATCTATTAGATACAATGCTTGTTTCTTCTAAAACTCTAGAACAATTCTAACGTCCAGGCGTGCATTTGCAGTACTATGTGCAATTTGATAACGGACCTGGTTAAATTCATCCCCATTTGGCTGAATTACAGGCCCAACAATTTGTTTGAACACCACAATGCTCTTGTCCATGGTCTGGATTCAAATTGGAGACTTGGATCTCTTATTAATTGATCAAAAGTTATTTTTTGAGACAAAGCGTAGGAAAAGTAGTAGCTCATTTCAAGGATGGACTTGAAAATAACAATGGGATGTGCCGCGCATAACTGAATCCAAATTATGTGGCCCTCGTGAATTGCTTATTAAAATATTTAGTGAATGCGCGACACGCCGTTTTGCGAATTTCACGCTTTTCCCGCAAAGATAATAACGCGATAGTCGCTTTTAGGAACGTCTTTAATAATTTAATCTCCTTAAACATGGGTGCGCATTTATGTGACCCAAATGCAAATCTCAACGAAGTTAAAAAGTGTGAAAAGCACGGGTCCATTTATGTGACGTTGTTCGCGGCACGTTTAACGCCGTTACAATTTCTTTATAAATAATAATAAAATTGGTTGAAGATTCAAAATGCACATATCTTCATAATTGTATAAAATCGGATAATTTAAGCCAAATATAAAAGTTGAGCGACCGTGATAGAACCACGGAACTCGGGAGTGCCTAACACCTTCTCCTGGGTTAACAGAATTCCTTACTCGAATTTCTAGTTCGTGGACTATTAAACAGAGTCATTATTTCTTTGATTCGCGATTCAAACCAGTGACTTGGGACACAATAAATCTCCCAAGTGGCGACTCTGAAATCCTTTAAATAATTTAATCCTGTGTCGATTGTGCTTGAAATGGGAAAAACTCCCTTATCTACGCCCTTCGCCGGGTCGTGGATAGCCAAAAGGAGGTGTGCCACATACAATTTAGAGTTAACTTGAAAGAGTCGGAACAGTTGAGGCTGTGTGCCACACTGGGATTAGAGTTAATCCTTAGGTTTTCAAAGAATTTTTGTAAATGGTGTTTTGGCTCAGTGATTTTAGTGGATGTTTGGAAAAATCCTACTGAGTAGTAGGTCGTGGTTTTTTCAACTTATTAGCCAGGTGTTTTCCACATAAAAATATTTGTGTTCTTTATTTTCTATACTTTTAATTTCGGAAACAGTAGTAGTTGGAACACATAGAAGAACTAGGTTCTTCATAAGCAGTTTAAGTAAAAAATTGGGTACCACACAAACCCCCCCCCCCCTCTATTATGTGGTATTGACGTTTAGACCATAAATTGGTATCAGAGCAGGTTATCCTTGAAGAGGATAACACCTTAGGAAAAGATCAACATGATTGCACCACTTGGGAACTGGGAAAGGCAATCTACTTCCAGGCCTCCACTTTTCAATGGACAACACTATTCTTGGTGGAAGAATATGATATGGGATAACATAATAGGAGAAGACTATGAACTCTGGGACATAGTCAGTGATGGTCCTTTAGCAACCACAAAGAACAATGAGGAAGGAGTGGATGTGCCCAAGACAAGGGCTGACTGCACTGCTTAAGACTTGAAGAAGTAAGAGAAAAATGCTAAGGCCAAGAAATGGCTTGTATGTAGACTAGGTCTAGATGAGTACAGCAGGATCCAAAGCTATAATACTGCTAATGAGATATGGAACACTTTGCAAGTGGCTCATGAAGGAACACCTCAAGTGAAAAGATCTAGAGGAACACTGTTGTATTCTCAATATGAGAAATTTACTATTAAGGAAGGAGAAACTATCCAAGATATGCATACTAGGTTCACTACATTGGAAAATGAATTTAAGTCTCCTGGAAGAATTATTCTTGAAGAAGACAAGGTTGAAAAAATCCTGACGAGGGTTTTGTGAGTCTCATTGGAAAGCAAAATCACTGCTATTCAGGAATCCAATAATATGGCTACTTTTAGAATGGGTGAACTGATTGGAAATCTTACTGCGTATGAATTGAGAAGGCAAACCATGAAGATGGATACACCCAAGAAGGAGAGAAGCCTAGCTCTCAGAATTGCTGAAGATTCAGATCTGGGAGATGATAAGATTGCCATGATTGCTAGAGATTTCAAAAAGTACTTGATGGGAGGAAAGTGTTCTTCAAGAGGTACAACCTTCAACAAATCAAGAGCTCTTGAGAAACAACCAACGAGGATTGCTACAAGTGTGGTAAGACTGATCACATGATCAAGAATTGCCCTCAATAGGAAATTGAGTTGAAGAAAGAAAGGGCTGCACGAAGGAACATGTTCAACAAAAAAGGAACATGGTTCAACCAAGTCTATGGTTGCTGCTTAGGGAGAAACCTCAGATGAAGACTCGGAAGATGAAGCTGAAGAAGAGCAAGCACTGATGGCCATCATAGAATCAGATGATGAACAAAAGGTAAGTATTCTTCATCTCAAAGACAAGATTATTTTTTTGTCTAAATAAAGTTTGGCTGAGCTATACTAGACTTCATTGATGATTCTAAAATAATTAATAATGAGAAAGAAGTTATTTCTAGGGAATGTGTGATCCTAAAAGGAAAATGCAAAAGTCTAGAGTCTAGGGCTAAGGAGAGTGATACCAAAAATACTGAGTTGAAGAACCATGTTCTTGAACTTGATAACAGTGTCCAAGAACTTAGGTCTAAAAATTTAAAACTTAAACTAGGAACAAGAAATAAGAAAGCTAATCACACGTATCTCAATCTGGAAAAAAATCTGGGAAAAATGAAAGATGAATTGTAGAAGAAAGATTAATTCATCAAAGTCCTAAAGGAAGATCTAGGAATGGTGAAACAAGAACTAGGCAAAACTTGAAAGTGGAACAAGGCTTCTGATGCACTCTCGTGGCTGCAAGAGCATCATAGTAGAAACAAAAGAGGACTTGGCTATGGGAATCAAGCTCCAAAATGAGACCCTAAACCAAGTACCTCACACTTACTAAAAATAAAATCTGCACACACTGTGTAAAGGCTGGCCATTACTAAAATGAATGTAATGCAAAAGAAAAGGCCAGTCAAATGAACAAAGCTTTTGTTCAAGAGAAACACAAGCTGCCTGGATGGGCAAGAAGGAATCTGATTCATCCTTTTGCATATAGAAAAGGACCCAAACTAGTTTGAGTTGCTAAGACTAACCCCTGATTTGTTTTTGCAGGTCCAAATGAAAGGGAGGAGCCAGATATTGTATATGGATAGTGGCTACTCAAAACATATGACTTGGAACACGGACCAATTTCTTTCACTTGAGGACCTAAAGGGAGGTAATGTCTCCTTTGGTAATGGAAAGAAAGGTGAGATCATTGGGGTTGGAAAGGTTGGTAAGACTTACTCTCATTCCATTGAGAATTTCTACTCGATAGATGGCTTGAAATATAACCTAAAATGTGTGTCACAATTGTGTGACAGAGGTAACTTTGTAGCGTTCACCTCTACAAAATGCTTTGTGATTAACCTTACCACTAATAAGATTGTTTTGCAGGGAAAAGAGTTAACAATACTTACATTGTATATTGGTCCACTCTTTCAGAAAATGAATTCACTTCCCTAAGTATGGTTGTTAATGATCCTCTTCTGTGGCACAAAAGACTTGGTCATGAAAGTCTAAATCAACTAAACAAATTAGTCTCCAAGGACTTGGTGATAGGGTTACCCCAACATCAAGTTAAAGGAAGACAAAGTTTGTGAGGCATGTGCAAGGGAGAAGTGGGTAAGATCATCCTTCAAAACCAAGAAAATGGTAAGTACGTCCAAGATGTTGGAACTGGTTCATCTGGATCTTTGTGGTCCAATGAGAACCATGAGCAGAGGTGGAAAGAAATATGTAATGGTACTTGATGATGAGTATTCTAGATTTTTCTGGATACTATTTCTAACCTCCAAAGATGAAGTATTCGATAAGTTTACTGCCTTTGTTAGAAAGACTCAGAAACAGTTATGAAATCAACTTGCATCCATTAGGTCTGATCATGGAACTGAATTTAAAAAGGCAAAGCTTGCTGAATACTCTGATGAAAATGGTGTTGATCATAACTTCTCTACCCCTAGGACTCCTCAGCAAAATAGAGTAGTTGAAAGGAAGAACACGACCCTTGAGGATATGGTAAGGACCATGCTCCTTTCTAGTAAATTACCTCACAACTTCCGGGTAGAGGCTATAAACACAACATGCTACATTCTCAATAGATGCATGAGTAGACCTCTTGTAGATAAAACTCTCTATGAGTTACTTAAAGGGAGAAAACCAAGCATATCCCATCTTAGGGAATTTGGTTACAAGTGCTATGTGCATAATAATGGACAAGACTCCCTAGGTAAGTTTGATCCCAGAAGTGATGAGGGAGTGTTCTTGGGATATTCTTCATACAACAAAGCATAAAGTATTTAATAAAAGAACTCTGGGTGTAGAGGAAAGTGTAGATGTTGTACTTGATGAAAATACAATTCTTTTTAAGAGACAGAAACATGAAGATAAAGCCATTGGATTTGTAAAGGCATTGACTGAATCCCCGACACAAGTCAGAATGGCATGAAAAGAAGGATCATGTGATGGAACAGGTCCTTATAATAAGGTCAACCTGACAGGGGAACTAATCAAGGAGAAATTGAATCAAACCCGCAAGAGGAACCTGTTTATGAACCTGTTACTCAGCAAAAGAACATAGGAGAGACATCTAGCAGAAACCAGTTGGTTGTGAAACCTCACAGTTGGTTGATTAATTAAACCATATTTTCACTTGCATTTGCCCCATTAGCCATGAGATTTTCACTTGCATTTCCTCACTGGCCATGAGTAATTATATAAATCTGGGATTCACAATGTGTATGCAACTTTTCAATGATGCCAAAAGGGGGAAGAAACATTATGCTTTACTCTTTATTCTGAATAATGTGATATTTATAACCTAATTAAACCTGGTCCTTGATGATAAGTTAAAATTCTAAGTTAAAGTGTTGATGGGTAAGTTGAGTTCCTATAGGTTCTTTGAGCAGTAAAAGATAAGAGTTTGTCATCATCAAAAAGGGGGAATTCACTAGCCCAAGTTCAGGTGAAGTTTTGAAGAATGACAAATGAATTCACTCATGGGCCAGATCCGTCATGAGAGACACAACGTTTATCAACCTATACACGTGGGTTGCACATGAAGAACATAAATCTCAAAGATCAAGAAGCAATATCTTCTGAACTGATCAAAAGGGTTGCATATTGGATGAGGAGAGGAAGTCTCCTTCTAGGAAAAGGACACAATCCGGATAAAGGATAGGCTTGGAGTTTGCATTGTTTAAGGACTCAACTTCGATGGAAGATCAACAATTGAGTCTCAATCAAACTCTAATTACTAATTCATTAAATAACCGTGATTGTTCTCTTTTACGGAAATTGCACAAACACATAAGTGAAACTAAATTGAGAGCAAAAAGCGAGGCAATTTTGCAAGCAATTTATGTCAGATTTTAGTGTGCATTTCTGAAGCTACTTGGACAAGATAGAAGAACTAACTTCATAGTGTCTTTCTTTTAATCTGGTTCAGTTGTAGTAGGTGGTTTAAAGTTGTATCTCTCCAGCTTTCATAGAAGCAATTGTGTTAGGGACTTTGAGTATTCAAGTTAGAGCTAACTTGAAAGTGTCGCAACAGTTGAGGCTGTGTGCGAGACCGGGATTACAGTGAATCCTTAGGTTTACAAAGAGGTTTTTTAAATGTTGTTTTGGTTCAGCGATTATACTAGATGTATGGGAAAGTCCTACTGAGTAGTAGGTCGTGGTTTTTTCACCTTTTGAGCAAGGTGTTTTCGACGTAAAAATTTGTGTATTCTTTATTTTCTGTACTTTTAATTACGAAAATAGTAGTAGTTTGAACACATAGAACAACCAGGTCCTTCATAACCAGTTTAAGCGAAAAATTGGTACCACACAAATCACCCTCCCTCTTGTGTGGTATTGACGTTTAGAACATAAGAACTGAAATACCTAACACCTCATCTCAGTTATGCTTTTTTGGGATCTAACTCAACTTTCCTGTTATTATCTTATCTACTTTGTTAGATGTGCAGGCAGAAAAGCTTTTGCGGGCACTGATGGAGTTCAAGACTGCAATTGGTTGGACCATTGAAGATATGAAGGGTATTAGCCCAACATTTTGTATGCATAAGATTCTACTAGAAGATTGGCACAAACCTTCCAAAGAACATCAAAGAAGGCCTAACCACAATATTAAATAAGTGGTGAAAAACGAATTGATTAAGTGGTTAGATGCGGGAATCATCTTCCCCATCTCCGACAGTAATTGGATTAGCTCAGTTTAGTGTGTTCCAAAGAAAGGCTGTATAAGGTAGTGAAAAATAAGAAGATTGAGTTGATATAAACATAAATAGTCATAGGATTGCAAATCTGTATGGATTACTGAAACATTAACATGGCTACTCAAAAAGACTATTTCCCATTACCTTTCATTGATCAGATGCTAGATAGATTAGTAGGGAGGTCTCACTTCTACTTCCTGGATGGGTATTTAGGGTATAATCGTTCACCTGTCCTTATGGTATCTACACCTTTCGGAGGATGCCATTTGGCCAATGAAATGCACCCATACATTCCAAAGGTGCATGATAGACATCTTTCTACATATGGTAGATGAAATAATAGAGATTTTCATGGATGACTTCTCAGTGGTGGGGAACTCATTCAATGGTTGCCTTATGTGTAAGGCCCCGTGAAAATTTTATTCAAAAACCTGAAATCTTATAGTTCCAAGTTAAGGATATCCATTAGAAATTTATGAAGTTCAGCTCGCCACGGTTCAGACCTTTTGCATTGATCTGTGCATTAAAAAGTTAAGGAACAAAGTTTTTCTGAAAAGCGCATTTTGCGGTCCATTATGCGGTTACATAATAGCTATGCGGACCACATAGTCAGTACAGAGTGGGTCAATATGCTGATTAGTGTTGAAGTCAACGATATAGCTATTTATGCGATCAGATAATCAATATATGGGCTGCATAGTACAAAATATCCTTGGAATTTTCGAGGGGCAGTTGTGTGTCTATTATGAGACTGTAGAACATGTATGTGGACCGCATTCTTGTGGCATACCCGGGCAGAACGTTCAATTTTTTAGGGCTAATTTTGTGGTCCCTTTTGCTAGCTGTATACGACAGCAGATTTGGTCGAGGCTCTTATTTTCTAATTTATAAAACTCGACCCATCCAATTAAAAACACCCTATTAGACACCTTTTATGCTATTTTACTACAAATATAGTGAGAGACGGAGTTCTAGAGGGAGAAACTAACTCTTACCAAGTTACTGCAATCCTTGCCCAAATCTTTGGAGTCTTTCAAGTAAAATTTGCTAGGCCTTCATCCTAAGAGGTAAGAGATTGTGCCCTAGTCTACGATTTCGAAATTTCTGTTAAAAATAAGTGATTAACAAGTGGGTTCATGGGTATAAGGATTGAGTATCTTGTATGCATGAGTGATAATGGGGTATGGGGAGATTGTCAATTAAAAGGATAGCAATTAGGGTGTAAGATGATAAAGATCTCTCACAATAGGGTCCTAAAATAGCAATGCACAATTAGTGCTTGATAATATACTCAAACGATCTAGAATCTTAATCATGTCTCTAATTATTGGTTCAATTTTAAATCTTCATGTAATAGATCAAAGTTGCTACGAAATTGCAGAACTATTGTAAGGATTTAAGGAAAGCTCTAGTGAAGTATGTATGGCTAAAACCCTCTCTTCTTAGAAATTGAGCTCTGTTGGTGTCTATGCAAATGTGGTAAGACTAAAATTTAATTGATGTATTGATTTTTATTCAACATGAATTGGTTTTGGAAATATATATATATATATATATATATATATATATATATATATATATATATATATATATATATATATATATGCATGAAAGGTTTGCCTCAATGTGTGCAATGTACTATTATTGATATTTAAAGATGTGTGAAGAATATGAACCATATGTTGAAATGCCGAGACTTCACGTCAACATTAAAACTAAGATTGTCATGCCAACTATGTGAAATCTTATCTATTCTTACAACTTGAGTTGCTTTTGTATGTGCCTACGATCCTAAATTACAAAGTTAATATTGAAAGCGGAAATGATGTGATAATTGTGGCCCTCAATGCCTATGAATTCATATATGTGAAATTAAGATTGAAATGAGATGATTAAAGAGAAAGGAACAATGTCTTGGTAATGTGTCCTAGCCAATTGGGCCACGATCGGATGCCATGCCGCACACATGGTGGTATTGTGCTAATATTGAATTTCAGAAAGTGAGAATGAGATTGTGATTGTGGTACATATCTCAAATGAGGAAACCTAGCCGATCGGGCCGTGATCGGAATCCTCTCAAGAAAGCGATCAAGTTAATATTAACCTCCTCATTCTGAAATCCTGGTTTGATGATTTTTCTATAATGTGACTTTTATGGTTTGTTGATCTTTATCTCCTGATTTTTCATTTGTCTCATGCCCTGATGCTCTGATTAGTTTTGGTAGGGATTTTATCTTTTGGATCCTTTTTATGCTACTGAGTATTTATTTTCATCTCATAGTAACTTTGATCTTCAGTACTTGCATGTATTGGGCTATCCTATTCTTGCTGAACCTTTAATTGCTAATATTAGCCTTTACTTTCCTGATTTGATTCATGAACTTAGTGTTCAATTCTTTCTACGTGTTTCTCATTCTCAAGTTTTTCTAAGTACTTTAATTGGGTTATTTCTGCAAGTTAAGTGTTAATGGATGGTTTCCCTCTTTTGGTCATTTTGATTCATTGTCTTTGACATTGACTGGTCATCCGGAATAATCTTTGGTTGCTGAAAAATCCAAATTAAGATACTATTCCAAAACCTGAATAATACTAGCTAATTCTTAAACTTCTAATAAGCCTGATAATCCAGACCAGACCTTAGCCCATAACTCAAGCACAATTGACCAGAGTTAGTGAATAAAGAAGGTTAAAACTTCAAGTTAGTTAATTAGGAAAAGAAATAGGGGTATAAGGGGAATTTGAGCAAAAAGAATTTGGTAATTACCCCTAGAACATTCTAGTAAGGGACTTAGGCACAATTTCAGCCTCAAACTTGAGGCACAAGTCAGGAAATGAAGGATCATTTAGGAAAAGTTGAAATCTGAATCAGGGACTAAAAGGAAAAACAAGGAAAAGGTGTTGCCCTAAGGCTCCACTATAAAGAGAGACAATCTGAACATTTTGAAGGATCCTTTTTATTGAACTTTAGAGGGAATTTTTGACCTTTTGTACATTTTCGATCCTACTCTTCTTCTGAAGTTTGAGTTAATTAGGATATACACACTAGTTTTCCCTTAGATTCTTCAGAAATTATCAGTGTTGTCCTTAATCCTTTGGAGTTTTGATTTTCTCAAAACCCCTGTTGAAATCCTGTGTGTATTGTTCGATTGGGTGTTGTTTTGCTTGTTGATTAATCTCATATACGCTTAGGATTCTGTTCTTTTCCAACTTCCGGGTACATTTCGATGTCTATTAATGTATGAAGCTCAAGTAAAATATGTTCCTGAGTGTGAAGATCTGCGTCTGTTATTTTTCCTTCGAATCTTCATCCTGTTTACCCCTTCTTTAGTTTAATATACCAAATGATAAGATAGTTAACCTTGTTGTAATTAGACATCTGGATTGGTTCATTTTGTAATAACTGAACATTGGGTTTGATTTATCTTGTATTATCTGGACATTTGAACTACTATTTGTAATATGTATAATTAATAGTAAGGTTAGCTATTGGTATGGCTGGTTCAGATGTTTGTTTCCTGGTTTTGCTTAGAAATATTGGATTTAGGAAATATTGGCTTGGTAATTACGCAAAGATCAAAACATTGTGTAGTGTTGTAGTTCATTTCAACTTCAATACATTTAGCAATAACTCGTTCTGATTTATCTAACGTATTGTAATCAGCACCATAATTGAATTTTGGAAGCTGGATTCGTATACTCCAACTGATGAGTATTATGGATCATTTAATTCAAATTTATGACTGAAAACTGATACAAAATAATCACTAGTGTCTTCCTTGTGAACATTGTTGATATGTTTTATAGCTAGTCTTGTGTATAATTTCAAACCAAAAGAAACATTATTGAGATTTTTTCATAATGGACTCCTCCGTCCAAATTAACTCTGGGCCTAATTGAAAGGCCCACCACTGGCCAGATACAATGTATGTTTCTGGGCAGGCCAAAATTTGAGGCCTAGCGTGTATAATCAGCCATGAATGAGGCTGAAATGCAAGTATTAAAATTCCAGAATATGTTACCCATGTATAAATGATTAGGATACTTAGGCACAAGCATGATAAGAGAACTTAGTATGCATTAGGATGTCCATATAAAATAAAATGAGCCATGTTCATCTAATCAAATACCACGAGGTTCCATAATTTAAGAAAATAATTAGAAAATCGGAAGTGTCGTGTAGCAAATTTCACGGCTTTCCATGAATTTTAAAGACGTGGCTGTTGTAGGCGCGAGTTTTCTAATAAAATAGCTTCCAAAACCAGGGTGCGCATTTATGTTACCCAAATCCAACTCTCAATTAATTAAAATATGTCTAAAATTGCATGCGTATTTATGTGACGCATTTCGCGATGCATTTTAATAATATTAGGAAATTTCCTAAAATATATGTCAAAAGCGGGTAATAATTTAAAATTGCATTATAGGTTTAAACAGGTATGGCAAATCAAATCTCTAGCCACTTATAATGAGTTTAAGCGACCGTGCTATAACCACGAGATCTGAGGGTGCCTAATACCTTCGCTCGGGTATTAAAATTCCTTACTCAGAAATTTCTGGTTCGCAGACTCCTATTAGGCCGTCGAAATTTCCTCGATTTGGGATTTCAAATAAACCGGTGACTTAGGACACCAAAAGCCAAACCTATCCCAAGTGGCGACTCTTGAAATAAATAATTAATCCCATCTCGAATAATGTCACTTTAATTGGAAAAACTCCTATTCACGTGTCATCTTTCGGGGTATCCACGTGTAAGCCAAAAAAGAGGTGTGACAACATTGAAGACAAGCGGGACATGCGGTACTTGCGATTTTGCATCAAATTTGAGCAATTCGCATTTCTTTTTCAATCACTTTGAACTCACTTCCTTTGTTCTTTTATTTCTAGATTGATATGCACTCTTGCACCCTGAGGTGAAACCTATTCGGACACCAAAACAAACAAACGAACAAAATTTTTTGCCCCGGTTTTCACAGGAAAAATTTTGTGAGTTATTTGCAACAAAAATCAAAGCTATTTCTTTATTGAAAACAATGAAAGTCAGGATTGTTTATCTTTGGGAAAGATTTCCAGGTTATGCTGGTAGATGGCTAGGTTATGTCTTGAAAGGAAACTGGTCCCCGCTGGGGATAAAAAGAAGATCCATGGGTTATGCCGGGAATGGAATAAAGAGTCCTTTCTTGGGATGAAAAGAAAAATCCACGGGTTGTGCCGGGAAGAAACGAAGAGATCCTTGGGTTATGCTAGGGAGATTCGCGGGCTATGCCGGGATAGGAAGAAAAGGTTCCTGGATTATGCCAGGGAGATCCACGGGTTATGGCGGGATAGGAAGAAAAGACTCCTAGGTTATTCCAGGCAGATCCATGGGTTATGGCGGGATAGGAAGAAAAGACTCTTGGGTTATGCTAGGGAGATCCACGGGTTATGTCGGGATGGAAGGAAAAAGGCTCATGGGTTATGCCATGGGGATCCACGGGTTATGTTGGGATGGAAGAAAAAGACTCCTGCGCTATACTAGGGAGATCTGCGGCTTATGCCGAGAAGGGAGGAAAAGGGCTTTTGGGTTATGCTAGGGGAATCCACGGGTTATGCCGGGATGGAAGGAAAAGGCTCTTGGGTTATGCCAGGGAGATCTGCGGGTTATGCCGGGATTGGAAGAAAAAGGCTCCTGGGTTATGCCAGAGTGATCCACATGTTATGCCAGGATAGGAAGAAAAAGGCTCCTGGTTTATGCTAGGGAGATCTATGGGTTATGCCGAGATTGGAAGAAAAAGGCTCCTGGGTTATGCCAGGGAGATCCACGGGTTATGCCAGGAGAAGAAAAAAAGTCTCCTAGTTTATGCCAAGGAGATCCACAGGTTATGCAGGTATAGGGAAAAAAAGGCTCATGGGATACGCCAGGGAGATCCGAGGGTTATGCCGGGATAGGAAGAAAAATACTCCTGGGTTATGACATGGAGATCCACGGGTTATGCCGGTATAGGCAGAAAAAGACTCTACTGGGGTAGAAAGAAGATGATCCTCGGGTTATGTCAACGAAGAAAAGAAAAAGACCCTCAGGTTATGCTGGGGATAGAAGGAAAATGACCCTCGGGTTATGCTAGGGATGGGAAGAAAAGACTAAAACCCTCAGGTTATGTTGGGGATAGAAGGAAAATGACCCTCGGGTTATGCCGGGGATGGGTAGAAAAAGACCCTCATGTTATGCTGGGGATAGAAGGAAAATGACCCTCGAGTTATGCCGGGGAGGTCCACAGGTTATGCTGGGGACGAAAGTAGATGATCCTCGGGTTATGCCTGGGAGGTCCACAGGTTATGTTGCGGACAACTAGGGAACGTGGTCCTTAGATTTGGAGGGATGGAGTTAAGGATTGGGGGTCCTATGCTACCATGATTTGTGTGATTCTCCTTTTCTTCTTTTCTTTTATTAAAAGTGCGGGAAATGATTGAAAAAGAACTTCCCTTTTGATTGATCATTGTTTCAAGGCTATTCGTAGCTCATGCGCATTTCCTTTGGTTGCATCTACTATTTGTCTAATTGTTTTGGATTACACCTGTTTAAGATTTTCAAACAAAGCACGATTGTTAGTTCGAAACGGTGGTCAGTTTTGTGGACTTGATTTCTTGAGCCCGGCCTCGTTTCTGCTAAAAAGACCTCTAACTTTCAAAAATTTTCCTTGCTGGTTGGTTGGGAGAACTCATCATTCAGATTTATTTCGCCTTTGTAGGCCTTTTGGTTGTGATTTCTTTGCCTCAACTTCCATTTCGGAACCTTTGGGTACCTTGGCTTTTGAAATTTTGTCTAGACATCTAGCCCACTGGTACTCGACCTTTCTAACTTCATTTCGCCTTCGTGGACTTTTTGACTTTGATTTTCTTTCATTCAAACTCTTTCTGCTTCCAAAGCATCAGCCATCATGGCCAGCTAGGATCGGCTAGATGTGCCCCCTTAGACTGGGTATTATCTTCGGTCCTTACCAAGCGAGCCCTGTGAAACTAGTCTTGCCCTCTTTTCTTTTAGAATAGTCATAGAATCATAGTTAAATCGAAAGCGATTCAAGGAAGAAGTATGCAAAAGCAATCATATGGGTTTAAAGAGAAGCATCCTTTTCGGGGAAAAAGAAGGACTTATCTGGGGGTGCATGCTGACTTCAAACGACTATGACATGTTTCTCGGACTTGATGCTCGACCCGTAAAACATTTCTAGCTCCTCATGAACCGCATTTCAACATTTCAAAACTAGGGAACCTTGCACGGACTTTTTGATGGTGATATATCTTCTTTTCGGCCGACAGCATCCTTTGCTGGTTTTCGCCAATCAACCTATCTCATTTCTCTTGTCATTATCGCCCCATAGTGCTCATTACGATTTTTCACTAAGAGGAATCTCTAATTTTCATTTTCTCTACTTTCCATCACCTTATGGTGCCCGAATGTTTTCACCGATAAGACTCTATTATTTTATTTATCTCAATTTGAATGATATCAAATCCCAACAATGGGGTTTGTCGCTCCCCTACCTTTACCAATCAATCGGAAGGACTAAGGCCAGGTTTTTGGGTAAAAAGGAGTCTGGGTGGAACTACAACTTTGGAACCGTTTTGGCGGGTTCACGGCCGAACCATTACATCATCTGCCCCAGTTTACAATTTTTGGGGAATTGGGATTTTTTTTGGTGTGACTGAACCTCAGGGAGAGGCTACCTACGTATCCTTTAAGAATCAAGTCAGATGTACTTCAGGAAGTTTTTCCTAAAGTAATTTTGTTTTGTTTTGTATTATTTGTTTTCATTTTACATCATTTTTTCTCTTTTTCTTTTTTTCTTTTCTTTTTTTTAATAGCACTTTCAGGTTCTAAAGAGGGTGATCAAGGAAACTTAATCGGCTCAAAGGGTTTGCGAATGATTGATAGTGCTTGGGGGTTAGCGGAAAAGGAAAGCCTTCGTCATTTCTACCATACTGAATCATTACTGCAGGGAGTTTAGACGTAGTACCTTTTTGCTGCATCTGCATTCACTAAAGCTTCGTGATCATCTCCTTCGATGTTGCTCAAGTACAATGCTCCTTTGGGTAATATCTTTCTAATAATGTACGGGCCTGTCCAGTTATGAGCAAATTTTCCTTTAGCTTCCTGATGGTGAGGGAGAATGCGCCTCAATACAAGCTATCCAACCTCAAAGTTCCTGGGGCGCACTTTCTTGTTATAAGCGCGGGCCTTTCTTTGTTGGTACAACTGCCCGTGACAAACCCCAGCCATTCATTTTTCATCAATTAACGACAACTATTTCAGCCGAGTCTTGATCAACTCACTATCCTCAATTTCTGCATCGGTGATTACCTGGATTGCAGGAATTTCTACCTCTGTGGGTATATCAACTTCACTTCTATAGACAAATAAGTATGGGATTGCTCCTACCGATGTGCGCACCGTGGTGCGATATCCAAGTAGTGCAAAAAGCAGCTTTTCATGCCACTGTCTAGAGCTTTGAATCATTTTTCTCAGAATCTTCTTGATGTTCTTGTTAGCTGCTTCAACAGCACCATTGGCTTTGGGCCGGTAAGGAGTGGAATTTCTATGTGTTATTTTGAATTGTTCACATACCTCCTCCATCAATCAGCTATTCAAATTTCCAACGTTGTCTGTGATTATGGTGGCTGGGATTCCAAAACAACAAATTATATTAGAGTGCACAAAGTCCACCACGACTTTCTTGGTGACTGACTTAAGTGTGATGGCTTCAACCCACTTCATAAAGTAGTCAATAGCAACCAATATAAATTTATGTCCATTTGAGGCTTTTGGATTAATTGGTCCAATGACATCCATGCCCCAGGCAGCGAATGGCCAAGGTGCTGACATAGGATGCAGTTCAGCTGGGGGTGCATGAATCAAATCACCATGCACCTGAAATTGATGACATTTCCGAATGAAGGTGAAGCAGTCCTTATCCATGGTTATCCAATAGTACCCTGCCCGAAGTATTTTCTTTACCAATACATACCCGTTCATATGGGGCCCGCACACTCCCACGTGTACTTCATGCATAATATTTCCGGCTTATTCAGCATCATCACATCTTAACAAGTTGAGATCCGGGGTTCTTTTATACAAGACATCACCGCTCAAGAAGAAACCACTTGCATGTCGTCTAATGGTTCTCTTTTGATCTCCAGTGGCCTGCTCGAGATATTCTTGTGTTTTCACAAATCTCTTGATATAATAACACCATGGCTAAGTGTTGGGTTCTTCCTCGTCTATAGTACAGTACCCATGCCTTTCCCTGATTTGGATTTCCAAGGGATCGATGTAGGCATTTTTGGGGTAAGACAACGTCGAGGCCAAAGTAGCGAGTGCGTCGGCTAACTCATTGTGACAATGAAGAATATACCTGAACTGTATTGACTTAACCATTTTGCTGAGATCCTCCACATGTTGTCGATAAGGTATGATTTTGACATCTCGAGTTTCCCACTCCCCTTGGGATAACCAAATGATTAGATCCGAATCCCCCATGATCAATAGTTCCATGACGTCTTGTTCGATAGCCATATTCCTACCCATTATTCAGGATTCATATTCACCTATGTTGTTTGTGCAGAAGAACCAGAGCCAAGCGTGGCTGGTTAGTGTTGATCAGTGGGTGGAATTATGATTGCCCCAATTCCTACACCTTTCGCATTTACCGCTCCATCGAAGAACATTTTCCAAGCAGTGGTGTCCTCAGACGTTACCTCCGCCGAATGCACCTCTTCGTCCGGGAAGTAAGTATGCAGGGGTTGGTTTTCCTCATCAACTGGATTCTCGGCTAAATGATTTGCTAGCGCCTTGGCCTCCATTGTTGTGCGAGTGACATAGACTATGTCGAACTCAGCGAGCAGGATTTTCCATTTTGCCAATCTCCTTGTAGGAATCGGTTTTTGATATAGGTACATCAAAGGATCCAGCCTGGTTATAAGGTAGGTGGTGTGGGCTTGCAGGTAATGCCTCAGTTTCTGAGCGGCCCAAGTTAACGCACAACAGGTTCTTTCTAGCAGGGTGTATTTGGCATCGTAACTGCTAAACTTCTTGCTATGGTAGTAGATGGCATGTTCCGTCTTTCCAGTGATATCATGCTGCCCGAGAATGCAACCAAAGGAGTTTTCCAAGACTGTCAGATATAGAAATATTGGCCTTCCTTGCTCCGGCGGGACTAATACTGGCGGATTAAACATGTAATCTTTAATCTTGTCAAAAGCCTCCTGACACTCATCCATCCATTTGATTGCTGCATCCTTTTTTAGCAACATGAATATGGGCTCGCATGTGGAAGTCAACTGAGTGATGAATCGACTAATATAATTTAGTATCACTAACAAGTTCATTACATCCTTCTTGCTTTTCGGAAGGGGTAGATCTCGAATAGACTTTATCTTTGTTGGATCCAACTCAATACCCCTCCGGCTAACTATGAACCCCAGAAGCTTGCCCGACGGGACACCAAATGCGTATTTGGATGGATTTAATTCCAAATCGTACTTGAGTAGCCTTTCAAAGGACTTTCTTAGGTCCCCCACATGATCACCTCGAGTGTTGGACTTGATAATCACGTCGTCCACATATACTTCTATCTTCTGATGCATCATGTCATAGAAGATAGTGTTCATAGCCTTCATATATGTTTCCCTAACATTCTTTAAACCGAAAGGCATAACCCTGTAGCAATAAGTACCCCAAGGTGCGGTGAAGGGAGTTTTCTCGGCATCTTCCTCATCCATCAACACCTGGTGATATCCTGCGTAGCAGTCCACGAAAGACTGTATCTCACGTTTAGCGCAGTTATCAACAAGGATGTGGATATTGGGTAAAGGGAATCTGTCTTTGGGACTAACCTTGTTCAAATCTCTGTAATCCACGCACACTCGGGTTTTCCCATCTTTCTTTGGCCCCGTGACTGCATTGGCCAGCCATGTGGTGTACTAGACCACTCGAATTACTCCCGCCCCCAACTGTTTTGTGACCTATTCTATGATCTTATCACTTATATCAGGCTTAAACATTCTATGTTTTAGTTGGACTGGAGGGCATTCGGGGTAAATAGCCAACTTATGAACCACCAAATCAACACTCAGCCCTGGCATATCATAGTATGACCAAGCAAACACATCTCTGAATTCAGACAAAAGTTGGATCAGTGCGTCCCGAATTTTCTCATTTGCATGGATGCTTATTTTGGTTTCCCTAGTTTCACCGGGACGACCCAAGTTAACCGGTTTGATATCATTTAGATTTAGCTTAGGTTAATTTTCGTAATGTTTCGATTCTCAATTGATTTCCCTAAACGCCTCTTCTTCATCGTACTCCGGTTCTTGGTTCATTATTTCACAATTAGGCGGCATGTTTGGATCGGGCACGAAGTCCGCAAGCCTGTCATGTTATTTAAGGCTGCATTATTAGAACTGAAAGAAATGAATAAAAAGAAAACAACAAGAATCAGAAAGAATAAAGGAATATAGACGATGAAATATTGATTTCATTTATTTGGAATTGTAAGCAACAGGGTTTACATTTGCAAAACTAAAAGGACAAAACATTAAAGTAAAACATCTGAGTTGCACCCTGAGATAACACGTGATGCAGAAAAGATGGCAAGACAGGACTACCAGGCCACCCGTCTGATAGGAAATGGATTAGCCTTCCAATTTTGCAACCTGGCATCTGGTCCCATGTATAGCACCTCAGCACGGCTCGAGCCTTCTCTAAGTTGAACTATGTGGGTTTCATACAACGATTTCTCATTGCCCCACATATTTCCTCAATTTCTTCAACAGTGAAGGTCTTATCTTCTTCCTCCTGACTATTCTTTGGATTCACTAATGTTTTAAACAAGTGTGGCAGGGATTGAGACAAAGCCCATCCATCACGCTTTCTACGATTCACCCATGTTATATCCTCTGGTGTTGGGTGGAAGCCTAACCTAAATAACTTCTCTATAGTGGGCAAAGCAATCGGCTAAACTATTCCTTGTAACGAACTTCCAAAGCCCTTCCTTGGTTTGAATCCTTGTTGTATCATCTGTCTAGCCACCATGATTGAGGCATTGGAGAGGAAAGGCTGGGGACAGGGTTTTCCCACTTCATGCTGATCAGCCACCACAATTTTGAAAGCCTACGGAGTGATCGCGGTAAATCGACTGCTCATCTTCTCCATGGACCATAATTTCTTAGTTCTCATGTTCAAATTTTAACATATGGTGCAGAGTAAAAGGCACAGCTCCTGCTGCGTGAATCCATGGCCTTCCCAGGAGGTAACTGTAGGATGTGTCCATATCTAACACTTGAAATGTTACCTCGTAATCAACTGGGCCAATTGTTAAGACCAAATCCATCTCTCTGATTATGTCCCTTGTAATTCCATCAAAGGATCGAACACATACATTGTTGAGATGAATCCTTTCCATCCCGATTTCCATTCGCTGTAATGTGGAAAGTGGGCATATGTCTACCCCAGAACCTCCGTCCACCATTACCCTTTTGACATAATAACTTTCGCATTTTACTGTTAAATGAAGGGCTTTGTTGTGGGCGGCTACTTCTGGAGGCAAGTCATTTTTACTGAATGTGATATGATTGATAGCAAAGGATCTTTCCGCCATCCGTTCCATTTGTTCCACAAAGGTTTGAGCTGGCATGTAGGCCTCATTGAGAGTTTTGTCTAATAATTTCTGGTGCTCAGGAGATTCCATCAACTAGGATAGTAAGGAGACTTGTTCAGGGGATTTTCTAAGCTGGTCTACTACTTCATAGTCAGCCATTTTCATCTTTCGAAAGAAAACTTCCGCCTCCTTGGCGCTCAATGGATTCTTGGGTGGGAATCTCTTCTTGGTGGCACTGTTCAATTCCTCCAAGTCAGAGTATTTCTTCTCATGGTAGCTTTCTTGAGTTTTTCCAATGATTTCTTCGCCTTTATAAGTCACCACCGTTTCATGATAATTGCAAGGGACTGCAAACGAATCTGTCATAGACCTTTGGTGTGAGACCAACCACCACAGGCGCACTCAGCCTTGGCGGATTTGGTAGACCCCGCACCACATAGGTTCCTTTAGGTCCGTACATCTGAGCATTCCTGTTCAACTCAAATCTCTTTGGGGGACTCAGAGTCAACTGATTTTCCCGATGACCTCGTGGGACATAAAAGACAGCTTCATTGACATGTGTCACCTCAGTTTTATCCTCAACCTTCTTTTCAATTTCAGGGTGCGTTGTCTTGTTCCTATTTTCCTCTTCAGCTTTCTTGGAGGCAGCTCTTGGCCTTTCATCTGCGTCAGCAATGGAAATTATGGCTTTATAAGCCGGGTCGAATTCTTTTCCTCGCAGATCATCCCGATTAACGGTCCGTTGTTATGGGTCGACAATGGGTTGTTAGTCACATTCGGGACATCTTCATCCCTCAACACTATTTTCCTTTGCTCTATTAGATCTTCCACAGCTCACTTCACAGCTGTGTCATGTCCTCCAGCCCTCGAATGATAAGCACACCGGCCACCCCGTTGGTAAGAAGGTGATTCAGGGTTTTGTCTGTTAGTAGGCACAGACTGCAATAGACCCAAATGGACAAGTTTTGGGAACAGGCTTGAGTAGGACTCCCCAATCGCGTAAAGTTTTGCCTTTTGGGTAGCTCTTTGGGGCGAAAGTTATTTTGAGGCGGGCAGGGATTATAGTGGTTTTGATGGGGAGGATGGTTTCTTGGAACTTGTTTCCTGTTGGTCTGCTGCTGTGGTCGTGCAAATGGTTGAGCGTTCATAACCGCATAAGGCTGAGGAGCATAAGGCATGTCTTGGTGAGGATAATAATGTTGAGGGGTTCTTCCCGAGAATATGGGCCTAGGGGCATGATGCCTTCTCATACTTGATGCTGCCATCGAGGTTTCTTCTTTTTTTATTCATTGTGCGCCCTCCCGCCCCAACTTGGATGACCTAGGAGGTTGCTCTGATGGCCGACTAACTCAAAATCCTTCCCGTTTTCAAACCATTTTCTACCATTTCGCCAATCTTCATTGCTTCTGCAAAAGGCTTGCCCAAGGCCGACGTCATATTTTGAAAGTAATCCTCTTCCTGGGCCTAGAGGAAAACAATGACCATTTATATTTCATCCATGTGCGGCTTCACCCTCGATTCTGGTTCGTTACTTAATAGCATATTCTTTGAAACTCTCTGAAGGCTTGTTCTTTAAATTTGCCAAGGAGTTCCTGTTGGGTGAAATGTCGATGTTGTATTGAAATTGCCTTACAAAATCTCTTGAAAGATCGTCCCAAATGTGCCATCGTGAGACGTCTTGGTCCATATACCATTATGAATCAATGACTATTAAGATTTCTCTGAAGTACGCCATCAACTACTCTTCTTTTCCGCCTGCTCTACGCAGTTGGTTGCAATACTTGTTTAGGTGAGAAATGGGATTGCCATGACCATACATTTTGAACTTTGGCGTTTTAAATCCCATAGGTAGGTGCACATGTGGGAACGTACAGAGGTCTGTGTCAGAAATACTCTTTTGCCCACTCAAGCCTTGCATATCCTTTAAAGTCTGCTCGAGGCTCCTCATTCTTTTTGCCATCGCCTCAGATGTGAACACTTGAGGGCGGACTTCAGAAGGTGCTCCAACAAAATTGGCCGGTATGGTGGGCTGTCATGATATGATGTTTGGATGACTAATGGGAATAGTGGAGGTACCACCTGATCTAGGGAAGAGCTCACGGAATCCAGGGATGGCGCTCAAAGGCTCTTTTCCATTCGTCCATGCATCCCACATCTCCATGACCCTAAGGCGTAGGATTCTGTTTTCCTCGGCTGCTGCAGACTCTAAGGCCTGGATGCCTGTAATTGGGCTATCTTGTAAGATGGGAACTACCGGCAAAGTCATTTCGCACGACATTTCTGTACTTCCTTTTGATCTGGTAAAATACCGGTGTGATGTCAACTTACCACAGACCAATCATCGTTTCTAAAAACCTAAGCTAAATTAAGGCAACAATCGGTTAGTTTGAGATAGATAACAAATAGGGAATCACACATTGGGGTGTGATGCACCTATATAGTTAAACGGATGTCTACATGTTTGCAATGGTTGTATGTGCCGTCCCTGCTTTTATTCCGTTTTCCTTTTGATTTCCACTCTTTGTTTTTCTTGCTTTTCTCCCATTTTGTTTTTATTCCTCTCTGGTTCTTCTTTTATTTTCTTCCTTCTTTTGTTTCTCTTTTGGTGTTTTTCTTTTCTTTTCTTTTTCTCTCTTCCCCTTTTCCTCTTTTTGTTCCTTTTTGTTTTTTCATTTTCTAGGGTTACAGTCAAATGCTATGAAGATTGCCTACGTATCATGCCCCCGCATGAATCAGACCGAGCATAGTTCATGAAAATATTTTCAAAAGTAAGGAGACAATTTTTTGGGATTTCCAAATTTTCATTAATAAAACTCCGATTATAAAGGTGCTAGATTATTTGCTTTTTTTAAAAGGAAAATTACAAAAACATACTCAAAATGACAAAATACAGACTCGATGACTAAAACTAGGTCAAGAGTACATTAAAGCTTCAAATCCTGGGATCGCGGGGCGTCATTCTGCATCGCCGTGGGCCTACGTGCAAGTCCCCATTGTAACTGCTCCAAATCATTCATAACCTGACGAAGTTATATCATCAATGTAGCAAAGAAAGTGGTACGACCCATTTGTTCAATGGCCTGACATTTCATGACAATATAATCTGAAATGCCTCTAATACTTTCCTTGGTCCAGCCCGTTTCTTGGAGTAGTCGGCTTATCTGTTGGTTACGGGCTTTTAGCACCTGGGAGTCATTGAAGTGATTGTCTCACAACAGTATTATTTCCTTCTCAATTTCGGCGATTAGCCCATAGCATTGGTCCCTCTACGCCTGAAATTCTTTGTCCTGTAGGGTTGCCTTATCTGCAGAGGCATTTCTCTCTTCATACTAGCAATGGTTCCCTCATAATTCCTTTTCATTTATTGTAAAAACTGGGCTCTTTCCTTTGTCTTTTTGGCCCATTGTGCCTGAATTTTTGCCATGTTCCTTTCAGATTTCTCCAATTCTTCCTGGCATACTATGACTTGCTTCTTCATCCCTTTTATTAGTCTCTCATCAAACTGGCTTCTTTCTTGGTTTTTAGCATCTATTCTCATTTGTTGGATTTGGGCCTTGAGGGCTTCATTCTCTTGGGTCAACTACTTTTTTTCACCTTCATCGGCCGGGGCTTGCAAGCTATTTTAAAACAAGAGATCCTGAACCTATTTTTCAAATACTCCTATTCGGGCCCTATATTACTTCTCTTTAGCTAACCAATCCCATTGCACCTGTGCTTCGTCAGTGAAGTATTGAACTTGCAATATCTTGGCGGGCCTCTCAGGAATTTGAAACCATTTGCCAAACAATACCAAGTATTTAGGGTCTACTTCCCCCTTAGCCCGATCATGTACTATGCTTTTAGGTTCAAGGTACCTGCATTTTTTCCATATTTGGCGTATCTTTCCTTCTGGGAAGGCAGCTTTTGGGCCTAAGTCGATGACTTGTTTACTCAGATCGTCGTCACCATGGACGGTTTGGAATCTTCCTAGCTGCCGCAGGACTCGGTAAGGAGCGTAGGGTTGGATGCTCTGAACGCCCATTAAAAAAACTTATAAGGCACTTCTGATATGTACCTAACCTCAGTAGCGGTAAGCCATCCGAAAGCTCATTCAATTTTATCCGTCGTGAAAGATATCAAGCATGACAACCAAGCCTCGGTTCCCGTGGGGAACTCAAGCCTGTAACCCGGGTCTCAAATTCTTCAATGCAACTCAACCCGATCAAACCATAGTTCATGTTCCCCATTTGATGAAAAAGGTGCTCTTGGATCCACAATTGTAATAACAAATTGCAACCCTGAAAGAATTCCATACCCTCTCGGCACATGGTTAAGGCTCGATACATTTCTGCCACAATCAATGGAGCCACTGTGCTAGTAGGCTTCTTTATGGCGACATCCAACATTCCTACACGGTCAATGTCTATATGACCCTCTTTTCTTGGACAAACCACGATTCCTAGGAAAGCTACCATGAATTCCAATCCCCGCCGGGCCTCCCATTTATGTTTGTTTCCGGTATGCGTCAAATCAGTATTGGGCTCCTCAAAACCTTTCGGGTTGCCATATTGGTGGTATAAGAAATTAAGTGTGCAATACCCTTCTGATATATGTTTATCTTGAATGTCTCGACGAATGCTCAACAAGTCCAAGAATCTGTGGATGGTTATCGATTTCGGTACCTATGGATATCTACTCCTGAGGTTCTCGTTAAGACCCGCATATCCTGCAATCTCCTCTAGTGTGGGTGTAAGCTCAAAGTCTGAGAACCATAATACATTACGGGTTGGATCCCTGAATGGTATCAGTGATTCAATAATATCTGTTCTTGGTTTGATGTTTAATAATCCGATGAGACCACCCAAAATCTTAACCACGGTTTTTCTGCTACCTTTTCCCAAATCATTCCACCACATATGGAGCTGCAAAGGAATCTCACTCAAGTCTGAGAAGGGTTCGATGTCAGAGGTACTCATACTGCAAATTTATCTAAAGGGGATTTATTGATTTATTTTGACCTAAAAGAGAAAAATGACTATTTTTTGCAAAAAAAAATTCTTTATTCTGGAAAACAAGGACTTGGTTTTGCCGATACGGCATTTCAGCACTTTTAAAAACAAGATTTTAAGGCTGTGCCCACAAACAAATTAAAAATGCTCAGGGTGGCTGTTTTTGCAACAACAGCCTTCCGACACCCTTTTGGGGACATTTGGCTTGTTTTAACAAGAACGGCATCGGCCAATTTATTTAGGACAACAATTAAAACTTTGACATTTTTGGCTATTTTACCAAAAGGGAGGTTGGACCCGGGGAGGGGTTGCCTACGTATCTCTTACCAGCGTAGTTTAGGAAAACTGTTTTGTCAAACAATTTTTTTTTAAAAGGTCTCTTTGTTTTTTTTTATTTTTTATTTCTATTTCTTCCTTTTTTTTCAAAAAATCTGGCAGCGTTTCGGTGCTATTTGAACATTGATTTTCCAGAACAAGTGATTACTCTCATTCAGCCCCAACACTGCTATTAACTCAATTTTCTCTTATTATTTGCGAGCCGGTCAACATGAGAATCAAAAGCAAATAAATGCACAAGTACCACGTAATATACATCAGGATGGTTTTTTCATTTCAGGTCACCTGTTCTAGACGGACCCAACCCCTGTGTTGAGTCCCCTAAGCCAAATGCACGTGATACAAACAAATATTCCTACTAAGGATCCGGCATGAGGTTTCGTTATACTAGGGTTAAACCCTGGTTTATTGTTCTTGACCTGGCTTACCCGAGCGGACAATTCGAGCCGGGATGGCAGCGTACCGGTGATAAAGAAGCTCCGCCGACTTAGCAACTTATCCAAACCTCATTCTAAATGGAAAAAGACTCTAAATAGAAGACAAGTCACATAAAGGGCACCTTCTCTATGATGTATAAGACTCAGAAAGAGGAAGGGATTCCTAACAGTTCATATATACAATTCATCCAATATCAAAGTTGGAAAACATTTAGCACGTATAGCATAGAACGTGTAGAAAAATCAGAAAAGCCAAATATAACAGTTATACTAAGCTCGAATTCTTGAACCCTGAACCAGAGATTCTGGGTTCTCTTCCCAGCAGAGTCGCCAGAGCTGTCACACCTCCTTATTACACGGTTACCCAGAAAAATAAATGTATAAGGGAGTTTTTCCATTTAAAGTGACATTATTCGAAATGGGATTATTTATTTAAAGTCGCCACTTGGGATAGGTTTGGCTTTTGGTGTCCCAAGTCACCGATTTGTTTTGAATCCCAAATCGAGGAATTTTTTGACTTCCCATATGGAGTCTGCGAACCAGAAAACCTAAGTAAGGAATTATTTTGACCTAAGGGAAGGTGTTAGGCACACTCATATCCCATGGTTCTAGCAAGGTCGCTTACACTATTATAATTGGCTACTATTCTGATCTTAGTACATGTTCATCCTGTAGTGCAATTTTAATTATTTACCGCTTTTAATTGAAATTTTTAGGAATGTGAACGTCGTTTAAAACGTGTCTTTGGATCGTGTCACATGAAATGCACCCGGATCCAAAACACATTTTATCCAATATTTTCGGATTTGGAATTGGGTCACATGAAATGGACACCCGTATTTAGTAATGTAAAATTATTTAAATACACCTAAAGTGACCAACGTATTATTATCTTTGCGGGAAGCCGTGAAGATCGCTAAACGGCATGTCCTAATTTTCTATGTATTTTAATATAAGCATTCAATAAGTGTCACGCAATTTATGGGTTTTATTTGGCGCGACGCTTCTTGTTTTATGTTTTTAGAAGGACAACCTAGAGCAAACTATTATTTTTCTACCAAATTTGTCTCTAATAAAACCTAATTAATTAATATTGTCAAATTCGGGCCACAAGTTCAAGTCCGGGTTCAAACAAAATGGAAGAACCTCTTAATTTGAACCCGTTACCTAACTCGAAAGCCCAATTTTAACAATTATTTTTTAAAATTTTAACTTAACAGCTTGATCAATGGGATGAGGCCTTCATTAACTTGGGCTTTGAAATTAGCCCCAAAATGCATTCAATTTCTGGAATTGGGCTTCAATATAAGCCCAACCATGCATATATTAATTCTGAGACTATCACGGTCAAAAAACTATTTACAAAGTAATCAGACCAGGCGTTGGGTCTAATTCCCTAGCTCAAATGTTATGGGGCCAATCGAAATGGAGATCAGCATGCCTAGGAGCTTAATAGTTCCTGATTTACCAACTAATCCACATCTTAGCATTAGTCATATGTGATCTTTGTTTACATGTCAATTCAAACTCAAATAAGGAATTAATACATAATTGAAATCCTGATAGTTATTCAGATTTAATTCACAGGCTTATAGCATTGTAGTCTCGAAGTAGAAACTTAACAGTAGAAGTTGTAACTGGTTTCTGCATCAATTTGATGAACATAATAAGGTTGGTATCATTAAGCCAACAATCTGGATCCAAACCACAACTATTCTAACAGTTTAAATTGAATTTACCTACAGCTAGTATCCTGCTCGCAATGTTCATACACATCTCAACATAATTGTCCGTATAGTCCAAATTAACAAATTACAGTGTTGACAAACCGGTTCCAAATATAATAGTTACATGTCTCAGATCTAAATCAGCTACTAAATAAAGAAGAGGAATAATAAGACTATAGTAAACTAGTTAAAACAAGGTTGAATATGAGAAGTCATGGACAGTCTTCATTTCACTCTTAAATAGAGTTATACAGCAGAGTGGGAGCAAGAAAAGTACCTGAGTTAAGGCAAAATGAAAAACCTATGAGTAGGTAAAAAGGAAACAATAACAGCAACAAATCCATCCAGCAGATGCAGCAATGAAACCAAACTCAAAACCCAGGAGCAAATAAGGATTTTTTTATCAAGTAGACCAGGATTCACACAGCCTTAAAAATGGATTCAAATAGTTCCAACTTAAATCATTTTGCACTTTTGAAAACTGGAACTAAACTGGACAATTTTGGAAAAGTAGTCGATGCTAATCGAATGGTATTTCTGCCTATTTTTGTGTTTACGAATTTTCAAAAGTTTTCCTTAGAATCAAATCTGTTTTTTATTTTTATTTTTTGCTCTTGTATTTGTGACTAATCCAGAAGGGATTTTTGTAGACACTTTTTTCTCCCTTTTCAGTCAAGATACCTATGCCTTTATAGGCAAGTAAGCTAGGGCAAAGTTTCAGCTTTTATTTTACCCTTAGTCCTTTCGATATTTTCAATTTAACCAATCAGTCCCTCCATTCTTAACTTGTTAGTCAAGTTATATCAATTAAAACCAAAATTTCACATTTGAACCCCATTGTAGAATGTTCTAGATTTCAATTACAGCATCATGTTCTAACTAGGAAAACCTACACTACCGCTCATTCAACTGGAATTATTAAATCACCCAAGCTGAATTTCATAACTAGCTATCCTTAGATTTAAATAAAATTAATCGATCAAGGGCTAGCCAAATCAGCTATATCCAAACCAAATTAACTAATCATATTAACTCTAATCAAACTAGGGTAATTCATGAACTAGCAATTACTACTAAACAAAAAACATAAAAATCAGAATAAAAAGAACCTTTATAGATCAACTAGTGAAATCAGATACAAAACCAACCAGAAAAACCAAGCAGATGGAGAAAAATTAAACAAAAATTAAGAACTAAACAAACAAAATCAAAATTTGAAGGACTTAACACAAACAATCAAAATTTAAACAACAAGACCTAAAAAGCCTGGATTAAACTAAATAAAGATAAACCAAAAAGAAAAGAAAGCTTACTTGGCTTAACAACAAATGAACGTGGTGTTTTAACTTTAACCTAGACCTATCTAGACTCTTATTAACTTACAGAAAGGTAATCGAAATTAAAACTAAAAGAAACGAAATCAAAAAACTTATCTTATATTGAACAGCGGTCCTTCATGCATTGTATTGAAAACTCTGAAAACCCTAGATCGAAGAATCGAGGGATTCAAGCCAAATTTGAGGTATTTCGTTCTGGGATTTGGGGTGAGGGGTGTAAGGAGATCATGTGGTGTTAATTTGGTGAAGTTTGGAAGTAATGGTGTTTTGGCCGGATTTTCAAATCAATATTCGAGACTTTCTACTAAGATTTGAGGGACGGGGCTTGGGTATTTAGAGAGAGGAGGGGAGAGGATATTTTGTTGTGTAAATTTGGGACTATTTGGAGACTGGCGCCGCCGTGGACGGTGGAAAAGCCTCCGTTTTGATTCAAGATTCGAGACAAGCGGTTGGTATTTGAGGGCTGGGATTTAGGGCATTCGAAAAGAGGAGGAGGAGAAGATTAGAGGGAGTAATTCTGTGGTTGATCGGAGCATCACCATCGGCGGCGACGATTTTAAGCCGGTGGAGGACGGCAGAGGGACGGCGGAGGGATGGTGGCGTTACATCGGCATGGTAGGGTGTTTTGGGAGAGGGTGTTGGGGTAGGGGTCGTCTATCCGACACTTATATAGCCAGAACCTCGTTAGTTCTCATCAGTTCGATTAAACAACATCAACGACTCTGAATGATCTAAGCCATACGGCGTCGTTTCAATTGGGGCATAGTGGACCGGCTTGGGGAAGCTTGGGTCGGGTATTGTTGCGTTTGGACGGGTATTTTCACGGGTTTGGGGTTTGGACTGGTGATTGGATTAAAGGGTGGCCCATATTTGGGTCTTTAATTAAGACCACAAAATTTAAACTTCTTTCTTTTCCCTTTTTTTAATTATTTTCCAGATTTTATCAAATTATAAAAATAAAAATAAACAAGACCAATTTTAAGCTCTACAATTAAAATAATTTAATTTTTAAAATAGCCTAAATCCTATTTTAAAAATAAAACTAAGTAAATGTAAACATGACTACTATTTTTGTTATTTTCTCTTATTTTTATAATGTCAAATACTAATAAACCTAAGAAAAATGCAAAAATTAGGTCCTAAATGCAAGTGTACTACTTTTTTTGTATTTTTATGAATTATATCAATTTAAAATGCACAAACATGCGAACAAACTTAAAATCAGGCAATTAACTCCTATAAATGCGAATAATAAAAGAAAATCCTAATTCAAATAAATTCTATATGAATATTTAAAACGAGACAAAAATCACATGCTCACAGCGATTCGAGACTTGTTTTAATAACGTCGCAATTTTCTTTTTAAAAAAATAATTAAAGGCGGCTAAGGTTAAAATTTGCACATGGATAAAAAATGTATTCAGATAATCAAGCTAAATATAACTGTTGAGCTACCGTGCTAGAACCACGAAATTACAGAGTGTCTAACACCTTCTCCCGGGTTAACATAGTTCCTTACCTGGATTTTTGGATAGCAGAATGCTAAGCAGAGTCAAACCTTTCTCGATTCAAAATTTAAACCAGTGATTTGGGACACCATAAATTATCCCAAGTGGCGACTCTAAAATCTCTTAAATAAATAAATCTCATTTTGATTGTCCTTAAATTGGAAAAACTCCCTTATCTATGCCCTTAGTCGCTGTTGTAGTGTTAAAAGGGAGGTGTGACAGCGCCCCCGACAAAAGGGATGTTAGTACCATGGAATAGTACTAGAATGTATAACTAAATTCCACTAAGTTAGAAAGAACTTCCATACAAGAATAAAGCAATCATAAGTACAACTCAAAGGAGACTTTAAATGGCCACACATTTACAAGCAAAGGAAGCATACAATTTTCACATTGTGTTTTCATAGCTTTTATCTTTTTGGGCGTCTCATATTGTTCATCATTGTTCAAATTACCACTGATCTTGAACGGAGTCCGATCTCGACCCGATCGGCTAGGTCGGCTCGTTTGAGACGTTCATTTCAATCACAAATTCATTACCACCATGTGCTTACTATGGTGTCTGATCACGGAACGATCGGCTAAGCCGCCCTACCAAGACGTTTCCCTTTCCCATCAATCATCTCATTTCGATCTATGTTTCCCATAATTAATTTCATAGGCACTTTAGGCCACAGCTGTCACACCATACATTCGGCACTAGGCCACATCTCACATCATGGCCAATTTCAATGCTAGGTTTGTAGTTTAGGAAAATGGGCGTACACAAGTGTAGTTTAAACTTGCAAGCATGGATACAATATCACATAAATAGCACAACATATGCATTTTCAATTTCAATTTAAGGTCTAGACATTTCGATTCATTATCCATAGCCTTTGCACCTTTCTTTAAGTTAGCAAGAATAACATGTTAATCATATTGACATATACTTTTCACGCATATGAGATGTACAACTATTCGATTTTGATCTTACCTCATTCACACAGCTAACAATATAGCTCAATTTCTAAAGACGGAGTTTTAGCCATACATACCTTCATATTGCTTTCCTCACTCTTTATAAAATTTTATAACTCTTAGCACTTCGATCTATTGTATAAGAATTACAAATTGAATCGAGAATTAGAGAGAAGATTATGACATCAAACGCTAAAGGTGCATTGTGATCTTAGGCCCTTTCCAAGAGTAATTTCTATCATTTTATACCCCTAATTCCCATCTTTTCCGTTTACCACCTTCCAATATTCTATGGTGTGATATGCATGCAATAAATTCATTTTTATACCCATAAATTACTTCACTAATGATCCCTTATAGCTAAGTATAGATAAAATAGCTGGGGTGATGAAATCTTACCTCTTGGGATGAATATATAGGTGTCTTCACTTGATTATCTTTAATGTATTAGCAAGATTTCATGAAATAATTTTATGGGAAACACTTTCCCTCTCTAAGACCCTCTTTTCTATCTCTCTAAAAGTACCAGAGAATATGCTCAAATTAGATATAACATAGGATATATCGATAGGGGGTCGGGTTTAAAATATTAAAAAATAGAGCCCCGAGTTGGATCTGCAATCACAAAAGTGGAAATGCGGCTCGCAGAATGGACCCCAAAAGTGCTCCTAAAAATTTGAACATTCTATCTGGGTTTGCGGCAAAAATGCGGTCCGCATTCATGTTCTGTGGTCACAAAGTGCACCGCATAATTAACCTTCACAAATTTCAAAGAAGTTATGCGATGAATTTGCGGTCCATATTTTGATTATGCGATCATATAATTGACCACATAGTTGACTTCAATTTTGTCCAACACACTGACTCACTCTACGGCAGATATGCGGTCCGCATACTTGGTATGCGATCGCATTATGGACCGCATATTTGTATTTTTTTTTAAACTTTAATTTTTGATTTTTAGATGCATAGATCAGTACAAAAGGGCCCGAACCGCAACTTGCAAGCTCGCCGCAAAGAATTTTACACATTTCTAACACATATTCTTATTTTGGCACTTTTTGAGTTTTGAGCACAAGTTTTTCGCTGGGCCTTACAGTTTATATATTGTCAATAGTCAGTGAACTTTTCCACTTAAGCTTTCGAATAAAAGACTAAGTGTCTCAATTCACACTGAAATCTCTCTGAACCAAAACCAACTAAACCGATAAGTCGTATAATATCAGTAGAATACAAAAGGAGCAGTAAAGAGGGGAACGGGACTATAACTCTCAAAATAATCGTTCGAATTATTATAGAGCCCGCTTTTTATGGATTTAATGGTGAATCCTAAAGTACTAGCTAAAATAGGATTAAGCACAAGACCCATATTAATCGGCGCCGCCATTGCAAAACACGAATTCATGAATTAACACAAATATGTATTTACAATCATATTCATTCTAAATATCTATAATACCCAATATCATTTTTCCTTTGTTTTGTGCCTGCTTATTATTATTAAATAATAATTGAGGGTTTGTTATTTATAAAATAATATATATATATATATATATATATATATATATATATATATATATATATATATATGTATTATTTTATAATTAATATTTATTTTAAGAACAGGAAAAAGAATTCTATTTTAAATTTGAATTCAATCGTTGTCTTCTGTGAAACTAACTGATGTGTATTTCTATGTGTAATTAACTATTTGTTAATCGTTATTTAAATTTAAATGAAGCACCCTTTGACAAAGGTAGTAAAAAATTGCTAAGCAATATTAAATACAATATCTCTCTGTCTATCATTAGATTTATTTATATACATCAAATATTCGTTAATTACTTTCTTCTAAATCCTTTATTTTTTTGGGTTGAGTTCTTGTGGTTGGGAAATCAAAGAGTGCGACTTTAATTTCTAAAGTACGCATTATATCCTGAGGATATATTTTCTTTTAACCATTTTTACTGTATAGGAAAAATTACTATCCGAAAAATAGTTTCCTAGAAATGCCTAATCTACTCATTTTAAATTTCTTATTAGATTATCTTACTTGAATTTATTCTATTGGTTTATTTTCAATATATTTCTATAACAGGTTGTACTTGAGTCAGCTCTCCATCTTTTATAGATTTAATTTGTTTCCATCCTGTACATAGAAAAGACACCACTAATTAAAAACAACACAAACGACAAGTATTCATAATACTTTTATTTTTTAAGTGAAAAAATATGTATAAGTTAAGGAAGTATAGTTGTCTTCTTTTTATTTTGAAATAAAAGTATATATTATAAATAAGCTTAAATAGGGAGGGTTGTCTCCTCCCTACAGATATTGTTTATATATGCATTACTTCTGCCAATCATTACGCCATCTATAACACTAATATTTCCTAGAGAAGCTAGAGTTTCACATTGTTTTGTACTACACGATCTTACATAAACATAGTCCTCCATATCTCTTTCATAGAGATCGATTACAAAATTAGGAGGCTTATCAAAAATACATAGTCTATCAAAGATCTTGTTTCTTAGAGCTTCATTTGCCAAAGTGTGAGCCACGCCATTTCCTTGTCTGAAGCTATGCATGAATGATATCCTCTCCTGCTTGATTGCCTCCTCCACTAATGATCTCCATTCAAAGGATAGTTTGTCGTTAGTAAGGGTGTTATTGTATATTATGTTTAATATATCCGTTGCATCAGTTTCCACTTCCACGGGGCAGAGATCTTCCTTGATTATTAATTAAAGACTGTGACGTAGAGCCATAAGTTCTGTTTGTAATGGTGATGTTGCAAGAATTTTCATCGATGATCCTACACATCAGCGTCCTTTCGAGTCACGTATTGCAGTTCCAATGCCACTTTTCATGATTTTTATGTCGAAGGAACCATCTATATTTGCTTTGTACCACCCTAAGGGTGGTTTCATCTACATTACTTGTAATAATATAGTCCTCACTATTATAATATTTTTATTAGTGTAGAAGTAATATTCATTTGTGTAAGCAAATATTTTCTTAATGTTGATAAGGTTGGTATTATTATTAATATTATTTTCATTCCTGTCATTCAAATTTTCTCATATTATTAAGGGAAGTAATTGGTGCCAATGAAGATATTTAGGGCATATTTTTTTTGGGTGTTCAAGAGAAAGTCCATCCAAAGTTTATTGCTAGGGTTGTCAACAGTGTTGATACCAAAGTTGTGCCAAATATGTTTGGCTATATGGCATTCCCAAAATATGTGACGAATAATTTTCTGGTTATTTTTACATATTAGGAATAAAGGATCAATGTTATACCAATTTTAATAATAAGCTTCTGGTGGGAAGGCGTCCATTGCATATTTTCCAAAGGAGAAATTTTATTTTGTTAGAATACTGGAGCTTCCAGAGCCACATGCTATATAAGGAATTGTTCTTGTTATTATCAATTATTTGGTAGGATGAAGAGGTGGTTAATAGCTCATTTGAGGTGAGACTCCAACATATATTACATAGGACAACTGAGTTTTCATTATTACAGGGAATGGAATTGATACAAATCTTTAAAGGGGTTGGTAGTTCAAAGGAGATTTTTTCTAAGCACCAAGTGTTATTATCCCTAATATTTTTGATTTGTAGTTTATCCTCTCCTTGTGGAAGAGGCCCTTGTATACTGCTCCTAAGGTTCTTATAATTAGGGATCCAATTTGTGTCCCAAATATTGTGATATGAGTTGTTATGAACTGGCCATCTAATACCTTTTTTTTACAGACATTCCATCCTTCCAAAAGACTTTTACAAGTGATTGAAGAGCCAATTGTTTTCTTTTTCCTCCCATAAATACTAATTAGTACCTTTGCCCATAGAGAGTGAGTATTGTTGAGGATTCTCCATTCTAGGCCTGTGATTAGGGCTTCGTTTTTTGGGTAGGCTTTTTTTATACCTAACCCCCCTTTGGAAACTTCCTTAGTGACAATGTCCCAGTTAATAAGGTGTAGTTTCTTTTGGTTCTGGATAGTACCCCATAAGACATTCCTTTGGATTTTGAAGATTTCTTTTAAAGTTTTTTTTAGGAAGTATGGATGTTTGCATAAGGTGATTGGGAAGAGTGTTAAGGGTATACTTTATCATACTACATCTACCATCCATACTAATCCATTTGGCATTCCAGCTGTTGAGTTTAGCTCTCATTTTATCAAGAAGAAGAAGTTAGTCTGTATTCCTTGGGATGGAATTTAGCATGGGAAAGCCTATGTAGTTCCCAAAGCTAGTACTTGATGTTATTCCCAGTGTATTTGTTACAAGAGTCTTTGCGTCATTACAACAATTCTTGGACACTATTAATTTAGATTTAGCTTTGTTAACTCTTAGCCTGTAGACTGACTAAAATTTTCTAGGCATTGATTAATGTTGGTGATGGTCTTATAGTTTGTTTCTCCCATAAGAGTTATATCATCCGCGAAAAAAGGTGGAATATACTAGGTGCCAAGGAATTAAGTCTAAGTGGAGACCAGTTCTTGATATCCACCTCATGCTTAAAATTGTTAGATAACATATTCATACATAGAATAAAAAGGTAAGGGGATAGGGGGTCACCCTGCTTGATTCCTCGAGAAGGGGTAAATTCTTCAATTTTATTTCCATTGACAAGGATTGAGAATGAGCTAGTTGTGACAGCATTCATTGTGAGATTTGTAATGTTTTTAGGGAAAATATAGTACCTGAGCATTCGATAGATATAGGACCATTCGAGCTTATCGAAGGCTTTCTCTAGATCAAGCTTTAGGATCATTTTTCCTTTTCCCTTACATTTGTTGAAGTATCTTAGGATTTCATGAATTATAATAGCATTGTCACTTCCTCTTCTTCCCATTACAAAACTGGATTGCTCAATTTTCATAAGGTGGTCTAGGAAGGGCTTAATTCTATTTACAATAATCTTGGTAATGATTTTGTAAATAACATTGCATAAACTTATAGGACGAAAGTGTTTTAATAGGTTAGCATTGTTTATTTTGGGATTAAACAGATGTACGTGTGGTTCATCTCTGGAGGAATTTTGTTGGTAGCAAATATATTGTAATAAAGCTTTATTATTTTCCCTCCTAATAGATGCCAAAATTTCTTGAAGAAGAAAGGATGAAAGCCATCCGTTCCTGGTGCTTTGAATGGTTTAAACGAAAATATAGCTTTTCTAATTTCGTGGTTTGTAAGGGGTCTATCAAGGATTGATAGGTCACAGTTGTGCGAGTAATAAGCAGTATCATTGCATTTGATAGATCATTTATGGGAGGTGGTGAATAATCCTTTAAAGTAATTTGTGACATGATTTCTTATTAGCAAAGGGTTTTCTATTCATTTTCCTAAGTCATCCTTAAAGAAAACTATGTTGTTTCTTCGTCTTCTATTTGTGGCTTTGATGTGGAAGAATCTAGTGTTAGCATCTCCTTCGCGTAACCAATCCACCCTTGATCTTGTTTTCCAATAATCTTCCTCTAGTCTCAGGATTGAATTAAATTCCTCAACTAGTTTGTTTTCCAAATTCCTAAGGAAACTTCTTGTTTGGTAGTTTTGGGGAATTTTGGATGCCATTGATTCTATTTAGGAGCTTCTTTTTCCTAGTAAAAATGTTTCCAAAGGTTTGGTTTTTCCAACTTATCACCATATCTTTGAAACTTTCCGTGCCTTCTAGTAAGTCTTTGTCACCCCAATTGACGGATATTAAGTTGCTAAATTCTGGATGATTACACCAAAAACTATCTAGCCGGAAAGGTTTATTCCTAATGGAATTAATGGTGTTGTTCAAGTTTATCAAAATGGGATTATGGTCCGAATGGACTTTAGGGAGGTGGGTGACAGTGGCATTGGGGTAGGCTTCTAGCCAACCTTCATATGAATAGACCCTATCAAGTCTTTCCATGATCAACCCATTATTATTTTTTCTAAAATTATTCCAAGTTTATTTGGACCCTTTAAAGCCTAAATCCAAAAGGGTTACAATAGTCGGCAATCTCGGAGGGGTTTTGCTCTCCTTTGATTAATAGCCCTAACACCAAACTTATCTGATACGCTAGTTATTTCATTAAAATCCCCGCCTATTAGTGAAGGCCCTTTGTAACTATCATATATTTTCCTTAGGTTATCCCAAAGCATATATCTATAATTAACATCATTACTAGCATATATAACACTAATTAGCCAAGTTAAATTTTTAGGTCTAACCTCAATCATGGCATGAATAGCTTGTCCATTTCTATTGAAGTTTTTGACAGTGACCACCTCGTTGTTCCAATAGATCACAAAACCTCCACTTTGTCCGTTGGAAGGAACCTCAATCATCTCTGTAAAACTAAAAGCTTCCAATATTGAGAGGTGGCTTTCCATTCTTGTTTTCTAGAAGAGCGACTAGACACTGCCTATGTGAGTCCATTAGTTCCCTAAAGTTTCTGGTGAAATTTCCGTTATTTTCACCTCTAACATTCCAAATGATTACGTTGTTGGGCTGGTGAATGGGCATATTATTTGGTGGATTGGTGGTTTGCATCACTCTTTGGGATGCAATCATAATCACTATATTTTTTCCCGTTGTTGGATCCTGAGGTGGACGGATGTCTAACGAGCACATGTACAATGTCATCGGGCAGCTGAAGATATACTTCTTGTCGAGAATCTCCGTGAATATCAATATTTTTACCTCGTTTAGACCTGAAGGAGTCACAGCTGGTTCCACTAAGTGTGCTAAGTCTTCCACTGCCTCGTCTCCCTCTTGGTTCCCTACTTGATTTGGTACGTTCATTTGTTGAACTTGCTCTTCCATGGGATCTGGTTTAGAGTCTGGATGGTTGGGGAGGACTGGAGAATTCCACTGGATAAAGACTGGGTTGAGGAGCATCATGTCCTCCAGTGCAAAGAACGGTAGATTTAGGGGAGGGTTCTGTATGACTTGTTGGCCTTGGTGATGTGGAAGGTTCCACGTTGGCTGCATGTTGTTCACCAAGTTTTGGTTCATGTTGGGAGCTAATGGTTAGAGTATATTGTTTAACCACATTTGGTTCACATAATTGTTCATTGCTATGTTCATGCCCTCCGATATGAGTTGGGCAAGGAAGTGAATTTTTGTATCACTAGGATCGATTCCTGGCCATTGATTTTCATATTGAAAGTTACTGCATGGCCTTGAAGTCCCAATACTATCCACGACTAGGTAAGGTGATTTGGTGGTGTTGGTGGTTGGGCATATATTGCCAGATTTTGTTGAGGATGGAGAGGGAAGTCGGGAAGGTTGTTCATATTTTGGTTGCGTGATAGGCGAAATATGAAGGAGTCGGTATCTTCTCCTTAGGGGTATGGAGGTTCTGGCCATTTTTTGAAGATGTGATAGTATTTATAGGGGGTGGAGGAGTGGAAGAAGTAGTAGTAGTTCTAATGATTGGCTCTATTTGTGATTGATAGGCACATACTTGCGTGTTTCTTATAACAAAATCTCTCATGGAGATGTCATTTGCCACTTGGCCGTGGAGATCATCCAAATGTTGGTCATTTGATTGGGTAGTGGTTAGCGGGCATGTATGCATGGGGGTAAGATGATCATTAGGAGATAGGTTAGTAGCATTAGGAGTAATGATAGTATTGGTATCAATCTTATTGGATGGGTTGGGGGTGGAGTCTATTTCCAAGTTATTAAGTATTTTTTTGTTATTCACTATGTTAGCCGGATGGGTGGGCATTTTTGTGCCATTTGTCACTTGACTTGCATGCAAAATATTAGAGTTATTGTTGAAATTTTTTTTTGTTGTAGATCATCAAAACCATGGGCTGGTTTGTGGGTTTTTGAAACTACTTTCGTCTTCCTCTATTTGGTCCAAAGACGTGTAATTATTGAAAGAACTTTGGTAAAAGCTAGGAGATGAAATTGTATTTATTGATAGGGCTTTAGGGGGGTTGGTTAATAGTTACTTGTTAATTTAGTATAAATGTTGAGTTTTGAGGTACTTACCTGATCTTGCATCGAACAAGCGGATATTCATAGCTAGAAGGGGATTTGGCCCAGTTGTGGCAGTGTGGGCATTTGCCATTTTGGCTTTACCTTTTCTTGGGAACTTGACTGTCATCCATTTTCCTTCTTCTGAATTTTGTTGGTTGTTACATTGCTTTTCTGCATGGATTTCCTTTACATTGGTTTCTCTTGCTGTGGTTGGCAGCTTTCCTTGTGTGCAATATTAAGTCGTGTGTCCTAGTCTGCCACAAGATTTGCACAATATATCATTACCCTCATACACGATTGGTGTTCTATGTTGTCCATGAGTATGTGGTGTTGGACAGGATGGTCAAGTGGAAGTTCAACACATAATCTGGCGTAACGTCCCCTAAGTGTTGCTGAGGTTCATGCATCCACTTTGAGGAGTTTGCCAATTGAATTACCTATTTTTGCAAGGACTATTCCATCATAGAACTCAGTGAGTAATTGTGGTAGTCGGGTCTAAATGGCAGTGAAGTGGTGTTGTGCTTTGTTTGCAACAAAGTTTGGAACCCATTTTTGAGTAGATAGAAAAAAACCATTAACGAACCAAGGTCCATTATGTAGGATTTTTGTCATGTTTTCCTCACTAGTTAGTTTGACTGTATAGTAGTCTTCTCCCAGATCAATTAGAGGGAAATTCTTGCTGAGTTTCCATAGGTCATGCAATTTCTTTTTGAGGTAGTGGTGCATAAGTCGCTTCCCTATTAGTTTGATGATGATCGAATTTTTCCAAGGTATGTACATTCGATGAAGGTCATCTTGGGTGAGGTTTATTTGTCTTAATGAGCTAGTTAAAACATTTTGGCTTGGATCATCAGGTTGGATTTGGGTAATGTCCATATGCATATGATTTTCTAACTCTTGAGGTGGAGGATTTACTACTTTGGTAGTGAAATCGTCTCTTATGAGAGTTTCCTTATATGAAGTGAGTTTTGTATTTTGTGGCTAGATCTATCCGGTGGCTTTAGTGTAATACTGATGATAGTAGATGATGGTTCTTATAGTGAGAGGTTAGACATTCTCTTACTAGCTACTTCTTTGATCAAGTATAGTTGTCATTATGCAGAGAGATGCATCAAGCTGACAATGCATTTATGTGATGTACCCCATAGTCCAATTAATTAAACATTCTTCGTTTGACTTGAATGATTATTTCAATAAGGATTAAAATGTTAAACTCTTAAACCGAGTATTTATTGCACATATGGAATCATTTTTAATTCTTTATCTTTTATTAAATAAAATAACAGTATTCTTTCTTAAACTTTACTACGAGCAAACCCACCTAACAAAAAAGCCATGATTTTGAATTTGAAAAAATTATATCCATTTATAAGTAATCTATTATAAAAATTTATTAATTTATAAAATATTATTAATATTAGATAAATATTATTAATAATAGCTAATTAGCTATTTATAGCATTAAAGGTTAAATTTTTATTTTTTTTTGAGTGAGTATTATGAGAATAGATTGAGTACATCTTAATAAGTTTGAATCAAAGTTTTGAAATGATTTGGTAGTGTTTTGAGGTGGTTCGAATTGAAAAGTCGAAGTAGCAAAAATAATATGTGTATCATATATGTATCAAATGTGAATCACAATTATATTCATGTGTACCTCTGTGTGTGATACATGCATGATACATATTTGATATATGTTTTCATGTGTACCTCTGTGTGTGATACATGCGTGATACATATTTGATAAATGTTTCGAAAAAGAAATTTTTTAAACTCGATCTTAACTACGAATTTGATACCAAATCAGTCCAAATCACATCCAATCTTCATCCAAATTTGTATATTGACTCATATATGTGTTTTTAATGAATTTCAATCATATCCCGTTGAAAAATATCTTTTTTTTCTTAGACTTTTGGAATCTTATATTTTTTCACCTTATTTGCTAATTCATCTATGAAATTTCATTTCCGTCTTGCATTTAATATTGCTGATCATGCTTACAAATATGAAATGAGATCTTTGTGTCTGATTCTTGGAGAGAAAGAACCTTATTTAATTGATTTTTTAATTTATATATGTGTTTGACTAACTAGTCTATAATTAATGACTAGAGGTCGATAAGATTTGACACATTTACATAAGTTTCTCTTTGAATTTCTAACAACTTGGCACGAAGTTCTTTTATGTACTTACCTTGCTAACTATCACAATCTCACCCAAAAATAATACAACTAGTGATATTATTATGTGTATTATTGTTTCAATTTATATTGCAGTATTTCTTCTTTAGTATTCTCTTAAGAAATATTTAATATTTATGAAGCTTTTTTATTTTAAATTTTCAGTTTTAACCTTAATATGCGCTTATAGTCATGATAATAATGTCATAACATATTAGGACCACAAATTTTAGAAATTCTGTGCCCGTATAAAACGAAGCGAAGCGAGGCACTTCTATTATCACCAATATTTTTTGTCAACTAAGTAATAAAACAAGATGATAGAAATTTATGTGCATACACTTGTCTTATATTTAGGACGTGTTTGATTTGCTGTATTAGCTAAAATGATCATGGTATAAGAACATGCATTGTTTTATCAGTTAATACTATCTACTTCCATATCTATTTATTTATTCTCTTGTTTTGCACATATAAAACCTGGTGTGATCCTGGCTCTTGCCAATCTTTTTCCAATTTAGTTGTGCTAGCTTGTTCATGGACAATTATTGATCCATAGAAGCAGTGGTGGATACAGGTATTGTAGATGCTAAGGAGGAATTAGCATCTACAATATGTTAGTCTTAGAATATGCATGTTATGGGTGTATTCTGTCTCAATGAATACAAAAATTCATAAGAACTCAATTACATATAAATACAAAGTAATACGTAAATAGATATATGTATTTATGTAACAAATACATATAAATACATGTATGTATTTATGTAACAAATACATATCAATATAACTAAATACAAAAAAAGGCAAAACCCTTTAAAAATATAAAATTATAATTTAAGTTAACATTTAATATTTAGGACTTTGAAAGCAATAAAAAAAAGTATATATTAAATGTAAGAAGTCCTAATTTTTAGAAATTTAAAATCAATAAATATTTTTCCTTATATATGTATTGTACTATTTGAAAATAAATCTTTTTGTGCAATACGTAGAATCAATATGAGAACGATCTCATATGGTGAATTCAGTTGATTCTAATTAACAAAATGAAATATGGGGACATGAAGTCACATATTAAATTGAAATTATAATACAATAGCGTTTAAATTAAAATTATTTCAACACAAAATAGTTGAATATCTATTTAAAATTGTTATTTTAATCATACAAAGTAATTAATCCATGTTAAATTAAGTATCCAAAATAATTATTTGATACCATATTCAATCACACTAAACCATACATGTCTAAATTTACTATCTATCTAAACCTTACATATTTATCTATCTCTTTACTATATTAAAAGCACGAACATCTTATCAAAATATTATTAGCCTTTTTTAATACTTTAAAAATATGTTTTAAATTGTATAAAATTATAATTATAATTAGTATTTTTTTAAAATTTAGAAATTTCGCATCTACTAAAATATTGGTTATTAAACATTTGTAATTTGAATTATATAGAATCCCTAATATTTAGGAACTTTATTCACCAAAGGATTTTATAATACGCTTAAATCATCCCTAAACTTGGCTCATATTATTAGTATCTTCCTCGAATTATGCCAGGTATTAATTACCCCCCTCAACTTCACCTTTTGAGAGTAATTACCCTCCTAAACATTGATGTGGAAACGTGTGGGTGCATTCACATGCCACATAGATATTTCTGTCTATGTGACATTTTTCTTAAAAACAAAATATCTTTTTTACCTTTTTAAGAATATTACTTTTTTTAGATAATTTTTTTCGAATATAAATTATAATAAAATTTTGATAGAATTATATTACTTAGGCTAAATATTTATATTTGGCCAAAATAATAAAATTTTAGTTAATCTTTTTTTTACTTTGACCTGAAAATAAAGATTTATACAAGTGAAATATCTAGTCAAAGATTCTTAAAAGTTATTAAAAATACATAGTTGAAATAAATAGTCACGGCAACAAAAGAAGAAATAAAAAAATGTACAATTGCACTTGTAATTTCTTGCAATTATACACTCTTTTTATTTCTTCTTTTGATACAATGACTATTTATTTCAACTGTATATTTTACTTTTTTAGGTAAAATTTGTACAAAAAATTAGAGCAGCGTAATTTAGAGCTACATAAAAAATTATAGTAAAAAAAATTAGTTTCAAACTCTATATTTTTTATTATTTTTTAGATGCCTTGACTATTTATTTTAATAGTATAAATACTTATTTCTAGGTCAAATTCAAAAAAAATAATTAAAAATTTATTATTTTTGGCCAAATAAAAATATTTAGTCTAATCCAAGTTTTATGATAAATTGTGTTCGAAAAAAATTATCTAAAAATTAGTATTTTTAAAAAAGTAAAAAGAAAATTATTTTTAAAAAATGCCACATAGATAATAAATCTACGTGGCAGGTGAGTATACTCGCAGTTTTTGCCACAATAGTATCTAAGGGGGTAATGACTCTCAAAAAATCAAGTTATGAAGAATAATTAAAACCCGACATAATTTGTAGAAAATACTAATAATCAAAGCCATATTTAGAGGTCATTTAAGGTAGTTTGCCTTATATTTTTTATCCTAAACAAACTACGCAAGACCAAACGTTAGGTTTGTGCATGTATTTTCATTCTTTCTTCCTCTTTGTTTTTTGTAATATTAATAATATAATAATAATTACTACTATAATATTTGAAAATAATACCGATCAACAAACTTAATAAATCACATTAGATAAAATTTCAGAATAAAAAAAATACCATCACTGCTCATTCAGATACAAAATGCATTAGAAAAAGAGGAAGAATAGAAAGCAGATTAAAGGAAAAACAGAACCTTGATTTTCATTACGTACAATTACCTTTAACTAAAAATAGTAATTGTATAATACACAATAGAAAAACATACATAATGATAGGATATAATTGTGTATTTTAATCGTTTATTACACTCTAATTTACTGTACTTTAATTGGGTTTGAGCTTTAAGCGCAAGTGTTTTGCACAAACTTTGTATTTTATGCCTTGTAGAAGTGATTCCGAGCTATATAGATGTTATAGAATGAATTCAAGTGATTTGAAGCTTTGAAGTCTGAGTAAAAGTCCAAGGAATTAAGCCAGGATCGTGTCAGGGGTCATCTTTGATAGTTAAGAACAAACAAAGACTCGAGTAGGCATATTGAATATTGTCTAGTAAAATAGACATATCTCTTTTCTCAGAAATCCATTCGGACTATATAATATATTGTTGGAAAGCTAACTCAAAGAGATACAACTTTATATTTTACGTTTTTCTAAATTCCAAATGGAAGAGGATGAAAAATGTATTAGAAACCACGATCATGGACCTATGGTCGCGAACTGAGGCAGTGCACTTGTTAATATGCGCGGCAACTAGCACGGCCACTAGCGCGTCCGTGCTAGTCCAGGTCTGGAAACTTGTCCTTTTTCACATTGGAAAAGGTATAACTGTTTGGGCCCAACCTACTGTGACGACCCAAAGGGTCATCACCTGTTTTTAATTAAATTTTGTGTCCTCAAGGCCTTGAAAACCTCATTTAGAGTTGACTCGATTTGCATACGCAGTCCGGACGCGTAGCCAAATATGAAATTCTATGAAAAATGGTAAGTTCTGATGTGAAAATAAATAAATTTAACATTTGTTAATATTTTGGACAAACGGACTCGGACCCATGGTTTGACGGTCCCCGAGGGGCCGTAGGAAAATATGGGACTTGAGCATATGACCGGAATCGAATTCCGAGGTCCCAAGCCCGAGAAATCAATTTTTAAAAGAAATTATTTTTCTGAAATGCTTAAGAAAATTGGAAATAAAATTTGATTAGAAAGCAATGGTATCGGGCCCGTATTTTGGTTACGGCTTTCGGTACAGGTCTTATATATATTTTAAGTCCTTCCTGTAAAGTTTGGTTAAAATCAGACTTCGTTCGAAGTGTTTCAGAAACTTGATTAAGTTTTGGTAAGAATTCATGATTTTGAGGTTTGATTTATTATTTTTGAGGTTACTTAGGCGATTTGATCGAACAGATAAGTTCATATGATGTAGTTGAGTTAGTACATGTATTTGGTTAGGAGCTCCGAGGGCTCGAGTGTGTTTTCATAGGTGTTTCGGTAAGTTTTGAACTTAGAAAATATTGCAGATTTTCTGTTGTCAGTGCCTAGGGATTTTATTCTTCGCGTTTGCGTGGGCTCTCTCGATAATGCGTAAGGCAAATCTCCCAGGTGCCAAGCTTCTTCTACGCGAACTGAAGGAAAAAGGGGGATATCCTTCGCGATTGCGACACAGCACTCGCAAACGCGTAGGGTTCAGGGGATAGGTCACCAGATTCTTCATTGCCGAACGCGACCAATGGTCTGCGAACGCGTAGGCCTGGGGAGATTGTTTTCCGCGAACGCGAAGGCCTAACAAATTTGACTCATCGCAAACGCGTGAGCGTGTCGCAAATGCAATCAGTAGTTTTGCCCAGTTAATTAAAAAGATCCAAAACAGTAGCAATTACGGGAACCCTTTAAAATTCCATATCTTCTCCATTTCAACTCTATATTAGGTGATTTTTGAATGAGGATATCACCACAAATTTGTAGGTATATAATCTTAGACTTGTCTTCTATATTTTGTATCAAGATCTGTTGAATTCCTAAGCCTACAATATGTGATTAAGGGTAGAAAATTAGGGATTTGGATAGAGTTTGGGGTTTTATTTAATTGTGATTTAGACCTCGTTTTGGGGTCGAATTCTAAAAACAATTATATGTTTGGGCTCGTGGGTGAATGGGGATTTGATTTTTGTTCGAACCTCGTATTTTGACCAAGCGGACCCGGGGTTGATTTTTGGGTTTTTAGGAAGAATGATTGAAAAGCTATAATTAGGCGTTAGATTCGAATTGTTTAGCATTATTTGATGTTGTGAAGTTATTTATTTATAGATACAACTGATTGGGAGACGAATTCGAAAGGAAATACGGTTATTAAGAATTAAATTGGCCGTGGAAGTTTGAGGTATGTGTTTGGTCTAACCTTAGCTTGAGGGATTAGGAGTTTGGTGTTATTTGCTATGTGGTAATTGGCGAGTACGACGCATAGGCATAGTGACGAGTATTTGTATGTTTTTGTCTGGTATGACCGTGCGTCTTTAAATTATGAATATCTTGAATTCATTGTATCTCTCATGCCTTGACGATGATTCCTATTTGTTGTGAAAAGCTTGTGGAAAGAAATCGTGACCTATGAACATCGAGGAGCATTGGCTCAAGTTATGTTACAATTGTGAAAGTATATGAGATTATTGAACCCTTTGGAGCATTGGCTCAAGTGGTAAAGTGAGTTATGAAATATAAGTGAAAGAAAGAGAAAGAGTTAATAAATTGTTCCCTTGCCGGGATATTGTTTCTTGTTGATTATTTTTCCTTGTGGGGATATTGACATTATTGATGTTGTAACCTTGCGGGAATTTATTTGTTTAATTGTGTTTCCTTGCCGGAATCTCTATTATTATTTTGTTTATTCCCTTGCCTCTTGTTTGTGATTATTGTTTGGGTGAGGAAGAGTGTAAAAGCACGAAGAGTGATGCTATGCATTGTTTGTTTATTGTGAGGAAAGAGTGTAAAGCACAAAGGGTGATGTCGTGCATTGTTTGCTTAATTTGAGGAAAGAGTGTAAGGCACGAAGGGTGATGTTGTGCCACACGATGTACATTACGTGCCAATTCTATTAATTATATAAGAAGAGAGAATAAATGTACGAAGGGTGGTGCCGTGCACGTTTAATTATATCATTGCTTGGTGAGGATGAGAGTAAAAGCACGAAGGGTGATGCCATGCACTTGCTGCTTTCTGATTCTTTATTGATTTCTAAGTTATGTTTTTTCCTTCGTTACTTGATTTCTTTTACTTGGAATTGTTTCATTCCCCACAGCATGCTCCCCATCTCATATTTATTGGTTATCCATGTCTCTGTTCTACTCTATATATATATATATATATATATATATATATATATATATATATATATATATATATATATATATATATATATATATATATATATATATATATATATATATATATAATAACTACATAGTTTTATGTGGTAGTCTGGTCTAGCCTCGTCACTACTTCGCTGGGGTTATGCTAGGCACTTACCAGCACTTGGGGTCGATTGTGCTGATACTACACTCTAAGCTCTTATGCATAGATCTAGGTACTGAACAGCAGCAGTAGCTTGGGAGCCAGCCTTAATACCACTGAGACACCAAGGTAGCCTTGCAGGCATCCACAGGCTCGACGTCTCCTCTATCTTTATTTATGTTCTGTTATCTCTTGTATTCGAGACAGACAGTGTTACTTTCTTTCAAACGATTGTATGTAGTAAATCTTAATAGTCTGTGGATGTTGTGACACCAGTTTTGGGTAGAGGCATATGTGGATTTTTCTTATTATTTTGGCTTATTTCGATTTAGTCTTTCACTAAATTACGAATTCCCCTATGATTAACTAATTATGTCCTAGTAATTAAATTGGTAAAAATTTATTTAAAACAAAAGCATTTATGGTCAAAATGTGTGGCTTGCCTAGCTTCTCTGAGTAGGCGCCATCACGACTCTCGAGGGCGAGAATTCCGGGTCGTGACAAGTTGGTATTAAAGCTCTAGGTAATATAAGTTTCACAATTCACGGAAAAGCTTAGTAGAGTATGAGGGATTGGTACAGAGACGTCTGTATTTATCCCCCAGAGGCTATAGAGTTAGGAAAAGTTTCAAATTTGCTCTTTCTTGTCATGCAGTTCAGTTTCTCAATGCTAATTGAATTTATACTCTATTCTTTCGGAGATGGCGAGAAAAAGCGGTTCCTCGTCTACCGCTCAGTACCCTGAGCCCTCAACAACAGCACCCACTAGGGGCAGAGGGCGCGGCTGAGGCCGTGCTAGAGGCTGAGGTAGGTGTTGGAAACACGTTCTCAATGCAATATACTAAAACGTGTGTTCTTTTGTATAGGTTTTGATGAATGACAAACGAAGCGAAGATTGATATATGACGAAGTTCAAGAAACAAGCGCACAATTGATATACAACGAGATTCAAGCTCAATACAAAGTTTTATAGTTTAATTGAGTCATTCTTAATTGAGATCTTGATCCTACAACTTGACTCGTAACATGGCTTCTCTCATAAAACTATTTTCCAAAATCATGCATATTTAATTTAATGTCAAATGATTTTAAATCATGCATATTTACAGTAGTCAAAATAATTTTTAGACATGCCTTAAAAATCTGGACTAAGATAATCGATTATGTACTTATGATAATCGATTGTTTTAAGCCAAGACTGCATGACAATCGATTGTGAACTAATGACAATCGATTGTGAGTAAGACAGTGAGCATCAGGTTTTTCAAACCTGCATGACAATCGATTGTGAACTAATGACAATCGATTGTGACTGAGGCAGTGTCCATCAAAGTTTTTCAAAACTCAGAATAATCAATTATGAACTAATGGTAATCGATTATGTTGAGACAGTGTCTTCCAGTGATTTTCAAATTTATTAAATAATCGATTGTTACATTGGACAATCGATTGTCAAAGAGACAGTGTCTAAAATGTTTTTCAAAAACTGATAAGTAATCGGTTGTTGACTTTGTGCAATCGATTGTGAAGCTGACCGTTGTCGTAAAGTTTTCAAATAGCGTCAGGTAATCGATTATTGATTCTGTATAATGTATTGTTTTGATTAAAATCCGGAAAAGATTTTTTGAACGTTGCTGAGTAATCGATTGTTGATTCTGGACAATCAATTGTTTGTGGTAAAATCTGGAAAGGTTTTTTTGAACGTTGCTGAGTAATCGATTGTTGATTCTGGACAATCGATTGTTTGTGGTAAAATCTGGAAAGGTTTTTTTGAACGTTGCCAGTAATCGATTATGGATTGAAAGTAATCGATTATCAAGCGTAAAATCTGGGATTGAATTTTGATCTGACTGGCAGACAATCGATTGTTGGGGTTTGACAATCGATTGTCAGTGAGTAAAATCAGCAACTCTTAATTGGCAATTAGGCAACGGTAATGCCAAGTTTTTCAACTATAAATACAGCTTCACTTCAGTGTTTTAAACACAACAACATACTACAACTGATCATTACATTGCTATAAGCTTGCATACTTTTGTTTATCATTTATATTCAATTTCATAAAGCTTTTGAGAGCCATATTCTTGTCCAAAGTTGTTGTGATCTAGAGCTTACTTCTTTTATTCATATCTACTCATTAAGGAGTATTTTGTTTGAGTGTTTAGTGTTTTATACACTTGTAAGAGAATTGTGATTCTCTTGTTGTAAGGAACTTGTGTTTCCTTGGTTGAAGTCTTGGAGTGTTGTATCTCCGAGCAAAGGTGTTAAGGCTTGTGTCCTTAAGTTGTAAAGGTTTGTTGAGCACCCGTAAGCTTAACAAGTTAGTGGAAAATCTCGAGAGAGTCTCTCGGGGACTGGACTAGCCACGTGTTGTGGTGAACCAGAATATCGGTGCATTCTTTCTTTTTTTATTTAACGCACTTATTTATTTCCTGCAAATTTTAATTTCCGCAAGTTTACGCTAAATTTTATTATAATGCTATTCACCCCCCCCCTCTAGCGTTAAGCGTATTTTCTAACAATTGGTATCAGAGCCATACTCTCTGAAGACTTAACAGTTTGAGAGAACCATCCATGGCTTCTACTCGTGACGCTTTTGTAGGAATTGATGAAGGACAGTGCTCCACACGACCACCTCTATTCAACGATATAAATTACACGTACTGGAAGGAGAGGATGAAGATCTTCGTTCAGTCCAACAGCTTTCACCTTTGGAAGGTGATAATGAAGGGAAACCAAATTCCAATAAAGAAGGTGGAAAACGAATGGGTTCCCAAGTCCGAGGATGAGTATGACGCGGATGACATCCGAAAGGTTCAAAATAATGCTAAAGCAATTAATTTATTATATTGTGCTGTTAATGCTGACGATTACAGGAAAATATCGTGTTCCACAACGGCAAAGGAGATGTGGGATAAGCTAAAAGTTACGTACGAAGGTACGGACCAGGTAAGGGAAGCAAAAATTGATTTCCTAACCCATTCTTATGAATTATTTCACATGAAGGAAGGTGAAAAGGTGGACGAAATGTTTGAGCGATTTTCAATAATCGTAAATGACCTACATGCTCTCAAGAAAACATTCACGGATAGAGAGCTCGTTCGAAAAATTCTTAGAAGTCTCACACCGGCATGGAGATCAAAGGCCGGTGCAATTCAAGAATCCATTGGCGTTTCAAACGTCACCATCGACGCACTAAGAGGTAACCTTAAGACCTATGAATCTACTATTCTTAACCCTTTTGTTGATGATCAAAGGAGGCAAAGAATAGCTCTAAAGGCGAGCACAAGCCAACTGCAAATTGATGAGGAAGGAGACAACGAGTTTGGACTCGTTATCAAAAGATTTCAAAAGTTCATGCGCAAGGATTATGAACGCAAGGGCAAAAAGCAAGGCGAACAAATCAAGTGCTATGAATGTGGTGAAACCGGGCACATCAAATCAAATTGCCCAAACATTAAAAAGGAGAAGAAACCTTTTAAAAAGCAACGTGCATACATTTCTTGGGGAGGCGACTCCGGAGATGAGTCAAGCGAAGGAGAAGAAGACGAAGCAGCAAATCTTTGCCTTATGGCACAAGAAGACAACAAAGATGAGGTATGTCAAATTTCGTCTAAAAACTTCCTTACTCTTGAAGAAATGCGAACTGCTTTTGATGAATTATATGCTGAGTTTATTAAGGCTTCAAAAACTGTTAAGGGCATAAAAGAAAATGCTTCATTAAAAGAAAAGGATTTTCAAAAACAACTTTCTTTGAAAGAAAAGGATTTAGAAAAACTGGTTTTAGAAAATGAAAAGCTGAAAGAGGAAAACAAGTTTTTTGGAAAAAGAAGCGCCGATAAGCCCGAAAGTTCTACTAAAAATTGTTCTTCTTGCTTGCATATCAAAAATGAGGTAGATAGACTCAAAGGTACCTTAGATAAGTTTAATTCTTCCCACAAGAATTTGAATGAGGTCCTTGTAAATTTGAAATCAACCAAGCATGGCATAGGATTTAAGAATGAGGTTAAAGAAAAGGTTGAAGCCAAACCCCAACCACCTAAGGCTCAACCTAGGACTAATAAAATAAATGCTTATCCTAGAAATAGCAATCCTAGAACCAATATGCATGCTAGACAAAATGTTGAACATTTTAGGAGACCTAGAAATGACTTACCACCTAGAAATAGTTACCCTAGCAATGATGCATATTTTAGGCCAAATGTTGAACCTTTGAGAAGACCTAGAAATGGCTCTCAACCGAGAAACAATCACTCTAGAAATGTTGCCCCTCCTAGAGCTCATAGTAGGAGAAATAATTCTCATGAAATGCGAAATAGTCATAGTGTTCAAAATAGAGTACAGAAATTTTCATCCGTCTAGTTACTATGAACCTAGAAGGATGCATAACCCAAATGTGACTTGTCATTATTGTAGACGTATTGGTCATATTGCTCCTGCATGCTTTACACGTCATAGACATATTACTCAATCGCATCATTATAATATGCCTAACCCCCAAGGACCCAAGATGGCATGGGTACCTAAAGAACATTAATTTGTTTTGTAGGTGTGCTTGAAGGGATCAAGTGTACTATGGTACCTTGATAGTGGATGCTCCAAGCATATGACGGGAGATGAATCCAAATTCCTTCAATTAGAGCACAAAGAAGGAGGAAGTGTTATCTTCGGTGATAACAATAAAGGAAAGATCATCGGCATCGGCTCGGTCGGTAAGGATGAAAATTCCTCTATTAAGCATATATTACTTGTTAAAGGATTAAAGCATAATCTCTTGAGCATAAGCCAATTGTGTGACAAGGGAAATCTTGCTCTATTTGATTCGGATGAATGCTTAGAGTAGCACATATCAATATGCATCTTTTGAACAAATTGATTTCTCAAAACTTAGTTGTTGGTCTTCCCATTTTAAAATTTGAAAATGACTCTATTTGTGACTCGTGTCAAAAGGGGAAGCAAACAAAAGCATCTTTCAAATCTAAAAAACATTGTTTCAACTTCTAGACCATTGCAATTGCTTCATATGGATTTATTTGGTCCCTCCCGCATTGAAAGTCTAGGAAGAAATAAATATGCTTTTGTGATTGTTGATGATTACTCGAGATTTACTTGGACTTTATTTCTTGCCAATAAAAGTGATGCTTTTCAAAATTTTAAATATTTTCTTAAGCGTGTTCAAAATGAGAAAGAAACAACCGTCACTTCAATTAGAAGTGATCATGGGGGAGAGTTTGATCACAATCTCTTTGCGGACTTTTGTGACGAACTCGGAATCGAGCATACCTTTTCCGCTCCACGTACACCACAACAAAATGGGGTGGTGGAAAGGAAAAATAGGTGTCTCGAAGAGATGGCTAGAACCATGCTCGACGAAGCTAAGATACCCAAACATTTTTGGGCGGACGCCGTGAGTACCGCTTGCTATGTTCTAAATAGAGTAGTAATTCGGCCGATACTCATGAAAACCCCCTATGAACTTTATAAGGGTAGAAAACCAAATATTTCCCATTTTAGAGTTTTTGGTTGCAAATGTTTTGTTCATAACAATGGCAAAGACCAATTGGGTAAATTTGATGGTAAGTCGGATGAAGGTACTTTCATTGGATATTCCTCACGTAGTAAAGCATATAGGGTCTTTAATAAAAGAACCCAAATTGTGGAGGAATCCCCTCATGTTGTATTTTTCGAAAATAATGCTCGCTTGGCGAGAAAGGATTCCGGTTTTGATCTTGCAGGTATCTTAGATAGCTTGAAAGACAAAATACAAGAGGAACAACCCAAGGAAAACAAAGATGAAACTGAGGAACAACCAACGGAAGAAGAGCCACAATTGGAAAAAGAAACAATAGTGCCAAATGAGTGGAGGACGATCAAAGATCACCCTCTTGAACAGGTAATTGGCAACGTTGGAGACAAGGTAAGTACCCGAAACTCTCTCAAAAATACCTTAGAACATACTGCTTTTGTTTCTCAAATTGAACCCAAAACCATCTCAGAAGCAATTGGGGATGCATTTTGGACCTTGGCAATGCAAGAGGAGCTTAACCAATTCGAACGCAATGACGTTTGGGATTTGGTGCCAAGACCTGAAGGTCATACCATAATTGGACGAAATGGGTTTTTCGCAATAAACTAGATGAAAATGGTATAATCACTAGAAGCAAAGCTAGGCTTGTAGCAAAAGGCTATAATCAAGAAGAGGGTATTGACTATGAGGAAACATATGCTCCCGTAGCTAGATTAGAAGCTATTCGCTTATTGCTTGCATTTGCCTCTTCTATGAATTTCAATTTATATCAAATGGATGTGAAAAGTGCTTTTCTAAACGGTTTTATTCAAGAAGAAGTTTATGTTGAACAACCCCCCGGTTTTGAAGATTTTAAATCTCCCGATCATGTTTTCAAACTCAAAAAGGCTCTTTATGGTTTAAAACAAGCTCCCCGAGCTTGGTATGAAAGATTGAGTAAGTTTCTTTTGGAAAATGATTTCATTAGGGGGAAAGTTGACACAACTCTCTTTGTTAAGCATAAAAACAATGATATTTTGTTAGTTCAAATATATGTAGATGATATTATATTTGGTGCTACTAACAATGTTTTATGCAAGGAATTTTCCGATTTAATGACAAGCGAATTTGAGATGTCTATGATGGGTGAGTTAACATTCTTTTTGGGATTACAAGTAAAGCAAATGAAAGAAGGTACATTCATTTGTCAAACCAAATATTGCAAAGAATTGCTGAAACGATTTGAGATGAACAATGCAAAAGAAATGGCAACTCCCATGAGCACATCCGATCATCTAGACAAAGAAGTCGACACCAAAAAGTATCGAGGTATGATTGGCTCTCTTCTTTATCTTACTGCTAGTCGTCCGGACATCATGTTTAGCGTGTGCTTATGCGCTCGTTATCAATCGTGTCCGAAGGAGTCTCACCTTACTGCGGTAAAACGGATTTTAAGGTATCTTGTTGGTACTACAAATGTGGGTCTATGGTACCCCAAAGGCTCTTCATGCCAACTTGTTGGCTATTCCGATTCCGATTTTGCTGGATGCAAATTGGACCGCAAGAGCACGAGTGGCACTTGCCATTTGCTCGGTAGCTCTCTCGTTTCTTGGTTTAGCAAGAAACAAGTAAGTGTTGCGTTGTCCACAACCGAGGCTGAATATGTAGCCACGGGGAGTTGTTGCGCTCAAATCCTATGGATGAAACAACAACTCTTGGACTATGGCCTAAGTCTTAATCATATCCCTCTTAGATGTGATAATACTAGTGCCATATGCTTGACGAAGAACCCCGTTCTTCATTCGCGAACGAAACACAAATTAGACATCATTTTATTAGAGATCACGTTCTCAAAGGCGATGTCGAAATTGAATTTGTTGAAACCAAAAACCAATTGGCAGACATCTTTACAAAGCCTTTAGAGAAAGAGTCCTTCTTCCGAATTTGCACTGAACTCGGGATCCTTGACTCCACGTTGATCTAAGTCATGCATTGCATTTTTCTTGTTACATGATTTATAACTTGAGCGTCGGAGACGTCTAACGATTTTTGCAGGTATCGCCCCAAAGGAAAGGGGAATTATAAAGCATGACGCGCAAGAATCGAGTCTTCTTCAGAAAAATCTGTTTCCCTCATCTAATAATCGATTATCTCGTATTAATAATCGATTGTAATGCCATCATTTGAGCTATTATACTCTCTTTAAATAATCACACTTTCTTCCCAATAAATAAACAAGGTTTATTTCATCTTTGGCATCTTATTATTATTTTTGCTAATGGCAAAAGGGGGAAGATAACGGGTATGATGCACTCTCAAGTTATAAGCTCAAATTGCATACTTGTTACATGTATATACTTGTCTTGAATCGTCAATATAAATTGCAATATAAATTGCTTGTCTTGCATATCCCGCTTAATGTTTGCCATTATCAAAAAGGGGGAAATTGTTGGAAACACGTTCTCAATGCAATATACTAAAACGTGTGTTCTTTTGTATAGGTTTTGATGAATGACAAACGAAGCGAAGATTGATATATGACGAAGTTCAAGAAACAAGCGCACAATTGATATACAACGAGATTCAAGCTCAATACAAAGTTTTATAGTTTAATTGAGTCATTCTTAATTGTGATCTTGATCCTACAACTTGACTCGTAACATGGCTTCTCTCATAAAACTATTTTCCAAAATCATGCATATTTAATTTAATGTCAAATGATTTTAAATCATGCATATTTACAGTAGTCAAAATAATTTTTAGACATGCCTTAAAAATCTGGACTAAGATAATCGATTATGTACTTATGATAATCGATTGTTTTAAGCCAAGACTGCATGACAATCGATTGTGAACTAATGACAATCGATTGTGAGTAAGACAGTGAGCATCAGGTTTTTCAAACCTGCATGACAATCGATTGTGAACTAATGACAACCGATTGTGACTGAGGCAGTGTCCATCAAAGTTTTTCAAAACTCAGAATAATCGATTATGAACTAATGGTAATCGATTATGTTGAGACAGTGTCTTCCAGTGATTTTCAAATTTATTAAATAATCGATTGTTACATTGGACAATCGATTGTCAAAGAGACAGTGTCTAAAATGTTTTTCAAAAACTGATAAGTAATCGATTGTTGACTTTGTGCAATCGATTGTGAAGCTGACCGTTGTCGTAAAGTTTTCAAATAGCGTCAGGTAATCGATTATTGATTCTGTATAATGTATTGTTTTGATTAAAATCCGGAAAAGATTTTTTGAACGTTGCTGAGTAATCGATTGTTGATTCTGGACAATCGATTGTTTGTGGTAAAATCTGGAAAGGTTTTTTTGAACGTTGCCAGTAATCGATTATGGATTGAAAGTAATTGATTATCAAGCGTAAAATCTGGGATTGAATTTTGATCTGACTGGCAGACAATCGATTGTTGGGGTTTGACAATCGATTGTCAGTGAGTAAAATCAGCAACTCTTAATTGGCAATTAGGCAACGGTAATGCCAAGTTTTTCAACTATAAATACAGCTTCACTTCAGTGTTTTAAACACAACAACATACTACAACTGATCATTACATTGCTATAAGCTTGCATACTTTTGTTTATCATTTATATTCAATTTCATAAAGCTTTTGAGAGCCATATTCTTGTCCAAAGTTGTTGTGATCTAGAGCTTACTTCTTTTCCTCATATCTACTCATTAAGGAGTATTTTGTTTGAGTGTTTAGTGTTTTATACATTTGTAAGAGAATTGTGATTCTCTTGTTGTAAGGAACTTGTGTTTCCTTGGTTGAAGTCTTGGAGTGTTGTATCTCAGAGCAAAGGTGTTAAGGCTTGTGTCCTTAAGTTGTAAAGGTTTGTTGAGCACCCGTAAGCTTAACAAGTTAGTGGAAAATCTCGAGAGAGTATCTCGGGGACTGGACTAGCCACGTGTTGTGGTGAACCAGAATATATCGGTGCGTTCTTTCTTTTTGTTTATTTAACGCACTTATTTATTTCCTGAAAATTTTAATTTCCGCAAGTTTACGCTAAATTTTATTATAACGCTATTCACCCCCCCCCCCTTCTAGCGTTAAGCGTATTTTCTAACAGTAGGGGCAATGCTCAGGCCCCAGCAGCAACAAAAGTGGCAGAGCCTCAGGTTTGTTTTGATGAGGAGGTTCCGGCCCCAGCAGTTTTGGTGGGCCCAGCTTAGGTCCCAGTGGGGTTCATTGCTACCCCAGATCTTCAGGATGCTCTAGTCGGATTCATGGGCATCATGGAGAGTGTCACCCGTGCAGGCTTGTTTCCTATACCACTAGCCACTTCTCAAGCTGGAGGAGGAGCCCAGACTCCCGCTGCTCCTACCCCGAAGTAGGTAGCTCCCCACATTCAGACTCCAGCAGTTTAGCCAGTTGGAGTAGCTCGGCCAGGCGTGGTAGCACAGGCCGGCGATGGGGCAACTATGTCTGCCGATGCTTTGTGGAGATTGGATAGGTTCACCAAGCTCTTCACTACTACCTTCAGTGGTGTATCTAACAAGGATCCTTAGGATTAACTGGACAACTGTCGCGAGGTTCTTCGGAACATGGGTATTGTTGGGACCAATGGGGTTGATTTTGCTACATTTCGCTTGTCTGATATGCCAATACTTAGTGGAGGGGTTATTGCTTAGCTAGACCATTAGGGTCGCTAGCCTTGACCTGAGGGAAGTTTGCGTAGCTATTTCTGGAAAAGTTTCTCCCTATTAAACATTGAGAAACCAATAATAGGCAGTTCGAGTGTCTCCAATATGGATCCATAATAGTCACCCAGTACGAGACCAGATTCATTGATTTGGCTCACCATGCTCTTACACTCCCCACTGAGAGAGAGAGAGAGTGTGTGAGATAGTTTATTGATAGGCTCATTTAGCCGATTCGTATCTAGATGGCTAGAGAGTCTGTGAGTGAGATATCCTTCCAAGAGGCGGCCAATGTAGCTTGTAGCGTTGAAATGGTATCATCACGGGGGGAGGGGGGTCATAGGGCAAACAAGAGACCTCATCAGTCATGCAGATTCAGTGGTTCCTCATCTGGAGTCAGAGATTCATATGATAAAGGTCATCTTCCTAGGCCCTTCCATTTAGCACTCCAGGTTTCTCATGGTGCTCAAGTGGCCGTGGTTCTCACACACACTATTCTGATCAGCAGCTCTTCATTGCATTGCCAGCTCCTATCAGTGCACCGCCGTTGTAGAGTTATTAGGGTGGTCATTCAAGTGGACACGGCCAGCAGACTTAGCAGCCGAGAGCTTGTTACACATGTGATGACATGGGTCATATTGCCAGATTTTTCCCTCAAGCACCGAGCAGTTCTTAGCACCAGGGTTCTCGTGTCATGGTACAGGCACCAGGTGTTCCACAGCCCGCCCAGCTAGCTAGAGGTAGGGGTAAAGGTTCTAGATGTAGAGGTAGAGGTCCTAGAGGTGGAGCTCAAGCCGTCAGAGGTGGAGGCCAGCCGGCAGCAGGCCATCCCAGAGAGACAGATCAGAGTTGTGGGGCCCAGCCCCGATGTTATGCTCTTCAGGCCAGGCCCAAGGCTGAGGCTTTAGATGCGGTTATTACATTCACAGTTCTGGTACATGATAGATATGCTTATGTTTTGTTTGATCCGGGGTCTACGTATTCGTGTGTGTCATCTTATTTTGCTCCGTACTTGGTCATGACTAGTGATGCATTGAGTATTCCTATTAATGTGTCTACATCGGTGGGTGATTTTATCGTGGCCGATCAAGTCCATCGTTCTTGTATTGTGGTGATTTGGGGTCTTGAGGCTCGTGTAGATTTGTTGCTTTTAGATATGGTTGACTTCGATATTATATTAGGGATGGACTGGTTATCTCGTACCACACTATTTTGGACTGTCATGCCAAGACTATGACCTTAGCTTTACTAGGTATGCCTCGTTTAGAGTGGAGAGGGACTCCTGGACATTCTACATGCAGTGTTATATCGTATGTGAAGGCTTGGTATATGGTCGAGAAGAGGTGTTCGACCTATTTAGCCTACGTTCATGATTATAGTGCTGAGGTTCCCTCTATTGATTATGTGCATATTATTTGTGAGTTTCCTGATGTTTTCCCTTCAAACCTGCCGGGTATGCCACCCCATAGGGATATTGACTTCTGTATTGATCTAATTCTGGGCACTCAGCCCATTTCTATCCCGCCATATCGTATGACCCCGCCGGAGTTGAAGGAGTTAAAGGAACAACTGCAGAATTTTCTTGAGAAGGGTTTTATTAGACCCAGTGTTTCACCTTGGCGTGCGATGGTGTTATTTGTCGAGAATAAGGATGGGTCAATGACAATGTGTATTGATTACTAGCTATTGGACAAGGTTACAGTCAACCAAGGATTTATGATTTGTTCGATCAGCTTCAAGGTGCCAAGGTATTTTCCAAGATTGAATTGCGATCTGGCTACCATCAATTGAGTATTAGGGCATCTGATGTCCCTAAGACAGCTTTCCGCACTCGATATAGACATTATGGATTCTTGGTTATGTCATTCGGGTTGACAAATGCCCCAGCAGCTTTTATGGACTTTGATAAACCGACTGTTCAAGCCTTATTTGAACTCATTCATGATAGTCTTCATTGATGATATATTGATATATTACTGCAGTCAGGAGGAGCACGAGCAACACCTTAGAGTGGTTCTTCAGACTTTGAGAGATAGCCGGTTATATGCTAAGTTCTCGAAGTGTGAAATCTGGTTGGGTTCAGTTGCATTTCTGGGTCATTTTGTATCACCAGAGGGTATTCAGGTGGAGATAAAGAAGATTGAGGCAGTCAAGAACTGGCCTAGACCAGCATCAGCTATAGAGATTCGAAGTTTCTTGGGGTCGGCAGGCTATTATCGACGGTTCGTGGAGGGTTTTTCATCTATTGCAGCCCCAATGATCAGATTGACCCAGAAGGGTGCACAGTTAAGATGGTCGGATGAGTGTGAGGCGAGCTTTTAGAAGCTCAAGACAGCTCTGACTACGGCACCGCTGTTGGTTTTGCCTACAGGTTCAGGGACTTATACAGTTTATTTTGATGCTTCCCATGTTGGGCTTGGAGCAGTGTTGATGCAGGATAGCGAAGTTATTTCCAATGCTTCTAGGAAGTTGAAGATTCATGAGAAGAACTATCCGGTTCAAGATTTGGAGTTGGAAGCCATAGTTCACGAATTGAAGATTTAAAGGCATTATCTGTATGGTGTGGCATGTGAGGTGTTCACTGATCACAAGAGTCTTCAGTACTTGTTCAAGCAAAAGGAGTTGAATTTGAGGCAGAGGTTGTTTGAGGTGTTGAAGGATTATAATATCACTATTTTATATCAGCTGGGAAAGGCCAATATGGTGGTCGATGCTTTGAGTAGGAAGTCAGCCAGTATAGGTAATCTTGCCTATATTTTGGTCGGTGGGAGGCCGCTTGCTTTGGATGTTTAGGCTTTAGCCAATCAATTCGTGAGACTGGGTGTTTCTGAGCCCTGTTGTGTGTTAGCTTGCATAGTCGCTCGTTCTTCATTATTAGAGCATATTTGTGATCGGCAATATGATGATCCCTATTTGTGTGTCTTTAGCGATACAGGAGGTGCCAAGAATGTTACCTTAGATGATGATGGTGTTTTAAGGTTGCAAGGTCGAGTATGTGTGCCTAATGTGGATAGGCTCCGAGAGTTGATTTAGGAGGAGGGCCATAGCTCCCGATACTCTATTCATCTGGGTGCTGTGAAGATTTATCAAGATTTGCGGCAGCATTATTAGTGGTGTAGATCGAAGAAGGATATCGTAACATATGTTTCTCGTTGTTTGAATTATCAGCAGGTTAAGTCAAGCATAAGAGACCTGGTGGTTATTTTAGAGGATTGAGTTTCCCGAGTAGAAGTGGGAGCGGATCACTATGGACTTTGTTACTAGACTTTCGCTGACTGGGAAGAAGTTTGACGCAGTATGGGTCATTGTTAATAGGATGACCAAGTCAACGCATTTCATTCATGTGGCAATCTCCTATTCTTCTGAGAGGTTAGATGAGATCTATATTCGGGAGATTGTTCGCCTTCATAGTGTACCCCTATCTATCATTTCGGACCGGGTATGCAGTTTACCTTACACTTTTGGAGAGAAATTCAGCGAGATTTGGGCACATAGGTTGAGTTGAGTACAAAATTTCATCCCTAGACAGACGGACAGTTCGAGCGGACTATTCATATTTTAGAGGATATGCTCTGAGCTTGTGTTATTGACTTTTGAGGTTCGTGGGATCATTTTTTCCCTATACCAGAGTTTTCCTACAACTACAGCTGCCAGTCGAGCATCTAAATGGCTCCTTAGGAGGCTTTATATGGTAGGCGGTGTTGGTCTTCGATTTGATAGTTTGAGCCGAGAGAGGCTCGGTTGTTGGGTACTGATCTGGTTCAGGAGGCCTTGGACAAGTTCAGGATTATTTAGGATAGGCTTCGGTCAGCTCAGTCCAGGCAAAAGAGGAAGTTTTGACTCTATTTACGGTCTGCAAATATAGAAATCCGGATAAGAAATTCTGTGAACCTGGGAGAAGGTGTTAGGCATTCCTGAGTTCCATGGTTTTAGCACTGTCGCTTTGATCATACATGCCTTATAAAAATTGTTTAATTACTGATTTTAAAACCTATGTGTATTTACCTTTTATTATTTTTAAGTTAAGAACAGTATTTTGAAACGATTCACGCGCACGTACTCATTTTTTTGGCGCGTTAAAAATCATGTCAGGCAAACGTGTCCACAATTAATAATGCTTCATTATTATTAGAAAAGTTTGTCCAAAATTGCGGGAACGCATACTCCAATTTTATTTTTTAGAACTCGTAATCATGTCACGCGAACGTGCTCATAATCACGATAACAAATTTATTAATACATGGCAAAAGCACACTAACGACCTAAATAATAATATGAATGTGTCTCTACCATATATGATACGACGCACTTTTACGATCTAAAAAGCATGAGAACTTGTAATTACTAACATTAACGAAGGAAATAAAAAGAGTATCTTGTATCTTCCTAAATAAAATGAGTAGATGCCAAGTTTATTTACTTCCTCTTTTTCTCTTCATTTTAGATAAAAGATACAGAACAAATGTCCACAAGCAAGAAATAATTAACACATAAAAAAACAAGTACGACATAGTTCAGCAAACAAATTATGTACGTCCTTATTTTTCCAAATAAAGAATGTTAAGTTTAAAAGTAGAAGTAAATTCACTAGCAGATACAAAATTTTAATCCATGCCAAAATAGCTACTGACACCATTTGATATCATTAAATTAAATAAACTATTGACGGTCCCTTTTCATAAGAACCTCACAAATAGGCAAGCATTAAATTAAAGGACGAATGGAAAATTAAAATACCAGTAGAGTTTACGAAGCAGAGAAGGTAAATGGCTTAACATGGACTTTAACCTCCAAACAACCAGACTACAACTTGACTAGCCGGAGACTCGACCTCGATAGATCCTCCCACTCGTACAACAATACCTCGTCTCTGATTGATTTTTGGACTGATTTCAGGTGTTGAAACAGTCATTTGCAGCTGATTTTGCTTCTGGCTTTAACGGAGTTCGAGAAAGGTGGAAATGGCTGGGGTTAATTTTCGCCGGCTTCCGGCGAAGTTCGCCGGCGATTGGAGGCTTGACTAGAACTGATTTTTTCTTTATTCTGCATTTGAGCATATATTTTAAGTGCTTTTCAGCTATGCTTCATGGCTATTTTGGAGTGTTCATGGCTTGAGAGGGATGATTAAGGGGGTGGTTTTGAGGTGGTGTGTTTTTGGGTGAACTTTCAGGTTTCAGCTAGTTTTCATGAAAAATAGCTGCTGGTTTTTGATTGTTTTTAATTGGGTTTTAGGCTGGCCTTCTATGGAGTTCTAGATTAATTGTTTGGTGACTGTTCTTGGTGCTCAAATAAGGGAGAAGGGATTTAATTTTTTAGATCTCTCTTTTCCTTCTCCTTATTCCTCTGCGTTTTTATTTTATTTTCAGCAAGTATTTTTTGTGCAAAGAAATTGCCCCCTCCCCCCTCCACTCCTTTGTTTTATGTGTATATGCTTATATTGTTCTCCCAATTCTTGGAGGTCAAGTAGAAAAATAGGATAAGATTTCCATGTGTGTGACGTGGGGATCAACATGAAATTCTTGGGAAGGAAGTTCCAATCTTAGGAATCAATTTTTAATTGTGCTAATGTGTGTGAGGAAACAATAAAATAAAAAGGAGTAGGGCCTAGGAAGTTCCCTGGAAAGTGCCTAAAGCAAGAGTGAAATATGTATAAAAAATGAAAAAAGAAAGCTATAGTAAAAAATGTTTTTGCAGATGAGATTGAAATTGAAGTGTGCAATTTTGAGAATTGATTTTGTATCAAGACCAAGAGAAAGTATGGATAAAGAAAAAAAATCTTTCATGTGGTCATTCTCAATTCCTTTATTTTTTTGTTGTTTTTTTAAGGATAATAAATAAAATAGTACTATCATTAAACTAAAGTAGCAAGTTAAATATTACTTTAATACTTAACATTTATTTATTGAGAATTAAACTAGACTAGATGAGAAAAATTATATATTTTTTGGAACGTATTCTTTCTTTTGTACATAAAAATAAAACTAATACTCTAAAAATATGTAACTCTTTTTTTTTGTAATTTTTATTTTCTTATAATAAAATAACGTAAATTAGTTGAAATAGTTATATTAAGTCTAGATTAAATATTTACGTGCTAAAATATAAAAAAATCTCGGGGAGGGTAAAAAATCACATGTTATAGGCACAATTTAGAAACTAGGAGAAAGTGTGAGTGCAATAGAGAGGATTCTGGGAAAAGCCAAGATAGCTAGTGGTCATACCCAAAAATTAGAAGTGCTGGCATACCCCAACCAGCCTATTAGCCACATTGTTTGGGAGTTAGGATCCCTTAAAGGATCAAGTCCAGACATGAGCAACAATTTAGATGTTGCCCTATTCTGAACTTAAACTCAAAACACATAGAGGGGAATAGGGTACATGGATTCACAGTAGGAACATTTTCAAAGAAATTGACATTGCTAATTAACATTAAACATAGGCAGTAATACATACATGGGTGTAGGGATTTATAGTAGAAATATAAGCAAAGGAATTGACTAGCCAATTAATATTAAACATAGGTAGTAAAATAGACAGGGATGTAGTAACAGTAAAGTAAATACATTGGGATCAGGCTAAATACCAAACTAGAACATACCAGTTTCAGGGATGCTAGAAAAGAAAGCATTAGTCTTATAAAGCCACAGTGTAAGCAAGCAGTCAGAACACTTATAATTTTAGAAGAGAACTATGAGTAGTGTAAGAGTATTGGATTGAGAATGTGTGGTTGAAAGTTGGTCGTATTACCGTTTCTGATGTGTTAAAGAAGATCATGTATTTATAGTATAAAAATCAAGAAGAAATAGGTGAGAGAATAATTTGAAATATCAATTACAAAAGGTTTCCCTTTGTTTAAGGGATTATGATTTCAAACGGGTAAAATAATTAAGGCAAGAAGTTGATCAAACTCTTTTCCAAAGCAGTAAAAAAAGGGTAAATACATATAGATTTATTTAAGAAAAGGTTTTATATCACACGGTTTGTGCAAAATAAGGAAAGGCAATTAATCAACATCCAGTAAAATCAGCAATTGAAGATTTCATGTGAATGGACCAAGTAAGGAAGATGGGAAAATCTCGACTTAAGGAAAATCATTACTAATCAATTAAACTTAAAAGAGGATTCTGAATCAATCAAACGTTGAAAACCTTTTTGGAAGAAAGGATTCATCACACATATAAAAAAACACAGCCACATTTAAACACAAAGAACTATTATGCTAGTTAGTGGAAGAATTGAAAAGTTCAGAGTCGTAAACATAGAGATTCAAACTTAGTTCATAGACCCACAATGGAACCCTAGTTCAAACACGAGGAAAAAATCCTCAAATTCTAGGGTTTCCATTTCGAATCATATATAGAGACGAGGAGACAAATAACAAACAGGTACAGTAGCGAGTTTGAAACAACAAAGTGAAGAAACTAATTTGAAACATAGTGGGGGTAGAAAGAACATGTATAAGAAAACCTGGGATTTAAACAAGTGCAAAAGAGAGAAAAGGTGGTATAACACTTAAGAAAATAGTAGACAAAATATATTTAAAGAGAACTCAAAAAAAATTCAGTAAAAGGCAGGCAAGGAACTTAAGAAATCAGTAGGAGACACATACAATAGGAGAACATGTAAGCATGGTGTAGAAACATAATAGAAAGACAAAGCATAGAAGAAAATAAGAAAATAGCAAAACGCAAGCGTGGCAAGTATATATAATGAAAAAGGAAAAGAACAGTCAAAGAAAAATATTTTGAGTTTTCATAAGCCTCAAGTCGGAGAGAAGTAATATTTGAAAACAATTTAGGAAAACCACTTTAAAACTCAAGTAGAGCCCAAGTATAGAACCAATCTAGCAAAACAAACAGAAAAAATATCGGATAGCTAGGGTTTCAGAGGAACCCTTGAGAGGAAAAGGCTTGGAATGGGTCCGATCTAAGTCGAATGAGTTAGAACCAGGCTCTAAATGTTGTGGGTGCGCACAAAGCCGGAGAAGCCATAGAAACTTCAGTCGGAGAACATATGAATGGATACCATCGAAGTCAGACCTCGATACTTCGAACACCTAGCGTTTAAGAGTAGAGGTAGATAGGTATAGGCCATCCATGGCCTGGGAGGCCATGGATTCCGGTGAGTTAGAGTTTAAAAATTGTAGAATTTGATTAGGGTTTCAAGCACATTCGAGATAGTTTGAGAGATGAAGGGTATTTAGAAGCGGCGTTTCTCAGTGAAATGGGTTAGGGTTAGGGGTGTGGATGAATAAAAATGGTAAGAAATGATTGTGGTTGATCAAGAGGAATGGCTGGGCGGGTTAAATTAGTTGGGTCAGGGGCGGGTTAAATTGAAATTGATCTTGTCCATTTGGGGTTTGAATTGGTTCAATTGGGGAAGTCAATGTGGCTATAATCGAAATAAAGATGGGCTAGATTTTAAATAGCCAATTTTTTCCATTTTATTTTATAATATAGTAAAAAATATTTTTTAAAGCAAATTAAGAGTACTGTATCAATTAATAATATATAAATATTTAATTAAAATTATTAAAATTTATTTCATAATTATAAAATGTTATTAATTCTCAAAATAGCCTAAAATTGTAATTATATACAATTTAACTTTTAAAACATCAAATAAATTTGTAAAAATGTATAAAAATGAATATAGCTATATTTTTGTATAAATACGAGAATAAAATAAATTATTCACCAAGATGATAATTTTAAGAATAATTATTGGTTTTTATACTGCTAAAATTGGTTTAAAAGTTGGGAAAAAAATAGTAAAATACTTGGGCCTATTAAATATGCATATATATAGTATTTAAAAGTATTTTTCATATAAAGATAGAAAGGAAAAATTGGGTATCAACAACTGCCCTTCTTTACCCGGGAAGGATGGAGGAGTTGTCGAGTAAAGATATGATGGCTAATTTTGACCGAAGGGAAGGGTTTGAAGCAATTGACCGTGCTCGGGCTCTTGAGCCGCCTTATATCCCTGGACTTACAAGAATCAGGCCATATGTAATTTAGGATCAATCGGCGGAATATGCCGGTGGAGATCTTTCAAGAACGGACGCGATATTCAAGTTGGGATGGATGGTTATGGTCTAATCGGGTTGCGGGAACCAAAGCGTTGATCGCTTCTGCAAAGATAGCCATTGCTTGCTGGCTTACCTGCAAATAAACAATACACGCATATATTGTGCATAAATTTAAACGTGATGCAAGTTCCCGTCAGACCATGAATGCTGTCTTTGGATAGTTAGGATGACGTCCTCGAACCATGATATCCTGGGCCCTGAAGCGTATAATTAAGGATTTGCAGGCCATGAAATGATTCTCTCGAGCTATGAGGTCAATGCCTCCGATCTATAATGCCTTTGAATAATGTTATGCAAGAGATAAAAGGGGTCCTCAAGCCATGGTATTGCATTCTTGGGCTGTGAAGATGGTGCCTCCGAACAATGATACCTTTGGACAGTTTGGCGATCTTTCAGCCTATGAGATGCATAAGGTGGCAATCTTTTAGCTATGCAAGTGAAACATTAAGCGGCGATATTTCAGCCATGCTGGATGAAGTGGCGAATTTTCAGCCATGCAAGACATTAATAAAAGTGGTGATCGTTCAGTCAATGTAAGACTTAAATAAACGTAACGATCTTTCAGCCAATGCAATAAGGTGACGATATATCAGCCAATGCAATTAGGTGGCGATCTTTCAGCTGATGCAATGAGGTGGTGATCTTTCAGCCAATGAAATAAGGTGGCGATCTTTCAGCCATGCAAGTGAAAATAAAGCGGCGATATTTCAGCCATGCTGGATTAAGTGGCGATTTTTAAGCCATGCAAGACATAAATAAAGGTGGTGATCTTTCAGCCAATACAAGACATAAATAAAGGTGGCGATCTTTCAGCCGATGCAAGACATAACTAAAGATGGCGATCTTTCAGCTAATGCAATAAGGTGGCGATCTTTCAACCAATATAATAAGATGGTGATATTTCAGCCAATGTAATAAGGTGGCGATCTTTCAGCCATGCAAGTGAAAAATAAAGTGGTGATATTTCAGCCATGCTGGATGAAGTGGCGATTTTTCAGCCGATGCAGATTGAGACATAGCTTAGTCTCGAAAGGCAGAATAGTAGCCTTATGTAGTGCAGGAAATGCAGTTGGAGGTAGAGCTTAACCTCGAAAGGCAGAGCAGTAGCCTTATGCAATGCAGGAAATACTTATGGAGACAGAGCTTAGTCTCGGAAGGTAGAATAGTAGCCTTATACAATGCAAGAAATGCAGATGGAGGTAAAGTTAACCTCAAAAAGCAGAATAGTAGCCTTATGCAATGCAGGAAATGCAGATGGAGGTAATGCAGGAAATGCAGATGGAGGTAGAACTTAATCTTGAAAGGACGAATAGTAGCCTTATGCAAGAGATAAAAAACAACTAGTAATAAAAAATCTTTGCTGATAGCTGGTAGCTGATTGTGATATTACAACTGCTGGGGCTATTGTGTGCGGATAGCAAATACACATAGGTGTGATGGTTCAACATGATTACATAATATATTCGGTGATTTTGTGACTTGGGCGCTTGCATCCAAAGAAAAATCATCAATTTTTTTAAAAGGGAACGGTTAATTCGTGTCCCCGCTGACTTTGCTTGACATGCTCCGCTCTGATCTGATGACACAGTCTATGTTATAGGGGTAGCATTACTGAACAAAGCGATTTTGATAGTAAATATGCATGAGTTTGTTAAAGGATAAGAAGTAAGTATAAAAGAAATAGTTTTTTTTCTTCAGATAAACCGACGATTTTGACGTGGTTTAAGACATTGCAACATCTCTTGCTTTGGAATTTTGAGGGTCCTCCTCAAAATTCTGCCCTAACTTATTTGGTTGATACTTCAGACGGCTGCTTGCGATGATCGGCTGAAGCTTCTTCGAAATTTTGAGGGTCTTCCTCAAAACTCTGCCCTAGTTTCAAATTGCATTGGGGAAACAATTATTTTATTGAATTGTGACCGAACCCATAAGGCTGCCTACGTATCCCCTCTTAGACAAGAATCAAGTCAGACCTAGTTCAAATTACATATGTAAATCATAGTTGGTTACACATAGTATCATTTGACTGCATCTGAATTGTTTGGTTTTGGCCAAACTTCTCCATCCATTTCTGCATGTATGAGGGCTCCTCCTGTCAGAAACCAATGAACCGTGTATGGACCCTGCCAATTGGGAGAGAATTACTGTTTGGCTTCATCTTGATGTGGGAAAATTTTCTTTAACACCAGTTGTCCCGGTGTGAACCGTCTTGGTTTGACTCTCTTGTTGAAGGCTCGGGATATTCAGTTCTTGTAAATCTGACCATGGTAAACTGCATTCATTTTTTTCCCATCTATAAGAGCCAACTGCTCGTAATGATTCTTCACCTATTCTGCATAGTCGAGTTTCACTTCCTGTATGATCCTTAGGGAGGGAATCTCTACCTCGGCAGGAATGACTGCTTCTGTACCGTACACCAATATGTATGGAGTTGCCCCGGTTGATGTGCGGACTGTAATACGGCACCCCAATAAAGCAAATGATAACTTCTCATGCCATTGTTTATGCTTTTTTACAATCCTTCTCAGTATATTCTTGATGTTATTGTTGGCGGCTTCCACTTCTTCATTTATCTGAGGCCTATAAGCTGGGGAATTCTTGTGTTTGATCTTGAAAGTTTCACACATAGATTTCATCAAATCAGTATTGAGTTGGAGCCATTACCAGTAATGATTGATTATGGAATCTTGAATCGACAAACAATACGGTCGCGAAAAAAGTCCCCCACGACTTTCTTAGTCACTGCTTAGTAGGATGTTGCTTCGACCCATTTGGTGAAATAATAAATTGTTACTAGGATAAACTTGTGCCTGTTTGATGCAGCAGGTTCGATTAGTCTGATAACATCCATTCCCCATGCGGCGAATGGCCATGGAGAGCTTGTTGTGTTAAGCTCATTTGGAGGCACCTTTATCATGTCGGCATGTATTTGACAACGGTGGCATTTGCGGACATACTGGATGTAGTCCGTCTCCATAGTCATCCAAAATTAACTTGCCCAGAGTATCTTCTTGGAAAAGACAAAACCGTTCATATCTGGACCACAAGTCCCGACATTAATTTCCTCTAGCAGTTTAGATGCTTCCTTCGTGTTGACACACCTTAGTACTCCCAAATTTGGAGTCCTCCTACACAGGATTCCTCCGCTATGAAAGAAATTATTAGATATTCTTCGAAGCGTGCACTACTGAGTAGTATTTGCGAGCTCTAGGTATTCCCCTTTTGCCAAATATTCCTTGATATCATGAAACACAGGTCTTCCGTCTGCTTCTTCTTCAACGTGAGCACAGTAAGCTGAGTGATTGTAGATCTTCCCAGAATAAGATCAATGAAATTATTATATGGATGTTGTATCATAGAGGCTAGGTAGCCAATGCATCGGTGAACTCATTCTGGACCCTGGGGACATGTTGAAATTCCGTCTTTGTGAATCTCTTTCTTATCTCCTATACATGATGCATGTATGGGACTATCTTGGAGTTCTTGGTTGCAATTCTTCTCGGACCTAATGTATAAGCAAGTTTGAATCTCCAATTACTAGCAACTTTTGGATGTTAATGTCAATGACCATCTTGAGCCCTATGATGCAGGCTTCATACTCGGCCATATTGTTAGTACAGGGGAACCTGAGCTTGGTGGATACCAGATAATGCTGGGTGGTTTCTGACACTAGGACTTCTCTTATGCCAACTCCTTTGAAATTTGCTGCACCATCGAAAAAATCCTCCAACCATCATAGGATTCTGCAATGTCCTCTCCTACAAATAATACCTCCTCATCATGAAAATATGTCTTCAGGGGTTTGTATTTTCCTTCCATAGGATTTTCCACAATGTGATCTGCTAGTGTTTGTCCCTTGATTGCCTTCTGAGTCATGTAGACAATATCATATTCACTCAATAGGATTTTCCACTTGACTAGCTTGCTAGTGGGGAAGAGCTTGTGGAAGATGTACTTCAAAGGATCCATCCTTAATATGAGATACATAGTATAAGCATAGAAATAGTGCCTCAACTTCTGAGCTACCCAAGTTAGAGCACAACAGGTGCATTCCAACTGAGAATACCAGGCCTCGTATGGGGTGAACTTCTTATTGATATAATAGATGCCTGCTCATTCCTCCTTGTTTCATCATGTTGCCCCAGAACACGTCTGAATGCTCTATCCAATACCGCAAGGTAGAGTATTAGGGCTCTACCTGGCTCGGGCGAAACCAAAACTAGCATTGTTGACAAGTATACCTTGATTCCGTCGAAGATCTTTTGGCAGTCATTGTTCCATTTGGTAGCGGCGTCCTTCTTCAACATCTTAAAGATTGGCTCATAGATGACAGTAGATTGTTCTATGAACTGGATGATGTAGTTAAATCTCCCAAAGAAACTCATTACTTATTTCTTGTTCTTTGGCGGTGGAAATTCTTGAATAGCTTTGACTTTTAATTGTTCTAACTCTATCCGTCGGTACTCACAATGAACCCAAGCAATTTTCTAGTTGGAACTCCGAATGCATATTTTGCGGGGTTCAATTTCAGGTTGTACCTTCTCAGTCTATTGAACAATTTCCTCAAATCTTCAAATGTGATCAGTGGCTTTCTCGGACATAATGATGACGTCGTCTACATACACTTCGATATACCTGTGTATATGTCATGTAAAATGAAAGTCATGGGCCTCATGTAGGTGGCCCCTGTATTCTTTAACCCAAACGGCATCATCCCCCACAACAAATGAAAGCTGATGTTGTTCATCCATCTATATCTAATGGTACCTAGCAAAACAATAAACAAATGACTATAGCTCATGGTTGGTGTAGTTGTCAATTAAGATGTGTATATTTGGCAAGGGGAAGCCGTCTTTCGGACTGTCTTTGTTTTTATCCCAGTAGTCGACACAGACTCTGATTTTCACATCTTTCTTCGGTAGTGGCGCAATGTTGGCTAGCCATGTCAGATACTCTACTACCTTGAGAACCTTAGCTTTGACCTGCTTAGTGACCTCTTCCTTGATTTTCAAACTCATATCTGGCTTCAACTTTTTGAGCTTCTGCTTTACCCGCGGACATGTCAGATCGGTCAGCAATTTGTGAGCCACAATTGATGTACTCAGACAACTCATGTCATCGTATGACCAGGAAAATATGTCCCGATAGTCTTTTTCAAACTCTGTATATTCTTCCTTCTCTAATAGTTATAAATGAACGTTGATTCATGTTTCTTTGATGTTTTCTGCATCTCCCAGGTTGATAATTTCGGTCTCGTCCAGGTTAGACTTAGGTCTATGCTCAAAATTCTCAAATTCTTTGACAACTTCTTCCGGTATATCATCTTCCTCTGAATCTATTTTTATTTGTTGCATTGTCTTGTTGCATGTCACAGTCATTGGCTCATCAAGATAAGTAATAGTAATGCCTGAGGCATGCTGCGCTCTGGTGGTTCTGACGGTCCAGTTGTTGAGGTATGCTCCTCTGCTTACAGCCTATATGGAAGGGCCTTCCTCCCTATCCTCCTCAAAAATAACACATCAATCCATGTCATCATCTTCTAGGAACAAGTTCCTCATTGCTGCTAGTGCTTCCTCTTCTTCTATCCCGTAGATAACCTCGGGTAGCTGGAAAGTCTGTTCCAAATGCGGTATCGGTTGCTCCAACGGATAGTAAGGACCGCGCCAGGGTGGCGACCATTTATTGAATTCTTTCCAGCTATACTCATATCCTAATCCAAAGGTGGTGCAGTGTTTCTTGAGGTTGATGGGCTTAGCGATTCCCTGGAGATTCTTGCCAAGTACCTTGCCAGGTTCATACCCACTCCAATTTAAAATGCTTTTAATTTTGTTGCCCCACCACTTATCCTTATCGGCGGCGTTGACTCGTTCGATGTGGTGATAAGTTTTCCCGCATATCCTTATTCTTCCTCCAATTGTTGGGATGGTCTGGCGACTGTATATGGGATTGCTATCATCACCAGAAATGATCACCTCCTTGATATTCCACTCAAACTTCATTGCCTGATGTAGTGTTGATGCCACGGTCCTGGTGGCATGAATCCATGGTTGTCCTAACTATAAATTATAAGACGTCGGCACGTCTATCACTTGAAAGTCAACATCAAACAAAGTAGGACCCATTTGCAAACATAAGCTAATCTCCCAAATAGTAGACCTTTGAAACCCATCGAAATCCTTAACTTTGATGGCCCCATCCTTGATTTCATTCAACCCTTTTCCCAATATCCTTAGTGTCACCAGCAGACAGATGTTGAGACTGGACCCCCCATCGACCAGAATCCTGGTAATAAAATAATCTGCACACTGTACAGTGATGTGCAAGCCATGCTGTGACTCAATTCTTTAGGTGGCAACTCATCTTCGTTAAAAGTGATCTTATGACTTTCTAATACCTGATCTACCATGTTAGTCATCTCTATGCTAGTGGTGTTTCTTGGTATATATGCCTTACTTAGTACTCTTATTAACACATTCTTGTGTGCCTCAGAACTCTGTAGCAGAGAAAGGATAGAGATCTGTGCAAGTATTTTGTTCAACTGATCAACGACCGAATACTTATCTTCCTCCAGAGAACATCTGGCCTAGTTTCAGTGATGTGCTTGTTGACTAAAGTTTTGCTTACTTGATTCAGCCAAGTGTTCCAAAGTATAAACACTGCCGATTCTTGTCATACCCTATGCTACAACTGTTTCCCCAAACATGGCTTTCCCCTTCCTTCTTACCTCAGCTGTGTAGTCCCATGGTATAACTTTTATGCGGAATGGCGCAATGGCTGTCATTACTACTAGGATGGGCACCCTTGCTTTGGAAGGTAATATAGAAACTTCAAATGGCTCATGCGCCTTTGGGGACCCAAACTCGACCTAAATTGGTGTTGACGTATTTACAGAGGCCGGTGTTTCAAACTCAAGTGGTATGGACATGTTCACCTCGGCATCTTTGGAAGACTAAATCTGGACTACAATCGGATTAAGGGTGACTGTTGGTTTCTTTGGATCATCACGTTCTGTGATCAAACCGATTGATCCTTTGGGATCCCCGTCATCCTCTATTTCAATCATATGAACACCTCCACCCTTATGGTCCGGTAGAGGGTTACTACAGACATTTTGGGATGGCCCTTTTGCCACAATGATCTTGTTGTCAATCATAGCCTGGATCTTATCCTTCAGGGAGTGGCATTCCTCAATTTTGTGCCCTTTCATGTACAATGGTATGCACAATTTTTATTTGGGTTGACCCATTGGGAAGGGTTTGTAGGGGTTATAGCAGGGATATGGGTGGCATAACGAGCAGCTTTGAGTCTTTCATATTGCTGAACGATTGGTTCAGCAATGGCGGTTTACTATTTGGGAGGTCCACGATTAAAATTCAGTCGGGGTCTATGAAAGTTTTGGCGAGAGAAAGGTGGTTGATAGTGGGATTGTTGGTTGTTGTAGTCTTGGTAGACGCGTGCAGGCTAGGAATATCTGGGTGCAGCAGGTTGGTTTGTAAGAGGTAGAGGCGATTGATAAGTAGGCGGTGGGGTTTGGCAGGAGAGTGCGATTGTTTGGCAATTTGGAGTGGGATGATATGTAAGTGGAGGTATTGGGTAAGTTTGGTATTTGACAGGTGATTTGGTTCTTTGTGCAACCATTACGGCACCTACGCCCCTTTTCTTGGACGTACCACCAGACTGTAAAGCCTTGTTGGAGGCTTGCAAAGCTTCAAAGTTTGTAACCATACCCCTCTTGATACCTTCCTCGATCCTTTCTCCTAGCTTGATTATGTTAGAAAATTTATGGTTTTGAATCAACATCAGTCTTTCAGAATATTGTGGATGTTGAGACCAGATGAAAAACTTGTTCATCTGTTCTTTCCCTAAGGAAGTTTGAACCTTAGCAACCTCTGATCTCCAATGAGTGGCATACACGCAAAATGTTTCTGTGAGTTTCTTCTTTAGATTCTGAATGTAAAGCACACCCGGTGCATTTTCCATATTGAACCTGAATCTGTCCATGAAGTCGGGCGCCATACTTACCCAGTTTGACCACTTCTTTGGGTCTTGGCTAATGTACCAAGACAAGGCATATCCTTTCAGGCTCCTCATTAAAAGCTTCATGCGGATCTTCTCTTCTTTACCTACTCCAACCAGCTTGTCGCAGTATCTTCTCAAGTGCACCCTAGAATCCCCTATACCATTAAAAATTTTCAATTTGGGAGGTTTGTACCCCTCAGGCAGTTCTATATCGGCATGTATGCATAAATATTCATAATTTAGCCCATCAATTCCTTACTACCTTCAACGCCTTGAATTCTTGTGGTCAACTTCTTAAGCTCTTCGATTAGATTTCTGATGAGCGAATCCTTATCATCGGACTCATGTGTGCTTGAGATGGGATGGGTGAAGTGTGGCACATTCTCTACATAGATGGGGGTATTGTGTTGGGTGTGGCAGTGGGTTTTTGTTGTTTAACGATTCTGGGATGAGCTGTGGAGTGTTGTTTGTAGTGTGACAAGTATTGCAGTAGTGGTGAGGAGCGGGTTGCGTTGGGACATTTTATGGAGGTATGGGATTCTGAGTAGTTGGGAAAGTGACTTCCGGAGTGGCGTGGGAAAATAACATACTTGCCAAATTGCGAACTTGATCCAGTTCTTCTTGAAATCTCGACAGCTTTGTTCGTGTTGGGACGCGCTTTCTTTTGAAACCTGAGTGCCCTAAATGATTTCTGCCTGTTCAACTGAGTTGTTTGAATCTTCCATCTTTCTTTTGCTTAAATGCCTGACAGGACTAGGAAAAGGAGTAGGTGGAGGGCCCCTGGATCTGGTGAAGTATGCTGATGTTGCCAGAGTTCATGAACTAACCTTTGGGGAGGGGAATAAAAAAAAGTAAAACGAAAGGTAATAAGTTAGTAAGGATCATAAGGAAAATGTTGCAATATTTAAACACATAGTGTAGGAAATATAAAGCGTGCACTAATTTTAGGGACCTCGTTGTCCCCGAGGTAGGCCTAGCGACTAGTAAATTTTGATACCTTAGAATGCTAAATGCCTCATTTTATTGATAAAAAAACAAGATGAACCCCAAACTGACACTAAATGACAGGAAATAAAAATGTCACCGATAGCCATGGGCCTTCTTAAGTTCTCAAAGTAAAGAAAAGACTAATCTATTTGGTCTTAGAAGGACCTTCCCCAAACTCGGCATCTTTGGCTTCCTCGAACAGTTATACCAGCTCGCGAAGTCCCAGTAGCAAGTAGGTTCTGGCTAGGTGCCAATCCTCAGCATTCTGGCAGTACTCAATCTTTCTGATGAATTTTTTTTCCAGCTCTACTAAACCCTGCTCCAGGTACCCCAGTCGTTTATTGGCGGTGACAGCCATGTCTTTCCATTCTTCAATCAACTTTTGGTTGGCTTCTTGAATTTCACGGTGCTCATTTTTTCATTCCCGAATCCTCTTGCGCAATTGGTTGTACTTAACCTGTGCTTCGACCTTTTCGTCGATGATCCTATGACCTCGAACAAACCTGGGTTCTACCAAACCATTATGGTTATCCTCCAGCTAACTTGGATAGTATGGAGTACAACCAACATGGTACATGTCCAGCTCGATGCTATCTATTCTTAGGATGAGTTTGCAGTGCCACATGTGATGAGTTTGGCACTTGTAAGGACTATCGTCATCCTGAAAGTCGGCCAAGAAGTGACTCATCTTGTTGACCCTTAGTATAATCTACTTCCTACCAGCCTGTCTCATATCTTGGAGAGGGAGATAATGATATGTTCATCTCAAACAATAAGAATAAAAAGTGGTGCATCCCGAGATCGAGCAATGAACTCTTCAGTAGGGAACCATTCGAACATCCATTGTACTTGGTTCTCTTTCATATTTTCAAACAGTTCTACCCATCCTTTTGCATCCTCCGATTGAACAAACGTGTTGGGCATATAGTTCATTCATCTTGGATGATGGAAGGCAATATGATCTTTCCAATCCCTACGCTAGATATCTTGTCGATATTCACCCTTCTAGAGGTGTTCCATGAGCCAGAGTTGGAGAAAAAAGTTGCAACCCTCGAAATGCTTGGCTCCCTATTGACACCTTTCTATGGCTCGATACATCTCTGCAATATCATTGGCACTATGCTAAATGGCCGCCCGCCAATTCCCTCCATTAAAGTCTTGGTGACCATGGATAGTCTGGTATGGATCCTAACCTTCTTTACAGGAAATACTATCATCCCCAAGAAGCAGAACATGAAGACAAAGACCCTTCTATGAATATGCCCCAATGATGTGAGGGCGAACTCCTTAGGGTAAGTACGGTAGGACTTGCTATGACCTTACCTTTCGTACAAATATTCAAAGGGAATGTACGACTACTTCAGGCAAGTTAAATCCGGATTCTTCTTTAAACCCATCATCTTGAGAAAACCTTGACCCTTGCGGTTCTCTAGCATTAGCAGACCCGGAGTTTCCCATGGTATACCAGCCAGACCTCCTATTTCCTCTAGTAAGGGTGTCATCTCTATCACCCTGAAGCGAAACACAGACCTATCGGAATCCCAGAACAGGTGACAGCATCAATAATTTTATTGTAGGGTTGGATTTCCAGAAGGGAAGGTAGATTCTCCAAGTATTTTCGGACAAGTGTCTGATCACTAGAATGAAGATCTTCCTACCAATTTAGTAATTTCGGGTGGATATTGGTGACCATGCCGAATATGGGGTGCCTCATCTCTGCAAAATAAAAGTGTTAGGCCCTTACCCCCGTCAGACTCGACTATTTGAATATCAATAATTGGCATAAGCAGTATTTTTGTTCTCCAAATAAATGCGTAAAACGTGGTAGTGTCCGTTTGGGTTCCAAGGAAACCCAGGGGTCTTTGGAAAAGACTATATTAAAGAGTCATTATGCGGACAATGATGGATCATTACGACTGTGCATCGAATATCGCGCATTAAACAAGACAACTGTGAAGAAAAAATATCCAACATAACTGACTCAGTTAGGTTTTGACAGTGATGCATGCACAATTAAATAAAGTAAGGCTTCTATGGGGTATTTAACTGGTACCCTTAAGCGGACAACTCAAGAGGGAAAGGTACGGAACCATCGACTACATCATGTATCGACTAGTTTTACCATAAATATGCCTTTGCCAGATTTAGGGGGAAATAATATTGGAAGGGCACAACCACTCATTATAAGCGTTGCTATAGTATTTTTTTTGGCACGAGTGATATGATGTTGAAAATGCAGTTAAAATAATTAACAAGTTGTCATGTATTTGCACACTCATAAACTAATAATTACAACAGTTTCTCATAATTTACAACAACATTAAAGAAAAGTGATAAAGGAAGGCATTAAGAGAAATAAAGAAAAGAAACAAAGAGCCAAGTCAGTTTCGTAGTATAAGAAGGAATAAATACTTAAAGGCACTTTAGACAAGTAAAGACATGTTACGAAACATATGGTCACAAATAGCATGAAATGGTAAAAGCCTTAAAGAAATCTCCAATAGAGTCTCCATGCTGTCGATCCTCCATTTTTCTCGCAAAATCGGATTTATGACATTTTGGTCAGACAACTTATTTCCTTTTGGGAATTGGGTTTGCAATTGAAGAGTCAGCACCTAATGATTAAGTGCATTAGGACACTAAGAGGAAATTTAACTTAGAAAAACTAGAGATTGGGTAAGGGCTTGAAATTATCTTGAGGGGAAGGTGTTAGGCACCCCTCAAGATCTGCTAGTGTGGTTCTCGGCCATGCTATAATTGTGACTTTAAGTGCAAATGACTAGTGAACAAGCAAGAATTGCAAATACTAGATAGTTTTCACATAAAGGTTGCAAGCAACTGAAGTAAAGAAGTTTGAAGAAGCTGAAGTTTGGGCAGAAAGCAATTTTAAAAAAGTTGTGAATATAACCAAGTAAAAGGGAGGGCTTTTCACATAATTTATGCAAGTTATTGGAGTAAAAGAGGTTAAAGAAGCTGAAAGTTGAAGTTTTTCAAAAACTCTGAAAAGTAAAGGGAAGAGGTCCTAGGTCTATAAATAATATGGATCACCCCACACAACACCCAATAACTATTTATACATGTGATGTTATCACAGGGTAATCATATCTATATCTAACGTTTTCCACCCCGTTAAGCTATTAAACATAGAGTGGTCTCATTTTCCTATTGCATACTACTACCCGCCCTGACCCTATCAATCCCGGAGGTATTTGTGGACTATTAGTCTTAATGGGAAGGAAAATTTGGCTTTTGTGGTTTAAAAAGGATAAAAGTCTAAGGACATAGTCAAAACACATATGTAATAGATATGGGAAAAACACACAACAAATAAATAGGCTCAAATGGACCTTCTAAAGAAACAAAGAGATGTATATAATTTAGCAAGTCTTGCACGTACTAGTTATGGTCTTAATTAACTTAAAGGAAGCAGGAGGCAGACTGATCTATTACATGTTTTAGATGAGAAACCTGAATTAGACCTGTCTGCTGGTTGGAATTTAACAAAGTTAGATTCCTATTAACTAATTAACCTTATGACTTGCCTAGGCGAAACCTATAGGCATGGTGTCTAATAATTTTAGAAAAGAAGAAATTGTCTACTACAGAAGTATAAATTCTACAATTGTTATTACTACTGATTTAGACTTATAAGCAAATGGACGATTCTGATTTCGTTAGTTGCTCCTATAGGCATGCTTTCTAGGTGCTAAATGATTCAAAAAACAATATAGTCGAAATAAAAGTACAAAAGTCCTATAGGCGTGATGTCTAGAAGGTTGTTTGTTATTTAAACTTATAAATACATTTGCCTAGTGATAGATGCATATGCAGAATTTAGGAAATCATATAGCCGTGCTATCTATGTGGCATGCAGAAATATGGAAACCTACAGACATGGTTTCTGTATGTAATGCAAGAAGCTATAGACATGGTTTCTATATGAGAACGTAGAATCTATAAACAAGATTTCTATATGAAATGCAAACCTATATACATGTTTTCTAGATAAATTAAAAGTACAGGAACTTAAAAGTATGGTTTCTATATGAAAATGCATTACTTATGCTCATGGTTTCTATATGAAATATGTAACCTATGAACATGATTTCTTTATGGAACATGCAGAACTGAAAACAAGACATGATTGCTAAAACGTATTAAATTACTATGAACATGATACCCACCCTCTTTCAAGCATGATGTACCCTCCCCTTCTCACAAAAAATCCCAATAGTTATTACAAGATTATTAAAACTCAGAATTGAATAAGAGAAAGGAGTAAGGTTGCACCATCAAAACTAAAAAAATCAAACCAAGGAAAGTTGACTCAGTCTTCTGTCTAAGGCAGGAAGTAAACCAACTCCAAGGATCGAATTGCCAAAGCCTTTCTCATTTTTTGTATGTGTCAGAGTTCCCAAGACCCTCATGAAATCTGGCAGTGCTTACACTCAAATTCATTATAGAATTGAATTAAAGTGTAGTTTGGAAGAGCCAGCTCTCAAATATCCAAGTAAGGCTCATAGGAGGGGGGAAAAACTAGAAACTAGGAGAGAGTGTGAGTGCAATAGAGGGGATTTTGGGAAAGCCAAGATAGGCTGGTGGTCATATCCAGAAATTAGAAGTGCTGGCACGCCCGAACCAGCCTATTAGCCACATTGTTTGGGAGTTAGGATCCATTAAAGGATCAAGTCATGACATGAACAACAATTTGGATGTTGCCCTGTTTTGAACGTAAACTCAAAATGCATAGAAGGGATTAGGGTTACAGGGATTCACAGTAGGAACATGTTCAAAGAAATTGACATTGCGAATTAACATTAAACATAGGCAGTAATGTAGACATGGGTGTAGGAATTCACAGTAGAAATATATGCAAAGGAATTGACGTGCCAATTAATATTAAATATAGGTAGTAAAACAGGCAGGGATGTAGAAACTGTAATGTAAATACATTGGGATGATGCTCAAAGCAAAACTAGAACATATCAGTTTCGGGGATGCAAGAAAAGAAAGCCTAGTCTTGCAAAGCCAAAGTGCAAGCAAGCAGTCAAAACACTTATGATTTTAGAAGAGAACTATGAGTAGTGTAAGAGTATTCGATTGAGAATGTGTGATTGAAAGTTGGTCGTATTAACTGTGTCTGATGTGTTAAAGAAGGACATATATTTATATTACACAAAGCAAGCAGAAATAGGTAGGAGAATAATTTGAAAAATCAGTTACAAAAGGTTTAACTTTGATAAAGAGATTCTGACTTCAAAAAAGTAAAATAATTAAGGCAACAATTTGATTAAACACTTTTCCAAAGCAGTGCAAGAAGGGTAAATACATAGAGATTTATATAAGGAAAGGGTTGATAGCACACGGTTTGTGCAAAATAAGGAAAGACAATCAATTAACATACAGTAAATCGGCAATTGAAGATTTCATGTGAATGAACCAAGTAAGGAAGATGGGAAAGTCTCGACTTAAGGAAAATCAACACTAATCAATTAAACCTAAAAGAGAATTCTGAATCAATCAAAAGTTGAAAACCTTTTTGGAAGAAAGGATTCATCACACATATCAAACCATACAACCACATTTAAACAAGTAGAACTATTATGCTAGTCCGTGGAAGAATTTAAAAGTTTAGAGTCGTAAAAGAGAGATTAATACTTAGTTCATAGACTCTGAATGAGTCTAAAAGGGTCGAGGGTTCCACAATGGAACCATAGCTCAAACACGAGGAAAAAACCCCACCAAATTCAAGGGTTTTTATTTCGAATCAAATATAGAGACGAGGAGACAAATAACAAACAGATACAACAGCGAGTTTGAAATAACAAACTGAAGAAACTAATTTGGAACATAGGGGGAGGGGGTAGAAAGAATATGTTTAAGAAAACATAGGATTTAAACAAGTCCAGAAGAGAGTAAAGGTGGTATGACACTTAAGAAAATAATAGACGAAACATGTTTAAAGATAACTCAAACAATGTCTAGTAAAAGGCAGTCAAGGAAATTAAGAAATCAGTAGGAGACACATATAATAGTAGAACATACAAGAATTGTTTAGAAACATAATAGAAAGACAAATCACAGAAGAACAAAAACAAAAGAAAAAAGCAAAACACATGCGGGACAAGTATACATAAAGAAAAAGGAAAAAGCAGGAAAAGAAAAACAATTGGAGTTTTCTGAAACCCAAAGTCGGAGAGAAGTAATATTTGAAAATGTTTTTAGGAAAACCCTTTAAAACTCAAGTAGAGCCCAAATTAGAACCAATCTAGGAAAACAAACAGAGAAAACCTCGAATAGCTAGGGTTTCGGAGGAACCCTAGAGCGAGAAAGTCTTGGAATAGGTCCGATCTAAGTCGAAAGAGTCAGAACCAGGCTCGAAATGCTATGGGTGCCGGAACAATGTTGGAGAAGCCATAGAACCTTGAGTTTGAGAACATATAAACAGACACCATCGAGGTCAGACCTCGATACTTCGAACACCTAGCATTTAAAAGCAGAGATAGATGGGTATTGACCATCCAAGGCCTGAGAGGCCATGGATTCCGATGAGTTAGAGATTGAAAATGGTAGAAGGCGATTAGGGTTTCAAGCACATTCGAGAGATTTTGAGAGATGAGGGGTATTCAGAGGCGGCGTCTCTGAGTGAAATGTGTTAGGGTTAGAGGTGTGGGTGAATAAAAATGGTAAGAAAAGATTGTGGCCATTGATTAAAATGATCAACAGCCTGGATCAAGAGGAATGGCCGGGCGTGTTAGATTAGTTGGGTCAGGGGCGGGTTGAATTGAAATTGTGCTGGCCCATTTGGGGTTTGAAATTAGGTCAATTGGGGAAGTCAATATGGCTATAATCGAAATAAAAATAGGCTAGATTTTAAATAGCCAATTTTTCCTTTTTATTTTATAAAATAGTACAAAATAATTTTGAAAGAAAATTAAGAGTATTGTATCAATTAATAATATATAAATATTAATTTAAAAATATTGGAACCGATTTTTCTATTATAAACTGTTATTAATTCTCAAAATAGGCTAAAATTATAATTATATGCAATTTGACTTTTAAAACATCAAATAAATTTGTAAAAATGTATAAAAATAACCATGGTTATATTTTGGTATACATATGAGAATACAATAAATTATTCACCAAGATGATAATTATTTGTTTTTATACTATTAAAATTGATTTAAAAATCTTTTAAAAATTGGAAAAATATACTAAAATACTTGGGCCTATTTATATATGCATGTATATAGTATTTGAAAGTATTTTGCATATAAAGATAGGCGGGGAAAGATTGGGTATCAACAATGGCTTGTAGACTTGCTTTGTCGCCGAGCTTATAAGTCGTGCATCCAGTATTTCATGTATCCATACTTCGGAGGTATTACGGTGACCCAGCCCACGTGTTAGATTTTAGTAGTGTCTAGTTAGACAAGGACTTGTCTTATGAGAAGGAGCCGATAGCTATTCTAGACCGGTAGATTCGTCAATTGAGGTCGAAGAGTTTCCTTTCTGTTCATGTTCAGTGGAGAGGTCAGCCTCCTGAGTCATTGACTTGGGAGTCTGAGTCTGATATGCGGAGCCGTTATACTCATCTTTTCCTCGACTCAGGTACTTCCTTCTTATGTCCGTTCGAGGATGAACAATTATTTTAGATGTGACGATCCAAAAGGTCATCACCTATTCTTAACAGAATTCAGTCTCTTCGAGGCCTTGAAAACCTCCTTTAGAGTTGTATCGATTTGCGTGCGCAGTCCGGGCGCGTAGCTGGAAAGCTTAAATATGAAATTTTGTAAAAAAATGCTAAGTTCTGATGTTAAAATGAATAAATTTGACTTTGGTCAATATTTTAGGAAAATGGATACGTACTTGTGATTTGACGGCCCCGGAGGGTCCGTAGAAATATATGGGACTTAGGCGTATGCCCGGAATCAAATTCCAAGATCCCGAGCCCGAGAAATGAATTTTTGAAGGAAATTATTTTTCTGATATGTTTAAGAAAATTAGATATGAAATTTGATTAGAAAGCAATGGTATCGGGCCCGTATTTTTGTTCCGAAACCTGGTACATGTCTTATATATGTTTTAAGTCATGCATGTAAAGTTTGATTGAAGTCGGACATCGTTTGGCGTATTTCAGACTTAAAGTTCTAAATTTGAAACTTGATGAAGTTTTGGGAAAAATTCCTAATTTTGATGTTTGATTCGTTGTTTTGAGGTTATTTAGGCGATTTGATTGCATGGATATGTTCGGATGATGTTGTTGAGTTAGTACATGTGTTTTCTTATGAGCCCCGAGCGCTCGGGTATGTTTTTGGAGGTGTTTTGGGAAGTTTTGAACTTAGGAAATATTGTAGATTTTCCGCAGTCAGTGCCCAAGGATTTTATTCTTCGCATTCGCGTGGGCCTTCTCACAAATGCGTAAGGCAAATTTTCCTAGGTACCAAGCTTCTTCTTCACGAACATGCGAGGCAAAAGAGGGGATACCTTTCGCGAACGTGACACATCACTCGTGAATGTGTAGGGTTCAGGGGATGGCTCACCAGATTCTTCATCGCAAACGCGACCAATGGCCTGCAAACGCATAGGCATGGGGAGATTGTTATCCACGAACACGAATGTCTAAGAAGTTTGACTCATCGTGAACGCGTCCAGCCTGTCGCGAACACGATTAGTATTTTTGCCCAATTAATTTAAAAGACCCAAAATAGTAGCCATTACGGGAACCCTTCAAAATTTCACAGCATCTCCATTTCAACTCCATAATGGGCAATTTTTGAAAGAGGATATCACCACAAATTCGTAGGTAAGTAATCTTAGACTTGTTTCCTTCATTTTCCATCAACATCTATTGAATTCCTAGGCCTAAAACATATGAACAAGGGTAGAAAATTAGAGATTTTGGTAGAGTTAGGGATTTTTAATTAATTACGATTTAGACCTCGTTTTAGGGTTGAATTCTTAAAATAGTTATATATTTGGGCTCGTGGGTGAATGGGGGGGTTTGGTCCGAATCTTGTGTTTTGACCAAGCGGGTCCGGAGTTAATTTTTGAATTTTTGGGAAGAATGATTGGAAAGCTATAATTAGGTATTGCATTCGACTTGTTTAGTGTTATTTGATGTTATGAAGTCATTTATGTATAGATACAAGTGATTGGGAGCCAAACTTGAAAGGAAAGGCGGTTATTGAGGATTGAATTGGTCATAAAAGTTTGAGGTTAGTGTTTGGTCTAACCTTAGCTTGAGGGATTAGGAGTCGAGTCATATTTGCTATGTGGTAATTGTCGAGTATGACGTATAGGAATGGTGACGAGTATCCATACGTTGGTGTCTAGAATGACCGTGAGTCTTTAAATTGTGAATATCTTGATTTCATTGTATCTCTCATACCTTGGCAATGATTCATATTTGTTGTGAAAAGCTTTTGGAAGGAAATTGTGACCTATGAACATCGAGGAGCATTGACTCCAGTTATATTAAAATTGTGAAAGTATATGAGATGATTGGACCCTTTCGAGCATTGACTCAAGTGGTAAAGTGCGTTATGAAATAAATAGAAATAAAGAGAAAGAGTTACTACATTATTCCCTTGCCGGAATATTATTTCTTGTTGATTATTTTCCCTTGCCAGGATATTAAGATTATTGATGGTGTACCCATTCCGGAATTTAATTGTTTAATTTTATTCCCTTGCCGGGATTTTTATTATTATTTTTTCTATTCCCTTGACCCTTGTTTGTGATTTTTATTTGGTGAGGAAGAGTGTTAAAGCATGAAGGGTGATACCGTGCATTATTTTTTTGTGAGAAAAGAGTGTAAAGCACAAAGGGTGATATCGTGCATTGTTTGTTTATTATGAGGAAAGAGTGTATATCACGAAGGGTGATGCCGTGCCGCATGATGTACCATTCTGTACAGATTCTATTTGTTATATGTTAGGAAAGAGAGTAAAAGCGCGAAGTGTGATAACGTACACGTTTCATTATATCATTGCTTGGTGAGAATGTGAGTATAAGTACGAAGAGGTGATGTCATGCACTTGTTGCTTTCTGATTCTTTATTGATGCCTGAGTTTTGTCGTTTCCTTCATTACTTGATGACTTTTACTTGAAATTTTTTCCTTCCCCACAGCATGATCCCCCTCCCATATTGATTGGTTATCTTTGTATCTCTGTTTCGCTGTATATATATATATATATATATATATATATATATATATATATATATATATATATAATTGCACAGGTTTATGTGGTAGTCTGGTCTAGCCTCATCACCACTTCGCCGGTCTAGGGTTCTGATGGAACCTTTTGTAGGATAAATTCTTGTTATGTTTTTATATAATTGAGCCGTAGTATTTTCTCTATTTGTTCAACTATATAATTCTTGTTGTTAATTGAATGACCCTCAATTAGTTGTGCCTATTTACTATGTATTACTCGAGACGGAGTGCATATTTAGGTAGTTGTTGAACAACATCATTCCCGACGTATGTGAGAAATCAATAACCTAGAGTTTAAAAGTGGGATTCGGGATAACGAAACCTTGGGTACGATCTAAGTGGGCTGTAATTAATGCCAGCTAGCGTAGCTGGGGAGAGTATGTCTATAAATTGTCGTAATTACTCGAGAGAGAATTATAGCATACAGTGCTCATGATCGGTAGAAAATACATAGGCGAAATTATAGACATAGCGGGAACGATTCCGACAATTGAAAATATCATAACTCTAGACCTCCTTAATCTTTTCTCCAACCTGTAGTATCTTTAGTGTTAATTTATTATTTTAAATTGTTAGTTAGTTAGTTAAATACAAGAATCTTAATATCTATAAGTTAGGAATTGTTCTAGCTTGTATTCTAGGTGATAGTGAATAACTGTAGTTAAGCCTTAGTTCTCCGTGGGATTCGACTCCAGACTTGTAAATCGGATTATATTTGCAACGACCGCTTTATTCTTTTTATAAGGCATAGTTGGACATGATCAATGCGTTATAATTTACAATTAAAAATAATTTTAGACTAATAATCGTACATGATATACTGTAAACAAAAATCAAAAGTGAGACATCGATATTATCGGGAGTTTATGATAAAGAATGTGGCGTATTGACTTCTTTTATAAAAGTGTTCACTTCCTTCTTGATTTTAATACTCTAGAGTCTAGAAGCTTTAATCCTAAGATAATTTTGTTTAAGGATACTAATCCTAAATGAATATTAATTAATGATTTTTTATTCGATTATGGTAATAGAACGCTAAACATAAAGTAACATTAATTTTGGAAAACTAAAGATGAGACTTGTATCCTTCGATAATTATGACATGGGTAAAAGAATACTAAACCTAATAATATTAACTGTTTTCTTTATCTGCTTTTGGTTTTAAGATTTTAGAAAACCAAAAAGAACTCCAAAACCTTATAGGAGAAATTTAATACGCCTAAATGTAAATGGAGTTGACAGTGAACGAATTGTCCTTGTGCCAATTGGAATTGGAAAATCAAAGCTTTATATACAAGGGAAATTATTAAATTACTATTCCTAAATAGTAGAAAATTAATTAAACAATTATTCCTAAATTGTAGAAAAAATAATTAAATGACTGTTTTATCTAGTGTGAACTTTATTTCAAAAGGATAAAAAAGGCGAGTGATATTTTGTTAAGGACGTTCGTGCTTTTAATATAGTATAAATATAAATATAAATATATACAAAAAAATTATTCTAAATATACAATGTAATTTTCAGTAAAGGGGAACGGTATAGTTAAAATAGTTAAAATTCATAAGCGACGAAGAAAATAGTTCCGAAAATTCATAAGCAACGAAGAAAATAGTTCCGAAAGAGAAAAGCGCAAAAGATGTTAAAAGAACCGTAGTTTCTTTTACGAAAAAAAGAAATGAGAAAAACCACATCCAAATATAATTAAAAATATTTTACTAAGAACAACATAGGCAAATTCCAGACTAAAATATAACGACACAATCAAATACAAGAAAGGAAAAGGAGAAAAAGGAAATACTGAACCGAGGCGAAATCATAGACTTAACTTTATTGCTAAGCACTCACGACAAGCAAAATCTGAGAAGACCAAATCTTATCAATTGGAAAGGGGTTAATTAATAATCATACGGTGAAGCAAACAAGTGCAAATTATTTTTCTTTGTAACGGCAACACCAAAAGTTTGAGTCATATTTAATTCCTCGTGATTTATACCATTAGGAAGTTTCCAATCAAAATGGTAGAGTCATTTAATCTCTCGGGCTCAAATTTCTCCGAATCACGCCAATATTGGGAATCCCTTCCCATTGCCCACATATTCACTAGAGCTATTGTTTTATTCGGTATAATATACCCATTAATCTCGCACTCCTCTCTTGATTCCCTAGGTAGGGACAAGGGACCAGGAGGATGAAACCTTAGAGTTTCCTTAATTAACAATTTCAGGTATTTCAAATTCTGAATATCATTATGATCCACTCTTTTCTTTCCTTTCAAAGTTTCTCTTACTTCAGCTTGAGCTTTTTTCATGATTGTTGTATTCTTCATTAATTCAGACATGGCCCATTCTAATGTAGTTGATGTGGTTTCAGTTCCACCCATGAACATATCCTGTAGGTGCATGCCCAATCGATGAGCAATTTTAGGTCTCATTTATAGCCAATAAATAAACATATAACGAGTAGCTAATAATTAAGAAGAAGAAGAAGAAAAAAAGGTGTAGAGGAAGAGAAATACAAGAAGATCTAGCTAGATACATACCAAGATTGTGGCCTTGATGTATCTCTTGTTATAGGGATTTGACATTTGTGTCTCTCCTTTTCTCCAAGCCTCAGAAGAACATGCACAAGATCTTCTTCATCAATTGGTTCAGCGTTACTTGTTTGTATGTTATCTTCATGTTCACGAACAATTTCTTCAAGAAGACGATCGCATACTTGATGCATTTTAACTAGTTTTTGCTTGGATCCTGTGATATACGGAAGAAACTTGAGGGAAGGGAACAAATCTGGGATATTTAAGAGTCCTCCGATAGTTGTTGCTTCTTTTGCTGCCAAAATCAATGAGTCGGTATCTTTACTAGCCATTCCAACTGAAGCTCTACAAATAATAGCACAAGTGAGCGATCTAAAACATTCAGACATATTAATTGGGGTACATGCGTCTGAGTCCTTAATAGATTTAACTAAGCGCGGAATCTCGTCTTCCATTAGAGGATAAGTCGACCGAACCCTTTTAGGACTTAGGAGCTCTAGCGCACAAATTTTGCGCATTTGTTTCCAGTAATCACCATAGGGAGCAAAACCAATGTCTCCACCATCGTACATCATAGCCTTTGAGACAAGGAGCTCCGGCCTATTTGAAAACACGATATCACTTGTTCTCGTCACTTCTTTCAGCATTTCATACAATGATATGACAATAGTTGAATATTCACCTAATTTTAGGTGCATCAAAGGACCGTATTTCTCAGCTAATTCCTTGAGAGCAACATGGGGGAGCTAATTCCCAGCTGATGCAAGTTCCCAACTAGTGGGAGCTTACATGGTCCCTGAGTCAAGATGATAATGAAGAAAGAGGCTTCCATAATTATGTTGACTAAACAAATCACAGATCTAGATTGGTATGACTAATTTCCAAACATTAACCTCTTTCTATTTTATCAGTTTCTTGGTAATACCAACTAATATAAAATACACTAGCTTTTCCATGTAAGAGATATTGATTAGTCTATATACGGGTAAGTTTTTATCTTCAGTACTCTTTCTTCTGTTTTTTTTAATGTAACGCATGTGGTGTTGTTTACGAATTCAAATGAATAACTTCTCAATGACTTTACAAATGCCGATTATTGTTTGATTACCAGTCCAAACATAGACTAATCTACACTATTTTCATATTAATATTACCTATCAAATAAAATAATAACCTTTTCTTGCAAAAATATAATCTGTGCAAATAAATTATCGAGGAGGAATATTCTTTCTTCAACCTAAGAAGGTTAAAGCAAAGAATTTAAGTTACAAGTATTGCAAGTTATAATCTAGAAAATATTTAGACTATGATCAAATCATTTGAAAGGTAATTGCAAGTAATTTTATTTAATACAATATTTATTTTTTACTTAAAATAAATGGAAGTAACTTGTCACAATGTGATAAATTACCTGGTAATATAAAATATTTTTTTTACAGTGTTAATATTCATAACTTAAATCTTATAACAAATATCGATCCTTATATACATCTGTTGCAATAACAATTAAGAAGCATCGCATGTTTAGGACCCTAAGCATTAAATACTGATGTGTTCTAATGGTGAAGAGTCTGACCAGATATTTTCATATTGATCACATATCAATATTAGCCTATAATTATAGGGATAATTATATTTTTTGGTCATCCTAAAAAATAATAACCAACAAAAATATATGTCTTAATATTAAGCATATATATATAACAACAACAACAACTCTGTAGAATTTCACAAGTAGGGTCTGAAAAGGGTAGTGCGTACGCAGACCTTACCTCTACCTATGAAGGTAGAGAAGTTGTTTTTGAAAGGCCCTCGACACAAGAACGTAAAAATTGGAGCAACAACAATAAATAAAATAGTGTAAGCAAATAATACATGATGCCATTTGTTTTTATGATTTATTCATATATTATAGATAATCAGTATATATGATTTGTATATTCGGACTAGTGCCCGTAATTAATTTTGGCTGTGGGCCAAAATTGAATAAACGGCTTCGTCATTTTGACCACTCTGAATGCAGTGTAAATTTTGATATAGGGGTTGAAATGAAATTTCGAAAATTGAAGTAAGTCCGTAGTGTCATTTTAACGTGTATGCAAAATTTTATGTCATTGGGATGAGGTTTGATAGGTTTCGGCATCGTTTGCAGAATTCGGAAGTTTGGAAGTTCGTAGGCTTGAATCCGAGGATGGTTTGGTATTTTGATGTTGTTTTGAGTGTTCCGAAGATTTTAATGGTGATATATGATATGTTGGTATGTTTGGCTGAGGTTCCAAGGGCTTCGGGATGATTTTGGATGGTCATCAGAGAGTTGGAGAATTTTGTGTTGTAACTGAAGCTGCTGATTTTGTCATAACCACCCCTGCGGATTGGGGACCGCAGGTGCGAGCCACAGAAGCAGAAAAGGACTGCAGAAGCGGCATTTGTCATAGGAGTGGAGAGTTGGACCACATCTCCGGCATTTGTCATAGAAGTGGAGGGTCTCCTATTTAGAGGTTTAAGCTGGAAAAGTCAATCGGATGTTGATTTATGTCTAAGCAATCTCGAATGTGAATTCTAATGGCTCGGTTAGCTTAGTTAGGCGATTTTGGACTTAAGAATGCTCCGGAATGTGATTTGGAGCTTCGTGGTGGATTTAGGCTTGAATTGGCGAGATTAGGAATTTGGCAATCTTGATCGGCAATGGAAATTTTGATATTTGGGCCGGAATGAAATTTCGGAAATTGAAGTAAGTCCGTAGTGTCATTTTAACGTGTATGCAAAATTTAATGTCATTCGGACGAGGTTTGATAGGTTTCGGCATCATTTGAAGAATTCGAAAGTTTGAAAGTTCTTAGGCTTGAATCCGATGATGGTTTGGTATTTTGATGTTGTTTTGAGTGTTCCAAAGATTTGGATAAGTTTGAATGGTGATATATGATATGTTTGGTTGAGGTTCCGAGGGCCTCAGGATGAATTCGAATGGTCATAATAGAGTTGGAGAATTTTGTGTTGTAACTGAAGTTGCTAATTTGGTCATAACAACCCCTGCGGATTAGGGACCGCAAGGGCGAGCCACAGAAGCAGAAAAGGACTGCAGAAGCGGCGCTTGTCATAAGAGGGGAGGGTTGTACCACATCTGCGAACCAGCAGGTGCGAGGCCTGAGGAGCATATGCTGTGTATAATGACTTAAAGTGAAAATCACTGGTGCAGTTGGTTGGATCGTAGAAGCGGTCCACAGATGCGAAAAAAGTGACAGAGGTGCGGGATGCCTGGGCAAAAAGTATATAAGGAACCCTTCGCGAAGTTTTGCTCATTCTTCACCATTTTTGGACGCGTTTGGAGCTTTGAGCAGTGATTTTCAAGAGGAATCGAAGATTACCAGCTGGGTAAGTTACTTTGGCGTTATTACATGGGTTTATGATGATTTTCCTACTGTTTAATCGTGACATTAGTGGAAATTTGGAGTGAAGTTGAAGGGGTTAGAGCTTGAGTTTTAGAGTGCTTTGATTAAGGATTTGAGGGGTCAAATTGGGTCGGATTTTGATAAATCTTGTATTGTGGACTCGCGAGCGAAAGGAATTTCTATTTTTGTTGTTTTTGTCGGATTACGAGACGTGGGCTGGGGGGCCGACTTTGGGCGAATTTCAGAGATTTGATCTATATTGATAGTTTTTTCGTGTGGAATTGTTTCCTTAAGCCTATATTGACTGCGTTGTATTGCTTTTGGTTAGATTTGGGGCGTTTAAAGGCCGATTCGAGGGGCAAAATCATTAAGGAGTAGGATTTTGGCTCGATTAAGGTAACGAACACTTCCTAACTTGGTTCTGAAGGTTCGAAAGCTCGAACTATGTGCTATGTAGTGAGGTGATGCACATGCCAAGTGACAAGCGTGTGGGTATGCACCATTAGGATTGTGGCCTGGTTCATTCCATGGCATCGTATAGTGCCCCTTTCTTGTTGACACCAGTGTTTCTATTATGTGATTAAGTAAATATGCTATGAATCATGCTAGACATCATGTTAGGGCTTCACGCCGATACTGTTGAGACCCAAGTGATTGTTGCTTACTGTCATTTTATTACATTCATTAATATTTTGTACCCAGTCTTGTTCATGCATATCATATCATGTCTCAGTATTAGATATTATTATTTGGCACATCATATAACTGTTTCGGGCTAGTTTCATGTCATTGTGAGCCTTTGTGCGAGACTGTAGAGTGATGACCGAGTGAGGCGAGGGCCTAATTATAAGTGACAATTATAAGATCGGGTTGCACACTGCAGCGGTTATGTTGATGATTATGATAGTTCCAGGGTTGTAGGAGCCCCTCTAGATTGTGCATCACACCCCCAATGAGCGCAGTTGATTATATTCAGGGATGGATTTTCCCAGGGTATGGAGATGGATCTTCTCCATGAGGCTTGTTGGCCTGTTCCTTGGTACTGGATATCGATGGTCTGTGATTTGTATATATTCCGGGATTGATCTTCCTTGGACCTTGTGATCCATATGCAGTACTGAGTAGTTGTGAGGTTCTTATCATTACTATTATCTGGAGATGTATCTTCTCCATAGGCTGGATTGGTCTTCCTCAGTACCAAGTGACCGCTATTAGAGACATATATATTCCTGGATGGATCTTCCCTATGCCATATGAGCCATATACAGTACTGAGTGGATGGGCATTTGAGATTGTGGGCACATGAGGCACTCAGCATAGTGCATTTCATATGGCATGTGCATTGACATGTAGATGTAGCAGAGTCACATTTCTCTCCATATTCATATCTGCTTTCTTCACTGTTTTGAACTGTCTACTTAACTGAAAGCATGCCTACATTTCTGTGTGTTATTTATGTTACCTTTGATGAGGTTGAGTTCTTCACTACCTATTAGTCCATATTTTGAACTTGTTACTTACTGAGTTGGTGTACTTAAGTATCCCCATATTTTGGATCGTGACAAGTTGGTATCAAAATCTAGGTTACATATATCTCAGAGTCATAAGCATGTTTAGTAGAGTCTTGCGGATTGGTAGAAAAACATCTGTACTTATCTTCGAGTGGATGTAGAACCTTTAGGAAAGCTTCACATTCTTGAATTCTTGTCGTGTCAATCTATTGATACTGGTACTAAACTTCCATTGTTCTATTCTTTCACAGAGGGTGAGGACATGCACTATCTGTCAGGACGGACATCCACAAGCCGGGCCCTCGAGGGGATGAGGTCACAGTTGAGGCCATGGTAGAGGTAGAAGTGCAGATCGCACCGTAGCTAGGGTAGCACCAGCAGATCCACCAGCTACCCCAGTTCAGGATCAGGTTCTAGGTGTAGATGCCCCGACAAGACCAACTCAGGCACGAGCTGTGCCTACGGCTATTCCAGGACTTCAGGAGACCTTAGCTCAGATTCTGACCTTGTGCACCAGTCTTGGTCAGACGATCACTCTTTCTACTACAAAATCTATTTTCTAGGCCACGAGAGGCACTTAAACCCCTGCCGCCCACGCATCTGAGCAAGTTGTTCAGGGACTTCATACACAGGGGGCAACACCAGCCCAACCGGTAGCACCTGCTCAGGACTATATGGTTCCAGTCATGCTTGATGATAAGCAACAAAGATTGGAGAGGTTTGGTAGACTTCAGCCTTTGATTTTCTATGGTAGAGAGGGCGAGTATGCCCATTGGCTTCTTGGACAAGTGTTAGAGGATTCTCCGTACAACAGGTATTCTGGAAACCAGTGGGGTCTCATTCACTATATTCTAGTTCTCTAGTGGGAGGCTTATGAGAGGCGTAGGCCTAAGGCTGTAGTGCCCCTTCAAAATGATATGACTGTGATGCAGTATGAGATGAGATTTTCTGAATTAGCCCATCAAGTTGTTTGATTGGTTCCTATAGATAGAGAGAGGATCAGGAGGTTCGTGTGTGGCCTCGCTTATCAGCTACGGATTCTTATGAACAGAAAAAGGGCGTCTGGTACTTCTTTTGATGAGGTGGTTGATATTGCTTGAGAGATAGAGTCGGTTCTCCAACAGAAGCGAGTTGAGAGAAAGGCCAAGAGTCCTCGAGGTATTGGTAGTTTTGGTGGTGTTACTTTTGGAGGTCCGTTCCAGCACGACACAAGCCGTCCATTCAAACATGATCAGTCCGATCATCCAGGCAACCGTGGTGGATCATCTGGCAATAGTTCACACAGTTCACATCAGGACCACTCTTCTCTCAGTGTCTTTCTAGCTCATAATTCGACGCCTGCAGTGTCAGTTCACGTATCATCCGTACCTAGTTCTTCTAGTGGGTATCCTAGTGCCCGGGGCTCCCTTTAGTCCCCACCGCTATTTACTTGGAGGGGTTTCTCTTAATATGGAGATTTGGGTCATATCAAGATGTTCTGTCCTCGCCTCAAGGGAGGTTCATTTTAGCAGAGGAGTCAGCCTTTGACTTCAGCACTAGTTACTTCACCACTTGCCCAGTCAGCTAGGGGTGGAGGTCAATCAGTTAGTGGTCGCCTGCCGATCAGCAGAGGTCAGGCCTGCTTCTACCCGATGCTATTACTTCAGATATTGTGATCACATATATTATCTCAGTTTGCCACAGGGATGCCTCTGCATTATTTGATCCTAGTTTCACTTTTTTATATGTGTCATCATATTTTTCTCGTTATTTTGATACGCCCCGTGAGTCTCTTGTTTCATCCATTCATGTATCTAACCGGGTGGGCGATATTATTATTGTGGACTGCGTGTATCGATCTTGTGTGGTGACTATTGAAAGCAAAGTTTTTTCTCATATATTTTAAAATATTGGCATAAACACTTTCAAATATTGTACATTTATTTACAAACATGCTCAAGTCTTTTACGATTTTTCTACAATTTTTAAAAGGGCCCTAAATCCATTTATTTCTGCATTTTTAAATTACATAAATGTTCAAAATTGTCCATTATATTATTTATGATGATTCAATTATCTGAATTCATCATTTATGTCCACGTGAGTGTTCAAAAATTTTAATTGTAGTTTTTATAATTATATTTGCATGTTTAAGTCTATTATTTCATATTTTGCAAATAGCCACTACATAGGCATAACTACATTATTTATATAGAAATTGACTTTTTATAATAATTATTTTAAATAACCTTCATGTTTGAAAATTATTTTTTACCATTTTATTAGCTATGTTTAAAATTATTTAATTAGTAAAATGGGTATTTAAATAACTTTCCCTAATTAAAACCCAAAACCGAATCCCCCTAATCCAATTTATTTAACCCAAGCTTAATTCAATTCAGACCCAACCCATACCCCTTTCTAATCCTGGTCGTTGATATTTGAGATCAATGGCCCTTCTCCTTACTTACCATATTAATGTCAAACGACCCCCCCAACCTAGCCTATTTCATTATACTCTGCCGCCTTCATTCCCTCATCTCTTCAATTCTCTCTCAAGTCACCCTAACCCTAATCGCCGTCACCAGCATAAACCTTCCTCCTATGGTGCTCTTGTGCATTCTCCGACCACTCTTGGTATCCTACACTCCAAGGCTCTTCAATTTCATGGGTCCTTAAGGAGATCTCAAGGAAACCCAACGGTTTCTTGTTTGAAACTTGCATGTCTAGGGCCATCCTTGTTTGTGAGTACGGATTTCCTTCGGTTTTTAGTTTGAGTATTTGGCTATTAATCAAGTTTTTTTCATCTCAGCTGTTTTGAAAACTCTAGTTTTACAACTGTCTGAATCTGTTCAGATCTGAAATGGTTTAAGTATTATCTGTTGTTTACCCTTAAATATCTCTTGTTTTGGTTAACTATTTCGATTCTATATGCTTTTTTCTAAAATAAGGGTTCACCCTAAGTGTTTTTAAAAGGGATTTTCTAACTTTTAAGTGTTTATACTAATTGTTTCTTTGCTATCTTGACAGATTCTCGTGTATATGATTAAACCCTAGATATTTCTATTTGTCGCACATATTTTCTTCTATTTTTCTCCGCTATTTGTTTATTTTTGCCAACCCGATGTATTGATTGATTTCTATGAAGGATTTGAACTAGTTTTCCAATTAAAACTAGTATTCTTTGGGATGTTTTACTTAATTGATTTCTATTAGGGATTTGAACCAATTTTTCCCGTTAAAATTAGTATTCTTTGAGATTTTTACTTACGTTCCTTATTTGTGGCATGTAATTAGTGTTACTTGCCTTATTCTGATTGATTAGTTAATTTATGGTCAATTTATGAGTTGTTACCGTGATTAAGCCCCAACCAGTGCTGGTAATGGATTTTCTTTGTATTGATGCGACATTCCCGGATTTGTTTGTGCAAATTATTGGGGATTAGCCCCAATTAATTGATTGATTATTTTTACCTACTTTATTTATAAGCTCTAAATCATTTTTACCTTATTTGTATCATCTCCCTAAGTGTTATATATACAATTTCATTCCGATTCTTAAACGTAAACAAGAGTTCACATAAAACACACACATACACATTGCTCTCTTCTCTCTACTACTTGTGTTCATTGCTTGTCTAGCCTGCTGAAAGCCAAGGTTAGGCTATTGAATCCTACATGCTTTTCATCTCATATTTGCTTCACTTAAATTGGTATGTTTCCACTCCTAATGTTGTTTATTATACTATGAAACTCGAACTTATGTGCTCTCTCACTTGTTACTTTACCTTTGTCGAATCCATGCCTCTTATGTGTTTTAGTTCGCATGTCTATTACTGCGTTTAACTTTGTCTCTTAATTTTTTGTCACCTTAATTAGCATGTTCACCTTCTGTTTAAGTTTCAATCTCCCCTGTTCATTACTTTAGGACAAACATATTTACTTTCGTGTTCAAATTCCATCTTTCCTATTTATTAATATTTTTGTTTTTGTGTTTAAGGTTCAGTCTTCTCTATTTACTTCCTTAAGCCAACATGCTTACCTTTGCGTCTCAAATTCCTATTTTTCCTATCTTATTGTCTTCAATTTTTATGACCGATTATGTGTATTTAAACCCTTGTCCTCTTTAGCATGACCATTCCTACATTTAACATCTATATTTTCCTGTCTATTGCTTCTAAGTAGCATAACTACTTTTAGCGTGGCTGTTAGACCTATGCAATTCCTATCTAGACTCTAGGTTAGTATGTTATATACTAGTATGAAGTTATGAACTTGGTTATTGTAGAATGTCTATCCACCCTTGCCTGCTTTATTCCCCTGTTAACTAGCATGCATCCCTACCACCTTGTTTCTATGTGCTTCTGAGTCAGGATTCCTGCATTCCCAACCCATGTTCCCTTCTTGGTGTATGTATTTGTCCTTAGTATGGTATATACCATCTAAGGTTTATTAACAAACTGAATTGAATCTGGGCAATATGAAGCTTTGTGTGAAACCTTGTGACTTTGTTTCTTACTTGCTACTATTTGCTGAACCTTTCTGGGATGCTTCTAAACCATTTTCACTTCTAAAATCTCTTCACTCTTAAATTGTTCTTATTTCTGAACTGTTTACTTCTGATATGTTTTCTTAGAGTTATTCCTACACTTGCAAGAAATCCTACTCCTATTCTTGGAATACTTAGGATTCCTCCCTTAAAGTATGTGCGCTGCCTAGGAATCCATGAGATTCGTTCGAACTCTACCACACTGGGTTTGGACCTTCCACACTAGGAAAAAACTACTTCTCTTTAAAAGAATGTTGGTGTAAGCATTGTCGGGGGTGTTTGAGGCCCTTGGGAACTTTGACGCACCAGGACACTCTCCATTGGGTGGACCATGAGGTTATGGCATTTCTTGTACTGGTTGAAGGCCTAATGTATCCTATGGGCCCATATTCAGGCTCCTTATAGTTGTAGCAATTTCCCTTCTATAATTCATTATTAATATTGGTCTGTAATAATAATTTTTAAACAGATATTGAGGAAATTAGTAAAAGGGAGTGATTCTTATGCATATCCTTTTGGGAAAGAGTAAATACCATGGCTATAGGTTGGTACAATATTTGTTTATTTAGATACCATGCTTATAAATTTTTACAATGTTTGTTCATTTAGATATCATGCCTATATGGTTCAAAATCGATGACGCATTATAGATAACATGTTTGTAAGTTTGCTGCGATGCTTGCTTAGATACCATGCATATAGATTGATACAATATATTTTATTTAGATACCATGCCTATAGGGTGTTCTAAAATTAATCCGTCCTATGTGTAAGTTTGAATAGAATCAGCTTCTGCATACTAACAAGGTTTAAATCAGTCTTTTACATTTTTTTAAAAAACATTGATCTCTACATTTGGACGCCCTTCCTATAGGATTCTAAAACACATTTCTGCATTTAGCTTGCAAGTATATATAAGCCTAAAATCAGTTATTACACTTAGGCAGCATGCCTATAGGACTCCATAAACTCTAGCCGTTTAAACGGATTCCCAAGATTCTAAATGCATATAGACAACATGTTTATAGGGTTTTACAAGTCCACGCTAAGGGAAGTCTATAGGTAATCAAGGTCTAATAAAATTGTGAAATTATGCTTTGCTTATTTGTGACTACCTAGATCCAACATGTTCTAAAAAAAGTAGTAGGCAAATTGATTAGGTCTCTGTCATTACGTATTAACAATGCTTTATATTCTTTACTTTTCATGCTCACCTAGATATCTTGTTCTTGGAGTTTCTTGAAATATCTAAAATATTGTTCGAGATGTGCACTTACTTGTTCTATTTGCGGAGGTAGAGTGTGAGTCTTTAAATAATTTATCCTTAGTCCAGTCCTATGTTATTTTCTTGTCGCCTAGAGTTTTCTCCTTTTAATTACTGTAGTAGAGTCTAGATCTACCTTAACTAGAAGTCCTAAATATCTCTGGGACTATATAAGTAAATGGACGGGTAGTGCACGTGTAGGATACACCTTAAGGTTGCTAGAACAGTTTAGGCTATGGAAAAAGGGAGCGTAACTGGGTAGTTAAGGATATGATAACATGTGCACTAATGCCACATGTAACCCTTCTAATTAAGTTAGGCTTACCGGGTATTGTACATATGTGATCCTATAGGATAATCAACTTTGGAATTCCCTTATCTTGTTTGCATCTGTGTGCTTAGACTGGTTATATATTAAGTCTCCTTTATTTTATATGTGCTTGGACTGACTATCTGTTAAATGACTAATTAACATAATTGAGTTCGGTCCGGACCTACTGTTGTGGACTGCGAGGGGTGCCTAACACCTTCCCCTCAAGGTTATTTCGCGCCCTTACACAATCTCTAATAATGCAAGCCAGTTTCATGAGTTATTTGATCTAGGTGACCTAACACACCTTAAATCCATTAGGTGGCAACTCTTCAAAATTTAAATACTCAATTTCCAAAAGGAAATGAGTTGTTCACGATGAATGTCGAAACCCGAACTTTCGCGAGGAAAAAATAAGGGGCACGACAGCATGGCGACTCTGCTGGGGATAGTTTAGGCTCTTACCTTAACTAACTTGTTTTTATGAATTAGTCTTAAGCATGCTTTATCATGTGCATCCTCCCCCTTATTTGGATTTAACTGCTTATTTTCAAGCATTTATGATTTCTTTCCTTTTGTTAGTTTGTATGGGTCCACCAAACCTTAGAGTACCTGGTCCTCTACAAGTTTCTTCTAAGAACACTTATTAAAGTAGTAAGTAAATGAGGCAGGGGATTTTTACGTGGAAAAATCTTGCACAAGGGAATCAAAAACAACGACAGACACCTGTAGGCTTTTAACTTGACTAACTTGTAATTTTACCTATTTCAAGCCACTTACAATACTTCCTATTGCAAATGATTTACTCAACTAAATTTTGGTCCCTTTACCGCAAACCACTATGTGACTATCCTAGTTACAAAGACTTTTTCTAACATGCGATGCTATAACCACAAGCCACTATGGAATTCTAAAATTACAAAGACTTTTCTTTATGACTAAATCTCGTCACAACCTAAACTCAACGAGTTTGAGGGTTTACAAGAGGACTCCTAATCAGTATGCTTCTAAGTAAGCGATTTAAGAGATACAGTAAGTACAATAATTAGGTTACAACTCAACTAGGACAACAATAATCAATCTTTTAGGAGTTGGTCTATAGTGACATTCAATCGTGTTCTTCAAGCTTGAGAGGATAATGAGTTTTTTGTTTTTTGCAAAGGCTGGAATGAGAATTAGAAACCTTCCAGTGATGTCTTTGTATAAGGCTTCATTTGGTACATCTTGATCACATGACTTGACGTGATGTGAGTGCTTTGTTTGGTTAGAGAATGAGTGGGCTGTCAGTATGTTGCAGTGCGGAAGAAATAGTGCCGTCAGTCACTTCAATTGGAGCTTTGTCCAAATGACTTTGTACAGCTACATAGGAATCATAGGAGCACGGGGTTCTTGATTGGTTCCTAGATCTTGAATCTATAGTTGTTCATCCTTAGCTGGGATCCGTTCAAGTTTGCAGCAATTTAAGTAGGTCAGGATCCCTCTCTGGTTCTTATCATTATGTTTTTAGATCATAATTTCACCCTTTTTAATGATGACAAACTTAAACAGTTATAAGTTCTAAATTAAGGTAGCAGAAAGCAGTGTCAAAGAATTCCTCTTGAGACAATGCCTTAATTTTTCAATTTTTTAATTTATATAAGAACAAGTTCCCTAATGTGATTCCCCTTAAGTGTATTTCTATCTTTTCCCCCTTTTGGCTTCATTAAAAAGAATAAAATCATAAAGAAGTCCAGCCAAGCCACCTCATGCCACATAAGTGCACACTAGCATGAGAAAGAATAGAACACGAAGAGAAAGTATTAGAAAACATAAAAGAGGATTTATATTAATAATAGTTTAATGTGCCCCTTTCCCGACGTTGGATTTGATCAAAGGAGTAGTGGTAGTAGTACATATCAACCACAACAAAAAAGACAACAAAAAAATCTACGAATCATCAACAAAGAAACAAAAAGGGAACACATCCAGATAATTTGTCACTGATGGGAAACTTAGGGGGCACTAGAAGAAAAAGGCTTGGAAGCAGCTTCAAGCGTCTGGGGAACAAGATCTATTCGGACGTTTCCTGACTTTTGCTCATTCAACAGTTCAATGTTCAGGTTCTCAACTTACGCCCTGAGGCAACATTTTCTTGGGTAAAACGGATCACCCTTTCATTCGACAGGGGAACCGCTCGATCTTGTTGGCCTTCCATGATGGCTTTCCTGGCCTTCACTTGACGTATCTCCTCATCTATGCTATTTTGGTCATTAATGCTGAGACATAGTTGAAGTTCTTCCTACACCCCATACTTCTCAATACACTCTCACTCATCCAAGATTGTTTGTGAGAATGTCTGCTTACAGGTCCCCACTTTACCTATTCCTAGTGTTACCTTAAATTATTTTGAACACTTCCATAAGCAACAATCCATAGGGAAGCCCGTGATTGCCATCCTTGAAATCAACCACTTTCTGCATATGCTCAATCATTGTGGTAGGTAGACTCAAAGGCTTGAAACCATCCAGTTGATCCGTTAACTATAAATTAGATTTGGAAGTGATAGATCGCCATTCTGCTTGAGGCAACAAGACTTTGTTCACCAGTTCAAACAACAACAAGTAGACATGAAGCAGTGCTTTCTTATGGAAGTAGTCCTCCTTCTGATTAGAATTATCTTTCACGACTGCACTTCGGAATTTGTATTGACAAACATCTCGTACGCTAGACACCCCAATATTAGGAACCTGCAGAATTTCCTTGAGCAATTTCATGTCAAAAACAATATCCACCCTATTGATTGAGGCACACATATGGTCAGTATCCACTAGAACGAGACTGTCGAAGAAACTCTTGACCTCCTCTTTATATACTTTAGGAGTGTCAATAAATTGTAGATGCATCCATTACTGAACCTCCACTATTTATACAAGCTGAAGCATTCCTGCCATCTCATAGATTGTTGGGTCAAACATGCGACCCAGTAAAACCTTTTGATGCCTTAGTTGCTTAGATCCAAGGCAGGCGTTGTTAGGATTTATGCCCGTCACTAGAGGGGGGGGGGTGAATAGTGCGGCACGAGAATGTTTTAAAAATTTTGCGGAATTAAAATTGCAGGAGTAAAGTAAGTGCAATAATTAAAAGAGAAGGACAGGACACACCGAATTTATACTGGTTCACCACAACGTGTGGTTAGTCCAGTCCCCGAGAGACTCTCTCGAGTTTACACTAACTCCGTTAAGCTTACGGGTGCCTAACAAACCGTTACACTTGCTCGTAGATGTACACTCTACAAGACTTCAACTTGCTCGAGGATACCTCACCTCAAGACTTCACCTTGCTCGTGGATACCGCACCACATGACTTCACACACTAAGATTAAAGGTACTTAGCAAACCCGACAATCAATCAGAAGATATGGTCTTCTCAAGAACCTTTCTCTTTTACAACAAGAACTCTCTAAGAAGAGTAGATAAAGAGATACAATATAAGCTCAATGAACAACACAAAATTGTTTCTCAAATGGCTCAACAAAAGCTCTAATTATGATGTAGAAATGTTATCAATATGTTCAAGAATAATGAGAGATATTGTTCATTTCAAATGAGTCAAAAAGACCTCTATTTATAGGTGGTAGAGGTTGTATGTCCGTTGCTTAATTGGCAATCAATAATGCTGATTTTATGCCAAGATAATCGATTATTCACTTTGCATAATCGATTATCTTCTCAACGTTCATAAAACGGAACGTTGGGAAGGCAACAGATACAAGATAATCGATTATGTCCAAGTGTATAATCGATTATCCTACTCTGCGGAAATTTCCAATAAATGGAATTTCCCAGAATAATCGATTATCACTTTTGCATAATGGATTATTCTCTTATGCTGTCCAGAATTGAAAACTTACTTCAAAAACCATTTTTGTTAAAATGAAAACGTTAAAATCATTTTGTTTGAAGTATTTGAAATATGTTTATGACAAATATGATTTGATAAAATGATTTTATGCATATTTATGATGACCTATGTTGAGCCAAAAGACGAGATAACTTAAACGTTGCTCTTACATTGGTTCTACCTAACGACATATGCCTTGGGTCTTCGGTCTTGAACTTTTGAGCTCGCTTGGCTTTTCCATGCAATCCATTCATCAATATGTTTCTCGGCATTCAATCTTGATTGTTTGTCATATAATAACGTTGTTTGACACTTGACTTCATTGTTTGTCATTCATCAAAACATATACCCGGAAATCATGCTAATACAACCAAAGCACACATATCATGAATAGAATGATTTCCTACAGGCGTCACTTCTGGCTTTCTTTACAGAACAAGGTTCTTCAACTGTTTCAAGCTTATGTTTCCTATGTTTTTCACTACTAACATTATCTATCCCCTCAAACTTGATAAGAATATCTTAATCACTCATTGCCTCCTTTGTCTTGGACTTGGAAGTAGATCCTTTCTCTATGAAGACAAACTCAACCTTTTTCGATGACCTACTTACAAGGGAACCAAGTTCCTCAGGAGTTCAATCCTCCATCACAACCACAGTGATAGATTCATCACTTACAGGGACACCATTCTTTACCAACTTTCTTCTTTTATTCTTGCAATTTTTCTTGCACTTTTAAAGTTCAAAATTGTAGGCTACTTTGACTTGAAGCCAGATAGTAGGCCGCTTAATTTCAGACTCAGGAGAAGTGAAAACCCTCACTTAGCTAAAAATGCGTCTAGGGCCACATTAGTCAGGTCTTCTTCAACACTAGACCACATTTTTTATGCTTGAATTTCATGGGGCACATCATCGAAGGTAGGTTGTAAAGCCCCGCGAGAATTTCTGCTCAAAACCCGAATCTCCTAGTGCCTAGATAGGGACAGGTGTTAGAAAATCATAAAATTTCTTCCCAGTGAGCTTGCTCACCGCGGTTGTGACACTTAGAGCTAATCTATGCATTTAAAATCAAGGATCAAAGTTTTCTAGAAAAGTGCAAAAATGCACTCTAGAGTGCGGTCGCATATCAAGTATGTGGACCGCATTTCTACCACAGAGTGAGTTAGTGTCAGCTAATTTGAGGTTGAAAATGCGGTTCGTTATGCGATTGCATAACCGATATGCGGGATGCATAGTGAGTGCATAATTCCCTTTAGAATTTGTGAAGGTCAATTTTATGTTGCATTATGCCAGAAGGGGTATGTGGACCACATTTCAGTCGCATACCCAAGCAGAATGTCCAGATTTTGAGAGCCTCTCTGCAGTCCAATCTGCAACTCGCATTACTACTCTGCGACCGCGGACCCGAATTCGGGTTCCAATTTTGTAATTTTTAACCCTACCCTCCTATCGTTATATTAGGTGTTATAGTTCATTTTTATCATCTTTCTTAGCATTTCTAGAGTGAAGAGAGGGGATCTTAGGGAGGGAAAGTTCTCCCCATCAAATTACTCTGAAGAATATTTCTAAATCCTTGAAGATAATCAAGTGAATGCATCTAATCTTCATCCCAAGAGGTAGGGCTTCATCATCTCAGTTTTTATTTCTACACTTATATATAATGGGGTCAGTAGTGAGGAAATTCATGGGTATAAGAATTGATTTCTTGCATGCATATCAAAACTTAGGGTATTGGGAAATAGTAATCTAAAAAGGAAACAATTAGAGTATAAATGACAGAAATCTCTCTCAAAAAGGGTCCTAAGATCATAATGCACCTTTACTGTTTGATATTATGCTTGAACCAAGATAGAATCACACCCTCATCTCTACTTCTCGATTTAATTTGTAATTCATGCATCATAGATCGAAGTGATAATAATTCCTGAAATTTGTAAAGAGTAAGGAAAGATATATTGAGGTGTGTTTGGTTAAAACCCCCTTTTTATTAGAAATTGAGCTCCATTGGCATTACAATAGTGTAATAAGATTTGAATTGGTTATTGTACTAGTTGTTATTGCGTGTTATTTGAGTTGGAATTATATACACGTAATACATGAATAATGTACCTCAATGTGACTAATGTGCCATTCCTGCTATTAAGAATGTGTGAAGAATACAATTATGTGAATGAAATGCTTAGGCTATAAGCCAAGATTGAAACTGAGAATCTATCCATTCTAGTTATGTGCTCACTGACCCGTGCTTGTAACTTTAATTACTCTTATATATGCTTATGATCACAACTTGTAAGATGAATATTGATAAGGGAAAATGATATGATAATGGTGGCCCTTAGTGCAAAGGAATTGATGTAATATATGTGAAATAAGGGTTATGATATGATGTCTAACGATAAAGGAACAACGCCTAGGTAAGGTGGCTAGCCGATCGGGTTGTGATCGGACACCATGCCACACACATGGTGGTAATATGCTGATGTTGAATCCAGGCTAAGGGAAAATGAAATAGTGGTTGAGATATATGCCTGAAATGAGGCAACCTAGCCGGTCGGGTCGTGATCGAACTCTGCTCAATATAGCAGTGGTATTGAGAACAGTGATAAGCAAACGAAAGAAATTCCCTAAGCTGAGTTATGGAAATTATGTTAAACATTATGGGATTTGCATACTTGATTTACTTATGAAACTTGCTTGATAGTTCTTCCTAGTGAAATGGTGTTTAGTTCTACATATTAGTACTATTCTATGGTACTAACATCTGTCTTACCGGGGGCACTACATTTTTAAATGAAGTTAGGCGGCTCCATAGTGGATAGTGCCGATCGTCTGTGGCAGAGCATCATCCTTCACAAGTCTTGGTGAGCCCCTTCTCCTCCAAGGGGGTTATATCGTGTACCTTTAGTTATTATGTATGTCCACTTTTGAGGTATAGCTGGGGACTTATTGCCGGCACTTTTATGCTTATCTTTTTTATTCTTAGAGGCTCCGTAGACAAATGTGTAGGTTATGTAGGGTATTTGGGGAGTCTAGTGGTGATGTCCTAATTCTGCGCTCGGGCTATCTATAAATTATAACATTACTAGAACATTTGAAGCTAACCTATCTACGGTTAAATGTGAAATGAACTAAAGATGTTTGGTATACTATCTTTCCTTGTCTAAACACATAAAAGCTTGGGTTCCTTATTCATTTTATTTTGGGTAGGAAGTGTTGGATAATGCTTGCTCAGTTGGGTTCACACGATTGAGAGCCGGTGGTGCCTCTCGAGGTTGGGGCCTGACAAACTTGGTATCAAAGCCTAAGGTTTTAAAGTGTCCTAGGATGTCTCGGAGCCGTGTCTGGTAGAGTCCTTTTTATCGGTGGTGCAGTCGACCACATCTATAAGTTGGAGGCTACTTGGGCATGTACGAATAACACCCTTCTTTGATATTCTGGATCGTGCAGTGAAACTGTTTTCCTTCCTAACAAATTCATTCTCCTATCTTTCAGTAAATGGGACCTAAGAAGAAAGCAAGAATTGGCTAAGAAGCCAATTCCACTCCAGGAGTGGCTAATAATTAATTGCTTGATGTTACGGGAGAGGGTAGTCGCCCTATTATTACTCTGCCAGATCCTTCTATCCTTGAACATACTACTCAAATTCCAACACCTCCGGAGGGTACCACCATCCCTCTCGTTGATACTTCTATTCCACCTCCAGCCCCAGCTTCAGGTATTGGTATTTTCGATGGGGATATTAGGGGAGATATTCAGATACTGACATAGTTTGTGGCCTCTCAGGCCCAGAGGTCAAATGTTGTGCCCAGTTCATCCAGCCAGCAAGGGGATTCTACTAGTTCCATGGTAAATAGATTCCTTCAGTTAGACCGTTCGGTATATTCGGTTGCCAATCCGGAAGAAGACGCCCTATATTTTATTAATGTGATGCACAAGACCCTCAGGGTGATGCGTGCAACCAAGTCAGAGGGAGTGGAGTTGGCTACCTACCATTTGAAAGGGGAGGCCTATTTGTCATTTAAGTTGTGGGAGGATTCCCGTGAGGTGGGGCGTTGTCCAACGAAGTGGAGTGAGTTTGCAGATGCCTTTATAGATCATTTCCTGCCCGCTAAGACAAAGGCAGCTTGTGTAGTGGAGTTTGAAAATTAGAGGGAAGGTAAGAGATGTGTGTGGGAGTACCACACGGAGTTTGCTTGCTTATCAAAGTATGCCATTTATATGTTGCCCACCATTGATGCCTGGGTGCGGTGAGTTGTCCAGGGACTTATCTCTTTGACCATTAATGAGACTCCTACGGTTGCACTAAATTTAGATATGATTTATCGAAAGATCATAGATTTTGCTCAGGTCACAAAGAGCTGCAAGCTGAAGAACAAAATGGAGGGAGAGAGGTAACAATAAGTCTTGGTCTGGGGGAAACATGGGGGAGTCACTAGGAGGTGGAAGATTAGCTTTTAAGGAAGGATCATCAAGGCCTCCCTAGTCAGTTGCACATTCTTCAGCCAGCGCACCGCCACTAGGATCCAGCCTGCAGCAGTGGAGTGGTTTCAGGCCCTGTCAGGGCAACAGGTTATCCCACCAGTGGGATTGATCAGGAGAGAGGTTTCAGCAGCAACGGAGGTCAGTGTTCCCTAAGTGCGGGAAGATGCACTTGGGAATTATCTATATGCAGTTGCCCATATGCTATGGATGTGGGAGGAGGGAACATATTCAAAGGCATTGTCATGTGTATTGCTAGGGAGCAAGTAGGGGCACAACTCAGCCCTCCAGTCCAACAACTGCTAAATCTTCAGCCCTCTCTCCTGCTCGAGGTTCCCAGTACCCCAAGGTGTGGTGCAGCTAGGGGTGGCGCGAAGAGTTTAGGAGGACTCAGTTGGTTCTATGCTATGAGTGGTTGCTAGACTATAGAGGCCTCTGCAGATATTGTTATAGGTATTCTGACCGTCCAATCTTATGATGTGTATGCACTTATTGACCCAGTTCCACCTTATCCTATCATACCCCTTTTATTGCTATGTAATTTGGGATAGAACCAGAACAACTTGATGAACCATTCTTAGTATCTACCAGGGTTGGAGAGCCAATTTTCGCGGCTCAATTCAATAGAGGGTATGTTGTCACGATACGGGGTAGGGATACCATGTGTGATCTTGTTGAGCTAGGGATGGTCAACTTTTATGTAATAATGGGGATCGATTGGCTCTATTCATGCTTTACTAAACTTGGCTGTCGGACTAGAGCTATCAGGCTTGAATTCCCTTGATGAGCCCGGTTTTAAATGGAAAGGAGATAATTTAGTGCCTAGAGATCAGTTTAGTTCCTACATTAAGGCTACAAAGATGATCATAAAGGGGTGTATCTATCATCTAGCTTGGGTTGTGGATACCAATGCCGAGGCGCTTAGCCTGGAATCTATACCAGTTATGAATGAACTCCACTTAGCCTTGAATCTGTACCAGTTGTGAATGAATTCATGGGTGGCTTTCCAGATAAGCTCTCTAGAATTCCTCTAGACAAGGAGATTGATTTTGGGATCGATGTGATGCTAGGCACACAACCTATATCAATTCCACCTTATAGAATGACAGCGACAAAATTGAAAGAGCTAAAGAAGCAAATTGAAGGATTTGTTTGAAAAGGGTTTCATCTGGCCGAGTGTGTCGCCATGGGGAGCATTAGTCTTGTTTGTGAGAAAGAAAGAAAGGATTGTTGCGGATGTGTATTGATTAGCGACAACTCAACATAGACACGATAAAAAACAAATATCCTCTGCCAAGAATAGATGACTTGTTTGATCAACTTCAAGGTGCTACATGTTTCTCGAAGATCGACATGTGGTCCGGGTATCTTCCGTTGAAGATAAGGGAGAGAGATATTCCAAAAAAAGCATTCAAAACTTGGTATGGGCACTTTGAATTTATTGTAATGTCATTTGTGCTAACAAATGCTTTGGCAGCTTTCATGGACCTTATGAATCGAGTCTTCAAGACCTTTCTAGACTCCGTTGTGATAGAGTTTATTGATGATATCCTTGTGTATTCCCGAAGTCAGAAGGACCAGCCATTTTGAAGTCTCTTCAACAACATCAATTATATGCAAAATTTTCAAAATGTGAAATTTGGCTTGAATCTATCGCATTCTTGGGCCATGTCGTTTCTGGGAAAGGAATCATGGTTGATCCTCACAAGTTTGCAGCAGTGAAGAATTGGCCTTAAACTACAACTCATACTAAGATTAGTAGTTTCTTAGGTCTGGCAGGGTACTCTTGAAGGTTTGTGGAGGGATTCTCTTCTCTTGCCTCTCCATTGACTAAATTGACATAGAAGGCGGTTAAATTCCAGTGGTCTGATGCTCGTGAAAAGAGTTTCCAAGAGTTGAAGTCAAGATTGACAACAACAACGGTGTTAGCCCTGCTAGAGAGTACATCGGGGTTTGTAGTGTATTGCGATACTTCAAGAGTGGGACTTGTGAGCACGTGATTTTTGCCCTACAGTAGTTACTCATATAAATTAAAAAAAATGATTTATATTATTTTTTTGCATTTTTGTGGATTTTGTGCAATTTTTTGTTAATTGTTTGCATTTTTTGTGCATTTTAATTATTGAAAAAATACAAATATGTTGCATGCGCATCAATTTTCAAGAATTAATTAGAAATAAGTCATTTTATAAAAGGAACAAATCAAAAATAGTTTACGTTGCACTTTTAATTTTAAATTTTGATTTTTAGGTGATATGGCTTTTAACTTTTTAATTATTTGTGATAATAATTATGTAGGATCAATTAGCATTTTATAGGTAAATTTAGAATTTGTAATTAATTTAAGATTTTTAATAATTTTTTAACATGAAAAATGGAAGAAAAAATGAAGAAAAAGGAATGAAAAAAAATCTGAAAATCAAACAAAAAAAAAATAATTGGGCCAATTAACAAGCCCAAGTGTAACCCACTTCCATCCTAATAAGACCAACCCTCCTGTTAACCCGACCCGCCCCAAAATATACTCACGAGAACTCACTCACAGAGCCCTAATCTCCTAAGATTGTATACGCCTCAGCGTTTACTATCTTCCTCACCTAAATTGACTCTCAAACGCCTAAGTTTAGGCGATTGAAGCTCAAACCATCAACCATACTTTCCCCAATTCCTCCCCTTACAGTTCTAATGGTTTCTGACGCGATATTCCTCTCCTCTCTCACCACTCGAATTTGATATATCTCATAAATTGGAAGGTTCTGGATCGGATTCGCTGGACGAGTGTGAGACATATTGATTTCATTTAATATGAGCCCTACGTTCATCAAGGGATTCATTTTCAAAGAGGGCCAGTTTCAATTTTTAGAAAGGGGGGAAAAAGTTTCAGAGAAAAGTTGAAAGGCTTCGATTTTTTCTGGTTTTCCAATTCCATTTATTTTTTGAAGAGTTCTTTCAAAGTTTAAGAGATACATATATATAATTTTTATTTTTGAGTCCGGATGTGAGTTCCAAGGAGATACAAATTGAAGTTCGAGCTTGGTTTTCTACTGTCGTTTGGTCGAGTTTATAATTGTTATAAAAGAGATTTGCAAATTCAGGTTCAATTTCCCTCTCTATTGTCCTATGTGACTATGTTTTGTTTTGGTGCTTTTGAGCTATAAGATTTAGTTTATAGTGGTATGTTTTGTGTTATGATCGAATTTTTTGCTGGTGAATCTCTTTGCAGTGGTGTGATGTAGTTGATTATGTTCAGGCAGTAAAAACTGAGTTTGAAGTGTCGTCCTCTATGCTTATGCTTTAATTGCTATCATAATGTCGAGTTTTCATTTATGTCAAGATCTCGAGTTAATTTTCTTAGTTTAAATATCTATTTGAATGGTTCTGTTATTGGAATGTGACATCATGTTTGAGGTTGGATGTCTGCTTGAGTTGCTGCATTGCTGAACATTGTCAGGTCTTTCCCTGCTAATTTGAGTTGTAATTTGTTGTGCCTAAATTAATGTAGGATTTGTTGTTCATCTTTAGCTTCAATATATTCTTATGAAATCAGCAAACGACTGTTTCTTTTGCTGTGTCATTTAGTCAGTGGTGTTTATCAAGATCTGCTATGAATGTTGGGAGATAAGCAATTCAATGCTTGTTTTAAAGCTATAGTTAGTCTAAATTATTGAGCTATCAAAGGGAGTGCTATTGCTAGACTCGTGTGTTTTTCTAATCTTAAATTCCATGCCTACTCATGTACTAGAAAGTCTAGGATCTGGGTGAGTTTTTCTCTGGTATGCTACTGTGTTTAGCTGCCCTTGAGGTCCAACTAAAAAACCAAGTTCAAACTGTTGGAAACAAAAGGAAAGTCTTGTGGTTATTCATGAAAGTTCAAGGTTCCAATTGTTGGAATATAGTCCATTCCCATGTCAACAGTGTGCTGCAATTCTTATTTGTTGGTCTATGTTCCTGGAGTGCTCTCATGTCAAAGGAACGTCTATATACTCTCGAGTCGTATTATTTTTCATACTTCTGTTATGATACTAGAACATGAAGGTTTGACCTGATTCTTGTTTTTGTTTAACATTTGAAATTAGGAGGACGTTGAGCCCAGACTTTGGCATTCCCTAATGTTTATCTTAATCCCTGTTTGTTGTGGAGCTGTTGATTTAATGATTCATCTAGTTCTTGTATGCTCTTTTTGCTGCACCCTGCTTGAGCCGTAAAGTTCAGGAGGTTAGTTCATAGCTCAGTAGACTGATGTACTGGAAACGTATAGTCGACCTAGAGTGGCTTTCACTGTTAGACATGGTGTTCTATTGAGGATTCAATACAACTAGTCAATGGGTGTGCTGACTTCAAATTTATCTTCCCAAAGCTCATAATAATAATAAGTTTTTCTGGAAGTCTTCTCTGTGCTGATTATAAACTGTAGTTTTGTACATGTTTAGTTTCATTTATAAACAACAAGAAGCTAATTTGAGTAAGATGAGATAAAATAAGTAGTAATTTTTGGGATTATGTTCAACTTTCGAACCAAATTATGTTGCGTTGATTGAGCTTTCTGAAATTTTGTTCACCCTTAACTTGGTCTCTTAGCCTGAATAGTTCCAGTTTTGACTACATCCCAAACCATATTTCAGTTACTCTCTATAGCTATTTTGTTTGTCAAGATTCAATGTTTAAATTAGTATATGTGTTGAATAGTCTTTCCTAATCGATCCTAAAGTTCTTGTTTGCATCATTGGATCAGTGACTTGCATTAATGATCCTTTTCATCGGTGACATGTATAACTGGATCATAGAAATCAGAATTAGCTGCAGCAGATTGACATTGCTGCATTTCAATGGCATTGTATTCCTTTATCCCTATACTACTTGAGCTATTAACCTAAGCTTTGGGAATATACTATTACCTACAGGTGCACTTTCTCCTGAGTGCGCCATAAAATTAAGCTGACATGCATTGTCATTTGAGAGGCTGCGCTGCGAGCGATTATCAACACACCAATCCCTCACTCGGCAATTGCGAAACTCTATTTCAGATGAGCAATGTTGCCATTCTACTACACCACCAGGCCAATTCCTTCTGATGACAGACTCATCATTGGCATATTGTTCCCATATCGCAAATTCGTGAAATAAGGGTATCTTAGCTAATTTAATTTAGTTCATATAATTCGAGGCATGCCGTTTAGTTGAAATTCCATGGCCCTCGCAAACTTGCAAACGCACATTCATTTTAGGTACGCTAGTTAAATAATTCACTTTCCTAAATATAGGTGCGCATTTATGCAAATCCAAATTCCAACGATGTTAAAATATGTCAAAAACTACGAATGCATTTATGTGACGTGGTTTGACACATGTTTTAACGACGTTGTAATATTCTGAAAAGTTAAATAAAAGCGATTAAAAATTTAAACTTTGCACATAGGTACACAAATGCATTAAAATTTGATAATCACAAAAAATATAACAATTGAGCGACCGTGCTAGAACCACAAAATTTGGGAGTGCCTAACGCCTTTCCCCGATTAACAGAATTCTTTACCCAAATTTCTTGCTTGCAGACTGTATATAAAGTTAAAATTTCCTCGATTTGGGATTCAAACCGGTGACTTGGGTCACCGTTTGTTATCCCAAGTGGCGACTCTAATTTTTAAATAAATAATTCCATTTTGATTGTCACTTTAATTGGAAAAAACTCCCTTATCTACGACCTTCGCCGGGGTAGTAGTGTTAAAAAGGAGTTGTGATAGCTCAGGCGACTCCACTAAGGATCGAACCTAAAATCTCTTGTTCAGGGTTCAAGAATTCAAGCTTAGAATAATTGTTTTATCTGGCTTTATTATTATTTAATTTTATTGCATAACTGTGCCCAAAGTGTTAAATGTTGTTATTACCGCTTTAATATTATTTGAATTGTATATAAACTGCCGCGAAACCCTTCTCTTCTCATCTTCGGGGATATGCTCATTGGTTGAGACTCCCTATTCTGTTAGTGTCGTACCTTCAAATAAGAAAGAGGCTCGAACAAGTTACAAAGCCAGATGGCCTTTCGGTTCCCGGTATGTGCTGCACCTCCTTTTTACACGGCTACCCTAAAGGATAAATGTATAAGGGAGTTTTTCCAATTAAAGTGAAATTATTCAAAATGGGACTATTTATATTTAGAGTCGCCACTTGGGATAGGCTTTGATTTTGGTGTCCCAAGTCACCGTTTTTTTTTTGAATTTCAAATCGAGGAAACTTTTCGACTTTCCGAATGGAGTCTGCGAACCAGAATTCTAAGTAAGGAATCCTGTTGACCCGAGGAAAGGTGTTAGGAATCGTTAGACCTGTGGTTCTAGCACGGCCGCTTAAATTATTATAATTGGCTAAAGATATGACTTTAATACATGTTCATCCAATAGTGCAATTTTAATGTATTTACTGCATTTAATTGAACTTTAGGAATGTGAACATTGTATTAAACATGTCTTTGGATCGCATCACATGAAATGCATCCGGATTCGAAATACCTTTTATCCTACATTTTGGGATTTGGATAGGAGTCACCACCCGTATTTAAGAAGGTAATATTATTAAAATGCGCCTAAAATAACTAGCATGTTATTATCTTTGAGGGAAGCCGTGAAGTTTGCTAAACCGCATGACCCGAATTTCTAAGTATAAAACGGCATGTCCTGAATTTCTATGTTTTTTACTATTAAGAAATTAAAATACTCGAAAGCCCAAATTTATAGCTCAATTTCATTTCATTGCCATCATACCCAATATTTAGTGTGTAAATTGAGATCTTCCGCATAAAAGTGGTAAATTGGGCTTCAGGCTTAGTTTCATATCTCATGCTAATAGATTTGGATTAGCAGTACTGGGCTTGCCATTTGGCCCAATACATGATATGGTTTTAGTACTAAAAGACCCAATCTGGGTGGGAGGGCTGGGGTATGGATTTAGTATTAATATACATGAAACAAATTGTGGAGAGCAATGACTAAACCAGAATAGTCATTAACTATGGTGGACCGTTAAATTAAAGTAGACTTAATATGCACAAATGCAAATTTCCTGGTTCAAGACTAACATGCCTGTCCAAATTAATACACTAAAATTTCATGCTTTCAATCAATTTTTAAAACTACAATGACATTGATTTTACTAATAACCCAATATAAGCGATGATTATAACCATTGGTAAGATTAAAATCTCTGCCTGAAGATGTAACGAGCTGTGAATTCATTGCTTGAACCACAACTCTTAAATCAAGTGCATATTCGAATAAACTAATAAAACCTGGAAATGAATCAATTATGATCATAGAGTCCTGTTATAGCACTCTAGATCTAACCATTTACATACAACATTCAGGTTATTAGAAAAATGGCTTACAATCAATTCAAAATATTTAAATAGACTCGAAAACAGTCTTGTTCAGTCCAAGTTATAAAATACCAAGTTTATATAAGTACAAATCAAAATTAAACTATATTACCCTATTATATATCATTTAAGGTCTATTCGACTATTAAACATAGCAATCCAAACATGCATAGTTCAAGAAGCAGATGCTAGGGCATTTTCATTTCCTTTTTTCATCTCAAAGCTATACTAAGTCAAGTTCAATGTGTACCTTGAATTTGTAATGGAAACAAAGAGAATGAAGAGTGTCAGCAGCAGTTCAAACTACCAGCAGTAACCACAATCAGATCAATGGGAAGCCAAAATTTGTATCATTGCAACCTAGGAATAAGGACAAACGAACAACAACCAGTGAAATAACACAAAAATAATCTCGATTGAACCCAAACACACTCGAAATTAACCCGGGAAACTCCAAAAAATTCAACAATCAAACCCTAGGCTAAATGACGCTAATTAAACCTTGAAATTTGAGATTAACTTGAACTTCGAGAGAACAGTCTTTTGTAAAGTTTCCTGTTCGTTTTTTTGAGGGTCTAAATGCTCCAATTTGAAAGCAAAACTCTCAGATGTTCATATTAACAACATTTTAGATTATTGTTTTCGAAGTTATTAATTGCAGGGATTGAATTAGGAGTGTTTTTAGGGAAATTTTCAGAGCTCGAACTTTTCGAAAATTTTTAGGGTTCAAAAAAACTTGTTCAATAAGGCAATGGTATGTAGTTTTATAGGCAAGGCCTAGGGCAGACTTCCTATTCTTGTTTTACCTATTAGTCCTTCTTTTATTTTTTCAGTTTTACTCAATTAGTCCTTTTATTTATGCCTTGCTACTCAAGTTACTGCATTAGAGTCTTAAAATTCTGATTGGAACCCCATCTAGAATGTTCTAGGGGTTTTCAAATCAGTTATATGCAAGATTCCTCGTATCTAAAACCGACACTACCCTTTTATTCAACTAAAATTACCAACTCAACCAAAGCTGACCCTCAAAGCTAATTAACCGTAGATTAAACTAATCAAGGATAGACTAACAAGGGTTATACTTGTCAGCTATATCAAAATCAATCTAAAACCAAGTTAACTAATCACATTAATTCTAATTAACATAACAATTATCACTAAATGAAGAACATTAAAATCGTATTAACAGGAAACTCTAAAATCAACTTGTCGAATACACAATCAAATAAACCAGACAACGAAAACCAAAAAAATAAAACAAAAGAGAAGAATAAGTAATTAAAGCCCCCAAAAAAATCTAAAACAATCATAATGAGAAACATTGATTAAGCATGGATATGATATTCAAACGCAAAATGAACAATGGCATAGGACTTACTGATTCTGATCTAATTTTGAGTTTTAACAACTCAAACAATGCTATCAGCCTATTTTATGGTTGAATAAACCCTTTGAACACCTGAGCCAGACAGAAATTCCTTCAGACCACGAGTCTGAACCCTAAACTCCGAAATTCGAAGGATTCTAGCTTGATTTGAAAGGGATTGGTTTGGAATTCCGGGAGAGGGGGGTTATGAGAGTATAAGGTGTAAATTTAATCGGATATTGGTGAATTGATGTTTTGGTCCAAATTTTCTATTCGAAATTTGAAGGCACTACCTAAGATTTGAGGAAGGATAAGGTTGGACATGGATTGAGGAGATGAAGATGGGGCCATGATGTAAAATTGGGGTCATTTGGATGGTGGTGCCGCCGTGGGCGGCGGAGGCGGCACCCACGAATTTGATTATTCGAAGGGCTGGGCTAGGACTCGAAGACTGATATTTGGGGCGTTGGAAAGAGGAGGGAGAGGTGGTTCAAGGGTGTAAATTTTGGCGGGTTTGCAGCTTCGCCACCGGCGGTGGTAAGGCGAAGGGTGTCGAAGAGCATGTAAGAGGAAGATAAGGGTGTGTCTCTAGGGTTCTCTCTAATTTAGACATTTTTATTTAATGTCTCAAACTAATACGGACCGTTGGATGATGAGGAATTAATGAATGAGATGAGCTAGATGCATAACGACGTCGTTTCGTTTGTGAGTGAGGCATGTGGGGTTGAGGGAATGGGTATGGGTTTTGGGAGGTTTTAATTTGGGCTGGGATTTTTAAAAGCTGCCCAAAACGGATCTGATTTCTTCTTCTTAATTTCAATCTCTTTTTAATTTTTTCTTCTTTTCTCTCTTATTTATTTATTTATTTATTTAGTGAAATTTCGGATTTTATAAAAAATGCAAAATTAAAAGTAGCCAAAAACTACATTAATTCTAAATCGAGACTAATTGAGTTTCCTAAAATTAACTATGCCCTAATTTTAAAAACAAAAATGAAATTAAAAGAACAAAAAATGTAACATAATTATTTTTTGTTAATTTTTCCTTATTTTCAATGATGTTCAATTAATCCAAAATCTAGGATTAGGTCCTAAATGCCAGTGTGCTATTTTTATAATTTTCATTTTATGGCGCCTAATAATGCACATAAAATGCAAGCAAAACACAAGATCACACAATTAATTCCTAAAAATTCAAATACTAAAAGAACAAAATTCTAATTTTAATGGGTCCTATAGGAGTTACTTAAACGTGAAAAAATTCACGTGCTCACAGCTACCCCTATTTTTTAGAAGACACAAAAGGTTTTCGGGCAAAGATAAATGAGCAAAATGAGGGATTTTTGCGCGCTTGGCAATCCAAGAGAAGCGCTTTTTGAAAACTGTTAATCCCCGCTTCAAAGGTTGCCTACATATCCTTGGCTATAAAGGAATCAGATTAGTGTTGTTCTGGAAGGTTTGGTAGCTAGGACTACCAGGAGCTGTGATTACACAAATATAAGCTATTTATTAGTAAAAACAATAAATGTCAGGATTGTGTATCCTTTGGAAAAATTTCTAGGTTATGCTAGAAGATGGCCTGGTTATGCCAGGAAAGAAAACGGGTCCCTGTTTGGGATAAGAGGAGGATCCACGGTTGTGCCGGGAATGAAATAAAGAGTCCATGTTGGGGATGAAAAGGAAAATCCACGGGTTACGCCGGGATGAAAATGAAATGATTCATGGGTTATGCGAGGGAGATCTGCGGGTCATGCTGGGATAAGAGGAAAAAGGTTCCTAGGTTATGCTAGGGGGTCCACGGGTTATGTCGGGATAGGATTGAAGGGTCCTGGATTATGCTAGGGGGATCCGCGAGTATTACGGGATAGGAAAAAAAGACTCATGGGTTATGCCAGGAGATCCATGGTTATGCCGGGATAGGAAGAAAGGTGCTTGGGTTATGCCAGGGAGATCTGCGGGTTATGCTAGGATAGGAAGAAAAGACTCATGGGTTATGCTAGGGGTTCCACGAGTTATGCAGGGATAGGAAGAAATATGATCCTAGGTTATGCCAGGGCGATCCACGGGTTATGCCAAGATAGGAAGAAAGGCGTCTGGGTTATTCTAGGGAGATTCGTGGGTTATGCCGGGATAAGAAGAAAATACTCCTGGGTTATGCCATGGGAAATCCGTGGGTTATGACTCAATAGGAAGAAAAACGCTTCTGAGTAATGCCAGGGGGATCCACGGGTTATACCGGGATAGGAAGAAAGGCACCTGGGTTATGCTAGAGAGATCCGCGGGCTGTGTCGGGATAGGAAGAAAATACTCATGGGTTATTCTAGGGGAAATCCGCGAGTTATGGCGGGATAGGAAAACAAATGCTCCTAGGTTATGCCAGGGGAATCCATGGGTTATGCCAGGATAGGAAGAAAGGTGCCTGGGTTATGCCAGGGAGATCTGGGGGTTATGCCAGGATAGAATAAAGGACTCCTGGGTTATGCCAGAGGAAATCCGCTGGTTATGCCACGATAGGAAGAAAAATGCTCCTGGGTTATGCCGGGGGATCCACGGGTTATGGTGGGATAGGGAGGGAAAATGGCTCTAGTAGTGATAAAAAGAAAATGATGCTCGAGTTATGCCGGGGAATGAAAGAAAAGGGTCCTCAGGTTATGCTGGTGAGAAAGGAAAATGAACCTCGGGTTATGCCGAGGAAAGAAGGAAAATAATCCTCAGGTTATGCTGGAGAAAGAGGAAAATGAACCTCGGGTCATGCAAAGGAAAGAAGGAAAAGGGTCCTCAGGTTATGTTGGGGAAAAAGGAGAAAGATCCTCGAGTTATGCCGGGGAAAGAAGGAAAAGTGTGCTCAGGTTATGCTGGGGAGAAAGGAGAATTGTCATCGGGTTATGCCGGGGAAGTCCACAAGTTATGCTGGGGAAAACAGGGGGATGTGGTCCTAGGTTTGAGAGGATGGAGTTAAGGATTGGCGGTCCTATGCTACCACGATTTTTGGTATTCTCCTTTTCTTCTTGCTTTTATTAAAACTACGGGAAAGGATTTGAAGAGAACATCCCTTTTGGTTTGATCATTGCTGCAAATCTATTCCTATCTCTTGCGCATTTCCTTTGGTTGCATCGGCTATTTGTCCAATTGCTTTGGATTACGCTTGTTTCAAATTTTCAAACAAAGCACGACTGTTAGTTTGAAACGGTGGTTGGTTTTGTGGCCTTTATTGCTTTATTCCGGCCTCATTTTTGTTGTAAAGAACTTTTAACTTTCTGGACTTTGCCTTGTTGGTTGGTTGTGGGAACTCATCTTTAAGATTTATTTCTCCTTCGTAGTCCTCTCAGTTGTGATTTCATTACCCCAACTTCCATTTTCAGAACCTTTGGGCACCCTGGCTTTTTGAAACTTTGTCGAGACAATTAACCCACCGGGGCTCAACCTTTCTAACTTTATTCTGCCTTCGTGGGCAATTTGACTTTAATTTTTTTCTTTCAAGCCTTTTCTACTTCCGAAGCATCTACCATCATGGCCAGCCGGGATCGGCTAGATGCGCCCACTAAGACTTGGTATTTTCTTTGGTCTTTGCAAGGCGAGACCTGTGAAACCAGTCTTGCCATCTTTTCTTTTGGGAATAGTCACTGAATCATAGTTAAAACGAAAGGGATACAAGGAGGCAGTATATAAAAGCAATCATGTGGGATTAAAGAGAAGCATCCCTTTCGGGGAAAAGAGAAGGACTTATCTGGGGGTACATGCTGACTTCCAATGAACATGACATGCTTCCCGGACTGGATGCCCGACCCTCAACAAAATTTCCTGCTTTTCGTGAACCTTATTTGCACAATTTGAAACCAGGGAACCTTTCCAGGACTCTTTTAATGGTGAGATATATTCTTTTTGGCTGAAAACTCCCTTTGTGGGTTTTCGCCAATCGCCCTCTCTCATTTCTCTTCTCACCATCTCCCGATAATGCTCTTTACGAGTTTTTTTTAAGCTTAACTGTCGATTTTTATTGATATAAAAAAAATATACAATGTAATCCTATGGTAGTAGTATGGACTCCTACTACTCATTTACACTTTCATTCTAGTTACACTTGAATCCTAACTACTCAAGTCATATATACATTACTACCTAGTAGTTAATGATCAACCAAAACTAAGGGTAGAAGTTGAGCATTTGTAGCCCCTCCTTCCACCTTTTACAATTCCTATTTCTTGCATGTATTAGCATTGCTACTTCTCTGCAACATTGTCCTTCATCAAATGTCTTGTTCTCAAATCTGATCAGATTTCTATTATTCCACAGCAATGCAACAGTAGTCACAAATGCTGTTGCAGTGATCTCTTTCTTCCAGTTGTTGCTCTTGGCATTGCTACAAATCCATTTCACTTCATTCTCCCAGCATTCAGTAGTCCTTATATGTCCCAACCATATACAGATTCTCCTCCATACTCTACTGGTAATGTCACATTCAAAGAACAAATGCTTGAACTCTTCATCATACCTTTTGCAGAATACACACAAGGTTGGTATTTGGATGCCAATAATCTGCAGCCTCTCAATGGTAGGAAGTTTCTGATGAGCAGCTAACCAGACAGTGAACTTATGTCTAGGTAGAGCAGATGATACAAGCATTAAATTCCTCCATGCAATCTTAGGGAATTTTGGCAACAGAGCAATATACATTTTATGAATCTGAAATTTTCCTAGCTTGCAAACACTCTGAAGTCTGTTGAATATATTACCTTGCAACTGAATATTCCCCAACACCCCCTACTGTCCAATATCTTCTTTACCACCCAAGATGAATTTGATGGCACAACCACTGACTCTATGGATCTATTTTTGATATAGTAAGCATGTACCCATCTAACCCATAGACAGTCCTTCTTCTTAGCCAAATCCCAGAGTAATTTAGCTATAGCTGCTTTGTTCCATATTTCCATTCTCACAACATTGAGACCCCCAGAGGATATAGGTTGACATACTTTGTCCCAAGCCACAAGTGCTCTTCCGGATAAAGTTGCTTTGCCTGTCCATAGATAAGATCTGCAAACTGCCTCTATAGCCTTCAATACCTTCTTAGGAATTATAAACACCTGTGCCCAATAAGTCTGCATTCCAAAGATCACAGCCTTTATCAGTTGAGTTCTGCCAGCATAGGATAATAGCTTTGCAGACCAACAAGTAACTCTTGCTGTGATCTTTTCAATGAGAGGCAAGTAATGCTGAATAGATAGCTTCTTAGAATCCAGGGGGACTCCAAGGTATCTGAAGGGAAGATGTCCTTCAGTGAAACCTAAAGCAGCAATAATCACCTCTCTAGTATCCTGTGGAATTCCTGCTAAATAGATTGCACTCTTGCCCACATTTTCCTGAAGTCCAGAAGAAGCTGAGAATGTAAGAAATGTGCTGTGCAGAATTTGAATAGAGACTATGTCAGCTCTACAGAACATTAGCAAGTCATCAGCAAAACATACATGTGTAATGTTTAGCTTCCTGCATCTAGGATGGAAGTTGAAATTTCCATCCTTATGCAGTTGCTGCAGTAATCTGTTCAAATATTCCATGGCCAGAACAAATAGATAAGGAGACATAGGATCCCCTTGCCTTATACCTCTCTTAGCATTGAATGGTTTAGTAAGACCTCCATTCATTACTAGAGAGTATGAGGCAGAAGAAATACAAGCCATTATCCAGTCTGTAAACTTAGCAGGAAACCCCAGAGTAGTAAGGATCTGTTTCAGAAATCCCCACTCTAATGTATCATAAGCCTTCCTGAGATCCACTTTTAGAACACATCTAGGTGAAACCCCTTTCCTAGAGTATCTTTTAAATATTTCATGGCTAAGTAGGATGTTATCCATGATACTCCTTCCTTCTATAAATGCAGATTGAGCAGGTCCAATCAAGTCTCTACACTTTTCATTCTTTTGGTAATAACTTTGGATATGATTTATATAGTGTAGTACAACAGGCAATTGGTCTGTAGTCCTTCACTGTGGTAGGAGATTTGACTATTGGCACAAGGGCTATTGCAGTAGTATTGATCATATGTGGAATTTTACAGGTTTCAAAGAATTCTTTTGTAGCAGAAAATATATCCTCTTTTACAATCTTCCAGTTCTTTGTAAAGAACTCAATGGGAAAACCATCTACTCCTGGTGCCTTACCCTTGGGCATTTCATTAATAGCTGCATTGATTTCCTCCATTGTGACTGGACTAATAAGAACTCTTTGCTGCTCAAGTGTAAGACATCTTCCTCCTCTCATTATATTAGTATCCACACAGGGAAGTTCAGCAGCAGATTCTCCCATTAGAGAATAGAAAACCTTTAAGAACTCCTGTTCTACAGCAATAGGCTCAGTTAATTTGAAACCTGTGTCAGTATGAATAGAAGTGATATTATTTTGACCTGTTCTGATCCTCCATTGTGCATGAAAGTACTTGGTATTTGCATCTCCACATTCAATCCATGTAGCTTTGGATTTTTGCCTCATTACTTGCTCTTCTACATTGTTCCATTTGTCAAGTTCTTCTAGCAAGCATCTTTCTTCAATAATCAACTCCTGTGAAAGACAGTTTTCCTGCATCTGTAACTGTAATATATCAAGTATTTCTCTTGTCTGGAAGATCTGTTGCTTGTACTTGGCTAAGTGGTCATTTAACCCCTTTAGTTGCTGCTTCACTGCCTTCAATTTGCTCCAAATCTGTTGCATATGTGAGCCATGATAAACCTTTTCCCAGACTTGCTTAACAATGTCATGAAACTGCTCATGTTCCATTACAGTGCTATATAGCCTGAAAGGTTTAGGATGTAATGGCTTGTATGCACCAAATTTAACTAGGATAGGGGAGTGATCTGATATCAATGGATTCATGTAATCAGCCTCCAAGTGTCTAAACTGCTGTAGCCATTGATAGTTGCCAAATGCCCAGTCTATCTTGCTATACACTCTAGAATCAACATCTTGTTTGTTTGTCCAAGTAAAGTGCCATCCTGTTGCTCTTAAAACAGTAAGTTGTAAGTCATCTACTGTGTCTTTGAAGTCCCTTATTTCAGCCTCAGTTACTAGAGAACCAATCCTATCTTCTGAGCTTAACACACAGTTGAAATCACCACTTATAAGCCATGCATCTTGTTGAGGAATAGAAATTGTTCTTAGATCCCTCCACAGTTGTGCTCTAAGTACTACAGTGTTTTGAGCATACATAACACTGAACTGAAACCTAACTAAACTTCTTGTATCCTCTACTAGACAATGAATAAACTGATCAGAAAGAGTTACCCCTTGAATCTGTATATGAGGTTTCCATAAGAGCCATATTCTCCCATTAACAGCCTTTGCATAATTGCACTGCCACATCCAACCTTTCAATCCTGTCAAATATTTTCTTAGCTTTATGTTCCTTAACCCTTGTTTCAAGAATACCAATAACATCAACTTTATTATCAGTAAGGAATTGTTTCAATTCCTTCTGCTTTGGGGCCTGGTTAAGTCCCCTAATGTTCCATGTGACTACAATCATGGATCAATATTTGTTAGACTGTAAGAAGGTCCAGGATCAAACTGTTGCCCTCTACTTCCCATAACTTCCATGATTCCTTTTCCTCTATTACCCATGCTAGCCACCTGTTCACCATTAGTAGTGATAGCAATATTTACTTCACTAAGTTGATCTTCAGAATTCTGTTGCTCATTCTGCTGCAAAATACCTTGTCCGACATTTAGCATACTTGAATCCTGATCTGCCTGCACTTCTGGAACTGGTGGATCAACAGCTCCCTTATGCTGCTTTTGGACTTCATCACTTGTTACATTCTTCTTTACAATCCATTCCTTCTTTTGTTGTTTCCCCTGCTGTTTGTGTCTAGTTTCCCATTCCTTATGTCTCCTTTCTCCTCCTCATGCTTGTCTGCATTTCCAGTAGAGTACCAACACTCAATTGTCTCATGTCCAAACTTGAGGCAATGGTTACAAAAAGTAGGTTTCCAGTCATATTCAACAGACTGAATCTTAGGTCCATAAGGTGTTTCAATTTCCAACTCATCTGGAAGTTGATAAGCAGCATCAACTTCAACAAGTATTCTAGCAAATGAAATTTTATCATAATGAGCAGTAAATTTATGAGTATACAATGGCTTCCCAATCGCACTTGCCAACTTACTCAATACCTCAACAGACCAATACCCTACAGGAAGACCTGGGAATCGAATCCAAATAGGGATAGTGCTGAGCACACTAGCCTGAAAATTAAAATCAACTTCCCATGGTCTTAGTACCATAGGCTTACTCCTAAAGGTATATGGGCCTGATTGCATGACTGTATCTCTATCTTCAGTACTGTTGAATCTAAAGATACAATACCCTTCTGCATGCACTAGAACTTGAGGTTTGGTGACAAAATTCCAAACATGTATAACAAAGTATTCCATATTTTGTTCACTAGGCCTATCTCCAATTACAAATCCAATCAATGCATTTTGCCAATACTCCAGTTGTGGTTCTAAATCCTCTTCACAGGTCTTCACTACCTTTTTTCCATCTCGCATAGTAGGGGGAACAAAGGATAGAGGCTTACCCATTTGCACATCTCTGTTACCTCTGACCACTTCCGCAAGTGTTCGCTTTGATTTTTCAGGCTCAACAACTTCAGTCTCTGCTGGTAATGGATTTTCTGGTTCCATTACTGCTGAAAATTGTAATCTCCTTGCTGTTGTGTCACTCATCCCTTCATTTCCTTGCAATCGATCCTTAGCTACTTCTGCAGGTAATTTATCCTTCGATTGGTACTTCAGAGGAAGAAAGTTACCAAATGTTAGGGGTTCAAGAGTAGTTGTGATTCCATGTTCAGGTGTAACGAGCTTAGGAGGAACAACATTAACAATCGGAGCAACATTCCTTCGCTTTCTGGCCATTTCCGGCGACAATTCCGCCGTGCTATTGTGCGCCGGAGAAGACAGTGTTCGATTGGTTTGCTATAGTGCGCCAAGAGCGTTCCTCTTTACGAGTTTTCACTAAGTGCACTCTCTCATTTTTGGTTTCTCTGCTTGCCATCGCCATATGGTGCCTGAAGGTTTTCACTGATAAGACTCTCTTATTTTATTTCTCTCAATTTCAATTGCCTTTGGAACCGTTTTGGTAAAAGGATTTCGGGCGAAACTGCGACTTTGGAACCGTTTTGGCGCGTTCATGGTCGAACCGTTGTATCATCTACCCCAGATTTATTTTTTTGGGGGAATGGGGATATTTTGGTTTTGGCGTGACTGAACCTCAGCGAGAGGCTGCCTACATATCCTTTCAGAATCAAGTCAGATGTAGTTCAGGAAGTTGTTCTCAAACTAATTTTTGTTTTGTTTTTTTATTTTCATCACTTTTTTTCATTTTGTTGTTTTCTAATAGCATTTCCAGGTTCCAAAGAGGGTTGTCAATGAAACGTAGCTGACTCGAAAAGGTTTGCGAAAGATTGATAGTGTTTGGGAGTAGCGGGAAGGAAAAGCTTTCGTCATCTCAACCGGAATAAATCATTGCTGCAGAGAGTCTTGACGTAGTACCTTTTTACTGCATCTGCATTCACTACTGCCTGGGGATCGCCCCCTTCAATGTCCCCCAGATACAATGCTCCTTTAGGCAATATCTTTCTGATAATGTAGGGCCTTTCCAGTTAGGAGAAAATTTTCTTTTTGCTTCCTGATTGTGAGGGAGAATGCGCCTTAATACAAGCTGTCTAATCTCAGAGTTCCTGGGGAGCACTTTCTTGTTATAAGCGTGGGCCATTCTTTCTTGATTCAACTGCACGTGACAAACTGGAACCATTCGTTTTTCATCAATTAATGACAACTGTTCCATCCGAGTCATAACCCACTCAGTATCCTCAATTTCTGCTTCAACGATCAACCGGAGTGAAGGGATTTCTACGTCTGGGGGTATAACAGCTTCAGTTTCATATACCAATAAGTATGGGGTTGGTCCTACCGATTTGAGCACCATGGTGCAATATCCAAGTAATGCAAAAGACAACTTTTAATGCCATTGTCTTGAGCTTTGAATCATTTTTCTCAGAATCTTCTTGATGTTCTTGTTAGCTGCTTCGACGACACCATTGGCTTTGGGCCGGTAAGGTGTGGAGTTATTATGTGTTATTTTGAATTGATTACATATTTCCCCCAATAATTTGCTGTTCAAGTTTGCAGCGTTGTCTGTGATTATAGTTGATGGGATGCCAAAATGACAAATTAGAATAGAGTGCACAAAATCTACCACAGCTTTCTTGGTGACTGACTTAAGAGTGATGGCTTCAACCCACTTCGTAAAGTAGTCAATAGGAACTAATATGAATCTATGTCCATTTGAGGCTTTTGGCTCGATTGGTCCAATGACGTCCATGCCCCAGGCGGTGAATGGCCAAGGTGCTGACATATGATGTAGTTCAGTTGGTGGTGCATGATTCAAATCATCGTGCATCTGACATTGATGACATTACTGAACAAAGCTGAAGCAGTAATTCTCCATGGTTACCCAGTAATAACCCACCCGAAGTATATTCTTCGGCAACGTTTACCCATTTATATGGGGCCCGCACACTCCCGTATGAACTTGTTGCATAATCTTTCTGGCTTCCTCGGCATCAACACATCTTAGCAGATTGAGATCTTGGGTCATTTTATACAAGACATCACCGCTAAGGAAAAAACGACTCGCATGCCGTCTAATGGTTCTCCTTTGATCTCCAGTTTCTTGCTCGGGATATTCCTGTGTTTTTAGAAATCTCTTGATATCATAATACAATGGATGAGTGTTGGATTCTACCTCAGCTTACAATACCCATTCCTTTCCCCGGTTTAGATTTCCAAGGGATAGATGTAGGAGTTTCCTAGATAAGGAAACATTGAGGCCAAAGTAGTGAGTGCGTCGGGTAACTCACTATGATAGCGAGGGATGTACCTGAACTCTACCGTCTTGAACCATTTGCTGAGATTCTCCACATGCTGTTGATAAGGGATGAGTTTGAATTCTCGAGTTTCCCGCTCCCCTTGAGCTTGCCTGATGATTAGATCTGAATCCCCCATGATCAATAGTTCCTCGACGTCTTGATCGATAGCCATATTCATTCCATGATGCAAGCTTCATATCAGGCTGTATTGTTTTTGCAAAAAAGTCCAATTCGAGTGATGGCTGGGTAGTTTTGATCGGTGGTTGAAATTATTGTTGCCCTAATTCCTACACCTTATGCATTTACCGCTCCATCGAAGAACGTTTTCCAAGCAGTGACACCTTTCGACATTACCTCTACCAAATTCACCTCTTCATCCAGGAAATAAGTATTCAGGGGTTTGTATTCATCATCAACAGGTTTCTCGGTAAATGATCTGCTAACGCCTGGGCCATCATTGCTGTGCAAGTGACATAGACTATGTCGAACTCGGTGAGCAGGATTGCTATTTTGCAGATCTCCCGGTAGGTATTGATTTTTGAAATATGTACTTCAGAGGATCTAACATGGTTATGAGGTAGGTGGTGTGGGCATTTAGGTAATGTCTCAATTTCTGAGCGACCAAAGTTAAGGCACAACAAGTTCTTTCTAGCACGGTCTATTTGGCCTCGTAGGTGGTAAACTTCTTGATCAGATAGTATATGGCCTGTTCTTTCTTTCCAGTGATATCATGCTCCCTCAAAATGCAACCAAGAGAGTTCTGCAGGACTGTTAAATAAAGAAACAATGGCCTCCCTTGTTCCGGCGGGACCAATATTGGTAGATTGGACATATAATCTTTAATTTTATCAAAAGCCTCTTGACACTTTTCTGTCCATTTGATTGCTGCATCTTTCTTTAGCAATTTGAATATAGTCTAGCATGTGGAGGTCACTTGAGCAATGAATCGACTAATATAATTCAGTCTCCCCAACAAGCTCAATACATCCTTCTTGGTATTTGGAGGAGGTAGATCTCAAATGGACTTTATCTTTGTTGGATCTAACTCAATACCTCTCCGGCTGACTATGAACCCCAGAAGTTTGCCTGATGGGACCCTGAATGCACATTTGGCTGGGTTCAATTTCAAATCGTACTTGTGGAGCCTATCAAAGAACGTTCTTAGGTCCCCCACATGATCATCCTAAGTTTTGGTCTTGATAATCACATCATCCACATATACTTCTATTTCCTGATGCATCATGTCATGGAAGATAGTGGTCATGGCCCTCATATACGTTGCCCCAATGTTCTTCAACCTGAAAGGCATAACCCTGTAGCTATTAGTACCCCAAGGTGTGGTAAAGGTAGACTTTTTGACATCCTCCTCATCCATCAACGCATGGTGATATCCTGCGTAGCAGTACTTGAAAGAATATATATTGGGAAAATGGAAATTGTCTTTAGGACTTGCCTTGTTCAAATCTCTGTAATCCACACACACTCGATTTTTCCCGTCTTTATTTGGAATCGGAACTAGGTTGGCCAACCATGTCGTGTACCGGACCACTAAGATTACTCCTGACCCTAACTGTTTTCTGATGTCGTATTTGATCTTATCACTGATAAGTTTTGAATTTTCTCTATTTTTGTTAGGCTGGAGGGCACTCAGGGTAAGTAGGCAACTTGTGAACCACCAAATCAACACTCAGCTCTGGTATATCGTTGTATGACCAAGCAAACACATCATTGAATTCAAACAAGAGTTGGATCAGTGCGTCCCGAATTTTCTCATTTGCGTGGATGGTTATTTTTGTTTCCCTGATTTAGCCGGGACCACCAAAGTTAACCGGCTCGGTATCATTTAGATTTGGCTTAGATTTATTTTCGAAGTGCTCCAGTTCTAGATTAATTTCCCTAAAAGCCTCTTCTTCATCATACTCGGTTCTTGGTTCATTACTTCACAATTAGGCGACATGTTTGGATCGGAGCAAGGAGTCTGCGAGCATGTCATGTTATTTAAAGCTCGATTATTAGAACTGAAAGAAATTAATAAAAGGAAAACAACAAGAATTAGAAAGTGTAAAGTAACATAGACTACATTGATTTCATTTCTTTGGAATTGTAAGATAACATGGTTTAAATTTAAAAAATAAAAAAAGGACAAAACACTAAACGAAAAGCACCCGAGTTACACCCTGAGATAACTTGTGATGAAGAAAAGATGGCAAGACAAGACAACCGGGAATCCCGCCTGATTTTAAATGTGGTAGCTTTTCAATTTTTAATTTGGCGCATGGTCCCATACATAGCACCTCAGCAGTGCTCGAGCCTTCTCCAAGCTGAACCATGTGGGTTTCATATAATAGTTTTCTCATTGCCTCACATATTTCCAAGATGTGATGGACTCATCCTCTTCCTCTTCACTGTACTTTGGCCTTACGAATGTTTCATACAAGTGTGGAAGTTGTTCAGGCAGAGTCCGTCCATCATGCTTTCTATAGTTTGACCATGTTATATCCTCTGGTATCGGGTGGAAGCCTAGCCCGAAGAACTTCTCTTTAGTTGGAAAAGCAATCGGCTTAGCAATCCTTTGTAAAAATCTTCCAAGTCCCTTCCCCGGTTTGAATCCATGTCGTATCATCTCTCTAGCTACCATGATTAAGGAATTGGAGAGGAAAGGTAGGGGACATGGTTTGCCCTCTTCATGCTGATGAACCACCACAGTTTCGGAGGCCTGATAAACTATACGCTCACTACCTACTTTAGCTTCGAGGCAGGGGACGGAGGGATCACGATAAATTGATTGCTCTTCTTCACCGTGGACCCCAATTTCGTGGTCGTTATGCTCAAATTTTATCATCTGATGCAGATTGGAAGGCAAAACTCCCGGTACGTGAATCAATGCCCTTCCTAGGAGGTAATTATAATATGTGTCCATATCTAAAGTTTACCTCGAAATCAACTAGGCCAATTGTCAAGACCAGATAAATCTCTCTGATTGTATCTCTTTTGATTCCATCAAAAGCTCGAATACTTACATTGTTGGGACGAATCCTCTCCGTCCCGATTTCCATTCGCTGCAATGTTGAAAGTGGGCATATGTCTACTCCAAATCCTCCGTCTTCCATTACCCCTTGACATAATAACCTTAACATTTGACGTGCTCCTTCTGGGGCAAATCATTTTTATTGAATGCGATCTGATTGACAGTGAAGAATCTTTCTGCCATCCTCTCCAATTGTTCCACAGAGGTTTGAGTTGGCACGTAAGCCTCACTGAGAGTTTTGGCTACTACTTTCTGGTGCTCAGGAGATTCCATCAGCAAGGATAGCAAGGAGATTTGTATAGGGAATTTCCGATGCTGGTCCACTACTTCGTAGTTTGCCATTTTCATCGTTCGAAAGAAAGATTCCGCCTCTTCGGCGCTCACTGGCTTCTTGGGCAGGAATCGCCTCTTGGTGGCGCTTTTCACTTCTTCTAAGTCAAAGTATTTCTTCACCGGGTAGCTTACATGAGTTTTTCTAGAGATTTCTTTGCCTTTATATGTCACCACCGTTTCATGATAATTCTAAGGGACTGTAGTGGGGTCAGCCATAGGCCTCTGAGGTGCACGACCAACCATCACGGTCTCACTCAGCCTTGGTGGATTGGTTGGCCCCCGCACCACAAAGGTTCCTTTAGGCACGTACATCTTAGTAGTCATTGTCAAACCTCTTTTTGATACTACACCCCGGCGAAGGGTATAATAAAGGGAGTTTTCCAATTAAAGGACAATCAAAACAAGACTCAATTATTTAAGATATTTCAGAGTTGTCACTCGGGAGATCTATGGTGTCCCAAGTCACTGGTTTAGAATCCCGAATTGAGGAAAAAATGACTCTATTTAATAGTCCACGAACCAGAACTTTGAGTAAGGAATTCTGCTGACCCGGGAGAAGGTGTTAGGCATTCACGAGTTCTGCTGTTCTAGCACGGTCGCTCAACTGTCATATTCGGCTAAATTATCTAATTTTAAACAATTATAGACCTATGTGAAAATTGTAACTTTTAGCCGCTTTTTATTATTAATTTTAGAGAAAATTGCAAACATCATTAAAACATGTCTCGAACCACGTTATATAAATACACCCGTGGTTTTTGACACATTTCAACTTCGTTGAGATTTATATTTGGGTCACATAAATGCGCACCCGAGTTTAAGAAGGTAACATTACTAAACGCCGTGCCTAAAGCAACTAGTGTATTATTAATTTTGTGGGAGGCCATGAAATTTGCTAAGTGGCACGTCCCGAAGTCTAGATATTTAATGCACATTTAAAGAGGGCCAGAATGTCCCAAAAGCACTATGGTTTTTACTAAGCACTGTTTCTACAAAGCCTATTTAATCTGCTACTGTCTAATGCAAATCAAATAACAACCTCTGAAATAAGTTCAAGCCATTGGGCTTCAAGATAAACCCAAAGAAAGGAATCCCTGTACAGCTTTACAAAACTGGTTAGTCTTGATCCTTCGCCCAGGCCCAAACGAGAAGCGGACTAGAACCATACCTGGGCTATGCATCAGTAGATCTGAAGCCTGGCTTAATCAAAAACGGGATGTTGAGCCCTGATCCTTCAATGTATCCATCCAATCAGGACCTCAATTCGATTACAAACCTACATAACTTTACTTCCAATAACTTTGGTAAATACAATGTACGTTTTTTAGTCAAAACAAGCTACTGATTATTTCATCTTATCTAATACTTATAGAATTGAAGGAACTAATACAAAACAACTAACATTTACATTAAAACCTTAAAATAACACGCATGTCTTCTTATTTTGAAACTAAGTCACCGAAATCAGCACTAAATTGTTTTCAAGCATGGGCTGAGCATAGATATTAACTTACATACGAATTTTTTCAAACTCGACTCCAAGTTATGTCACTTTTGATTTTAAAGTAAAGCTACGAGCTCAAACTATACTACACTAAGGCTACTGTCATTAGATGAATCAAACCAATCCAAGGCCCAACAGTCCAATAGAATCCCATTATTATGCATAGTATGATGTTTAAATGAATACAAAGGTGAAATGTCTAGCTAAGGTAAAATAATGAATATAAAAAAACTGCCTACATTTAATTACATTCTTCCAGTCCAATCATATTTGGCTTAAATGTCATAGTCACTTGAGGCTGGATGAATACCTGGAATTTGAAGAACAACAAAATAAGAGGGAGTCAACAATTGAGCAGTAGCAGAAGTAGTTGTTTCAACGACGATTAACCTATAAAGACTTAAGGAGATAGACCATTTGAATCAAATAACATCCACAATTTCAGCACCATAGCTCAATTCCAGAGTTTTTCGACTTCCCAACCTCTGGGAATCTCTGCAAAACTGTAGCCTTTAGAATTTTTTAGAATTGCTAACATTGAGAATTTCAGACTTTCTGGAATTATTTAGGATTTTCAGGCTCCAAAAACCCGTGAATGAAGGCATTACGGTGCCTTTTTATATCCAAATCATAGGGCAACCCTTTCACTCTTGTGTTAACTATCAGTCCTCCTCTTATTTTTCAGATTTACCCAATTAGTCCCTAAATTCTTAACTTGTTATCTAAGTTATAACAAAAAAATCTGAATTTCATCTTTTTCCCCACTCTAGAAGCTCCTAGGGGATTCTATTCTGGTTACTACAGGATTCTTTCCCTTTGATATACCTATATTGACCCGATCCAACCTAACCTTCCTAATCTTGGTCGATTGACCATGGTCAATTAACCAGTATTAGAAATAAGCTATATCCAAACAAACACCACTTTCCTAAGAAAAGTGAAATGATAAAAATAACAAAAAGAAATTGACTAAACTACAGGATCAATAAGAGCTCATCATAATTGAAACATGACAAGTGTTTTCTAGGGAACTAGGGAACACAAAACAATCAAAAATCGAAAACAATGCAAAACAAAAGCAATTTAATTTAATTAATCACACTAAACATCAAACGTCTAACTAACTATCATTTATTTAAAAGTATCCACAAGAAATTAAGAGTTTATGAATGGTTGAACAACTAGTCTAGAAAAAAGATGAACCATACGTCAACAAAGCGTATTAAGGGAACTGAAAAGAATTAGTAAAAGAAAAAAATGAAGAAATACTTGACCATTCGAAGTAAAACAACTTTGCAGGCAATTCGAAGTAAAACAAACTTTGATTCTTGACCAAATTGAACTTCAATCTGGGTGAAAACAACGGAATAATTTTCAAAACGTCTAGAAAACTTTCTAACCCATTGGATTGTGCATTTGGAAGCAAGGCGCACTTCTTCAATTTGATTTTTGGGAGGTTCTGGAAATGTTTGAAAGTAACATAGTGATGATATACGATGAGGAGGTTGAGGAGGGTCTATGGTATTATTTTGGTTGGATTTTGGGTGAGTTTAGGTTTCGTCCGAACTTTCAATTTGAAGTTCGAAAGAATTGGCCAAGATTTTAGTGAATGTAAGAGTGGATATGGCTTGGGGTTTAAATACGAGTCTGTGGTATAAAGTTGAGGTTATTTTGTGGGTGCGGCGCCGTTGGCAACGGAGGCGGCGTTCAAACTTTTGTTTATTTGAGGATTTGGGCTCAGATTCGAGGGCTGGTTTTTGGGGGATTGGAAAGAGGAGGAGGAGAGGATTCATTGGTGTATTTTCTGGGGGGATTTGGAGTTTCGCCACCGAAGGCGGCGATTTTCGGCCGGCGCCGATAAGGTGCAGGGTCGGTGGAGAACCAAGTACGAGGAAGACAATGTTTGTCTCTAGGGTTTCCACTGGTTTATGACAGTTTTATTTAAAATTAAAGATGAATCTGGGCCATTGGATGATAATGAATGGAGGGATAAGATGATACAGACGCAAAAACGGAATCATTTTTGGGCGTTACATGGCTGGACCGTTTGTATAATTGGGCTTGGCGAACTTTTGCATGGGACATGGGGATTTTGGCTTAAAATGGCCTAGATTTGGCTTCAAAATAAACCCCCTTCAATTTCCTTTTCATTTTCATTTCCTTTTCTTTTCCCAAAATTAAAATAAAAACATAGATTAAAAATAAAACTAGCCTTTCCAATTGAATTAGGTACCTCATAATGATCATAACTAATAATAAAAAACAAATTAAAGGAAAAACTACCAAAATTCAAAATTAAAATAAAAAGGTGCAAAACAAACTTTCTTTTGTGATTTTCCCATTTTACAGAATAACTAATTTCTACTTAATGCTAAAATGTAGAATTAAATCCTAAATGCAAAATGCTATATTTTTTGGGATTTTTTTCAATAATTAAAATGCACAAATATAATGCAAACAATTAACATGAAAGGTCACAAAAATCTACAAAATTGCAAAATAATGAACAAAATCATTTTGTTCAAATTTCTGAGAGTAATTCATATAGGGAAAAATCACGTACTCACAGATGCACTTCTTTGCTCGCAAACACAAAGAGTTTCCGTGCAAAGATAAGTGTGCAAACACGAGCAATTTTTGCCCGTTTGAATACTCCGTGTGAAGCATTTTTGAATAGTTTGACCGTACCATGCTTCAGAGATTTCCTACATATACTCGGCGAAAGAGGAATCACGTCAGCGTTGTTCAGGAGTATTTGGTAGTTGGGACCATCGAAGCTGGGATTTCACTGCTACTGCTACTACTACTTCTTGCTAGACGCCCTTATTATACCTTGTGAAAAAATAAAGAAGCTAGACTAATCTATGAACTAGGGATTACAAAAGAACCTATCTATGTCTTCTATATTGCTCTTGATCCTTGTTGCTTTGTTGACTTGCATTTCTCCTTTCTCGCTTTGTTGACTTCTTGTTTTCTCTTCATCTATGTTTGTTGGCGAATTGTTGGAGTTGACATGTATTCCCTTGTTTTTCAGGTAGGTGCCTGATCTTATAAATATTCCCTAGTTCTAACAGGTGATCGCCTGATTACCAAACCTTGAAACTTTAAAAATATACCCTTGTTCTGACAGGTGGGCGCCTGATTACCAAATCTTGAAACTTGAAAAATATTCCCTAGTTCTGACAGGTGGGAGCCTGATTACCAAATCTTGAAACTTGAAAAATCTTCCCGGAGACTGCTGCATGTGTAATGATCACAACAAAGCAAACAACACACAAGAAAATCTTTTCTGCCCCAGTTTGGTGTTGGGCTGATCTCTGAGTGCTAATCAAACCGTTTTACCAAATATCTCTGAATATGAGCTAAGTCCCATTATCCAGGAGGGACCAGACAATTCTTAGCCGATGACAACTTTGAGATTATGTTATGCTTCTCAAAAGGTATCGTTTTCCACTATGTTTGTTATGAGTCATATCTGCTGGGGATTGGTATTAAGGCTACTTCCCATTATCCAGGAGGGTCCTGACTACCTTTAATTAGATGACAAATGTGTCTTCTGAGGATTAGTATTTAGAGCTATGCCCCGTTATTCAAACGGGTCCTGATGACTCTTGTTAGGGACATGTTTGTGCCCCCCATGCTGCCCGTGCTTGTTTGTGTTTTAGATTTAGTCCCAATTTTCGGGAAATTCATGAGGGTTCCTCATTAAATGCCAATTCTAACTTCTTGTTTCTTCTGCTAAGGAATTATTGTTCATGAGGGTTTCAGTGACTCTTAGTGGGGAAGGTCTCTGTGCCTGCCCATGGTGCCCACACCTATTTGAGTTTTTAACCTGAGTCCTTTGTCAACTTCCATGCCCCTTTTAACCCTCGGTTGTTTCTGTTGGGGTTTGATAATAAAAGTTTGTCCCAATGTACTCTTGCTGGGGAGAACATTTGTGAAGGATTATTTTCCCTTGGGGTTTTAACCGGGTCCCATTTCCATGTGGGCCTTGAGATTTTGATCATACCTGCTGTGTGCTTGCCCTCCCATATGGATGGCCTCCCTCAGGTTTTTTTTGGGATTTTCTGCCCTTGTGTCAATCAAAGAAAACTTGTCAGTTTGAAATGGTTAGCTTGCGGCATTCCTTGTTGGAAAGGCCTCCTCATTGTCGTGTTCCGTTGTGTTCAAGTTTCCATGTTGATAATGAGTTACCCGATTTTGTTGGCTGACCCTCGATCCTTTATGGCTTTACTTTACTCCCCATTATTGTGATACATTTCTAGCCCCTTTGCCAGAATCCTTGCACCTTTCCCGAGATTACCAGGTCAATGTATTATGCTTGATTGAGCCTTGTGACCTTTCCCATTCTCATGTTGCGTTTCTGCCTCTTTCTCCTGACCTTTGCATCCTTTCTGAGATTATTCGATCAGTTTATGATGCTTGGATGACCCTTGACCCTTTGTCTTTACTTTTCTCCCCATCTTGTGTCGCGCCTCTTCACTTTTCCCAACTGTTGCCGGTTGATTCAATTTATCATTGAAGCTTTTGTGAGTCCCTCCCCTACCGTTTCAACCTTTGTTGCCTTTGTCACGTTTTGGGTGTTATGCGCTTCGTTCCTTTGGAGCTGGTAGTAAACTTTAAAATTTCATTCTCATTGGCTTAAACCAAAAATTTTATAGACTTGAAAGAAAAATGAAATGCAATAACTCAGAACTTTTTTTTAGTGTAAACAATTCCACATTTACAGACTGTTTAAAGGAAGAGAAAGGAAACTTTTCTAAGGGAGAGCAGCTGGTTTTCCATGATTATGACATGCACTTTAGCCTAGTCGACCCAGTATGTCCCGATGACCGGCCTTCTATTGCCATGCTTTTGCTGTTGCGACCATTTCGAGCCCAATTTCTTTAACCAAACCCTAGCTTTGCTCGCCTTATGGCGTTCCGAGTAGATTTCCACCAATAATCCTTCTCCAATTGTTGCTTCTTGCCTTGCCTTCGCCTCATGGTGCTCGTGAGGGTTTTTACCAATGAGGCTCTCTCATCTTTATTCCTTTCAACTTGCATCGTCTTACGGTGCCCACGAATGTTTTCACCAATAAGGCTCTCTCATTTTTATCACTTTTCTGCCTGAACTACAGTGCCGTCTTGAGGTGCGTTCTATCTTTCTTTTCGCCTTGGCATCTCTCGAAGATAGATCAAATGGTCTTTCTTTGGACTGTAATGTAGGCTTTTGGATGAAGGTTAGGAAGAGAATGATATAAAGGCTCAAAAATCACTCTTATGGGTTAAAAATTAACAACTTTTGGAATCCCATTTATTATAGCAAGCGCAATTTCTACCCAGTTTCTTGGTTGGGGCCTTCGGATTTTACTTGTATATGACCGAGTAGTGAGGCTACCTACATATCCTAAAAAGGAATTCGGTCAAACATAGTTCCTGCTGATTCCTTACTTTCCCTATTGTTTGTTTTCCTTTTCCTCCTCTCTTTCTGCTGTTCTTTTCTTATTTTCTCTTTTTCTTCTCTTTTTTTACTTTTATTTTATTTTCTTTTCTTTTTATTTTCTTTTCTTTCTTTTTTTTCTTTCTTTTTCTTTTCCTCCTTTGTTTTTATTTTTTTTCTTTTTTCATTTTTGTCCTCTCCCTGCCTTCTTATGATTGCGCTTCTAACTTTGGTTACCGATTTCGAAAGAGGGGTATACAAGAAAATAATTAAAGCTTAAGAGGGTTAACAAAGGGTAAAGTGTTTATATAGCTGAATAAATCGCCTTCATCAGTTCAATATCTAAATCATCTCAAGTACAAACAAACACCATGTATAGACAATGATTCGAACAAAAGAAAGTCATACATAATATCTATTGATTGCATCTGAATTGATAGCCATTTCTACGCATTTTCCTTCCAAATCTGTTAGATACAATGCCCCATTAAACAACACTCTTGACACGATGAACGGTCCTTGCCAGTTTGGAGATAACTTGCCCTTTGTCTTGGACAGGTGAGGGTGGATGTCTCTCAACACTAATTGACCCACTTCAAACTTTCTTTAATGCACTTTCTTGTTATATGCTTTGCCCATCCTCTTTCGATACAACTGGCCATGACATATCGTTTCAAATCTTTTCTCATCAATCATACTCAATTGCTCCAAACGAGTTTTAACCTATTCTTTATCATCGATTCCTACTTCAGCGGCGATCCGAAGGGAGGGGATTTCAATTTAAGCTGGAATTACTGCTTCTGTGCCATATACTAAGAAATATGGGGTTGCCCCTACCGAGGTGCGAACTGTAGTGCAATAGCTAAAAATTCAAAGGGTAACTTCTCATGCCACTGCCTGGACCGTTTAACAATTTTACGAAGTATCTTCTTTATGTTCTTATTGGCTACCTCGACCGCTCCGTTCACCTTGGGGCGGTAGGGGGGGGGGATTTCGATGTGTGATCTTGAACTGTTGACATACCTCTTTCATCAAGTAACTGTTGAGATTTGCCCTATTATTAGTGATGAGAATCCTAGGGATTCCAAACCGATAGATGATATTTGCATGTACAATGTCGACCACGGCTTTCTTCGTCACTGCCTTAAAGGTCTTAGCTTCAACCCACTTGGTAAAATAGTGAATAGCAACTAGGATGAACCTGTATCCGTTAGAAGGTGCTAGCTCGATGGGCCCGATGACGTTCTTGACCCAAGCAATAAAAAGCCATGATACAAACATCGTATGCAGTTCAGACGGCAGGGAGTGAATTAAGTCTCCATGCACCTGACATTGGTGACATTTGCGCACGTAGCTGATATAATCCCGCTCCATGGTGAGTCAATAATATCTCGCCGTAAGAATATTCTTTGCCAAAACATATCTGCTCACGTGAGGCTCGCAGACGCTAGCATGCACCTCTTTCATGATGGTTGTCGCCTACCCAGCATCTACGCATCTTAAAAATCCAAGATTCGGCATTCTTTTGTCTAATATTACTCCGCTGAAGAAAAACCCACATGACAAGCGACAGATTGTACTCTTCTGGCCACTCGTGGCTTGTACCGGGTACACACCCCTCGTGATATATTCTTTGATGCAGTGGAACCAAGGCTCACCATTAAGCTCTTCTTCCACCATGTTGCAAACGCATGTTGATCATGGACCCGGATAGGTAGCGGGCCAACATAAGCCTTGTCCGGATGATGTAACATTGACACCAAAGTAGCCAAGGCATCAACAACCTCATTGTGAATTCCGAGGATGTGTCTGAACTCTATTGACCGGAATCATTGACAAAATCATGCAAGCATAGTCGGTATAGTGTGAGCTTTAAATCTCTCATTTCTCACTCCCCTTGAATTTGGTGTACCAGGAGGTCTGAGTCTCCCAAGACCAAGACTTCCTGGACACCTATGTGAGCTGCTAATCCCATACCCAAAATACATGCCTCATATTCTGCCATGTTGTTGGTGCAATAGAAGCATATTTAAGCTGTGACTAGGTAGTGATGCCTTTCTTCAGAAATGAGAATTGGTCCTATCCCGATGCCTTTCATGTTGGCAGCCCTATCGAAGAATAATTTCCATCCCCATTTCTCACCCTGTTCAATTTCATCAATAAGCATCACTTCCTCGTCTGTGAAGTATGTGTTCATGGGCTCATATTCTTAATCGATCGGATTATCAGCTTAGTGAACAGCCAATGCCTGTGCTTTCATGGCAGTCCTAGTCACATAGACAATGTCTGACACAGTAAGAGAATTTGCCATTTTGCGAGCCTTCCTATGGGCATAGGCTTTTGGAAAATGTTCTTCAACGGGTCCAGACGTGAGATAAGATAAGTGGTACATAATGACAAATAATGTTTTAACTTTTGGGCTACCCACGTCAAGGCACAACATGTCCTTTCAAGATGAGTATACTTAATCTCATAGGCCGTAAATTTCTTTCCGAGGGAGTATATGGCTTGCTCTTTTCTCCCACTTACATCGTGTGGACCCAACACGCATCCAAATGAGTTGTCCAACACTGTCTAATATAATATTAATTGCGTTCCTGGTTCTGGCAGAACAAACACCGGTGGGTTCGACAAAGATTCTTTTATTTTATCAAAAGCCTCTTGGCACTCTACTGTTCATTTCACCGTAGCATCTTTTTTCAATAGCTTAAACATGGGCTTGAAGATGGTTGTGAGCTGAGCAATGAATCGACTAATGTAATTCAATCTTCCTAATAGACTCATCACTTCTGTTTTGTTCCTCGATGGCGGTAGTTCCTGTATAGCTTTGATCTTTGATGGGTCTAGTTCAATGCCTCGCCGATTGACTATGAACCCTAGCAACTTCCCCAAGGGGACCCCAAATATGCATTTCGCCTGGTTGAGTTTGAGGTCATACCTATGGAGCCTCTGGAAGAATTTCCTCAGATCTTTTACATGATTAGACTTCTTTCTGGACTTCACAATCACATCATCCACGTAGACCTCAATCTCTTTATGCATCATATCATGGAAAATAGTTGTCATTGCCCTCATGTATGTTGCCCCTGCATTCTTCAAAACGAAAGGCATGACCTTATAGCAATATGTCCCCCATGGCATGATGAATGCTGTTTTCTTCGTATCTTGTTCATCCATTAAGATCTTGTGGTGACCTGCGTTAACAATACACGAATGACCCAATCTCATGCTTCGCACAATTGTCAATCAATATGTGAATGTTCGACATAGGAAAGTTGTCCTTCGGACTTGCTTTATTCAGGTCATGGTAATTGACACATACCCTAGTCTTTCCATCCTTCTCTGGTGCAGGCACAACATTAGCTAACCTGGTGGGATATCGTGTAACTCGTATAACTTTTGCCTCAAACTGCTTAGTCACTTCCTCTTTGATTTTCACGCTAACATCAGTTTTGAACTTCCTTAACTTTTGTTGTCTGGGAGGACCGACTGGGTCAGTGGGCAATTTGTAAACTACCAAGTTCGTGCTCAATTCAGGCATGTCATCGTAAGACCATGCAAAGACAACGTTGTATTTAAGCAATATTTCTATTATCTCTTTCCTAAGTTGTGGCTCCAGATGGACACTTATCTTGATTTCTTTAATGTTATCAAAGCTCCCAAATTTGACTGCCTCTGTGTCGCTCAGGTTCGGTTTGGTTTTCTCCTCAAATTGGCGCAACTCTTTACTAATTTCATCTCATGCCCTTTCCTCGCCCTATTCTCACTCATCCTATGCTCTATTTCCTGAATTATTGTTTCTAAGCTAGATTTACTCTTAAGACTTGGCCGAAAAGTCCTTATGCATGTCAGATCCTTGGAACGAACATAAGAATAACTATACAAAAGAGAAAGGAAAAATAAGTAAAGAAAAATGAGCACTATCAGTATTGCTGGAAAGGAAATTGCATTTCATTATAATCAATTGATAACAGAGTTTACACATCTAAATGGACGGAAATAACAGCTTAATTAACAACTATGAAGCTAATAAAAACTAGATAGAAGATAAAATTAAAGCAGACTACCACGACTCCCTCCGATTGGGAAGAGGAGTGGCTTCCCAGTTATTGACTTTTGCGCATGCTCCCATAAACTGCACATATGCCCTGCTCGATCCTTCTCCTGCCTCGACCATATTTACCTCATTGAACAACCTTTCTAAAACTTATCTAAATCCCATTCACGTCGATCAGCAGGCTGGGAATCTTTTTCACTGGGTACTTGCTAGTACTGGGCTCGATAAACGATCTGGACAACCTTGGGATGGGCTTTGGGAGGGCCCAGGACCTCTGCTTTAAGTTTCTGGCTTGCCTTATATCTGTAGCTGTAGGCTTGAACCCTACACCAAAAGTGTCCAAATTTTTGGGGAGGGATACTGGTTGCACGATGCCTTGTAGAGAAGCACCCAACCCCTTGCCAGGCATGAAACCATTCTTCAACATTTCTTATAATGCCATGACTGATACGGCTGCTATCCTTGGATTTGTGACAACCTCTCCTTGCGGGATCTTCTCAACTGATACCTTTTCGAATATTTGGTAGATTCAATAAAAGGTATGATAATATCGCCTGCAACACACTGATTATCTTCTCCATGTACCATAATCTCTTGCCTGTTCCATTCAAATTTGACTATCTGGTGTTAGGTAGATGTCACTGCCTTGGCTGTGTGAATCCAGGGCCTACCCAACAACAGGTTATAGGAAACTACCATGTCCAGCACTTAAAATTCCATGGTGAACTCAACAGGCCCTATTTTCACTTTCAGCACTATATCCCCTACTGAGTCTTTCCCTCCACCATGGAATCCCCAAACACAGATTTTATTCTTGTGGATCCTTTCATTTTCCACCTTCAGTTTGATCAATGTGGAGAGCAGAAAATATTTGCACTAGACCCGTTGTCAAATAGAACCCAGGTGACCACAACATCTTCACATTTCACAGTAAAATAAAGGGCCCGATTGTGCTCAGCTCCCCCTAAGGGCAGTTCATCGTCAAAGAAAGTGACCCAATTTACCTTGAATATCTTATTTGCATTCTTCTCAATGTGATTCACCGTTATCTTGTCAGGCACGTGGTATTCGTTCAAATTCTTCATGAGCTCTCGGTGGTGTTAATATGAATGGATTAGTAAGGACAATAAGAAGATCTGAGCTGGTGTCTTCCTCAATTGCTCTGTGATGGAGTAGTCCTGCATTTTCATTTTCTTTAGGAATTCTTCTGCCTCTTCTTCCGATATAGCTTTCTTCACCGATTCTGGGTTATTCTTAGGGATCCTGCTTTTCCTCAACTCCTCAGGGATGAAGTATCTCCCTGACCGAGTTAGACGCTGGTCCTCAAAAACTTCTCCCCTAAATTACTTCCTTTGTACATCACTGTTTCTTGTTCATATCTCCGGGGAACGGCTTTGCTATTAACGATTGGTGGCTGGATTACTTGTTTCACAATGACAGGCTCTATGCGAGCACCTTCTACAACCATGACAGGTTCTCTAGTTGCCCCATGTGCTATCACTTTTGCTTGTTCCTGTTTTGGTGCAACCGTGCATGATGAGTTCCCTTAAACTACAACAGGTTTGATGCTTCTTCCTTTTGCCTATATCACTCGCTTCTCACTGCTCATATTCTTAGTTGGCTTAACTTCACTGCATTTGATCATCATTACTATCTGTATGGGCCTTTTGGACTATCCCCCTTTCCCCACAATCTCAATCATGTTGGTATCATTATGGACCGGGAGTAGGTTTTGGTTAATGCTGGGTGCCTTTGGATTCCGCACTTCAATTCGGTGGGAGTTGATAAGTTCTTGGATAGCATTCTTTTAATGCCAACACTTTTGATATCATGCCCCGGTGCACCGGATTGATTCACAGCTAACGGAATGATCTAGAATGTTCGAAGGAGTGTTGGGCAATTTTTCTTTAATAACTCTCAACATATCCTATTGTCGCAGCCGGTGGAATAAACTAGTGTGGGACTCTTCTAGTTGAGTGAATGTTTTCTTCTTCTGCACCCTCTCATTTCTTAGGAGTGGATTGGGTCGGAAGGCAGGTTTCGGGGGGTTGTTGGTAGGCTCTTGGAGGTGGGTAATCACTTTGTGGAGTGGGGTAGACATTTTGTGGGTCTGGCGCACACCATTGTGCATGGGCGGGAGGTTAGCTATATGCTTGTGCGTGACGGACTGAGAAGCGAGGTTCTAACGGTAGATAGTAATGTTGTTGTGGGCCGTATGGAGTCTGTGGGAAGGTTTGGTGGTGATAACGGGGTTTGAAGTAGTAGGATGGAGACCGAGGCTTGAACGAAGTTCCCGACTGTACTATTGCTACTTCTTCATTCTTCTTCTTTTCAAATGTTCCCCCTGCTCCACCCTGGATGGCCTGATTGGTTGCCTTGATCGCATAATAGCTCATGATCTTGTTGGATTTGAGGTCTTCCACGACCATACATCCCATTTTTACTTCTTTGTTGAAAGATTTACCTACTTCTGACACCAAATGCCCGAAATAGATAGGCTCCAGAGCCTGTAGGAAATAGTCAACCATCTCCCTCTGCTTCATTAGAGGATTCACTCTGGCTGTTTGTTTTCTCCACCGAAAACGTTCTTTCCTGAAACTCTCATTGTGTTTCTTCTCTAGTTTCGTTAAGGATAGATGACCTGAGACAATTTCGAGATTACATCGAAAGCGACAAGTGAACTCTTGTGCCAGGTCATCCCAAGTATACCATCGATAGTGATCCTGCCGAGTGTACCACTCCAATGCCGACCCTTTTAAACTTTGGCTAATGTATGCCATTAGCAATTCATCTTTTCCCCCTACTCATCTCATTTTTCTTCAAAACCCACTAATATGCGCTACCAAAGCGCCATGTCAATCATATAAGAAAAATTTAAGCATCTTAAAACCTAGAGGCAACTGCACGTCTTGAAATAAACAAAGGTCTTTGAACGCCACGCTCACCTAACCGCCTAACCCTCCCATGCCACTGAACGACTGTTCTAAACTTTTGACCTTTCTGAGCACCTCCTCTTGCTAGGGAGATTTGACTAGCTTTTCGACTCTCGTTGAGATTTCGAAACGGGGAGCGTATGAATAAGGTTTAGGGGCTTTGAAACCGAGTTCTAGTGGATAGTATTGGTTGTCATGCTTGAAGAAAGGGCTCACTTGATGATCGATGGAGTGCGGGAGGAGGAGGTGCTGCATAAATAGGAGCAATTGGTGGAGGGGGATGAGGAGCGCCTTTTAGTAGTGGAGCGGGTGGTGGTTGAGAGGTCGTACCCTGGTGTTGTGAGTAGATCGGAAAACTTGAGGGTGGATCAGTGGTGGACCGGTCATGAGCTAGTGCTAGCACTGGAATGAAGGTTGGGTTAGCAGGATAGGCTGGGGGTGGCTGTCCTCTCGCCCATGCCTGGTACATCTCAGCCATTTGATGCTTTAGTTTGTACATTTCCTCCTTCATGGCATTAACGTCCATTTCCTTTACTTCTTTCGGGGGGTCAATAATGCCAACATCAGTTTCCTGATTGGCCATGACTTGCTTGCTCTTAGACCGTGTCTTGTAGGAGTGGGTTGCTAGAATGCCGCAAGTACTAACTACTTGTCTAGCCTGGATTCAAAACACCAAGAAATTATTAATGGTTAGGTTTTGACATGCAAGCAACCACATATTGGGTGTGAATGCACCTAAAAAATAATTGGTCATTACATGCATCGGTTGCTTGCATCATCTCGACTTTCATTTTCTTCATTTGCAATGCCTTATTTTAGTTTTATTCTCTTACTTCTCTTATTTTGTTTTCTTGTTTGTTTCCTTGCTTTTACTCTGCTTTTCTCTCCTATTCTTTCCCTTTTCATTTCCTTTGTCTTTTCTTTTCTTTAGTCGGTTATGGTCGACTCCTATGTATATTTTCGACGTATCATGACCCCACATGAATCAGATCGAGCGTAGTTCTGGCAAATAAAACGTGAAGAAACAATAAAACATTTTGGCATTCTTCATTTTCATAATAACAAACTTTTGTTACAAAGACCCGAAGAACTGACAAATTTAAACAGGAAACTAAGAGACTATGATGAAAGACGAAGCACAGACTCGAAGAACAACTAACCTGGCATAAAAGAAAATACAGACTCCAAGAAAAATTGACAGACTCTAAGGAAAATACAATCTCAAGAAGTCACGAATACATTAGGGCTTCAATTACTCCTGGGACTCGCGAGGCATCGTTCGTCCTTGCGGCAGGCTTGCGTGCTAAATCCCATTCGAGGTGATAGATGTCTTCCATTACTTGGCGAACAAAGGTCATTGTGGTGGCGAAGAACATGGACTTTGTCATATCCTTGCAAAAGCTACACTTTGTGTTGATGTAGTCTGCGATCATTCGTACTTTCTCCCTTATATCACCCTTTTCTTGCAATTGTTGCCCAATTTGTTCGGCCGTTCCCTCCACAGTTCATTCAGCTACCCGATTCGGTTCTTGGAATTGCGGAAAATCCATCTCTAACCGTGCTATTGCTGTAGAACAATGTTCTCTCTTGGATTTGAAGTACCTATATTGCTTGGCCACTTTGTTTTCAACCATGATAACCTTCCTTTTTGAATCAAACAACCTCATTGTCATGCCTTTCTTTTAATTGCTCAACCATTTTTGGCCAATTGTTTTCGAGCCCTGTATAGCTTACCTTCTGCTTTATTGAAGTCAAACCCATATTTTGCTACTTTTCACTTTAAATTATCTATGAGATGTTCATCCTTCACACTCCTGGCAAGATTCTCCGCGGCTGTTATCATTTTCTGGATTTCGGCTTGCAACACTTCGTTTTCATTGGTCAATCATTTCTTTTCCCCCTCATCCACAGCAGTTTGCAAACTATTTTCAAATTGAAGGTCTTGGACTTGTTTTTCCAACTTTCCTATCGTGGACCTGTACTCATTTTCCTTGGCTAGCCAATTCCATTATTCTTATGATGTTTCAGCAAATTCTTGGAGGTGTGGCCTCCTAGCCGGCCTCTCGAACTCAATTTCTCTCCTGTACCAAGAAAGGTACCCTGGCGACACTTCGCCTCCGGACCGATCTCGTAGACAAGTGTACTCTATTAGGTATTGGCATTCATTCCAAATTTTGTGGACTCTTGCTTCGGGGAACTGACGGAAGGTCCAATCTCAACCACTCGGATAATGAGATGTTCGTCTCTAGGCACCTACCAAGCTGTCTCAAGATCCGATGTGGGGCATAAGTCTGGATACTCCTAATAGCCATCAGAAGAAAGTGAGGCTCCACTGCCGGCATGTATATGTTCTCGTCCACAAACAACCATCCCAGCGTTCGCTCTATTTGACCGACGGTGAGGGACCGAAAGTAGGATATGCATCCTGTGACCCCTTCAGGCAGGCTGATCACTTCGATTCTTGTGTAAAATTCCCCTATGCAAGTTTTCTCCGCAGACCCATAGCTCATAAACTAGGGACGGTGGAACAAATGATCGGTTATCCACATTTGCAACAACAGATTGCACCCCTCAAAGAAATCTTTCCTGGTCCTACAAACTTTGAGAGCACGAAAGATCTCGGCTACTACCAAGTGTGCTTTTGGCTTGGATGCGCATAGTGCTGACAACCCCTGCTATTTTTATCTCAATGTTCCCATCTTTCCTTGGAAATACTAGGAGCCTTAGAAAAGCCACCATAAAAGCAAAACGTCTGTGTTCTTCCCACTTGATGCGGTTTCCTTTGCTGCAGATTTTGTTCTCTGGTTTGTTGAACCCTGCTATGTGACCATATTGGGTATACAAGAATGAAAAAGTACAAAACCCTGCTGCCAAGTTTGAGTCGTGTACCACTCTGCTTACCTTCAAGGTATCTAAGAATTTATGCACAGCTACAATTGCTGGGGAAAATAAATACTTGTGTCTCAAAGGAAGCTCAGCATCCCCAATGTATCCGGCTATCACTTCTAAGGTCGGGGTAAGTTCAAAATTTGAGAAGTGGAACACAATGTGCGCTAGGTCCCACCCCGTGACCAATACTCTTATGATGTCTCCCCGTGGTATAATCTCCAATAGTCGGGGAAGGCCCCCCAAATATTTCTTCACCTCGTCTTGCCCTTCTCTGCCTAGATAATTCAACCCTAGCCGCAACTCAAAAGGGATTCTGCTTATGAATGAGAAAGGTTCGTTTTGGATTATGGTCATCATGCACACATTTTAAGGTGATTTAGCAACACATGTTTTTATTCCGTTTGACTCGAATATCAAAATTGACCCCCTTATTTTGTGAAATTTGTTTTCTAAAACCAGGAACCCAGTTTGCTGATACGACCTTTCAGCACTTTCGGGGGAATATTTTAAGGTTGTGCCCACTAACTTGCCGAAAATAAAATAGAACCGAAGGTGGCTGTTTGTGCAAATCAACCTTCCGGCATCCCTTTCGGTGACATTCGGCTATTCTTGACAACTACATCGTCACCTTACCTATTAGAATAATAAAACAACTGATTTCATTTTCAGCTAATATCTTTAGAAGAATGGAAGTTGGACCAGACGGGGTTGCTTACGTGTATCACACCTTGTGAGAATCAAACTGGCGTAGTTCGGACAAACAAATCTATTTTTGAAAATAGGACTTTGCTTTCCCTGTTTCATTTAATAAAAAAATGTTTTTTAAAATATGGTTTTTCTCTTTTTCTAGAGCTAATAAAACAGACTCCCCTATTTTCCCATTTTTTGTTTTTTTGTTATAATTCGGCAGAGCTTCAACAGTGGTTCTTTTAAAATAGGTGGCTAACTCTCCTTACCTGTAAGAAGTTGGTCAGCATGCAAATCCAAAAAATAAATGCACAAGCAGGATGCATCAAGATTGTCCATTATTCCGGGTACACCTTTCCTAGACGGACCCAACCCATGTATTGAGTACCTTAAGTGAAATGCATGATGCAGATAAGCGTTCCTACTAGGGATCCGACATGAGGTTAGGTTATTCTATGTTTGAAACCGGGGTATTTGTTCTAGACTGTGTAACCAAGCGAACAACTTGAGTCGAGGAGGGGGCTACTTACCGGGAACCCGCAAGATCATCCGGCTTAGTAACCTGTATGATCCAATTTCTTATTTCAAGCTATGACACTACCAGAATAGGGAGTCTCGGCCAGCGAACACATCCCCGAAGATAAGGAAAGAAGAGTTTCGTAACAGTTTATATGTACAGTTCAAATAATATAAAAGCGGTAAAAGTATCATTTTGCATATTAAGTCAACATGTAAAAACAACGATCGTATAATAACATAGCCAAATACAATAATTATTCTAAGCTCAAATTCTTGAACCATGAACCAGAGATTCTGGGTTCAATCCCCAGCAAAGTCACCAGAGCGGTCACACCTCCTTTTGATACTACACCCCGGCGAACGGTATAATAAACGGAGTTTTTCCAATTAAAGAACAATCGAAACAGTATTCAATTATATAAGAGATTTCAGAGTCGCCACTTGCCAGATTTATGGTGTCCCAAGTCACTGGCTTAGAATCCCGAATTGAGGAAAAGAATGACAATGTTTAACAGTCCGCGAACCAGAAATCTGAGTAAGGAATTATGTTAACTAGGGAGAAGGTGTTTGGCATTCCCGAGTTCTGTGGTTCTAGCACGGTCGCCCAACTGTCATACTCAACTGAAATTATCAGGTTTTAAACAATTATGAACCTATGTGAAAATTGTAACTTTTTGCCGCTTTTTATTATTTATTTTAGAGAAAACTGCAAACATCATTAAAACATGTCTCGAACTACGTCACATAAATGCACCCGTGGTTTTTGACAAGTTTCAACTTTGTTGAGATTTGGATTTGGGTCATATAAATACGCACCCGAGATTAAGAAGGTAACATTATTAAATGTCGGGCCTAAAGCAACTAGTGTATTATTAACTTTGCGGGAGGCCATGTAATTTTCTAAATGGCACGCCCCAAAGTCTAGATATTAAATGCACATTTAAATAGGGACAGGATATCCTAAATGGACTATGGTTTTTACTAAGAATTATTTCCACAAAGCCTATTTATTCTGCTACTGTCTAATGCAAATCAAATAACAGCCCTGAAATAAGTTCAAGCCATTGGGCTTCAAGATAAATCCAAAGAAATGGAATCCCTGTTCAGCATTACAAAATTGGCTAGTCATGAGCCTTCACCCAAGCCCAAATGAGAAGCGGACTAGAACCAGACCTGGGCTATGCATTAGAAGATTTGAAGCCTGGCTTAGTCGAAAATGGGTTGTTGAGCCTTGATCCTTCAATGGATACAATCCAAATGGAACCTCAATTCAACTACAAATCTCTATAACTTTACTTCAATTTGGTAAATACAATATACGTTTATTTAGTCAAAATAGACTACTGATTATTTGATCTCATCTTATACTTATCGAATTCAAGGAACTAATACAAAACAACTAACATTTACATTAAGACCTGAAAATTAAACGCATATCTTCTGAGTTTGAAATAAAGATACCGAAATCAGCACTAAAATGTTTTCAAGCTTGGGCTGAGCATAGGTTTGAACTTACATACGGATTTTTTCAAACTCGACTCCAAGCTATGTCACTTTTGGTTTTAAAGTAAAACTACCATGAGAGCTAAAACTATACTACACTAACGCTATTGTCTTTAGATGAATCAACAATAGTCCAAGGTCCAACAGTCCAATACAGTCCTATTATTTTACATAATATGATGTTTAAATGAATACAAAGGTGAGATGGTCTAGCTAAGGTAAAATACTGAACATAAAAAAAATTTTGCCTGCATTTCATTATATTCTTCCAGTTCAATCATATTTGCTTAAATTGCATAAGTCATTTGAGGCTAGATGAATACCTGGAATTTGAAGAACAACAAAAAAGAAAGAGTCAGCAATTGAGCAGTAGCAGAAGTAGTTGTTTCAGCAACGATTATCCTAGAAATACTCAAGGAGATAGAACATTTGAATCAAATAACATCCACAATTGCAGCACCACAGCTCAAGATCAGAATACAATCAAATTTGAACACCAAACCTCAACTCATTTTGGTTTATGCCATTCGAGAACTCCATTGGATTTTTCTAGAGCTTTTAGACTTCCCAACCTCTGGGAATCTCTGCAAAACTCTAGACTTTATAATTGTTTAGAATTGCTAACACTGCGACTGTTAAGACTTTCTAAAATTATTTAGGATTTTCAGACCTCCAAAAACCTGTGACTGAAGGTATTAGAGTGCCTTTTAATATCCAAAACTTAGGCCAACCCTTTCACTCTTGTTTTAACTATCAGTCCTCCTTTTATTTTTTAGTTTCACCCAACTAGTCTTTAATTTCTTAACTTGTTATCCATGTTATAACAAACAAAATCTGAATTTCACCTTTTAGCCCACTATATAACCTCCTAGGGGATACTATTGTTGGTTACTACCGGATTCTTTCCCATTGAAATACCTATTCTAACCCCAACCATACTTAACCTTCCTAATCTTGGTCGATTGACCATGGTCAATTGACTAGTATTGACAATCAGCTACATCCAAACAAACAGCACTATCATAAGAATAATGAGATGATAAATATGTTAGAAACTACGCTTTACGCTAGAGGGGGGGGGGGTGAATAGCGTATTAATAGAATTTAGCGTTTTCTTGCGGAATTTAAACTTTGCAGGAAGTAAAATAAATGCAGAAAAATAAACTTACACAAAGATGTATACTGGTTGGCCACCAACGTGGTTAGTCCAGTCCCCGAGAGACTCTCTCGAGATTTTTCACTATCTTGTTAAGCTTAAGGGTGCTCAACAAACCGTTACACACTTGAGGACACAAGCCTCAAACAGTTGCTCGGAGATCGCAATCTCAAAGACTTCACCCAAGGAAACGCAAGTTCCTTGAAACAAGAGAATCGCAATTCTCTTACAAGTATATCAAATACTTGGACACTCACTTAACTAAAGTACTCCTTATTGAGTAGATATGAGTAAAAGAATATGTTCAAGATCACAACAACTTTAAGCAATAATATGGCTCTCAAAAGCTTTATGAAATGAGTAGAAAATGAAGAACAATTGAATGAAAGCTTATAGCAATGTAATGATCAGTTTGTGTATGTTGTTGTTTTTAAAACACTGAAATGAAGCTGTATTTATAGTTGAAAAAGTTGGTTCAACCATTGTCTAATTGCCAATTAAGAGTTGCTGAAATTACTCAGTGATAATCGATTATTAAGACCAAACAATCGATTATCTGCCAGTCAGTTTAAAAATCAATCCCAGATTTAACGCTTCACAATCGATTATACATAATCTATAATCGATTACTGGCAATATTCAAAATCAGACAATTGATTACACTAAGTTCATAATCGATAACTTTAGCAACGTTCTAAAAATCATTTCCAGATTTTAAGCAAAACATCGATTATATAAAATATATAATCGATTACTTCAGCAACGTTCTAAAAATCATTTCCAGATTTTAAGCAGAACATCGATTATCTAGAATCAATAATCGATTACCTTATGGTATTTGAAAATCATTTGACAACGGCCAGCTTCAACAATCGATTGTCCTTTGCAACAATCGATTACTTGTTATTTTCTGAAAATCATAAAACTTACTATCTCAGTGATAATCGATTATCTAAAGACATAATCGATTACTTAATTAAATTTAAAATCACTGGAAGACATCAACTCAACACAATCGATCACCATTAGTTCATAATCGATTATTTTGAGTATTGAAAAACTTTACCTCAACAACAATCGATTGTCATTTGTTCACAATCGATTATCATGCAGATTTGGAACAACTTGATGTTCACTATCTTACTCACAATCGATTACCATTAATTCATAATTGATTTTCATGCAGTCTTGGCTCAGAAACAATCGATTATCATAAGTACATAATCGATTATTTTAGCCCAGATTTTTGAGGCATGTTTAGAAAATATTTTGTCTAATGTAAATATGCATGATTTAAAATCTTTTTGACACAGAATTAAATATGCATGATTTTGGAAAATAGTTTTATGAGAGAGGCCATACTATGAGTCAAGTTATAGGATCGAGATTACAGTTTTAGAACAACTCAATAACAATTAAAAGCTATATCTTGAACTTCAATCTTATTCGCAACCATTGTGCGCTTGTACTTGAATTCCGTCATATATCAATTTTTGCTTCGTTTGTCATTCATCAAAACCTACAAAAGAGTACACGTTTAGTATATTGCATTGAGAACGTGTTTCTAACAATTTCCCCCTTTTTGATAATGGCAAACATTAAGCGGGATATGCAATTTAGGAAAAAGATATTGACAATTCAAGACAAGTAACAATTATGCAATTTTGTTCTTATTCCCCCTCAATTTAAGAGTTCCCCCTCAATTTTAGCTTATAAGCAATCAATGAATTAAGAGGTGGTGCATACCCGATATCCCGTTTTCTTCCCCCTTTTGCCATTAGCAAAAAAATAGTAAGGAAAGATGCAAAAAGATGAAATAAACAAGGTTTATTTATTGGAAAAAAAGAGGGTACATCAATGGGAACCAAAGAGAACAACAGCAAAAACCACACAAAACACAAAAAAAATTTATTCATTTCCGTCGTTGTCCGCCTCGTTATCCGGCGCTGCTTCAAAAGGAACGAGAGCTGCATATGGATAATTGACATGATCAAAGTATCCATGGATCTCATGAGTGAGTTGAGCAAGCTGGTCGGATATGGTTTGGAGAGTAGGCTCTTGGACGAACGAGCACGACGGGGTGGACGACTTGAAGAAGGAGCTGGAGCATGATCACCATCATGATGGAAAGAAGACTCCGAGATTTCCCAAAATTTGGTACTCCTTTTGAGAGGACCATTTTCCGTGACAAATCCGGATGCTTCAAGGAAGTTCATAATGAGGAGGGCATAAGGAAGAGGCATGTCATCACCGATGGCATCGAGCATATGAATTTTGATGAGCCGACACCAATTTATTTTGGCTCCGGTGACAATGGCATGCAGAAGTTTGGTATCCTCCTGGGAGATGGTGGTGTGATTGTGCCGTCTAGGCTTGAGGACTTGAGTGATGAAGTAAAGAATCAACCGGTAGTTTAGATCCATTCCCGTTATGGTAGGACGACGGGTAGAGATAGATGGATCATAGGAGGTTATACCGGCTTGGTGGAGAAGGATGGTTTCATCAAAGAGAGCCCCGGCCTTATCAATATACCGGTAAAGGTCTTCACCTTCATTTGGAAGGCGGGAAATGGTGTGGAGATTCTCTTCAGAGAGAAGAATTTGAACCCCATTAATGGAGGTGACAAGTTCGCCATCTTCATCTTTATGGAGGTTTGAGTAAAAAGCTTGAACGAGAGTTGTGTTTATGTGAGGATGAGTGAGAAGCAAGAAGTCATATAGTTGACACTCCTTTAACATATTTGCAGCAGGGGTGAAAGGCTCAAGGAGTTTACTATTTGAGAACCGAGGAGGAAGAATAGTGCGTTTCTCAAATTTTGATAGGAACCTTGTGAGTTCATTTTCAGTTTCAAAGAACAAGACGGAACCGTCTTGGTAAGGAAAATTTAAAGGAGGAGGGGCGGTTGAGGCTGATGCGCCATGTTTGGATCGGGAACGTTTTGAAGATCGTCCAGACATGTTAGGAGAAAGACTGCTGGAATTTGGCAAAGAAAATAGAAGAGATTTAGCTTTTGAATACTAGAGATAGTGCTTGAGTGGGTGAATGTGAGCTCTTATGATGCCTATTTATAGAGGAAAGGATTATCAAGCATTGAATGGAGACATTTGCTGAGATTTTGGTTTAGGAGCAGTCAGAAAACGGTAAGAATTAAAATTACTGACCGTTAGATAATCGATTATTGAACTGAAATAATCGATTGTATTTACTGTTTAATTGAGATTTTTGAATCTGACAAATCGATTCTTGAGTCAAACGGTAAAAAATTTGAATGAAATAATCGATTGTTAAATTTTGGTAATCGATTATGGAACATTTAAGACCTGACAGGAATCGATTGAGGAGCCAAACGGTAACAAAAAATTAATATGAAGTAATCGATTGTCAATTCTTGGTAATCGATTATTTAGGGAACTAATTTGATACAGTGAACTTGGAGAATATCAGAATTTGTCAAATAATCGATTGTATGAAAAAATAATCGATTGTTGTAGAAAGCATTGCTGAATGACTGAGGCGGAAATCGATTATGCAATTTAGGAAGTAAAAAATTAAACACAGATGCATAATAGTAATAATCAGTCATAAACAATCGATTATTGATATTGATAATCGATGTACTGCACAGAAAATAATCGATTAGTGGCTTGAAATAGTCGATTATTTTGTGCTAAAACTTCATAATTCCCCCTACCTTTGGGGTGGTACCTGCAAAATAGATTTAAACGTCTCCGACGCTCAAGTTAGTAATTTATAGCGAAATTAATAAATTACACTAGTGTTAACAAGTAATGCCGTGAACTCTTAAGAATTGTGTCCTAGAGTGTTCTTAAGAGAGTTTTGGGTACTTACCTTTTCTCCAACATCGCCAATTACCTGTTCGAGAGGATGATCCTTGATCGTTCTCCACTCGTTAGGCGTATTTATTCCTTTTTCTAATTGTGGCGCTTCTTCCGTTGGTTGTTCCCCAATTTCATTTTTGTTTTCCTTTGAAAGTTCTTCTTGGATTTTATCTTTCAAGCTATCCAAGATACCTGCAAGATCAAAACCGGATTCCTTTCTCGCCAAGCGAGTATTATCTTCGGAAAACACAACATGAGGGGATTCTTCCACAATTTGGGTTCTTTTGTTAAAGATCCTATATGCTTTGCTACGTGAGGAATAACCAATGAAAATACCTTCATCCGATTTAGCATCAAACTTACCCAATTGGTCCTTCCCATTATTATGAACAAAACATTTACAACCAAAAACACGTAAATGAGAAATGTTGGGTTTTCTACCCTTATAAAGTTCATATGGGGTTTTCATGAGTATCGGCCGAATTGCTACTCTATTTAAAACATAGCAAGCGGTACTCACGGCGTCAGCCCAAAAGTATTTGGGAATCTTAGCTTCGTCGAGCATGGTTCTAGCCATCTCTTCGAGACACCTATTTTTCCTTTCCACCACCCCATTTTGTTGTGGTGTCCGTGGAGCGGAAAAGGTGTGTTCGATTCCGAGTTCGTCACAAAAATCCGCAAAGAGATTGTGATCAAACTCTCCCCCATGATCACTTCTAATCAAAGTGACGGTCGATTCCTTTTCGTTTTGAACACGCTTAAGGAAATACTTGAAATTTTGAAAAGCATCACTTTTATTTGCAAGAAATAGAGTCCAAGTAAATCTAGAAAAGTCATCAACAATTACAAAAACATATTTATTTTTACCAAGACTTTCAATACGAGAGGGACCAAATGAATCCATGTGAAGTAATTGCAAAGGTCTAGACGTTGAAACAATATTCTTGGATTTAAAAGATGCTTTGGTTTGCTTCCCTTTTTGACAAGAATCGCAAGTAGAATCATTTTCAAACTTTAAACTGGGAAGACCAACTACTAAGTTTTGAGAAAGAAGCTTGTTCAAAAGATGCATGTTCATGTGTGCTACTCTACGATGCCATAGCCAAGAGTTATCCTGTTTGCTTACTAAACAATTAACATATTCGGGTGAGGAGTTTGCAAGATCAACCATATAGATATTATCAATTCTAAAACCACGAAGTATGATCTTGAAATCACTACGTCTAAATACAAGACATTCATCCGAATTAAATAGAGCAAGATTTCCCTTGTCACATAATTGGCTTATGCTCAAGAGATTATGCTTCAAACCTTTCACAAGTAGTATATGTTTAATAGAGGAGTTTTCGTCCTTACCGACCGAACCAATGCCGATGATTTTTCCTTTATTGTTATCACCAAATGTGACACTTCCTCCTTCTTTGTGCTCTAGTTGAAGGAATTTGGATTCATCTCCCGTCATGTGTTTGGAGCATCCACTATCAAGGTACCATAGTACACTTGATCCCTTCAAGCACACCTACAAAACAAATTAATGTTCTTTAGGTACCCATGCCATCTTGGGTCCTTGAGGGTTAGGCATGTTATAATGATGCAATTGATTTATATGTCTATGACGAGTAAAGCAAGCGGGAGCAATATGACCAATACGTCTACAATAATGACAAGTCACGTTGGGATTATGCATTTTTCTAGGTACATAGTAACTAGATGAATGAAGGTTGCTTACTCTACTTTGAACACCATTGTTTCTCCTATTATGAGCTCTAGGAGGTTCACAAGTTTGTCTAAAATATGCATCATTTCTAGAATATCTATTTCTAGGTGGAGGGTCATTTCTTGGTCTTCTAAATTGTTCAAGGTTTGGCCTAAAATATGCATCATTTCTAGGTCTTCTAGCATTTTCACTATTTGGTCTAACATGCAAGTTATTTCTAGGATTTCTACTTCTAGGATAAGCATTTTGGTTATTAGTCCTAGGTTGAGCTCTAGGTTGTTGTGGTTTAGCACCAACCTTTTCTTCATTCTTGAATCCTATTCCATGTTTAGTTGATTTTAGATTAACAAGCACATCATTCAAGTTTTTATGCAAAGAATTAAACTTATCTAATGTGCCTTTAAGTCTAGCTACTTCATTCTTAAGAAGCACACAAGAAGAACAGTTTCTAGTAGAACCTTCAGGTTTATCAGCACTTCTTTTTCCATAAAACTTGTTTTCCTCTTTTAGCTTCTCATTTTCGAAAATCAGTTTTTCTAATTCTTTTTCTTTTAATGAGAGCTGTGTTTGAAAATCTTTTTCTTTTAGAGAAGCGCTTTCTTTAACACTTTTGACAGTTTTCGAAGCTTTGATAAATTCAGCATATAGTTCATCAAAAGCATTTCTCATTTCATCAAGAGTAAAGAAATTTTGAGAAGAGATTTGACTTACCTCGTCTTTGCCGTCTTCTTGAGCCATGAGACATAAATTTGCTGCTTCATCGTCTTCTTCTTCGCTTGCTTCATCTCCGGAATCTCCTCCCCAAAAGATGTATGCACGTTGCTTTTTGAAGGGTTTCTTCTCCTTTTTGATGTTAGGGCAATTTGATTTTATGTGCCCGGTTTCTCCGCATTCATAGCATTTTAGTTGATCGCCTTGCTTTTTGTTCTTGCGTTCATACTCTTTGCGCATGTATTTTTGAAACCTTTTGATAACGAGTCCAAACTCGTTGTCACCTTCCTCATCAATTTGTGGTTGGCTAGCCTTTAGAGCAATCCTTTGCCTTCTTTGATCATCAACAAACGGGTTAAGTATAGTTGATTCATAGGTTTTGAGATTACCTCTTAATGCGTCAATTGTGACATTTGTGATGCCAATGGATTCTTGGATTGCATCGGCCTTTGATCGCCATGCCGGAGTGAGACTTCTGAGGATCTTCCGGACAAGTTCTCTATCCGTAAACGTCTTTTTGAGGGCGTGTAGATCATTCACGATCATTGAGAATCGCTCAAACATTTCGTCTAATTTCTCTCCTTCCTTCATGTGGAATAGTTCATAAGAGTGAGTTAAGAAATCAATTTTAGCTTCTCGTACCTGGTCGGTTCCTTCGTATGTCACTTCAAGCTTATCCCACATTTCTTTTGCTGTTTTGCAACATGATATCTTCCTGTTGTCGTTAGCATTAACAGCACAATATAATAAATTTATAGCTTTGGCATTATTTTGAACCTTACGAATATCCTCCGCGGTATATTCCTCTTCGGTCTTTGGAACCCATTCGTCTTCCACCTTCTTGGTTGGGATTTGGTTTCCATTGGTGAATACTTTCCACAAATGAAAGCTATTTGATTGCACAAAGATTTGCATCCTCTCCTTCCAGTATGAGTAGTTTGTGCCGTTGAATAGAGGAGGTCGTGTAGAGCATTGTCCTTCTTCAATTCCTGCAAAAGAGTCAAGAGTAGAAGCCATGGATGGTTCTCTCAAACGGTTAAGTTTTCAGAGAGTTGGGCTCTGATACCAATTGTTAGAAACTACGCTTTACGCTAGAGGGGGGGTGAATAGCGTATTAATAGAATTTAGCGTTTTCTTGCGGAATTTAAACTTTGCAGGAAGTAAAATAAATGCAGAAAAATAAACTTACACAAAGATGTATACTGGTTGGCCACCAACGTGGTTAGTCCAGTCCCCGAGAGACTCTCTCGAGATTTTTCACTATCTTGTTAAGCTTAAGGGTGCTCAACAAACCGTTACACACTTGAGGACACAAGCCTCAAACAGTTGCTCGGAGATCGCAATCTCAAAGACTTCACCCAAGGAAACGCAAGTTCCTTGAAACAAGAGAATCGCAATTCTCTTACAAGTATATCAAATACTTGGACACTCACTTAACTAAAGTACTCCTTATTGAGTAGATATGAGTAAAAGAATATGTTCAAGATCACAACAACTTTAAGCAATAATATGGCTCTCAAAAGCTTTATGAAATGAGTAGAAAATGAAGAACAATTGAATGAAAGCTTATAGCAATGTAATGATCAGTTTGTGTATGTTGTTGTTTTTAAAACACTGAAATGAAGCTGTATTTATAGTTGAAAAAGTTTGTTCAACCGTTGTCTAATTGCCAATTAAGAGTTGCTGAAATTACTCAGTGATAATCGATTATTAAGACCAAACAATCGATTATCTGCCAGTCAGTTTAAAAATCAATCCCAGATTTAACGCTTCACAATCGATTATACATAATCTATAATTGATTACTGGCAATATTCAAAATCAGATAATTGATTACACTAAGTTCATAATCGATAACTTTAGCAACGTTCTAAAAATCATTTCCAGGTTTTAAGCAAAATATCGATTATATAAAATCAATAATCGATTACTTCAGCAACGTTCTAAAAATCATTTCCAGATTTTAAGCAGAACATCGATTATCTAGAATCAATAATCGATTACCTTATGGTATTTGAAAATCATTTGACAACGGCCAGCTTCAACAATCGATTGTCCTTTGCAACAATCGATTACTTGTTATATTCTGAAAATCATAAAACTTACTGTCTCAGTGATAATCGATTATCTAAAGACATAATCGATTACTTAATTAAATTTAAAATCACTGGAAGACATCAACTCAACACAATCGATCACCATTAGTTCATAATCGATTATTTTGAGTATTGAAAAACTTTACCTCAACAACAATCGATTGTCATTTGTTCACAATCGATTATCATGCAGATTTGGAACAACCTGATGTTCACTGTCTTACTCACAATCGATTACCATTAATTCATAATCGATTGTCATGCAGTCTTGGCTCAGAAACAATCGATTATCATAAGTACATAATCGATTATTTTAGCCCAGATTTTTGAGGCATGTTTAGAAAACATTTTGTCTAATGTAAATATGCATGATTTAAAATCTTTTTGACACAGAATTAAATATGCATGATTTTGGAAAATAGTTTTATGAGAGAGGTCATACTATGAGTCAAGTTATAGGATCGAGATTACAGTTTTAGAACAACTCAATAACAATTAAAAGCTATATCTTGAACTTCAATCTTATTCGCAACCATTGTGCGCTTGTACTTGAATTCCGTCATATATCAATTTTTGCTTCGTTTGTCATTCATCAAAACCTACAAAAGAGTACACGTTTAGTATATTGCATTGAGAACGTGTTTCTAACAAAATATAATAAAACGAAATTGACTAAACTACTAGATAAATAAGAGCTCACCAGAATTTAAACATGACAAGTATTTTCTAGGGATTTGGGGAACACAAATAACAAAAAATCGAAAACAATGCAAAACAAAAGCAATTTAATTTGATTAATAACACCAAATATCAAACAGGTAACTAACAATCATTTATTTTAAACTATCCACAAGAAATTAAGAGTTTATAAATAGTTGAACCAGTAGAAATCTAGAAAAATGACGAATCATACGTCAACAAAGTGTATTGAGTGAAGTGAAAAGAATTAGTAAAACAAAAAATGAAGAAAAACCTAGAAACTTTGGGGACAATTCAAAGTAAAACAACCTTTTGATTCTTCACCAAATTGAACTCCAATCTGGGTAAAAACAACAGAATAAGGTTCAAAACGTCCAGAAACATTTCTAACCTGTTGGATTGTGCATTTGGAAGCAAGGCTCAATTCTTTGACTTGATTTTCCAGAGATTCTAGAAATGTTTGAAAGAAACAGAATGATGATTCGTGGTAAGGAGGTTGAGGAGGGTCTATGGTATTATTTTGGTCGGATTTTGGGTGAGTTGACGTTTGCTTCGGACTTTCGATTTGAAGTTCAAAACAAATGGCCAAGATTTGAGTGAAGATATGGGATGATATGGCTTGGGGTGTGAAGATTGGTCTGCGGTGTAAAGTTGAGGTATTTGGTGGTGGCGCCGCTGTAGGCGGCGGAGGCGGCGTCCACACTTTTGTTTATTTGAGGAATTGGGCTAAGATTCGAGGGCTGGTTTTTGGGGATCGGAAGAGGAGGAGGAGAGGATTCATTGGTGTATGTCTTGGGCGGATTTCGAGCTTCGTCGCTGGTGGGGGCAATTTTTGGCCGGTGGCGATAAGGCGGAGGGTCGGCGGAGAACTAGTACGAGTAAGACAACGTTTGTCTCTAGGGCTTCCACAGGTTTATGACAGTTTTATCTAAAATTAAAGATTAATATGGGTTATTGTATGATAATGAATGGATGGTTGAGATGAACCGGATGGCAAAATGGCATCGTTTTGGGGTGTTACAGGGCTGGACCGTGTGTAAGATTGGGCTTGGCAGATTTTTGCATGGGACTTAGGGTTTTGGGCTGAAAGTGGCCCAGATTTGGCATCAAAATCAACCCCACTTCAATTTCCTTTTCTTTTCACAAAATTAAAATAAAAACCGAGATTAAAATTAAATATTAACCTTTCCAATTGAATTAATTACCTCATAATTATCATAACTAATAAAAAAATAAATTAAAGGAAAAACTACAAAAATTCAAGATTAAAATCAAAAGTTGCAAAACAAACTTTCTTTTGTGATTTTTCCATTTTATAAAAAATATAATTTCTACTTAATCCTCAAATGTTGAATTAAATCCTAAACGCAAAATGCAACATTTTTTGTATTTTTCAATTAATTAAAATGCACAAACAAAATGCAAACAATTAACATGAAAGGTCAAAAAAATCTATAAAATTGCAAAATAATGAACGAAATCATTTTGTTCTAATTTCATGGAGTAATTCATATAGGGAAAAACTGACATGCTCACAGTCCTGTTCAAATCAAATCTATTTGGGGGACTCAGAGTCAACTGCTTTTCAAAACGACCTCGTGGGACATAAAGGATATCTTCTTTGACAAGTGTCGCCTAAGTTTTAACCTCAAGTTTTTTTTTCAATTTCAGGGCGCGTGGTATTGTTCTTCTTTTCCTCTTCAGCTTTCTTGGGGGAAGATCTTGGCTTTCTATCTGCGTCAGCAACAGAAATTATGGTTTTCAAAGCTGCATCAAATTCTATGTCCTCATAGATCATCACAATTACCCGTCCGTTGTTGTGGGACGACAACGGGTTGTTAGTCACATTAAGGAAATATTCATCCCTCAGAACTATTTTTCTTTGCTCTATCAGATCTTCCACAGCTCTCTTCAAAGTCCAGCAATTCTCTGTGTTGTGTCCCTCAGTACCCGAATTATAAGCACACCGGGCACCACGTTGGTAGGAAGGTGATTCAGGGTTTTGTTTGTTAGGAGGTACAAACTGTAAAAGACCCACTGGACTCGTTTTCGGAACATAATAGAATAGAACTCCCCGATTGGACTAAAATTTTGACTTCTGTGTGGCCCACGGGGACGGAAGTTATTTTGAGGAGGACGAGAGTTATAATGATTTTGATGGGAAGGCTGGTCTCTCGAAGCCTGGTTCCTGTTGGCCTGTTGCTGCGGCCATGAAAATGGTTTTAGTGTTTATAACCGCATATGTATCAGGAGCATAAGGCATGTCTTGGTGAGGATAATATGTTTAGGGGTTCTTCTCGAGAACATGGGCCTAGGAGCATGATGTGTTCTCATACCTGATGCTTCCATCGACGTTTCTTCTTTATTTTTGCCTCTTGTGACTCCTCCTAACCCACCTTAGATGGCCTAGGAGGTTTCTTTGACGGCCGACTGACTAAAAATCCTTCCCGTTTTCAAACCATTTTCTACCATTTCACCAATCTTGATTGCTTCCACAAAAGGCTTGCCCATGGAAAACATCATGGTTTGAAAGTATCTGCTTCTTTGGCCCGGGGGAAAACAGTTACCATTTCTATTTAATCCATGGGAGGTTTCACCCTCGATTCCTGTTCGCGCCACTTAATAGCATATTCTTCGAAACTCTCTAAAGGTTTATTCTTCAAATTTGCCAAGGAGTTCCTATTTGGCACAATCTTGATGTTGTATTAAAACTGTCTTACAAAATTTCTAGCAAGATCGGCACAATGTGCCATCGTGAGATGTCTTGGTCCATATACCACTCTGAACAAATTCCTACTAAGATAGTATTCTATCAACAACTCTTCTTTTTCGCCAGCTCCGCACAGTTGGTTACAATAATTCTTTAGTTTAGAAAAGGGATTGCGATGACCATCATACTTTTCAAATTTTGGCGTTTTAAATCCCATGGGTAGGTGAACGTGAGGGAACATGCACATATCTGTATAAGAAACACTATCTTGCTCACTCAAGCCTTGCATATTCTTTAAACTTTGATCAGGGCTTCTCATTCTTTTCGCCATCTCATCATGTTCAGGAGCTTTTCGAGTTTTAGCTAGTTTTGGTGTAAGCTCATATGGTGGTTGAGCATAAGTGTAGGTAGGGTATTGAGGAAGCTCAGTTTGGTAAGTAGGAGTTTGGAATGTTAAGGCTGATTGATCAATTATTGGTCTAGGAAAGGTGGGCTGTGTGGTGGCCGCACATGGGGGAGTCGTAAAGATATTAGGGACTGTGCCAGATGTGAAAACCTGAGGACAGACTTCAGAAGGTGCTCCAACAAAATTGGACGGTATGGTGGGCTGTTTAAATAGGATGTTTGGATGGCTAATGAGAATAGTGGAAGTACCCCCTGATCTAGGGAAGAGCTCAGGGAATACGGGGATGGCACTCAGAGGCTCTTTTCCATTCGTCCATGCATCCCACATCTCCATGACCCTAAGGCGTAGGATCCTGCTTTCCTCGGCTGCTGCAGACTCTGAAGCCGGGATGCCTGAAATTGGGCTATCTTCCGAGATGGGAATGGCTGGCAAGGTCATTTCTGACGACATTCCTGTACTTCCTTTTAATCTGGTAATATACCAATCTGATGCCAGCTTACCATAAACCAACCACCATTTCTAAAAACCTAAACTGGTATTGATAGCAACAAACGGTTAGTTTGAGATAGATAACAGATAGGGAATCGAACATTGGTATCTACAGTTTAACAGATGTCTACATGTTAACTAGGGTTGCATATGTCATCTCGATTTTATTCCATTTTTCTTTTGTGTTCTACTCTTTGTTTTTCTTGCTTTTCTCTCTTGTTGTTTTTATTTCTCTCTTATTTCTTCATTTATTTTCTTCCCTCTTTTGTTTTTCTCATTGGGTCTTTCTTTACCTTTTCTTTTTCTCTCTTCCTTTGTTTTTTTACTCTTTTTATTTTTTTTATTTTAGGGTTACGGTCGAATCCTATGAAGATTTCCTACGTATCATGACCCCGCATGAATAAGATCGAGTGTAGTTTATACAAATATATGCAAAAATAAAGAAATAATTTCATGGAGTAGTTGGCTTATCTATTGGTTATGAGGTTCGATAATCCGAGAGTCACAGAAGTGATGGTCTTGCAGCAATTTTATTTCCTTCTCCATTTTGATAATTAGACCATAGCATTATTCCCTCTCAGCCTGAAATTCTTTATCTTATCTGGCTGCTTTATCTTCAAAGGTATTCATTTTTCTCTTCATATTAGCAATTCCTCATAATTCCTTTTCATTTGATGTACAAAAAGGGCTCTTTTATTTTTCCTTTTTGTCCATTGTGCCCAAAGTTTTGCCATGTTCCCTTTAGATTTCTTCAATTCTTCCTGGCATTCTATGATGTTCTTCTTCAGCCCTTTTGTTTGTTTCTCAATGGAACGGCTTCTTTCTTGGGTTTTAGCATCTATTTTCATTTGTTGGATTTGGGTCTTGAGGGCTTCATTCTCCTTTGTCAACTTCTTTTTGTCCCCTTCATCGGCCGCATCTTGCAAACTGTTTTCAAACCGGAGATTCTGGAACTGTTTTTCCAATGCTCCTATTCGGGCCCTGTAGTCCTTATCTTTATCTAACCAATCCCATTACACCTGAGCTTCGTCAGTGAAGTGTTGGACATGCGGCCTCTTGACGGGCCTCTCAAGAATTTGAAATCTTTTGCCAAATCAGCAAAAAAAAAAAATTTGGGGTCCACTTTGCCCCTAGCTCGGTCTTGCACTTTAGTTTTATACTCAAGATACCTGCATTCATTCCATATTTGGCGAATCTTTCCTTTCTGGGAATGCAACTTTATGGCCTAATTCGATGAATTTTTTACTCAGATCTTCGTCACCGTGGACGGCTTGGAATCTTCTTAGCTGCCGCAGGACTCAGTAAGGAGCGTAGGGTTGGATGCTACGAACGCCTATCAAAAGAATATAAGAATCTTTTTTTGATTTGTACACAATCTCGGTGGCGGGAATCCATCCAAAATCCCATTCAATTTTCTTCGTCATCAAAGATCTCAAGCAGGACAACCAAGCCTCAGTGCTCTCGGGGAACTCAATACCTGTTACCCTAGTCTCAAATTCTTCAATGTAACTCAACCCGGTCAAACCATTGTTCATGTAAGCAAAGGTGCTCATGGATCAACAATTGTTACAACAGATTGCAACCCTAAAAGAATTTCATACTCTCTCGGCACATGGATAAGGCTCGATACGTTTCCGCCACAATAAAAGGAACCACTGTGCTAGTAGGCTTCTTTATGGCAACATCCAACATTTCTACAAGGCCAACACCTATATGACTGTCTTTTCTTGGACAAACCATGATTCCTAGAAAAGCTACCATGAATGCCAATCCTCACCGGGCCTCCTATTTATGTTTGTTTCTGGCATGTGTCAAACCGGTATTGGGCTCCTCAAAACCTTTCGGGTTGCCATATCGGTTGTATAATAAATGAAGTGTGCAACACCCTTTTGATTGGTGCCAGTGGATATCTACTCCCGAGGTTCCCATTGAGACCCGTATATCCGGCAACCTCCTCCATTGTGGGTGTAAGACTAAAGTCCGTGAAATGAAATACAATACGAGTTGGATCCCAGAATGGTATCAGTGATTCAATAATATATGTTCTTGGTTTGATGTTTAATAATCCGATGAGACCACCCAAGAGCTTGACCACGATTTCCCTGCTACCTTTTCCCAAGTCATTTCACAACATGTTGAGCTTTAAAGGGATCTCACTTAGGACTGAGAAGGGTTTGATATCAGAGGAATTCATCCTGCACATTTATTTAAAGGGGATTTATTGGTTTATTTTGATCTAATAGAGAAAAATGGCTATTTTTGCAAAAAATTCTTCATTTAGGAAAACGAGGACTTGGTTTTGCCGATTCAGCCTTTCAACACTTCTGAGAGGAAGATTTTAAGGTTGTGCCCACAAACCATTTAAAAATGACTTAGGGTGGTTGGTCTTGCAAAACAGCCTTCTGGCGCCCTTTTGGGGACGTTAAGTTTGTTTTGACAAGAACGACATCACCCAATTATTTAGGACAACAAATAAAACTTTGATATATTTTTGTCTAGTTTTGCAAAGGGGAGGTTGGACCCCATGAGGGGTTGCCAACGTATCTCACACCTGGTGAGAATCAAAACCAGCGTAGTTTCGGTAGTTTTGTCAAAACCCAATTTGTTAAAAAGTGTCATTTTTCTTGTTTCTGTTTTTTAAAAATCCGGCAGCATTTCGGTATTGCCTGAACATTGATTCCAAAACAAGTAGTTACTCTCATCTAGCTTTAACACTGCTATTTTTCTCAATTTTCTCTCGTTATTTGTAAGCCAGTCAACATGCAAATAGAAAGAAAATAAATGCACAAGTAGCATGTAAGATGCACCAGGATGGTCTTTTCGTTTCGGGTCACCTGTCCTAGACGGACCCAACCCCTTTGTTAAGTCCCCTAAGTCAAATGCACGTTATGCAAACAAACGTTCCTACTAGAGATCCTGCATGAAGTCTTGTTATACTAGGTTTAAACCCTGGGTTTATGGTTGTAGACTTGGCTTACCCGACCGGACAACTCGAGCCATGGGGGGGGGAGGGCAGCATACCGGGGATAGAAAACCTCCGTCGACTTAGCAACTTATCCAAACCTCGTTATAAATGGGAAAATACTTTTAATAGAAGAGAAGCTACACGAAGTGCACCCTTCTCCATGATGTAGAAGACTTAGAAAAAGAAAGGGATCCGTAACAGTTTATATATACAATTCATCAAATATCAAAGCAGTATAGCATTTAGAACATATAGCATCGAACATGTTGGAAAGTCATAAAAGCCAAATATAATAGTTATACTAAACTCGAGTTCTTGAACCCTAAACCAGAGATTCTGGGTTACTTTTCTTCCCTAGTATAGTCGCCAGAGATCTCACACCTCCTTTTTACGCGGCAACCCCGAATGATAAATGTATAAGCGATTTTTTTCCAATTGAAGTGACATTATTCTAAATGGGAATATTTTGTTTATTTAGATTCACCACTTGGGATAGGCTTGGCTTTTGGTGTCCCTTGTCACCGGTTTGTTTTTAGTCCCGAACCGAAGAAATTTTTTGACTTGCCAAATGGAGTATGCGAACCAGAAATTCTAAGTAAGGAATCCTGTTGACCCAAGGGAAGGTTATACACACCCTCGGATCCCATGGTTCTAGCACGGTCGCTTAAACTATTATAATTGTGTAAAGATATAATTTTAATATATGTTCATCCTATAGTGCAATTTTAAACTATTTACAGCTTTTAATTGAATTGTAGGAATGTGAATGTTGTTTAAAATATGTCTTTTGATTGCATCACATGAAATGCACCTGGATCCGAAACACATTTTATCCGACGTTTTGCGATTTGATTTGGATCACAAGAAATGCACACCCGTATTTAAGAAGGTAATATTATTAAAACGCGCCTAAAGCGGCTAGCGTGTTATTATCTTTGTAGGAAGCCGTGAAGTTTACTAAACAACATGTCCCGAATTTCTAAGTATTCTCATATAAAAATTGAATGAGTGCCATGTAATTTATTGGTTTTATCTAGCATGACGCACCTCGTTTCATTATTTAAAGGCTAATGTACAGAAAGTTGAGATTTTCTATTGGATTTGTCTCTAAAAGGACCTCGTTAACTAGCGTTATGGAATTCTGGCGTCAAATTCAAGTCTGAATTCAAACAAAAGGATGAAACCTTTAAATTCGAATTTGCTACCTAACTTGAAAGCCCAAATTTATAGCTTAATTTCATTTAACTGCCATCATACCCAATATTTAGTGTGTAAATTGAGATCTTCTGCATACAAGTGGTAAACTACGCTTCAAGCTTAATTTGATCTCTTATGCTAATAGATTTTGATCAGCACTACTGGGCCTGCCATTTGGCCCAATACTTGATATGGTTTCAGTATTAATAGACACAATCTCGGGAGGGGGAGGGGGTGCTGGGGTATAGATTTAGTACTAATATACATGAAAAAAAATGTGGAGAGCAATGATTAAACCAGAATAGTCATTAACTATGGCAGACTGTTAAATTCACGCAGACTTAATATGCATAAATGTAGATTTCCTGGTTCAAGACTAACGTGCCTGTTCAAATTAATACACAAAAATTCCATGTTTTGAATCAACTTTTAAAACTACAATGACATTGATTTTACTAATTACCCAATATGCAATCTGATTATAACCATTGGTAAGGTTATAATCTGTGCATAAAGCTGTAACGAGTTGCGAATTCATCGCTTGAACCACAACTCTTAAAACAAGTTCATATTCGAATACGAATAACGAAACCTAGAAATAAATCAATCATGATCATAGAGTCCTCTTATAGCAGTCTAGATCTAAACATTTACATACAACACTCAGGTCATTAGAAAAATGGTTTACAATCAATTCAAAATATTTAAATAGACTCGAAAACAGTCATGTTCGGTCCAAGTTATACAGTCCCAAGTTATATAAGTACAAATCAAGATTAAACTATATTAGCTTATTACATAACATATAAAGTCTCTTCGACTATTAACCGTGGCAGTCCAAACAAGCACATTTCAAGGAGCAGATGCCTGGGCATTTTCATTTCACTTTTTTCATCTCAAAGCTACACCAAGTTAAGTTCAAATGTGTACCTGAAATTCGTAATGAAAACAAAGAGAATGAAGAGTGTCAACAGCAGTTCAAACTACCAGTAGTGATAAACTAACATAACCACAATCAGATAAATGGGAAGCCAAAATTTGTATCATTGCAACCAAGGAATAAGGAATAACAAACAACAACAAACGAAATAACTAAAAAATAACCTCGATTGAACCCAAACACACTCGAAATTATCCCAGGAAACTCCAGAAAATTCAACAACCAAACCCGAGGCTAAATGGTGCAAATCAAACCCTGAAATTTGAGATTAACTTGAATTTCGATGGAACAATGTTTTCTAAAGTTTCATGTTAATTTTTAGAGGGTCTAAATGCTCCAATTTGAAAGGAAAACTCTCAGATGTTCAGATTAACAACATATTTTCTATTTGTTTTTAAATTATGAATTGTAGGGATTGTATTAGGAGTGTTTTTAGGAAAATTTTCAGAGCTGGAACTTTAGGGAATTTTTAGGGTTCCAAACAACTTGTTCAATAAGGCAATGGTATGCCTTTTTATAGGCAAGGCTTAGGCAGCCTTCCTATTCTGGTTTTACCTATTAGTCCCTCATTTATTTTCTAGTGGTACTCCATTAGTCCATTTATTGCAATAAAAGGGTTACATAAGAGAGAGGGTAGGGATGATCGTTGATTACATCACCGTAAGGTGTAGCCACTGTGAATATAAGACAAGATTTATGTTCTTTGCCACAACCATGACCTTTGTTTGTCATGTGATGGAAGACTTCCACCACCCCCAATGGGATTTAGCACACACGCCTACGGCGAGACCGAATGATGTCCCGAAGGCCCTAGGAGCATTAGAGGCTTTAATGTATTCATGATTTTCAATTCTATTGGTCCATTTGAGAGTCTGTATTTTCTTTTATTTAAGTTTGTCATAGGTTTTGAAGTAAGTTATTTTCATTTTAAGTCAGAGTCTGTTGTTGGGTTGGAGTCTATTGATTTCTTTTAGTTGTTGTAATCAAGTGCTTTACTTTATGAAAATTGAAGAAAGATTTCCAAATGTTTTTGTATTTATTCGCCAGAACAATGCTCAGTCTGATTCATGCGGGGTCATGATACATAGGCAATCTCCATAGGATTCGACCATAACAACAATAAAAAAAAGATAGAAAAAGGGGAAGAGAAAATGAGAGAAACATTAGTAAAATGAAGGAGATAATAAGGAAATAAAAAGGGTAGGAAAAAGAAGTTTAGTAAGAGAGAAGGGAAGAGGACAAGAAAAACAAGAGAGAAAATAAAAGTGGCACAGAATAAAAGTTGGGATGACACAAGCGACCAATTCATTATGCATAATAGAAACCGGCAACTGCTTAGGTGCATTCATCCTCGAATATGTGGCTATCTATGCGTTGAAGCCTAACCGCTAACAAGTTTTGGTGTTGCCTCTTCCAGTTCAGACAAGTGTTTAGTTTTTGCGTCATTCAAGAAACCTACTCTTGTGACACTTGTTCCAAAAGAAAGCTGATTATGGCCAATCAAGAAACCTATGCAAGTATCACTGATCACTAGAAAGAGGTGGACGAGATGGATGTTAATGTAATGAAACAAGAGATGTACAAGCTGAAGCATTAGATGGCTGAAATGTATCAATCATGGGTGAGAGGGAAGCCACCACCAGCTTATCCTGCTAACCGACCTTCATCCCACCGCTAGCTTAGTCACATGACCATCCTTCAACTGATCCACCCCCAAGATTCCCCATCTACCCACAATACCGAAGACGACATCTCAAGCACCCCCAGTTCCAACACCCAAAGTTCTTCCTCACCCTCCTCGACCAGTTGCTCCTATTTATGTGGCACCTCCTCCCCCACACTCAACAGATCATCTAGCAAGCCTTTGCTCCAAGCTCAAGAGAACCAATATTACCTACTCGAACTCGCTTACAAAGCCCATGAACCCTACTCCTATGCTCCCCATTTAAAAGTCCCTGTGGAGGCTACAAAATCAGTCAAAAACCCCGAGCAAGAGGAGGTGCTGAGAAAAGTCAAAAGTCTAGAGCAATCATTTATAGATATGCAAGAATTAGGTGGCCAAGTGAGTATGGAATACAAAGATTTTTTTTTGTTCCAAGATGTGCAATTGCCTCTAGGCTTCTAGATGCCCAAGTTTGACTTATAAGATGGACATGGTGATCCGATGGCACACTTAAGGGGTTTTTGCAGCAAGATGAGAGGGGCAGGCGGAAAAGATGAATTATTGATGGCATACTTCAAAGAAAATTTGAGTGGCTCAGCGTTGGAATGGTAGACCCAACAGGATCATGCTCGATGGTACACCTGGGACTATCTAGCACAAGCATTCGCTTGTCATTTTCATTACAACCTTTAAATTATCCCAGATCGTTTGTCTTTGACAAAACTTGAGAAGAAGCAAAATGAGAGCTTCAGAGAATATGGTTTCCATTTGAGGGAACGGGCAGCAAATGTCAACCCGCCAATGAAGGAAAGTGAAATGGTAGATTATTTCTTGCAAGCTTTGGAGCCTACATATTTTGGTCACCTGATATCGAAAGTGGGTAAATCCTTCATTAAGGTAGTAAAAATGGGGATTATGGTCAAAGAGGAACTCAAATCCAACAGGATCATGAGTTACTCTACAATCAAAGAAACCACCTAGGCTTTCCAAAGCGGGACAGGAGGAGCAAATGGAAAGAAGAAGAAGGAAGAGGTAGCGACAGTTGATTCAGGAACTTGGTTCGGGCCCCAAGGTGCCTCCCATTACAACCAACCCCGACCTCACCACCAAATGTACCCACACACTCCAAATAGCCCACCACAAAATTACTATCAACCTCCTGACCCCGTTTCTCAGTCCATTATGCACAAATATATACCCAACCTCCCGCCCACGAACAATGGCGTGCGCCAACTCCACAAAATAATTATTCAGCTGAACAAAATTACTACCCTCTAAAAGCTTACCAACAACCCCCGAGACCAGCTTTCTTGGCCAACGAAGCTATTTAAACTGAGTGGCTGCAAAAGAAGAAAACTTTCAATCCATTGGGAGAATCGTATACCAGCTTATTCTAATGGTTGAAGCAGTTACATTGAGGCCGAATGGAGCAAAATTGCCAAACCCCCCCCCCCCAAGAAATGTGGACTATTCTGTCAGTTGTGAGCATTTTTCTTGTGCCCAGGGCATGACAAGGAGAAGTGTTGGCATCTGAAGTGTGCAATTTAAGAACTCATTGATTCCCATCAGATCGAGGTGCAAGCTCTGAAAGCACCCAACATTAATCGAAACCTGATGTTTGCTCATCAAGAGACAAATATGATCGAGGTAGTGCACAAAGAAGGGAGCCCAAAAAGCCTTCGCAAACTATCATGATGGTCCGAGCCAGTGAAGGAAAGATGGGTGAGAATTTGATAAGCAAGATGTCGATGCTCAAGTTAAGCGCAACAAGTAGTGAGCTTGTTGTTGTAGTCAAGAAAGAATTCCTGGAAGAATGTTTGGTGAAACAAGAGAATGAAAAAGTCGTTGTACTAGGGATGGCCAGTAAGCCTATGGTTGTTGCGAAAGGCGCTCATTTAGAGCCTGTCGTTATCAAACCTGTAGTTCAGCTGCTGATGATCAGCAACAAGGCAATACCTTAGAGTTATGATCGAGTAACAGTGACTTGCAATGGGTAGGAGGCTAGAGAAGAAGTTTGTGAGACTCATGTATTGACCCGATCAGGGGGGTGCTTTGATTGAGAAAAGCAAAACCAACCAAGGGTAATTCACTGCTGCTGAAGAAAACTATGAGTGAAGAGGAGGCAAAAGAGTTTTTGTAAAAGATGAAAATGTAGGATTATTCTATTATGGAACAGTTGAGGAAGATGGCTGCTCAAATCGCGTTGTTATCGTTGTTGATTCATTCAGATGAGCATCATCAGTCTTTAATGAAGATACTGACGAGGCCCATGTTCCTGATAAAATCACATCGATCACTTGGAGAAGATAGCCAATAAGATTTTTGAATAGAATCACTTTTTCTGACGATAAATTACATATAGAAGGCACCGAGCATAATAGAACACTCTATCTCACAGTAAAGTGCGAGGATTCTATGGTCACTCGAGTGTTGGCTCAAGCGCAAACATTTGCGCTCCCTTCACCTTAACCAAGTTGAAGGTGGAAAATCAAAGAATTCACAAGAACAACATTTGTGTACGAGGGTTTGTTGGAGGGGAAAAATTTTGGTCGGTGATGTAGTGCTCGAATTAATCATAAGACCAGTTGATTTTACCATTGAATTCCAAGAGGTTTATGTGGTTGTCTCTTACAATCTGCTGCTAGGATGACCTTGGACATGTGCCAGAGCAGCGCCCTCTACTTTACATGAAATGGTGAAATTTTAATGGGATCGACAAGAATTACTTATGCACGGTGAGGATCATCTGTATGCTCACAGTGATGCTATCGTACCATTAATTGAGGCAGATGATGATAAGGGTCGCTGGGTGTATCCGATTCATAATTTCGTGTCATTAAGCAATGTGCCAGAGGGAGAGTGTGTTCCAATGCCAAAGTTAGCTACTGCATTACTCATGGTGGCAATTGAGATGTTAAAGAATGGATTTTTTTGTTGGAAAGGGTTTTGGGGCTTTACTTCAAGCTATCATACAGCCAGAGTCTCTCCCCATGAATGTAGAAACTTTGGTTGGGATTCAAGCCTACGGGTGAACAAATCAAGGGAGCCAGAAAGATGAGAAAGAAAGCATGAGCCATCCCGAAGCCTGTGCCTTGTCTCTTCAAATCATTTGTGAAGCCTGACGTCAAGAAGTGCCTAACAACAACAAGTTCAAGTGCAACAGTTGATCCTGATAAGGAATTACTCAAAAGTTTCAAAAGGTTGTTTAAGGATGTGAAAATGGTGAAAGCCGGGGATGGTTCTAGAAATGCAGACATGCAATTTGTAGGGCCCTGTGAAAAAGTCAACAATTGAGAAGCTACTCCTCTTCCGACCAGGAATGAGTTTTGGTAGTTTGCTTTAATTTTTCTTGCAAATTTCTCTAGATTATTCCAGGGTTGTAATATAGAGTCTATGTTCTATCCGTTTGGATGTGTAAAACCTTGATTATCTTTCAGTTTCAATAAAATGCAATTTCCTTTTTCTTTAGTTCTAATAATTTCATTTTTCTTTGCTTTTCTTTTCCTTCTTGTACAATTATTTTAATGCTTCCTCCAATGATCTGACATGCATAAGGTCTCTTAATCCTAGTCTTAAAAGTTGGTCTAATTTACAATTAATAATTGAATAGATCGAATATGAGGATGAACCCGAATATGAGGAGGAAAAAGCGTTTGAGGAATTTAGTAAAGAGTTGAGCCATTTTGAGTAAATACCCAAGCCAAACCTGAGGGATATAGAAGCAGTCAATATAGGGAACCCATATAACATTAGAGAAACCAAAATAAGTTTCCATCATGAGCCAAAGCTTACGGAAGAAATAAGAGAAGCGTTGCTTGAGCACAAACATATTTTTTCATGGTCCTACGATGATATGCCAGGGCTGAGCACTAGCTTGGTGGTTCACAAATTACCCACCGACCCAGCCTGCTCTCGTGCTAAACAAAAGTTGAGGAAGTTTAAAAGTGATGTGAGTGTGAAGATCAAAGAGGAAGTTACCAAGCAGTTTGGGGCCAAGGTCATCCGAGTCACATGATATTCCACATGGTTAGCCAATGTCGTGCTTGTGCCAAAGAAGGATGGTATAATCATGGTATGTGTCAACTATTGTGACCTCAAAAAATCAAGTCCAAAGCATAACTTCCCACTGCCGAACATCCAAATATTGATTGAGAATTGTGCAAAGTATGAGATTGGGTCTTTCGTAGATTGTTACGCAAGCTATCACCAGATTGTGATGGATGAGGAGGATGTCGATAAGAGAACATTCATCATGCCCTGTGGAACATATTGCTACAGGGTCATGCCATTCGTCCTGAAGAATGCTGGGGCAACATATATGGGGACGATGACAACTATCTTCCACGATATGATACATATTGAGAATTAGGTCTACGTGGATGATATAATTGTGAAGTCCAGGAAGCAGCTCGACCATGTCAGATATTTGAGGAAATTCTTCCAGAGGCTCCACAACTATAATCTCAAACTCAATCTTGCGTAATGCGCATTTTGGGTCCCTTTAGGGAAGTTGCTAGGGTTCATTGTCAGCCGCCGTGGAATTGAGCTAGATCCATCAAAGATCAAAGCCATACAAGAATTCCCGCCTCTGAGGAACAAAACAGAGGTGATGAGTCTGTTGGGACGATTGAATTACATCAGTCGATTTATTGTTGAGCTCACAACAACTCGCAAGCCCATCTTTAAGCTGTTGAAAAAGAATGTTGCACTCGAATGGACAGAGCATTGCCATGAGACTTTTGATAAAATAAAAGAATACTTATCGAACCTTTCGGTATTGGTCCCACCGAAACTAGAGAGGCCTTTGATCCTATATCTAACAGTCTTGGATAATTAATTTGGATGTGCGCTGGTCAGCACGATGTCATGGGGAGGAATGAGCATGCCATATACTACCTCAGCAAGAAATTCACAGCCTATGAGATTAAGTATACTCATCTCGAAAGGACGTGTTGTTCCCTAACTTAGGTAGCACAAAAGTTGAAACATTACTTGTCATCGTATACCACTTACCTCATTTCACACATGGACCTGTTGGAATACATCTTTCAGAAGCCTATGCCCACAGGGAGGCTTGTAAAGTGGAAAATCCTACTCACTGAGTTTGACATTGTCTACGTGGCTAGGACTGCAGTGAAAGCGCAAGCATTGACTGATAATCTGGCCGAGAATCTGGTTGATGAAGAATAAGAACCTTTAAAGACATACTTCCCGGACAAAGAGGTGATGCATATTGATGAAATAGAGCAGGGCGAGAAGCCAGGATGGAAATTACTGTATCATGGGGCCGCCAACATGAAAGGCATCAGGATAGGAGCAATACTCATTTCTGAAACGTGGCACCATTATCCCGTTATAGCTCATCTCCGCTTCTATTGCACAAACAATATGGCAGAATATGAGCCATGCATTTTGTGTTTGAGGTTAGCTGTAGACATGGGTGTCCAGGAACTCTTGGCCTTGGGAGAGTCATACCATCTGGTACACCTAATTCAAGAGGAATATATAACATAATATTTCAAGCTCATACCATACCGGTAATGCTTACTTGACCTTTGTCAATGATTCCGGTCAGTACAGTTCAGGCATATCCCAAGAATTCACAATGAGGTTGCTAATCCTTTGGCAACTTTGGCATCAATGTCACATCATCCAGATAAGGCTTTTGTTGATCCATTATATATAGTCGATGACCAACATGCTCACAGTAACGTGGTAGAAGAAGAGCTTGACGGTGAGCTTTTGTTTCACGACATCGAAGAATATATAAGGATGGGTGTGAAGAATATATAAGGATGGGTGTGTATCTAGTACAAGACAAAAATGATCCGAAGAGAACAATCTGTCGCTTATCAAGCGGGGTTTTCTTGAATGGAGGTGTACTATACAAAAAAATGTCGGATCTTAGATTGCTGAGCTGCATAGATACTAGAAAGGCAACAACCATCATGAGTGAGGTGCATTCTGTGGTTTGCGGATCTCACATGAGTGGATATGTTTTGGCAAAGAAGATTGTTCTAGAATGATACAATTGGCTTACTATGGAGCAAGATTGTATAAGCTTCTTGTGCAAATGTCATCAATGTCAGGTTCATGGAGATTTGATTTACTCCCCACCATCTGAATTGCATACAATATCTGCACCATGGACCTTCGTTGCGTGGGGCATGGATGTCATCGGACCCATCGAGCCAACAGCTTCTAACGGTGGATATTGATTATTTCACCATGTGGGTTAAAGCTAAAACTTTCAAGGTGGCGACCAAGAAAGCTGTGGTCGACTTTGTGCATTTAAATATCATTTGACGATTTGAAATCCCAAAAATACTCATCATTGACAATGGAGTAAATTTCAACAGCCATTTGATGAAAGAGGTATATCAGCAAATTAAGATTACGAGTCGCAATTCCACTCCATACCACTCTATGGCGAACAGAGCAGTTGAGGCAGCCAATAAGAACATAAACAAGTTACTCCGAGAAATGGTTGAAGGGTTAAGGAAATGGATTGAGGATCTACCCTTTGCATTGTTAGGCTACCGCACTACTATTCGCACTTTTGTAGGGGAAACTCTACATTTGTTGGTGTATGGCCCAGAAGTAGTAATACCGGCTGAAATTATAATCCCCTTCCTATGGATCGTCGCTAAGGCAAAAATTGATGATGATGAATGGGTCAAAACCCGGCTGGATCAATTGAGTATGATTGATGAGAAAAGATTAGCAGCAGTATGTCACAGCTAGTTGTATCAATACAGAATGGCGAGAGCATATAACAAGAAGTTATGCCAAAGAATGTTTGATGTGGGTTAGTTGGTATTGAAGAGCATCCTTCCCTACTAGGCAGAGGCAAAGATCAAGCTCGCCCCAAATTGGCAAGGGTCGTTAATCGTATCACTATTGTTATCCAATGGGGCATTGTATTTGATAGATTGGAGGGCAAGTGTAAAGAAACAACCATCAATTCCGATGCACTTAAGAGATACTATGTATAATTTTTTTTGTTTAAATCATTGCTACACTTGGCATGTTTGTTTGTCTTTGGAATGTTTTAGATATTGGAATGATAAAGGAATTTTATTCGGCTATCTAAACACTTTATCCTCTGTTAACACTTTTGAGCTTTAACTATTTTCTTTCATACCCCTCTTTTGGAATCAAGAAAAAAATCATAAATGCAAGCGAAAGGAAAAGAAAGGAAACAATGAAAAAGAAAGAAAAACAAGAAAGAAAAGAAAAAAGAAAAGAGAAGAAAGAAGAAGTAATAAAAGAAAATAAAAAGAAGAAGAAAAAAGAAGGAAAAAGAAAGAAAAAATATGAGAAACAACACAACATAAAAACAATACGATAAGAAAAGAAAAGGAAGAAACAAAATAAGGAAAAGAAGAGAAAAGAAACACAACAACAAAAACACAGAATCTGGATGAACTACGTTTGACTTGATTCCTTTTTAATGGATATGTAGGAAACCTCACGGATTGGTAACATTAAAATAAAAATTCAAAGGTCCCCAAGCAAGAAACTGGAGAAGAAGTTGTGGTTGGTGTGAAAAAATTTGATTCCGAAAGAATGCCGTAAGTTAACCGCCATTTTTCAAACTAACAAGAATTTCTTTGAATGAAATAGGGGAAGAACATTTCGGAGGTCTCAGGAAAATCTTCCATAGAATGCAAGAACTTGGCAGGTACAATTTTGAACTTCAGGACCCTCCTGTAAAAAAATAGGGCTTAGTTTAAAATTCAACGAGGAGAATAATCTGGCACAAAAAATTCCCCCAATAAGAGTCGTCAGGACCCGCTTGAATAACGGGATGTAACTTTAACTAGAAATCCCCAAAAGAAACAACCAAGAGTTAAAAGGTGCAATTAATTTGAAAATTCTCAGGACCTTCCTGGAAAATAAGACTTATTTAAAGGTTAGAGATAATCATGAATAGCAAACAACATAAAGTAACTTATATGTTGAAATAGGAAAATTTTTTAAGAGTTATCAGGACCCTCTTGGAAAATGGGACTCACTTTAAAATTTAAACACGCATGGGTAACATGGTCAGGCACAAATATTTTTCCCAACGATAGTCATTAGGACCCGCCTCGATAATGGAATTTAATTGTAGAAGTTGTGAGGACCCTTCTGGATAATGGGACATAGCCTTGAATACTAATCCCCTGCAGAAATGATTTTGTCATCTAATTAAGAATTGTTAGAACCCTTCTAAATAATAGGATATAGTTGCAATTACTGGTCCCCAGTAGATAACTTGGATAACAAGACACAGTAGAAGTAATACCTTGGAGAATTTAGCCTAATCTTGAAGTTTTCATTAATCAAGAGTTGTCACGACCCTCCTAGATAATGGGATTTAGTTTTTAGAGATATTTGGAAACTGCATTTGATTAACACTCACAGATGCGTCTAGTACCAAACTGGGCAGAAAAATTTGTTTGTTCTGTTTGTTTTGTTATAATCAGTTTTAATAGCAGATGGAATACATTTCAAGTTTCAATTTTTGGTAATTAGTCGCCTACTTGGAGAACAAGGGAATACATTTCAAGTTTCATGTTTTGGTAATCTGGAGCCCACCTGGAGAACAAGGGAAAACATTTCAAGTTTCAAGTTTTGATAATCAGGCACCCACCTGGAAAACAAGGGAATACACTTCAGATATCAAGTTTTTGCAATTAGGCACCCACCTGGAGAACAAGGAAATACATTTAAAATGTCAAGTTTTGGTAATCAGGCGTCCACCTGGAGAACAAAGGAATACATTTAAAATGTAAAGTTTCTTTAACTAGGCGCCCACCTGGAGAACAAGGGAATACACTTAAAGTTTAAAACTTTTGTAATCATGCGCTCACTTGGAGATAAAGGGAACACATTTCAAGTTTCAAGTTTTGGTAAACAAGCGCCTATCTGAAGAACTAAGGAATACATTTAGAGTTTCAAGTTTTGATACTCAGGCACCTCGAGAACAAGGGAATACACGTCAAGTTTCATGTTTTGGTAATCAGGCACCTACCTGGAGAACAAAGAAATACATTTCTAGTTTCAAGTTTTGGTAATCAGGCCGTCCACCTGGAGAACAAGTGAATACATTTCAAGTCTCATCTTTTGGTAATAAGGCATCCTCCTGGAGAACAAGGTAAAACATTTCAAGTTTCATGATTTGGTAATTAGGCTCCCACTTAGTGAACAAGGGAATGCACTTCAAATGTCAAGTTTTTGCAATCAGGCGCCAACCTGAGGAACAAGGGAATACATTTCAAATGTCGAGTTTTGCTAATCAGGGGCTTACTTGGAGAACAAGGGAACACATTTAAAGTTTCATGTTTTTGTAATCAGGCGGTCACCTAGAGAACAACAGAATGAACTTCAAGTTTCAAGTTCTTGTAATCAGGCGCCCACCTGGAGAATAAGGTAAAACATTTCAAGATTCACGTTTTGGTACTCAGGTGCCCACCTGGAGAACAAGGGATTATATTTCTAGTTTCATGTGTTGGTTATAAGATGCCCACCTGGAGAACTAAGGAATACACTTCAAGTTTTAATTTATGTTAATCAGGCGCCCGCCTGGAGAATAAGGGAGTACATTTTATGTTTGAAGTTTATGTAATCAGGCATCAACCTGGACAACAATGGAATACATTCAAAGTTTCTACTATTGGTAATCAGGCACCCACCTTGAGAACAAGGGAATATATTATAAGTATCAAGGTTGGTAATTAGGCGCCCACCTAAAAAACAAGGGAATACATTTCATGTTTCGGGTTTTCGTAATCAGGTGCCTGCCTGGAGATTAATAGAATACATTTCATATTTATAGTTTCGGTAATCAGACACCCACCCAGAGGACAAGGGAATACATTTTATGTGTCAAGATTAGTAATCAGACATCTACCTTAAAAACAAGGGAATACCTTTTGGGTTTCGAGTTTTTGTAATCAGGCGCTCACCTGGAGAACAAGGGAATACATTTTAAGTTTCAAGTTTTTGGTAATCAGGCGCCCACCTAGATAACAAGGGAATACATTTCAAATTTCCAGTTTTTGGTAATCAGGCACCCACCTAGAGAACAACGGAATACATTTCAAGTTTCAAGTTTTTGGTAATCAGGAGTCCACCTAGAGAACAATGGAATACATTTCAAGTTTTGGTAATCAGGCGCCCACCTGGAGAATAAGGCAATACATTTCAAGTTTCAAGTTTTTCGTAATTAGGTGCCCAGCAAGAGAACAAGGGAATAATTTCAAGTTATTAGTTTTTGGTAATCAGGCGCCCACCTGGAGAATAAGGGAATACATTTCAAGTTTCAAGTTTTGGTAATCAGGCGCCCACCTGGAGAACAAGGGAATACACTTCGGGTTTCAAGTTTTTATAACTAGGCACCCACTTTGAGAACTAGGGAATACATTTCAAGTTTTAAGTTTTGGTAATCAGGCACCCACCTGGAGAACAAGGGATTACATTTCAAGTTTCAAGTTTGGTACTGCGGCGCCCACCTGGATAATCAGGGAATACCTTTTAAGTTTCAGGTGTTGATAATCAGGCGCCCACCTGGAGAACAAGGGAATACATTTCAAGTTTCAAATTTTGGAAATCAGGCGTCCACCATCAGAACAAGGGAATATATTTCAAGTTTCTAGTTTCGGTAATCAGGCGCCAATATGGAGTATAAGGGAATACATTTTAAGTGTCAAGTTTGGGAATCAGCCGGCCACCTGGAAAAACAAAAGAATACATTTCAAGTTTCGAGTTTTGGTAATCAGGCGCCTACATGAAGAACAAGGAAATACATTTAAAGTTTCTAGTTTCTGTAATCAGGGACCACTTGGAGAACGAGGGAATACATTCCAAGTTTCTAGTTTCGGTAATCCGGAGCCCATCTGGAGAATAAGGTAATACATTTTATGTTTCATGATTGGCAATCAGGCACCCGTTTGGAAAACAAGGGAATACATTTCAAGTTTCATGTTTTTGTAACCAGGTGCCAACCTGGAGAATAAGGGAATACATTTCAAGTTTTAAGTTTTTGGTAATAAGGTGCCCACATGGAGAATAAGGGAATAAATTTCAATTTTCAAGTTTTGGTAATCAGGATCCCACCTGGAGAACAAGGAAATACACTTCAGGTTTCACGTATTGGTAATCAGGCGCCCACTTTGAGAACAAGGGAATATATTAAAAGTTTCAAGTTTTGGTAATCAGGCACCCACCTGGAGAACAAGGGATTACATTTTAAGATTTTTGGTACTCAGGCGCCCAACTGGAGATTCACCACATTTTAAGTTTGAGGGTTGATAATCAGGCGCCCACCAGGAGAAGAAGAGAATACATTTGAAGTATCAAACTTTGGTAATTAGGCGTCCACCATGAGAACAATGGAATACATTTCAAGTTTCTAGTTTCGGTAATTAGGCACTAGCCTGTAGTATAAGGGAATACATTTTAAGTGTTAAGTTTGGGAATCAGTCGGCCACCTTGAAAACAAAAGAATACATTTCATGTTTCTAGTTTTTGTAATCAGGCGCGTACCTGTAGAACAAGGGAATACATTTCAAGTTTCTAGTTTCTGTAATCAGGCGACATCCTGGAGAACAAGGGAATACATTTCAAGTTTCTAGTTTCGGTAATCCAGAGCCCGTCTGGAGAACAAAAGAATACATTTTAAGTGTCATGATTGGTAATCAGGCGCCCATTTGGAAAACAAGGGATTACATTTAAAGTTTCGAGTTTTGGTAATCAGGCGCCAACCTGGAGAACAAGGGAATACATTTCATATTTCAAGTTTTTGGTAATCAAGCGCCCACCTAGAGAACAAGGAAATACATTTCAAATTCCGAGTTTTTTGTAATTAGACGCCCGCCTGCAGAACAAGGGAATACATTTGAAGCTTCAAGTTTTGTTAATCAAGCGCCCACCTGAAGAACAAGGGAATGCATTTCAAGTTTCATGTTTTTGGTAATCAAGCGCCCATCTAGAGAACAAGGGACTATATTTCAAGTTTCGAGTTTTTGGTAATAAGGTGCCCACCAAGAAACAATCGAATACATTTCAAGTATCAATTTTTGGTAATCAGGCGCCTACCTGGAGAACAAGGAAATACATTTCAAGTGTCAGTTTTTGGAAATCAGGCATCCACCTGGAAAACAAGGGAATACAATTTAAGTCCATGAATTAAGCATCAACATGGAGAAAGAGAAACATAATAACAAGGCAACAAGAAGTTTCACAGGGAGACATACAAGGTAACAAGGACCGATAACAAGTTTGAAGACATACATAGGTTCTTTTGTAATCCATAGGTCATATCTCAGTCTAGCTTCTTTTATTTTTGCATGGGGAAATAAGGTGATTTAGCAAGCAGCAACTGCAATAACAACAATGAGATCACAGCTTCGATAGTCTTTGCTACCAAACACTCCCGAACTACATTGACCTAACACCTCTTGAGCTGTGGATACGTAGGCAACCTATGAAGCACGGTGCGATCAAGAATTTCAAATTTCTTCGCACGAAGTATTCGAACGGGCAATAATTGCTCATGTCCACTCACTTATCTTTGTATGAAAACTCTTCGTGTTTCCAGGCAAAGACGGGTGGCTGTGAGCATGTGATTTTTTTCCTACATGAATTATTCCTATAAATTCAAACAAAATAATTTATGTTATTTGTTTGCAATTTCATTGATTTTGTGGTATTTTTCGTTAATTATTTGTATTTTCATTTGTGCATTTTAATTAGTGAAAAAACAAAATATGTCGCATGCACATTTAGAAGGTTATTTGGTTATTTTTCAAGAATTAATTAGCAATTTATCATTTTATTAAAAGGAAAAATTAAAAAATAGTTTACTTTGAACTTTTAATTTTAATTTTTGATTTTATAGGTGATGTGGCTTTTAACTTTGTTTCAATTATTTGTGATAATAATTATGTCCGATCGATTATCATTGTATAGGTAAATTTTGGATTTGTAATTAATTTATTATATTTAATAATATTTAAAATTGAAAAATTGAAGAAAAAAGAAAAAAAAAGGAGTGAAATGAAATCTAAAGATAAAACAAAAAAAAGAAGAAGAATTGGGCAAATAAACTAGCCCAAACGTAACCCACTTCCAGCCCAATAAGACCAACTAAGGGTGTCAACCGGGCCGGGTTGACCCGGGACCGGCACGGACCGGCCCGGTCAAAACTGGCCCGGACCGGACCGGTTTAGCGCGGGGGGGGGGGGGGGGGGCTGGGTTAGGGGGGGGGAGGGGGTTGGGACGTAAGGCCTTACCGGGCAATTAACCCGGACCGGACCGGCCCGGAAAGAGAAATACCGGGCGAACCGGCCAACCCGGACCGGCCCGGACCGGTTATAACGGTAAAATTTTTTTTTTTTTTTTAAAAAAAAAATTTTTTAGCTGCTGGGGCCCACTTGCCCGTTGGCAACGGTCCAGAACCGTTGGCCAACGGGTCTTTTTGCATTTTTGGCCCTTTTTTGTTTTTTTTTTGTTTTTATTAAATTACATTAATAACCCTTCTAAAAATCTATAAATACCCTCCCCTCTTCTTCATTTCCTCACTCAAAATTATCTATCTCTCTCTCAATTCTCAAATTAGCAAATATCAATCACTCTCTTCTCTTCAATTTTCAAGAATTCATATTCTACTTTCATAATTTTATTGTCTTTATTTTCCCGAATTTAATTTATCGTAATTTCTTATTTGGAAATCGGCATTCGAAGCTTGATTCTTGAAGTTCAAGTGTTCAACATTCTTGAAGTTCAACTGTTCAAGTGCTCAATTTATTGTCGAATTCGGTGCACTCTCTCCAACTCTTTCTCTTATTTAATATTTTAATTGCATATTTGATTTTAGCTTATATATTAAATTTTCCAATATGTTGAATGCTGCTAAAAGAGCGTGTAGAAAAGTTACTGGTAGGAGTGGAAGTGGTAGTGGAAGTAGTAAAAAAAGTCCTGTAGCTTCTGGTAGTAATAGTAATAATGAACCAATAACACATGTTTCTGAATCATCGCCTAATTTGCAAGATGTAAATATTGATTATGAACAATTACACCAAGATTTCGGAATAGAAGATAACGAAATTGGAATAGAAGATGAGATACCACCTACACCTACTAGTGCAAATGTTGGTAGTATTGGAGTTGGAGTTGCTAGTGCAACAAGGGGTAGAAGACCACCAGTCGCTCCAACTTCTAAATCTAATCGTAGAAAAAGAAGTCCTGTTTGGAAATTTTTTGATGAGATAGAAGATAGTGATAGAGTTAAGTGCAGACTTTGTAACGAAACGTTTAAACATTTGACCGGAGGTAATTTAGGGGGGACTGGCACACTAATTAGACATATGCAAAATTATCATCCTATAGAATGGGGGGTTAATGGGGATGGAAGTCAAACAACCGGTAACCCTACTACTGCAGGTCTCCTAAAATATGATAAAATGAGGGATCGAGAGGAATTAGCGAAAATGATCGCTTTGGGTTGTCTACCTTTTTCTTTTGCTTCTTCCTCTTATCTTGTTACGTATATTCAAAGGATATACAACCCTATGTTTAAAGGTATCCCTAGAAGTACCTGTAGATCTGACATCTTTAGACTTCACGGCCAATATCAAACATACATACGTTATTTGTTTAGTCACGTTCCTTCTAGAGTATGTCTAACTTCTGATATTGGCCATGCTGTAAATGGAAATGATTATTTAACAATTACATGTCATTGGATAGATGACAATACTTGTATGCAAAAACGTATTATTGCTTTTAAATATGATGAAAATCAGAGTCATACTGCAACATTTATTAGTAGTACAATTGTTGAAGTTGTCGAATTTTATAATCTAAACCAAAAAGTTTTGTGTATGTCTTTTGATAATGCTTCAAACAACAATGCTGCAGTTTCAATTTTAAAATTGAATTTACATCCACCTCTTGATGATATTTTTCATGTTAGATGTGCATGTCATGTTTACAATTTAATTGTTAAAAGTGGGCTCGATTTATTTTCAACTGAGATTACTCTAGTTAGAAGAGCTGTTGGAGTAATTCAGGGAAATAATAGACAATCTAGAATAAGAGAATTTAAGAACAAGTGTATGCAATATAACCTTACACCTAGATTCATGCCCGACGAAGTAGTTACTAGATGGAATTATACGTATATATTTTTAAAATGTTGCTACAAATATAGATTTCCAATAACAGAAGTTGCTAATGCACATTGTACTGATCCTAGGCGTATGTTAACCGGTGATACCTGGGAGGTCATTAGTGATGTGATTAAATTTTTACATAAATTTTATACTGCTACTGTTGTATTTTCTGGGGCATATTACCCAACTATTACTTTGGCTTTAGTACATATAGCTGAAATTTCTTTGCTACTATTTGAATTTAAGAAGAAAGATAGATATACGGATGCTGTTGCAAGTATGCAAGCAAAATTTAAAAAATATTTCTTTCCAATTCCTCCTGTTTACTTAATTGGTGTAGTTTTAAATCCTTCAATTAAAATGTCTAATTGTCAACAATTAATGAATGCTTTATACAATTATATGGAGATTGGGCCTACTGAAAGCCCAAATTTGTATGAATCTATGAACCAACTAAATGAACATTTACAATATCTATATACTTATTATGCAACTCAATGTGATAATGCTCGTGCTTCAACTGCTGCAAATCCCACTATGCAATGTAGCACTTCTAATGTAGTCGGAGATGATGATGAAGGCTTTGATAGTTTTAATATTTTTTCAACTTTTTCTAACACTCAAAGTAGTAGTAGGAATATAGATGAACTGCAATTTTACTTGCAGAAGCAAAAGGAGCCTCGCAGCAAGGAATTTTCACCGTTAGGCTGGTGGCAGGAAAATTCAAAGCAATTTCCCGTTCTTTACGCTATGGCGCGGGATGTCCTGAATGTCCCAATTTCCACTGTTGCATCCGAGAGTGCATTTAGCCAAGCAAGACAACAACTTGGAGACACGCGGCACTCATTGGGAAGCAATGCTTTGGAAGTCTTAGTGTGTCTAAGAGATTGGATAAGATCTGAACGAAGAAATCAAGGAAAGGAAGATCTTGATAGCCCGGAAGACGAAGAACTTGGAGATATATTAACGCACGGAAACCCATCCGAATTTAACACTCCAGAAGAAGGTCCAGAGGTTCATATTAATATGGAAGAACTTGCTATTGCAATGCAAGCCATTTGATGTAAATTGTAAACTAATTATGATACATTTTAGTTTTGAAATTTTGAATTTAAGAAATAAAGTAGCACTTGCAATAAGTGCAATTTTTTCCCCATCTTTTGTTGTGTTCATTCAATTATTACAAAGTATTAATATAACTTAATATTTATACTATACGTAATTCAAAAAAAAAAAAAAAAGATTAACCCGGACCGGCTCGGCCCGGACCGGCTCAACCCAGCCCAATTGCAACCCGCCCCCAATTGAACCCGGACCGGACCGGCCCGGACCCGGACGAGTCATAAAATTTGGACCCGGACCCGGCCCGGCCCACCCACTGGTCACCTATAAGACCAACCCACCTGCTAACCTGACTCTTCCCCATATGTACTCACGAGAAGTCACTCACAGAGCCCTAATCTCCAAAGATTAGAGACGACGCATTGTTCACTATCTTCCTCACCTAAATTAAATTTCAAACGCCCAAGTTCAGGCGAGTGAACCTCAAACCCTCAACCACGCGTCCCCTAATTCCTCCTCGTACAGTTCTAACGGTTTCTGACGCGAGATTCCTCTCCTCTCTCACCTCTTGAATTGGATATATCTCACAAATTGGAAGGTAGAGCGGTCCCTGGATGAGCGTGAAGCATTGGATTGAGTTCATCAATATAAGCCCTACATCCATTAAGGGATTCAACAACAACAACAACAACTACCCAGTATACTCCCACCAGGTGGGGTCTGGGGAGGGTAATATGTAGGCAGTCTTACCCCTACCAAAAAGGGCAGAGAGGCTGCTTCCATGCGACCCTCGGCGCATAGGACAGAATGAAAAGCTGCATTGGAAAACAAAGACAAAATTAGTAACCAAGGCAAGACAAAACAAAATAACAAAACAAAGCATAAGTAATCCTGCAGAAATAACGTAAATGGTTATGTAAACATAAAGAACATAAATACCGTCGCAACCAAGAGGGGACCTAGGCTAAAACACTAGACATCGGTGGGTAACCCTACTATCCCACACCCAACCCCGGGTGAGGCGAACGAAGGACTCTAAGAGCCTGTTGCTATTTTGAAAAAGGGGGAACAAAAAAATTTTAGAAAAAAGTTGAAAGGCTTCGATGTTTTCAGGTTTTCTAATTCCATTTGATTTTGGAAGAGTTCTTTCAAAGTTTAAGAGAAACATATATATATAATTTTTATTTTGGAATCCAGATGTGAGTTCCAAGGATATACAAATTGAAGTTCGAGCTTGGTTTTCTACTGTCGTCTTGTCGAGTTTATAATATTTATAAAAGAGATTTGCAAATTCAGGTTCAATTTTCCCCTCTATTATGCTATGCGACTCTGTCTTGTTCTAGTGCTTTTGAGCTATGAGATTTAGTTTATAGTGGTCTCTTTTGTGTTATGATCGAATTTCTTGCTGGTGAATCTTTTCACAGTGGTGTGATGTAGTTGAGCATGTTCAATTACAAAAAACTCAATTTGAAGGGTCGTCCTCTATGTTTATGCTTTAATTACTATTATGAGGTCGTGTTTTCATTTATGTCAAGATCTCGAGTTAATTTTCTGAGTTAAATGTCTATTTGAATGGTTCTGTTATGGAAATGTGACTGCATGTTTGAGGTTGGATAGCTTCTTGAGTTGCTGCTTTGTTGAACATCGTCAGCTCTTTCCCTGCTAATTTGAGTTGTAATTTACTGTGCCTAGATTAATGTAGGATTTATTGTTCATCTTTAGCTTCAATATAAGCGTATGAAATCAACAATTGCTTGTTTCCTTTGTTGCATCATTTAGTCACTAGTGTTTATCAGGATCTGCTATGAACGTTTGGAGATAAGTAATTCAATGCTTGTTTTAAAGATGTATTTTGTCTAAATTTCAGCTGTCAAAGGGAGATCTATTGCTAGACTCGTGTGTTTTCTTTTCCTCTGAAATTCCATGCCTACTAATGTACTAGAAAGTCAAGGATATGGGTGAGTTTTTCTCTGGTATGCTACTGTGTTTAGCTGCGCTTGAGATCCAGCTTAAAAACCAAGTTCAGATTTCTTTTTTCTTCTGAGGAAACAAAAGGAAAGTCTTGGGGTTATTAATGAAAATTCAAGGTTTCAATTGTTTGAGTATAGTCCATGCCCATGTTAATAATGTGCTACAATTCTGGTTTGTTGGTCTATGTTCGTGAACGGCTCTCATGTCAAAGGAATGTCTGTATACTATCGAATCATATCATTTTTTATACTTCTGTTACGACACTAGAACATGAAGGTTTGACCTGATTCTTGTTTCTATTTAACATTTGAAAATAGGAGGATGTTAAGCCCAGATTTTTCATTCCCTAATGTTTACCTTAATCCCTGTTTGTTGTGTACAAACTGTGATGGAGCTGTTGATTTAATGATTCATCTAGGTCTTGTATGCTCCTTTTGTTGCACCCTGTTTGAGCCGTAAGATTCAGAAGGTTAGATAATATCTAAGTAAATTGTTGTACTGGAAATGTATAGTCGACCTAGAATGGCATTCAGTGTTCGCCATGCTGTTTTGTTGAGGATTCAATACAACTAGTCGATGGGTGTGCTGACTTCAAATTGATCTTCCCAAACCTCTTAACAGTAATCAGTTTTGCTGGAAGTCTTCTATGTGCTGATTATAAACTGTAGTTTTGTACATGTTCAGTTTTGATTTATAAATAACAACAAGCTTATTTGAGTAAGATGAGCTAAAATCAGTAGTAATTTTTTCGATTATGTTCAACTTGTGAACGAAATTAAGTTGCATTGATAGAGCTTTGTGAAATTTTGTTCACCCTTAACTTGATCTCTTATCTTGAATAGTTCTAGTTTTGACTACATCCCAAACCATATTTCAGTTAATATCTGTAGCTATTTTGTTTGTCAGGATTTATTGCTTAAATTAGTACATGTGCTGAATAGTTTTTCCTAATCGATCCTAAGATTCTTGATTTCTTCATTGGATTAGTGACATGCATCAGTGATCCTTTTCATCAGTGACATGCATAACTTATCATAGAAATCAGAATTAGCAGCAGTAAGTTGACATTGCCGCATTTCGATGGCATTGTAATCTTTTATCCCTATACTACTTGAGTTATTCACCTAAGCTATGGGAATATACTACTACCATAGGTGCACTTTTTCGTAAATGTGCGATAAAATTAAGCTGACATGCGTTGCCATATTAGAGGCTATCCTGCGAGCGATTATGAACAGACTAGTCCCTCAATCGACAGTTGTGGGAGTCTATTTGAGATGTGTAATGTTGCATTCCTACTGCACCACCATGCCAATTCCTTCGAATTTCAGACTCATCATTGGCATATTGTTCCCATCTAGAAAATTCGTGAAATAAGGATATCTTAGCTAATTTACATTAGTTCGTATAATTCGAGGCGTGCCGTTTAGTTTAAATTCCATGGCATTCGAAAACTTGCAAATGCGTATTCATTTTAGGAGTGCTACTTATATAATTCACTTTCTTAAATATTGGTGCACATTTATGTGACCCAAATCTAAATCCCAATGATGTTGAAATATGTCAGAAACTATGGGTGCATTTAGGTGACATGGTTTGAGACGTGTTTTAACGAGGTTGCAATATTCTAAAAAATTAAATAAAAGCGGTTTAAAAGTCAAACTTTGCACATAGGTATTTTGGCTCATTTGGAGCATATCAGGGGCTGTTAGCCAAGGAGGTCTACCTGTTGGCCAAATTGGGAGTTCGCCTAGTAGACTCTAACGAACGAAGGGTAATTATACTGACTAGGGCTGAATCATTGCTTGTAGCAGAGGTGAAGGAAAAACAATGCAACGATCCATTATTAGCACAATTCAAAGAGGGAATTCATAAACACAGGACCAGAACTTTTTCCTTTGGAATGAATGATGGTACCATACAGTACCAAGACCGACAATGTATTCTTGATATCGATGGTCTTCAGGAAAATATCAAGGCAGAAGATCACACATCCAGGTACTCCGTGCACCCAGGCTCTATGAATATGTATCATGATCTGAAGGAAATTTATTGGTGGAACAACCTGGAGAGGGTTATCGTGGATTTGTGGAAAGATGTCCAAATTGTCAACAAGTGAAGGCCGAACAACAAATGCCTGGTGGATTGGCTCAAAGCATGGAAATTCCAATATAGAAGTGGGAGATTATCAATATGGATTTATTGGTAGGACTGTCGTGCACTCCGTGCAAGTTCGACTTAATTTGGGTAATCGTGGACTGACTCACAAAATCAGCACACTTCTTGCCAGTTAAGTCTACCGACATAGCAGACCAGTATGCTCAGTTATATATCATGGAAATAGTTAGGTTACATGGCACTCTAGTCTCCGTAATTTCGGATCGGGGGGCTCAGTTCACAGCCAACTTTTAGAAGAACTTTCAGCAAGAATTGAGTATGCAGGTGAACCTTAGCACAACTTTTCATCCTCAAACCGATGGGCAAGCTGAGCAGAGTTTAGCCGCTTGAAGAAATGTTGCATGCTTGTACTATTGATTTAAAGGGTAGTTGGGATGACTATTTGCTGCTCATAGAATCCGTTTACAACAACCGCTTCCATACTAGTATCCAGATAAGACCATTCGATGCATTATATGGTAGGTGATGTAGGTCTCCCATCAGATGGTTCGAGGTTGGAGAAGCATAATTGATGGGGCCGGACCTCGTGCATCAAGCCCTGTATAAAGTCAAGGTTATTAAAGAAAGGTTGAAAACTACTCAATGCCACAAAAAATCCTACTCGGATATGCGTCGTAGAGACTTAGGGTTCAACGAACATGATTGAGTATTTTCTGAAGGTTTCCCCTATGAAAGGTATCATGCGGTTTGGAAAGAAAGAGAATTTGAGTTCGAGGTATATCGGAACATATAGAATTATTCTGAGGATTGGTCAAGTGGCGTACAAGCTCTAGCTGCCACCCAAGATGTCATTGGTAAACCCAATTTTTCATGTCTCCATGTTAAAAAAGGTAGTGGGAGATCCTTCCACCATTGTGTCAGTTGAGACCGTTGAGGTTAATTAAGAATTATCATATGAAGAAGTTCTAGTTGATATTTTTGATAGGTAATTCGAAAGTTGAGAAATAAGGAAATCGCATCCATGAAATTATTATGGCAGAACCAGCAAGTTAAGGAAGCCACTTGGGAAGCCGAGGATGACATGAAGAAGAAGTATCCACATTTGTTTGAATAGTCATGTTATAGCTTTTATGCATTTCATCCATATGAATTCCTATCTTTTGGCCTGATCTTTGTAGAATCGTTCCCCTTTTGATAAAATGATTGCCTATATGGCCTTGGTTGATATTGTACAAGTTGTACTATGTTTGTGAACTATGTTTTTTCGGTTTAGAATGTGTTTCTAGGGTGTTAGAAAATACACTTAACGCTAGAGGGGGGATGAATAGCGTTATAATAAAAATAGCGTAAACTTGCGGAATTTAAAAATTGCAGGAATTAAATAAGTGCAATAAGTAAATAAATAGGAACGAACGCATCGATGTATCCTGGTTCACCACAACCCGTGGCTAGTCCAGTCCCCGAGAGACTCTCTCGAGATTTCCACTAACACTGTTAAGCTAACGGGTGCTCAACAAACCTTTATAAACTGAGGACACAAGCCTCAACAACCTTTGCTCGAAGATACAACACTCCAAGACTTCAACCAAAGGAAACACAAGTTCCTTCTTACAATACAAGGGACTAACACTTCCCTTCAAGTGTATAAAACACTTAGCACTCACTTAAACAAGACTCTCTTAATAGAGTAGATGTGAGTAAACAGATACGCTCAAGAACGCAACAACTTTCGTCAAGAATTTTGGCTCTCAAAACTTATGTAATGAATAGAAAGTGATGAACAATGGAGTATGCAAGCTATAGCAATAATATGATCGGTTGTTGTGTGTAGAAGACTGATTTGAAGCTGTATTAATAGTTGCAAAACCATGCATTACCGTTGCCTAATTCCCAATTAAGAATTGCTGATTTTACTCAGTGACAATCGATTGTAAAAATGCCACAATTGATTGTTTGCCAATCGTTCCAAAAATCATTCCCAGATTTTACGCTTAACAATCGATTATCTAAGATCAATAATCGATTACTGGCAACGTTCAAAAAATCATTTCCAGATTTTACTTAGAACAATCGATTGTCAGAAATCTACAATCGATTACTTGGCAACGTTCAAAAAATCATTTTCAAATTTTACTTAAAACAATCGATTGTCAGAAATCTACAATCGATTACTTGGCAACATTCAAAAAATCTTTTTCAGATTTTATTTAAAACAATCGATTATTAGAAATCTATAATCGATTACCTGACGGTTTTTGAAAATATTTTGGCAACGGTCAATTACACAATCAATTATGCTATGAGAACAATCGATTATATATCAGTCTTTGAAAAATCAATTAGACACTGCCTTAATGCACTCGATTGTCAAAGGTACACAATCGATTATTTTATGACTTTGAAAATGTCTGATAGACACTGCCTCAACACAATCGATTGTCATAAGTTCACAATCGATTATTCTGTAGCTTTGAAAAACTTTGATGTACACTGCCTCAACACAATCGATTGTCATAAGGTTCACAATCGATTGTCATAAGGTTTGAAAAATCTGATGCACACTGCCTTAACACAATCGATTGTCATAAGTTCACAATCGATTGTCATGCAGCTGACTTAACATAATCGATTATCATAAGTACACAATCGATTATCTTAGTCCAGATTTTAGAGGCATGCTTAAAAATCATTTTGACTAAAGTAAATATGCATGATTTAAAATCATTTTGCTTTAAATTAAATATGCATGATTTGATAAAAATGTTTTTACGAGAGAAGCCAAGTCTTGAGTCAAGTTATTGGATCAAGATCACAATTAAGGAACGACTCATGTATAACTTTATATCTTTGCTTGATCTTGGTCTTGTGCTTGAGTCTCGTTATATATCAATTGCGCGCTTGTGCTTGGACCTCGTCATATGTCCATTGCGCATAGTTTGTCATTCATCAAAACCTACAAATATGAACACACGTTTTAGTATAGTGCCTTGAGAACGTGTTTCAACAATTTCCCCCTTTTTGATAATGGCAAACTTTAGTCGGGATATTCATATTTGATAATTCATAATGACGATTCAAGACAAGTAAAGATATGCAACAATATGCAACAAGTCTCTAGATGTGCAATTAGTTCCCCCTCAACATATGAATTCCTCCTCAATTTATGCCAATAAAAAAATTAGTGCATATCCCTTATTCTTCCCCCTTTTGCCATTAGCAAAAAAATAGAATGAATAAGTAAATAACTTGTTTATTTATTAAACAAAAATATGAGTACAACAAAAGAAGACAATAAAACATAGAACAATAAACTAAAGAAATTATTCATTATCGTCATTTCCCGCCTCGTCATCCGGCACTGCTTCATAAGGGACAAGTCCAACATATGGATAATGAACATGGTCAAAATATCCATGGACCTCATATGTCAATTGATTGACAGAGGTGGTCAAAGAAGCAATTTGGTCGGAAATAGATTGAAGAGTAGGTTCTTGAGGCTGACGCGATTGACGAGTTGGAGGAGCAGGAGCTGCATGTTCGCTGTCATGGGGAAAGGAGGATTCGGAAATTTTCCATTTCTTGGTGCTCTTTTTGAGCGGGCCGATAGAGGTGTTGAACCCGGAGGCTTCAAGAAAATTCATTATGACAAGGGCATAGGGAAGTGGTCTATCGTCGCCAATAGCATCAAGCATGTGAATCTTGACGAACTTACACCAATTGATGTGAGCTCCGGTTATAATGGCATGCATGAGCTTTGCGTCCTCTTGGGAGAGAGTGGTATGGTTATGTTTGCGAGGCTTGAGGACTCGGGTTATGAAATAGAAAATCAAACGATATTCGGGGAGCATTCCCGTAATGGTAGGACGTCGAGTAGATAGATTAGGATCATAAGCTCCAAGTCCTATTTGGTTTAGGAGAATTTTCTCATCAAATAAGGCGCCGACTTCTCTAATGTTGCGAGAAATGTTTTCCCCACTTCGAGGAAGATGAGCAATAGAATGCAAGTTTTCATTGGATAAAAGAATTTGAACGCCATTAATGTTTGACACAAGCTCACCATCGTCGTCCTCATGAAGATTTGAGTAGAACGCTTGAATCAATGGAGGATTAATATAAGGATAGGTAAGATATAAGAAGTCAAGAAGTTGACATTCCTTAAGTATGTTTGCAGCGGGGGCGCATGATTCAAGATATTTACTTGTGGAAAAGCGAGGAGGAAGGATGTCACGCATTTCGAATTTTGTTAAGAATCTAGTTAACTCGGTTTCAGAATTGAATTGTAAAATAGACCCATCTTGGTAAGGGAAATTTGGAAGAGGAGGAGCAGCTGAAGAAGATGCACCATGTCTACCTGAACGGGAACGTTTAGTGTGTCTGCCTGACATTTTGAATAAGTAGAAATGGCCTTTGTAAGAAGCTTGAAAGATTTTTGAAATTTTGGGAGCTAAGATTCATGCTTGAGTGAAGAAATTGAAGGCATATGGTACCTATTTATAATGAGGAAGATGGCATTTCATTTATGGTGAAAATCTGCAGAAATTTATGAGCTAAAAACGATCAGAAACGGTAAGAAAAATTTTCACTGACCGTTACACAATCGATTGTGGAATTGAAACAATCGATTGTCATGGAGTTTTGACTTGAACTCGAAACTGACAAAAATTGATTGTGGGAATCTGGCAGGACCCAAACGGTAACAAACATTTGAATTACTGACAAAAAATAATCGATTGTTGAATTATGGTAATCGATTGTTGTGACACAGTGTGCACAGTGATTTTCTGACTCGGAAAACAATCGATTATATTTTTGAAACAATCGATTGTTTTAGGAAAGCAGTACTGAATGGCCTAGACGGTAATCGATTATACAGAAAAAAAATCGATTATATAAAAAAAACTGCATAATAAGCATAAATGTAAATAGTCGATTAGTGATACTTGCTAATCGATTGTCCGCACAGTAAACATGAGACATAAGAAAAAATAATCGATTATTTGTTGTAACAATCGATTGTTCTGTGCCATTGCTTTATAATTCCCCCTACCTTTAGGGCGATACCTGCAAAAGAAAATTAGACGTCTCCGACGCTCAAGTTAGTAATTTGTAAAGAAATAATGACTTAGATCAATGTGGCCAAGTGAGAACGTGATCTCTTCAGAAGTGTGTCCTAAGGTGTTCTTAAGAGTGTTTCGGGTACTTACCTTTTCTCCAACGTCGCCAATTACCTGTTCGAGAGGGTGATCTTTGATTGTCCTCCATTCGTTAGGCATTTTCGTTTCTTTCTCCAATTGTGCGCTTCCTCCGATAATTGTTCCAAGATTTCATCTTGAATTTCCTTAGAAGTTTCTTCTTGTACTTTGTCTTGAGGACTTATTGAGTTTAAGATACCTGCAGGATCAAAACCAGAATCCTTTCTCGCCAAGCGAGCATTATTTTCGGAAAACACAATATGAGGGGATTCCTCCACAGTTTTGGTTCTGTTATTGAATACCCTATATGCTTTGCTACGTGAGGAATAACCAATAAAAAATCCTTCATCGGATTTGGCATCAAACTTTCCCAAATTGTCTTTTCCATTGTTATGAATAAAGCATTTACAACCGACTACTCTAAAATGGGAGATATTTGGTTTCCTTCCCTTATGGAGTTCATAGGGAGTTTTCATGAGTATTGGCCTTATGACTACTCTATTTAGAACGTACCATGCGGTACTCACGGCATCCGCCCAAAAATGTTTGGGAATCTTAGCCTCATCGAGCATGGTTCTACCCATCTCTTCGAGACACCTATTTTTCCTTTCCACCACCCCATTTTGTTGTGGTGTTCGTGGAGCGGAGAAGGTGTGCTCGATACCGAGTTCGTCACAAAAGTCCGCAAAGAGATTGTGATCAAACTCTCCCCCATGATCACTTCTTATTGAAGTGACGGTTGTGTCCTTTTCGTTTTGAACACGTTTAAGAAAATATTTGAAATTATGAAAAGCTTCACTTTTATGAGCAAGAAATAGAGTCCATGTAAATCTAGAATAATCATCATCAATAGCAAAAGCATAACGATTTCTACCAAGACTTTCAATGCGAGATGGTCCAAATAAGTCCATGTGAAGTAATTGCAAAGGTCTAGTAGTTGAAACAATATTTTTCGATTTAAAAGATGCTTTTGTTTGCTTCCCTTTTTGACAAGAATCACAAATAGAGTCTTTTTCAAATTTCAAGTTTGGAAGACCAATAACTAAATTTTGTGAAACCAATTTGTTCAAAAGATGCATGTTGATGTGAGCTACTCTACGATGCCATAACCATGTATCATCCTCTTTACTCATAAGACAATTCACATTCAGGTGAAGAATTTGCAAGATCAACCGTATAGATGTTATCCATTCTAAAACCTCGAAGGATAATTTTAAAATCGCTACGGCGAAAAACTAAGCATTCATCCGAATCAAATAAAACAAGATTTCCCTTGTCACATAATTGACTTATGCTCAAGAGATTATGTTTTAGACCCTTAACTAGCAATATATGCTTAATGGAAGAGGAGTCATCCTTACCGACCGATCTAATGCCGATAATTTTTCCTTTGTTGTTATCACCAAAAATAACGCTTTCTCCTTCCTTGTGTTCTAGTTGAAGGAACTTGGATTCGTCTCCAGTCATGTGCTTGGAGCATCCACTATCAAGGTACCAAAGTACACTTGACCCCTTCAAACACACCTACAAAACAGATTAATGAGTTTTAGGTACCCATGCCATTTTGGGTCCTTGGGGGTTAGGCAAATCATAGTGATATGATTGAGTGTTATGTCTATGTCGTGTAAAACAAGCAGGAGCAATATGTCCAATTCGTCTACAATAATGACAAACAACATTAGGATTATGCATTCGTCTAGGTTGATAGTAATTGGACGGACGAAAATCATTTACTCTATTCTTGACAATATGACTATTGCGCAATTCATGAAAATCATTTCTCCTACTATTTGTTCTAGGATATACAGCATTTCTAGGATAGTTGTTTCTAGGTTGAAAGCCATTTCTAGGTGTTCTACAAGGTTCAAAATTCCTTCTAGTGTTTGGCCTAGAGTATGCATTATTTCTAGAATGATTATTTCTAGGTTGCGATTGTTGAAAGCCATTTCTAGGTTTGTTATATCTAGGATGAGCGTTTGTTTTATTTATCCTAGGTTGAGCTTTAGGTTGTTGGGGGTTGGCTTCAACCTTTTCTTTAGGCTCATTCTCAAAGCCTATGCCATGCTTGGTCGACTTCAAATTAAAAAGAACTTCATTCAAATTTTTATGAGAAGAATTAAACTTATCTAGGGTGCCCTTAAGTCTTTCTACCTCATTTTTGAGATGCATGCAAGAAGTACAATTTTTACTAGAGCTCTCAGGTTTGTCGGCGCTTCTCTTGCCGAAAATTTTGTTTTCTTCTTTCAACTTCTCATTTTCCAAAATCAGTTTTTCCAAAACCTTTTCTTTCAAAGAGAGTTGTTTTTCAAAATCTTTTCTTTTAAAGAAGCATTTTCTTTTATGCTTTTAACAGTTTTGGAAGCTTTAATAAATTCACTACACAACTCATCAAAAGCATTTTGCATTTTCTCAAGAGAATAGAAATTTTTGGAAGAAATTTGACATACCTCTTCTTGATTGTTTTCGTGAGCCATGAGACAAAGATTTGCGGCTTCGTCTTCTTCTTCCTCACTCGACTCGTCACCGGAGTCGCCTCCCCAAGATATGTATGCTCGTTGTTTCTTGAAGGGTTTCTTCTCCTTTTTGGCATTTGGACAATTTGATTTAATGTGCCCGGTTTCTCCGCACTCATAGCACTTTATTTGATCTCCTTGCTTTTTGCCCTTTCGTTCATACTCTTTTCGCATGAACTTTTGAAATCTCTTAATAACGAGTCCGAACTCGTTGTCTCCGTCCTCATCATTTTGAGGTTGGCTTGTGCTTGCCTTGAGAGCGATCTTTTGTTTCCTTTGATCATCAACAAGAGGGTTAAATATAGTAGATTCATAAGTTTTAAGATTACCTCTTAATCTGTCGATGGTGACATTTGAAACGCCAATAGATTCTTGAATCGCGTCGGCCTTGGATCGCCATGCCGGAGTGAGACTTCGGAGAATTTTTCGGACAAGTTCCTTATCCGTGAAGGTCTTCTTCAGAGCATGTAAATCATTAACGATTTTTGAAAATCGTTCAAACATCTCATCGACCTTTTCGCCTTTCTTCATGTGAAACAATTCATATGCATGGGTTAGGAAATCAATTTTAGCTTCCCTTACCTGGTCCGTACCTTCGTACGTAATTTCCAGCTTGTCCCACATTTGCTTCGCCGTTGTGCAACATGATATTTTCCTGTAATCATCAGCATTTACAGCACAATATAATAAATTAATGGCTTTAGCGTTGTTTTGCACCTTTCGGATATCATCCGCATCGTATTCATCTTCGGACTTTGGAACATCTTTATTTTCAGCCTTTTTGGTTGGAATTTGTTCTCCCTTCATTATAACCTTCCAAAGATGAAAACTATTTGATTGAACAAATATTCTCATCCTCTCCTTCCAGTACGTATAGTTTGTACCGTCGAATAAGGGTGGTCGGGTGGAGCATTGTCCTTCACCTATTCCTGCAAAAGAATCACGAGTACAAGCCATGGATTGTTTCTCTCAAACGGTTAAGTCTTCAGAGAGTTGGACTCTGATACCAATTGTTAGAAAATACACTTAACGCTAGAGGGGGGGGGTGAATAGCGTTATAATAAAAATAGCGTAAACTTGCGGAATTTAAAAATTGCAGGAATTAAATACGTGCGATAAGTAAATAAATAGGAACGAACGCACCGATTTATCCTGGTTCACCACAACCCGTGGCTAGTCCAGTCCCCGAGAGACTCTCTCGAGATTTCCACTAACACTGTTAAGCTTACGGGTGCTCAACAAACCTTTACAAACCGAGGACACAAGCCTCAACAACCTTTGCTCGAAGATACAACACTCCAAGACTTCAACCAAAGGAAACACAAGTTCCTTCTTGCAATACAAGGGACTAACACTTCCCTTCAAGTGTATAAAACACTTAGCACTCACTTAAACAAGACTCTCTTAATAGAGTAGATGTGAGTAAACAGATACGCTCAAGAACGCAACAACTTTCGTCAAGAATTTTGGCTCTCAAAACTTATGTAATGAATAGAAAGTGATGAACAATAGAGTATGCAAGCTATAGCAATAATATGATCGGTTGTTGTGTTTAGAAGACTGATTTGAAGCTGTATTTATAGTTGCAAAACCATGCATTACCGTGGCCTAACTGCCAATTAAGAATTATTGATTTTACTCAGTGACAATCGTTGTCAAAATGCCACAATCGATTGTTTGCCAATCATCCAAAAATCATTCCCAGATTTTACGCTTAACAATCGATTATCTAAGATCAATAATCGATTACTGGCAACGTTCAAAAAATCATTTCCAGATTTTACTTAAAACCATCGATTGTCAGAAATCTACAATCGATTACTTGGCAACGTTCAAAAAATCATTTCCAGATTTTACTTAAAACAATCCATTGTCAGAAATCTACAATCCATTACTTGGCAACGTTCAAAAAATCTTTTTCAGATTTTATTTAAAACAATCGATTATTAGAAATCTATAATCGATTACCTGACGGTTTTTGAAAATATTTTGGCAACGGTTAATTACACAATCGATTATGCTATGAGAACAATCGATTATATATCAGTCTTTGAAAAATCAATTAGACACTGGCTTAATGCACTCGATTGTCAAATGTACACAATCGATTATTTTATGACTTTGAAAATGTCTGATAGACACTGCCTCAACACAATCGATTGTCATAAGTTCACAATCGATTATTTTGTAGCTTTGAAAAACTTTGATGTACACTGCCTCAACACAATCGATTGTCATAAGGTTTGAAAAATCTGATGCACACTGCCTTAACACAATCGATTGTCATAAGTTCACAATCGATTGTCATGCAGCTGACTTAACATAATCGATTATCATAAGTACACAATCGATTATCTTAGTCCAGATTTTAGAGGCATGTTTAAAAATCATTTTGACTAAAGTAAATATGCATGATTTAAAATCATTTTGCTTTAAATTAAATATGCATGATTTGATAAAAATGTTTTTACGAGAGAAGCCAAGTCTTGAGTCAAGTTATTGGATCAAGATCACAATTAAAGAACGACTCATGTATAACTTTATATCTTTGCTTGATCTTGGTCTTGTGCTTGAATCTCGTTATATATCAATTGCGCGCTTGTGCTTGGACCTCGTCATATGTCCATTGCGCTTAGTTTGTCATTCATTAATACCCTCAAATATGAACACACATTTTAGTATAGTGCCTTGAGAACGTGTTTCAACATAGGGCTCTCTAGCAGGTGGATATGCCTAAATACACAGGGAACTCTGCAAACTTTATGAAATTCAGGGACTTATCTAAATTTAGCGGCTGACAATATGTTTCAGGTTATAGAGAGCAGAAGATTGCACTAAGACTGTAAGGAAGTGAACCTTGATGCTCATTCGAGGACGAATGAGCATAAGTAGGGGAGGATGTAAATCTCCGTGAAAATTTCCACTCAAAACCTGAATCTTATAGTGCCTAGCTAGGGCCAGGTTTTAGAAACACCAAAAATTTCATCGCAGCGAGAAATACCTTAAAGCTGATCTATGCATTTAAATTAAAGGATCAAAGTTTTCCAAGAAAGTGAAAATATGCGGTCTAGAATGCTTTTGCATATCAGGTATGTAGACCGCATTTTTATCGTAGAGTAATTTAGTGTGTCAGCTAATTTGAGGTTTAAAATGCGGTCTGTTATGCGATAACATAACCGATATGCAGATCACATAGTCATCTCATAATTCCGTTTTTATTTTGTGAAGGTTAGTTTTGCAGTGCATTATGCAACCGCAGAACGGGTATGCGTACCGCATTCTCGTCACATACCTAAGAAAAATGTCAAGATTTTTGGAGCGTTTCTGCGGTCTAATCTGTGGCCCGCATTTCCACTTTGCGTTCGCAAATGCGATCGCATATCCGACTCGGGGCTCAAATTTTCTAATTTTTTCCACGACCCTCCTATCGTTATATTCGGTGTTATAGTTCATTTTGAGCATTTTTTTAGCATTTCTAGAGAGAGAGAGAGGGAATCTTCGAGAGGGAAAGTTCTTCCTATCAAATTACTCTAAAGAATCTTGCTAAATCCTTGAATATAATCAAGTGAAGACATCTAATCTTCATCCCAAAAGGTAGGACTCCATCATCTCAGTTCTTATTTCTACACTTAGCTATAAGGGGGTCAATAATGAGGAAATTCATGGATATAAGAATTGATTTCTTGCATTCATATCAAAACATAGGATATTAAGAAATAGTAAACTAAAGTGGAAACAATTGGAGTATAAAATGATATAAATCTGTCTAAAAAAGGGGCCTAAGATCATAATGCACCTCCAGTGTTTGATATAATGCTTGAACCAAGCTAGAATCACAGCCTCATCTCTGATTCTCGGTTTAACTTGTAAATTATGTATCATAGATTGAAGCGATAAGAATTGCAGATATTTTTTAAGAATAAGGAAAGCTATATTGAGGTATGTATGGCTAAAACATCTCTTTTTTATTCAGAATTGAGCTACGTTGGCGTTACAAAGTGTGGTAACATTTGAATTGGTTACTATACTAGTTGTTATTGTGCATTATTTGAGTTGCAATTATATACACGTATACATGAAGAATGTACCTCAATGTGAGTAATGTTCCATTCCCGATACTTAATAATGTGGGAAGAATACAATTTTGTGATTAAATGCTTAGGCTATTAGCCAAGATTGAAACTGAGAATCTATCCATGCTAGTTATGTGTTCACTTACCTGTGATTGTAACTTGAATTACTCTTGTATATACCTATGACCACCACATGTAAGATGAATATTTAAAAGAGAAAACAATGTGATAATGATGGCCCTTAGAGCCAACAAATTTATGTAATATATGTGAAATAAGCGTTCAGATGTGATGACTAACTAGAAAGGAACAACGCCTAGGTAAGGTTGCCTAGCCGATCGGGTCGTGATCGGACACCATGCCACACACAAGGTGATCATGTTCTTATGTTGAATCCCAAATAATGGGAAATTAAATAGTGATTGAGATATATGCCTCCAGTGAGGAAACCTAGCCGGTCGGGTCGTGAGCGAACTCCGCTCAATATAGCGGTGGTATTGAGAACAGTGATGAGCAAACAAAAGAAAGGCCTTAGACTGAGTTATGGAGATTATGTGAAAAATTATGAGATTTGCATACCTCATTTACCTATAAAAATTGCTTATACTTGCTTTATAGTTATTTCTTGTAAAATGGTGTTTAATTATACATACTAGTACTATTCCATGGTACTAATGCCCCTTTTTCCGGGGAGCTACATTTTTAAATGAATGTAGGTGGCTCCATAGTGGATAGTGCCGATCGTGTGCAGCGGAGAGTCCTCCTTCACTAGTGTTGGTGAGTCCCTTCTCCTCCAAGGGGTTTATATCGTGTACCTTTTTTATTATGTATGTCCACTTTTGAGGTATAGCCGGGGCCTTGTTGCCAGCAGTATTAAGCTTATCTTTTTGTATGCTTAGAGGCTCCATATATACATGTGTGGGTTATGTTCGTGTATTTGGGGAGTCCAGTAACGATGTCATAATTCTGCACTCGGGCTATCTACTAATAGTAACATTACTACAACCTTTGAAGCTAACCTATATACGGTCTAGTGTGAAATGAAGTAAAGATATCTTTCCTTGTCTAAACAAATGAAAGCAAGGGGTCCGTATTCATATTATGTCGGGTAGGAAGTGTTGGATAAGGCTTGCTCATTTGGGTTTACTCGACTAAGCATTGGTCATGCCTCCCCAGGCTGGGGCGTGACACAGGTGCAACACTATCCGAGGGATGAGAGTTTTGGCCTGGGTCCTCCAAAGAGGGATTAGGTTCCTTATGAGATATCCCAGTAATGTATACTGCTACATTTGCTTCAATAGCCAGAAGGGCCCCTTCAACCCATACGTTTTGTGACTCTTATCTATGAGAAACAACTTCAGGCAATAATCCACCCGCGGATAGTGACCCCTCTTTTATAGAAAAGGGGATGCCTAAACTTAGTACAAAATATTTTGACATGACAAAATGGACGAGACGTGATAGATCGTTAGCTTGATGTTGTGTGAGGGCTGGCTTCAAGCCGCTCAAATAGGGTTGGTTGACCTGAAGTGCATTCCTTATGGGATTCTTGCATTCATTGGCCTTTAGTAGATATTTATCCTTGGTAAAGTATCATCGGGTTTCGTGGGAGGCGACTGACCCAAGATCCAGTGCTTCCGTTGTCACTCTCCGAAGTATCACGTAGGGGTAAAATTGGTTCCCTAGTTTTCACCGCACACAGTTCTCATAGTTTACATCAGGGCCACTCATCTCTCAGTGCCCCTCCAGCTCGGAGTTTGACTCATGCACCATTAGTTCAGGGATCATCTATGCCTTGTTCATCTAGTGGGTATTCTGGTGGTTCGGGCTCACTTCAATCCCCATCGCCATTTTTTGGAAGAGGTTTCTTTGAGTGTGGAGATTTTGTTCATATTAATAGATTATGTCCCTGCCTTGCGGGAGGTTCTTCCTAGTAGAGTAGTCAGCCTTTAATTTCACCACCAGTTACTTCTCCGTCTGCCCACTCATCTCAAGGTGGAAATCAATCATCTTGGGTTGCCCTAGAGGTTGAGGCTGATTAGGAGGCGATCAGAACAATTTATATGCACTCCCTACTAGGCTAGATACTATTGCTTCAGATGTTGTGATCACAAGGATAAACTCTTTTTGCCACATTGATGCCTCTATATTATTTGATCCATGTTCTACTTTTTCATATATATCGTTGTATTTTTCTCGTTATTTCGATATGCCCCGCGAATCTCTTATTTCATCTATTGATGTATCTACTCATTTGGGCAATTCTATTGTTATGCACCATGTATATAGTTCTTGTGTGGTGACTATTGGGGGTTTGGAAACTTGATTATATCTTCTGTTGCTCAGTATGGTCGATTTTGATGTGATATTGGTTATGGATTGGTTTTCTTCATGTCATGTTCTTCTAGATTGTCTAGCAAAGACCGTGACGCTGGCGATGCTAGGGCTGCCACAGATTAAGCGGTGAGGTATTTAGGGTTATGTTCCCAGTAGAGTAATTTCATACTTTAAAGCCCAGCAGATGGTTAGGAAGGGTTGTCTTTCTTACTTGGCCTTTGTGAGGGATGTTGGTGCAGAGACCCCTACTATTGATTCTGTCCTTATGGTAAGTGATTATTCGGATGTATTTCCTGAAAACTTGCTTGGCATGCCACTGGATAGGGATATTGACTTCAGTATTTTTTTGATGTCGGGTACTTTACCCATTTCTATTTGTACGTACCATATGGTACCGACTGAGTTGAAATAGTTAAAGGCGTAGCTTTAGGAACTCCTCGAGAAGAGGTTTATTAGGTCTAGTGTGTCGCCTTAGGGACTCCTTTCTTGTTTGTGAAGAAGAAGGATGGCACAATAAGGATGCACATTGATTACAATACAGCTAAACAAAGACACAATTAAGAACAAGTATCCTTTGCCGTGCATTTATGATTTATTTGACTTGTTCTAGGGAGCGAGGTGTTCTCAAATAATGATCTCAAGTCAGGGTATCACCAACTGATGATTAGGGACTTGAACATTCTTAAGACAATTGTTTGGACTTGATACAGTCATTATTAGTTTCTTGTTATGTCTTTTGGGTTAACTAATGCCCTATAAATGTTCATGCATTTAAGAGCAATGTGTTCCATCCTTATCTCGACTTGTTCATGATTTTATTCATTGATTATATCCTGGTGTACTCTCACACGCAGGAAGAGCATGGCCAACATTTGTAGATTACATGACAACGGCTGGGAGAGGAGAAATTTTATGCTAAGTTCTCCAAGTGTGATTTTTTGCTCCTTTCGCTGGTCTTATTGGGGCCCGTGGTGTCCAGTGAGGCTATTCAGGTTGATCCAAAGAAGATAAAGGTGGTCTAGATTTGGCCCAAGCCGTCCTCAACCACGTAAATTGTAGCTTTCTATGTTTAACGGGATATTACCATGGATTTGTGCAGGGTTGCTCTTATTTTGTGTCTCCCCCGACCAAATTGACCTAATGGGGTGCACCTTTCAGGTTGTCGGATGAGTGTGAGGCGAGGTTTCAAAATCTCAAGACAGCGTTGACCACATCTCTAGTGTTAGTGTTGCCGTCAGCTTCAGGTTTGTAAGCGGTACATTGTGTTGCTTCTCGGGTCGCTATCAGATGTGTGTTTATGTAGGAGGGTAGAGTGATTACTTATACTTCTCACTAGTTGAATCCCTATAAGAAGAACTATCATATCTTGTGAGCTGTTTACTGATCATTGTAGCCTCCAACTCTTTCTAAATAGAAGGATCTCAATTTGAGGTAACGAAGATTGTTAGAGTTGCTTAAGAACTATGATATTACTATTCTGTATCTTCGGGAAAAGGACAATGTTGTGACCGATGCCTTGATTTGGAAGGTAGTGAGTATGAGGCAGTCTTTCAATCATTCCTATTGGTGGAAGACCTATTGCCGTTAATGTTCATGCATTGTCTAATCGGTTGGTGTGGTTGGATATTTCAAAACCCAGTCATGTCATAGGTTGTGTGATTTCTCGATCTTCATTGCTTTATCATATTCGAGAGCGCCAGTATGATGATCATCGTTTGCTTGTCCTGAAGGACAAAGTCCTTCATGATGATGCCAGAGATATGACTATTGAGGATGACTAGGTACTGAGGATGCCAGGCTTGATATGTGTGCCTAATGTAGATGGGCTTCAGGAGTTGATTGTAGAGGAGGCCCATAACTCACGGTATTCCATCTATCCGGTGCCTCAATGATGTACCAAGATTTGAGACAACATTATTGGCGCAGGAGAACGAAGAAAGTTATAGTGGGAATGGTAGCTCGATATCTCAATTGTCAGCCTGTGAAATCTTAGCATTATAGACCGGGTGCTTGCTTTAGCATATTGGGATTCCAGAGTGGAAGTGGAAGTGAATCACCATGGATTTCTTAGTACGCCTCCTACAGAATTGAGGAAGTTCAATGCCATTTGGGTGATTGTGGACCGGTTAACCAAGTTCGCGCACTTAATTACTATGTGTACTACTTATTCTTTAGACGGTTGGTAGAGATTTAAATCAGAGAGATTGTTAGCCTTCATGGAGTGCCATTTTCCATCATTTCAGATAGAGGCACACAATATACATCGCATTTTTGGAGGGTCGTACAGCGAGAGTTAGGAACTCAGGTGGAGTTGAGCACAATGTTTCTTCCTCAGATGGACGGGTAGTCCGAGCGCACAATTTATATTTTGGAGGACATATTACGTGCGTGTATTATTGACTTTTGTGGTTCATGGGACTAGTTTTTACCGCTAGCCGAGGCTGCCTAAAACGCTAGTTATCAGTCAATTATTCAGATGGATCCATATGAGGCTTTATATGGGAGATAGTATAGAACTCAATAGGTTGGTTGGAGCTGGGAGAGGCTAGACTTTTAGGTATAGGCTTAGTGAGAGATTCCTTAAACAAGGTTAACATGATTCAAAAGTGGCTTTACCCATGAAGGGTGTTATAACTTTGGGAAGAAGGGTAAATCTTGGCTCATTGGGCCTTTTGAGGTGCATAGAGGATTGGGAATGTGGCTTATCTTGCTTTCCCACCTAGCTTATCGGGGGAGCATCTGGTGTTTTATGTTTGCATGCTGCAAAAGTAAATAGCCAATCTGTCGCATGTCTTTGATTTCAGCACAGTTCGATTAGATGGTTATTTGACTTATGGCGTGGAGCCACAGGCTATTTTAGAGCGCCAGGTTTGCAAGTTGAGATTCAATGATATAGCTTATGTGAAAGTACAGTAAAGAGGTTAGTACGTGGAAGATGATACTTGGGAGAAAGAGTGAGAGATGCAGAGCAGATATCCATACCTATTTAAGGCTTCAGGTATGATTTTAGACTCGTTCAAGGACGAATGAGTTTTTCTAGAGAGGGAGGATGTAAACACTCCGCCAGTTGTTTCATGAGTCGCAGCCTTATTTTCCCCTATTTTTATTTTCTTCTATGTTCTTTAGCTGCGTTTTATCTAATCATGTTAGTTGATTCGGGTCAGGAGTGGTCTTGGAGTTGATGAGACCCTTAGCCCCCCTATTTAGAAGCTTAAATTTGGAAAAGTCAACCAAATGTTGATTTATGTATAGACCACCTCGGAATGGAATTTCGAGAGTTAGAGTAGCTTCCTAGTGTTAATTGTGACTTGTGTGAAAATTTTAGAATATTCGGACAAGGTTTGATTGGTTTGGAATTTATGAGTTTGGATTCTTAGGCTTCAATCTAAGATTTGATTCGATGTTTGGTGTAATTTTGAGTAATTCATAGTTTTGACTAAGTTTCAATGATGTTATGAGATATGTTGGTATGTTTGGTTGGGTTCCCGAGGGCCCCTTGTGTGATTTGAGTAGTTATCGGATAAGTATAGCTGTTGAAAACCATTTACTGGAGTTGCTGATGTTCAGAGGTTGGTTTTTGAAGTTTGAAGGGCGAACCGCGATAGAATCTCGCAGTTAGTGAAGGAATTTCATACGAGATTTAGCATTTTATTTTCATATTTTGACATAGAGAGCTCGGGCTTTGGATGTTTATTGAAAGTCTTTCCAGAAATTCATTGGGGTTTGTGATTCTAACTCGGCTATATCATAGAATCCATCATTTGATTTAAGATTTGGGATGAAAATTTGTAAAATTTGTGGAACTTCATAAAATGAACTTTTTAAGATTTGAAAAGCTAATTCGAAGTTGGAATTGAGTGAAACTGGTATGATTAGTCTCGTAATCGAGTGGGTTGTCAAATTTGTGACTTTGGTAAGATTTCAAGACGTAGGCCAAAGGCCCGCCTTTTGAGTTGACTTTTGACCTTATGATTGGAATTTTCTTATAGGATTTATTTCTTTAGCTCATGTTGATTGTATCAAATTGTTTATGGCTAGATTGAATGCATCCTACGCCTAATTTCAGAGGCAAAAGCATCGCATAGTAGGATTTTTGCTTGGTTGAGGTAAGTAAATCATTGAAACTTGGCTCTAAGGGTTCGAAACATCCAACTACGTGTTATGTCATCAATATTGAAGTGACGTACAATCGAAGTGATGGGCATGCGGGCGTGCACTATGAGAACTGCGACCTGGTTCATTCCATGGCACCGATTTATATTTCTATCTTGTTGGTACCTATGTTTCTTTATGTGATGAAGTAAATGGACAATAAATCAAGCTAGTTATTATGTTAATAGTTTACGTTGATACTTTTGGGACCCTAGTGGTTGTTTCTTACAGCCATCTCATTTATTTCGTTGATATTCTATACTCAGTCATGTTCATGCATTTCATATCACATATCAATCTCAACTGTTATGTATTTTCACATCATATCATTGTTCTAGGCTAGTTTATGGCACTGTGAGCCTCTAGGAGAGATTGGACAGTGATGATTGGGTGAGGTCGAGAGCGTGATTATGAGTGACAGTTATGGGGCTGGCGACACACCACAATAGATTATTGATATCTGCCTTCGTTGGCTTGTGACAACTCTTGGGCCGAAGGAGCCCCTCTTGAGTCTGTAAGACACCCCTAGTGAGTGTGGTTGGTTATATTTAGGGATGGATCTTCCATTGGTCTACAGATGGATATTCTCTTTGAAGCTGGAGTGGACTGTTCGTTGGTACTGGAGACTGATGGTCTATGATGTGTATGTATTCCAGGATGGATCTTCTCTGGGTCTTGTGAGCCATATACAGTACCAAGTGGTTATGAGGTTGTTATTATCATTATTATTTGATGATGAATCTTCTCCATAGGCTTGATTAGCCTTTCATAGTAATGAGTGACTGCTGTCATAAATGTATATATTCCAGGAAGGATCTTCTCTAAGACATATGAGGCATATAAAGTACTGAGTGGATGAGCATTGAGATTGTGGGTACATGAGGCACTCAGCATGGTACATTTCATACTGCATGTGCATTTGCATGTAGATGTAGTAGAGTTACACCTCTTTACAATGTTCATACCTATTTTACTTTACCAGCATGAGATGTCTAATTAATTAAAAGCATGCCTTTGTTTCTGTATGATATTTCTATTTATCTTTTGATGAGGTTGAGTTCATCACTACCTTTCAATCCAAGATTGGACTTGTTACTTACTAAGTTGGGGTACGCACGTTACCCCCTGCATCTTGTGTGCAGATCCAACTATCTTTGGTCTCAGCGGCATCCTTGATTGAGGTTGCAGGCAGTTGAGTTTTTGAGGTATCTGCATGGCATTCGGAGTCCTTGGCTCTCCTTCTCATTTTCCAGTTGTATTTTTGTTGTTTGTTTAGACACTTTAATAAACTATGTGTTTACCTTAGACGCTTATGTACCCCGTGACAGCGCGATTTTGGGATGGTTGTATTTTAATATGAAAATTTCTTATATGTCTTAAATTATGTACCTAAAAATGATGAAAGTTTCCACAAATGATTTTCAATATTAATATTATGATATTGGATTGTGTTGGGTTGAGGCTGGCCTAGTTCCACGATAGGTGCCATCACGATAGGAGGAGTTTTGGCTCGTGAAAATAAATCCATCCTTATTCCTCATGTTGTGGCATGCAACCTGATCCCATCAGACAATATCAACATCAAAATAATAAATATAATATGTTGCGGCGCATAACCCGATCCTGCCAGACAATATTAATATCATAATAATGTATATAATATGCTATGGCATGCAACCTGATCCCACCAGACAATATCAATTAACCCTTATTCCTCCTCAAAATATCACCTTATTCCTCATGTTGCGCCGTGCAAGACGATCCTACTAGACATTATCAGTTCACCCTTATTTCTCCTAAATTTATAACTTTTATTCCTTCTGTTGCGGCGTGCAATCTGATCTACCATACATAATTTCAGTCAGCAATTACAAATCCACAACTGAATTATAAGAATTTCTACCACCAAGAATATGAGTAACGACAACAAGGGAATCACATAAAAGTTAAAGGAATACAACAACCTTTACAAAAGCAACAAGACACATATGACATGTGGTAACTATAGGTAACCACAATAATTTGGACATGTAGCATATTTGCACAATGTCATAGAAGAAGTGACAATTTAGAAGTATCAGAACAATAAGGAAGGCAATTGCTTTAATTAAGTCAAATAGGGGCCAAATAACAAGTAAGAGGCAAAGAAAAGCTAACAACATCGTATAGAGCATGTAGAGGTGAAACTACCAAATAGAAAATCCAATCATATTTGAACACTTCCCACTTAATGAACATAAGGACCTAATAGCCCTAAAAGGAAAATTTCCCTCAATGAGAATAAAATGGGAAGTTAGCATAAAAACTCAAATCCAAATAGGTAGTAAGGTTAGGCAAGATACTTAGTTCAAAGAAGAAAAAGTGATACTCAACAATGAACTACTCGGGTAAAAAGACCTCCTGACGATCCAAATCTAACAAAAATAACTTCAAAGCATGAATAAAACACATACGGAACTAATCCGGATCATAAAGCCTCAATCTTTATCAAATTTAAAAAATTGCTCCAAAAGTTGACCCCCGGACCTCGGACACCGACAAAATATACAAAAATCAAGTACCCATTCCGATACGAGTTCACCGATACAAAAATTAAAAACTTTCATTACCATTTGTCCTTCAATTCATCATTTTAAATTTTTAATAGATTTTACAATTTTCTCCTAATTTTTCCTTGGATGATGAATTTGATGTTAAATCTAAGATATAATCACAAAATATAGTTAGAAATATATTAGATACACTTACCTAATAATTTGGTAAGAAAATCTTCTCTCAAAATTGCCTACTCTTGGACCTAGGGTTCAAAATATGATACAATAAAGCTACGTCCCGAAATAGGAGTCTTAATAACCGCCTCAGGTCTCCCATTTGCGGCATCAGGATTGTGAATGTAACACAAGTATCGCAAATGTAAAGGATGGCCAACGCAGATCAGGTCACAAATGTGATACAAGGCTCGCAAATGCGAGCCCTGAGATGTTCGCAAAAGTGAGATTTTCATCACAAATCTAGAGTTGCTGGTTGCAAATGCGATAAATTTTTTTGCATGTCAAACACCCCTACCACAGCCCAGCATCGCGAAAGCGAGAATGATCTCGCAAATGCAGTCATCGCATTTGCGATGAAATCCTCACAAATTCGAGAACAGAGCCAGCAACATAATTGAACCTTATTCCAACACTCCAAAATGCGTAGGAATCTCACCCGAGCCCTCGAGGCTCCAAACTAAACAGCAACACTAGTCTAAAAACGTAACAGAAAATTGCTTGCGCTATCGAAACACCAAAATAACTTCTAGAATGGCGAATCGGATGCCAAAACATATGAAAAATCACCTTTGACTTCAAGAACTTCTAAAATTGCAACCAAGCCTCTGAACCATATCAAATCAACCCCGAACGACACCAATTTATAGGGAAGTCTCAAATGACAAGATGGAGCTATTCCAACTCTGAAGTTACATCTCGATCCGGATATTATAAAAGTCAACTATTTGTCAAACTTCTCGGTTTTCCAAATTTTAACTTTTCCAGCTTTGGTCAAAATGCCTCAAAATACCGTACTTGCCTCCAAATCTTAATCCAAACGCATGCCTAAGTCAAAAATCATCATACAAAGCTTCTTACATCATTCAAAACTCATTTCGGAGCCGCTTATTCAAAAGTCAAATTCCGATCAAATTCTCACTACTTAAGCTTCCAAAGCTTGATTTCTTCATTCAATTTGACTTCGGAACATCTGGAAATTGAATCCAACCATACATGCAAGTCGATACACACAATATGAATCTGCTCGTGGACTCTAGCCACCAAACCGAATGCAATTTCTCAAAACGACTAGTCGGGTCGTTATATGTCTCCTCTTCTCTTTCTTCAAAACTTTGCACGAATATTCTTACATGATGTTTGCCCTCAAATTTTTTTTCTTATTTGATTTCTCTAGATTAATATAACACGCAATGCATAATAATAAAAAGTTACAACACATAAAAAAGTTACAAAGTTTAAGACATGCCACCTATAGCACAATTGTAGTTTATATCCTCATCTCAAATAAACTCATCGTCACCAATTTCATCTTGTGTAGAAAAATTATCTAATTTTATTTTACGCTCATCTATTTGGTGAGTATCAGGAAGTTTTTGCACCACAAACGTGTATCCCATTTGTTTCAACAAATTGATTAAGACTCGTTGACGATAGGACCGTCAACACATGCAACAAATCGGCGTGATACTTTTGAAGCATCAAAACATGAAATACCGGATGCACTCCTTACAAGCTGGGAGGTAAGGCAAGGTCATAAGCAATCTCTCCAACACAACGCAAAATTTCAAAAGGACCAATAAACATCTTATTCAACTACCCTTTATTCCCAAATCTCATAACGCATTTCATGGGCGAAACCCAAAGCATAACCCGCTTTCCAACCATATAAGAAACATTAGCAATGTTCCAGTCCGCGTATCTCTATGTCTGCAACGGCCTGTACTAAGTGTATCCTGAATGACCTTAAAATTCTCCCAAGCATCCTGAACCAAGTATCTGCCAAATAATCTAGCCTCACCTGGCTCAAAACAACCCACCGGGGACTACACTATCTACCAAATAAAGCCTCGTACAGTGCCATCTAAATGCTGGACTTATAGCTATTGTTATAGGCATACTCTAGCAATGGAAAGAACTGAACCCAAGGTCCTATGAACTCAATCATACATGTACAGAGCATATTGTTAAGAATTTGAATTGTGCGCTCGTATTGTACGTCTATATGAGGGTGAGATGATTTACCCTACTCCACCCGAGTACCCAATTCATGTTGTACGGCCCTCCAGAAGCATTATGAGAACTAACTAGCTCTATCTAAAGTGATAGAAATTGGAATACTATGTAGATGAGCGATCTCGCAGATATAAATCTCTGTCAAATGCTCTGAAGAATAGGTAGTAAACACACGAATGAAATCTACGAACTGGGTCAACGATCCATAATCACCCAAACAACATCGAACTTTCTCAAAGTCCGCGGGAGTCCAACTACGAAGTCCATGGTGATCCTCTCCCATTTCCAGTCCAGGTTCTCTATATGGTGAAGCAACCTACGCGGTCTCTGGTATTCATACTTCAACCGCTTAAAATGGTGGCACCGAGCCACAAACCCAACAATTCTTTCTTCATCTGCCTCAACGAATGACGTTTCCTCAAATTCTAGTACATCTTTGCAACACCCAAATAGATTGACTACCATGAACTATGGGACTTCTTTAGAATCAAATCCCGAAGCTCATCAACATTGGGTACACAAATGCGACCCTACATTCTTAATACCACATCATCACAAATAGTAAAATCGCTCGAATCATTGTAGTGAATCTTGTCCTTGAGGACAAGCAAATGAGGTTCATCAAACTGTAGCTCTCGCGTACGATCAAATAAGGAAGACCACGACACCACAAAAGTTAGAACCAGACTAGGCTTCGGAAAATCCAATCTTACATGCTGGCAGCAAAGGCCTGAACATCCATCGCCATGGGCTTCTCTGCTGCTGTCAAATAAGCCGAACTTCCCAACTCTCCACTCGGAGAGTCAAAGCATCGACAACCACATTAGCCTTGCCCAAATGATACTAAATAGTAATATAATAGTCCTTCATCGGCTCTAACCACCTCCTCTGGTGCAAATTAAGGTCTTTCTACTTGAACATATGCTTCAAACTCTGGTGATCCGTATAAATCTCATAAGGCACACCGTACAAATAATGACACCGATCTTCAAGGCATGAACAATAGTAGCTTACTTGAGATCATGGACAAGATAACTCTTCTCATCTAACTTCAACTGTCTGGACGCATAGGAAATCACCCTACCATCCTACTTTAATATCGCTCCAAGCCCAATCCTCAAGGTATCTGAATAGATAGTATTAGACCCCAAACATGTAGGTCATATCAAAACACGGGATGTAGTCAAAGTGGAGTTGAGCTTTTCAAAGCTCACCTCACACTCTTCCATCCACTAGAACGAATTAACCTTTCCAGGTCAGCCTGGTCATATGTGCTGCAATAAATAAAAACCTATCAACAAACCGTAGGTAATAACCTGCCAAGCAAAGAAAACTATGGATCTTTGTAGCTGAGGATGGTCTGGAACAACTCTGTATTGCTTCCACTTTCTTCGGATCCACTTGAATATCGTCACTTTATACCACGTGGCCTATGATGGCCACTAAATCAAAAATAAAACTCACATTTCGAGAATATAGCATGTAATTTCGTTTCCCTCAAAGTTTGAAGCGTTATCCTCTGGTACTGCTCATGATCTTCCCGACTCCGGGAGTATACAAGAATATCATCAATAAAGACAATAACGAGCGAGTCATGATATGGCCGAAACACACTATGCATCAAATTCATAAAGGCTGTTGCGACATTGGTTGGCTGAAATGACATAACAAGGAACTTGTAAGGACCATACCGAGTCCTGAAAGAAGTCGTTGGGATATCTGGCTCGCAATCTTCGACTTATGGTAAGTTGAATAAAAGTCAATCTTAGAAAACATTCGTGCACCGTATAGCTAGTCAAAAAAATCATCAATACGAGGCAAAAGATAACAGCTCTTCAATGTAACTTTGTTCAACTGGAAATATTTAATGCACATACACATAGAACCATCCTTCTTCTTCACAAACAAGACATGAGTAATCCAATGTGATACAATGGTCCGAATAAAACCCTTATCAAGAAATTCTTGTCACTAATCCTTCAACTCATGAGGGGCCATACAATATGGAGGAATAGAAATGAGCTGAGTACCTGGCAACAAATCAATGCCCAAATCAGTATCTCTATCGAGCGGCATACCCACTAGATCAACTAGAAATACATTAGAAAAATTATGTACTACTTGGACTAAATCGGCTGTTGGGGTTTGAATACTGACATCTTTCACATAAGCTAGATACGTGTCAAACCCCTTCTCAGCCATACACTGAGCTTTAAGGAATGAAATAACTTTGATGGAAGTATGATCTAAGGTAACTCACAACTCTACTCGTGGTACACTTGGCATAGCCAGCGTCACGGTTTTGGTATGATAATCAAGAATAACAGAATGGGGCGACAACCACTCCATGCCCAATATAACTAAGACCAACCACACACTATGCTGAGCAATAATATATTGGCTGTAGTCTGAAAACCATTAAGACCATCCACACATGACAGATAAACGTGGTCCACAATAAGAGAGTCTTCCTCCAGAGTAGAAACATAAACATGGGAGCTCAAAGAGTCCCGAGATACACCTAAATTCAGGGCAAACTAAGAAGAAACATAAGAATAGGTGGAGCCTGGATCAAATAAAACAGATGCATCTCTAGAACAAACAAGGACAATACTTTTGATGACACAATCATAGATGACAACCTCGGTACGGGCAGGAAGGACATAGTATCTGGCCTGCCTCCATCTCTAAGGTGAACTCTACCTCCTCGACCTCCACATCTAGCTGGCAGAGCAGGTGGGGTAGCACCTGGAGCTATAACCGTAGCCTGCGAACTCTCCAGGGAATGTTGTGGCTGATAAGTTTGTGGAGGTGCAACCCTCGTAAGTCTAGGGCAATCCCTCACTATATGGTGCGTGTTACCGCACTCAAAACAAACTCTAGGAGAGTGTGGCAGCTGTGATTGGCTCGGGTCAAGTCTACTGGACAGACCACTCAAAGCACCCTGCACAGGTGGTGCACTAGATACTAGAGGTACATAATAAGGCTCTTGAGGCTTAGGAGGAGCTGGAATACCACTGGCTGCTGGAAGAGCTAAATGAACGGGGCGACTCATATAACCCCTACGATGAATGAACTACAGATGGAGCACGAGCACAATAAAAATGGCCCGACTCTCAAGACATCTTGGCCTCCCTCTCCTTTTTATCCATAGCATGCATACCATTCACTCTATTAGCACTTCTCACCACCCGATGGTAAGAAATATCCATCTCCAACTCACGAGCCATGCTAGACCTGATGCTAGGAATAAGCCCCTCAACAAATTAGTGAACCCTCTCATGAACAGTAGAAACCAAAGATGGTACATGTCTAGCCAAGCTAGTGTAACAGACAACATACTTCGAGACAATCACTGAACCCTAGCGCAAATGCTCAAACTTTGTGCACTATGCATCCCTAAGTCTCTGAGGAACATACTCTCTCAGGAACATATCTGAAAAATAAGACTCCTCATCTAGACTGTCTAACTCATAAGTACACACCCACTCATTGGTGACTCGTTGAAGCATGAAGGTAGTGAAGAAAACCCCGCTAAATCTTGATATTCCCATGGTACGGAGAATACAGTGGCATTCATCTATAAATCATAGAGCCTCATATGTTGCTAGACCACTGAACGCAGGAGGCTTATACTTATGGAACCTCTCAAGCCTCTGCTGCTCATCCTCTAAAGCCGATGCCCTGTCCTCAAGTTGATCGGGGTTGCAGGTTGTACAGGAATAATCTCTAGGACATGGTCAACATGCACGCGCTGCTCAAGAGTGTGGGTGGCGAAAGTCGATGATCCTCCCTCGACCTGAGATATGGATGCAATAAGAGAAAGCAACCCTGCTTGAGCTAGAGTGGTGTAAATGCTCATGAACTACACAAAAGTCTCCTGAAGTACTGGAGTAGTAGCAGCAATAGGCGTGTCATGTGTCCGGACTCCAGCTTGAATTGCTAGTGGCACCTCGTTAGCTTCACGTGCGGGAGCTCTAACTTCACCACGTGCACGTTCTCGGCCACTACCCAGCCCCGACATCTGACGACTCTATTAGGATGTGCGGGTGCTTGATCAACTCTGGTAGCGCGTATCCTCAGTATGATTGAGAGAGTAGAAGATCGAAACTAAGATTTGTGATACTAGAATCTCGCACGACAAGAAAATGAAGTGAAATGGAATTTTCCAAATAGCTACATTGCCTCCCGCAGATAAGTACAACAGTCTCCGTACTTATATGGGACACTCTAACAAACTCGTTGTCGCACCTCCATTTTTACACACCACCCCGAAGGTTGGTATACAAGGGATTTTTTCTAATTTAAGTGACATTATTCGAAATGGGATTAATTATTCATTTAGATTCGCCACTAGGGAATGTTTATTTTATGATGTCTCAAGTCACCGGTTTATTGTAAATTCCCAAATATAGGAAAATTTTACTTTTCCTTTTGAATTATGCAAACTAGAAATTCTGAGTAGGGAGTTCCTTTAACCTGAGGGAAGGTGTTAGGCACCCTCAGATTCCGTGTTCTTGCACGGTCGCTTAAACTATCATGATTGGCCTATTATTTGATTTTAATACATGTTCAAACCTATAGTGCGATTTTAAATTATATACCACTTTCAATTAATTATAAAGAAGATTGAACGTCGTTTAAAATATGTCTTTTGATTACGTCACCTGAAATGCACCCGCAATCGGAAACACATTTAATTCAAAATTTTAGGATTTGGATTTGTGTCAGATGAAATGGACACCAAATTTTAAAAAGGTAAAATTATTAAAAGACGCGCCGAAAGAAATTAATGTGTTGTTAACATTGCAGGAGGCCATGGAAATTAGCTAAATGGCAGGCCTCAAATTCTAAGTATTTTTAAAAGGAATAATTAAACGAGCGCCGAGCATTTGACATTTTATTTTGTTTGGGATGCCTCAGTTTATTTTAACTTAATGGTTTCTAAACTAATTCATGAGGGTCATACAGTATGTGTTATCTAATAATGGCTCACTTACATTCCTCGAGTCAAAGTTAGACCATATCATAAACAACTGAACCTAGTTTGAGTTAAACCAACGGAGGAGCATCAGCATTGGGAAGGGTCTAACAGGCATCATTGCCTTACGTGGGACTTTTGTCCTAAGTTAATTAGGGATTAAAGAGTGAGCAAGGGGAATCACTTGAGTTCGAATCCCCATCACAGGCGTTCAGAAGAACCAACGACTGGGAATAGTAGAGATCAAATCCAATTAACTATATAAGGCAAAATCGCATTTGAACCTTCGAGTTTCAGCCTGTACGAGCCCAGTTCAAATGAGAACTGGTAAATCAGGAGCTCAAACCTATAACAAGATATGAAGATCTCAGGCTCGGAAATCCCAAAAAAACCCACAAAGTAAAGACAAAATGGTAATCCCCATCAAACCACAATATTATACTATAATGAAATATTCATCCCTTTTTCATTGGTTAACTCCCCAAATCCGTTGATTTACAATAGACTTTTATGTTCATTAAAGAAAATTAACGTATATGTTTATCCCATTTTGAGCCACAAATTTAGTATTAATAGAAAGAATACTCACACCCTATTTGAATATCAAAATATAATGTAAACAAATGGATGACAGAAACATATGTCAATATTTCAGCAAGTTTTGAATTGATGAAGGAAAGAAATGAAATAGTCACCACCCCAAAACTTCATTATACAAACTCTTGATGAACTTAGTTGCACATATGCCAATTGGCTGAATAGTTCAACTTCTATATCCATTCTGACTAGAATCACGCACTTGTTATTTGATACTTCTTCAGTGCTACCCTGATTACCCCCTTAACATTTCAAACCCAATTTATGAATGAAATTAATAACCCAAAATAAGGACTATTAATTTCAGACTAAAAAGGAGACAACTCACAACATTTAAACCTATTCAAAACAATTACTGTAATAGTCCAATAGTCCAACATCACTTACAACACATTGGTGCAAGCTCAAAGTCTAAAAATATAGTATACTATAAACTATATAAGTAACTACTCTAAGAAAATTAACAATAAACGGAAAGTCATTCAAACCATGTGGAAATCATGAAGATGCCCTTAAAGTCCATCATTGAATCTCTTGTCATTTCTACCAATAATTACAAACCATTTATGTAAAGTAACTTTAGACAAAAGGCCACAGTAAACTACAAAGAAAATTTAGAAAAAAAGAACAAAAATTGAAGGGTTCACATGTTTCAATTCTTCAATCGGTTCATTTCTCAAGTTTTCAACATCACAATCAGCAAGGCTATAGAATGGTGTACCTGGGAAGTAAAAATGAAAGGAGAGAGAGCTGATCAGTAGATCAGAATAGCAATCAGCATGTACAGCAGCAGAAACCAGTAGAATCAAGTTAACCAGAGGTCTATGGACGCAGTAAATACAGTCTTACTCGAGCAAATACTAATATAAACTTCAAAACCCAAGCTTCAACTACCAATTTCACTCCATTTATGCTATGTTCATTTGAAAATATTCTTAGAAGTGAAAAGACCTGAGAAATCAGTAGAGTATCTCAATGAGACAATACTTTTTTCTTAATTTTCAGCCATTTTTGCTTCCAGGGTTTCTTAGCTCTCAAAATTCTATGTGCTCTAAAATATCCAGGCTCCTCTGTAAGACATGGATGTCATTCCTTTATAGGCAAACTATTAGGGAAAATTTTAGACTTTATTTTACCTATTTGGTCCCTTTTCAATTTATGCATTTTTGCTTAAAACTCTCTAAAATTCTGACTTGTGGCACAAGTTAATACCCTATGCAACTTCTAGGAATCTTCTTAAGCTGTTGTTGCAAGATTCTCTAAGGATATTCCGTAATTTACCCATAGGAAGCCTGCTATTTACCTTCTACCCCTTCCCTTGAATCCCCTCTAGTTTTGGATGGACAATTCAACTCTAAACCTTTAGAAATATAACAAACAAGATTAATCAAACCACTACGGGTGCAGAAAATCAACTGGAAAATAAATTGAAACATGAATCAAACATAGAACACTCACACCGACTTTTAACAATAAACTCTGTTATTGGACTTATCATAATTAAGCTAAACATTGATTAAGACCAATCTAAAACCTAAACTAACCATCATGCGATGTTCAAACTCATTAATTACAGAGATTAAAATATCAAACGAGAACGACAAGACATATACAACTCAATTAACACGAACTAAACTTATTTCAGACTCAGTAATTGAACATGAAATCCCAACCAACACAAAAGAGATAAAGAGGAAGGAAAATCAAAAGGAAAATATGGAGAGCTTACTTAATTGTTTAGAATAGAACCACGGACTCGAGTGAAACCTTCATGTATTTCCTTTTAAAATCCGGAAACCCTAGATTTGAATTCTGAGCAGTTTTGGAGGTATTCTAGAGTTTCGCCCGTGAAATGCGGGGTCGAGGTGAGCTTGTGGTGTTAATTTTTTGGAGATTGGCTACTGGCTGTCGATGGAGGCAATTTCCGGTGGGCGGCGGTAAGCGGAGACGGTGAGGCTATCTCTAGGGACTATTTGGGTGTGAGAGTGGAGGTTTATTTGCGGGGTTGGATAAAGTTTGGACATATAAATACTTAGTGACCCTAGCGAGACATGCAAAGCTTGTGACATTGATCAAATTTGAGCGGTCTGCATCCTTCTAAACTTCAAACAGTTTGACTTCACTTCTTTTTATGTTCTTTTATTCTTTTCCTTTATTATGAATTGTGGCTTACTCTTTTGGTCATAACGAATCCTATGCCTTAAGGTAAAACCTTTTCAGAAATCAAAACAATCAAATGAACGAAATTTTCCTGCCCCAGTTTTCACAAGGAAAATTTTGGTAGTTATTTGAAATACAAGATCTAAACTACTTTTCATTGAAAGCAATAAAAAGCAAGATTGTGTATCCTTGAGAATAAAGCCTTAAATTGGGATGCTTACATGGTTATGCTGGAAAATGACTGGGTTATGTCGGAAAAGCAAAATGTCCTTAGGTTATGTCGGGATTGAAGAAAAAAGGTCATTGGGTTATGTCAAGGATGTCCATGGTTTATGCCCGGATAAAAGAAAAAGTTCATTGGGTTATGCCACGTAGATCCACGGGTTATGTCGGGATAAAAGAAAAAGGTCCTCGAGTTATGGTAGGGAGATCCGCGAGTTATGCCAAGATAAAAGAAAAAAGTCCTTGTGTTATGCCTCCAGGGAATCCACGTGCTATGCAGGAATAAATGATCCCACCTTTCTTCCCAAAAATGGAAGGAAAAGGATCTTATTCAGTGGATCACTCTTGTTCATGTTTAGTCCCATTCACTTCGGAATTTCTTTCTATTTCTACATCTCTTTCTTCCTTACTTTCAACCCTTTCTTCTATTTTTGAATCTTGTTTCAGTTTCTTAGTAAAGAAAATAGCTTGCTTGGATTATTCAAGAAAGATACGCGGGTTATGCCGTGATAAAAGAGAAAAGGCTCATTGGGTTATGCCAGGAAGATCTGCGAGTTCGGCGGGGATAAAAGAAAAAGGTCCTTGGGTTAATCTCAGGGAGATTCATGTGTTATTCCGAGATAAAAGAAAAAGGTCCTTGGGTTATGTCAGGGAGGTCCACGGGTTTATGTTTGGATAAGAAAGAAAAAAGGCTTCTTGGATTATGCCAGGGAGATCCATGGGTTATGCCGGGGTAAAAAATAAGGGTCCTTAGATTATGCCAGGGAGGTCCATGTGTTATGTCGGGATAAGAAAGAAAAAAGGCTCATTGCGTTATGCCATGGAGATCTGCGGGTTATGATGGGATGAAGGAAAAAATTCTCAGGTTATGCTAGGGATAAAAGGAAAAATGATCCTCAGGTAATGCCGTGGAGAAAAAGAAAAAGATCCTCACGTTATGAAAAGTAGAAAAAGCAAAAATATTCCGGGTAGAAAAAGAAAAATATCCTCATATTATGCTAGCAAGAAAAAGAAAAATAATCGTCGGGTTATGATGGGGAAGAAAAGGAAAGGTGAACCTCGGGTTATGCTGTGGAGAAAAAGGAAAATGATCCTCGGATAATGCCGGGGGAGAAAAGGACAAATGATCCTCGGGTTATGCTGGGGAGGTCCACGGGTTATGTCTGGGAAAACAAGGGAATGTGATCATAGGATAGATACGATGCAACTAGAGATTGGAGGCCCTATGCTGCCATGAGTTTTTGGGATTTTTCTTTTCTTTTTTTCTTATTTCTTTTCTTTACAAAATGTAGGAAATAATATAGAGGAACTTTCCCTTTTGTGTTGATTATTGCTGTGAAACTGTTCCTAGCTCATGCACATTTCATTTTTTGGTCACACCTGCTTCTTGCACGGTTGCTATGGATCACACTTATTTCAAATTTTCCAAAAAAAAAAAACTATTCTTAGTTTTAAACAGTGGTAGGGTTTGTGGCCTTGATTGTTTGATCATTGAATCATGGCCCAACTTTTGCTGGGAACCATCGCTGCTTGATGGCTTTTCTAAAGATTGATCTCTTTCCTAAAACCGAGAAACTCAGCTTTTCAGCTTTTCTCATGAAGGCTCGCCTGTGTGGGGCTTTGACCCTTTCACTTTATTCTCCCTTTAGGACCCTTTTACTTTGAATTATTTTCATTTTCAAGACCTTTGATTTCAGACTATTGGAATCCCTTGGAACTCAATCCTTTTAAATTCATTTTGCTTTTGTGGGCATTTGAATTTGATTTCCTTTCTTTTTGAGGAGTTTTTTTTCAACTTCCAAACAGCAACTGTCATAGCCAGTCAGGATTGGCTTGATGCCCCGCTGAGGTTGGATATCTTTCTTCATCTTTTGTTAGGCAGAGCCTTGTAAAGCCAGACTTTCCACCTTTTCTAAGTTTTGGGAAAGAACTTAGACTTAAAGGAATTCAAGGAAAAGGTAAACAAAGGCAAGAAAATGAATTTAAAGAGTAGCGTCCCGTTCGGGGAGAAAAGAAGGACTTAGCTGGGGTGCATGCAAAGTTCAAATAAACATGGCATGCTTCTTACATTGGATGTCCGACCCACACAATCTTCTTCAACTTCTCATAAACTCATTGACCCATGTATCAAAACCAATGAATCTTTCCAAAACTCTATCAATGGTGTGAAATACTTTCTTTTCGACCGACGGTGCCCTTTGCAGGTTTTCACCAATTGACCTCTCTCATTTCTCTTCTCATAATCGCCCGATAGTACCATTTTACGAGTTTTCACTAAACGTCTCTCTCATTTTAGATTTTTCTGCTCATCTTTGCCTTATGGTGCCCGTAGGTTTGTGTTTATAAGACTCTCATTTGATTTTCTCTTGACGCCTTTGCTAATTGATCAGAAGGACTTGGTCAAAGTTTGGGTAAAAACAATCAGGATGGAATTACAACTTTTGAACTATTTTGGTGGGCTCATTGCCGAGTTATTATATCATCTACCTCAGTTGCACTTTTTGGGGGAATCAGTATTTTTGTTTTGGTGTGACTGAACCCCAGATAGAGGTTGCCTACGTATCCTTTCAGAATCAAGTCGAACGTAGTTCAGGAAAATAAATTTGGCTTTTGTTTTCTTTTTTTGTTTTTTTTTTCTTTTTTTTCTTTTGTTCTGTTTTTCTGTTTTATTTTTCTACTTTTTTTTTCAATTTCTATTTTTCCCTTTTCTATTCTTCCTTTTTTCTATACTTTACTTTTTGCTCATTTCAATAACACTTTCAGGTTCCAAATAGGATAATCAAAGAAAGGGTAACCGATTCAAATGGTTTGCAAAGGGTTGGTAGTGTTTGGATAGTAAGAATGATAGCCTTTGTCATCCCAATTGAACAAAGTCATGGCTGCAGAAGCCTAGACATAGTACCTTTTGACTGTGTCCGTATTCACAGTTTTTTCGGGATCATTCCCCTCGATACGATGATGTACGGGCCTTTCCAATTAGGAGGAAATTTTCCATTCGCTTCCTGATTATGAGGAAGAATGTTCCTTAACACAAGTTTTCCTATTACAAAACTTCTGGGCCGTATTTTCTTTTTCTATGCTCGAGCCATTCTTTGTTGACACAACTACTCGTGGCAGATCGCAACCATTCATTTTTCATTGATTAAGTTTAGCTGTTCCAAATGAGTCTTGACCCATTTAGTGTCATCAATCTTGGCTTCAAAATTGATTCGGAGAGAAGGGATTTCTACCTCTGGGGTTATCATAGTCATAGTTGCATAGACTAAGAGATATGGGGTTGCCCGTACTGACGTGCGCATTTTTGTGTGGTAACCCAGTAATGCGAAAGGATACTTTTCATGCCATTTCATGGAGCTCATAATTATCTTTATCAAAATCTTCGTGATGTTTTTATTTGCTGCTTCGATGGCACCATTAGCCTTGGGTCGATAAGGAGTAGATTTCCTATACGTTACTTTGAATTGTTCGCATATCTCCTCCGTTAATTGACTATTTAGGTTTGCCACATTATATTTGATGATTGTTGAAGGAATACCAAATCGACAAAAAAGATTGGAGTGCACAAAATCTATTACAGCTTTCTTGGTGACAGATTTGAGAGACATGGCTTAAACCCACTTCGTGAAATAATCAATGTCAAGCAGTATGAACTTGTGACCATTTGAAGTTTTTGGCTCGATTGGCTCGATGAAGTCCATGCCCCAAGCAACGAATGGCCAAGGTGCTGATATGGGATGCAGTTGCGTGGGCGGTGCATGAATCAATTCACCGTGCACCTGACGTTTGTAGCACTTTTAGACAAAGCTGAAACATTCTTTTTCCATGGTTATGTAGTAATAGCCTGCATGAAGGATTTTCTTTGCCAAAACATACCCGTTCATGTAAGGTCTGCACACTCCTTCATGTACTTCATGCATGATCCTTCCTGCTTTTTCAGCAAAAACACATTTTAAGAAATTGAGATTCGGAGTCCTTTTGTACAAGACATCACGACTCAAGAAGAAACCACTTGCGTGCCATCTAATGGTTCTATTCTGATCTTCAATGGCTTTTTCGGGGTATTCTTGTGTTTTTTAAAAAGGTTTTGATGTCATGGTACCATGGATACTTGGTTCCGTCTCAATTTTATTACAGTTACCATGCCTTTCCCTGATTTGGATTTCCATGGGATTGATGTGGGTATTGCCTGGGTAGGGCAACATCGAGGCTATAGTGGCGAGTGCATCAGCTAGTTAATGGTGACAACAAGGGATGTTGATGAACTCTATTTATTTGAGTCGCTTACTAAGGTCTTCCAACCAGTATGGAATAAGTTTAACATCTTGGGTTTCCCATTCTCCTTTGGCTTGTCGGATAATAAAATCTTAGTCTCCCATATTCAACACTCTTCGACATTGATATCCATGTTCATACCCATGATGTAGGCTTCATTCTCGGCTGTGTTGTTTGTGCAAAAAAACCGAAGCTTGGTTGTGGTTGGATAGTGCTGACCAGTTGGTGAGATCAAGATTGCCCGAATTCCCACACCTTTTGCATTTGCTGCTGCATCACATAACATTATTAGGGAGTTGTATCCTCCGGTATTACCTCAATCGAGTTTACCTCTTCATCTGGGGAAATACGTGTTCAGAGGTTGATATTTATCCTCAACCGAGTTTTCAGAAAAATTCGCTAACGCCGGGTCCTTCATTCCCGTGCGACTGACATAGACTTTGTCAAATTCAGTGATCAGGATCAACCATTTCTCTTGTCTTCCCTTTGGCATTGGTTTCTTGAACAGGTATTTTAGTGGATCCAACCCTGTTATGAGGTTAGTCGTGTAGGCTTGCAGATAATGTCTTAACTTCTGAGTGACCAAAATAAAAGCATAGCAGGTTCTTTTCAGCAAGGTATACATGGCTTGATAGCTGGTAAATTTTTTTCTCAAGTATTATATTGCATGCTCTTTCTTTACAGTAAAATCATGTTGCCCGAGGGTGCAACCAAAGGTATTTTCCAAAACTCTCAGGTTCAAGAACAGAGGCCTCCCTGGTTCAGGTGGGACAAGACCAGTGGGTTGGATACATGCTCTTTATCCGTCCATTTGACTGCAACATCTTTTTCTTGTAATTTGAATTTGGGTTCACACGTAGAGGCCTGCTGAGTAATGAACTGACTGATATAGTTCGGTCTTCCCAACAAGCTCATCACATCTTTCTTTCCCAAATAGATTTTATCATTGTCGAATCTAACTTGATACCTCTCCGGCTAACTATGAAGCCCAAATGTTTGCCCTACGGGACCCCGAACGCACATTTGTCTTGGTTTAGGTTCAAATTATATATGCACAATTGTTCAAATAACATCCTCAGATCTTGCACATGGTCATCCTGAGTTTTGGACTTGATAATCACTTCATCCACATACACCTTTATTTCTTGGTGCAACATATCATAGAAAATAGTCATGGCTCTCCTATAGGTTGCCCTGGCGTTCTTCAAACCAAAGGGCATGGCTCTGTAGCAATAGGTTCCCCAGGGTATGATAAAAGCAATCTTTTCTGCGTCTTATTCATCCATCAACACTTGGTGATGTCTTGCATAACAGTCAACAAATGACTGTATCTAATGCTTGGCACAGTTATGAACAAGGATGTGGATGTTTTTCAAGGGGAAGTTATCTTTGGGGCTTGCCCTAATCAGATATCTATAATCCACACACACATGAGTTTTTCCATCTTTCTTCGGTACTTGAACTACATTGGTTAGCCGTGTGGTGTACGGGACCACTTAGGATCACCCCTACTTCCAACTGTTTCGTGATCTCTTCTTTGATTTTATCACGAACATCAGTTTTGAATTTTCTTTCCTTATGGGGCATTGGGGGGAAATCAGGATAAGTTGGCAAATTATAAAACACCAAATCAACAATCAATCCCAGTACATCATCTATGACCAAGCAAACAATCTTTGAACTCAAATACGAGTTGGATTAAAGCCTCCAGAGTTTTCTCATTTGCGTGAATGCTTATTTTGGTTTCCCTGATTTCTTCGGAACTACCCAAGTTAACCGACTCGGTTTCATTTATCTTTGCCTTATGTTTTTTTTAAAATGTTCCAATTCTCAATTTATTTCTCTAAAAGCCTCTTTTTTGCGGTATTCTGGTTCTAGATTGATTATCTCATAATTAGACAGCATGTTTGGATCTGGGCACAAAGTTCACAAGCATGTCATGTTATTTAAAGCCGCATTATTAGAACTAGAAGAAGAAATAAAAGATAAAAATAGCAAAGATCAGAAATAATAAAGGAAAATAAATGATTAAATAGTTATTTCATTTTTTTTGAATTTGAAGATAATATGGTTTACATTCGAAAATTAAAAGATAAGAAACTACAGAAAACATCCGAGTTACATCATGGAATAACTCGCGATGCAGACATCGTGACAGGACAAGTGTACCGGTACTTCCGCCTGATTAGGAATGGCGTAACCTTCCAATTTTGCAATTAGGCCTCGGTTCCCATGTACATCACCTCAGTGGTGCTTCCGTCCTCTCCCAGCTTAACCATGTGGGTTTCAAATAGTATCTTTCTCATTTCCCCACATATTTCTTCAATCTCTTTGGCCGTAAAGGCCTCATCCTTTTCTTCTTCATTGTATGTGGTAGTGGTTGAGGCAGGACCCATCCATCATGTTTTCTGTTTGAAGCCATGTCGTGTCATTTCCTTAGCGACCATAATTGATGCAATGGAAAGGAAGGGCTAGGGGCAGGTGTTTCCTTCTTCATACAGATCTGTCACCTCAACTTCAAAGGTCTGATAAACTATGTTGTCGTTTCTTTCTCTTGCTTCAAGGCATGAGACTGAGGAATCTCGATAAATTGATTGCTCGTCCTCTCCACAAACAATAATTTCTTGATGCTCACGCTAAAACTTTACCATCTGATGAAGCGTGGAAGGTATAGCTCCTACGGCGTGGATCCATGGTCTTCCCAAAAGAATGTTATAGGATGTGTCCATGTCTAGAACTTGGAAAGTCTACTCAAAGTCCACAGGATTGATGGTCATGATTAGATTGACCTCTCCAATATTGTCTTTTTGGATACCATCGAAGGCTCGTACGTAGACATTAGTGGGATGAATCCTTTTAGCTCCAATTTCCATGCGCTGTAGTGTTGAGAGTGGGAAGATGTCCACAACTGAACCTCCATCCACCATAACCCTTTCCACATAGTATCCTTCATATTTGACAGTTACGTGTAGGGCTTTGTTATGTGTAGCCCCTTCTAGAGGCAAGTCGTTTTTGCTGAATGAAATCTGGTTGATAGCGAAAATTCTTTCTTCCATTCTTTCTAATTGCTCCACAGACACTGGTTGTTTAGATGGGAAACGCTTCTTGGTGGCGTTGTACACTTCTTCTAAATTGGAGTACTTTCCCGCAGGGTAGTTTTCTTCTCGTAAGATTTCATTACCCTTATACGTCACCACTATTTTATTGTAGTTCCAAGGCACCGTAGAAGGATCTATCATGGGCCTCTATGGCGCGCGCCCAATAACCACGGGCACTCTCAGCCTTTTTTGATTAGTAAGCCCCCGCACTACATAAGCACCTTTAGGCACATACATTTGGTTGGTCTTGTAAAATTCGAATTTATTGGGAGGACTCAAAGTCAACCAATTTTCCTTGCGGCCCCGTGGTACATAGAGAATAATGTCTTTCTCGGGCGTTGCCCCAGTTTCTGCCTCAATTTTCTTTTCTGATTTGGGGTGCATGGCTTTGTTCTGTTTCTCTCCTTCATATTTCTTCGGGGTAGTTTTTAGCTTTCTTTCCACAGTAGCTAAAGGAAATTAAGGCCTTCAATGCCGGGTCGAATTCCTTGTCTTCACAGATCATTCAGATTACTGGCCCATTATTGTGGGCCGACAGTGGGTTGTTGGTCACGCTGGAAATATCCTTTTCCCTTAACGCAATCTTACTCTGCTCTATCAAATCCTCTATTGCTCTTTTCTAGGTACAACAGTTTTTTGTGTATCATGCCTCTAAACTCATGAGTGATAAGCGCATCGGGTGCCTCGTTGGTAGGAGAGTGATTCCAAGTTTTGCTTATTTAGAGGTTTGGGCTGTAGTAGGCCCATTTGGAGACGCTTTAGAAACAAACTAGAGTAGGATTCACCAATTGGCATAAAACGTTTCCTCTTGGGTTTTCACAAGGACGGAAGTTATTTTGCGGATGATGGGGTTGTAGTGGTTTTTGTGAGGAGGCTAGTTTCTTGGAAGTGGGGCTCGGTTCCTGTCAGCTTGTTGCCGAGGCCCGACGTAAGGTTGAGCATTCATGACTTCGTATGGCCGAGGAGCGTAGTCCATGTCATGGTGAGGGTAGTAATGCTGCGAAGTTCTTTCCGGGAACATGGATCTGGGAGCACAATGTCTTCTCGCACCTGATGCTGCCATGGATGTTTCTTCTTTCTTCTTGACCTTTGTTACTCCTCAAGACCTACCTTGAATGGCTTGGAAAGTTACTATAATAGCGTATTGGCTTAGAATTTACCTATTTTAAATCCATTTTCCACCATTTCCTCGATTTTGATAACTTTCGTGAACAACTTACCCATAACTAACATCATATTTTTTACGTAATCGGCTTCTTGAGCTTGAAGAAAAACTATGACCATTTCGACCTCGTCCATCGGAGGCTTTAATCCTGATGTCAGTTCACGCCATTTGATTGTGCATTCCTGAAAGCTTTCGGAGGTCTTCTTTTTCAAGTTTACCAATGAGTTTCTATCTGGAGCAATGTCTATATTTTACTGAAATTGTTTGACAAAGTCTCTAGTAAGGTCGTCCCAAATGTGCCAACGAGATATGTCTTGATCCATGTACCACTCGAAGGCAATATCAACCAGACTTTCTCAAAAGTAGGACATGAGTAATTCTGCCCTTCCCCTGGCCCCCCGCAACTGATTGTTGTATTACTTAGGATGAGAAATAGGATCGGCGTGCCCATCCTATTTTTAAAAATTTGGAGTTTTGAATTGCAATGGTAAGTACACATGGGGGAACATACATAGATCAACATAAGACACACTTTTTTCGTTGCTCAAACCTTTGATGTTCTTGAGGCTTTGTTCTATACCCCTCATCTTTCTTGTGATTTCTTCTTGCTCGGGAGTTTTGGGAGTCTTTTCCTATCCTGTAGTGAACTGAAACTGAGGCAGCTGAGGGTAAGTATAAGTGGGGAACTGGTGAGGCTCCATTTGTAGGGTGGGAGTTTTGAATGTAAAAGCTGAAGGGTCAAAAGTGGGCCTAGGCAGTGAAAGCTGTGTTGTGGCCGAAAATGGGGGAACGGGGAAAATGTTTTGGGTCGCACAGGACATGAACATCTAGGGGCGAGTGTTAGAAGGCATTCCCATGAAATGAGCTGATATAGTTATTTGTCCCAGCGGGATATTTGGGTGACTGATTTGGACATTGGAGGTACTACCTGTTCTAGGGAAAAGTTTGGGAAATCTAGGGATTCTGCTTGGTGGCTCTCTTCCGTTTGCCCAAGAGTCCCACATTTCCATAACCTTAAGAGGCATGATTCTGTTTTCTTCGGCTGCCGCCGATTCAGAGGTTAGCATGCCCGCGATAGGGCCATCATCTGCAATGGGAACCATTGGTAGAGTAATTTTTGAAGACATTCTGATGCTCCCCTTTGATCTTGTAAAGTATGGGTGTGAAGCCAGGTTACCACGAAAACCAACCACCGTTCTATAAAACCGGGACTATGTAAGGACAGGAAAAAAGTTAGTTTGTGATGAATAACAGACAGGTAAACGCACGTTAGAGTGTGATGCACCTATGTAGTTAATTGGTTTTCTACATATTTTGCAAGGGTTGCATGTTTCATCCCGACTTTTCCTTATTCTTTCCCATTTCCTCTCCTTTTCATTTCCTTCTATTTTTTTCTTGCTTTTATTTTCATCTACCCTTTCCTCATTACATACTTTTCTCATTTTCATTTCTTATTGGAGTTATTCACAAGATTATGACCCGATCCGATGAAGATTGGCTTCATATCATGACGCCACATGAATCAGATCATTACGTAGTACAAGAGAAATAGATACGAAAAGTAAAGAAACAATTGGTTGGAATTTTCAATTTTCGTTAATAAAACTTCAATTACAAAAGATGTCAACTACTTGTTTTCTTTGAAATAAAACTACAGACTCAAAAATACAGCAAAAATACAAACTTAATGATTGTAGAATTAGGAATATATTAAAGCTTCAACTACTGGAGCCCATGGGGTGCCATTCGGCCTCGCTGCGGGCCTATGTATAAGACCTCGTTGTAGTTTCTCCAAATCACTCATAAGTTGATGGACAAAAGTCATCACCGCGGAAAAGAAGGTGGTACGAGTCATGTCCTCACATGCTTGGCATTTCATGGTAATGTGGTCAGCGATGGTTCTGATCCTTTCTCTAATTCGGCCTTTTTCCTAAAGTAATCACCCTATCTGCTGGTTCCGGGCTTTTAACACTTGGGAGTTATGGAAGTGTTGATCTTGCATTTGCTATAATTCTTCCTCCATTTTAGCAATCAGATTATAACAGTGCTCCCTATCAGCCTATTAAATCTTTAGCCCGTTTTGGTACCTCATCCTCAAGAGTAGTTACATTTCTTCTTAGCTAGTAATGGTCCCTTCATAGTTTAACTTCATTTGTTGCACAATTTGTGCACGTTCTTCTACTTTCTTTGTCTAACGTGACCGAATTTTTACTAGACTATCTTCAGCCTTTTCCATGTCTTCTTGACATTCGAGTTCTTTCTTTTTTTAGTCCACTTATACGTCTCTCATCAGCCTGACTATTTTTTGAGTTATTGGCAGTTGTTTTCATTTTATGATCTGAGCTTTAAGGGCCTCATTTTCCTATGACAGTTTCTTCTTTACTCCCTTGTCAGTTGTGGCTTCAACAACATTTTCAAATTGAAGCTCCATGACTTGGCTTTCCAATTTTCTTATTTTGGCCTTGTATTCATTCTCTTTGGACAACTAGTCCCATTTCGGTTTTGCCTTAACTGTGATTTGTTTGACATATGTTCTCTTTCCAGGCCTTTCAAGAATTTGGATATTTTTGCCGAATCATTCAAGGTACTTAGGGTCCATTTAACCTCTAGCTCGGTCTTGTACTATGGTCTTAGGTTCGATAAGCCTACACTTATTCCACAGTTGGCGATGTTTCCCTTCTGGAAATGCAACTTTTGGGCCGAGATCAATAGCATGCTAACTCAAATCTTCATCTTTATAGACGGTTTGAAACCTCCTTAATTGGTGCAACACTCTGTAGGGAGCATAAGGTTGGATGCTTCGGATGCCCATCAAGAGGATATAAGACACTCCAGCTGACATGTGCACAGCTTCGGTAAGGGGAAGCCATCAAAATGCCCTCTCAATTTTATCGGCAGTTTAAGATTTTAAATGTACAAGCCAAGCTTCAGTACACGCAAGGAATTCAATACCTGCTACTCGGCTTGGAAATGCTTCAATGCAGCTCAGAACGTTCAAACCCTAATTCATGTACCTAACACGGTGACAGACGTGTTCTTGCATCCATAATTGAAGTAACAAATTGTAACCCTGGAAGAACTTTCCCCCTTACCGATGGATAGTCAAGGCTCGATTTATTTCATCAACGATCAGAGAATCCAGAGTGTTGTTGTCTTTCTTGATTGCAACATTGATCATTCCTACAAGACCTATCTCTATATTCCCATCATTCCGAGGATAGACCACAACACCCAAGAAATCTACCATAAAAGCTAAACCGCGCCTTGCCTCCCATTTATCGTTATTTCTTGCATGGGTTAGACTAATGTTCGCCTCTTCAAAATCTTGAGGGTTACCATATTGATGGTACAAATACTGGAAAGTGCAATACCTTTCAGATAAATTTCTGTCATGAACGTCTCGACTAATACTTAGCAAATCCAGAAACCTATTGGGGGACACCGCTCTTGGTTACAATGGATATCGGCTTCTAAGGTTTCCATTGAGGCCTACATAATCCGCAACTTCCTCCAATATAGGTGTGAGCTTAAAGTCCGAGAAACAGAACACGTTGCGAGTTGGGTCCCAACAAGGTATTAAAGCATCAGTTATTTACAACCTTGGCTTAATTTTTAATAGCCCGACGAGACCTCGCAGAACTTTTACCACTTTTCCTATACTGCCCTTTCCTAGATAATTCCACCACATATGGAGCTTTAAGGGGATCTCATTAAGTACTGAAGGATTCAATTTCAATTGGGCTCATCCCGCACATTTATTCGGGTGATTCGATAACCCATATTATCCTAAAAGGAGAAATAACAATATATTATTGTTTTTTTTAAAAAATGTCGCTAGGTGACTATTCTTGCAAAGCAACCTTCCGGCGCCCTTTTGGGGCACATTTGACATATTTTAAACAAGAATGACATCACCTGACTTATTTGTGACTAAAATTAAATATTGGTGGTTATTGGCTATTTATTTCCAAAAATAGAAGTTGGACCCAATGGGGGTTTCCTACGTATCTCAATTCCGGTGAAATCAAATTAGCGTAGTTCGGGCAGATTTGGCAAAACCAACTATTTTTGAAAACAAAAACCTTTATTTTTTCTTCTTTCCCTTTTTTTGAAAAATATTAGGCAGAGTTTCGATACCATTCGGGTATTGTTTTTTTCAAAACAAATGATTACCTTCATTTACCCTAACATTGCTATTTTCTTTACAACTCTCTCCCATTATTTACAAGCCAGTGAACATGCAAATATGAAACAAATAAATGCAAAAGTAGGAAGTAAGATGCATCAGGAGGATCTTTTCAATTTGGGTACACCTATCCTTGATAGACCCAACCCCCGTGTTGAGTCCCCTAAGTGAAATGCACGTGATGCAAACAAATGTTTGTACTAAAGATTCAGCATGAGGCTTTGCTATGCGAGGTTTAAAACCTGGGTTTATTGTTCTAGACCTGACTTACCCGAGCGGACAACTCGGGCCAAGGGGGCAGCGCACGGGGAATACAGAAGCTTCGCCGGGTAAGCAACTTGTCCGAACCTCGTTATAAAATGGGATAAGACTCTAAATAAAAGAGAAGTCGCAAGAAGTGCACTCTTCTCCAATATGTAGAAGACTTCGAGAGAGAAGGTTTTCGTAGCAGTATATGTACACAATTCACAAAACATCAAAGCGGTAAAGCATTTAGCACATTAGGCATGAAACATGTTTTAAAATTTGATAACGGATAATGCCAATCATAACAGCTATTCCAAGCTCGAATTCTTGAACCCTAAATTGATGTTCTGGGTTTAGTTTTCCTCAGCAAGGTTGCCAGAGCTACCACACCTCCTTTTTTATACACCACCTTGAAGGTTGGTATATAAGGGAGTTTTTCAAATTTAAGTGAAATTATTCGAAATGGGATTATTTATTTATTCAGAGTTACCACTTGGGATGGTTTGTTTTCAGGTGTCCCAAGTCACCGGTTTATTTTAGATTCCCAAATTGAGGAAAATTTGACTTTCCTTTTGAAGTCTGCGATCCAGAAATTCTGAGTAAGATATTCTATAACCCATGGGATGGTGTTAGGCATCTCCGGATTCCGTGATTCTAGCGTGGTCGCTTAAACTATCATGGTTGGCCAGTTATTATACATGTTCAAACATATAGTGCAATTTTAATTTATTTGCCGCTTTGAATTAATTTTAAATAAGACTGAACGTTTTTAAAAATATGTCTTGGATTGCATCACATAAAATGCACCCGTAATCTAAAAAACATTTTATTCAATGTTTTAGGATTTGGATTTGGGTCACATGAAATGCACACCCAATTTTAATAAGGTAAAATTATTAAAATACGCACCTAATGCAACTAAGGCGTTGTTAACTTTTTGAGAAGCCATGGAAATTAGCTAAATGGCACGCATCAGATGCTAAGTATTTTTAAAAGGAATAATTAAACGACAGTCGATCATTTGAGAATTAGTTTAGCTTAGCACTCCTCAATTTATTTTAGCTTAAAGGTTTCTAAACTATTTCATGAGGGCTATACACTATGAGTTATCTAATTATGGCACACCTACAATTCTCGAGTTAAAGTTAGACCATAGTTTAAAACCCAGTTTGAGTTAACCCAATGGAGGAGCATCAACCTTGGATAGGAAAAGCCTAACATGCATCCTTTCCTTACGTGTGACTTATGGCCTAAGTTAATTAAGGATTAATGAGTGAGCAAGGGGAGTCATTTGATTTCAAATCTCCATGACAGGCATTCAAATGAACCAACGATTGGGAATGGTAGAGATCTAATCCATTTAACTACATACAACAATACCGCATTTGAACCTTTGAGAACTGGAAAATCAGGAGCTCAGACCTATTACAAGTAATGAAGAGCCAAGGCTCCAGATCCCAAAAAAACACACAACGCTAAGACAAAATGGTAATCTTCATCGAACCACAATACTATGCTATAATGAATCCATCATCCTTTTTTCATAGATTAACTCCCCAAATCTGTTGATTCACAAGAGACTCTCATGTTCATTAAAGAAAATCAACGTATAGGTTTATCCCATTTCGAACCACCAATTCAGTATTAACGGAAATAATACACACGCCCTATTTGATTATCAAAAGCTAATGCAACACCAAATTTGAAGTGAGAGGTTCAGATTATGAGAATAATGACTAAGCTTAGCAGTGACTTGAACTAAAACAAATGGATGACACACACATATGTTAACATTTCAGCAAGGTTTGAATTGGGAAGAATAGAAATGAAATAGTCACCACCCCACAACTTTATGATATAAAATTTATATGAACTTAGTTGTACATATACCAATTGACAGAACAGTTAAACTTCTACATCCATTCTGACTAGAATCACTCACTTGTCATTTGATACTGCTTCGATAATACCCTTATTACCCCCATAGCATTTTAAACCCAATTTAAGCATGAAATTGATAACCCAAAACAGTGACTATTCATTTCAGATAAAAAATAGACAACTCACTACATTTAAACCTATTAACATCACTTACAACACACAGGTGCAAGCTCAAAGTTTAAATATGGAGTATATTGTAAACTATTCTATAAAAATTAACAATAAAAGAAAAGTCATTCAAACCATTTGGAAATCATGAAGATGCATTGAAAATCCTACATTGAATCTCTTGTCATTTCTACCAATAATTACAAACCAATTATGTAAAGTTTATTTAGACAAAAGGTCATAATAATCTAGAAGGTAAATCAGAAAAAACAAAAATGGAAGGGATCTAATGCTTCAATTCACCGATCGATTCATTTCTAATGTTTTCAACGTCACAATCAGCAGGGCTACAGAATGATGTACCAAGGAAAAGTAAAAATGAAAGGAGAGAGAGGTGATCATCCGTTTGGAATAGCAATCAGCCTGTACAACAGTAGAAACTAGAAGAATTGGCTTAACAAGAGGACTATGGACGCAGTAAATACAGTCTTACCCGAGCAAATACTAAAATAAACTTCAAAACGCAAACTTCAACAACCAATTTCACTCCATTTAAGCAATGTTCATCATAAAATCTTTTCTGAAGTGAAAAGACATGAGAAATCAGTGGAGTATCTCAATGAAACGGTACTTTTTGCTTAATTTTATTCCATTTTTTATTTCAGGGTTTCTTAGCTCTCAATATTCTATATGCTCTAAAATCTCCGGGCTCCTTTTCGGAGACAGGGATAGCATGCCTTTGTAGGCAAACAATTAGGGCATACTTCAGACTTTGTTTTACCCTTTTGATCCCTTTTCAATTTATGCTTTTTTGCTTAAAAGTCCATAAAATTCTGATTTGTCGCTTAATTTAATACCCTATGCAGCTTCTAGGAAGATTCCTAAGTTGTTGTTGCAAGATTCACTAAGGCTATTCCCTAATTTACCCTTAGGCAACCTGCTATATACCTTCTACCCCTTCCCCTTAATCCCCTCTTGTTTTTGATGGACAATTAAACTCTAAACCTTTTGAAATATAAGAAACAAGATTAACCAAACAACTAAGGGTTCAAATAGATCAAAGTATGAGCAATTCTTTAAAAAAAGAAAAACACAGAAAATCAAGTAGAAAGAGGAATTGAAACATGAATCAAACATACAACACTCATACCAACTTTTAACAATAAACTCTATTATATGACTTACCATAATTAAGCTAAACATTGATTAAAACTAGTCTGAAACCTAAATTTACCATCATATGATGTTCAAACTCAAGAATTATAGAGATTAAAATATAAAACGAGAAAGACAAGACTTTTACAACTCGATTAAAACGATCTAAACTTAATTCAAAATAAGGAACTGAACATGAAATCCAAACCAACAGAAAAGAGATGATGAGGAAGGAAAATCAGAAGGAAAAGATGGAGAAGTTACCTAATTGTTTAGACTTGAACCCCGGACTCGAGTAAAACCTTCATGCATTACCTTTAAAAATCTGGAAACCCTAGATTTGAATTCTGAGCAGTTGTGGAGTTACTTGAGAGAGGTTGAGTGTGGATTTGGGAGGAGGGGCGAGAAGGTTATAGGATATGAATTTGGGGTGATTTGGTAGTGGTGGGGTTTCGCCGACTTTCTTTGAATTAATATTCAAGGGGCTTGGCTAGGATTCAAAGGAAGGTAATGGTGGATTTGTGAAGAGGGGTTATAAGCATGTGGATCTAATTTAGTGGCGATTGGCTGCTAGCTGCCAGGGGAGGTTATTTTCGGTGACCGGCGAACAGCGGTGGACGACGGAGACGGTCAGGCTGTCTCTAGGATTTACTGGGGTGTGAGAGAGGAGGTGGGTTTGGGGCTAGGGTAATGTTTGGACATAGAAATAGTGAGTGACCCTAGCTTGCAGCCTTTAGATCATACAACCTCGACAGCTGGGACTAATTCGAAATTATTTAACGTCGATTTTGGTAAAGGGGACCGGGTTGGGTATTGACACGGGTTTGGGCCAGTTCTAGGGCAGTTTGGGACGAGTTGGGAAGCTGTTTATCGAGCTTGGCTTAATTTGGCCCAAATTTGGGCATCTCCTATCGAAACCCAAAATTTTTTATTTTTTTCTTTTCTTTTCAAATTAAAATTAAAATGAAATATAAAATTGAATTAAATCCTAAAAATTAAATTAACATACATAATTATTTTAATCTCTGATTAATAATCAACACAATTAATTAAATACCAATTTAAAGGAAATTAACAAAACCCAAAGCTAAATATTAAACAAAGCTAAAATAAATCAAAATATTTTTGATTTTTGTATTTTTGTAAAATCCTAATTATTAATAAATCTAAATTTATGTGAAATTAAAAAATACGAAATGCAAATCTAATATTTCTATATTTTATATGAATTGTCTAAATAAAAAATGCACACAAAAATGAAAACAAACACGGAAAATATGCAATTAATCCTAAAAAGGAAAAAATCATAAATCTGAATTTTGTTGGAGTAATGCACGCAAGACGAAAATCAGGTGCTCACACTGGCTTGTGATTCATGACACTTATGAACCTAGAGCGCTGATACCAACTTGTCACGACTCCAATTGGCCCTCCGTGAACAATCGTGACGGTACCTAGTCTCTACGACTAGGTAAGTCTAACAAATTGTGGAAAAAAGTAATAAGAGAATAGAACTAGCCAAAAAATACAGAAATTACATAATGAAACATATGAAGATGCCTCTTGGCATATAACATAAAAACTCTCAAATTGAAACTACATTACTATAAATCTCATAAAATGCAATATGTTGGATAACTACAAGTGTCTAACTCTAGAATGTCTAAACAAAGTAAATGTAAAAGTGCAGATACTATAAGAGATAATGGAAAGGGTCTCTTTGGTCTATGGATGCGGCGGACATACCTTTAAGTCTCTAGAGAATCGCCTCGCCTCAACGGAAGTAGGGCTGAGTCAAAGTACCTAGATCTGCACATGAAAAAAGATGCACGGAAAGGGCATGAGTACACTACATTGGTACTCAATAAGTTGCAATCCTAACCTCGGTCGAGTAATGACGAGAAAAGTCAGGGCTCTACTGAGTTTAGATGAAAAACCAGGTATAATAACATAGAATATGAAAATATAATTATATGCTAACAGTATGAAGTAACAGAATATAATAAGAATAATAACAATTCTAACATAGACAAAAAAATAATAGAAGGAATACAGCTTAACACAGAGAAAACAACCGGGGACCTCTAAGAATACCGTCCTATAATCCCAAATACATATATCCAGTGGATACCCAGGGCTTCGTCACGTAGTCGAACTCATAGTGTGCGGGGATCTCCACGAAAACTAATCCATAGACCCAAATGTCAATACCCGGTACTGGGGGAAACTACCGAGTATAGTCCCGTAGTTCTAATATAAAATTGCATGGGTATCTCCCGGAATACCGATCCGTATTCCCCAAGCAAACATGCAGGGGGATCTCCCACAATATCGATTTGTAGACCTAAAGTAAACATGCTGGGGTATCTCCGACGATACCGTCCTATATTCCAAACGTAACCACACAGCAGCAACACGAAGAATACTTAATTCAATTAAAACTTCATACAAAGGTAAAAACAGGTATTTCTAACCTAGCATGTTGCACATAATCCAAATAAGGCAGTTTCAGTAAGTAAATCAATTAAGTCAATAAAACATGCTTCCCTAAGATAATACTAGCCTTAAATTGCAAGTAGCATAAACAAGAAAGCAAACACAGTTATAATTACTTAAGAAAAACATGATTTTCAAGAATTAGCACAAGTACACACACATCACCTCACGTACAAGACATAGGAATGTCAAGTAACTAATTCTACTAATTAATTCTAAGTTAATACACAAAATTAGGAAAAATGACCAATATGCCCCTGATCCCACGTCTCAAAATTGTGTAAAATTTACAAATTTAGGATCATCATACTCTCACGAGTTCAATCATACCAAAGTACCAAAATCGGACCTCAAATGTCCCCTCAAATCACTACTCAAAACACTCCAATTAACCAAGCCCTAACCCCTAATTTTACAATTGATTTTCCTTCAAATAACATGTTTAAAATGATAAAAATCACCATAAAACGAGCTGAAGGACCAAATACCTTACCTTAATTAATCCCCCTCTAAATCTCTCGAGAACATTGAATAATCAAAACACCCTCGCATCCAAGCCTAAGGATTCAAAAACTTTAAATTTCCACTTCTGATCAAAGAGTCTGTCAAACCTCATCTGAATTATAGCAAGGCTGCAATCGCCATGTAGCTACTTTGCCAACTCCGAAATATCCGCTACGGATGGATATCAAGCTTGCTAGCACGTCCAACAAACCATGGATCTACATACAAGGTGCAGGGAGTAATACGAGTACGCCAACTCAGTAAATAATAAGTAAATAATGACTGTACTGTAGGAAACACATATAATCCATAACATGAAAACTCAATAAGTATAACAATCCATTAAATCAATATATGAGTCAACATTCTCATTTAAAATCTAATTTCAATAAAACCTTTTAAAACATCTTTCAATAGTTTTCGAACAGTTGGTGAAACAGTGAGTAAAAATGATGAAAACATAAGCAGCCCATAGGCAAAACATCATATCACAAACAGCCCCCAAGGCTACCATCATATCACTTATTCAGGGTACCCGCGCTCACTTCGGGATATGCAGACTCCGCAGGGGCTCCTCAGCCTAAGTGCTATCACAAGCCATCTCGTGACATAATAACTTAGACCCTCGACCTCATAATAAGACAGCTAATTGCATAACGAATAAGGCCATCGGCATCATGTAATCACGAATCAGTAACAACATGTTGCGGCGTGCAATCCAATCAAAAAATATCCTAACAAAATAGGCAGTGGGCCTCACTTAGTCATTAGTCACTCAAGCCTCTCGGGCTATCAATGAAAATAGGGTGCTCAGCCAAAAACAATATTTTATATGTATCAAAACATTATTATAAAGATTAAGTGATGAAATCAATGAGTATATCAAAACAAAGTATAGATTTTTAATCGAAAATAGTGAGAGTATAGTAAGAAAAAGGCCCTTCAGGGTCCAAACAACTTTGGCACATGGCCCAAACGAAGCATTCAGCAAAATTAATGGAAATTAATTCAAAAACACATATGTATCGTATAATTTCAATCAAAAATGCAACTTATAGTTCTTAAATACGGACTGAGTCACAAATCCCCAACGGTGCACGCCCACACGCTCTTCAACTAGCGTGTGCGTCATAGTGAAACGATGTGAAATTCGGGGTTTCATACCCTTAGGAAAAGATTCAATTTCATTACATACCTCAAGTCGGTCAATCCACTATTCCACAGTTCTCTTGCCTCTTGACCCGACCTCTAAATACCTTGACTCTAATATAAGGCCCCGGAAAATTTCGCTAAGTAACCTAGGATCTCGTGGTACCACGTAGGCTTATTATAATATTTTTATGTGCTATTAACATGGTGTACATCAATTCGACTTGGTAAATATGTGTATAAGTTTTATGGTATGTAATTTGGGATCCAAAAAAAGGCCTAAGTGTAAGAAAAATTTGAAATGTTTTTAATAGGCTAAAATTCCAAATAAGCTTGCACTAGTCCATAATTTGAACGAGCATATCTAAATATTTATACGGTTTTATGCAATGAATAGCCTATTAAATGAACGATCATCGAGTCTAGTTTCAAACGCTTCAAACCGTTTGTAATTTGGACATTCCTACGCAAAGTTATTATCAAATTACCAAAGGCTGGAAAATGTGATCCTATGTCAAATCTGAGACCGCAAATCCTATCGCATTTGTGACTTTGCAGTCGCATTCCTGTCGCAAGCTGGGCCAATATATCCCAGTTTTCGGCACTGATTTCGTGGGGCATTGGGCAGCCAGCATTTTCGTTTTCGGTCCACTTTGCTATAGCAAACCCGACATCAGAGGGTTAATTTTCCTATTTTTACAACTCAACCCCATTTTAATATATAGGCTTTAAGGTTCATTTTGGGGTCAATTCTTACTGATTTAAGAGAGAGATGAGAGCATATAGATAGAGCATGGACATGCCTATCTTCATATTCGTCCAAACCTTGCATCAATCTTGAAGAATCAAAGTGCCCAATCACAAGTTCTTCATCTAAGAGGAAAAATTCTATACCCCTAGGTATTAATTTCGAGTTTGGGGTATATGATGGGGTATTGAGGTATGATTTTTAGGTATATTACTATTATATATACATTCATGAACAAATTAGGTTTGTTGGGAAATTGTTTAACATAAATAAGTAAAAACTTGGTTAGGGAATGAAGGAAAACTTTGAAACAAGAAATTTGAAATTTGGATGCTCTACTAGTATTTGATAAAATGCTCAAACGAGCTGAAACGACAAATACCTTCGTTTGGTGTACAAATATTTGGTATGTGATATCCAGATCGATTATTTGTGAAATTCTTGTGATTGGTATGATTTGATTTGTTCATGGCTAAGTCTCACAATATAATAGTGTATGTAATTGGAAATAAACCAAATGTGTGATTGTGAATGTGTTATGTGGTAAGAGCTGAGAAACAAATGATGGAAGGAAATCGTAAGTGATTCAATTGGAACTACTATGGTAATAACATATATGGCTTGTTGTGGGCATCTATCGTGGTGACATAAAAAGCTTATGAGTTGTTGAATATGATGGAAATAGTATTGATGATTATGGAAAATCTTTGTGAATTGTTGTTGTTGTTCCTTGAGAATTGTTATTGTTGTTCTTTGAGGATTGTGTTGTTCTTTGTGAATTGTTGTTGTTGTCGTGTTGTTTGTGAGTTCTGATTGTTCGGTGGGATCGGGTTGCACGCCGCAACACGAAGTAATGAGGTATGGGTTGTGATGATAAGTGTGGCCGAGGTAATATGGGTGCCCACGGTAATAAGGGTGGAAAGTGATCGAAATCATTATTGAAATGGAAACATGAGAAACACTGTAAAACAATTGATGTGATAATGTTGAAGGGGAAAAAGGAGAGATTGCAAACTTGTTTGGCTTTGGTTGTTCCTTCCATGTGGATTTGATCGTTGATTCTATATTGTTCGTTACTTGTATATTGTTTGATTTTCCTTAGGTAGAGTTCGTTCATACATACTAGTATAATTTAAATGTATTGACATCCCTTTTGATTGGGGCAGTGCATTTGCTTTATGATTGTAAGTGGTTCCATAGGAGCTACTCCAGTCTACCGCTAGTGGCACTCCTTCAATTTCCGTCAGCTGAATTGGTGAGCCCCTTTACGCTCGGGGTCCGGCGTGGCTTATATCACCTTTCTTTTGTAGTCTTATTTTTGGTTTTGTGTAAGGTATAGCCGGATCATTGTTGCGAGCATTTACATATTATTCTCCAGTTATATTTAGAGGCTCCATAGACAAGTTGTGGGTTGTTTCGCGTATTGGAATTTAAAATGCAAATATTGATGTTTGGAAATAATTTATAAAAATGGTAACACGTTCAAAATGGCGAATGAGATTGCTAACGAAAATGAAATGGAAATAACTAATGATGTATTTATAGAATTTTATTAATGGAGTCCATCTCCTATTTATTCATGAGTTAGTTTGGGTAGAATGAGTCCTAACAGGCTTGCTCGGTCGGGTATACTCGGTTTAGCGCCGGTTGCGTTCTTCAGATTTTGGGGCTGAGAATGTAAGGTTTTAAAGTTTCCAGGGAGTTCTTAGAGTCGTGTTTGGTAGAGTCATTCTTATCGGTCTATTATCGACAACATGTGTAAGTTGGAAGCTATTCAGACATTTAGGAGTTTCACCCTTCTTTGATACTCCAATCATGCGATAAATCTCAAGTTAGGGAGTTGATTTACTCTCTAAGTCTTATTCTCAATATTGGTAACTTTGATACCATAATCCGCAAATTATATGCATGTAAGGATGGATTGATCCCACCATTGAGTCTAAGTGGATTGCCCAAGGACTTGATAGGAGAATGTATTGTGCAATGGATGGATTGGTAAAAAAATATCGCTAAGAGGGGAGTGTCCTTGTACCTATTGATGTCTCTGAACCATCAGATCATGCAGTATATCAGTATGTTACCTATCTACGTCGGGGATGTGGAGTCAAGAGGTATCGGTTAAGCTATTGCCCTATCAACCTAACGTCACTAAAGGAGTTACATGAAAATTTCTACTCATTCTATATGTACATTCATATTGAAGAGTTCTTATAAACATGGTCTTAACAAGGTGTTGAATAACAAAAAATTATGTGTATTGACTGTTTGAATGAGATGCACTATTCAGGAATCCACTCGATTATCAATTCTCTTATTTACATTCTTGTGAAATTAAGTTCTATAATTATACCCTTTAATTGAGTTATAACTCTAAGATTGATACTTCCCACTTGCTTTTCCTAAATTCTCACAAAAGTACTATATCCAATAAATTTGTTACAGAATTTTTTATTTAAATGGACAAAATCTACTCGTTTGTGCCTATACATGCACCATTGTAAAGTTTACCTGTGTGGTGTCAAGTTCAATGTAGAGCATCCTAGTGTTGTGATCCTTGTCAAGTCACTCTTTTACTCAGTTGTGTATATGGCTTATATGGGTTGAACAGTCAATATACTCTCTTGAAAATATCATATTGAAACCCTCTCACTGCCTAGTAACATTACAGCATACCTTAACACATTCCATGAGTGCATGTCAATCGAAATGGTCGCCGTGTGCATAATGTCTCTCGAAAAAGTGAGATCCTCACATCCGCGTCATACGAAGATCATGTGTCGCCATAACTTTGATGTCCACTTGGGACATCCAGCAGTAAGTAGCTCACGTTATACTAGTATTATGGTTATTCTTGGCATGGTCGTATATTGCAGTTTGGAGTTAATATAGCATAAACATGTCCAACTAATAACATATGTTTACTTTCTATTTTCACCTTTATAACATATGTTCATTGTCTTCTTTAGTTAGTGAATTCATTGTTCTAGTTTCCCCACACTTGTTTGATAACCATGAGAGAACATATCCGTAAATGAGTTATTGTAACACTTTCTGTCTCATAAGGACCCTTACTTGGGTCTTCGTCAAGACCAAGCACACCTTTGGGGTTTATTATAATAGAATGCCCATTTCTTGTATTGTTTTGTATTTCATTAGCATCTGGGTAGCTCTCATGTTGAAATGCAAGAAGTACTCAGTATGAACATTTGCAAACCCTCCTTAATTATTCTATACCATCTCATTGGGTTCTCATAACACTTCAAGTTCATCAAGGGTTGAGAGTATGCTGCAATTACCGAAATTGAATGATCTCTTTTTGATAATTGACAATCTACACTTTTGCTAGTCCAATTATTTTGCTTATCAGTCTAAGTCTTGCCTTTTTGTTTCTGCTGGCAAAGGAGAAATACACCTAGTAACACTTTCATATGTCAAAGCCTTTCTCGCAGTCAAGTCATATAGCATCTTCCAATATGGCATGCGATAGCTGGTTGTGTAAAAGTGTGTTGTAGTGCTTCATTATAAAGTTGAGTAATAAACATAATTGGATTATTTTGAATTTTGGATCAATAAATCATGTGATGTCATACAGAGATCATCTTTAAAAAATGTAGCTTCTCGTGATCGATTTATCTTACAACCCTCCCTAGTGGATACAATGTGAAGGTTACTTCCATAAGGACCTTTCACTTTCTTTTCATTTGTATTGCGTGGTGTGTTGTTTACCCGTAATATTAAATGCGATACTATCTCAATGTCTTCACTAGTCATCCAACTATACTAATCGATTAAATTTACCTCATTTTTATACTCTACAAGTACGTTTTTCTTAAAAGAAAGTAGGTAAATCCCCCTTTACAATGGACTTCTAATATTTTCCACTTAGTTTAAGATTGTTGGTTCCAAATGGTGCTCATTAGTTTTGCTACACTACTATTTATTTTATCTAATAACTCTCATTGTAAAATTCTTTTATGTTTCATAGAATAAAAGAGCAAGTCTTGTGGCATTAAGGAAGAGGACATATTCCTTTTGTTAGAATAAATAAGTATTGTTGGTATTCTATGTAGATGTTCTTCTAATAACCATTTAACTTCTCTGCTTATCCATGTTACTAGATAACCCAGGTTATTTCTCCTCGATAAACTCATTAAGACGTCTCATTCTTTCGAACTTATCCATGTGGGACTTTGAGGTCTTGTTTTATACCAACTCGTAATGGTTTTAAGTACCTTCTCACCAATGTTATTGGTTTTCTAGGTCTACGAGGACTTGTCCTATGGGTTTCAAAAGTAATTATTTTCATTTGAGCTCACGCTGAAATTGCCATGATTTCAAATCAAAGTGCGTCCCCTTTTTTCAAAGTCTTAAATAGGTCGGATTGGACGGGTTACGTGTCCTTTTCTCACTCGACTTCTAGAATAATTGACTACACCATTGTCATGTGAGGGGAGTTATGCTGCCCTTGGTAATACACCTCCTTGGGTGAATAAGAGTATCATTTGTTTTTCTCCCCCGGAGCATCATGTTAACCATTAGAATGCCTCAAACCAGTACATGATTTCATCCCAACATTTAGATGTCCCAACCATGTGGTTTTACTCCCGAGAGAGTGAGATTAGTTGCCTTCATATTTTTGCACATATCATGAACATATTAATTTTGATGACAAGTTGTCATACGTTTAGTTCTCTCATATATGGTCAATTGTCGGGAGGGTTAAGTTATTTGAGTTATGATAATATCATAAGTGTTTTAACTTCATTTTCATCCTCATGGGCTAATTGCATAGACTTTTTTTGTCAGCTAATGTCAGGAGTGTAATTCCACTTCATGTATTTTGTATCCCATATCGCATTCAAGGTACCAGAGCATGAATTGATTTTCCCTACACCCTAGGATACTGGGTCATGTACTTGAATATTCCTCTTTAATGATTCCTATTACCAGTGTACTACATATCCATATGCCTCGTTTGTGTAATAATTGAGATCGTCATAGTGATTAACCATGTCAGCATTGTTTGTTGTTACTTTCGTGTCTGTTAGAATATAACCTCATAAAGTACTCTACTCTGCGCATTAACGGATTCTTGAATAACTCCAGCCTGATCTTGAACTTTGTTGTTCCTCAGTGTATTAGGTCCATTGGGTGTTGTAAGTTCAGTCGAGTCAAAAAATGAAGGTTCACAGTGTGATCATATATATATTTGATAGGAAATTCTATGGTCAGTTATTAATAGAAAATCTTAGAGTAATTTTTGAAGGTCATCAAGGATTAGTGTGAGTGTTCGCCTAGAGATTTAGAGTTCGGAGGTTGAGCAGGCTATTCTCAATTTTTTTTTCCATGAAGATCTGAGTTGATAATAAAGGTTCCATAAGTGTATTCCAATTAGGTTGCACTAGGAGTATGAAGTGTCCCCATAGTTGTTCGTCATATATTTTAAGGATTCACATGTCTATATCTAAGAATGTAGGTGGATATAAATTGTGTATCATTCCAGTGGAATTTATTGAAGGTGAAGTTAGCAGATAGTTGGCTTTTGTGAAATATCTACTTGTTATCCTTGTTAAGTAAGTATAGGGGTCGAAATCGCTCCCGTGAATGTGTTCTAGTAAAGTCTCTAGAAATAAGAGGCCACTGAAAGCCAAGAGTAATGTGGAAATAAAATATTTTATCTTGATTGCACAACAGTTCGTTTTAATTTAAAAGGTACCTTCTAGGTGATATGAATTAAAAATGAGTAGTCGATGCCCGAGTATCATCGTCATAATGTAGTGGTTGTAATGCTGAGGTTCTTGTAATTAATAGATACATTATGGTGCTTTTTGTCGAGTTGTGTGTGTGTTTTTAGGAGGGTTGGTGGTTTTATTGCCGGTGGATAAGCCTATTTACAAAGGAGACTCTGCCAAAATTTCTTACAAAATTTAAGAGTTAGTCAAAATTTAGGGTCTTGATGTAGGTGAGAAAAGAGATCTATTATATTATGCGTTAAACTCGGACTCTACTCCTCATTGGAGGACGAATGAGCTTCAGGGAGTGGGGAGAGAATGTAAGGCCCCGAAAAATTTCGCTAAGTAACATATGATCTCGTGGTGACACGTAGGATTATTATAATATTTTTATGTGCTATTAACCTAGAGTTCATCAATTGGACTAGGTAAATTTGCGTATAAGTTTTATAGTACGTAACTTGGAGTCCAATGAAAGGCCTAAGTCCAAAGAAAATTCAAACAGTTCATAATAGGCTAAAATTCCAAATGAGCTTGTACTAGTTCATACTTTGAACGAGCATATCTAAATATTTATAAGGTTTTATGTGATGAATAATCTACTAAACCGATGTTCTTCGAGTCTAGCTTCCAACGCTTCAAACCGTTCGTCATCTGGACATTCCTACGCACTGTTATGATAAAATTACTAAAGCCTAGAAAATGCGATCATATGCCAAATCTGCAACCGCAAATCATATTGCATTTCTGACTTTGCGGTCGCATTCCTGTCGCAAATTAGGCTAGGTGTAGCTCAGTTTTGGGCACGAATTTTGCGGTGCATTATGCAGCCAATATTCGCGCTTTGCGGTCCACTTTGCTATAGCAAACCCGACATCGGGAAATTAATTTCTCTATTTTTATAACCCGACCCCATTTCAATATATAGGCTTTGGGGCTCATTTCGGGGTCATTTCTTACTGATTTAAGAGAGTGATGAGAGCATATAGAGAGAGAAAGGAGAGTTTTATCTTCATAATCATCCAAACCTTGCATCAACCTTCACGAATCAAAGAGCCAAATAACAAGTTCTTCATCTAAGAGGTAAGAATCTATACCCTAGGTTTTAATTTTGAGTTTGGGATATAAGATGGGGTATTGAGGTATGATTTTTCGGTATAATACTATTATGTATATATGCATGAACAAATTAGGTTAGTGGGAGGATTTTTTAACATAAATAAGTAAAGACTTGGTTAGGGAATGAAGGAAAACTTTGAAAAAGAGATTTGAAATTTAGATGCTCAATTAGTATTTGATAAAATACTCAAATGAGATGAAATGATGAATACCTTTCTAATTTGTGTTCAATTTGGTTATGTCTCATAGTATATTGGAATTGCTAGAATTCATCGAACGTTGTAGTAACTTAAGGAAAGCCTAATCGAGGTATGTATAGCTAACTTTGACCTTTGTAATGTCACTTTGTTTGGTGTACAAATAATTTGTATGTGATGTCTACATGGATTATTTATGAAATTGTTATGATTGGTATGATTTGAGTGTTCATGGTTGAGTCTCCCGATATAATAGTGTAAGTAGGCAATAAACCAAATGTGTGATTGTGGATGTGTTTTGTGGTAAGAGCTGAGTAACAAATGATGGAAGGAAATTGTAAGTGATGCAATTGGAACAACTGTGGTAATAACATATGTGTTGTATATATTTCAACTGAAGAGTGTTTTATAATATTGAGAAGTCTTCGTAGTATCCAGCCTTATGCTTCGCACAAGTCTTACATTAGTTAGGCTGATAGCAGATAAATCCCATACGATGAGGATTTGAGTTAGCATGTCATTGAGATAGAACTAAAATCTGCTTTTCCAGAAGAATGAGTGCGCCGGATTTGGCATTAGTGTAGATTGTTAGAACCTAAAACCCAAGTACGAGATTTATCTAGAGAAGAGTTAGAGCCCGGTTACCCTGCTCGGTATGGAGTCCGAAGGGACCACAAAGAAACCCCATGTCCAACTGTTCACCGACGGAGCACAGGTGCATAGGGCCTAGTTGGCCAAGGAAAATTAATATAGGGCCACGATAGGATATCTGGAAAGGCACATCAAAGATCTTCAATTCGAAATGGTGTGCAAGCTGTAACATATGAGGGTGAAACGATAAGACTAGCCAAAGAAAATGAAGCCCTTCGAGCCAAAATTCAGAAAATAAAAATAGCAGCAGAAAATCCCACCCGAAGTATAAGACATGAAAATCTCATTGAAAACTTGAGGCGAAAAGTAGGGGAGTCTTTTGTCTGCTTAACCATTTATTTCAACTGTGATGACCCTCTTCTTCAACAAAAAGGATATCAAGATCGAGCAAGGTTTCCTTCACTAACTTCCAACTTCGAGGAGCCGCCTACAAGTGGTGGCACACCAATGAGTTAGCCAGTCCGGACAAGGCTGCTTTGTTGACTTGGAACCAATTTTCAAATCCGTTCCTGAGTGATTTTGTTCCTTAAATTCTTGCATGGTGCATAGATATTGAGCATTTGCGCTAGTGTGCTATGAATGTCTTAGACTATTCCGTCCGTTGCACTAGCTTGGCTAGACATTCCCCAGCCCTTGTTCTTATTAGATCTTACATGGATCATTCGATAGAGAAGAATATTTCTTGTCAACAGGTGGCAAGCATTACTAGGATTATTGAGGGTATGCATTCTATGGAGAGAAAGGAGAGGGAGGCTAAGAGGTCTTGAGAGTCGGGCAATTTCTCTAGTGCCTCTGCCCCAACATTAGGTCATTATGGTAGGGGTTATATGAGTCGCCGAGTTCATTCTTCTCTTCCAACAGCTAGTGGTATTCTAGCTCCTAGATCTTAGGAGCCTTATTATGCACCACCGATATCTAGCGCGCGTCTTGCGCGGGATGCATTCAAAGGTCAGTCTGAAAGACCTGGCCCTAGCCAGTCACGGCCCCGACATCGGTCAAGTGCTTATTTTGAGTGTGGTGATACACCATATATGGTAAAGGATTTCCCTACACTTGGTAGTGGTGCACTTCCACAGAATGTTCAGCAACAGCATTCCCCACAGAGTTCTCAGACTATGGTTACAACCCAAATTACTACCCCACCTGCTAAGCCAACTAGAGGTGGAGGTTAGGGAGGTAGAGGTTGCCCTAGAGGGGGAGGCCAGGCCAGATACAATGCCCTTCCTACCCGTACTGAGGTTATTGCCTCCGATTATGTCACACAGGTATTATACTATTTTGTCACAGATATGCATCAATTCTATTGAATGAAGGCTCCACTGACTCTTATGTCTATTATTATTTTTCTCCGCATTTGGGTGTACCTCAGGATTCTTTAAGTTCCCTTATTTATGTTTATACACCTATGGGAGATTCTACTGTTGTGGTATGCGATTATCGGTCGTGTTTTGTTGCTCTTAATGGTTTTCAGACCAAAACCGATTAAAGATTACTCAGCATGGGTGATTTTGATATTATCTTGGGCACAGACTTGTCGCCCTATTATGCTATTCTTGATTGTCACGCCAAAATTGTGATACTGTATATTCCATGTGTATCGCGTCTTGAGTGGAGGGGTACTTTAGATCACACTCCTAGTAGAGTTATTTTGTTTCTTAAAGCTCAACATATGGTTGAGAACGGGTGTGGTACGTATTTAGCTTATGTGAGAGATGTCAGTATTTTTTCAGTTTATTCAATCACAGTGGTAAGGGATTTTCCTAATGTCTTTCTAGTTGATATTTGGGTATGGCGCCTGATAGAGATATTGATTTAGGCATTGATCTATTGTCGGGCACTCAGCCAATTTCTATTCCTCTGTATCGTATGACACCTCTTGAGATGACGTAATTATAGGAATTGTTTGATAAGGTTTTTACTGGGCCTTGTGTATTACATTGGGGTGATCCTTTCTTGTTTGTGAATAAAAGAAATGGTTATATGCATATATGTATAGATTATCTCTAGTTGAACAAAGTTACAACGAAGAACCATTATCCTTTGCCAGGTATTGATGATATGTTTTACAAACTTAGGGCACACAGGTTTTCTAAGATTGATTTGCGCTCAGGTTACGATCAGTTAATGATTCGGGAGCCATATATCCCAAAGACTGCTTTTCGAACTCGGTATGATCATTACGCGTTCCTTGTCATGTCATTTGGGGTAAACAATGCCCTAGTAGTCTTTGTGCATTGGATGCACTGTGTGTTCAGGTCATATATTAACTCGTTTGTCATTGTCTTTATTGATGATATTCTGGTGTATTCCGGGAAATGGGAAGATCATGAGCAACACTTGAGGACTGTGCTTCACACTCTAAGAGAAAAGAAGTTATATGCTATGTTCTTGATATGTGAGTTTTGGTTGGATTGAGTGGCATTTTTAGGCCACTTAGTATCGAGTGAGGGTATTCAGGTGGATCTAAGGAAAATAGATGCCATACAGAGTTGGCCCAGACCATCCTCAGCTACCGAGATCTGCATTTTTCTTTGATTGGAGGGCTACTACAATCGTTTTTTAGAGTGGTTTTTATTGATTGCAGCACCTATAACCATGTTAACCTACAAGGGTGTTGCGTTGTAATGGACGGAGGAGTGTAAGGCGAGCTTTCAGATGCTCAATACAGCTTTGACCACAACCCCTGTTTTGATAAGGCATTCAGGTTCGGGATCTTACACGGCCTATTGTGATGCCTCGAGGATTTGCCTCGGAGCAGTGTTGTATTAGGATGGTAGGGGTATTTTCTACGCATCCAGACATATGAAGATACATGAGAAAAATTACACTGTTCATGACCTTGAGTTAGTTGTCATTGTTCACGCATTGAAGATTTGGTGCCATTATTTATACGGGGTTTCCCTTTGAGATTTATACTTACCATAGGAGCTGGCAGCACTTGTACAAGAAAAAGGATCTATTTGCGCTAGAAGAGGTCGTTAGAGTTACTCAAGGAATATGATATCACTATTTTGTATCAGCCGGGCAAGGCTAATGTTGTGGCCAATGCCTTGGGTCACCGGGCAAAGGTTTCGGGGAGTTTTGCATATTTACCAGCATCGGAGAGGCCTATGGCGATGGATGTTCAAGCCTTGGCTATCCCATTGTGAGATTGGATGTTTTAGAGCCATTCGGGTTCTAGCCTACGTGGTTTCTCGGACTTATTTATTTGGTCGTATCAGGGAGCAAAAATATGATGACTCATATTAGCTTTTTCTCAAGGACAAGGTTTGGCACGGGGATGCTAGAGATGTGACTATTGGTAACGATAGGAATTTTGAGGATGCGGGGTTGGAATTTTGTACCCAATGTTGATGGGTAGCGGGAGTTGATTCTAGATGAGGCCTATTGTTCACGGGATTCAATCCATTTTGGCGCCACAATGATGTATCAAGATTTAAGGCAACATTATTGGTTAAGGTGAAGGAAGAAAAATATAGTTAGATTTCTAGCTCCGTGTCTCAACTATCAGTAGGTGAAGTATGAGCACCAGAGACTAGATGGTTGGATCAGCAGATAGAGATCACGGAGTGTATGTGGGAGAGGATCACTATGGACGTTTTAGTTGGGCTCCTACATGCTTTGAGAAAGTTCGATGCTATTTGGGTGACGGTGGATCGTCAGACCAAGTCCGCTTATTTCATTCATGTGTGTACTATGTATTCTTCAGAGCGATTGGCGTAGATTTATATCTGGGAGATTGTTCGTCCGCATGTTATTCTAGTGTCCATCTATTAAGATTTTTGAGAATGTGCTCCGTCCATTTGTGATCGAGTTTGGAGGGTCGTAGGATCAGATCTTTCCATTGGCGGTGTTTGCTCACAATAATAGTTATCAGTCTAGCATTTAAATGGCACTGATTGAGGCTTTATTTAAGAGGCGGTGTAGATCTTGGTGGGTTGGTTTGAGCAAGGTGAGGCTAGACTATTGGGCAAAGACCAGGTTCGGGATGCTTTTGAAAGGGTTAAGGTTATTCAGGATAGACCCCGTATATCCCAGTCTAGATAGAAGAGTTACGCAAACTAAAAGGTTCGTGATGTTTCCAATATGGTAGGAGAGCGGGTTCTACTTCGAGTTTTGCCTATGAAGGGCGTTATGAAATTTGGAAAGAAGGGGAAATTGGGTCTGACATTTATTAGCCTTTGAGATATTGAGGCATGTTGGAGTGGTTGCATATGAGCTTGCCTTACCTCCTAGCTTAGCAGGAGCTCACCCGGCATTTCATGTTTCAATGCTCTAGAGGTATCACATTGATCCGTTGCACGTGTTGGATTTCAGTTCAATCTAGTTGGTCAAGGATCTATCATATGTTGAGGAGCCAGTGGTAATAGTGGACGAGCAGGTCAGAAATCTAAGGTCAAAACAATTGCATTAGTAAAGGGTTAGCGGCGAGGTCAGCTAGTCGAGGTGGCAACATGGGAGACCGAGCAGGATATGCACAGCAAATACCCTCATATTTTCACCACTTTAGGTATGTATCTATGCTCATTCGAGGACGAACGCATGTTTAAGTGTTGGAGGATGTGATGAGCCGATTGGTCGTCTTAAGAATTAACACCCCAATCCCTTGTTAACAGCTTCCCCCAAGTTTATTGCTGCTATTTCGATTTACCAGGATGTTCGGCTTTGGGTTTCGGATTGTTTTGGGACGCAGACCCTAAATGAGAGCTTAGGTGTTGGAAACTTTATCATAGCTAGAACAGTGTGAAGATGGCCTCGGAATGGAAATCCGATTATTCCGTTAGCTCCGTTATGTGATTTCGGGCTTAGGGGCGTGTTCTGAATGTGTTTTGGAGGTCCATAGCTAATATAGGCTTGAAATGCCAAAAGTTGAATTTTGAAGTTTCAGTTCCGATATTGAGATTCTGATCCGAGCGTTGGATTGGAATTCTTGAAAATGGAGTAGATCTGTAGTGTTGAATGAGATGTATATGCGAAGTTGTAGGTCACTCAGACGAGGTTTGATATACTTTTTTATCGAAAGCGTATTTTTAGAATTTTTTTAATTCTTAGGTCTAATACATGGTTAATCCGAGCTTTCGATGTTGTTTTTGATGTTTTAAGAATTTGTACAAGTTTTGATAGTGGTTTTTGTCTAGTTGGTGCCTTTGGGTGAGGTCAGATGGTTTGCGGAAAGATTTTTTAGAAAAAATTGCAGCTTCAGGTGTTAGTTCTGTCATAACAGCCCTTGCAGTTTGGGCTCTGTAGGTGCGGTGCCGCAGAAGTGGCTCAGAGGTCACATAAGTGGTTATGAGGTAAAAGGGGAGTTAGTCGATCGCTGATCCGGTCAGGTAACTACAGAAGCGGCACTACATCTGTGGAAAGGTAGTCGTAGGTGCGGGAGAGTCCTTTTTTAATGAAATATCGCATATGCGACCGGCTTTCATAGAAGAGTTTTCCATTTTTCTATTATATACTGCTGCTGCTGCAGCATATTTATTCTGGGTTACGGATGGGGGATTTTTGTAGCTCCACCTTGTCTATTTATTTAGGGACTGCGAATTCCAGTAGATTCCCCTGCACAGTTATAAGAAACAACGGGAATGCACCTGCTAGATTCCTCCATTACTAGGTATTTATATTTGGGACAACGAAACGGGATTCTGATAGATCCCCATGCACTATAAGTTGGACAATAGGATGGTATTCCGGTAGACTTATCGGATATGGGTATTTGGGATGACAGGACGGTATCCTAGAAGATACCCAATTTATTATCATTGGTACTGAGCTGTATTTCTTTTTACCTTACTTCTATATAGTCTATGGTGTCTTGTATATCCTGTGTTATTTTCACTATTGTATTTCCTTATATTTTTCTATTCTATTCAATAGAACTTTATAATCTTGTTTAACCTCGGTAGGGCCCTGACCTTCCTCGTCACTACCCGACCGAGGATATGCTTGGCATTTACTGAATACCAATGTGGTGTAATCATGCTCTTTCTGCGCATGTTTTTCATGTGTAAATCCTGGTACCGCTACTCAGGCCTACCATCCTTGATGGAGGTGACTTCTCTAGATATTTTCGAGGTACATCTTCCACGTTTGCAGATCGAGGAGTCCCTTTCTATTCTAGCTGATAAACATTGCCTTCTGTAATTTTCTTTCTTATTAGATATTCGGGAGATAGATTGTCAGATATTCCAAAGGCTTGCATTCTCGTGAGGTTTTGGGTTTTGGGATAATGTACTTTGTTGGGAGAATGTTTTGATGTATATGCCTAGCGGCATTATAGGTATTGTTTCCATTTAGTTATTTTGGATGTGATTATTTATTCCACAAGTTTCGTTTATTTTTTCGCATTTGTTAGGCTTACCTAGTCATAGAGACTAGGTGCCGTCACGACATATCACGGATGGCGAACTAGGGTCGTGACAATCCTTCATGTTACATACTTATCTCTTATTACAAATAGCATAAATATGTTAACCTCAAGATAATATCAACCCTGATCTTACATCGATTAACTTACGACGAAACATTAACATACGAAAATGCGCTATGTAACAACTCTCCTTTGAGTTCTTGAGTAATTTTCTTCAAGATCTAATTATTACATAGTCGAGTAAGTTAGGATTAGGGTTGACCTAATGGATTGAAATACCAAATTTGCAAGGATTACTCACCTTGAAAGAGTTGGGGGTCTTGAGTGATTATAAGAAAATCCTAAAATTCGGCCAAGAGAATATGGGGAAAGTGACCCCGAAATTAACTTTAAAATCCTTGGTTGGGGTTTGTCTATTCTCAAAAGTGGGATTCACTTTGTTATATACTGCATGCAAGGGGATACTTGATCCGTGCCCGATCTAGAAAAAGGAGCCTCCCTTCATTGTCCGCCAGAATGACTTAGTGAAAAACGATATGAATTCTATCCAAGACTAACTAGATTCGGACCTCGTCCTAATATACCAATAAGTCTAGTAACATAGCACGGACCTACATGAGGTCTCAAATCGCATCAAACAACATCGAAATTCAAAATTACACCCGAATCTAGCTTGTAAGTTTTCAAATTTCTAACATACAAAACGAATGCAAAAACGTATCAAATCAATCTGGAATGTTGTCAAATTTTGCACACAATACATAAAAGAAATAATAGACCTGTTATAATTTCCAAAATCGTATTTCAAACCCGATATCTAAATGTCAATTCTCGGTCAAACATCCAATTTTATTTTTTCCAACTTTTACCTAAATGCATTTATTCTACAGACCGCCAAATCCCAATCAAAATGCATGTCTAACTCCGAAATCACCATAACAAGCTATTGGAATCATCAAATTTCCATTTTGGAGTCGTTTCCAAAAATGTCAAACTTCGGTTGTTTCAGCTTTTAAGATAATATTTTTTATTTTATTTGAATCCGAGTAATCCAAATACTAAACTCGACCACACATGCAAATCATCATGCATCATATGAAGCTATTCAACACTTTAAATAGTAAAACGTGATGTAAATGCTCAAAATGACAAATTGGGTCGTTACAATGGCGTTGTTGATACCCAATTTTTTCTATATAGTTTAATATGCATGATACTTTCAAAATAGTATATGTATGCATATATAGGTATATTCAAATGTTATATTATTTTTTCCGTATTTTTAAATAGATTTATTCCCCTACTTTAACCATAAAAATCCAATAATTATTAAAAAATTATTATTTTAGTGATTCCTTTATTACATTCTCATATTTATGCTAAAATATAGCTAAGATAATTTATACATATTTGTACAAATTAATTTTCTATTTTTAAAGATAAATTACATATAATTACAATATTAGCATTTTTTGGATTAGTTACGTTTATATTCATAATAAATTAAGTCTGGTTTTTTTAAATAGTTAACTATCTGTTATAAATCATTTTTGTAACTTTAATTTATTGCCAAAAAGTAATTTAATATTTTCATAAATCAAATAGGAAAAATTGGCTATTTAATGGTAGCCCAATTTCATTATGATTATAGCCAAATTTTGACTCCAATTCTCGTCGAATTAGTATTGTTTGAATCTCATTTTTGGTAGGGTTATATGTCGACTTTTTACCATCCATGTCTTATTTTGTTTATATGCAAAACATTGACTCATTATTTTCTTTTTCATTAATTCTTATTTCCCCATTTCTTGGTCTAATTTTAACACTTTACATTAGACCTTTGATCCCTAATTTTCTACTCAATATGATTGATTCCCTTACCTTGGTTGCATTAGAACTTTCTTTATATTGTCTATCTCCTTAATTAGAGTTTTTCTGAACCTAGCCCTAGTAGTTTACTCTATGCCTAATATGTTCGAATTATTTCCTTGTCGGCACTTTTATTTATTTCCTTATTTTTTACTTATTCCTACCATTTGAATTGATTCACTTAAATAAAAGGAGTGCTTGTACTGAATTTTGTTCTAATTTGTTATGAGTTCCACAATTACTATACAGCTGTAATTCTTTCTTGATTTCACATAGTTTCGAACTACTATATACACATACCCTTTCATTAACAGAAACACACAAACACTTTTAGTTCCGAACTAACACTTACACTCAAACACTGTCTCTTGCTTTACTACTACTTGTGCTACTGCCTGTTTAGCCGGCTGAAAGCCAAGGTTATATTTTGAAGTCTTATTACATTTCTTTACTGCACTTTGCTTCTTTCACTGGTATGTTCTAATTATGTTTTCCAGCGTCAACTACAACATGTCTACTTAATGTTCTTGCATTATTGTCTGTCTACTGCTTGTATTTAATTTAGTGCCATTATTTAGCATGCTATATTTTCTTTTATCCTATTAGAAATCAATTTGTTATGAACCATGAATCCCTTCCCAAACGTGATTAATACTTGTGATTAGTTTAGGGCATGACAGCCTTGAACATTGCTGAGCATAGCAAAAAATTGATCCTCAATGGATCATAACCCCCATGTTTCCATTATATGTTGTGCTCTCTTGTTGATTTAAAAGCATGACAATACTCCATATTACTGTGCATGTCAAGTTAACCCATGCCTAAGTATATACGCTCCTTGCAATGGAATCTCAATCCCCTGCCCCCCCCCCTCCCATTTGAAATTATCAACTCTTTAATGTGTTGATGGTTGTCTTCCATCATCATTTCCCTCTCCTTTAATCCCTCATCTCTTAAAACTCAGTTTCTACACTTTTCACTCTCTTCTTAGTATTAAATATTGCCCCCCCCCCATGTGTGTCTTCCCTTTTTGGGACCCATGAGCTCTCTCTGAACATGGACACATGAGGGCTAGCATTTTCACACTGCACTTGTCCCTATTCTGGTTATAATATATGGGTGTGAGCACTGCTCGGGGTCTTATTAAGGCCCTTATGAAAATCTGACACACTCAAGGCTCATAAAGGCTTTGGATTGATTGTCTTTTGTCTTGGTTTATCTCAAAACATAGAGAGAAAGCCAAGAATCAGGCATCCTCTTGTTATAACTTTTCTTTGTGCTTTTTCTGATATAATTAATTATTCTTGGTTTGTAATAAAGTGTAATGGGGCTGGCTAGTAAAAAAGAGTTGGGAAATTATGCATACTCAAGGGTAGAAAACATGCTTGTACGACTGCATTCTCAACTTGTTTAATTTGCATTTAGAAAACATGCCTATAGTCCTGCTTTAATTCTTCATATACACGCTACATTAAGACAACATGTCCATAGGATTTATTTTGATAACATGCTTATAGGGATTATCTGAAATTCTGCACATTTGTCACTCTTTAGATATCGTGTTTTTTAGGTCCCAATTTGCTATAACCCAGTAGCATGCTAAAATCAGTAACATATAGAAATTATGCCTTTAGATGGTTTTTCATAGCAAAATATTGTTCGCTTCTAATGACATGCAATGTTAGGTATCATATCTATAAGGGTCTAAAATAAGTTACGCATAGAAATCATGCCAGTAGGGATTATTAAATAAATCTGGGTCATTCCGTCCACATTCAAACAATACGCCCGTGTAGTAGTAGATACCATCACCCGCAAAATCTAGAATTAGTCAAATTTAAATTCGTCCATTCTAAATTTTTTTTAATAACTTAATTCCTTTACTTAGCAAGGTGTAGCAAGTATGCCAATAGTATTTCAACCAATTCATTCTGCGTCATTACTATTTTGTCACATTCCGAATAGAGTAGATATCATGCCCATAGAACTCTATCTAAGCACTCAGGCAAGCCATAGGATAATAACTGTAAAACTGAATCTGCTATTGTTAATTGCTACAACCAGCAGGCAGGCCTTATTCAGACTTCTTATCAAAGTTATACAATAGACTAATCTGCCTCAATAATTCACTTCCCCCGTCTTTATGTGCTTTAATCATACCCAAAAATAATTTGCAAGTCATGCTAGTTATCTGCTTTGTTTAAGGAGGTATACTTGAGCCTTATGTGTTTTTGTGTTTCCCCTTTAACGTGCAGTCTTTTATATGTTTTATATGCCACCTTAGATTTTTTACCTTTGAAACTTCAAGTCAGTCTAACATCTCTCCCTTTTCGGAGTAGTAGTCCTAAGTGCCTCTGGGACTGATAGCATGTAATAGTGTTCGAGACCAATTCACACTTAAGTTTCATAAAAGGGGAGGGAAAGGGTAGATATGGATATGATGATCGTTGTGATAATGCCATGTGTAACCTCTGTTTTGAGGAATGATTACCGAGTATTGCACTGATGTGATCCATATTTCTATAAACCTAGTACTCCCCTCATTTATTTCCCCTTTCTTTTTTTAAGCATTGTAACTCCTTATGTAAAATCAGCTCTTTTTATTGCTCTTTCAGACGTTGTTTACTTTCAAACCATTATGTATTGAAATCCCCTCTTTTTTGAGTCTTATCTTTTTATATGTTAACTACACCCCAAGTTCACAATAATTGTCTGTCCCGGAACCACGCTAGTTGATTTTAATGGTTGCCTAACACCTTCCCCTTAGGATAATTTCAAGCCGTTGCCCTATCTCTAGTTATTCAAATGACTTATAGTTTAATCTCTACTGGAGAGAAAATGCAAAACCCAGTCCCAAAAGGAATGAGTTGTCCCTCAAAATGTCATAAATCCAATTTTGTGAGAAAGAAGGGTCGCGACAGCATGGCGGCTCTGCAAATATGTGACAATATATTTTTTATTATTTCATAATCATGATCAAAATCATATTCTACTCATGCCAAAAAATTTCCATTATATTTCTTTTAATGAGTAGTTGTGCTTGCGGTAAAACCAGTCGATCAACAGTTTAGTCGATTGTTTGGTGCCTTTCCCTCTTCAGTTGTTCGCTCGTTGATACGGTCTAAGACCCCATAGAAACGTTACTCTATTAAAATTATTCTAGTATAATGGTCAAACCTAGTTATGTGTGATATGGTGTCCGCGTAAGATAGCCTTGTCCAAAATCCACTAGGCTTCCCTAAACCAAATGGACGTCACCATGTTCTATGCATATTTTTGAAGAACTGGATCCATTATGCTGATTGTTGATATTAATTAGTCGGGTCTGGTGGGTGTAAGGGCCTTACCCTTTTATTTTGTAGAAAATAGGGCACGAGGTCCCCAGTTTTGGTATGATTAGCATGCCCCCACTCTTGTTAGACTAGTATAGAAGTCTTCCTTCAAATGACCAAACCAACAAGTAGAAAGAGAGGGCAGCCAAAGCTTGCAAAAAGTTGGAATATCTGGAGTTCAGCCTACTGGAATTGAAAGAAAAAGTAAGGAAGAGAGTCACCTACTGCCAGAACGCTGAGGGAAACAAAGGACATTACCTGGCAAAGGCATTTTTACTGAATAACCTACGCAAACACATGATTTGATTAGCGAGAGCATTCAACTTGAGGAAGGTCACTCAGGGACCAAGTAGATAGGAGTTTATCATTTTATTTTATAAAATGTAATAAGGCCAATGGTCATTAGTGACTTTTTATTTAGTGTCGAGTTGGTATTCATCTTATTTTCTATCGATGAAATGAAGCATTTAGCATTCTAAGTTTTCCAAAACAATTTGTCGCTAAGCCTACCTAGGGCACAAAAAGGTCCCCAAATTAGGTTACGCTTTACCATTCCGCACTATTTGTTGAAATACTGCAATACTTTTTATAATTCTCGCTAGCTTGATTAACTTTTTGTTTTTATTGTTGTTTTTATTTTATTATTCCCCTTCCCAAAGGTTAGTTCGTGCACTGTGGCATTATCATCTTAATTCACAATGTCCTTCCATACAAGGTGTAAGCAGAGGGGCACACCTCAATAATTGGATCTTCAGGACGATTAGAGCTCGACGAGTCTCGGGGTATAAAGGCTAATACAAACATTTTCTTATTTACTAAAACATTATTATTTCTCGCATGTTTTCGATTCCTGCAATAATATCTCCAATGTTCAAAACCTTTTATGCAATTTATCAAAGTATTTTGACTTTTCATATGAATCAACACTCATTGTCATTTTTCTCTCATTACATTACTTAATAACATTACTATTACTTATCTTGATGAATTTATGACTATGACATGCAACGAGAAAATGCAACAAAAGGACATCGATTCAAAGGAAGATGACATAAAAGAAGAGAATGTTAAGGAAGTTGAGAACTTTGAGAACAGACCTAAGTCCATCCTGCACGAGATTTAGATTGTTAATCTAGGAGATGCAAAAAAGTCAAATAAACACGAATCAACATCCACTTATCGCCATCATAAAATAAGGAATACATATAGTTTCTACATGAATATGAGATCATAGTCTCTTGGTTGTATGATTACATGACTGGACTAGGTACGTCTATTGTGGCCTACAAACGGCCAACGATCAAACATGTCCGCCGGTAAAACAAAAGCTTAAAAAGTTCAAGCCTGATATGATTCTGAAAATCATGGAATAATTCACTAAGCAGGTCAAAGCTAAGGTTCTCAGGGTACTAGAATACCCGAAGTTGTTTGAAAACATCATGTCTGTACCAAGGAAGGACAGGAATGTCAGAGTCTGTGTTGACTACCGGGATCTCAACCGGTCCAGTCCAAAAGATGACTTCCCTTTTCCATACGTACACACCTTGACTGACAATTGCGCGAAGCACGAGTTGCTATCTTTTGTGGATCGTTTTGCTGGTTACCATCAAATCTGGATGGATGAAGAAGATGTTGAGAAAATGGCTTTCATTATGCTGTGGGGAATGTATTGTTACAAGATGATGTCGTTTGGGCTAAATAATGCAGGAGCTACTTACATGAGGGTCATGACCACCATTTTCCATGATATGATACACAAGGAGATTCAGGTATACTTAGTTTATTTTATCACCAATTCCAAGAAGGCCACTGATCATTGGAATATTTGAGGAAGTTTTTCAATATATTGCAAAGGTACAACCTAAAAATGAATCTCGCAAAATGTGCATTTTGGGTTCCTGTCGGAAAAGTACTTGAATTTATTGTGAGTCACCAGGGAATAGAAATGGTTCCATCAAAGGTCAATGCTATTCAAGAATAACCACCGCCAAAGAACAAGAAGGAAATAATGAGTTTCTTGGGAATACTTACTATATCAGCCGATTCATCACAATCCACAATTATCTGTGAACCAATCATTATGATGTTGAAGAAGGATACTGTTAGCAAATAGAATGAGGACTGCCAAAAAGCCTTCAACGCAATGAAGGAATATCTGTCAACACCACCAGTCTTGGTCTCGCATGAGCCAGGTAGGCCTCTATTACTCTACCATGTAGTATTGGATGGAGCATTTGGTTGTGTTATAGGGAAGCGTGATCAAATAGGGAGGAAGGAGCAGGCCATCAATTATCTCAGTAAGAAGTTCACCCCCTACGAGGCCCGGTATTCTTTGTTAGAACGCACTTGTTATGCTTTAACTTGGGTAGCACAGAAGCAGAGGCACTACTTCTGTGCTTATTCTACATATCTCATATCAACGATGGATCATTTTAAGTACATCTTTAAAAAGCCCTTGCCCAGTGGCAAGATTTAAATACTTTTTTGTGCTTATGTATTGAATGATTTTTCATCTTTTATAAAGTGAGTTATTGTAATTTAAAATTATTTAATATTTTCAGAGGGATTAGCTTATCCTAGGACTCTCCCATTAACTCCGAATTAATGTTGGGAAGATTATTTGTGGTTGGTAACGATTAACTAACAAGAACTTAAAGCTTTAACCTTAACTTGCTAGATTCTTCTAGGAATAGGGTTCAACTACTTGTAGCCATATTCGAGTGTGCTTAATCTTTTACTTGTTTTAGAGATAATTAAATTAGGAAGTCTTGTTAGTCTTTAGAAGAATCTAATGTAGAATTATCACCGTGGTTAATAAACATAAATTCACTCATATTTTTAATATCGTGAAATACATTGGATCATTACTTTAGTGTAATTCCCGTTGCATCCATACTTGTAGCCTTTGATCATTTTACTTTCTCTCTATGTTAGTTCACATTTTTTCATTTAGGTATAAATATTTTCAATAACTAATTCTAATTGTTTGGCATTGCATAAAAAGTAACAATTCTCTAACATTACTAATCGCGTACATATTGTTATCTGTGGAATTCGACCTCCACTCATAATTGAGTAAATTATATTGCATGCAACCGTGTCCATTTATTTTTAGTAGTGGATTTGGATGTCATCAAGATTGGCACCGTTGGCGGGAAAAATTTGGCTTAATTAAAGTTATTTGAAAAGTAAGCATAAGTGTTTTTGTCCAAACTTATGAATATGTGTGTAATTAATTTTTCTTACCTTAGTCTATTTATCTTGTTTATTTCTTGTTATTTTTCATTATTTGGAAAAATGGCATAATTTAATGAAGATTAGTCGGATGGTAAGTGTTCATACTTTCATGTCCCATTTCTTTATTTTGGAGGACAAAAATCACAGCAAAATTGTCTAAATTCTCCTGAGGGTGAATTGTGCGCACAATCTCAAACCCCGTGAGTGGAGTATTTATGATAAGTGTGGTCGTCAAAATTGTCATTGGGTGTATTGTGCTTATTAATCCTTCCCTTCCCAAGGCCCCGCTATGATGATTCTACTTTTTATGATGAACATGACAGGGCTATGGAAATGGAAGAAGTTGAGCATGGTCAAAATGGAGATTTCAAGCTCATGTTAGAATGCTTAATTGAAGGAGGAAACAAAGAACAAAGTGTCTTGGAGGATATTTTTGATAATAGTCTTCATAATTACTCGGTACTTGAAAAATTGTACTCACAAATGGGAGGAATGCGTGAAGATTTAGAGGTCAAAAAAACCTCGAAAGTTAATGACAGCCAAGAATGTTCCTTAGATGTGGAAGCCAAAAATTGTCACGCCCCAAAATCCGAGGAGCACCACTGGTGCTCAACCTAGTAAACCCGACTGAGCAAGCCTATTAGGTCTCATTCTACCCAAATTAATTCATGAATAAACTGTAGATGGACTCCATTAGTCAAATTCTATGATCATGTCATTAACAATTTCCATTTCATTTTCATTAGAAACTTCATCCTTGATTTTGAAGGTATTACAAGCTCTATATATCATTGCCAAACATCAATATTTCTACATTAATTCCAATACCCGACACTACCCACAATCTATCTAGGAGCCTCTAAATACATCTGAAGAATAAGACAGAAATACCGGGAACAAGTCTTTGGCTATACCTCAAATGCAAAATACATATTTAACAAATGAAAAAGGACCCTGAAATGAAGTGGGGCTCACCAAGTCAATTCGAAGGATGATCCACTACTAGCCGCGACCAACATTTCCTACTATAGAAACACCTACATCAATTAATGATGTATCGCCCCGGCAAAAGGAAAGTTAGTGACATCGAATAGGACTAGTATGTATGAAATAGCTTCACTCTAAGTAGAATCAAATAATATACAAGTAGAAGACAGTCATGGAAGCCACACAATGATGCACCAAAATACAGAGAACACAAGTGAGAGTTTCATAGTTTCTTATTTCATATTTTCATCCTTTTAATTTATATTCTCTTTGTGTCAAGTGCAAAAATTCTTAATTCCGCCGTGATGTTTTTAACATAGAGTCCGGTGTCTGCCCGACTGGCTATGCCATCCAAAGTGAGACATATCCGGTACCCAAAATAAAGGCCACTATGTGAACAACATGGTATCCAATCTCCGCCCGATCGGCTAAGCCATGTCACTTGGGGCATAACCTCTTTAAGTTACTCCTTAGTTCACATTTTCTTCCACTTTCCCATTACATGGCACCACGCACCTGTTAATAAGCTTATTTCTTGGCACTTGGTTATATTGTTACAATTCAAATAATCAAGTCTTCCCCTTATTTATTCATTCATATAACATTATCCTTTCATGAATGTTCCAACATATGATAAATTGTGCACAGAATAGGATTAGAACGAACAATCATGATTCACAACTTCAAGCAACATGGTGAAATGGTAAAAAAGTAAGACAACTAGGGAACATAATATTTCACCTTAGCACATTAGAACAAACAATTCAAGTATGACCCGGCAAGGAACTCATATCAAATGCACGGACCCTAACGGGATGATTCTACAAAAATAAAAGTTAGCTATACATACCTCATTTAAGATTTCTTTAAGTTATTACAATGTTTTCGAAATTCTTTAATCCCAATTTACTTTGAGGCATAACAAAATTGACCACAATTTAGGAATGTATTCATAGTTTCAGCTCTTTTGAGCATTTTATCAAATACTAGTTGTGCATCTTGATTTCAAATCTTTTTTATAAGACTTCCTTCATTCCCCAACCCAATCTTTACTTATTTATGTTCAGAAATCTTCCAACAAACCTAATTGGTAAATGCATGCATACATAATATTTTTACACCCAGGAATTATACCTCAATACCCCATCTTCTACCCCAAAGTTGAAATAGATGTGTAATGTATAGAATCTTACCTCTTAGACGAAGAACTTGTGATTGGGTTCTTTGATTCTTGAAGGTTGATGCTATGTTGGATGATTGAATGTTGGGTTCCTCTTTCTCTCTCTAAAAGGCTCTTAGCTCTCTCTAAAATCAGTAGAAAAATGACCTCAAATGAAGACCCAAAGACGATATATTTAAATAGGGTCAGGATATTAAAATAGGAAGATTAACACTCCGAATGCGGGTCTGCGATCGCATAATGGACTACAGAGTGGGTATGATGGCGGAAAATGCATCGCACAGATCGGTGCACAAAATACCGCTACACCGGTCCAGTTTGCGACCTGTTTTACGACTGCAAATCAAGTATGCGTACCTCATATTGGATTTTGCGATCGTACATTTGATACAGGATCACATATTTTTAGTGTTTGGTAATTTGATCATAACTTCGCGTAGGAATGTCCAACCTACGAACGGTTTACTGCGTTGGAAACTAGACCCAAAGACCTTTTATTTGATAGGTTTTTAACCACATAAAACGTTATACATATTTAGATGTGCTTGTTCAAAGAATGGACTAGTACAAGTACCTCTGGAATCTTAGCCTATTATGAACTTTTTCAAATTTTTCCTTAGACTTAGGATTTTTGTTGGTCCCCAAATTACATACCAAAAGACATATGCACATATTTACCAAGTAATTGATGTACACCATGTTAAAAGAACATAAAATATTATAATAAGCCTAGGCGGCACTATGAAATCCTAGTTTACTTAGTTAATTTTTCTGGGGCCTTACATTCTCCCCCCCCCCCCCCGCGGAAGCATTCTTCCTCAAATGAGGAGTAAAGTCCAACCTAAACGTTTAACATAATAAATCTCTTTCGGACCTGCCTCAAGTCCATATATTTGACTAACTCCCAAATTTTTCAAAAATTTCGGCAGTCTCCTTTCAATTTACGCCTATCCACCTATCAGAGAACCACCAAAATAATCCTAACAACACTTCCACAATGAGACAAAGTACCAAAATATATGTATCGACAATATCAGTTTTTTTGCCATTACAGGCACTACAGTATCATAGCGATACATGGACATGAACCGCACATTTGTAAATCGTAATACCTAGAATGCATCTTTCAAGTCAAAGCTTTTTGATATACCGTCAAGCGGAATATTTCTCTTCCACGATACTTTCGGCCATCAAGGTGGCCTCCTCGATTACAAGCTTTGCCTTAACATATTCACGGAAGCAATTACCACACCATACTTTCCTAACACGTAAGAAAAGTAGATATGTTGCATAAGCTAACTATCTATTAACGTGACCTTCAATAATTTCCACCTGAATGATTCACAATTTATCTCAACCCACCTTCCTAGACACAGTCATATGAAAACACAAATTCTTGAGGAACACATATGGAAGGTTTTGACCTAGGAACTACCTAGAGGGTAATGAAAGATAGAAAAACATGAGATACATGCATTGCACTATAATAACCCCCCCCCCCCCCCAAAGGTGTTCTTGGTCCTGACAAAGAGCCTAGCAAGGGCCCTTTCAAGAAAGGAAGTGATACAATGACTAATAGAAGGATATGTTCTCTCATGGTTATCAAACAAGTGCAAAGAAACTACCACAACGAATTAATTAATTATGGAACACAATTAACACATGTTATGGAGGTGTAAAGTGAAAATAAAAATTTCTTATAACCTGCACATGTTTCTGCTATATTATCTCCCAACTACAATATATGACCATGCCACGAGCAACCACAATACTTGGACAATGTGAGCTACTTACTGCAGGATGTCTCAAGTGGACACAAAAATTATGTGAGGATATCAATTTTTAAATATACTTTATGCACATGGTGACAATTTTGATTGGCATGCACTCATTGAGGTGTTAAGTACGCTCTTATGTTATTAGATAGTGAGAAGCTTTCATGATATTCACAAGAGAGTAGATTGACCATTGAAACCGTATAAGCCATATACACAACTGAGTAAAAGAGTGACTCGAGAAGGATCGCAATGCTGGGATGCTTGTATTGAACTTGACACCACATAGGTAAACTTTATGATGGTGCATGTATAGACACAAGCGAGTAGATGTTGTCCATTTAAATAAAAAGATCTTGCAAGAAATTCATCAAGTAGCCCCTTGTTAAGAATTTAGGAAAAGAAAGTAGGTGGTATTAATCCTAGATTCATAACTCCATTTGAGGAACCAATTATAGAACTTACTTTCACATGAATGTAAATAAGAGATTTTGTAATAGAGTGGACTCACAGATAATGCGTATCATTCAAAGAGTCGATACATGCAATGTTTTGCTATTCAACACCTTGTTAAGACCATGCTTATGAGAATTCTTCAATATGGATGTACATATATATATGAGTAAAAATTTTGATTTGACAAGCTTAATGACATTAGGTTGATTGGGCAATAGCCTAATCGATACTCCTCGATTCCACATCCCTAACATATGCAGGTAACATAAAAATATGTTACATGATTTGATAATGCAGAGACATCAATAGGGACAAGGACACTCCTTGCTTAGCGAGAGGTTTTACCAATCCCTCCACATCTCAATACATTCTCCTAATAGGTCTTTGGGCAATCCACTCGGACTCAATGGTGGGATCAGTACCTCCTTACATGCTTCAAATTTGTTGATTATGCTCTGAAGGTTACAAATATTTAGAATAAGACTTAGAGAGGAAATCGGCTCCATAATATAAGCTCTATCGCATCACAAGAGTATAAATCAAAGAAGGGCCTAAATATCCGAATAGCCTCCAACTTTTAGATGTGGTCGACTACACACCGATAAGAAGGACTCTACTAGACACGGCTCCGAGACATCCAAGGACACTTTAAAACCTTAGACTCTGATACCAAGTTTGTCACATCCAAAAATCTGAGGAGCTCAAGCGGCGCTCACCTGAGTAAATCCGACTGAGCAAGCTTGTTAGGTCTTATTATACCCAAACTAATTCATGAATAAATTGGATATGGACTCCATTAATCAAATTCTATGAACATATCATTAATTATTTCCATTTCATTTTAATTAGCAGCTCTATTCACAATTTTGAAGGTACTACATGTTTTATACAACATTGCCAAACATCAATATTTCTACTTTAATTCCACTACTCGACACTGCCAATAACCAGTCTACGGAACCTCTAAATACAATCGACGAATAATATGGAAATGCTGGAAACAAAGCCCCGACTAAGCCTCAAATACAAAGTACATGATTAACAGATGAAACAGACCCTGAAATGAAGTGGGGCTCACCAAGTCAGCTGAAAGGATTATGCGACACTAGTTGTAACCAACACTACCTGCTATAGAAACACCTACATCCATTAAAGATGTAGCACCCCCAACAAAAGGAACATCAGTGCTATGGAAGAGCACTAGTATGTATGAACAAACTTTACTCTAAGTATAATTGAACAATATACAAGTAGAAGCCAGTCATGGAAACCAAAGAATGGTGCACCAAAATACAGAGAACACAAGTGATAGTTTCATAGTTTCTTATTTAATATTTTCATCCTTTTGATTTATAGTCTCTAAGTGACAAGTGCCACAATTCTTAATGCCATTGGGGGGGGGGGGGGGGGTTTGAGCCATTCCAAATGAGGCACATCAATATTCACAAAAATGTTCCAGAACGCAATATAAATGCCACCATGTGTACAGCATGGCATCCAATCTCGCCCGATCGGCTAAGCCATCATACTTGGTACATAACCACTTTCAATAATTCCTTAGTTCACATTTCTTCAAACTTTCCCATTACATGGCACCACACACCTCTTTATAAGCTCATTTTATGGCTCTTGGATACAATGTTACAATTCAAATATTCAAGTGTTCCCCTTAATTATTCATTCATAAAATATTATCCTTCACGTTGATGAGTTCCACCATATAATGAATTGTGCACATAATAGGATGAGAACAAACAATCATGATTCACAACTTCAAGCAACATGGTGAAATGGTAATCAACTAACACAACTAGGGAACATAATCATTCACCTCAGTAGATTAGAACAAACAATTCAAGTTTGATCAAGCAAGGAAATCATATCAAATGCATGAACCCTAACGGGATGATTTTACAAAGATTAAAATTAGCCATACATACCGCGTTCAAGCTTTCCTTAAGTTACTACAACATTTCTGAAATTCTAGCAATCCCAATCTACTATGAGACATAAAAAATTGAACACAGTCTAGGAAGGTATTCATAGTATCAGCTCTTTTGAGCATTTTATCAAATACTAGTTGTGCATCTTGATATCAAATCTCTTTTACAAGATTTTCTTCATTCTCCAACTCAATCTTTACTTATTTATGTTAAAAAATCTTCCCACAAACCTAACTGGTAATGCATGCATACATAATAGTACTATACCCAAGAACATACCTTAATGCCGCATCTTGTACACCAAACTCAAAATTAAAGTCTAATGTATATAATCTTACCTCTTAGATGAAGAACTTGTGATTGGGTTCTTTGATTCATGAAGGTTCATGCAAGGTTTGATGATTGAATGTTGGGTTCCTCCTTCTCTCTCTAAAATGCTCTCAACTCTCTCTAAAATCAGTATAAAAATGATCCCATATGAAGCCCCAAAGACAATTTATTAAAATGGGGCCGAGTTATATGCGGGTCTGCGATCTGATATTCGACCGCAAAGTGGGTAAGGTGGCCGCAAACATGTCAGAAAGCTCCGTTCCAAAAAATGGGCTACACTGGTCCAATTTGCGATCGCAAATAAAGTATGCGTACCGCATAATGGATTTTGGGATCACATATCTGACACAAGATTGCATTTTTTCAGCCTTTGGTATTTTGAATATAACTTTGTGTAGGAATGTCAATATGACGAACGGTTTAAACAATTGAAAATTAGACTCAATGACATTTGTTTGATAGTTTATTAACAACATAAAAACTTATATATATATATATATATATATATATATATATAGATGTGCTTGTTGAATGTATGGACCAGTGCAAGTATCTTTCGAATCTTAGCCTATTATGAAGTTTTTCCAATTTTTCCTTAGACTTAGGCATTTCATTGGACCCTAAATTACTTACCATAAGACAAATACACATATTTACCAAGTCCAATATATGTACACCATGTAAATAGCACATAAACTATTATAATAAGCCTATGCGGCACCACAAAATCGTAGTTTACTCAGCAAAATTTCCTTGGGCCATACAAAAGTCCTTCCTTCGCACTTGATCAAAACTAAGAAAAACTCTCTAGTGCGCAAAATGATAAATGATGTTCATGTTAGAGACCATTCTTGAAAATGATGAGGAGCACTCAAGGACTTGAAGCAAGTCGAAAATCAAAATGATGATAATATCGTCCCTTTGAAAAGTCAAATTAAAATATTGGTAGAGGGTCAAAATACCCACCAACTTGAGAGTGTAGAAAGACGTCTAGAACAGTTTGACTACGAAGAAGAAAGTGATTTCCACTTTGAGGAATTAAATATTTTTAACATCCACCAAGCGACTCCATGAGTGTTAGTGATGCTAAGAAAAATACGAAATTAGAATCAACCGGTATAAAAGAAAATATGGTTTGTATTGACTCTAGTTTGGGGGTAAAGATGATGTCAATGTTTGAAAAAAAAAATGGAGGTTCGATGTCACATTCCAAGTATTTTTCAACATTGGAATTGTGCGGTGATATGAGAATTGAACTACACGAGTCAATGAGAGATTGCGGGGAGGAAAGACCAAGGCCATACATTTTACAATTTGAGGGAACAAGAAGGCAAAATAACATTCCTCAAATGAAAGCTAAGAAGTGCAATTCAAATGAAAGCCAAGAACACCCCCACAGCTTGTGGTCACAAGCTTGATTCCAATTTGGATTACCAATTCATATCGTCCATGTGGCGAGAAAAGTGGTCAAATTATTTTGCATCATACCACGACGGTAAATGCGGCGCTTGGTGTGAGACACCCCATTATTTTTTGAAACTTTTAGTCATTTTTTAAATTTTCTTTTGCAGAATAGCGTATAATACTAGAATGGGTCACTGTAGCCGGTTGTAACCGCACCTGCAAAATATTCATGTATGTGTGCTGCCGCGGAAGCGTCTTCTTATCCACAGATGTGGTCCATTTGATGAAGAAATGGCTGTGGAAAAGCATAAAACAATTTGCATGTGCAAAAAATCGGGCAACATTAGTTAACTGATCCCTCATTTCATAAGGTATTTTTTGAAATCTTTTTCCCCAAAACCCAAACTTCCCCAGCACCCACATACTCAACTCCTTCATTGCTCTTGATTTCTTGTATTCTCACTCAAAGAAACACAGATATTTCTATTCCTCCCTGCCGCTTCTCTCTTCTTCATCTCATCTACTTCTACAGGCCCATTTTTAATATTTTTTTGCTGCTATTTTTCGTTTAATCACTATTAGTTTTAAGAAGTGAGAAAAAGTGGTTGAGCGTGCATGTATGTGTGCTCTTGCTGCTGAATAAATTTGATTAGCGTGAGTACCATTTTCAATTGAAAAAGCATATGGCATCACTGGCTGCAAGATGTTCGACAAATTGTTTAAAATAAAGTTGCTTGTGAAGTGCTACAAAATCAATCTCAATAGAATCATAGTTCCATGTAGTGCACTAACTTATAAGTCTTGAGAACAAATTATGTGCTAAAAAATATGATAGATATGAAAAGGAGTTGAAAAAAATTCTGGGTGTTACAACCCTTGGGCGAAAACCGAAGAAGCGGTAACGGTGCCGTAGATACGGCCTTGCACCTGTATTGACTAATCCACAGGTACGAGTACTGGCATATGAAGTATACCACAGAAGCGGAGGAAATCCACATATATAGTACCGGACCTACGATGGTTTATCGCAAGTGCGGAAACTCGGTAGTTTTAAAAATTCCAGTGGCTTTGCAACTGAAGCTTCCCGGGCTCGTTCAACTTGTTTTTTATCTAATTGGTATGTTTTAAATATCTTAACATGATTATATTGCTCGACTAACATTGATTTGATTTTTTGAAGATATTTTGAGCTAAAATAGACTCAAAAATGAACCAAAATGCTCCGAAACATTATGAAATTGAGAATGAGGTTGATGAACCATTTGATAACTACTGCTTTAGTTAGCTAATTATCTACACTGATACTATAACAATCTCGTCAACAAAAGCATAGTGCTCCAAAAAGGAATCACCGATGAGAAATAGGCCAAGCAGCTCCTAGAATTATATGCATGTCACTAAGCCTCTGGATGGTCATGTTTAATTCTCACTCTGTGAGCTAATGAGGAGAGGTTGTGAGAATTCTATGCAAATCTTAAGTTCACAAACTTTGCCGACCCACAACTCATTATTACATGAAAAATTATAAGGTTTGGGATGGATCAGATTAATGATGCACTCGGGATTCCTAACTATCCACTTGAGCTAGTGTGAGAAAAAGATTACAGAGACAATGGGGAATGGATTGTCTCTAAACTCCACCAACCAAGCATGTGAGCAAAATGGGGAAACAGGAGAAAGGGTTTGAAGTCAATTTAATTTACAGTTGAAGCAAAAATATGGCTCTACATCCTCTGTAACCGGGTGTCAACTTGTGGTAATATGTCAGATTTCTCCTACACCAGAGCCTTGATCATGGAATGTATTCTAAACGGCATTTATGTGAATGTTGGTTGATATATCCCAAGGGAGTTGAGAGAGTATCTGTTAGATGACGATGCAGGGTTGATATTCCCTTCATTGATCATAGATTTGTACAACCGACCAGAGGTTGAGGTGCGTAGCAACGATCAATTGTTGCCAGCGGATAAACCCCTTCATCCACTGAGAGTAACGTGTGAAGGTAGTGCAGTAAAAAGTAAGAAGAGGAAAGTCACCACTGCTGCTGCTAGACAAGAGTCATCCTCACAGTCAGCTGCACCTAAGGGACCATTTGGGATGCTAAAATTCCAGCTTGAATCTATCCGAGAGTTAGTGTCATAGCTCTCTAGTGTGCCCTCATCCTCCCAACGTAGGACCGAGTACTTATCCGGGAAAGACATGAGGAGATACATAGATGCACAGAAAAGTGAGGAAGAGTCTCAAGAAAAGTTAGCAACATGAGTTACTGGACTTGAGACAGTATACGACCACTTGGCCAACGCACATGCAGATCTTAAGTTAGACTTCTAGATGGACAAGGTGAAGAGCAAGATGAAGGGGAAATTCATTATCAAGATGTGGAGAGGCAAAAAGGCCATATTCAAATGGGGGAAGCCGGTCATGAAGATACTAGTGGAGGATAAAGATGATAGCGAGAAGTATTCCTTTATGTCAGATGTTGTTGGTGATGATAATGATAATGTGACTTAAGATAATGAGCTTGTGAGTTCAGCACAGAAGTGATCAGCATTCCTCCTACAATCTACTAATCTGATGTAGACCTCAAAGAGACCATCAAACTACTTGTGTTTTATTTTTAATATTGTGCAGTGAGGACACTGCAATGTTTTTAGTTTGGTGTGGCGTACATTTTGTCTCTACATTGCTACTTTGACTTGTGCCATTGTCGGGCTTATTCTGTTGTATGGATATTTTGTGTCTTTGCCGGGCTTGTTTTGATATTGTGTATCATGTGCTCTTGCCCAGCGTAGCGTGAGTAGCTCTATATGTGCAGATTAGTCACTTTTGTTGTCCTATTTTTTTTTTATTTTTTTATTTCTTTATTTATTCATTAGTAGTTTGTAGTTTAATATTAGTTGTTATGGTTTATTATTATTTTGTTAATTAGTAGTTTTCATTATTTTTTCTTTAGTAGTATTTCCTTGTGTTTTGTTTATGCTACGGCTCTTTCCCGAGGAGCTTTTTTGTGTTGAGCCGAGTGACTTTTTCCTATGATGAATGGTCTGACGACATTGTTAAGGGAATTAGTCTTGTTTTGTTATGTGATACTTTTTGATTATTTTGTACTAATAGAATTAGTCTTTTCCATGTAAAATGTGATTTAGGAATAGCCCTCCGAATTTTGATTTTAAATGGAAAAAGTAACTACATGTGAAGGAATAACTTCTATGATAACCGTTTGTCTCTTCAGTGACTCTTTTCCCACTATTTGGCATGTTATTGCTCTAAATGCTCTTAATTAAAGAGTGAAATAAAATAATTTTGACTAGTTCATGTGTGTCATGTGTGTGAGTTTTTGTTAGAAATAATTCTTGAGTTTATGTCACAACCCAGAATTCCCACCCTCGTGAGTCGTGATGGCGCATACTCGTAAAAGCTAGGCAAGCCGTTAACCTTGATACCATTTACTCTTTCTTTTTAATTAATTTTTAACCATTAAAATTAACAATAATAAGCATGTAAATGACAGCGGAAAAGAATTTAGCGGAAGTCTTAAATAAATACGAAACCAAGATATCTAGAAAATCAGTACATGTCTCTACCCAGAACCTGGTGTGACAACATCCAGAGACTACTAAGAATACTACATACATAAGTTTGAAAGAAAGATAATACTGTCTTTCTCAAATACATCAGATAACATAATACATAACAGGATAGACAAGACACCCGGCCTATGGACGTCTGCAAGGCTACCTCAGTATGACGACCCAAAGGGTTCATCACTTGATTTATTACCTATTATATACTTCCAAGGCCTTGAAAACCTCATATGGGGTTTCTTTGATTTGTGTGCACAGTTCGAGCGCCTATTCGGTAAGCTTAGATATGAATTACGTGAGAAAAATACTAAATTTTGATAATAAGTTGAATTAATTTGACTCCAATCAACCTTTTGGGTAAAGGGACTCGGACCCATGATTTGATGATCCCGGAGGGTCCATAAAAAATTTGGGACTCGGGCATTTGCCTGAATCGAATTCTGAGGTCCCAAGCCCGAGAAATGAATTTTTGTGTGAAATTATCTTTTGAAATAATTAAGGAAATTGGAAATGAGATTTGATTAAAATAATGTGGTATCGGGCTCGTATTGTTATTCTGGTGCCCGGTACAAGTCTTATATATGAATTAAGCACTTTTGGTAAAGTTTGGTTGAAAACGGATGTTGTTTCACATGTTTCGGACATAAAATAGAAATTTGATGTTGTATGAAAATTTGGAGCAAATCATGAGTTTTGAGGCTTAATTCGATGTATACGATGTTATTTTGACAATTTGATCGCGCAAGTAAGTCCGTAGGATATTTTTGAGGTTGCGTGCATATTTGCTTTAGATCCCCGAGGGCTCGGATGAGTTTTGAGTAGGTCCCATAATGCTTTTGATGTAAAATTCAATGTGTTGATGGTTCAGGAAAATGTTGCAGACTCTGAACCTTGTAGCACGGTTTGCATGAAAACACGTGTAGTCGCTGAGGGGCCAGCGTGGCTGCAGTTGTCATTGCGCGGTGTGTAGTTGGTGTTGTGCTGCTGCGGTCGTCTTTGAGCGGACGGCGCAGGGATAAGATCTGTAGGTCTTCAGGTAGGTCAGCGTGGCCGCGGTCCTTTTTGCGCGGTCCACGCTGGGGACTTCAGACGGTATAAATACACGGGAATTTCTGTTATTTTTATACTTTTCAAAAACCCAAAACATAAGGGGTGATTTCCCAGACAATTCTTCTTCTTCAAAACGATTGACTTGGGCCATTTTGGAGTCAGATACTCGTGGAAAAAGTGTGGTTTCAAGTTGATTATGGAGCCGGTTTTAGATCCCTGTACTTCATCTCAGGCACACTATCCTTGAGGCCAGGAGAGCTACGGAGACGTTGAGGTACTTATGCAGCGTCCGCAGACCAAAGAGACTCCTTGTTTACTCTATTTGTAGTATTTAGACTTCTTCTATACTTTTGCTTTAGATGTTCTAGAGTTAGAGCCATGTATTACTAGCTTGTGTTCCCATGAGTTTCCGGTTTTGAGATGATACTGTAGACTTCCGCATTTTGAGTTGTATATGCCGAGTAGCCCTTATACAAGATCGTTTTAGCCGCTCAATTTTTAACTAATTATTCCCTAAGCTATGTTATTTTTTTGCATTGTTTGGCTCACCTAGTCATTGTAACTAGGTACCATCACAGCATATTCACAGAGGGAAAACTGGAGTCGTGACAAGTTGTTATTAGAGGACTAGGTTCATAGGAGTCACAAAACATATGCCATTTTATTGGAGTCTCAATGATCTGTACGGAGATGTCTGTACTTATCTACGAGAGGCTATTTAACTATTAGGAAAATCCCACTTCATTTCATTCCTTATCGTGCGACATTTATTCAGTTTGAAGCCTATATCATATGTTCTTTTTGCATCCACTCGTGTGCTGAAATTGCGTATCAGTACCAATTATACGCCAATTGTTCGTGATGCTACAAAAGGAATATAAGGGAGCCAAGAATTTCTCAACCATTGCTACCGCGTGTCATCCATATTGATAATGCAAGAGTATTGACAGATAATTCATTTGTGCATATGGGGGTGCAATAGGTCCCGACATATTGTTGATAAGTACAACTTTAATAAGGTTCACTTAATTTCCTAATTGTCACGATAATAATAGAGTCACATGATGGATGTAGATCTTAAGATAGTAAGTGGTAATAGAGACTATGTTGTTCCTATGAGAATTCTGTTTAGCGAAGGGTGCAACTACCAGCTGACTTACTGGAAGAAGTGCGTTTAAATTGTCATAAGCACAACATGCACCAAACCAATGGCTTGAGGTGTCTTATGATGGTGTCGTACGATCGATAAAGGCTAGTATAGTTGATTATGGGAATATATCTTATGGTTTAGCCAAGTGAAGGGAATCCACCATCACCGATGAAATTGGGGGGGGGGGGGAGGGGGTGGTTTCATGTGTCATATCAGCTTTATTCCGAGATGTATTTTTGTGGTGTTCAAAGCTCCTCTGAAACTTGTATATAAGTTAAAGCTGAGATTTCGAAGGGATAATGCGGGGGCATGGAAACTATTTTTGTATAGTTGTAGTGCTTAATCAGGGCACTAACTTGAAATAGTCAACTATTAATGCACCACTGGTATATGATTCGTACAATGGTTATTCTATTTATCCGGCATAGACTCAGTATGAACGACCAAACTGCAGATGGGTGTTATGAATATGGTGATACTAGGAGCATCAGGAGAGATTGTCCCAGACTTGGGATGAATCTATTCATCAGAACACTCAGTCCACACACTCCATTATAGTTACTAATCTACAAATATACAAGTTAGAGGGAGATAACAAGCGAGTAGTTGGCACCTAAAAGGTGGAAGCCGGGGAGGTAGAGGTCGCCCTCGAGGGGGAGGCCACGCTAGATATTATTCCTTTCTCGCTCGTGCCGAGGTTGTTACCTTCGATTCTATAATCACAGGTGTTATACTGGTTTGCATAGAGAGGAATCAGTTCTATTCTATCCAGGCTCTACTTATTCTTATGTGTCTTCTTACTTTGCTCCACATTTGGGTGTGCCTCGGGATTCTTTGAGTGCCCCCGTTTCTATTTCTACTCTTTTGAGAGATTCTCTTGTTGTGGACCGTGTCTATCTGTCATGTTTAGTTACTATTCGTGGTTTTGAGACCAAAGAGGATTAATTGTTACTTGGTATGGTTGATTTTGACATTATTTTGGGCATGGATTGGTTGTTGCACCGTTTTGCTATTCTTGATTGTCACGCTAAGACCGTGAGCTGGCTATGCCAGGTATTCTGCGTGTTGAGTGGAGTGGTACTTTAGATCACACTCCCAATAGAGTTATCTTTTTTATTAAGGCTCAGCGTATGGTTGAGAAGAGGTGTGCCGTGTATTTAGCTTATGTGAGAGATGTTAGTGCTGATACCCCTTCTGTTGATTCAGTTTCGGTGGTACGGGATTATCCTGATGTGTTTCTAGCTGATCTTTCGCGCATGGCGCTTGATAGAGGCATTGAATTTTGCATTGACCTATTGTTGGGCACTTAACCCATTTCCATTCCTCTGTATCGTATGCCTCCCACCTAAGTTGAAGGAATTAAAGGATCGGTTGGAGGAATTGCTTGATAAGGGTTTTATTCGACCCACTTTTTCACCATGGGGTGCTCCTGTTTTGTTTGTGAAGAAGATTGATGGTTCTATGTGTATTTGTATTGATTATAGCCAGTTGAACAAGGTTACAGTGAAGAACTGTTATCCTTTGCCTTGTATTGATGACTTGTTTGACCAGCTTCAAGGCGCACATGTGTTTTCTAAGATTCACTTGCGCTGTTGTTATCATTATTTAAATATTCGGGAGCCATATATCCCGAGGACCTTCTTCAGGACTTGGTATCGTCATTACGAGCTCCTTGTGATGTCATTTGGGTTGACCAATGGCCCAACAACTTTTATCCATTTGATGCATAGTGTGTTCAGGCCATATCTCGACTTGTTCATTATTTTTTTTATTGATGATATTCTAGTGTATTCCCCGAGTCGTGAAGATCATGAGCAGCACCTGAGGACCGTGCATTAGATCCTGAGAGAGAAGAAGTTATATGCTAAGTTCTCAATATGTAATTTTTGGTTGGATTCATTGGCATTCTTAGGCGACGTGATTTCAAGCGAGGGCATTCAAGTAGATGCCAGGAAGATAGAGGCCATGCAGTGTTGGCCCAAGTCGTCCTCAGCTACAGTGATTCGCACTTCCCTTGCATAGGCGAGCTACTACCGTCATTTCACGGAGGGATTTCATCGATTGCGGCCCCTATGACTAATTTAACCAAAAAGGGTGCCCTATTTCTTTGGATAGAAGAGTGTGAGGCAAGCTTTCAGAAGCTCAACGCAGCTTTAACTACAGCCCCAGTATTGATATTTCCTACCGGTTCGGGGTCTTATATTGTCTACTGTGATTCCTCGAGAGTTGGCCTTGGAGCGGTGTAGATGTAGGATGGAAGGGTGGTTTCCTACGTGTCCAGAAAGTTAAAGATACATGAGAAGAACTACCCTGTCCACGACCTTGAGTTAGCTGCTATTGTTCATGCCTTGAATATCTAACATCATTATTTTTACGGGGTGCCTTGTGAGATCTATGCTGACCATTAAAGTTTGCACAACATTTTCAAGCAAAAGGATCTAAATTTGCGCAAGAGGAGGTGGTTTGAGTTGCTGAAATATTATGATATTATTATTCTGTATCACCCGAGCAAAGCCAACATAGTAGCGGATGCCTTGAGTCGTCGAGCGGAGAATTTGGGGAGTTTTGCATATTTACCAGTTTCAGAGAGGCCTATGGCGATGGATGTTCAAGCCTCAGCCAGTCAGCTTGTGAGATTGGATCTTTCGGAGCCAAGACGGGTTCTGACATGTGTTGTTTCCCACTCTTCCTTATTTGATCGTATTAGGGAGAGGCGATATGATGACCCCCATTTGCTTTTCCTTAAGAACAAGGTCCAGCTTGGTGGTGCTAGAGATGTGACCATTGGATACGATGGGGTGTTGAGGATACAAGGCCGTGTTTGTGTACCCAATGTTGATGAGCTACTGGAGTTGATTCTAGCAGAGGCCCATAGTTTGCGGTATTCCATCCATCCGGGTGCCGCGAAAATGTATCAGTACTTGAGGCAACATTATCAGTGGAGGTGGATGAAGAAGGATATAGTTGGATATGTAGCTAGATGCCTCGACTGCTAATAGGTGAAGTATGAGCAGTAGAGACCGGGTGGATTGCTCCAGCAGATAGATATTCTGGAGTTGAAATGGCAGGGATCACCATGGATTTTGTCGTTGGTCTCCAACGGACCCTAAAAGGTTTGATGCCATTTGGGTTATTATGGATCGGCTGACCAAGTCCGCTCATTTCATTCCTATGGGTTCCACTTATTTTTTGGAGTGGTTGGTAGATATTTATATCGAGGAATCGTCTGTTTGCATAGTATTCCACTTTCTATTATTTCAAACAGAGGTACTACATTTACGTCGCCGTTTTGGAGAGCCGTGCAGTAGGAGTTAGGTACTCAGGTGGAGTTGAGCACTACTTTTCCCCCCAGACGGACGGACATTCCGAGCACACTATTCAAATTCTTGAGGATACGCTTCGTGCGTGTGTGATTGAGCTTGGAAGGTCTTGGGATCAGTTATTGCCCTTAGCAGAGTTTTGTTATAACAACATGTACTAGTAAAGCATCTAGATGGCTCCTTATAAGGCCTTATATTGTATATGGTGTGGATATCCGTTTCGATGGTTTGAGCCGGGGGAGGCTCGGTTATTAGGTACGAATTTGGTTTAGTAGGCCTTGGACAAGGTCAAGATCATTCAGGATAGGCTTCATTCAGCTCACTCTAGGCAGAAGAGTTATACAGATAGCAAGGTTCGAGATGTAGCATTTATGGTTGGTGAGCGGGTATTGCTCCGAGTACCGCCGATGAAGGGCCTGATGAGATTTGGGAATAAGGGCAAGCTTAACATGTTCCAATTGAGATTCTTTATCGAGTGGGAGAGGTGGCTTAAAGACTCGTGTTACTGCGTAGCTTATCAACTGTTTATCCAGTTTTCCATATATCCATGCTTCGGAGGTATCACGGCTATCCAGTCCACGTGTTAGATTTCAACACATGTCCGGTTGGACAAGGACTTGTCCTAGGAGGAGGAGCCAGTAGCTATACTAGACCGGTAGGTTTGTCAGCTAAGGTCCAAGAGATTTCCTTTTGTTCATGTCCAATGGAGAGGTCAGCCTCCTGAGGCATCGATCTGGGAGTCTATATATGATATGTAGAGCCGTTATCCTCATCTTTTTCCTAACTCATGTACATCTTTTTTCTGTCAGTTTGAGGACGAACAATTGTTTTAGTAGTGCGGGACGTGACGACCCAAACGGGTCATCACTTGTTTTCTTACCTATTCTGTACTTCTGAGGCCTTTAATACCTCATCTAAGGTTGGCTCGATTTGCATGGGCAATTCGGCCGTGTAACCGGAAAGCTTAGATATGAATTCTGTAGAAATATTTTTAATTATTATATTATGTTGAATAAATTTAAATTAAATTATTATATTATGTTGAATGAATTTGACTATGGTCAAATTTAATGGTAAACGGACCTGGATCAACGATTTGACGGCCTCCGGGGGTCCGTGTGAAAATATGGGACTTGGGCGTATGCCCAAAATCGAATTCCGAGGTCCGAAGCCGAGAAATGAATTTTTGTGTGAAATTATTTTCTTGACATATTTAAGGAAATTAATAATTAAATATGATTAAAAGATTGTGGTATCGATCCCGTATTTTTGTTTCGATGCATGTTACAAGTCTTATATATTGTTTAAGCACTTTCTGTATAATTTTGTTTAAAAGAGGCATCGTTTGATGTGTTTCAGACTTGAAATTGAAATTTGATGTTTTATGAAAATTTGAGGCTTAATTCGATGTATATGATGTTATTTTGATGATTTGATAATGCGAGTATGGCCGTAGGATATTTTTGAGGTTATGTGTATATTTAGTTTAGAGCCCCGAGGGTTTGGGTGAGTTTTGAATAGTTCCCGAAATGCTTTACATGTAAAATAACAGGTGTTGCTGGTGCCTGAAAATGTTGCAGACTCTGAACCCTACAACGTTGTCCGCATGAAAACACGTGCGGTTGCGGAGAGGCCAGCGCGGCCGCACTTTCCTTTGCACGGTCCGCAATGGTTGCTGTGCAGCCGCAGTCGACTTTGCGCGGTTTGCGCAGCGCTAAGATCCGTAGGTCTTCGGGAAGGTCAGCGCGGTCGCGGTCCTTTTTGCGCGGTCCGTGCTGGGGGCTTCAGAGTGTATAAATACACGGGAAATTCAGTTATTTTTCTCCTTTCAAAACCCCAAAACATAAAGGATGATTTCCCAAAAAAATCTTCTTCTTCAAAATGATTGATTTGGGCCATTTGGAGTCGGATACTTGAGGCAAAAGTTTTGTTTCAAGTTTATTTTGGAGCTGGTTTGAGATCCAGGTACTTCATCTAATGCATGCTATTCTCCAAATCAGGAGAGCTACGGAGACTTTGAGGTACTTCTGCACCCATTCGCACACCAAGGAGTCTCCTTTTTTACTCTATTTGTAGTATTTAGACTTCTTCCGTACTTTTGCTTTATATGTTCTGGAGTTAGAGCCATGTATTCCTATTTGTTAGCTTGTGTTCCCAAAAGTTTCGGGGTTTGGGATATGTTGTAGACTTCTGCCTTTTGAGTTTCATATGCTGAGCGGGCTTTATACATAGTTCCTTTTAGCTCCTCAGTTTTAAATGAAATATTCCATCAGCTATGTTGTTTTCCGTATTTTTAGGTTTACCTAGTCATTATAAATAGGGTCTATCATGACATATTCACGGAGGGGGAACTTCGGTCGTGAGACTCAGTGTCTAGGTGGATTGAAGGCTAGCTCTCGAACTACTATTGCTGTCCAAACACTACTCCGGTATCTGTACATAAGTGCAGAGTGTAGTATCAGCACAACTGACCCAATATAATGGTAAGTGTCGGGCCTAACACTGACAAGGTAGTGGCGAGGCCAGGACAAAACTCTGGATAAACCTGCGCAGTTATATATATATATATATATGCATCTACAATGGAAAGATAGAAGGAAATAAACAATTAAAGCTGGGGACGGAAAACATACTTCTGGCGTAGCAAATAAAACAGAATATCAAAGAATAATGAGGAAACTACAATTTAACTTCTAATACGGAGAAAGAGAAATAAAGGCAACTTTCACTTTCAGTTTCATCTTGTTGCACGCTTGCAACCCGATCCGATTTCTCATATCTTGTGATAGGCATATCATCTGCTCCTATTTTATTATATCATGTGGTAGGCGTATCATCCGCTCCCATTTCATTATATCTTGTGGTTGGCGTACCACCCCTCCCATTTACAAGTTATCATATAATCATAACAAACCCCGACAAGGGAACAAAAGCAATATAATAACTTCCCGGCAAGGGAACAACAATATCGAAACAGTCATCCCGACGAGGGAGAATAAACTATAATTAATCCTAAAACAGCTTATACTCAGCTAAATTAATGACATTACTCAATCGTAAATAAGATCTACTAGGATAAAATAAATCTTTTGCCCAATATAGAAGATCATTAATAAAAGCATCCGAAGTGTCAATTAAGAACACAACAACTTTAAATTTAAGACTCACGGTCATGCTTGATGTCACATCTCCTTTTTCTTACACCCTGAAAAAGGGAGTTGTTTTCAAATTTAAAGAGACAATCGAAGCGGAATTATTTATTAAGAAATAAGAGTCACAACTTGGGATAACTTATGGTGTCCCAAGTCACCGGTTCAAATCTTGAATCGAGGAAAAGGTTGACTCTGTATTACAGTCCGCGAACAAGAAATCAGGGTAAGGAAATTTGTTAATCGGGGAGAAGGTGTTAGACGTTCCCGAGTTCTAACACAGTCGCTCAGCTGTTATAATTGGCCTATTATCTGATTTTAATTCATATTTTAACCTATGGTGCAATTTTAAAAATTTAACCGCTTTTATTCATTTTTAAGAGAAATCTCAATGTCATTTAAAATATGTTTTGATCCTCGTCATATAAATGCGCCCGTAGTCCACAACACATTTTATATAACATTGTTGAGATTTGAATTCCGGTCACATAAATATACACCGGAGTTTAGGAAGGTAAACTATTCAAATATCGCGCCTAAAGGAACTACGTATTTTTGTAACTTTATGATGGATGCTGAATGGCATGCCCCGATTTCTAAGATACTTTTATTCAAGAAATGACATAATTTCTTAGTGCTTGAGATGACTTGTAAGATCATAATATGGACAGAGCTCATGATGTGAACATTGCTAACACATTGCATCTTGTAATAGCCCAAACAGAATGTAAGTTAAACTACGGATTATTAGTTGTTGAAATTGAAAATTTTAACATTCATTCCAGTCAATATGGCACCTATTTGCCTAAATTAAATTCACAAATGTAATCAAATAGACCAATCAAATCTTATTTTTAAGCTTTATAGGACTAAGCGGAGTACTAATATTTATTGCAAGTAATTAAGCAAAAGCTTCAAAATACCAACTCAAGCAATCGTCATAAAAACAACTAATTAGGACTAAAATAAAAGGCAACCCAATATAGAGAAGAATAAAGTTAATGAAATATTTACCGAAATTAATAGTAAAATGACAAGCGGAGAAATGGACCTTTAATGCACGAAAGATTTCCAACATCATAATCTTACACCGAGAACCCGATGGATGGAATGAAAACTCAGAATTTGATAGAGGAACATTAACGACAAAACTGGACCACAATTGAAAGACACAATGAAAACGTCAAATGTGTTCTACTAATCTCAAAGGGAAGGTGATGAACTAAACAAAATGAAACTATTTCGTCCTTTCCAATGGCGTTTAGGGACGTGAAGTTGCAATTAAGGTTATGGTGGCGGCTCTTCTTGGTAACTAGGTCTCAAAATTTTAGGCAAAATGTTATAAACGCCTCAAAATTAGGATTAGAGGGGCAGCAGATTCGTTTGGAAATGGCAGTAAAGTTATGGGGAAGCAGCAAACATGGTGTTCCCCAAAATTGAACATTCCATGGGTTAGCAATTCCATGACTCATCCCTGATCTTGACTTATTAGTCCTACACGGTGGCTGCTCATTTTCTTTTTTCTGTAGAGTTGTAGGAATGAAGAAACTTAGGGTAAGGTTTTTATAATTGGATATTTTATATGGACGTGGGAAGGGATAATGACTATGTGATTAGAAGAAAAAAATCTATGGCTAAGATTAAATGTTGCACTTAAATGGGCTAATAGGTTGGGAAGAATAGGCTAAGGATAATTGGGTTGGAGCATGTCTTTTTGCGTCTCAATGTAGGGCTAAGAAGACTCTAAAAGTTATGATTCGAAACCATAGCTATATAAGATAACTATACTACATGTGCAAAAATAATTTCTAATTAAATAAACTAAATTTATATTAGAACATGAAACTATTCTATATATATATATATATATATATATATATATATATATATATATATATTGTTTTTTAATAAGATTATATAAAGTCAAAAATAAGGTGCCCTTTTTGTATTTTTTTCTTTTTGAAAGGTAAATAATATAAAATACTTTTTTCTAATTTTAATTTTCTTGTAATAAAATAATGTAAAAGAATAAAAATTAGTTACAATACCTATATTAGGCATTTACATACTAAAATATAAAAAATTTTGGGGATGGTCAAAAATCACATGTCTACACTTGAAAACAAGTGAGGCAGGCAAAGAGTGCACAAACATAGAAATCAATCAATTAGTATCAATTAAGGCAACTAGACTTCTTTAATTACGGGTCTAGGTAAAACGGCTAATCAAGATGGTACAAGGACGAAAAACCAGTTTTCTAAGGCTTGATTAAGGTAAAGAACCATACAGTGCACAAATAAGGTCAAGTACAGAGTTGGTAATTAAGGAAGATGGAATAGTAGTGTTCTTAATAAAGTAAAAATAAGGTATCAGTTTGAAAATCAGTCAAAGGATCTCAGATCCAGTTGTAATCATAAAGAACCTCAAATAATTAAGGAAAGAATAAATTCAAACGTTAGTAAAGAATCACAGAAGTGATCACAGAACCAATTATTCCAAAAAAAAAAACATCTCAAGCGTAGGATTTCTACGTAAAAGGATAATTATAAACAGCCAGTAGGAAAAAGGGGATCCACTCGAAAGAAATCAGTACTGAATCACTAGCATGATTGAAGGGGTTGCAAAATAAGTCCTGTGTGAAAATCTTTTGAAAAAGGGGAGCTTTTTCCTCATATATAAAGCATATAGTTCAAACAAAACAAAAGCGTAATGATAAAAGTTCCAGAATCATAGGCAAGTATGACTTTTAGTTCGAAACCCTAATGCCATCTACCCAATGAAAAACCCCGAGATTTAGGGTTTCAAATGAATCATGGGTGAGGAATCTTTCGAAGTCATTGAGAGAGGCAGACCTACATAAACAAAATGCAGAAGAGAGAGAAGCTACAAGTTTTAAGACAAAAGGTAGGCAATGATCTTCTTACTTTTAGACAGAGTATTGTAGGAGTGGGTTGTTAGAATGCCGCAAGAACTAACCACCTACCTGGTCTCAACAACAACATTGTTAGTAAATAGAGCATTAATAGATATGTAACCGCACATTTTGGGAATGAATGCACCTAAGCAAATAACCCTGTCTAATATGCCATTGCTTGGCGCATGCCTCATCCCGACTTTCCATTTTCTTTATTTGCAATGCCTCTTCTTTTCTTTATCCTCTCACTCATCCTTCTTGTTTTTCCATTGTTTGTTTCTTGCTTTCCCTTTTTTCCTTTCCTTTTCTCTCCTATTCTCCTCCTCTTTGTTTCATTTCTCTTTTATTTGGTTATGGTCGAATCCCATGTAGATTGCCTACGTATCATGATCACACATGAATCAGAAGAGCGTAGTTCTTGATGATATCAAAAGAAATAAACAAAAAAATATTTTTTGAAATTTTCAATAAAAACAAACAGCATGACTACAAAGACGCAAGATTCATAGACTCAAAATAAACTAACAAACATAGAAAAGATCAATTCAAAAGACCTAACAGATTCCAAAACAACTTAACAGACACAAAGAAAAAGTACCAAATCAAGAAAATATCACAAATACATTAGATCCTTGAACACTCATAGAGCTCTCAGGGTTTTGTTTGGTTTTGTTGCAGGCTCTTCTGTAACATCCATCTGGAGAGTTTCAAAATGTATCATTACATGCTGTACAAACGTCATGACTACCGCGAAGAAAGTGGTTTGGGTCATGTCTTCACATATTTGCTATTTTACCATAATGTACTCTGCAATCGTTATGACCCTATCATGGATTCTACCCTTCTCCCGTAATAAATCTTCAATTTGTCGGGTTCTAGCTTCCACAGTTTGTTTAGCTGTGTGGCTTTGTTTTTTAAATTGTTGCAAATCCCTTTCTAACTGTTCCATCAAAGAATAACAGTGCTCCCTTTCGGCTTCAAAATCTCTTCCCTGCTTGGCCATTTCTGTTGGAAACACGTTTCAAATGCAATATACTAAACGTGTGTTCTTTTGTAGGTTTTGATGAATGTCAAACAAAGCAATAAGCGATATATAGCAGTGCTCAAGGACAAGCACATAATGGATGCATTACAAGAAGCTCAAGACAATGCTTGGAAATGTTATAATTGAGTCAATATTAATTGTGATCTTGATTCCTCAATCTTGGCTCATAACATGGCTTCTCTACTAAAATTATTTTTCCAAAATCATGCATATTTAAAGTAAGTGTCAAATGATTTTAAACTATGCATATTTACATTTGTTAAAATGTTTTCCAAACATGCCTCAAAAATCTGGGCTAAGATAATCGATTATGTACTTATGATAATCGAGTATCTCTAAGCCAAGACTGCATGACAATCGATTGTGAATTAATGATAATCGATTGTGAGTAAGCCAGTTAACATCAGGTTTTTGCAAACTGCATAACAATCGATTGTGTACTTTCGATAATCGATTGTTAACTGAGGCAAAGTTTTCAAAACTCATAAAAATCGATTATGAACTAATGGTAATCGATTGGAATGAGAAAAATGTCTCCCAGTGATTTTAAGTAAAATAATAATCGATTGTGGCTTTTGATAATCGATTATATATGAGACAGTAAGTTTTGAAATTAATTAATAATCGATTGTGGCTTTTGATAATCGATTATATATGAGACAGTAAGTTTTGAAATTAATTAATAATCGATTGTTCTATTTGATAATCGATTGTTGAAGCTGACCGTTGTCATATTTTTTAAATTACCTTCAGGTAATCGATTGTGATATTTAACAATCGATGTTTTAGCGTAAAATCTGGAAAAGATTTTCTGAACGTTGTTAAAATAATCGATTATTGATTTCCTGATAATCGATGTTTTATGCCAAAAATTGGAAAGGATTTTTTTAACGTTATAATTAATCGATTATTGATTTGAAGTAATCGATTGTTAACGTAAAATCTGGGATTGATTTTTTGATCTGATAGGCAAACAATCGATTGTTTAGTCCTGACAATCGATTGTCACTGAGTATTTTCAGCAATCCTTAATTGGCAATTAGACAACGGTAAGACTGAGTTTTTCACCTATAAATACAGGTTTAACTCAGTGTTTTCACAACAACAACACATACAATTTAAGTATTTTCATTGCTAAAAGCTTTCTTACATTGATCATCATTTTCATTCATCTATAAAGCTTTTTGAAGAGCCATTCTATTGAGCTAAGTTGTTGTGATCTTGAGCGTACTATTTCTACTCATATCTACTCATTGAGGAGTACTTTGTAAAGTGAGTGTGTCTTTGTGTTTGTAAGAGAATTGCGATTCTCGTTTGTTGAGGAACTTGTGATTCCTCGGTTGAAGTCTTTGGGATTGTTATCCCCGAGCAATTGAAGTCTTTGGGATTGTTATCCCCGAGCAATTGAAGTCTTTGGGATTGTTATCCCCGAGCAATTGAAGTCTTTGGGATTGTTATCCCCGAGCAATTGAAGTCTTTGGGATTGGTATCCCCGAGCAATTGAAGTCTTTGGGACTGTGATCCCCGAGCACCTAGGTGAGGCTTGTGTCCTCAGCTGTAACGGTTTGTTAAGCACCCGTAAGCTTGACAAGTTTAGTGGAAATCTCGAGAGAGTCTCTCGGGGACTGGACTAACCACGTTTGTGGCCAACCAGGATACATCTTTGTGTAAGTTTATTTTACTGCACTTGTCTTAATTTCTGCAAAGTTTTTAAATTCCGCACTAAAACGCTTAATAATTTTAAAACGCTATTCACCCCCCCCTCTAGCGTAAAGCGTTATTTCCAACAATTGGTATCAGAGCCATACTCTCTGAAAAACTTAACCGTTTGAGAGAACCATCGATGGCTTCTACTCTAAATTTCTTTGCAGGAATAGGTGAAGGAGAATGCAGCATGTCGCCTCCAATATTAGACGAAAACGACTACTCAGTCTGGAAATATCGGATGCAAATTTTTACAGTGGCAAACGATTTGTATCTATGGCAAGCTATTAAACACAGTGATCAACTGACGACAAAAGTCGGGAAAGATAAGGTAAGTGAATACAACACTAAAGCTATGAATATATTACATAACGCCTTGAATCAGGAACTTTGGCGAAAAATCTCCCACTATAAAACTGCTAAGGAAATGTGGGACAAACTTGAGGAATTGCACGAAAACACGCCTCAAAAAGCGGTCAGCACAAACGATGAATCAACTGGTCGGTGCCTCATGGCAGACGAAAAAGACGAGGTAAGTACATCTAACGATATACAAATTGCTTATAACAAACTGCATGATGAGCTGGTAAATGCTTCTAAGACTATTAAAGATTTACAAAAAACTCTTTCTCTACAAGAAGAGGATTTTCAAAAACAACTCCTTTTAAAAGACAAGGACTTTGAAGAACGTCTTTCTTTAGCTCAAAAAGGTGTTGAAAATCTGTCTCGTGATAACGAGAATCTTGCAAATGAAAATCAATTTTTGTTAAATGATAGTATAGAACTTAGACAAGTCATCAAGACCATGCATGAAGCCTCTTGTGTTGAAAATTGCCTTACTTGTACTACTTGTGAGTCCTTAAAACTAGAAAACACAGAACTTAGGAAAACTTTAGAAACTCGTAGTAAAAAAGTTCTTAAAGTTAGTGAAAAAGAATCGCCTAAGAGAAATCAACGGCATAAAAACAAAAACTCCACTACTCCACCTAGAAATAACTCTAAGATTGTAAACAAGCCTAGAACAAATTCTTTTAGACCACCTAGACATTATGCTAGAATGTATGAAGATAAGGGTAGAACTAATATCTTTAGACAACCTAGATCCGAATCTAGGATTCTTGCAAACAAGCCTACAAATAGTAATTTTCGGCAACCAAGAAATTACTCTAGGAACGAGCTTAGACCACCTAGACATGACACTAGGTCCTTCAACAAGTCTAGCACTAATGACCTTAGACCATCTAGATATTATACCAGAAATGGGAACAATATGTCTTGTGTTAATCATTTTCATTCGCCTAGAACCTTGTTGGCTCAACCTAGGCATCAACACAACCCAAACGTAGTATGTCATTACTGCAATCGTATAGGTCATATTGCACCTATGTGTTTTACAAAGCATAGAGATTCTTCATATTATTATCGTTACTTGCCTAACCCCCAAGGACCCAAAATGGTATGGGTACCTAAAGAATATTAATTTGCCTTGTAGGTGTGCTTGAAGGGATCAAGTGTACTATGGTACCTTGACAGTGGATGCTCCAGACACATGACAGGAGACGAATCCAAATTCCTTCAACTAGAGCACAAAGAAGGAGGAAGCGTTGTATTCGGTGACAACAATAAAGGACAAATTATTGGCATCGGATCGGTCGGTAAGAATGAAAAATCCTCTATAAAGCATATATTACTTGTCAAAGGTTTAAAGCATAATCTCTTGAGCATAAGTCAATTATGTGACAAGGGAAATCTTGCTTTGTTTGATTCGGATGAGTGTTTAGTGTTTAGACGCAGTGACTTCAAGATTATTCTACGTGGTTTTAGAATTGACAATATTTACATGGTTGATCTTGAAAACTCCTCATCCGAGTATGTTGATTGTTTGTTGAGCAAAGATGAAAATGTGTGGTTGTGGCATCGTAGAGTAGCTCATATGAACATGCATCTTTTAAATAAATTGATTTCTCAAAATCTAGTGATTGGTCTTCCCTTCTTAAAATTTGAAAGTGATACTATTTGTGATTCATGTCAAAAGGGGAAGCAAACAAGAGCATCTTTTAAATCCAAAAATGTTGTTTCAACATCTAGACCTTTACAACTATTGCATATGGATTTATTCGGACCATCCCGTATCGAAAGTCTAGGAAGAAATAGATATGCTTTTGTAATTGTTGATGACTTCTCTAGATTTACATGGACACTATTTCTTGCGCATAAAAGTGATGCATTTATTAGCTTCAAGCTTTTTCTTAAAGGAGTTCAAAATGAAAAGGAATCAACTGTCACTTCCATTAGAAGTGATCATGGGGGAGAGTTTGATCACAATCTCGTTGCGGACTTTTGTGATGAACTCGGAATCGAGCATACCTTTTCCGCTCCACGTACACCACAACAAAACGGGGTGGTGGAAAGGAAAAATAGGAGCCTCGAAGAGATGGCTAGAACCATGCTCGACGAAGCTAAGATTCCCAAACACTTTTGGGCAGACGCCGTGAGTACCGCATGCTATGTTTTGAATAGAGTAGCAATTCGGCCGATACTCTTAAAAACCCCATATGAACTCTACAAAGGTAGAAAACCTAACATTTCACATCTACGTGTTTTTGGTTGTAAATGTTTTGTGCATAACAATGGAAAGGACCAATTAGGAAAATTTGATGCAAAGTCGGATGAAGGTATCTTCATTGGCTATTCTTCTCGTAGTAAAGCTTATAGGGTTTTTAATAAAAGAACCCAAGTTGTAGAGGAATCTCCTCATATTGTTTTTTCCGAAGATAATACTCGCTTGGCGAGAAAGGATTGTGGTCTTGATCTTTCAGGTATTCTGGAAAGCCTAAAGGACAAAATTCAAGAAGAACCACCAAGGAAAGAAACTGACAAAACGGTGGAACCACAAATTGAAAAAGCTCCTCAACCAGAAAATGAACCAAAAGAGCAAATAGAATGGAGGACAGTCAAAGATCATCCTCTCGATCAGGTAATAGGCGACGTTGGAGGGAAGGTAAGTACCCGGAGCTCTCTTAGAAATACCTTAGATCTTACTGCTTTTGTTTCTCAAATTGAACCCAAAACCATCTCTGAAGCAATTGGGGATGAATTTTGGACCTTGGCAATGCAAGAGGAGCTTAACCAATTCAAACGTAACAACGTTTGGGATTTGGTGCCAAGACCCGAAGGTCATACCATAATTGGTACGAAATGGGTTTTTCGAAATAAATTAGATGAAAATGGCATAATCACTAGAAACAAAGCTAGGCTTGTGGCTCAAGGCTATAATCAAGAAGAAGGGATTGATTATGATGAGACATATGCTCCGGTAGCTAGATTAGAGGCCATCCGTCTGTTGCTTGCTTTTGCATCTTCTATGAATTTCTTTTTATATCAAATGGATGTGAAAAGTGCCTTTTTAAATGGTTTTATCCAAGAAGAAGTTTTTGTAAAACAACCCCCCGGTTTTGAAGACTTTAATTTTCCCAATCATGTTTTCAAACTCAAAAAGGCCCTTTATGGTTTAAAACAAGCTCCTCGAGCTTGGTATGAAAGGTTGAGTAAATTTCTTTTAGAAAATAATTTTATTCATGGAAAAGTTGACACAACTTTATTTGTCAAGCATGAAAACAATGATATCTTGCTAGTTCAAATATATGTAGATGATATCATTTTTGGTGCTACTAACAATGCTCTATGCAAGGAATTTTCAAACTTAATGACTAGCGAATTTGAGATGTCCATGATGGGTGAGTTACAATTCTTTTTGGGATTACAAGTAAAACAAATGAAGGAAGGTACATTCATTTGTCAAAGCAAGTATTGCAAAGATCTGCTTAAACGTTTTGACATGAACAATGCAAAGGAAATAGCAACTCCCATAAGCACATCCGATCATCTCGACAAAGATGAAAAAGGTAAGGAAGTCGACATCAAAAAGTACCGAGGTATGATTGGCTCTCTTCTTTATCTTACTGCTAGTCGTCCGGACATCATGTTTAGCGTGTGCGTCTGTGCCCGTTATCAATCATGTCCAAAAGAGTCTCACCTTACTGCGGTAAAGCGGATTCTAAGGTATCTTGTCGGTACTACCAATGTGGGTCTATGGTACCCCAAAGGTTCTTCATGCCAACTTATTGGCTATTCCGACTCCGATTTTGCTGGATGCAAATTGGACCGCAAGAGCACTAGCGGCACTTGCCACTTGCTCGGTAGCGCTTTAGTTTCTTGGTTTAGTAAGAAGCAAGTTAGTGTTGCGTTGTCCACAACCGAGGCTGAATATGTAGCCGCGGGGAGTTGTTGCGCTCAAATCCTATGGATGAAACAACAACTCTTGGACTATGGCCTACGTCTTGATCACATTCCTCTTAGATGTGACAACACTAGTGCCATATGCTTGACGAAGAACCCCATTCTTCACTCGCGAACAAAACACATTGAAATTAGACATCATTTTATTAGAGATCACGTTCTAAAAGGCGATGTCGAAATTGAATTTGTTGAAACAAAAAGCCAATTGGCAGACATCTTTACAAAGCCCTTAGATAAAGAGTCCTTCTTCCGAATTCGTAGTGAACTCGGGATCCTTGACTCCACGTTGATCTAAGTCATGCATTGCATTTTATTTCTTACATAATTTCTAACTTGAGCGTCGGAGGCGTCTAACATTTTGTTGCAGGTATCACCCTAAAGAAAAGGGGATCATAAAAAGCATGACGCAAGATACTCAAGTATTCTACAGGAAAATCGCCGTCAAACAATCGATTACTGTATCAATAATCGATTACTTCCGTTATTTTTTTCCAATAAATAAACTTGTGTTTATTTCATATTTGTTATTCTTCCCTTGTGTACATTTTTTTGCTAATGGCAAAAGGGGGAAGAAACGGGATATCAAGAAGTATGCTATATTATGCTATATGCTCTCAACTTCATTCATGCTTAAAGTGAGGGGGAACATGAATTGAGGGGGAACATGACACTTGTCTTGGTTTATCAAAATAATTATTGCATATATTCCGCCTATGTTTGCCATTATCAAAAAGGGGGAAATTGTTGGAAACACGTTTCAAATGCAATATACTAAACGTGTGTTCTTTTGTAGGTTTTGATGAATGTCAAACAAAGCAATAAGCGATATATAGCAGTGCTCAAGGACAAGCACATAATGGATGCATTACAAGAAGCTCAAGACAATGCTTGGAAATGTTATAATTGAGTCAATATTAATTGTGATCTTGATTCCTCAATCTTGGCTCATAACATGGCTTCTCTACTAAAATTATTTTTCCAAAATCATGCATATTTAAAGTAAGTGTCAAATGATTTTAAACTATGCATATTTACATTTGTTAAAATGTTTTCCAAACATGCCTCAAAAATCTGGGCTAAGATAATCGATTATGTACTTATGATAATCGAGTATCTCTAAGCCAAGACTGCATGACAATCGATTGTGAATTAATGATAATCGATTGTGAGTAAGCCAGTTAACATCAGGTTTTTGCAAACTGCATAACAATCGATTGTGTACTTTCGATAATCGATTGTTAACTGAGGCAAAGTTTTCAAAACTCATAAAAATCGATTATGAACTAATGGTAATCGATTGGAATGAGAAAAATGTCTCCCAGTGATTTTAAGTAAAATAATAATCGATTGTGGCTTTTGATAATCGATTATATATGAGACAGTAAGTTTTGAAATTAATTAATAATCGATTGTGGCTTTTGATAATCGATTATATATGAGACAGTAAGTTTTGAAATTAATTAATAATCGATTGTGGCTTTTGATAATCGATTATATATGAGACAGTAAGTTTTGAAATTAATTAATAATCGATTGTTCTATTTGATAATCGATTGTTGAAGCTGACCGTTGTCATATTTTTTAAATTACCTTCAGGTAATCGATTGTGATATTTAACAATCGATGTTTTAGCGTAAAATCTGGAAAAGATTTTCTGAACGTTGTTAAAATAATCGATTATTGATTTCCTGATAATCGATGTTTTATGCCAAAAATTGGAAAGGATTTTTTTAACGTTATAATTAATCGATTATTGATTTGAAGTAATCGATTGTTAACGTAAAATCTGGGATTGATTTTTTGATCTGATAGGCAAACAATCGATTGTTTAGTCCTGACAATCGATTGTCACTGAGTATTTTCAGCAATCCTTAATTGGCAATTAGACAACGGTAAGACTGAGTTTTTCACCTATAAATACAGGTTTAACTCAGTGTTTTCACAACAACAACACATACAATTTAAGTATTTTCATTGCTAAAAGCTTTCTTACATTGATCATCATTTTCATTCATCTATAAAGCTTTTTGAAGAGCCATTCTATTGAGCTAAGTTGTTGTGATCTTGAGCGTACTATTTCTACTCATATCTACTCATTGAGGAGTACTTTGTAAAGTGAGTGTGTCTTTGTGTTTGTAAGAGAATTGCGATTCTCGTTTGTTGAGGAACTTGTGATTCCTCGGTTGAAGTCTTTGGGATTGTTATCCCCGAGCAATTGAAGTCTTTGGGATTGTTATCCCCGAGCAATTGAAGTCTTTGGGATTGTTATCCCCGAGCAATTGAAGTCTTTGGGATTGTTATCCCCGAGCAATTGAAGTCTTTGGGATTGGTATCCCCGAGCAATTGAAGTCTTTGGGACTGTGATCCCCGAGCACCTAGGTGAGGCTTGTGTCCTCAGCTGTAACGGTTTGTTAAGCACCCGTAAGCTTGACAAGTTTAGTGGAAATCTCGAGAGAGTCTCTCGGGGACTGGACTAACCACGTTTGTGGCCAACCAGGATACATCTTTGTGTAAGTTTATTTTACTGCACTTGTCTTAATTTCTGCAAAGTTTTTAAATTCCGCACTAAAACGCTTAATAATTTTAAAACGCTATTCACCCCCCCCTCTAGCGTAAAGCGTTATTTCCAACAATTTCATTTTCAATGATCTTGACCTTTTTCTTCATACTTGCAATCCTCTTGTCGTATTTCTCGTTTGACTGACGGATAAAACTGGCTCGTTCCCCTACATCCTTGGCCATCTTGGCCCGAGCATTTGCTAACTCCTTTTTAGTCTTCTGTAAATCATCCTCGAAATCACGTGCCTTCTAGGTAAGGTTGTTGATGAGCTTCTCATATTTTATACTCCTTCCTAGGGTGTCGATTGCTAATTTCATTTTGCGGATCTGTGCTGTGAAAGCTTCATTTTCTTGGATCAATCTTCTTTTCTACCTTCGGCTTCCTGAGTCTGGAGATCATTGTTGAATTCCATGTTTCTCAGCTTTTCTTTCAAGGCATGAATCTCAGCTTTATACGCTTTTTCCTTTTCTCCCCTTGCTTATCTTTCTTGGATTTTATCTTCGAAAGCTTGAACATGACATTTTTTGGCGGGTCTCTCAGGTTCGGATTCCGGCTCAATATTCACACAGGCCTCTTCTCAAACCAAGCAGCATAGTGTGGATCCACTTCTCCTTGTGCGGCATCTGGTACTTGATTGCCATTTTTAAGATACCGGAAGCCATTCCAATCCTATTGAACTAAAGCTTCAGGAAAAGTGGCTTCCGGATGCAACTCTATAACTTTAGCACTTAGATCTTCATCTTCGAGCATAATTTGATACCGTCCCAATTGTCTGAAGACCCTCGGTGGTGCATACGATTGAATACTTTTAACACCCATTACCCTCAAGTAGCCCTAAGCAGTAGTCATGTATATGTCTTTTGTCTTCGGGAGCCATCCTATCAACAACTCAATTTGACTTGCTTTGAGAGTTTTCAAATGAGACACCCATAATTCAATCCCATCTGGCACACTGTAATCCTTTTCCCTCTCTTCATAACTGGTGATGAAACTATTTGGGCTCGAACCATAACTCTTTAATATGGGATGGTGGCGAAGATGCTCGATCATCCACATTTGTGGGAGGATATATCAACCTTCGAAGAACTGAGCCACAACTTTGCATAAAGTCAACGCACGATAGATATCTGATAGTACAAACGTGACAAGTGTATGATTTTTCATAGTGGTGAGGATTTGTGCAATTATAGCCATACAAATATCCGCTGTCCATTTCTCATTTTGAAAAACCATTATCCCCAAGAATGCCACAATAAATGCGAACTGCCAGTGAAGCTTTCAAAGACCCTTATCTTGCTTGTTGCTCAACCCCTTTTTCATGTGTCTCAATACTAGAAGAATGCCCAAACCTGAAGAATAAGAAATAAAAATCACAACACCTGTTGCTTACGCGGTTTTTACTTGTATGTTTTCTGATATTCAGGAGGTCAATAAACTTGGGCACTGACGGAGCCCTTGGAAATATAATTTGTTTCTTCCTTAGATCTCGTCCAAACTCAATGTACCCGGTTATCTCCTTCAAAGTAGAGGAAATCTCAATGTCTGAAAAGCGAAACATGTTATGAGCGGGGTCCCAAAAAGTTATCATAGCCTTGATCAGATCATCCCATAGTTTGATCTCCCAAATGTATATAAGAGCGCCCACTTGTTGTCTTACCCACTCCTGACCATCTTGATCGAAATCATTCCACCACATGCGCAAATGTACTTGAGCATGCTCCCTAATTACTTTTGGTGGATCTTGGATAATATTAATTCGTTCCTGTTGAAAGGTAGGGTTAAGGTTTACTCCAATTACCCCTTTTTGAAAACCAGTTTCTAATTTTAAAAACAAATCGTGATTCCCTTCTTGACATGCAAATTTTAGCCAAATGGCTGTCTTTGCAAATATGGTCCTTTCCCATTTCCATATGAATTTTGAAGTCGGGGAGGCTTATTTTGTCACATTTTTCAACTTTGTCCATTCTTTTACGAAGTTAGCCCTTCGATAATGGGAGAATATTCTAAGGCATCTCTGTAAGAATAATATAAAATAATAATAACACTAAATTGGCTTATTTCTCTCTCCTTTTTTCTCTTTTTTACAAAATAAAGCCGGACCTTAAGTAGGTTGCCTACTTATCCCATATCCGATATGAATCAGGCCCGCATAGTTCGGCCAATTCGATTTTTGAAATGACTATTTTTGGTAAAAATTTGGCATAGTTTCGGGGTATTTTCAAGCATTGTGTTTTCTTTAGAACCGGATTTACTACTTTCCTACATCACTCTTGGTCATTTCCTCTTGCTTTTTCCCCTCTTCTTGGTTTTCTTTGATTGTTCCTTACCATTCTTCTCTTATTTAATCGGTCAGCATACAAGCCAAAACAAATGAATGTTCACATAGCACATTGGATGCATCATGATGGTCTATTATTTTGGGTACACCTGTCCTAGACAGACCCAACCCCTGTGTTGAGCCCCTAAGTAAAAATGCACGTAATGCAAACAAGCACTACTAGGGATCTGGCCTGAGGCTGTGTTTTTCAAAGTTTGAATCCTTGGGTTTTGATCTAAACATAGGGTATCCGAGAGGACAACTAGGGGGGTGACGTATCGGGAGCACCAAAGTCTGCCCGGTCTTGTCGCTTGTCCAACCTCTTTCTATTTGGTATAATATCTACAGGAAAGCGGGCTACGCGAACGTGTGCACCATTTTGAGAAGACTCAAAGGGATGGCGTAAGGAGACAATATATACATTCCCACAAAATTGAAGTGGAAAACAGAAATCATTTTGGCACAAAAAGGTACACAGAATGCAGTAATATGAACAATAAAAAACCCAAATAAAAATCGTAAAATAAGCTGAAATTCTTGAACCTGAACTACAGATTCTGGGTTCGATCCCCAACAGAGTTGCCAGAGCTGTCACACCTCTTTTTTCTACTACAACCTCGAAAAGGTATAATATAGGGAGTCTTTTCTATTTAATTGACATTGAGACGGGATTCACTTTAATTAAATCAGAGTCGCTACTTAGGAGTTTTATGGTGTCCCAAGTGACCGGTTTTAATCTCGAATCAAGGAAAAGAATGACACTGTTATTATAGTCTGTGAATCAGAAATCCGGGCAAGGAATTCTGTTATCCCGGGAGAACCATGTCACGCGAATGTGTCCACAATTAATAAAACTTAATTATTATTAAGAAAAGTTAGGGCTAAAGTTGCGCGAAACCATACTCCAGTTTTGTTGTTCCATCATTGTGTTACGCGATCGTATCACAATCATGATAGTATTAAGACAACCCTAAAGGACCTTCAAAGATGACTCTTTTGCCTTTAGACTCGCTTCGGCGACTTCGCCCTTTAAGTGACAAGGGGGTGAGCCGCTCCAAGCGGAAAGCGATAGTGAATCCTAAACTTGCCCACGCTCATCCAAACCGGCCTCAAAAAGCGATCGGAAAGCGAAGCCCTTCCTTCCAATCCAAGCCGGCGAAGCTGCCCCTATATCTAACCACCGCTCACCCCGATCACATGTTGGCACGTTCATGATGCATCATAATCAAAAGGCCGTAAAGTAAAGAAGACCTATGCATCAGTGTACTGTCATGATCACATATTAGCTCGATTTTATTGACGGCTTGAAGGCGAAGCCGCCTATTTCATAGGGCAAAGGGCGCTCCATCCTCCTAACTCCTTCCACTTCTCCCAGGGACAGGAACTACAGCTTGACCTTCGGGGAAGAAGTCCGTGGGACCCCTCCTTCGAGGGCGCCTAGATAGTGAAAGGTTATCCCTTTGCAACGCTGTTTCTATGAAATATTAATCTTTTTTAAAGTCATAAGAAATCAATATTGGGGCCACTTGATTTTGTGCTTTTAATTGGAGCGCCGCACCTCGTTTCATTTAAAGGGCAATCCTAAAGAAACAATTATTCTCTATTAATGATTATCTCTAATAGCCTAATTAAGTAGCAATACAAATTAATTATTATTGAATGCATTAAAGGACTCGGGCCTCAAGTTCAGGTCAGAATGTGAACAAGGTGATCTTTATTATTGGAGAATCTTTAATTCAAAATTGCTACTTGACTTGAGAGACGTAAAGGCTGCATTACAATTAAATTAACAATTTCAAAACAAGACTTCAACCTTTCAACCTATTGGGCTGCACCACCAGCCCAAGGGGAATGTAAATGCCTCCAGCTTTATAAAGCTCTCAAACGATTGGGCTTCAGTACAAGCCCAATTTGAAGAGGTCTTTAACGGACTACAAAAGGCACTGGTCGAAGGCTGGAACTACTTGGACTCCTTATTAAATAACTAGGCCCAAGTGGCATGATCAATAGTAGAGACAAAATCAACATTAACATGAAAATGAACATCCAAACTAACATGTAATATAGTATAAATCTGAAATATCTTACTATTTTAATTAAGTAATACAATATAATTTCAATCCAAATTCAATTGGCACCTAGTGAACGAATTAAAATGATCAACTATTTCTAAGCTACAGGGGATGCTGGTTCTATATTAATAGGAAGGCTTATGTTGCTTCAAGATTCAGCTTCAAACCAATAACCTATTTAAATTCAACTTAACGTGATAATCAAGTCTACAACTAACTATACTAAAGTACATCATTTGCAGGATATTCATATAGTTCTAATAAAAAGTCCATCTGCCCAAATTAGTTACAACAAGGATTTAGCTATTTAAAAAAACTAATTGAACTATGAGGAACTACATGTCTATAGATCTGCATAAGAAAACAGACACAACTTCATGTTATTTCCAGTTTGAAAGCTACATCAATGAAGGTCCAGAACATGTACGTAGAGATTATAGAAAGAAAAGATGTGATTATTGGAAGCAAGCTACAACAACAGTAGATCAAGCCAAATAGAACTTGGCAGCAGCAAGCAAAGTCCCAGATTCAACCAAATGACCAGTGAAATTAACTTAAATACAAATTAAACAATGACCTCTACTCACAACACAAATCCAGAATTTAAAGCTACATTGAAATCATGTTTTAGCTTTGTGTGAAACCAAAAAAAAGGCTTTAGATGTAAAAAAAGGAAAGCTGAGGCAATTAAACAATGTTTTCGGTGATTTAGCCACCTAGATCTCCCCCTTTTTTTCAAAGGAATGTTAATGTGCCTTTAGTCCCTTTTAAATTCCTATTTTTTGGCTTTGAATTCCCTTATTTACTGACTTGCTACCCAAGTCACCCCACTATAATTCTGAAAGTTCGATTAGAACCCCTTCTAGGCGCTTCTATTGGTTTCCAATTTCAGTTATTAAAGATTCTCTGATTCTGAAATACCTAGGCTACCCTTTCCAAAATTTTAAATTACTAAACTAACATAACCCCTTGTACCCGGGTAACTTGGCCAAGATGTGACCACAGTTAGGCAAAAACCTAGCCTATTAAGCTATAACCAAACAACTCTTCGATTAAAAAAAACAAACCTATTTAATCTTGATTTAACTAGAAAAACCAGAGTTAAAGGCTACATCGATTAAGCATGATTAAAAGAGAATGATCAGAAATTAATCAACGTAAGATTGAATTGACAAAAAAAGTAATCAAAGACTTAAAATAATCAGCAAAAATCCTAGAGCACTGATGGTGAATTATTAAAAGAAACTAGGTCTAATGTAACGAAGAAACAACACAAATAAAGAAAAGAAAACTTATATTATGGAAGGTTGAACAAAGTTTGTCTTTGATCCGAGCCCCGAAATAATTTGAACAGTTATTCTTCATTAAGAGTAAACGAGCACATTATACCGTGCCCCAAATCAAATTTTGAACTAAGAACCAGAGCAAATTGAACTTCTACGGTTCCTTCACTTCTAAGATGTGAAATTTGAGAAGCTTCAGTTATATTCGAAGGCTGTAGACTATGGATTCGTAGAGAGGGAGGTATGGGGTTATTTGGTGTAATTTTGAGAAAATTTTGAAATAGCGCCACCGGACACGGCAGAGTCTGGGAATGGTTCGAAGAACGAGAGTTGGATATTCGGATAGAGGGGGTGGAGATGCATATACGGTGTTTATATGGTATAGTTTGGAGACTTGCCGGCGGTGGCGACGATTTCCGGCCAGCGGAATTTGGCAGAGGAGAGGTGGTATTAGGGTAAGACAAGGTATGAGGATAACTGGGAGGTGGCATTAGGGCTTACTACTCAGTAGGATTTTCCCAAACATCCACTAAACTCAATGAGCCAAAACAGCATTTACTGAACTCTTTGTAAACCTAATGATTAACTGTAATCCTAGTGTGGCACACAACCTCAATTGTTGCAACACATTCAATTTAACTCTAACTTGAATGCTCGTCGAACATAATACAATTTGCTTCTAAGATAGATGGAAAGTACAATTTTAAATCACCTACTACAATTGAACTAGAATAAGAAAAACATAATGGAACTAGTTCTTAAATCTTGTTCAAGTAACTGTAGGTGTGCACATTTGATCTCACGTAAATTGCTTGCAAAATAGTATTTCTCTTTTGCTCTAAATTTAAATCTTACTTCTTCGTGTTTGTGCATGCCTATTCAAGAGAACAATTTTACTTTTATAGAGTTTGTAATCAAAGCTGATCCTTCATCAAGTTCGAGTCCTAGAACAATTCAAACTCCAATTCCTTATCCTAGATCTGGATATAGTTCTCTTCATATAAGGATACCTTTTGTCCTCATTCCATATGCAATCTTTTCGATTAGTTAAGAAGATAGTGTTGCTCTATCTCAAAGGCTTATCTTCTTCACGCGCATCTCATATGCATAGGCCATAGCACATGTCTCTCCTAAGATAGACCTGGTCCTTCACTGAGTTCATTTGTCATTCTTCAAAACTTCAACTAAACTTGGGCCAACAAATTTCCTCTTTTTGATGATGACTAACTCTATGCTTTTACTAATCAGAGAACCTGTGGAACTTAGCTTAATTTTCTCATTTTCTCACTTTAAGTTAACTTATCATTAAGGACTAGGTTTAATCTGGTAATAAATATCACTTTATTTTTGTCACGCCCCAAATCCGTGGGCATGATCGGCACTCAAATGAGTATCCCAGTCGAGTAGACCTGGGTGACTTTCTTATTCCCCACGAGTTACCCCACATTGTTCAATGATAGTTAACCAAAAGATACCAAATTTCAATTAAAAGAACGTACGTGTTCTCCTTTATAACCACACATGTCACCTTTTACAAAACATATATTTGATTAGAAAGGAACGTGGTACACAAGTTTACAGCACCCAAACATACACTTTTATACATAAGTACTGACCCACATACCATTGTCTACGTAGCCTCTACGAGAATGGTAGTACAACACTTGTCGGTTACAAGGCCCACGCTATACCTTCACCAAAAGATACAAACTCCAAAATACAACAACAGGAGTGGCATAGGCTATACATGGCCCCAGAAGGAAAGGGGCTCACCAAACACGAATACAGCCGATGGAGAGGAGGTGGAGGTGGAGGTGCTACAAATGGTGGAATTGAGTGCCTGCCGCGGATCCACCTACAATCATAACACGAATGTAGCGACCCCGGCAAAAGGGACGTCAGTGCACTTGAATTTTACTGGCATGTATGAACTAACTCTATTTCAAGTAAAGTCAAGCCAAATTGTATGAACAAGTATAGAACTGAACAACAATTGTACAAGTACAACCAGGAAGCAACAACCAAACATTTCACAACAATAATTCATGTCGGCATACAAAGGGGCAATCAGTGCCCCACAGGTTACAAACTCTCATGCTGTCTCCTTTCACATTTTAACATTTATCATTTCATGATTAATATTCATATCAATAATGATATTGGATCACATTTCCACCCTTATTTCGTCGTACAACCTTATTAGCTCGGCCACCCTTATCACCCCAACCTAAACCTTATTTCACCGTGTTGCGCCGCGCAACCCGACCCCGCCTGACAGTTTTCAATTCACAACAACAAACAGCACAACAACAAGTACAAGAAATCAACCATGGCACTTTGTTAAAATAATTCCACAACAAGGGTATTAACATCCCACAACTAGCAACAATAATTTTCCTCATGTTCATCAAAATTGATACACAATTTAGATCATCACAACAATTTTTCACCACTAAACACATACATTATTCCACAATATTTCCATTTCAACTGTTCCACATTGTTTCCATTTCCATTATTCCACATTGTTTCCATTTTCGTAGTTCCACATTATTTCCGTTTCCGTTGTTCCAGTTATAAGTTCCAAAACAACCACCACAAGGTACTACCACAAAATTTGTACAACACGAAATCTTCACAATGATTTTCACATGAATATCAACTATCAACAATTTCGCAACTAGCATAGGCGATTTCACAAGGATCACAGTTAGCCATACATATATGGAATTGAATGTCCTCTTTAACCTCTTCTACTCCAATTTATAGAGGAATCAAGAAGAATCAATCTAGTTCATGATTAATACATAGACCTTTAGAATAGGAATTCACAATTTATTACCCAGTTCCCTTTATACAAGATTTTTGGGATTTGCAGACATGCATATGGATTTCTAACAAGCATTTTCAGAATCAAACTATGAAACGCCCTCCCCAAACCCGAGTTCAAAAATTAGGGAAAAAGTGTTAGGGATTTTACCTTGAAATTATAGGGGAAGGAAGATGCTCAAGATTTTCCGGGCTTTGATGATATTTGAAATATCAATTGATGAAGAAATAGGTTTCTCTCTCTAGAACCCTCTCTTCCTCTCTCTTATTTTTTTCAGAAAATGGGTTAAAAATGAGAGATGGGGTGTTTTATTAAAAGAGGCGTCGGGCTTAGAATGTTAGAAAGTAACTGAGCGAACACGATCTACGACGCCTATCTACGATCGCAGAACTAACATGCGGTCCGCAGAATGGACCTCAGAAATGGCTCAACTTTCAAACCTCTTGGGTTGGGAATGCGGTGACTATGCGGTCTGTATTTGCGTTTTGCGGTCTCAGAATGCACCGCAGAACTGACCTTTGAATTTCTTCTGGGACAATATGCGATCACTCTATGGTCCGCATATTGGATATACGATCACAGATTTGACCCCATTTTCAACATCAAAATTTGGTTGCTCTCTGATTCATTCTGCGGTAGGAATGCAGTCCGCATAGCTGATCTGGGACCGCATACTGGACCGTTTTAACACTTTTCTGGAAAAGTTAATTCTTTCAATTTTTAAAGGCATAAATCACTACCGAGGGTCCGAACCGCTGCGAGCAAGATATCTACACATTGATAATAGATAATCAGAGTAGACAGCACGGTTTACTAAGTTCTGACACAAAATTATTTACGGGACCATACATTCTCCCCCGCTTAATATCATTCATCCTCGAATGAGAACATTGGAAATCAATGAGTTGGAAAACATGATATGCAAGTTTCTACACCCTTTATTAACTTTCAAGTTGTTTTAGAAAAATTTCGCCAGAGTTTCCTTTGTAATATGGACATAACCACCTATAAGAGAATCCCCAAAATACGTTCCTAAGAACGATTACACAACTTGCTACCTTTACAACAGTTATAAAATGCAAAATTCTCATACTTGCACATATCAACCCCTCGACACACTCCTAGCCACTTTGGAACACTACATTTAATCAAATGAAGCATTAATTATCTACACTATCAAAACCGTTTGCCAGACACATAAGTACGACACAATTATTTATCTCAATACAAATCCTCCATGCAAAAACTAATCATTATATAGAACACTTTGACACTCTCTACCCATGCAAAATTAATCATTGCCTCTTACATCACCTTATCATGAGAGCACAAAAACCTTCGTTACCAAAAAGGAGTGCACATTGTTCAAATAATCACATCACATAAATTTTGTTAGCTTAACATGGAGAACTACCATAATAAGGTACTTGGAAAGAGAAGAGATGACTCTTACACCTAATGTAACATAACACTAGCTTCCCTAGGGACAAGATTCACACGATCATTCCAAGCTTATTCAAATAGATGTGGGTATTTTGTCTTCATCTCATCTTCTGCTTCCCACGTGGCTTATTCGACTTGTCGGTCTCGCCACAAAACTTTGACTGAAGCATTCTCCTTATTCTGCAACTTTCGGACTTGCCGATACAAAATAGCAACCGGAATCTCTTAATACGACAACTCATATGTAACCTTGATGTCTTCAATTAGCACAATCTTAGACGTATCACCCACAACTTTCCTTAACATTGATACATGGAACACCGGGTGCATAAGGGACATTTCAAGGAGAAATTCCAACCTATACGCAACTTGACCGATCTTTCAAAGGACTATATAAGGCCCGACGTACCTAAGACTTAGTTTTCCTCTCTTCCCAAAGCGCATGACTCCTTTCATAGGAGACACCCTCAAGAATACCCAATCTCCTCCTTGAAACATAAAATCTCTCCAACGCACATTCGCATATGATTTCTTGCGACTCTGAGCAGTCTTCATCCTTTCCAGAATGACTCTTACCATCTCCACGGCATGATGCACGAGATCTGGCCCTATTAGTTCCGCTTCACCAACTTTGAACTACCCAATAGGAGACCTACACCTTCTTCCGTACAATGCTTCAAACGGGGCCATCTGGATGCTAGCATGGAATCTGTTGCTATAAGAAAACTCTATAAGAAGTAGGTGATTATCCCAATGACCCTTGAAATCCAAGACACATGCCTGCAACATATCCTCGAGCTTCTGAATAGTCCGCTCTGCATGTCCATAAGTCTGCGGATGAAAAGTTTTGCTAAGATTCACTTGAGTACCCAAACCGTGCTGAAATTTCCTCCAGATGTTAGCTGTAAACTGAGCTCCTCGATATGAAATGATATAAAGTGGCGCAGCATGAAGCCACACTATCTTCTTGATATACAATCAGAGCATATTATTCCGCAGTATCGTTGGACTTGAGTTGCAAGAAGTGAGCTGATTATGTGAGCCTATCCACAATTACCCAAATTGAGTCGAACTTGTGCTGAGTACGAGGTAGTCTTCTCATGAAGTCCATATTGATCATTTCCCATTTCCACATCGCTATTTCTATAAGCTGAGTCAACCCTTCCGGCCGCTGATGCTTGGCCTTAACTTGCTGGAATTTCGAATACTTAGAGACGAAGTCTGCTACACTCTTCTTCATACCACTCCTCCAATAGGTATCCTTGAGATCGTCATACATCTTCGTAGAGACCGGGTGCACTGAATACCTAGAATGATGAGCCTCTGCCATTATCCCCTCATGAAGATTACCCACGGTTGGGACACACAGCCTATCATGGCACCGTACCACACCATCATCGCTGCCGAGCAAAAATGCAAAAATGCTATTGCTTAGAACTGCCTCCTTCACCTGTGCCAATGCTGGATCAACAAACTGCTTTTCTTAAACCTCTGCCACGAGTGACGATTCTGCTTTATTATGCACCATAAGTTCTTCCTTATTTGGTGCCGAGATACAAACCCCAAGGCTGGCCAACGGATGTATCTCTTAAGCTAGGAGCCTTTGATCCGCCCTTAAGTGAGCCAAACTACCCATGGATTTTCGACTGGGGGCGTCGGCCACCAAGTTCGCTTTTCCTAGATGGTACAAGATGTCCATATCATAATCCTTAAGCAATTTGAGCCACCGCCGTTGCCTCAAATTTAGCTCCTTCTGCTTGAACAAATACTGGAGACACTTGTAATCTTAAAAAACATTTACATGAACCCCATTAAGATAATGGCGCCATATTTTCAAGGCGAACACAACTACCGCAAGCTCCCAATCATGTGTCGGATAATTCTTCTCATGATTGTTGAGTTTCCTGGAAGAATTTGCTATGACCTTTCCGTGCTGAATCAGAACACACCATAAACCAACCGTGGAGGCATCACAATAAACCACAAATCCCTCTGTTCCCTCAGACAAAGCCAACATTGGTGTCGAAGTCAACTTTGTCTTTAGTTCTTGAAAACGTTTCTCACAAGCATCTCACCATTGGAACTTGGCTGATGTCTGCGTCAATTTTGTCAATGGGGAGGCGAGGGTGGAGAATCCCTCTAGAAACCTCCTATAATATCCTGCTAACCCCAAAAAGCTACGGATCTCCGTCGGGGTTGTGGTTCTAGGCCAATCCTTCACTGCCGCAACCTTTTGGGGGTCCACCTGAATCCCCTCACTGGAAACACGACCACCTACATAACAACACAATTCCAATAGACCCATGTGGCTGTAATGGAATCGCCCACTGGAGTCTGTACAGAGAACGACTCATGAAGTTGTTCAGGTTCAATGCCAAAAATCGAAGCAACAAATGGAGTGACATAGGACAAAGAAGATCCCGGATCAATAAGAGCATAGCAATCAACTGTATGAACAGATAATATACCTGTGACAAAATCTGGGGAAGCCTCGGCACACCGACGGCCACTCAATGCATAAAACCTGTTGTGTCCTCCCATACCACGAGCTCCACCTCTGGCTGCACCACGCCCTAGAGGGCTGAGCATGGCCCCCACCCATGCCCTCCCTAAGTGCATGACAGTCTCGCTGTATATGACCTCTTACTCCATAATTGTAGCACACTGGAGCATCCAAGTAACAAGCCTCTGTATGAAATCTCCCAACCTTGCGGTATATACCCCCTGCTGTTGAGGTCTCATCCCCAAATGACTGAACTGACAAGACCTCCTACTGCCTGAACCTGGCCTTGAAGGACCACTCTGCTGGGAATGGTGCACGGATGGCGGTGCACTAACTGAGGACTGAGCATAAGACTGAGACGATCCTGATAACCCTCTCTATGGAGCTGATCTCTCTGAGTGACCCATAGACTGGGCCCTGTTTCTACTCTCCATGTCGGCCTGAATCTTCAACTTTCTGGCCTCTGGGGCCTGAGCAAAACCCACGATCTTTCCATAATTCATGTCTGAATGCAAAGCCGTTGTTGCAGCTTTATTTACCACCAACGGGATGAGACCCTGAACGAATCGCCGAACTCTGGCCTCCATAGTCGATACCAACTGAGAAGCATACTTGGACAACCTCACGAACTCCATATGATATTCCTAAACGCTCATGCTACCATGCTTAAGAACTTCAAACTCGGCGGCACGGGCTGCAATGGTCTTGGCAGGCAAGAAATGGTCCATGAAGGCATCTACGAACTCATCCAATCTAGTTTGAGGGCTCCCCTCCTCACATGAATCCTCCCACATCTCAAACAATGAACGCACAGCTCTCTTCAACTTGTACGAAGACTATTCTACCCCTTCTATCTCTGTAGCTTTCATTACCCGAAGGGTCTTGTACATCTCATCAAGGAATTTCTACGGATCGGCCTCTAAGTCTGTACCAGAGAACTCTAGAGGGGACAGACGTAGAAATTGATGAACTCTGGAGTTGGAGGAATCTCCCTGTCCACTGGAGGACACAGGGGCATCATGAGATCGCTGGGCTTTAGCTTCCACTAACTGGGTCAACATACGGATAGCTCCCGAAAGGTCCCCATCAGAGAGGCCGGGATTGAAAGCCGGAGCAATACCAGGATAAGGGGATTTGGCAGTAGAGATAGTAGCATCCTCGGTCGCCACTGAACAGGATCACTTCGGCAAGGAAAAGATGGAGCAGGCAAGTTCAGAACTAGGGGATCTTTCTCCCCCACGGTAGTCGGTCTATGATACACAGCCGCACTAGAAGAGTCATTGGCCCCTAGACCGAGTCTAGCTTTCTGCTTTGGTGCCATCACTAAATATTTGAAATAGGGTACGAATTAGACATAACATCACTTAACGGCACGAATTTGAAAAATCGAAGAAGAGGATAGTTTTTCCTAAATACCCGTGTAGACCCCAACTAATAGATGTGTCGACAACACACCGATAAGAAGGGCTTCACTAGGCACGGCTCCAAGTCATCCTAGGACTTCTTCAAAACCTATGGCTCTGATACCAAGTTTCTCACGCCCCAAATCTATGGGCATGACCGGCACTCAACCGGGTATCCCCAGTCGAGTGGACCTGGGTGCCTTTCGTATTCCCCATGCGCTACCCCACATTATTCAATGATAGTTAACAAAAATATACCAAATTTCAATTAAAAGAATGTAGGATTTCTCTTTTATAACCACACATAATGATTAACAAGGGACATATTTTACAAAACATATATTTGATTAGCAAGGAACGTGGTACACAAGTTTACAGCGCCCAAACATACACTTTTATACATAAGTCATAACCCACATACCACTATCTACGGAGCCTCTACGAGAATGATAGTACAAAACTTGCCGGTGACAAGTCCCCGGCTATACCTTTACCAAAATATACAAACTCCAGAATACAACAACAGGAGTGGCATAGGCCACACATGGCCCCAGAAAGAAAGGGGCTCACAAAATACAGATACTGCCGATTGAGATGAGGAGGAGGAGCTACGAACGATGGACTGGAGTGCCTGCCATGGATCCATCTACAATTATAACACCAATGTAGCGCCCTCGGCAAAAGGGACGTCAGTACACTTGAATTGTACTAGAATGTATGGACTAACTCTGTCCCAAGTAAACTCAATCCAAATTGCATGAACAAGTATAGAACTGAACAACAATAGTACAAGTACAACAAGGAAGCAACAACCAAACATTTCACAACAATTATTCACGTAGTCATACAAAGGGGAAATCAGTGCCCCATAGGTTACAAACTCTCCTGCTATCTCTTTTCACATTTTCACATTTATCATTTCATTATTAATATTCATATGAATAGTTATATTGGATCACATTTCCACCCTTATTGCCTCGTCCACCATTATTACCTCGGCCACCCTTATCACCCCAACCCACACCTTATTTCACCGCGTTGCGGCGCGCAACCCGACCCCACTTGACAGTTTTCAATTCACAACAACAAACAGCACAACAACAAGTACAAGAAATCAACCATGGCACTTTGTTTAAATAATTCCACAAATAGGGTATTAACATCCCATAACAAGCAACAACAATTTTCCTCATGTTCATCAAAGTTGATACACAATTTAGACCATCGGAACAAATTTTCAATACTAACCACACACATTTATACCACAATATTTCCATTTCAAGTGTTCCACATTGTTTCCATTTCCATTATTCCACATTGTTTCCATTTTCCATTGTTCCACATTGTTTCCGTTTTCGTTGTTCCATTAACAAGTTCCACAACATTCACCACAAGATACTACCACACAATTTCTACAACAAAAAATCTTCACAATGATTTTCACATGAATATCAACTATCAACAATTCATAACTAGCATAGGCGATTTCACAGGATCACAGTTAGCCATACATACCTGGAATTAAATATCCTCTTTAACCTCTACTCCAATTCATCAAGAAATCAAGAAGGATCAATCTAGTTCATCATTAATACATAGACCTTTGGAATAGGAATTCACAATTTACTATGCAGTTCCTTTTTTTAAAGATTTTTGGGTTTTGAAGACATGTATATCGATTTCTAAAAAGATTTTTTAAAATCAAAGTCTGAAACTCCCTCCCCAAACCTGAGTTCAAAAATTAGGGAAAAAAGGTGAGGGATTTTACCTTGAAATCATAGGGGAAGGCAAATGCTCAAGATTTTCCGGGCTTTGATGATTTTTGAAAGATCAAATGATGAAGAAATAGCTTTCTCTATCTAGAACCCTCTCTTCCTCTCTCTTATTTTGTTCAAAAAATGGGTTAAAAATGACAGATGGGTGTTTTATTAAAAGAGGGGTAGGGCTTAGAATTTAAGAAAATAACTAAGCGAACACGATCTGTGACGCCTATCTGCAATCGCAGAACTGACATGCCGTCCGAAGAATGGACCGCAGAAATCACTCAAGTTTAAAACCTCTCGGGTTGAGTATGCGGTGACTATGCGGTCCGCATTTGCGTTCTGCGGTCATAGAATGCACCGCAGAACTGTCCTTTGAATCTCTGTGGTCCGCATATTGATTGTGCAATCGCAGATTTGACCGTATTATCAACATAAAATTTTGTTGCTCTTTGATTCATTCTGCGGTAGGAATGCGGTCCGCATAGCTGATTTGCGACCGCATTATGAACCGCATTTTGACACTTTTCTGGAAAAGTTAATTCTTCCAATTTTTAGAGGCTGAAATAGCTACCAAGGGTCCGAAAAACGGAGAGCAAGCTCGCTGCAAAGTACTCTACACATTCATAACACATAATCAGAGTAGACACCACGGTTTACTAAGTTCTGAGACAAAATTATTTACGTGACCTTACAATTTAAGAATACTAAAACTAAAGCACAATATCTCTCTCTTCCCCCCTATTGGTATCATCAAAAAGTTACATATTATATGAATCCCAGATATTAATTAGTACTCATGGTCGCTGAGGCAACTGCAAGTAAAAACATTATCCAGTTAAACAACAATCAACTTTACAAAGAATTTAACCATTCAGATAAGAAGTTTTATAGAACAAGATAAAGGAAGCACATTGTCATTGATTATAAGATGTTTCTACAATACAGACTACAAATAGAAAAATAAACATCCAACCATGAGCAAAAAAAAAAAAATTCCCGAATCTGGGTCACTAAGAGGGTATTTTAAACCGACATTAGGGCTTAGAGGTAAGAGAGGGCCGGGTTTGGACAAGGTTGAACATATTCTGAAGCATTCCATCACACTTCTTTTTTTTCCTTTTCTAGTTCAGCTCTAAGTCCATGTCGTTCAATTTCTAATTCAGCAACACGAGCCTTCAACCTGGAAATTTCAGCATCTTTTGTTCCACACTCCTGAACCAAAGCTCAAACCTTGCTATTTACAGGAATTTTTTTCTGATGAACCTGGTTTAACTGGGTTGGCATTTACTGGATAATCGCAGGCCATAAAAGTCTTGACACCAAAGTGCTTTTTGCTATATGCCATTTCCCATTTCTTCAAAGGCAAATGTAGCTTTTCCAGAGCTGTAGTCAATAGGAACCCATAAGGTGTGGCATGAGCTTTAGAGCCATTAATGACACTGTGCAGTAGTTTTACAATGAATGCAGGCTAGTTAATCTGCCTTCTTCTCACAAGACACTCTAGAAGAACCAGGTCCATGTAGTTTGGAGTGTGCGTTCTCTCCTGTCTGGGAAGCAAACATTTGTTCACAAACTCAAAAAACACCTTGTGCTCAGCCCTCATCTTACTTTCCTCAACAAATCAAGCTTCAAGAACATCTTCAGGTGTTGCAGAATGACAAAGGTTTCAGGTGATTTGGGGTGCATTAGGAAGAGAGTCCAGGGAAGGAAACCATTGCCTTGTATTATCATCATATCCTACATAGGTAATGTCTAGAATCTCCCCCAATTTATGAGCATCAAACTGTCCTTGACTCCTTTCAGCAGACTAGTAACAACCTCATTCACCACTGTGGCGTTTGCCATAAATTTGATCAACTCTTTTCTTGCCAGTTTTCCATCTAGTTTAAGAACCATGTCCTTCCACCCTTGTGCATTCAGGGCATCAACCAATCCTTTCATGCTTGGATCCTCCAGGTCTTTCAGAATTCTTCCTTTCAAGATCTTTCTCCTGCCAAAGAAGACAAGAGTATCCTGTTCCTTTTTAGGTTCATCCTCTTCTTCTTCTTCTCCACTCTAATCTTCTTATTCTTCAATGATTTTATTTTGTTTTCTTTTCCTGGCAGACCTATTTCTTTTGTCCAACAAGGACTCATCATATGTGGGTACTGAGGAGGTCTTCTTGATACTCTCCACAACTTTCTCCTTTCCTTTTTCTCTCTTTTTCTTCCTGCTTTCTTCCAGTGCTTTCTGCAACCGTTCCTTGCTTTTTTTATCCTTGCTTCTAGTTGCTCTTGCCTATGACAATAGAGGGACAGTAGACTTACGGGATGATACTTTGGTTTTCTTTGTTGGCTTGGAAGAAGTTGGAGGCTTTAGGGAAGAAGCCTTGCGCTTTTTTGGATAATAATTGGCCCCAACATTCTTCGGGGGGTCAGCTAGGGTATCCTCACCTGATGAACCACTTTTAACTTATTGCTTACTCAGGCGAAGCAGACCTTCACCAACATCCCCGGAGCTATTTCCCCCTGACTTGTTGTTGCTCTCCTCAAGATTTCCACAATTTGCAAGAATGTTGCCTTTCTTTTTCCTTCCTTTTCGATTAGATTCATCCCCCTTCACATCTTTCAAAGGACCCACTTAAACAAACCTATTTTCTACATTTTTTACTACATCAGAGGAACCATAGCATGTATTCACCTTCATAGGGTTATCTTGATTCTTATCTGTGTCAGAACACCCTTGTCCTTCTCCATCACTTGTAGAAACAAAGGCTTGAGACTCCGAAGTTGAGTCAGATGATTCATTTTTAGAGTGCTTCTTTTTCTGGCTCTCAATATTTCATTTAGAGTCGTTCTCAAAGCACCAGTAGCTACATTTTTCCATGCCAACATCTTTTGCCGGTAGATCTAGGTTTATGATTGTTGCTTGGGGTGCCGACAAGGATGTATTGATTCATTAGGTAAGAGTGTCCCGGGATTTTTTTGTGGGTTACAGATGGTGAAGGATTTCTTGAAGATTTTCGGGATTTTTGGTCATTTTGGAGAAGAAGGATGATCAGTAGCTTAGCACTTAATGGTATTTATAGAGCAAATTAGTAGTGTGTGGAGTGTATTTAAAAAAGAAAATGATTAGTAACGGCAGCCTTTTACAGTGGTCAATCATGAGACTAATCCTATTAAGATTCAGTGTTTAATTAGCACTAGTTTTTTAGGAAAAAATCCCATTTTTCTTTAGAATTATGGGAGAATAAAACTGGTCCAATGCTTAGCACTTATATTTTTTGGAGTTTTGTTAGAATAGGACTTCTGCTCATAATTGGAATATTTAATTTTCTAATTGTGCAAAGTATAGAAACATACCTCACCATTTCTCATGAGCATAGACTGATGAACCAGGTTCTTCAAGTAGAACTTCTTTTGAGTATGCCACATATATCAAAATAGAAAAAATCTTTGTATGAGATAAATGAATTAAAAGAAACATGTGACATGAGTATACTTATTAGAGTATGGAACTGTGTAAGAATTACTCTAGATATTCACATAAAGTCAGAAATTCTAACCAAAAAAAAATTTATTATTTTTTTCATTGCATTCTAAACTAGACATGATTAAGTGATCTTAATAATCCCTAATTCTGACCTGCACTTTTAATAGTTTTCTCTATTCAGTGCTTTAGTGAAGATGTTAGCTATTTTCTTATCAATAGAACAAAATTCTATGGAGATTAACCCTTTCTCATAGTTATCTCTCAAGAACTGGTGTCTAACATCTATGTGCTTAGTCCTTTTATGATGAATAGGGTTCTTTGTCATACTTATAGCACTAGTGTTATCATAAAATATTGGAATACATCCCACTTCAATTCCAAAGTCTACCAGTTGTTGATTGATCTATAGCAATTGAGCACAACAAGAAGCAACAGAAATGTGACATACCTGAAGTACTCTTCCTGTCCACCAAGTAACCTACATAATTAGCATCGGCATATCCTGGTGCCTTTCAAATATCTCAAAATCCTCTTGATAGCTTTCAAATGTGACTCCTTTGGATTTCCCTGGAAACAAGCACATAGCCCTACACTAAAACAATGTCAGGTCTGCTGGTAGTATGATACAAGAGTGAACCAGTCACACCCTTATGCAACTTTTGATCAAATGATGAACCAGGTTCATCAACATCCAATTTAGTAGAAGTTGTAATAGGCGTATCTATTTCTTTGGCATCCTCCATTTTAAACATTTTGATTAGTTCTTTTGTATACTTCTACTGATGGATCATGGTCCCATGTGTGCTTTGTTTGATCTGCAAGCCAAGGAAGAAATTTAGTTCACCCGTCATACTAATTTCAAACGCACTCCCTATTAATTATTCAAAATCCTTACTGAACTTATCAGCAGTGGCCCCAAATATTATGTCATCATTATACATTTGTACAACAAAGAGGTCTTTAGCTTTTTTCATTAGGAACAAAGTGTTGTCAATTATACCTCTTTTACACCCATGCTCTAGTAGGAAGCTTGATAGTCGCTCATACTACGCTCTTTGGGCCTGTTTCAGCCCATATAGAGCCTTGCCCAGCCTGTACACATGCTCAGGATATTCCTTACTTTCAAATCCTCGAGCTTGTTTTACAAACACTTCTTCCTTGAGGTTGCCATTTAGGAAGGCACTTTTCAAAACCATTTGATGGAGAGTGAATTCCATATATACTACAAAGGCAATGAGGAGTTAGATTGCTTCTAGTCTTGCAACTGGAGCAAAGGTTTCATCATAGTCAATGCCTTTCTCTTTGTTGTAGCCTTGAACCACTAGCCTTGACTTATTTCTTGTGATAGTTCCATCTTCATCTAGGTTGTTCCGGAAGACTTATTTGGTACTAATGACTGATCTTTCCTTGGGTCTTGGAACTGGATGCCTGACTTGATATCTTCCAAATTGATTGAGTTCCTCCTACATAGCATTGACCCAATGTGCATCCTGCAAAGCCTCAGCAATATTTATAGTTTCAATAAGAATAGAAAAGCATAAAATTCACATAGATTCTTTAGTTGGATCTAGTTTTGACTCTAGATGTTGGATCAGTAAGATTGTTCTCAATGGGGTAAGAACTTTGATACTTGTGAGGCTTCACGACCAACTTGTTTCTGCTAATTGTTCCAGGTATTTGCTGAGAACCAGGTTCATGAAAAGGTTCATTCAAGGGGTTTATTTGAATTCCTCTTTGATTTCTTTCCCCTGTCAGGTTTCCCTATAAGGAAGAACCTGTTATATCACCTATTTCTTCTGTTGGTGCTGCTTTGACTTGAGCTGATGCTTCACCCAAGTGTTTGACCAGTCCAATGGCTTCATCTTCATGTTTATGTCCTTCAGAAAGAATATCAGCTTTATCAAATACAACATGCAAAATTTCTTCTACACACAAAGTTCTTTTATTGAATACTTTATATGCTTCTCTATGTGAAGAATATCAGAATACTCCCTTTTCACTTATGGAATCAAAGTTACATATTTTCCATTATTGCGCACATAGAATTTGCAACCAAATGGCCTAAGATGGTATATGTTTGGTTTTCTCCCTTTAAGTAACTCATAGGGAGTCTTCTCAACAAGAGGTCTAGTCACGCATCTATTGATTATGTAACATGCAGTGTTTACAGCCACTGCCCAGAAGCTGTGGAGGTAATTTACTAGAGAAAAGTATGGTCCTTGCCATATCCTCAAGGGTCATGTTATTTCTTATAACTACTCCATTTTGCTATGGAGTCCTAGGGGTAGAGAAGTTTTTATTTATACCATTTTTATCACAGTACTCAGCATATTTTGCATTTTAAAATTCAGTTCCAGGAGCATACCAAATGGATACAAGTTGATTTTCTAATTCTTTCTTAGGTTTTCTAACCAAAGTAGTAAACATTTTAAATTCCTCATCTTTACATGTCAGAAATAGTACCCACTAGGGTAATCATCAACAAGAAGCATCATATATTTCTTTCCTCATCTGCTCATGGTTCTCATTGTACCACAGAGATCCATATGAACTAGTTCCAACATCTTAGACGTACTTACCATTTTCTTGGATTTGAAGGATGACCTTACCTGCTTCCCTCTTGTACATGCCTCACAACCTTTGTCTTCCTTAAACTTGATATTAGGCAATCCTATTACCATGTCCTTGGAGACTAATTTGTTTAGTTAATTTAGACTGGCATGGCCAAGTCTTTTGTGCCACAGGAGGGGATCATTGTCTAACACACTTAAACAAGTGAGTTCATTTTCTGAAAGAGTTGACAAAACTACAATGTAAATATGAAAACTCTTTTTCCCTGCAAAATAGTCTTGTCAGTAATAAGGTTAATCACAAAATATTTGGTGGAGGTAAAATCCATAAGGTTGCCTCTGTCACTCAATTGTCACACACTTATTAAGCTATATTTCAAACAATCAATCAGGTAGACATTCTCTATGGAGTGAGAATCAGTCTTTCCTACCTTTCCAACCCCAATGATCTCACCTTTCTTTCCATTACTAAAGTAGACATTACCTCTTCTTAGGTCCTTAAGTGAAAGGAACCAGTCCTTGTCCCCAGTCATGTGTTTTGAGTAGCCACTATCCCTATACAATATTTGGCTCATCCATCTCACTTGGACCTGTAAAAGGAAATCGGAGGTTAGTCTTAGGAACCCAAACTAGTTTAGGTCCCTTTCTATAAGCAAATGGATGAATTAAATTCCTTTTTGCCCATCCAGGCACCTTTTTTTCTTTAACAAAAGCTTTGTTCCTTTGACTGACCATATCTTTGGAATTACATTCATATTTGTAATGACCAGTCTTACCGCAGTGTGTGCCGATTTTGGTTTCAGGAAGTACTTGCTTTTGGATCCCATTTAGGAGCTTGAGTCCCATAGCCAAGTCCTCTTTTGTAACTGTTGTAATGTTCTTGCAACTAGAAGAGAGCATCTTAGGTTTGGTTCCACTTACAAGTTCTGTCAAGTTCATATTTTACTTTTCATATATCTTCTTTTAAAACTTTTATTAATTCGTCTTTTCTGTACGATTCATTTTTCATTTTTCCCAGTCTCTCTTCTAGAGTGAGATATGTGTGATCAATTATCTTCTCTCCTATTCCTAATTTCAGTTTCAGATTTTCAGACCTAAGTTCTCAGATTTTCCTGGTTCTTCAACTCAACATTTTTCATATCACTCTCGTTTGCCCTAGACATTCGACTTTTACATTTTTTCTTTTAGAATCACACATTTCCTAGACAGAACTTCTTTCTCATTATTGATTATCTCAGACTTATCAATGAAGTCCATTAATAGCTCAACCACTTTTTCGTTAGACAAGAATTTAATCTCACCTTTGAGATGAAGAATACTTGCCTCTTGTTCATCATCTAATTCTCTGATGGCCATTAATGCTTGATCCTCCTCAGCTTTATCTTTTGAGTCTTCATCATAAGTTTCTCTCAAGCAGCAACCATAGCATTAGTTGAACCTTTGTTTCTCCTAGGTTGAACCTGTTCCTTCGTTCAGCTTTTTCTTTTTTCCATTCAATTTCCCATTGAGGATAGTTTTTGATCATGTGGTCAGTCTTCCCACACTTATTGCATCCCTCATTTGCCTGTTTCTTAAGAGCTCTTGTTTTATTGAAGCTTGTACTTCTTGAAGAACCCTTTTCTCTCATTAGATATCTTTTGAGATCCCTGGTTATCATAGCCATTTTATCATCTTCTAGTTCTGCACCTTCTAAAATTCTGAGAGCTAAACTTTTATCCCTTTTGGGGGTATCCATTTTCACGGTTTGTCTCTTCATTTCATAGGCAGTTAAATTTCCAATAAGTTCATCAAGTCCGAGGGTAGCAATGTTCTTTGATTCCTGAATGGCAATGATTTTGCTTTTCCATGTAACTGGCAGAACTCTTGTCAGAATCTTCTCAACCTTGTATTCTTCAACGATAGTCCTTCCAACAGATTCCACTTCATTTGTCTAAGTGGCGAATCTAGTGTACATCTCCTGGATAGTTTCTCCTTCCTTCATAGTAAAATTCTTATATTGAGAATACAGAAATGTTTCTCTTGATCACTTCACTTGAAGTGTTCCTTTATGAGCCACTTGTAGGGTGTTCCATATTTCTTTAGTAGTTGTGCAGCATTAGATCCTGCTATTCTCGTCTGGCCCTAGGCCATATACAAGCAACTTCTTCGCTTTAGCATTTTTCCCCCACTTTTTCAAAGCTTCAGCAGTGCAATCAACCCTTGTCTTTGGTACTTCAATTCCTTCAGCGTTCCTCTTAGTGGTTGCTAGAGGACCATCAGTGATTATGTCCCAAAGTTCATAATCTTCTCCTATAATCTGATCTCTCATTCTGTTTTTCCACCTAGAATAGTGCTGGCAATTGAAAAGTGGATGCATAGCAGTGCATTGCCCTTCCCAGTTTTGCAGGTGGTACACTCATTGTTGATCTTTTCCTAAGGTGTTAGCCTCTTCAAGGATAACCTGCTCTGACACCAATTGATTCTCCAAACGTTAATACCACACAAGAGGGGGGGGGGGGATGATTTGTGTGTTGCCCAATTTTTGCACTAGAATAACCTGGCTCTTTTAGATGAAGTAATTATGACTATTTGCGGAATTAAGAATGCATAAAATAAAGAACAGGGAGATTTTTACGTGGAAAAAACTTCACTCAAAAGGTGAAAAACCACGACCTACTACTCAGTAGGATTTTACCAAACATCCACTAAACTCAATGCGCCAGAACATCATTTACAAAACTCTTTGTAAACCTAAGGATTAACTGTAATCCCAGTGTGGCGCATAGCCTCAACTGTTGTGACACTTTCAAGTTAACTCTAACTTGAATACTCAATGTACCTAATACAATTTGCTTCTAAGAAAGATGGAAAGGTACAATTTTAAATCACCTACTACAATTGAACTAGAATAAGTAAAATACAATGGAACTAGTTCTTTAATCTTGTTAATGTAGCTGCAGGCGTGCACACTTGATCTCACGTAAAGTAGCTATTTTTCTCTCAATTTAGCTCCAACTTCTTCGTGTTTGTGCATGCCTGTACAGGGCAACAATATTACATTTATAGAGTTAGTAATCAGACTTTAACATAAACTCGAATTGCTAATCCTTCATTAAGTTTGAGTCCTAGAACAGATCAAACACCAATTCCTTATCATAGATCCAGATATAGTTCTCTTTATATAAGGATACCTTTTCTCCTTATCCTATATGCAATCTTTTCAATCAGTTCAGTAGATATTCATTAGATATCACTGCTCTATCTCAAAGGCTTATCTTCTTCACGTGCATCTCATGTACATGGGTTATAACATCAGTGTCTCCTAAGATTGACCAGGTCCTTCACTGAGTTCATTCTTCATTCTTCAAAACTTCAACTGAACTTGGGCCAACAAAAGGGATGTCATAAAATCAACTACCGAAGAATTAAAGGCAGTCATTCTCTTCATAGACTTCTTGGAAAGAATGTTTTATTACTTCGGACCCAGTCTTGTGTTGTCTTTTGTGGATTCTCGGTCTTTGTTGCATGATCGCATTAGAAAGCGCCTGTATCATAATCCGCGTTTGCTTTACTTATAGACAAAGTTCAGCATGATGCTGCAAGATATGTGACCATCGGTGATGATGGAGTGTTCAGGATGCAAGGCCGGATTTGTGTGTCCAATGTGGATGGGATTAGAGAGTTTATTTTGGACGAGGCCCATAGCTCGCGGTATACCATTCATCCGGACACCGCGAAGATGTTGTAGGATTTGAGGCAGTACTTATGGTGGAGAAGAATGAAGAAAGATATTGTGGGATTTGTAGCTCGGTGTCTCAACTGTTAGCAGGTAAAGTATGAGCATCAGAGATCGGGTAGTTTACTTTAGCGGATGGTTACTCCTAAGTGGAAGTGGGAAAGGATCACTATGTAGTTTGTTGTTGGACTTCCATTGAATTTGAAGAAGTTTGATGCCATTGGGGTTATTGTGGATCGGATGACCAAGTTCGCGCACTTTATTCATATCTGTATTACTTATTCTTCAGAGCTGTTACCATAGATATATATCCGGGAGATTGTTAGGCTACATGGTATCCTAGTTTCTATCATTTCAGATCGGGGTACATAGTTTACTTCCTACTTTTTGATGTTTGTTTAGCGAGAGTTGGGTACTCCGGTGGAGTTGAGCATAATTTTTCATCCTTATTCGGATAGGCACTGTGAGCATACTATTCAGATATTGGAGGACATGTTGTGTGCCTGTTTTATCGATTTAGGATGGTCATGCGATGAGTTTCTACCACTTGTAGAGTTTGCTTACAACAACGGCTACCAATTAAGTACTCAGATTGCTCCATATGAGGCTTTGTTTGGAAGAAGGTGTGATCTCCAGTTGGTTGGTTCGAGCATAGAAAGGCTAGGCTATTAGGGACATATTTGGTTCTAAATGCCAAATAATAGGTAAAGGTTATTCAAGAGAGCTTTCATATAGCACAAACGTAACAAAAGAGTTATGCGGACCGGAAGATTCGAGATGTGTCCTACATGGTTGGTGAGAAGGTCTTGCTGAAGGTTTCACCGATGAAGGGAGTTATGAGATTTTGAATGAAAGGAAAGTTGAGTCTGCGGTTCATTGGTCCTTTTGAGGTGCTTTGGAGGATTGGGGAGGTGGCTTATCAGCTTTCCTTGCTACCCATCTTGTCGAGTGTGCATTCGGTATTTCATGTTTCTATTCTTCGAAAGTATACTAGGGATCTGTCTCATGTTTTGGACTTCAGCACAGTTCAGTTGTATGATTATTGACCTTTAATGTAGAGTCAGTAGCTATTCTGGGTTGTAGGTTCGGAAGTTGAGGTCAAAGGATATAGCTTCAGTTAAGGTGCAGTAGAGAGGTCGGCCCACGGACGAGGTTACATGGGAGACCGAGTAGGAGATACAGAGCAGATATCATCACCTATTTGAGGCTTCTGGTACGCTTCCTCAATCGTGTGAGGACGAATATTTATTTAAGTTATGGAGGATGTGACGACCCGACCAGTCGTCTTATGAGCTACCACTCTGTTTTCCCCATTTCTGCTTCATTATGCTTCGTTATCCGAATTTAAATTTTCAAGCTGAGTAGTTCGCATTCGGGGGGAATTTGGTAAGAAATGAGACACATAGTCTCTTTTATGATATTTCCTCACTGTTTCAACTTTAATCTTGTACTTAGTTATGTTGTTTTCCACTATTTCACTAGCCAACCACTTTTACTTGGTTTTGAAATTTAAATGACATTTTGGCCTAAGAACTACTGTTTTACCAATGCCCTAAGGGTATATGCAATTTGACTTAGTACGGCCAAGGGCCAGATGTGAGGATACACTGATACTGATACGAGGCCAAGGGCTTGAAATACATATATACGCAAAGAGATGGCCTGAGTGATATGAGATCGAGGGCCTAAATTTGATGCCACGAGATGACTTGATATAGCGCTTGGGACTTATGGGGCCCCTCTAGAGTGTGCACACCCCCAGTGAGCGTGGGTACCTATTGTGATGTGAGAGTTAGCCCAAGGGGCTGATATTGTTCTGAGAGTTAGCCGGAGGGGCTGATATTGTTCTATGTGTTTACTTTCTTTAACTGTTTGTCAATCAACTGCTTATCTATTGTAGAAGTATCTTACTCTGATTTTCTTTGGTTTACTGCTTTCATAGTACTTTTTTAGCTGTTGCATTATGGATTACCTTGTCTATACGTGTTTTCCTATTTTCAATCGTTATTTATGCTTATTACTCACTAGGTCGGAGTACTCACATTATTCCATGTATCTTGCGTGCAGATCTAGGTGCTCCAGAGGTTAAGCGAGAGCTTTCCAGTCGTTCAACATTTGCCGGGGATATCAAGGTAGCTGCATGGCGTCTGTAGCCCTAATTTCTCCCTCCTACTCTATTATTTTCTGCATTTCCTAGATTATCTATGTAATAGGTTGTGAACATGTACTCGAGACTCTACACTTGTGACACCATATAAGTGTGGGCTGTGTAGCAGTATTTTCTCTTGACTTCCGCATGTCTAACTTGTTCTTTTAGACATTTATAATGTTAAATTGGTAATTTAACTGTGTTAGTTGGTAATGGATTTTATAAGAAAAATTGTTTGTTGTAGATAGTTTGTACGGCTTGCCTAGTAATGTGTTGGGCGCCATCACGATCAGGGTTTGGGATCATAACACACAAAGATACTTCGAATAGTATGGTCGTTGAGCTGGAAGAGACAGATGCCATAAAATCAACTATCGAAGAATTAGAGGCAGTCATACTCTTCATAGACTTCTTGGAAAGAATTTTTTATTGCTTCGAGGTATTACCTCGACCTCATAGGTGAGTTAAATTAATTTTTACGGGCCAATAAATATTATTTTGCTTGTTAACACACTGGAATGATAGATATCCCTTTGGAGGTGATAAACCTCATACTGAATTTTGACCCCGACACTCACCGACCATGTAGAAGAAGAGGAAATACGGGCCATTTCGAAATCAAACCATAGAAGATACGGTTTCTAATCTTTTTAAAATTTGATCAATCGAGGAAGTCAAATATTTTGATTGGTTAGCTAACTTGGTAGAGGTCTTAAAAATGAATGATAAGTAGGGAGAATGTATCGACTACAATGGCTTAAATAAGGCGTGGTCCAAAGACTATTTTCCTTTGTCACAAATTGGTGGACTTATTCATGATGTCATTTAGACTTAAGAATGCAGGAGCCATATATAAACAGTTTAATGACCCAAATGTTCAATAACTACATTGGAATCTCAATAAAAGTTTTATATTGTTGATGTGCAAGTAAAGTCTATTAACGAGCAGATCATTTAAACCACACGAGGGAAACATTTGCAACCTCCAAATGTATAAAGTTTGTGTGTGGGTAGGAAACTAACTAATCAAGTTGTACTCAAGTTAGCATGTACTTACCGAGATTACTCTCTTGCAATCCAAAGAGGACTAGACTAAGATTCAAGGACCATCATAAGAATATCGCGTCCCAGCTTTATTTATGACATTTAATTTTAGTTGCTTAAATAACCAGATATTCAACAAAATAGACCGTGGTCTGTCGATAAATTTTAGTTGGTGAATAATCAGCCAAAAAACTGACGAATGTCGGTCAATTTTTCAAAATATTTTATTTTTAATTTTTTTTTATGAAACCGACAAACTTTGATTGGTTTTCTTTGGAGCAAAAATACGTAAAACTATTTTTGAGTCCCGGAGAATTTATTTTTCAAAAAACTGACCAACTTTGGCATGTTTTGATTTAAAATAAAATAAATTAATATCAAAAAGTAATGGATCAGTCGATTATTTCAGCAGGTCATTTTAAAAAGCGGACCGAATTCGCTCGTTTTATTATTTTTTAATAAAACCATTATTTTCGTGCGAAAATAATTAAAGAGTATAAATAAAATAAAAAACAATATTAAAATAAAATACACCAATGGTCTAGCGGCAGAATAGTATGATGACATAGTAGAGACCCTTGTTCAATTCCCAAATGGTATATTTTTTAAATACATAATCAAAACACAGATTGACTTTGGTCGGTATGCTTTTTTGACCTTCAAAATAGCGATAACACATTAATGATTGCCAATACCGACCTACTTTTGCCGGTTTTTAGAAATAATATTTCCCGAATTTCTGGTAGTTTTACATATTATATTTAGCGCTTATATAAAGATGACTTCCTACTTTGTTCAGTCGACTACAAAATATAAAATGACTATTATTCACTCTCCTCTTGTAATTTTAAACCTACCACACTACTACAAATTCCATAAAAAGAGAAGCGACAAAAAAGCATCCAAACAGGCCTAGTCGCTATATTGCTGGTCCATTTATCTTAGCTATCAAAAATGGTCACTGATTAGTGACTAATTTTTATCTATAAGGTAAAAGGACCAAATATTCCGAGAAATAATATATAGACTAACTTTGGTCGCTTTAAAATTTTAATAATATAATTTTAGCGACAAAAGTTAGTGTCTACACTTAAATTACTTTTTTTATTTATTATTAATCAAAATATAGATAACAACTTTGGTATGTAGACCAAATATTATATTTTAAAATCTGAAAAATAGAGATCAAAGTTGGTTGTGTTTTAATTAATTTTAATAATTATTTTTAAAAATAAGCGACGAAAATTGGTCGCTATGTTTCCTGAAATTATTTTTTTAATGGATTTTTGCGTAATTTGGGTTAATTAGCGACCAACCTTGGTCGTTACTTCCCAGAAAATAATATTTTTAATAGAAAAGCGACCAACAAGAGACCAAAGTTGGTCACTTTTCCGGGTATGATTTTGGTAGAAGCTGCCTGTTTTGGCTGCTACACCACCTACCAACATAGAAAATCCGTATTACATGCAACAACAACAATAATACCAACAATAACACAACAACAACAACAACAATACAAAACCAACATTAAAACCAACAAAGTACAAAGTTAAATAGAACTACCACAGTAAGCTAACCAAACTAAGTAATCGAAGTTTAGCAAGGTGGTTGCCGGGGTTCGTAGCACCGCTTTTCTCCTTTTTCGTTCATTTGTCATGTTTTGAGTATATCAGGCCTTTTAGTTGTATTTATACTCTAATAGATGCTCGTGGCTTGTGACACTCCGGTTTGAGCTGTGTCGGGTTGTACTTCCATTAATAATTATCATTAAATCATGTATAAACTTCTTATGTAGTGTTTATCTATTTTAAAAAAAAGGAAATGGGTATAGTTCGATAGCCTTGTCTTCATGAAAGGCGTCATCACGAGCGGGTCGGGGTTTGTGTTGTGATAAGTTGGTGTTAGAGATAGGTTACATAGGTCTTAGGAGTCGTGAGCAGGTTTAGTAGAGTCTCGCGAATGGGTATAGAGACATTTGTATTTATCCTCGAGAGGTTGAAAAACCTTTAGGAAAACATTAAATTTTGAAGTCTTATCGTGCGTCCTTGATTCAACTTGAAATTTAACCCTTTGAATTCCTTCTGCGCGTTCGTATGCATACATGAGCGCCAAGAATCTTATGTGCCTTGATGGCTTGTGATTTCCTGATCGAGGGGCGAGGTGTGATCTTTATTAGTTTAATGTTGGGAAAGTCTGGAGGACTTAAGGTCGGATCTTTGCCTATGGCTTTAACACCAAAGTGGTGATTGTGTGAGCAAGTATTTTTTGTTAACATATATGTTCGATATTGTCCCTATTAGTTGGAGTGGAAGCTGCATGGCTAGGTGATGATTATTATAACTACGAGAGGTATCTATATGATTTGGAAGCGACAAGAAGGATCTGATGGAGGTTAGAAGAACTATTAGGTGCCTGAATTCCATCTTGATTCGGTGTATAACTACGAGTTATAGGCATGTGAAGAATCTTTTCATGTTTCTCAGTTGATAGTGAAGTAAATTTCATGTTGTGATATGTGTTCAGACTTAGGAACACTTAAGTGACTACGTAATGTTCGTGACAGTGGAAGGTATACAGAAATATTAGTTGTAGGCAGAGCAGGTAAATTATTTCCTACGAAGTGTTCTGAGGTTGTGTGACCTTATGTTGCTTATTAGAAGCTCTCATTTACAAGTGAATTATATGTTTTGAAATTTAAATTTTGGTTTGCTCGAGGTAGTGGATTTAGCTTCTACGAGGGTGAATGCTAGATTCACATTAAATCTAAAGTACCAAATGGACTGTGTTCCACGAGCTTATAAAGGACTTGAGTTTTGTCTTACTATGGTATTACAGAATCAACAGAGTATAAGTTTTACGAGTTATTGAGTGTATTTTGATCTGTGGCTTCGAGCCAAGTGGGGGAGGCTGCTGCTAATTTGTTGATTACACGACAAGGTGCTATGTAGATTCCAGTTTGAGGCGTGCAGGTGAATCAGTTATGGCTTGCGAAATTGAGACGGAGGAAGGCTCGAGAAAAGGAAAATTTGGAAAAAGGTTATATTATGCTTCACAATGTGTGAGAATCTCGAGATGTCTTGAGTTGTTGTTGGTAAAATGTGCTTAGAGCGTATAGCAGGATGTTGCTTGATTTTAATTAAATGATATTACCTTCGGCGGTGTCAAAGTGCTAATGAGGCATGGGTTTTTCTATTCGTTTGATCAGGCTAATTGTAGTTTGAATAGAGTGAATGATTCTAGTGAATGTTTCTAACGTGTCAAGATTCTACATGTAATAATTAGGTATCTTAAAATTGTATATGTTGTTTGAAACTGAGTTTTCATTGGAAGAGGTCAAGATTTGTTGTATTTCTATGTTAATTATGGGATTCTATGTATCAGTATCAGGAAAGTAAAGGTAACGAATATAGATTTGTCGGAAGTTTTTCAGAGTAAAGTGTTTTAGAATGTGGTGCTTTTGGGAGTATTTAAGAAAGTATTTAGTTGCTTATGGGTCATAGACAATGTTGTTTTTTCTTTGAGTCTTGTGTTCTAAACTTGGGTTAAGGAATTGTTCGCTACTGCTAGAGGGAATATCAAGCTGAAGATGAATCGGAAGGAAATTTAGATAGATGGAGTAGCTTAATAGTAGACCGGACTAATATGGTAAGGATATGATTAGTTCCTTGTGTGTGTTCGAGGAAATGAGTTCTACAGACATTTTGCAGCAACGCTCTTAAGTTTTGATGGCTTTCTTTGTAGGAAATTATTCTATCCATGATATGTGTGCTTTGGTTGCGTTAGCATGATTTCCAGGTATAGGTTTTGATGAAGACAAACAATGAAGTCAAGTGTCAAACAACGTTATTATATGACAAGCAATCAATATTGAATGCCAAGAAGCATATTGATGAAGGGATTGCATGGAAAAGCCAAGACGAGCTCAAAAGTTCAATACCGAAGACCCAAGGCGTAGGTCGTTAGGTAGAACCAATGTAAGAGCAACGTTTGTTAGATAATACGCTTAACGTTAGGGGGGGGGGTGAATAGCGTTATAATAAAAATTAGCGTAAACTTGCGGAATTTAAAAATTGCAGGAAATAAATAAGTGCGATAAGTAAATAAATTAGAACAAACGCACCGATGTATCCTGGTTCACCACAACCCGTGGCTAGTCCAGTCCCCGAGAGACTCTCTCGAGATTTCCACTATCTTCGTCAAGCTTACGGGTGCTTAACAAACCGTTACAGTTCCTCAAGGATACCACACCTTAAGACTTCACTTGCTTGAGGATACCTCACCCCAAGACTTCAACCACTAAGACTTTGGGTACTTAGCAAACCCGACAAATGAGAAGATAAGTTCTTCTCAAACAACTCTCTTTTACAACAAATACTCTCTCAATAGAGTGGATAAAGAGAAACAAAATAAGCTCTATGAACAACACAAAGTTGTCTATCAAATGGCTCAACAAAAGCTCTAAATGATGCTTGAAAATGATCAATATGTATATCAATATATGCAGGAGTTGTATTTTTAAAATCAGCTCAAAAGACCTCTTTTTATAGGTGAAAAAGTGGTGCTGACCGTTGCTTAATTGATAAATAAAATCCCTGATTCTCTGCTCAGACAATCGATTGTTTGGAGTAGACAATCGATTGTTTGACCAACGTTCAAAAAACCTATTCCTGATTTTAGGCTAACTAATCGATTGTATGGACTAAATAATCGATTGTTTTCAACGTTCAAAAATCAATTTAGGATTCTGTGGGAACGGTCAAAATATAATCGATTGTATGAAAATGACAATCGATTGTTTATGAATATAATCGATTGTATGACAAAAATAATCGATTGTTTAGATGTTTAAAAACTTCGGTTGCACACTGTCTCAACATAATCGATTGTAAAAAGTAGACAATCGATTGTTTGCTATTTTTGAAAAACTTCAGATCGCACTGTCTTAATACAATCGATTGTTAAAACTGTATAATCGATTGTTTGCTATTTTGAAAAACAGAATCGATTGTAAGGAGCATAGATTGTTTAGGTCCAGATTTTAAAAGACATGTTTAAAAACCATTTTGACTAAAATACAAATCATTTTGGTTTAGCACAAAGATGCATGTTTATGATAAAAATGTTTTATGCATGTTTATGATGACCTAATGTTGAGCCAAATGATAAGATAACTTAAATGGTGTCCTTACATTCGTTCTACCAAACGACCTACGTCTTGCGTCTTCGGTCTTGAACTCTTTGGCTCGTTCATGCTATTCCGTCATCAGTATGTTTCTTGCCATTTGATTGATTATCATATCGTTGTTTGACACTTGACTTCATTGTTTGTCATTCATCAAAACCTATACCTGAAAATCATGCTCATACAACCAAAGCGCACATATCATAGATATACATGATTTCCAACAATTTCCCCCTTTTTGATAATGACAAACAACGGAAGATATGCATATTGAATTCCCCCTAAATTCATGCTATTTCTCAACATACAATTTATGCAACCAATTCAATATAATTCCCTTTAATTGAATATTCCCCCTCAATTAAAGCATGCATATCGCCTATATTCTTCCCCTTTTTGGCATTAGCAAAAAGGGTATGCCAAAAGTTATTTAAACCATTGACGATACTATTGTTTTAAGCAAAATCATATCAACATCGAACAATTCCAAATATTAGTAAAAGCATCATAATAACGTTCATTCATGGCAAATATACCACCTGTAAAAAAAAACTATTCATCAAAACATGAATCAATCATTTATTATTAAACTGCTTGATACTAATTGTTTTTCAAAAATAAAACTTATTAAAACATATATCAACCAAAAATAATTAATGTCGAAGGACATATCAACTTATTGCATTTTTATTTAAAAAGCGATAACTAACCGACGTTTCCCCTTAATGCATTAAGGTTTCGTGCTTGGTGCATCCACTACAATATTGTAGTCTTCAAGCACACCTGCAAAAAGAACCTAAAAATAGGTTTTTGGTACCCAACTTCTTTTGGGTCCTTGGGGGTTAGGATAATAACAATTATAATCAACACATAAATCTCTATGTTTAGCAAAACAAACGGGTGCAATGTGTCCTACCCGATTACAATAGTGACATATAACATTAGGATTGTGCATATGTCTAGGTTGAGCCAAATGCGTTCTAGGTGATCTAAAGTTGTTCCCCCTAGAACCGTTGAATTTCCTATAGTCATGTCTAGGTGGTCTAAAATTATTCATTCTAGACTCATTCACAAAAGTCCTAGAGTTGTTTCTAGGTTATCTATAATAATTAATCTTAGACTCATTTGTGAGGTTCCTAGAATTCTTTCTAGATGGACCAACCTCATTACTTATATCCTTTTTATTCTCTTCAATTTTAGGACTATCAACACTACGTTTTTCTAGTGCGTTCCTAGGTTCTATGTTCTCTAATTTTAGAGAACTACAAGAGGAACAATTAGAACATTTATCAATAGAAGAGGCTTCATTCAATTCCTTGATTTTATTTTTGAAATCAACAATGTCATTTTCCAAAAATTTATTTTCTTTTTCTAAAACTTCAATTTTATTTTTAAGAACACCATTTTCATTAGTCAATTTTTCAAAATCTATTTCTTTCAAAGACGAGGATTTTTCAAAATCTTTTTCTTGTAAAGAAAGTGTTTTCTGAAAATCTGTTTCTTGCAAAGAAAGTGTTTTCTGCAAAGAAAGTGTTTTCGTCAAATCTTTTATCATTTTGGAAGCATTAACAAATTCAACATACAATTCATCATAGGCATTTTGTAATTCTTCAAACGAGTGAGAGTTAGATGTACTTACCTCTTCTTCGTTTGCCACGAGACACAATGCGGCGGTTCCATCGCCTGAGCTATCCGAATCCCATGATACGCGCCTATGGTGTTTCTTCTTTTTCTTGTCCTTCTTCATAGACTTACACGACTTTTCACTTATATCATTTGAAATATTATCATCATCCCTTTCCGAATCACTTACCTCTTCTCGTTTAGAGGATGAGGCTTTGAAGGCAAAATTTGAATTGCTTCTAAGATAAGGATTAAGAATTGTGCTATCATTAGTTTCGAGGTTACCTCTTAGTCCATCAATCGTGATATCCGTGAATTCCATCGACTCTTGGATGGCATTGGGTTTAGAGCGCCATTCGGGAGTGAGACTCCGTAGAACTTTTCGAACAAGATCTTTGTTCGTGTAAACTTTCCCGAGAGCATGGAGATCATTGAAGATTCTTAAAAATCGTTCAAACATAACACCAATGGGTTCCTTCTCCATTTTAAAGATTTCATACTTATGTGTTAGAAAATCAATTTTGGCTTCTTGGACTTGAGGCGTACCTTCATAAATGATCTCGAGCTTATCCCACATCTCCTTGGCGGTTGTGCAGCAAGAGATTTTTCGATAGACATCTGGATTCACCACATAATATAATACATGGATGGCCCTTGCATTAATTTCAACTTTCTTGATGTCCTCGGCATCATATTCATCTTCCTTCTTTGGAACCGTGGTTTCTCCAACTTTCTTTGTTGGCATTGGTTCACCATTTTTGATGATTTTCCACAAACGAAAACTGTTTGCTTTGAGGAAGATTATCATTCGCTCCTTCCAATATAAGTAATTCGTTCCATAGAAAAATGGAGGGCAAGTGGTGGATTGTCCTTCATTCATCGTTCCTGCGTTCAATAATCTCAACAGAAAAAAATATATATTGCTCTCAACCGGTTAAGGCTTTCAGAGAGTTAGGCTCTGATACCAATTGTTAGATAATACGCTAAACGCTAGAGGGGGGGGGGGGGGTGAATAGCGTTATTATAAAAATTAGCGTAAACTTGCGGAATTTAAAAATTGCAGGAAATAAATAAGTGCGATAAGTAAATAAATTAGAACAAACGCACCGATGTATCCTGGTTCGCCACAACTCGTGGCTAGTCCAGTCCCCGAGAGACTCTCTCGAGATTTCCACTATCTTCGTCAAGCTTACGGGTGCTTAACAAACCGTTACAGTTGCTCAAGGATACCACACCTTAAGATTTCACTTGCTTGAGGATACCTCACCCCAAGACTTCAACCACTAAGACTTTGGGTACTTAGCAAACCCGACAAATGAGAAGATAAGTTCTTCTCAAACAACTCTCTTTTACAGCAAATACTCTCTCAATAGAGTGGATAAAGAGAAACAAAATAAGCTCTATGAACAACACAAAGTTGTCTATCAAATGGCTCAACAAAAGCTCTAAAATGATGCTTGAAAATGATCAATATGTATATCAATATATGCAGGAGTTGTATTTTTAAAATCAGCTCAAAAGACCTCTTTTAATAGGTGAAAAAGTGGTGCTGACCGTTGCTTAATTGATAAATAAAATCCCTGATTCTCTGCTCAGACAATCGATTGTTTGGAGTAGACACTCGATTGTTTGACAAACGTTCAAAAAACATATTCCTGATTTTAGGCTAAACAATCGATTGTATGGACTAAATAATCGATTGTTTTCAACGTTCAAAAATCAATTTATGATTCTGTGGGAACGGTCAAAATATAATCGATTGTATGAAAATGACAATCGATTGCTTATGAATATAGTCTATTGTATGACAAAAATAATCGATTGTTTAGATGTTTAATAACTTCGGTTGCACACTGTCTCAACATAATCGATTGTTAAAAGTAGACAATCGATTGTTTGCTATTTTTGAAAAACTTCAGATCACACTGTCTTAATACAATCGATTGTTAAAACTGTATAATCGATTGTTTGCTTTTTTGAAAAGCACAATCGATTGTAAGGAGCATATAATCCATTGTTTAGGTCCAGATTTTAAAAGACATGTTTAAAAACCATTTTGACTAAAATACAAATCATTTTGGTTTAGCACAAAGATGCATGTTTATGATAAAAATGTTTTATGCATGTTTATGATGACCTAATGTTGAGCCATATGATAAGATAACTTAAATGTTGTCCTTACATTGGTTCTACCAAACGACCTACGTCTTGGGTCTTCGGTTTTGAACTCTTTGGCTCGTTCATGCAATTCCGTCATCAGTATGCTTCTTGCCATTTGATTGATTATCATATCGTTGTTTGACACTTGACTTCATTGTTTGTCATTCATCAAAACCTATACCTGAAAATCATGCTCATACAGCCAAAGCGCACATATCATAGATATACATGATTTCCAACAACTTTTAAGTTATCTCGTCTTTAGCCTCAACATAGGTCATCATAAATAAGTATAAAATCATTTTATCAAATCATATTTATCATAAATAAATTTCAAATACTTCAAATAAAACGATTTTAACGGTTTCATTTTAACCAATATGGTTTTTGAAGTAAGTTTTCGATTCTGGACAGAACAGCCAGATAATCGATTATCCTTAAGCTGATAATCGATTATGCTGAGTTTCCAGCAAAATTGGAAATTCCAGCAAGGCTGCATAATCGATTATCACCTAGAGGATAATCGATTATCTGCCAATTTCCAGCTTAAACTGGAAATTCCGCAAGAGTCAATAATCGATTATCCCCTAGAGAATAATCGATTATTCACTGACCGTTGCCTTCCAAACGTTCCGTTTTATGAACGTTGAGAAGATAATCGATTATGTAAAGTGAATAATCGATTATCTTGGCATAAAATCAGCATGATTGATTGCCTATTAAGCAACGGACATACAACCTCTACCACCTATAAATAGAGGTCTTTTTGACTCATTTGATATGAACAATATATCTCATTATTCTTGAACATATTGATAACATTTATACATCATATTTAGAGCTTTTGTTGAGCCATTTGAGAGACAATTTTGTGTTGTTCATAGAGCTTATATTGTATCTCTTTATCTACTCTTCTTAGGGAGTTCTTGTTGTAAAAGAGAAAGGTTCTTGAGAAGACCATACCTTCTCATTGAGCGTTGGGTTTACCTTCAATCCTAGTGTGTGAAGTCTTGTGGTGCGGTATCCACGATCAAGGTGAAGTCTTGAGGTGAGGTATCCTCGAGCAAGTTGAAGTCTTGTAGAGCGTACATCTACGAGCAAGTGTAACGGTTTGTTAGGCACCCGTAAGCTTAATGGAGTTAGTGTAAACTCGAGAGAGTCTCTCGGGGACTGGACTAACCACACGTTGTTGTGAACCAGTATAAATTCGGTGTGTCCTTTCCTTACTATTTTAATTACTGCACTTACTTTACTCCTGCAATTTATATTCCGCAAAATTTACCGACATTCTCGTGCCTCACTATTCACCCCCCCTCTAGTGAAGGGCATAAATCCTAACAGTTGGTATCAGAGCCTAACTCTCTAAAAGCCTTAACCGGTTGAGAGAACGTTCCATATATTTGTTGAGAATGTTGAACGCAGGAATGATGAGCGAAGGACACTCCACCAATAGGCCTCCACTATTTGACGGAACAAATTACACATATTGGCAAATCAAATAACTTTCGCTTGTGGAAAATCATCAATAACGGTGAACAAATGCCGACAAAGAAAGTTGGGGAAACCACGGTTCCAAAGGAGGAAGATGAATATAATGCCAAGGACATCAAGAAGGTTGAATATAATGCAAAGGCCATCAATATGTTGTATTGTGCGGTGAATCCGGATGACTATCGGAAGATTTCTTGGTGCACAACCGCCAAGGAGATGTGGGATAAGCTTGAGATTACATATGAAGGTACGCCTCAAGTCCGAGAATCAAGATTTGATTTTCTAACACATGAATATGAACTCTTTAGAATGAAGGAGCCGGAAAGCATCGATAATATGTTTGAACGGTTTTCAATGATCATCAATGATCTCCATGCTCTCGGGAAAGCATACTCGAATAAAGATCTTGTTCGAAAAATCATGCGGAGTCTCACTCCCGAATGGCGTTCCAAAGCCAATGCCATCCAAGAGTTGATGGGAATCACGGACGTCACAATTGATGGACTAAGAGGTAATCTCAAAACTTATGAAAGCACAATTCTTAAACCTTCATTTGGAGATGAGAAAAGTCCAGGTATTGCCTTCAAAGCCTCATCGTCTAAAAGAGTAGAGGTAAGTGATTCGGAAAGCGATGATGATACTATTTCCAACGATTAAATTGAAAAGTTTTATAAGTTTATGAAGAAGGAAATGAAGAAGGAAGAACCAAGTCCTTCATGCCATAATTGTGGAAAACTTGGGCACACCAAATCTCATTGCCCAAAATCCAAGGACAAGAAGAATAACAAACACCAAAGGCGTGTGACATGGGATTCGGAAAGCTCGGGTGATGAAACGGCCGCTTATGCCTCATGGCTAACGAGGAAGAAGAGGTAAGTACTCCTAACTCTTACTCTTATGAAGAATTACAAGAAGCTTTTCAAGAATTATATGATGAATTGAAAAAGTCTTCAAAAATCTCCAAAGAGGCCAAGGCTAAAATTAAAATTTTAGAAGAGAAAAATAAATTTTTGGAAAATGACAATATTGATCTTAGAAATAAAATTAAGGAGATGAATGAAACATCTTAAATTGATCAAAATTCTAATTGTTCATCTTGTGATTCTTTGAAATTAGAGAACATAGAACTTAGGAACATACTAGAAAAACGTAGTGTAGAAGATCCTAAAACTGTTGAAGAAATTAAGAAGAAAAAGCCCAGGAAATATAAAAGGCCTAAAAAGAATAAGAATCATGATAGAAATGATGTTGCACAACCTATAAATAATTCTAGGAATTTTTTAAATGAGTCTAGAATTAATCATTATAGACCACCTAGAAATGATTCTAGGAATTTTATTAATGAGTCTAGAATTAATCATTTTAGACTGCCTAGAAATGACTCTAGGAATTTCAACGCTTCTAGGAATAACGACATTAGATCACCTAGAACGTTTTTGGCTCAACCAAGACATATGCACAACCCGAATGTTATATGTCATTATTGCAACCGGGTAGGACACATAGCACCCGTATGTTTTGCAAAACATAGGGATTTATCTTTTAGCTATGATTATTATTTGCCTAACCCCCAAGGACCCAAAAGTACTTGGGTACCTAAAACCTATTTTTAGGTACGTTTGCAGGTGTGCTTGAAGACTACAATATCGTAGTAGATGCACCAAGCACGAAACCTTATTGCATCGAGGGGGAATTTCGGTTAGTTATCATATCTTTGATAAAAACGTAATAATTGATGTGTGTTGATATGTCTTTGTTAACAATTGGTATCAATTATTTTTGTTGATTCATGTTTTGATAACTTTTATTTTGAATAACAATTGGTATCAATTATTTTTGTTGATTCGTGTTTTGATGAATGTTATTTTTGGTTTGAATAACAGTTGGTATATTCTTGAAAAATAAATGATTCATGTTTTCAATATAACTATTGGTTTGTCAAAGATTAACAGTTGATATGTTGTTAAGTAATATGATTTGCTAAAAGTAACCGTTACTATGGTTGTTATGTTTTTGCTAACATTTGGTATCATTTTATGTTGGTATGATTTTTTTTGAAAATTGGCATCGTGTATATTCCTCATTGTATTTCCTATCTTATGTTTGACACTAACAGCTGGTATTCCCAAAAGGGGGAAGTGTCAAAAGGGGAAAGTAGCCTATGTACACTCTCTTTTTGCTAATGCCAAAAGGGGGAAGAAATTAGGCGATATGCATCTAATAAGGGGGAATGTCTCCACCATCTAGTATGCTTTAATTGAGGGGGGAATACTCAATTAAGGGGGAATATTTTGCATGACTTTACGCCAAGATATAGCATGTCTTTAGGGAAAATCCGATATGCATATCTCCTATTGTTTGTCATTATCAAGAAGGGGGAAATTGTAGGAAATCATTCTATCCATGATATGTGTGCTTTGGTTGCATTGGCATGATTTCCAGGTATAGGTTTTGATGAATGACAAACAATGAAGCCAAATGTCAAACAACGTTATTTTATGACAAACAATCAAGATTGAATGCCGAGAAGCATATTGATGAAGGGATTGCATGGAAAAGCCAAGACGAGCTCAAAAGTTCAAGACCGAAGACCCAAGGCGTAGGTCGTTAGGTAGAACCAATGTAAGAGCAACGTTTAAGTTATCTCGTCTTTTTGCTCAACATAGGTCATCATAAATATGCATAAAATCATTTTATCAAATCATATTTATCATAAACATTTTCAAATACTTCAAACAAAATGATTTTAACGGTTTCATTTTAACCAAAATGGTTTTTGAAGTAAGTTTTCGATTCTTGACAGAACAGCCAGATAATCGATTATCCTTATGCTGATAATCGATTATGCTGAGTTTCCAGCAAAACTGGAAATTCCAGCAAGGTTGCATAATCGATTATCACCTAGAGGATAATCGATTATCTGCCAATTTCCAGCTTAAACTGGAAATTCCGCAAGAGTCAATAATCGATTATCCCCTAGAGAATAATCGATTATTCACTGACCGTTGCCTTCCCAACGTTCCGTTTTATGAACGTTGAGAAGATAATTGATTATGTAAAGTGAATAAGCGATTATCTTGGCATAAAATCAGCATTATTGATTGCCTATTAAGCAACGGACATACAACCTCTACCACCTATAAATAGAGGTCCTTTTGACTCATTTGATATGAACAATATCTCTCATTATTCTTGAACATATTGATAACATTTATACATCATATTTAGAGCTTTTGTTGAGCCATTTGAGAGACAATTTTGTGTTGTTCATCGAGCTTATATTGTATCTCTTTATCTACTCTTCTTAGAGAGTTCTTGTTGTAAAAGAGAAAGGTTCTTGAGAAGACCATACCTTCTCATTGAGCGTTGGGTTTGCTAAGTACCTTCAATCTTAGTGTGTGAAGTCTTGTGGTGCGGTATCCACGATCAAGGTGAAGTCTTGAGGTGAGGTATCCTCGAGCAAGTTGAAGTCTTGTAGAGCGTACATCTACGAGCAAGTGTAATGGTTTGTTAGGCACCCGTAAGCTTAACGGAGTTAGTGTAAACTCGAGAGAGTCTCTCGGGGACTGGACTAACCACACGTTGTGGTGAACCAGTATAAATTCGGTGTGTCCTTTCCTTACTCTTTTAATTACTGCACATACTTTACTCCGGCAATTTTAATTCCGCAAAATTTACCGACATTCTCGTGCCTCACTATTCACCCCCCCTCTAGTGAAGGGCATAAATCCTAACATTCTTAGCTTGGTTGAGTTAGAAGGACCCAGTTCTAATGAGTTAGTGTTGTGCAAATATAATAGGAAGTTCTTGGCTCGTGGAATGCGTTGTTGCTTGCAATTCGATAGGGATATGAAGTTGCCATTGTTAGCCTAGGATGGTACGGGTTATGCGGTATGTTGTAAATGATTAAGAATTGTGTCCGTAAGGCTGTGCTTCGGTCCTGAAAAGGAAGGTAATAAAACTCTTAGTCAACACTAGCAGTTTTAGATTATTAGAGGGACGATCTCCATATGATTGAGGAGATGGTATTGACAATTGCAAGTGATTTGATCAGAGTATAGGTTTCAAAAAGGAAATGTGACTAAGTGGATTGCACTTTGGCATTATTGCGACACTTTCTGGCGATCGACTACTGATATTCGAGTTATGCTTGGTGGCATAGAATTATTTTAGAGTATCTCTCATGAAATGATTGGGTATTAGTGGTGTGGCATTTATTTTTACGGTGAAATTGGGCTCAAAGTTGGTGATTCATGTGTCGTGTGGAATTGGAGATGGAAGTTCGCATATTCATGCTATGTTGTGGGTGTAAATAGTACGTATCGACACTGTTTAGTCACTATGGGGTTTGGAGATCCGAGAAAATCTTTTGTTGCTTAGTATGTTAGATTTAGAAGTGATATCGGTTTCATACTGGTTGTCACCATGTTTGATTATTCTGGACTATTACTCTATGGGCTATGCCGAGGATGCCACAGATTGAGGGGTGAGGTGTAACGTATTATTTCCTAGTAGAGTTGTTTTATATTTCAAAGACCTAGCAGACGGCTGGGAAGGATTGCCTTTCTTATTTGGGCGTTTGTGATGGATGTGAGTGTAGAGGCTCTATCATTGATTTAATTATAATGGTGAGGGACTTTGTTGATGTGTTTCTTGTGGCCAGGCATGTCGCTCGGCAAGGTTGTTGATTTTGGCTTTAATTTCGTGTCGGGCACTGCATTGTATGGCATTGACAGAGTTATACAGGTGGAAGAAACAGCTTCAGGTTTCCTTGATAAGAAGTTTGTTGGTAGGCCAATGTGGATGAGTGTTCTATCTTGAGTCGGCGTAGTTAGCTCCAAATTGCATTATTGAGGGAGGGTTTTATTCGACCATTGTTGAGATTATCAGTGATCTGGGAAGATCTATGATTTTCCTTTCGGTGTTGCGAGGTGTTATGATTTGTTGGTCATAGGAACATATGGTGCGGTTCTCTTGGGGTCTCACAATGGAAGTCGAGCATGAAGAGTAATTGGGTGTTGCTCAATGAATGGCGTATCAGTTATGTCCTTTCGGCTTATGATGATTTGCTTTGGTTCCAGACATCAAATGGTGCGTTGTTGTCGCTTTCGAGCATAGTGACTTAAGGTGTTACATGTGGAGCAGTGATTGATAAGATCGCGCATTGCAGCGAAGCTATGTGGACATATGACCTTTGGGGTTAGATTCGTGTGTTCTATTTCTATGATGTGAGATGGGTTGTCATCCTTGTATTGAGATGGTACTGGTGAGCTTGAGGGACAACTCTTTCATTAGGGTTATTTTCATGGATTGAGTACGTTTGGACCGTTGGTTATTGGTGTGTACATTATACAAGTTTTGGCTTAGGCCTCGATTGATGTTTGATATCACCGGAATGGTGGTTGGATTAGAAGAGGTCGTTGGGATCATTAATGAATATGAATAGTTTCGATTTCGGTATGTTGGAAGGATAATATCGAGGATCTGCTCGGAAATTTGCGATGGTATTTTCCAAAGAGAAGTTTCTTCAACAATGGTCGATCCTAGAAAACGATTATGGTTTATGTGTGTTTCTTTTATCACTAGTAGTATATAATATTCTTGGAACGAGACTTAGGTGATAAGAGTTTTTCTATCAGTATTCGGGTATTGTATGCAGCTGTTGTGTATAGAAGTTATTGCTACGAGCATTGAGTTATGTGGTTTATCGTGTAATTGCAATTGAGGTTGAGGGCATGGGTTATTACAGCTAGTTCGGGCCTATTCAGAGTGTAGGTGTGAGGTTTTAGTCGTATTGATGGTTTCAGAAGTGAAAATGTGGTTCTATGGTCTATGGGCTAGATTAGATTGTGTAATTTAAGTTACAATGTGTTATCAGACCTATATGAGATAGGGTGACGTGGGATCACCTCTAAGTATATGCATGGTAAGATTATTCAGTGATTGGTTAGCTTTTAGAAAGACTCTAGGTACATTTGAGGATGAATGAATGTTTAAGTAGGGGGGATATAACGACCCGACCAGTCGTTTTGAGCTATTGCACTTTGATCGCCTTTTCTCGGGCATGTATTGCGTCGTTTAGTGTATTATGACTAATGTAGTGTTAGGATTTATGCCCGTCACTAGAGGGGGGGTGAATAGTGCGGCACAAGAATATTGATAAATAGAGCGGAATTAAAAATTGCAGGAATAAAATAAATTCGGTAATTAAAATAACAAGGAAACAACGCACCGAATTTATCCTGGTTCACCACAACTTGTGGCTAGTCCAGCCCCCGAGAGACTCTCTCGAGATTCCACTAACTCCGTTAAGCTTACGGGTGCTTAACAAACCGTTACACTTGCTCGTACATGTACACTCTACAAGACTTCAACTTGCTCGAGGATACCGCACCTCAAGACTTCACCTTGCTCGTGGATACCACACCACAAGACTTCAACCACTAAGACTTAGGGTACTTAGTGAACCCGACAATCAATGAGAAGATATGTTCTTCTCAAACACCTTTCTCTTTTACAACAAGAACTCTCACAAAAGAGTAGATAAAGAGATACAAATTTAGCTCTATGAACAACTCAAAGTTGTCTTTCAAGTGGCTCAACAAAAGCTCTAAAATGATGCTCAAATAATGTCAATATGTATATCAATATTGGGAGGTGTTGTGTGTTTTAAAATCAGCTCAAAAGACCTCTTTTTATAGGTGAAAAATGGTGTATGTCCGTTGCTTAATTGGCAATCAATTATGCTGATTTTGTGCCAAGATAATCGATTATTCAGTATCTGATAATCGATTATTCTCCAACGTTCAGAAAATCAGAAGCTGATTTTCTACTGAATAATCGATTATCTGATAATGCATAATCGATTATTCTGTGGCAGTGTTCAAACACTGGCAACGGTCTACATCATAATCGATTATGCATATACTGATAATCGATTATTCTGAGGCAGAATTGAAAACTTACTTCAAAAACCATTTTGGTTAAGATGAAAACTTTAACATCATTTTGTTTGAAGTATTTAAAATATGTTTATGATAAATATGATTTAATAAAATATGTTTATGATAAATATGATTTAATAAAATGATTTTATGCATATTTATGATGACCTATGTTAAGCCAAAAGACGAGATAACTTAAGCGTTGCTCTTACATTTGATCTACCTAACGACCTATGCCTTGGGTCGTCGGTCTTGAACATTTGAGCTCATCTTTGGCTTTTCCATTGCAATCCGTTCATCAATATGCTTCTCGGCATTCAAGCTTGATTGTTTGTCATATAATATCGTTGTTTGACACTTGACTTCATTGTTTGTCATTCATCAAAACCTATACCTGAAAGTCATGCTCATGCAACCAAAGCACACATATCATAGCTAGAGTGATTTTCTACAATTTCCCGCTTTTTGATAATGACAAACAATAGGAGATATGCATACCGGATTCCCCCTAAATTCTTGCTATTTCTCAACATACAATTCATGCAAACAATTCAATATAATTCCCCCTTAATTGAATATTCCCCCTCAATTAAAGCATACTAGAATGTGAAGACATTTCCCCTTATTCGATGCATATCGCCTAAATTCTTCCCCCTTTTGGCATTAGCAAAAAGAGTATACAAATTGTTTATTGAAACCTTTGACAATACCAATTGTTAGAAACATAATCATATCAACATCAAATACTACCAAATGTTAGTAAAACCATACCAATCATAATGACGGTTTTCCATTATATACCAACTGTTATTTAAACTGAAAATATTCATCAAAACATGAATCAATCATTTAACATAAAAATAATTGATACTAATTGTTATTCAAAATAAAACTTATCAAAACATGAACCAATAATTAATATCAATTGTTAGCACATATCAACTATTACGTTTTTGTCAAAAATACAATAACTAACCGACGTTCCCCCTTGATGCAGTAAGGTTTTGTGCTTGGTGCATCTACTACAATATTGTAGTCTTCAAGCACACCTGCAAAAGTACCTAAAAATAGGTTTTCGGTACCCAACTTCTTTTGGGTCCTTGGGGGTTAGGCAAATAATAATCATAATCAAAATATGAATCTCTATGTTTAGCAAAACATACGGGTGCAATGTGTCCTACCCGGTTACAATAATGACATATGACATTAGGATTGTGCATATGTCTAGGTTGAGCCAAATGCGTTCTAGGTGATCTAAAGTTGTTATTCATAGAAGCGTTGAAATTCCTAGAGTCATTTCTAGGTGGTCTAAAATTATTCATTCTAGACTCATTAATAAAATTCCTAGAATTATGTCTAGGTGGTCTAAAATGATTAGTTTTAGACTTATTAACAAAAATTCTAGAGTCGTTTCTAGGCGGTTTAACCTTATTTCTATCGTCCTTTTTAATTACCTCACTTGTTCTAGAATCATTTACACTAAATTTTTCTAGTGTATTTCTGAGTTCTACGTTCTCCATTTTTAAAGAACTACAAGAAGAACAATTCGAACTTTGAACAAATAAAGAGGCTTCATTCATCTCCTTGATTTTATTTTTGAGATCGACATTGTCATTTTCCAAAAATCTATTTTCTTCTTCTTAAACTTTGATTTTATTTTTAAGAAAAGTAATGTCATTTTCTAAAAGATCATTTTGTTTTAAAGAAGGTAGTTTTTCAAAATCTTTTTCTTGCAAAGAAAGTGTTTTCTCAAAAACTTTTTCTTGCAAAGAAAGTGTTTTCTCAAGATCCCTTTCTTGCAAAGAAAGTGTTTTCTTCAAATCTTTTATGGTTTTGGAAGCTTTAACAAATTCACCATATAGTTCATCATAGGCATTTTGTATTTCTTCAAACGAGTAAGAGTTAGAAATACTTACCTGTTCTTCTTCGTTGGCCATGAGGCCTAGTGCGGCAGTTTCATCGCCCGAGCTGTCCGAATCCCATGTTACGCGCTTAAATTGTTTCTTCTTTTTCTTGTCCTTTGTTTTTGGATAATGTGATTTGGTGTGGCCAAGTTTTCCACAATTTTGACATGAAGGACTTGGTTCTTCCTTCTTTATTTCCTTCTTCATGAACTTATAAAACTTTTCAATTATATCATTAGAAGTAATGGCATCATCGTTTTCCGAATCACTTACCTCTTCTCTTTTAGAGGATGAGGCTTTGATGGCAATATTCGAATTACTTCTAAGATGCGGATTAAGAATTGTGCTTTGACAAGTTTAAAGATTACCTCGTAGTCCATCAATTGTGACGTCCGTGATTCCTATCGACTCTTGGATAGCATTTGCTTTGGAGCGCCATTTGGGAGTGAGACTCCGTAGGATTTTTCGAACTAGATCTTTGTTCGAGTATACTTTTCCGAGAGCATGAAGATCGTTGACGATCACTGAGAATCGTTCGAACGTATTATCGATGTTTTCATCTTCCCTCTTTCTAAAAAGCTCATATTCATGAGTTAGAAAATCAAATTTAGATTCTCATAATTGAGACGTACCTTCATAAATGATCTCGAGTTTATCCCACATTTCCTTTGCGGTTGTGCAGCAAGAAATCTTCCGATAGTCATCCGGATTCACCGCACAATATAATAAGTTGACGGCCTTGGCGTTATTTTCAACTTTCTTGACGTCCTTGGCATCATATTCATCTTCCTCCTTTGTTGGCATTTGTTCACCATTCTTGATGATTTGCCACAAGCGAAAGTTATTTGATTGGATGAAGATTCTCATCCGCTCATTCCAATATGTGTAATTTGTTCCGTCAAATAGTGGAGGCCTATAGGTGGAGTGTCCTTCGCTCATCTTTCCTGCGTTCAATATTCTTAACAAAAGAATATATAACGCTCTCAACCGGTTAAGGCTTTCAGAGAGTTAGGCTCTGATACCAATTGTTAGGATTTATGCCTGTCACTAGAGGGGGGGTGAATAGTGCGGCACAAGAATATTAATAAATATTGCGGAATTAAAAATTGCAGTAATAAAATAAATTCGGTAATTAAAATAAAAAGGAAAGAACGCACCGAATTTATCCTGGTTCACCATAACTTGTGGCTAGTCCAGCCCCCGAGACACTCTCTCAAGATTCCACTAACTCCGTTAAGCTTACGGGTGCTTAACAAACCGTTACACTTGCTCGTACATGTACACTCTACAAGACTTCAACTTGCTCGAGGATACCGCACCTCACGACTTCACCTTGCTCGTGGATACCACACCACAAGACTTCAACCACTAAGACTTAGGGTACTTAGCGAACCCGACAATCAATGAGAAGATATGTTCTTCTCAAACACCTTTCTCTTGTACAACAAGAACTCTCTCAAAAAATGTAGATAAAGAGATACAAATTTAGCTCTATGAACAACTCAAAGTTGTCTTTCAAATGGCTCAACAAAAGCTCAAAAATGATGCTCAAATAATGTCAATATGTATTTATCAATATTGGGAGGTGTTGTGTGTTTTAAAATCAGCTCAAAAGACCTCTTTTTATAGGTGAAAAATGGTGTATGTCCGTTGCTTAATTGGCAATCAATTATGCTGATTTTGTGCCAAGATAATCGATTATTCAGTATCTGATAATCGATTATTCTCCAACGTTCAGAAAATCAGAAGCTGATTTTCTGCTGAATAATCTATTATCTGATACTGCATAATCAATTATTCTGTGGCAGTGTTCAAACACTGGCAACGGTCTACAGCATAATCGATTATGCATATACTGATAATCGATTATTCCGAGGCAGAATTGAAAACTTACTTCAAACACCATTTTGGTTAAGATGAAAACTTTAACATCATTTTGTTTGAAGTATTTAAAATATGTTTATGATAAATATGATTTAATAAAATATGTTTATGATAAATATGATTTAATAAAATGATTTTATGCATATTTATGATTACCTATGTTAAGGCAAAAGACGAGATAACTTATGCGTTGCTCTTACATTGGATCTACCTAACGACCTACGCCTTGGGTCTTCGGTCTTGAACATTTGAGCTTGTCTTTGGCTTTTCCATTGCAATCCGTTCATCAATATGCTTCTCAGCATTCAAGCTTGATTGTTTGTCATATAATATCGTTGTTTGACACTTGACTTCATTGTTTGTCATTCATCAAAACCTATACCTGAAAATCATGCTCATGCAACAAAAGCGCACATATCATAGATAGAGTGATTTTCTACATGTAGATCGTTGGTTTTGGTTTCCAGGGAAATCAGAACGAATTTGGAAGAACAGCCACAGCTTGTAGTTTAAAATTTGAAAGGTTTTACCAATATTTGACATGTTTGCATATGATCTTACTTAGGAAATTTTATGATTTGGTTAGCCCCATTACGCGATTTAAGACTGAGGAGTGTGATCTGAATGCATTTTTGTAGTCCGTGGAAGGTTTAGACTTGAATTGGCAAAAATGAGATTTCAGCGTTTTCCGGTTGATAGGTGAGATTTTTATATAGAGGTCGGAATGAAATTCCAAGAGCTGCAGTAGTTTCATTATGTCATTTGGGATGTGCGCGCGAAATTTCAGGTTATTCGGACGTGGTTTTGTTGGGTTTTTGATCTAAAATGGAATTTGGGAGTTCTTGAAATTCTTAGGCTTGGAATCGATGTTTTGATGTTGTTTTGAGCATTCCAAAGGTTGGAACAAGTTTGAATGATGATATGGGATATGTTGGCATATTTGGTTGAGGTCTCTAGGGCCTCGGGTGAGTTTTGGCTTGTTAAACAGGTCATATCATTATTTTGGAATTTGCAGATTTTTCTTATATTGTTGTTATAGACTTTTGACTCTCGCAGTCACGATGGGATGCATGATGAGGCTGTCAATTTGGCCTTTGCGTTCGCGATGTTGGTCCCACGTCCACGAAAGGAGAGGTCTTGCGTGTTTCCTGAGTGCAATATGCTTCCTTTGTTTGCGTAGAGTAAATGAAGCAGTTGGAGTCCTAGCCCTTTTGTGCTTCGCGTTACCGATAAAGTGTTCGCGTTCGCAATGGACTAGAAAGCAGAAGGGACGTGCCGCTTTCTCGAAGAAGGTTTTGCGTGTTTGGCAGAATGTTATAAAAAGGCTATTGCGCGATTTTGAGGCTAAGAACCTCCATATTTGAGCGCTTTTGGATCTTGGAAGAGCTAATGGAAGAGGTATTCAAGGGGAAACACCTGGAAGAAAGATTTTTGAACTCAATACTGGATTATTATTTGAATTCCACCTACAAAATTATGAAAACTAAGCCTACAATTTAAGAACCACGGCTTGATATATTTGACTTTTGATTAGGGATTTGAAGGTCGGATTTGAGCACTTTTGATATGTATGAACTCGTGTAAAAATAGGAATCTAATGATATGAAAAAATTTTAGTTTCAAGGAGTGGGTTCGAGGCTCAAGTTTTGGTAATTTCGGGATTTGAGCCTGTTATTGATTGTTTTAACTTGGGCTTTGTTTCCTTAGCATATTGTGATGTATTCGTTCTGGTTTTGGATAGATTTGACACGTGTGAAAGCATATTTGAGGGGCAATGTGTCGCAAGCTAGAGATATAGCCGGTTCGAGGTGGGTAATGATTGTAAATGATGCTCTGAGAGTTTGAAACCCTAGATTGCACATCACAGTGCCGCATTGACATAAGGCACACACTAGATGACGAGCGTGGGGTCGTGCACTACTTTGAAATGTGACTTGGTCCGTCCCGATTGATGAATTTTTTTCTTGTATTTGACTGAAACTTATTTGTTATCATCATGATTTTTGTTGATTGCCATATTTCGGCTTCGTACCAACTATTTGAATCCTTCGGGGATTTTTATTACTATTTTGTTTAATTAATTGAACTCAGTCAAGTTATTTTCCTATATTTTACTAAGCCATTTTTACTCAGTTTTGAGACTAAAATGATATTTTGGGATGAGAAATTCTATTTGACTAATGACCCTGAGGCTTGTGAGTACTTTTGACTGCATAAGGCCGAGGGCCTAGTTGTGAAAAATTACTGATACTCATTTGAGGTCGAGGGCTTAAGATATGTATGCCACAAAGTTGCTCATTGATATTTCTTTTAAGGCCGAAGGCCTGAGATATATATATTCTACGAGGTGGCTTGACTGATATGAGGCCGAGGACCGAGATTTGATGCCATGAGATGGCTTGATGTTGCGCTTAGTCCGTGAAGGACTCATCCCGGAGTATGTACGCCCCAGTGAGATCGGGTACCCATTGTTATGTGAGATATAGCCTGAGGGGTCGATATTGTACTATGTGATTTCCCGAGGAGCTGGTACTGTTCTACGTGATTGCCCGGGGGCCTAGTACCGTTCTTTGTGATTGTCTGAGAGCTGGATTTGTTTTGATATATTGCCCGAGGGGCGGAGTTATTGACATTGTGCATGCGAGTAGAATCTTTATGTGTTTATCTTTCATATTTACTTATCTTTTTTATCTGTTAAAGTATGATTTTTGTGCCCGAGGGGCGGATTTATGTGCTCTGCACTAACTGGTCTGCATTCATTTGTGTATTTGTTGAAAAGCTTATTTTCAAAGAAGTTTATACTGACCTAAGATGTTACCAAGAGATTTTATAGCTTCATCGCTTTCTCACCGGTTTTTGAACTTCTTCTATACGCCAACTTGATCGCCCTTATATGATTTCTTGCCTTCAGTCTTTATTTATAATTGTTACTCACTGAGTCAGAGTACACACTTTACTCCATGAAACTTGTGTGCACAATAATGTATTTATATACCCGATAGCAGGTTTTGGCTGATCGAAGGCAGAGTAATCGGAGTTTAGCAAGGTGGCTGCTGGCGTACGTAGCACCGCTTTTGGGTTGTGTTTGGTAGTACTTCCGCTAATAATTATCATTAAATCATGTACAGGCTGCTTATGTAGTGTTTATCTGTTTAAATAAAAAAGGAAATGGGTATAGTAGGCTGGCCTTGTGTTTACGAGAAGTGTAATCACGACCAGATTGGGGTTTGGATCATGACAAGGCTAAAGAACAAAACCGGCATATATGCTGAAATAAGAACCATGTACTTCAAATAATTTAAGATACATATGTTTCGCATAATTAAATCCAGCAAACTTCCAATGTATGGTTAAAACATAAAATTAAACTTGAGATTACCTGCACTACACTGTATGGCAATTTCACCTGTAGAGCAGATTTTTGATATATGAAATTTCGCTGCTGCTTCCTTGTATCTATATTTTGCAGTTGTTTCGCTTTCACCTTATAGTAAATGTAAGTGCATCCACATGAGAATTAACAATTTTTGGAGAAAACACCCATGTCAAGGACAAAGGGAAGAAACTTATATGCACACAAAATTGTGTTTTCAAATAAAGAGGTGCAAAAATAACTCCGAAAATAAAGAGGCTAGGCATGATAGAAATAGAGCAAAAATTGGCAATCTAGGCGAGAGTGCAGACCCAAAAGAACATCCACTAGACTACCTAACACCTCAAAGCGCATGTACATCAGTACCCCAATTCCATTGTAGAACCCAATGTAATCTTTCCCAGGGCTCTCAGGCCTTAAAACACCATCCATTCCTTTCCAAAATCTTTTCGAACCCGAACCAACAAATACAATAACACACAATATAGCTGAACCATATAGTAAGAAACAGAAATGAAGAAAACGGAGTGATAAGTGATAAAACGACCGACGGTATCATACATTGAGCCTATAACATGGTATCAATGTGATCATGAGCTATTATTGAAATATCGTGTACTCGCTCTGCCATTTGAGGTGCGTCCACTATCAAGCAATAATAGTTAGGATTATCATGCTAAGAAAGTGCTACTACCCTTCAGATTTGTTGCATCAGAAGAGCTAATCCTCAAAATTATTGGACAGTTAGCACGGGAAAAAGGTTCTTGAACTTCCATTGGATACTATCTTTATGTTGAAAACAACATTTGTGAGATACAATGTTTTTACTGGGAAAATAGGTTATGAGGAATGTAATTAACAATCACGAGAAGGGAAATGTACGACTGACCATTACAAATATGATAAGTGTGAGAATACACGGGAGAAACTATGATTGATATAATTCTCATAATATTAAACATAATACAATGAGCCATATATATATATATGTGTATATATATATATATATATATATATATCTGTGTGTGTGTATATATATATATGTATATAGATAACATGTCCTACTCCTAATGCATATGAGATTAAGGTTACATAACTATTCTTACGCTCCTCTCAAGCTGGTGCATATAAATCTTATGTACCAAGCTTGTTACATATGTAGTTAATACGAGGACCAATGAGAGACATGGTGGAAATATATGCAAGCTGATCATTTGACTTCACAAACATTGTATCAATATCTTCCAAGAGTATCTTTTCTCTTACAAAGTAACAGTGAATCTCAATGTGTTTTGTCTCTCATGGAATACTGGATTCGACGCAATATGAAGAGAAGCTTGATTATGACATACACGTCCCATCTGACTAATCTCACTAAATTTCAACTCCTTGAGCAACTGTTCGATCCAAATTAGCTCACATGTCGCCATAGCCATTGCTGGATAGTTCTGCACTAGATCCGGCAACCACATTCTATTTCTTGCTCTTCCAACGTATCTCCTCTTATTAAGACACAATATCAAGAAGTAGAATGTCTATCAGAAGGTGATCCTGCCCAATCAACATCTGAGTATCCAACGGTTTGCTCATGTTCTAGATCCTCAAACAACAAACATTCGCCTTGAGCTAATTTTATATACCAAAGAATGCAAAAAGCTGCATCCCAATGACTATCATACTGAGAAAATCCATAAACTCACTCAAATCACCTACAGGAAAGGAAATGTCAGGTCTTATCACTGTAAGGTAACTTAATTTACCAACCAAACGCCTATATCTTGCAGGATCGCTAAGAGGCTCCCCCTGTCCTGGAAAAAGTTTAGAATACGAATTCATCGAAGTGTCAACGGGTCTACAGCCTGTCATTCCGTCTCCTCAAGAATATCTAAGGCATACTTCTGTTTTGAGATCACAATACCTAAGCTAGACTGAGCAACCTCAATCCCCAGAAATATTTTACTTTGCCTAGATCGTTAGTATGAAAGTGTTGAAAGAGATAATACTTCAATTTTGTAATACAATCCTAGTCATTGTCGACAATAATAATATCGTCAACATAGACCACCAGATAAATACAAAGACTCGAAGCAGAATGCCAATAGAATATATAGTGATCAGCTTCACTCCAAGTCATGCCAAATTCCTGAATAACTGTGCTGAATGTACCAAACCAGGCTTGAAATAACTGCATTAGACCATAAAGTGATCGGCGCAAGCGACATACAAGGCCAAGAGTCTCCCCCTAAGCAACAAACCTAGGTTGTTGCTCTATATAAACTTCATCCTCGAGGTCACCATGTAAAAAAATATTCTTTATATCTAACGGATAGATAAGCCAATGGCGAACAATAACCATGGATAGAAAAACGCGGACTGATCCTATCGTAGACACGAGAGAGAAGGTATCATTGTAATCAATCCCAAATATCTAAGTATATCCATTGGAAACAAAACGAGCCTTAAGGCAATCAACCTTACAATCTGAACCAACCTTGACTGAATACACCAAAAAAAAACCAATAGTAGATTTACATGAAGGAAGAGTGTTGAGCTCCCAAGTACCACTCATATGTATTGCATGCATCTCTTCAATCATAGCCTCTCACTATCCTGTATGAGACAAGGCTTCACCTGTAGACTTAGGGATGGAAACAAAGGACAATGAAGATAGAAAAACATAACAGGGTGATGACAAACGATGATAATTTAAATCGACATAATGTGGATTAGGATTAAGGGTGGTCCGTATACCTTTCCAAAGTGATATTTGTGTACAAGGAAGAGACATGTCCGCAGTAGGACAGGGTTAGGTGCAGGACGTAAATCAGCTGGGCCAATGCTAGGTGCAGATTACGATAATATGTCAAGAGTGGCGTTCCTGTGGCAGGGAGTGTAGGAGGAGCCACACTAGAATCTCAACGGTTGCAATAGGTAAGACTTCTGTGGTGGAAGGTGAAGGAGGAGCTATAGTATGCTTCTTAAAGGTCGGTATAGGTATGACCTCTGATATATCAAGGTGATCAAAATAGTCAGAAGAAGTAAAGAATGGTTTAGACTCAAAAAACGTGACATCAGAGGACATAAAGTACCTACGAAAATCAGGTGAGTAACAACGAGAACCCTTCTAAACACGAGAATAACCAAGGAAAACACACTTGACAGTAGGAGGAGCTAACTTATCATTCCCCGGGGCTAAGTTTTGAACAAAACAAGTGGTCTCAATCACACGAGGGGAAACAGAGAATAAGGGTGACTAGGGAAACAATACTGCATAAAAAATCTGATTCTGGATGGGAGATGAAGGCATCCGATTAACCAAATAACAAGCCGTGAGAACTACATCTCCAAAAATGCAACGGAACATGAGATTCAACGAGAAGTGTGCGAGCAGTCTCAATGATGTGCCTATTCATTCTATTTGCAACCCCTTTTGCTGAGTGGTATAAGGACAAGAGGTCTAATTAATAATTCCTTGAGAAGTTATAATCCAGTGAAATTGTAAAGATAAATGTTCAAAGGCACTATCATTGCAAAAAGATCAAATAGAAAGACCAAATCGATTTTGAATTCTAGCAAAAAAATTCGGGAATATAGAACACAACTCAGAACGATCTTTCATTAAGAAAATCCAAGTACATCTTAAATGATCATCAATGAAACAAACAAAATAACGAAATCCCAAGGTCTAATTGACTCTACTATGACCCAATATATCAAAATGAACTAAAGAAAAAATAGACTTTGCATGACTCTCAGTACTACGAGGCAAAGAGGCTCGTGTATGTTTCCCGAGCTGACATGACTCACATTGTAATGTAGATAAACTAGACAAACTAGGAATCATCTTCTGAACCATACATAAACGTGGATGTCCTAAACATTTGTGAATTAGGTCTGGATTTGTAACTAGACATCCCTTGGAAGAATTGGGTGAGTTAAGGTAGTAAAAGTCTTCTAATTCAAGTCATGTTCCAATCTTCTTTCCCGTACAGCGGTCCTTCATAATAAAAGAATCATGAATAAAATATATACTACAATGGAGGGCACGAGTCAAATGACTAACAAATGCAAGATTAAAAGGACCGCCAGGGACATAAAGAACGGAATGTAGTGACAGAGGGTAGGATTCGCTTGTCCAACAATTTTTGCTTTACATTGAGGGTCATTGGCTAAAGTAACAGTGGTGAGAGACTATTTATTACTAGTGATATGATCAGAAGCGGATGAGTCCACAACCCATTGTCCAAGAGTACTAGCTGGGAAACACAAGGAAAAGAATTAGCAGCAACAGAAGTATAAGTCTAAACAATATAGGCTAATTGTTGAAATGATTGCTTACTTTCTCGATATTGAAGAAACTCATTATACTCCCCTTCATATAAAGAAAATCCCTCGTTACATGATGTTGGCCCAAGTTCTGTTGAAGTGATAAAGAATGACAAATAAACTCAGTGATGGACCAGGTCCATCTTATGAGACAAAGTGGTTATCAACCTCTGCATATGAGATGCATGTGAAGAAGTTAAGTCTTAGGAGTCAAGCAAAAATATCTTATTAATATCTTCTGAAATGAAAAAAAAGATTGCATATGGGATAAGGAGAAAAAGAATCCTTATGAGAAGAGAACACAATTCCGATCAAGGATAAGGGCTGGAGTTTGTATTGGTCTAGGAATCAAATTCGATGGAGGATCAACAATTGATTCTCAATCAAACCCAGATTACTAACTTAATAAATAACGAAGTTTGTTCTCTTTTACAGGTATGCACATATGCAGAAGTTAAACTAAATTGAAAGCAAAAGAGCAAGGTATTTTTGCAAGCAATTTATGTGAGATTAAAGTGTGCACTCTTATAGCTACTTGAACGAGATAGAAGAACCAATTTGATTGTATTTATTCTTAGTCTAGTTCAATTGTAGTAGGTGGTTTAGAATTATACCTTTCTAGCTTTCATGGAAGCAATTGTATTAGGTACTTTGAGTATTCAAGTTAGAGTTAACTTGAAGATGTCACAACAGTTGAGGTTGTGTGCCACACTGGGAGTAGAGTTAATCCTTTGGTTTACAAAGAGTCTAGTAAATGATATTTTGGCTCAGTGATATTAGTGGATATTTGGGAAAATCCTACTGGGTAGTAGGTCGTGGTTTTTCTCACCTTTTGAGCCAGGTGATTTCCACGTAAAAATCTCTATGTTCTTTAATTTTTGTACTTTTATTTCCGCAAAGTAAGTAATTAGAACACCTAGAAGAACAAGGTTCTTCTAGATAAAAAATTGGGTACCACAAAAATTACCCCCCTCTTATGTGGTATTGACGTTCGGAAAATCGCATGTAGTCTCGGTCTGAGCACCATAAGCATTTTTGGGTTGGCGACCACGTAAAGAATAGCACACGTCACCAATGTGTCCAAGTTTATGACAATAAGAGCCTTGGGTCTGGATCTTCAAAAACGACCTTGTCCTCATTTATTCTCCATAGTTTGAGATGCCCGATTGTCAATTGTCTGGGATAAGAGGACATATGAATGAAGTGTCTGTGATGAGCTCACTGGGTGACTTGCTGCTGCAACAAGGAAAACTAATCAAGAGAATAATTCATTAATTGCGGGGACAATTGGACTAGCAAAAATCTGGTCACGTACTGGATCAAGGTCATTAGGGAGTCCAACTAGTGTAAGAACTGGAAACATCTTCTGTCGTTGCTCTTGTTGCTTTTTAATACTAGCAGAAACTAGCATCAACATCTCAAATTTTTCTATGACTGCCTGTACTTGTCCCATATAAGTAGATATATCCAAATCCTATTTCTTTAATCTTGTCATTCGCAATATTACATCATAGAAACGAGATATATAATTATTGTATAAATTACGAACCTTTTTGCAAGAACGAAACAAGGGCATCAACTTGGAATCAATAGATCGCCACATGATACTACATAACTGAGCATCGACCTTCTCCTATAGGGTTTTGGCCTTTTCATCACCTTCTCCAGCCTCTTTTTGTTAAATGATCTTGAACTCCTTGACCTTTAGACCACAACTTGACAGACGAAGCCCAAACTAAGTATTTTGAACTTTCCATTAAAGGTTCTGAGGAAATCATAACTCTGGAACTGCCAGAACACGAATTTTTATATCCGATCATTGACTCACAAAAACATCACTGGATTATCACCAAAAAGCAGAAAGAATCAACTGACATCTCACTAAAACAGATCCAAGGAACATTGTTTTTGACGGAAATTATTGTATCTACCAAAAAAAGTCAGTGTAATCGCCAGAAAAACTCAAAGTGGTTAGAATCAAACGAAAAATGCGTGGATAGACTCGGAATGACTACGCGATCCAACTGTCCAAATGGAAGTTTTAAAAAAATGGCGAGAACAGTGCTCACGCACGGGCGTGTGGGGCAGATCTCGCTGGAATGTTTCTTCTTTTTTCAGCGCGCGAGGGCGCGTGTGCTTGAGTTTTTTTCGATGGGGTTCACTGAAGTTTGGTCGTCGAAGCTTGAGGAGTCTTGTAGTGGTGTTGGTTTTTTGGATACACTAACAGAAATTGATGTGATTATGTGTAGCCTTTTAAGTCGCCGGAAAATGGCACGGCAACGAGGTTTTTCTTCTCGGAAGTCGCTTGAATGATGCACATCGATAGGTTTCTCACTAAAGCTCTGATACCATGTGAGAATGTACGGGAGAAAATATGATTGATATTATTCTCATATATTAAACATGAGACAATGAGCCATATATATATATATAACATGTCCTACTTCTAATACATATGGAATTAGGGTTATATGACTATTCTAACAATAAGAAAAGAGTCTAATTAAATTCGAAATGACCATTAGCACATTGTTATTTCTGTAAGTCGCCCTATTACAATTAAGTATGATACATTAATTAAGGTGGTACAAGTCTTGATTAAAACATTATAGGTGTTAGTACTTGAAGTACTTGATGTTAAAATCTTTCGCTAATTGATTAATACATGGAATATATCTATTTTTAGCCTGAGGATATTACATTGAACTTTAATGATCTATATGTATCTGAAATATCCATTAGCCCTTGACCCCTTCCCTGAACATGTCCACGCATTTACATATAACTATTATATTCATAATAAATTTTTGCCCCGCTTTGGTCTTTTCAAGTTGAGGAGGAACCTAATAAATGATAAATAAAAATTCATGAATGGTTAAATAGGAGGCCATTTTTGAGCGTTTAGTTTTTCGTAAATGTTCGTAAGGCTGGATATTTGAACGTGGAACTTGTAGACATTTTCTTTGTCGGATTAGGGATTTATTTCATGACTCACTTTCTTGGAAAGAATTGGTAAAAATAATAAACAGACTTCAAAGATTCGTAATCAGTTATTTAAATTGAATGTGTTGGTTTTTCTTCTATTGAAAGCAATTGGTCTATTTACGACACTTTGCAAGAGAAAGAATAAGAAACAACTTTTTGCTAGCTAAAACACATTGTGTAAAATATGCCTTTTAGAAACAAACTTTTAGGATCAAAACAAATTTGTTGGTAATACTGTTTCCAATAAATTTAATGTAAATCTCTGGATACCTATCAAGAAACGCGTTTGAATGCTATTTACTAACAAAATATTTCATATAGAAAGAAAAATATAGTTCGTGCATAACTTTAATATGAGATATCTAAAAGATAGGTTTATTGAGATTTTATGTTAAGTAGGTATCATTGTGAAATAGCCTATAAAAGAAAAGTAATCATTCAATTTGAGATGGAAATAGTTCAAGTTTTCGCCAAAAAACTAATTCACCACGGAAGGGTCAAACTATGGAATCTTTTAGTCTATATTTAGGTATCAAAATCTTTACCTACTGGGTTCATATAAAATACAATTGTGGAAGTATTTGTCTGCAACTGGTCAAAAATTTGAAAAAGAGTATAAGGAATCAACTGCTCAATATTATACTTTAAAATTTTTAATTGTCACAAATAATTTGATATCTGAGAGTGCTTCTCTACTATCCTTATTTCTTCTCACATATCTACATTTACATATACGATTGATGTTTGCTTGTCTTTTGAAGGTAATAAACAACTTCTCCTATGTTGTTTTGTTCACTATACTGTTGTTTAGAGTATAACAATAGTAACGTTTGAGCTGGCCAATACAGCTGATACTTAAAAGGTGACGGTGGGTAAGAATGTGCGTTTAGACACATATTTCCTCGATTTTGTGGGTGTTGCATCAATGATATCTTTGTTGTAATAGATACATGAAAGCAGTAGAGTACTAGAGTGTTTTTACGTCCTCTTTTGCATATATTGTTCTAGCCTACTATTTATGCGATCGCCTTTTTTCATTTCTAGGGAGCACTATTCTATTGGCACTGGAATACTTGGAAAAAAAAAAAGAAAAATCACAACACGTAATATGTTGGGCCCGTGCACAGTACGGGCAACCTTCTATCTAGTATTATTTAATTATACAGGTTTATTTGGTAGTCCAATTTTAACCTCTTAATTACTTCGTCGAGGTTAGGCTAGACACTTATCAGCACATGGGGTTGGTTGTGCTGATACTACACTCGACACTCTTTTATATAGACCCTAATGTTGTGGACTTCAGACCACATTGAGATTCCTAATTCTTGATCATCCGGCGACTCGAGGTAGTCCTCTAGGTGTCTGCAGGCCGTGGCGTTTCTTTCGATCTACTATTCCTGTTTCTTTCATGAATTTCCAGAGACAATGTTGTATTTATCTCTTTCAGACCTTTATTTGTAGTACTCTTATATCGTCTGTAAAACTGTGACACCAATTCCGGGTAGTCAAAATTCAAATGAGGTTTTCAAGGTCTCAGACGAACATAATTCAATTTAAAAGGTCATCATATTTTCCACCTCTAAAACAATCATTCGTCCTCGCACGGACAGAAGAAGGAAGTAGTAGAGTCAGAGAAAAGATGGGATAACGGCTCAACATATCGGAGTCGGATTTCCAGGTCGATGCCTCATGTGGCTGACCTCTCCATTGAACACGAATAGAAGGAAAACTCTTGGATCTCAATGGACGAACCTGCCGGTCTAGAATAGCCATCGGCTCCTCCTCGTAAGACAAGTCCTTGTCCAATTGGACAGTGTTGAAATCTAATGCGTGGGATGGATCGCCATGATATTTTCAAAGTATAGACACATGAAACAGAGGATGAACGGCTAATAAGCTCGGTGGCAATGCAAGTCTATTAGCAACCTCTCCCACTCGATAAGAATCTCAAATGGGCTAATGAACCTAGGGCTGAACTTGCCCTTCTTCCCTAATCCCATCACCCCCTTCATAGGCGACACTCAGAGCAACACCTGATCATCAACTATAAAAGCAATATCTCGAACCTTGCGGTCTCAATAACTCTTTTACCTAGTCTGAGATGTACGAAGCCTATCTTGAATGATCTTGACCTTGTCAAAGGCCTCCTTAACCAGATCCATACCGAACAATCGAGCCTCTTCCGGTTCAAACCATCCGACCAGAGATCGATACCGCCTACCATATAAAACCTCATAAGGAGCCATCTGGATGCTCGAATGGTAGCTGTTTTTGTTGGTAAAATCTAGAAAAGGCAAAAATTTATCCCATGAACCTCCAAAGTCATTGACATAAGCTCGAAGCATATCCTCTGAAATCTAAATAGTCCGCTCAGACTGGCCGTCTGTCTGAGGATGAAATATTGCACTCAACTTGATCTTAGTGCCAAACCCTCACTGAACTGCTTTCATGAAATACGAGGTAAACCGCGTACCTCAGTTCGAAATGACACACGGGCACGCCATGAAGATGATCAATCTTTCGATATAAATCTCTGCTAACCTCTCGAACGAATAGGAGACTGCCACAGGAATGAAATGTGCTGACTTGGTCAGCCTATCAATAATGACCTAAACTGCATTGAACTTTTTCTGTATCTACGGGGGCCCAACAACAAAATACATAGTGATCCGCTCCCACTTCCACTCGAGAAGCTCAATCCTATGAAATAAAACACCAGGCCATTGATGCTCATACTTAACATGCTGAAAGTTCAAACATCGAGCCATATATGCAATAATATCCTTCTTCATTCTCAACCACCAATTATGCTGCTACAAATCCTGATATATTTTAGTGGCACCCAGATGAATAAGAGTACTTGGAGCTATGGACCTCCTCTAAAATCAACTCTCGAAACCCATCCACATTAGGCACACAAACTCGTCCCTACAATCTCAAAACTCCATCATCATCCAAGCTAACCTACATTACACCGTGTCTCTAAGGACACACAAATAAAGATCATCAAACTGCTGATCACGGATATGCTCTAATAATGAAGAATGAGCGATTGTGAAAGCTAATACCTGACTAAGCTCACAAATATTCAACCTCACAAACTGGTTAGTCAAAGCCTGAACATCCAAAGCAAGCGGTCTCTCAAATGGAATACAAGTAAGACTACCCATGCTGGTTGACTTTCTACTCAAAGCATCGGCACCACATTGGCCTTTCCTGGGTGATATAAGATAGTGATATCATAATCCTTCAACAACTCCAACCATCTCCTCTGCCTCAAATTCAACGCTTTTTGCTTGAACAAATACTGAAGGCCCTTCTGATCATTGAACACCTTATATGCCATGCCATACAAATAGTGCATCTAAATCTTCAACGCGTGAACAATGGCTTCCAACTCTAGATCATGAACCAAATAGTTCTTCTCATCAATATTCAACTACTGTGAAGCATAGGCAATGACCTTGCCATCCTATATGAACACTACACCAAGACCAATACGAGATGCATCACAATAAACCGTGTAAGGCCCTGAACCTGTGGCAAAACATACACTGATGCCATAGTCAGAGCTGTCTTGAGCTTCTAAAAGCTCGCCTCACACTCATCCGACCATCTAACTTGGGCACCCTTTTGGGTCAACCTAGTCATCGGGCCTGCGATAGATGAAAACCCCTACAATAACCGACGATAGTAGCCTACCAATCCCAAGAAACTCTGAATCTCTATAGATCATGCTGGTCTAGGCTAGTTCTTGAGGACCTCAATCTTCTTCAAATCAATCTGAATACACTCTGCTGACACAACATGACTTAGTAATGCAACTGAACTCAACCAGAACTCACACTCCAAAAATTAAGCATATAGTTGACTTTCCCTCAAAGTCTAAAGAACCACTCTAAGTTACTACTCGTGCTCATCTCGGATGCGAGAATATATCAAAACATCATCAACGAAGACTATCATTCCTAAACACTCGGTTTATCAAACCTATAAAAGCTGCTGGGGCATTTGTCCACCCGAATGACATAACCAAGAACTTATAATGCCCATAACAAGTGTGGAATGCTATCTCAGGGATGTGGAATGCTATCTTAAGGACATCAGATGCCCTAATCCTCAACTGATTGTTGCCAAATCTCAAGTCAATCTTTGAAAATACCTAGGCACCCTTCTAGTTCATCAAAGAAATCATCAATCCTTGGCAATAGATACTTACTTCGTTGTAACCTTGGTCAACCGCCGCTAATCCAATAAACATTCTCATCGACCCATCCTTCTTCTTAACAAAGAACACCGGCGCACCCTAATGCAAAATACTAGGTCTAATGAAACCCTTGTCAAGTAAGTCTTGCAAATGTTCCTTCAAATTCTTCAACTCCAGCGGGGCCCATATGCTATTGCGGGATAGAAATAGGCTGAGTGCCAAGATCAAAATATATGAAAAAGTCAATATCCCTGATGAGGTGGCATACCCGGTAGGTATGAAGGTAAAACATCGGGAAACTCACGAACAACGGGCATATAATTTGGTGCCTGAATACCAAATTTGAAACTTGAAATGTAATCCCTTGTTGTCAAGGTGGGAAAATGATTACTAAAACTTGAAAACTTCAAATGTATTCCCTTGTTCTCCCGGTGGGCACCTCATTATTAAAACTTGAAACTTGAAAAGTATTCATTTGTTCTCCAGGTAGGCGCCTGATTACCATATGTTGAACTTGAAATATATTCCCTTCTTCTCCAGGTGGGCGCCTTATTACAAGAACACGAAACTTGAAATATATTCTCTTTTTCTCCAGGTGGGCACATCATTAACAAAACTTGAAAACATAAAATTTATTCCCTTGTTCTCAAGGTGGGCGCCTGATTACCAAAACATGAAACTTGAAATGTATTCCCTTATTCTCCAGGTGGGTTCGTGATTAACAAAACTTGAAACTTGAAATGTATTCCCTTGTTCTCTACGTGTATGCCTGATTACCAAAACATCAAACTTGAAAAGTATTCCCTTTTTCTCCAGGTGGGCGCCTGATTACAAAAATTTGAAACTTGAAAATTATTCCCTTGTTCTCCAGATGGGATCCTGATTGCCAAAATTTTAATCTTGAAATGTATTCCCTAGTACTGCTTCTTTTAAATTTGATTACAACATACAATCAAAACAAAAGAAAATTTTCTGCCCTAGTTTGGTGCTGGTGCGTCTGTGTGTGTTAATCAAATCAAGTTACCAAGTACCTTTAAGAACTAAATCCCATTATCCAGGAGGGTCTTAACAACTTTTGATTAATGACAACTATAAGATTAGGCTAAATTCTCCCAAAGTATTACTTCTGTTGTGTCTTGTTATTCAAGTTATCTGTTGGGGATCAGTAAATGAGGCTATATCTCATTATCCATAGGGGTCCTAACAACTGTTAATTAAGACAAATTTTTAATCCATATCACGTTTGTTGGGGATTAATGTTTAGGCCTACGTCACATAATCCCGGAGGGTCGCCAGCCTTTCAAAATTAAGTCCCATTATCCAAGAGGGGTCCTGGAGACTATTGTTGGGGAAAACTTTGTCCCTGACCATATACCCATACTTGTTTTAGTTATAAGCTTAGTCTTATTTTATAGCAGGGTCCTGAAACTCTTAACTGAATGCTATTTCAACATGCAAGTTACTTTATGCTCTTTGCTATTCCGGATTATCTCCAACCTTTAAATAAGTCCCATTTTTCAGGTGGGTCTTGAGAACTTTCAAATTAAATACTCCTTTGACTCTCAATTATTTTTGCTGAGAATTGCGAATTAAAGTCATGTCCCATTATTCAGGCGGGTCTTGCCGACTCTTATTGGGGAATTATTTCTGCCAGATTATGCTCCCTATTGAGTTTTAAACTGAGTCCCATTTTCCAACCGGGTCTTGAAGTTCACAATCATACCTTCCAAGTACTTGTTTTTTTATAGAAGATTTTCCCGCATCCCCTAGAATTTTCTGCCCCTGATTCATTCAATGAAAATGTTGTCAGTTTAAAAAGTGGTGGTTAACTCACGACATTCTTGCGGAAAATGGACTCCCCACTGTCATGTTCCATTGTGTCCAATATCCCGCACTAACGATGAGCCGCATGATTTGCTCGGCTGACCCCTGAACCCTATGGCTTTTAGATGAACCAACTGCTCTGTCCCCCATCATTGTGTTACACTTCTGACCCTTTTTTCAGAATTACATCCTTCTTGAAATTACCAAGTCAGTTTACTAACGAAACTTTCATTGATTTTCCCCCTTGCCATTTCATCTTTTGTTGCCTTTGGTATGTTTTGACTGGCATGTGCTTTGCCACTTGGGAGCTGGTAGTAAGCTTTGAAATTTCTCTCAAGCTTGCTTAAACACAATGACTTTGGAAACATCTTAGAAGAAAATTGAAGACCTGAAAGAAAATTAAATGGAATGACTCTGAATTGTTTTAGAATAAAAGAAATCCGAATTTATGCAACTATTAAGAAGGAAAGGAGGAGAAAATTATTTGTGGAGGAACAACCGGTTCCAATGATCATGACATGCACTTCATCTTAGTCAACCCAATCTGTCCAAATGATCCGCCTTCGACTGTCATTCTTTGTTGTTGTGACCTTTTTTAACCTAATTCCCTTAACCAAATGCTGACCTTCTTAACTTACAGTGTTTTGAATAGATATCCACCGATGGCCCTTTTTCTAGTTGTTCATTTCTTGCCTTGCCTTTGCCTTATGGTGCCCGTGAGGGTTTTCATCGATGAGACTCTATTATTTTCATTTATATCAGCTCCCCTCTCCTTACGGTGCCCTTGAGGGTTTTCACCGATTAGACTCTCTCATTTTCATATTTTCTTGCTTGAACTAGAGTGTCACCCTAGGGTATAAATCACCTCTTCTTTCTTGACTCAGCATTTCTTAAAGACTTATAAGAAGGACTTTCTTTGGACCGTAATGCAAACTTTCAGATAAGGTTAGAAAGAAAACGGAGTAATAAAGGCTCAAAATAATTCAAATTGGTTAAAAAATTATAACCTTCTGAATAAAATTTTCTTACAACAACATCAACATATGCCACAATTTCTTGCTTGGGGACCTTTGAATTTTTATTCTAATATGATCAAGCCATGAGGCTGCCTACGTATCCTTTAAAAGGAATCATGTCAAATGCGGTTAATGCTGATTCCTTGTTTTAGTGGTCTTCTCTTTTCTTCTTTTTCTTATTTTGTTTCTTCCTTTTTATTCCTTTTTCTTTCTTTGTTTTGCTGTTTTATGGATTTTCCCTTCTCTCTTTTTTCTCTTTTTTTTCTCTTTGTTTTCTCTTTTTTTCTTTTTGTTTTTTCTTCTTGTCTTTTTATTTTCTTTTCTTTTTCATATTTTCTTTCCTTTTTCTTCTTCTTCCTTCCTTATTCTCTTTTTCTTTCTTTTCGTTATTTCCTTTTCTTTTTCTTTCACTAACTTATCACACTTGTGTTTTTTACTTTTGTTTCTTATTCCAAAAGAGGGGTATGAAAGAAAATAATTAAAGCTCAAAAAGGGTTAGCAAAGAATAAAATGTTTAGATAGCAGAATTAAATTCCTTCGTCATTCCAATCTCTAAAAATGCCAAGTACAAACAAACATTCCAAGTGTAGACAATGATTAAAAAAAAAGAAAATCATACATAGTATCTCTTAACTGCATCAAAATTGATGGCGGTTTCTACACACTTGCCTTCCACATCTGTAAGATACAATGCTCCATTGGAAAACATTCTTGATACGATAAACGGCCCTTGACAATTTGGGGTGAACTTCCCATTTGCCTATGCTTGAATATGGAGGATGCGTTTCAATGCCAACTGACCCACTTCAAATCTTCCTGGATGTACCTTTTTTATATGCTCTGGCCATTCTCTATCGATACAACTGGCCTTGACATACCGCTGCCAATCATTTTTAATAAATCAAACTCAATTGCTGCATACGGGCTTTGACCCTTTCCTCAACAATAATTTTTGCCTCGACGACAATCCGAAGGGACGGGATTTCAATTTCAGCCGGTATCACTACTTCTGTACCATATACCAACAAATACGGAGTTGCCCCTACTGAGGTGAAGACAATAGTGCGATAGCCTAACAATGCGAAGGGAAGCTTCTCATGCCATTGCCTGGATCCTTCCACAATTTTTTGCAGTATCCTTTTTATGTTCTTATCAGTTGCCTCAACTGCTCTATTCGACTTGGGGTGGTATGGGGTGGAATTGAGATGCGTAATCTTAAACTACTGACATACATCTTTCATCAAATGACTATTGAGATTTGCTCCATTATCAGTGATGAGCGTCATCGGGACTCCAAACCGGAATATGATATTTGAATGCACAAAGTTGACCATCACTTTCTTGGTCACCGCCTTGCAAGTTTTAGCTTCGACCCACTTGGTAAAATAATCAATAGCAACAAGGATGAACCAGTGTCCGTTGGAAGCTGCTGGCTAGATGGGCCTGATGCCATCCATGCCCTAAGCAACGAAGGGACATGGTGCAGACATTGTATGCAATTCAGATGGCGGGGAGTGAATAAGGTCTCCACGCACTCGACATTGAGCATATTTGCGTACGAAACTAATACAGTCACGCTGCGTGGTGAGCTAATAATACCCTTCCCGGAGAATCTTCTTTGCCAAAACATATCCACTCATTTGCGGTCCACAAACTCCAAAATATACCTCGGTCATGATGGTTGTGGCCTGTCCAGCATCGATGTACCTCAACAACCAAAGATCCTGTATAGCACCCCTCCACTGAAGAAAAATCCACTTGTTACGTGACAAATTTCTCTCTTTTGGTCACTTGTGGCCTGTAATGGGTACACACCAATCCTGATATATTTTTTAATATCATGAAACAAAGGCTCACCCTCAAGCTCTATCTCCACCACACTACAGTAAGCATGTTGGTCATGGACTTGAATATACAATGGATCAACATAAGCCTTACCTGGATAATGTTATATTGACATCAGAGTGGCCAAAGCATCAGCAACCTCATTGTCAATTCTTGGTATATGCCTGAACTATACTGAGTGAAATCATTGACAAAGTTCATGCAAACATTTCCGGTATGGTATGAGCTTCAAATCTTGCGTTTCCCACTCCCCTTGAATTTGGTGTACTAGAAGGTCCGAGTCTCCTAAGACCAAGACTTCCCGGACCCTTATGTCTGCAGCTAACCTCAAACTCAAAATACATGCCTCATATTCTGCCATATTGTTGGTGCATTAGAAGCGGAGCTGAGCTGTAACGAGGTAATGGTTCCCTTTTTATAAATGAGAACCGCTCCGATCCGGATGCCTTTGATGTTAGAGGCACCATCGAAAAATAATTTCCATATCGGCTTCTCGCACTATTTTGTTTCATCGATATACATTACCTCCTCGTTCGGGAAGTATGTATTTAAAGGTTCATATTTTTTGTCTACCGGATTCTCGGCAAAATGATCAGACAATGCCTGCGCTTTCATTGCAGTGCTAGTTAGGTACACAATGTCGAACTCGGAGAGAACAATTTGCCATTTTGTCAAGCCTCCCCGTGGGCATAGGCTTCTGGAAGATGTATTTCAATTTCTCCAAGTGTGAGATGAGGTAAGTGGTATACGATTACAAGTAATGTTTCAACTTTTGTGCTGCCCAAGTTAGGGCACAACACGTCCTTTCGAGATGAGTATACCTAACCTCAGAGGTTGTTAATTTCTTGTTGAGGTTGTATATGTCTTGCTCTTTCCTCCTCGTGACATCGTGCTGACCCAACACAGATCTGAATGAGTTGCCCAAGACTGTTAGATATAGGATCAAGGGCCTCCTGGTTCCGGTAGGACCAATACTGGTGGGTTCGACAAGTATTTTTTTATTCTATCAAAAGCCTCCTGGCATTCCTCTGTCCATCTTACCGCGACATCCTTTTTCAACACCATAAAGATGGGCTCGCAAGTTGTTGAGAGCTGAGAAACTAATCGACTGATGTAATTCAATGTCCCCAACAGACTCATCACCTTTAATTTGTCGCTCGGAGGTGGTAATTCATGTATGGATTTGATATTTGATGGATCTAGTTCAACGCCTTAGTGACTAACTATGAACCCTAGAAACTTCCTTGCGGGGACCCCAAATGCGCTTTTCGCAGGATTGAGTTTGAGATTATATTTGCGGAGCATCTGGATAAATTTCCTTAGATCTTTGACATTGTCGGATAGCTTACTAGATTTCAAAAATACATCATCCACATATAATTCAAACTCTTTATGTATCATATCGTGAAATACGGTTGTCATCGCCCTCATATAGGTTTCCCCAACATTCTTCAAGCCGAAGGGCATGATCCTGTAGCAATATGTTCCTTATGGAGTGATAATTATTGTCTTCTCTGCATCCTCCTCATCCATCAAAATCTGGTTGTAGCCTACGTAACAATATGCGAATGACCCAATCTCATGCTTTGCACAATTGTCAATCAATATGTAGATGTTTGGCAGTGGGAAGTTGTCTTTTGGAGTTGCTTTGCTGAGGTCACGATAGTTCACGCATACCCTGGTTTTACCATCCTTCTTTGCCATAGGCATGACATTCGTTAACCATGCGGTATATCGTGTGACTCAGAATACCTTGGCCTCTAACTGCTTGGTAACTTCCTCTTTGATTTTCATGCTCACATCAATTTTAAACACTCTCAACTTTTGTTTAACAGGAGAGCAGGCTGGGTAAGGGGGAAAATTGTGAACAACCAAATCAGTGCTAAACCCTGGTATATCATTGTAAGACCATGCAAAAACATCTTTGTATTCAAGAAACACTTTGATAATTTCTTCCCTGAGTTGTGGCTCAAGATGGACACTTATTTTGGTTTCTCTAATGTTATCTAGGTCCCATAAATTGAGTGTTTATTGCTCAGGTTTAGCTTGGGCTTTTCCTCAAACTGGCTTAACTCATTACTAATTTCCTCCAACGCCCTTTCCTCGTCATATTTCAGTTCATTTTCACATTCTATCTCTTAAAATATCCCTATGAATTAGATCGATTTTTAAGACAGGTCCAAATAGTCCTTATTCATTTCAGATCATTGGTGCCAGCATAAAAATATCTGTACAAGAAGGAAAAGAAAAGAAAAGAAAAATGAAAGCTATCAGCATTAAAGAAAAGGGAAATTATATTTCATTGAAAATGGAAAGCTAACATGGTTTACACATCCAAAAAGACAGAATATAACATCTGAATTACAACCCTGTAGATAATCAAGATGTAACTAAAAGAAAAATCAAATTCGACTACCACGACTCCTTCCGGATGGGAAGAGAAGTTGTTTCCCAGTTGTTGACTATTGCACTGGGTCCCACAAACTACACATTTGTCTTGCTTCATCCCTCTACAGCCTCCACCATGTTCACATCTTCAAATAACTTGTCGAACCTTTCGAGCATTTACTTATCAGGATCAATAGTAGCACTATCACTTGTTGTTGTCAGGCACATCTTGGCGCCACGTTTCACAAATGATTTGAATAGAGGAGGCACAGGCTTGGGGAAGGCCCATGCTTTCTCTCTCATCTTTTGGCTCTATTTATATCTACAGTTGTAGGGTTGAATCCTAAACAAAAAATTTCTATGATTAGGGGAAGAGACATCGACTATATTATGCCCTGAAGTGTGTCCCCCAAACCTTTTCCAGGAATAAAAACATTCTTTAGCAGTTCAACTGCCACCATGACTGCTGCCATAGCTAATCTTAGTGTTGGAACAGGCTTCACTTCTAGAACCTTTTCTAGTGATATCGAGTCATAAACCAGATACACCCAAGCCCCCTTATCATCCTCTGCCTTAATAAATGGTTGATAGCATCACTGCGAGCATATATATGGTCTTCACCATGCAGAACTATTTCTTGCCGATCCCGTTCAAATATCATCATTTGATGCAATGTAGAGGGAATTGCTCTTGCAGCATATATCCAAGGCCATCCCAAAAAGCAGATTATAATAGATAGCCATATCAAGCACCTGCAACTCCATGGTAAAATCAACTAGCCCGATTGTCAATTCGAGCACTATGTCGCCGAGTGAATCTTTCCCCCGCCATCAAATCCTCACACACATATGTTGTTATTGTGAATTCTTTCATTTTTTACCTTCAACTTGTTCAATGTGTAAAGGGGGAAAATATTTGCACTTGAACCATTATCAACTAAAACTAGAGTCACCATAGAATCCTCACACTTTCCCGTGAGCTATAATGCTCTGTTATGCTTGGTGCCTTCTATTGGTAATTCATCATAGGAAAAGGTTACTATGTTCACCTCAAAAACCTTATTGTCTATTTTCTTTAAATGGTTGACTATGATTTTATCAGGAACGTGGCCCTCGTTCAGAATCTTCATTAAATCCTAACGATGGTCGTTTGAATGAATCAATAATGATACCAACTAGATTTGAGCAGACGTCTTTCTCAGTTGTTCCACAATAGAATAATCCTGCATTTTCATCTTCTTTAGAAACTCTTCCGCCTTTTCTTCACTCATAGTTTTCCTTACCAGTGACGAATTATCTTTTGTTGGTTCTGATTTTCACAATTCCTCGGGGGTAAATAACCTCTCCCAAACATATTCTCTAAACTCCTTCCCTTTGTAATTCACTGTTACTCGATATTAATTCCAAGGTACATCCTTGCTGCTGATCATTGGTAGCTGAACAACATGTTTTAATAATGACAGGCTCTGAACGAGTTGCTTCCACGACAACCACAAGCTTAGTGGCCATCCCTAGTACAAGCATTTTTTCATTCTCTTGTTTCACCATCCCATCTTTTGGGAATTCTTTTCTGACTACAACAACAGGCTCACTACTTGTTGCGCTCGGCTTGAGTGTCGACATCTCGCTTGCCAAATTCTCACCTGTCTCCCATTCACTGGCTCGGATCATCATGATAGTTTGCGAAAGCTCTTTGGGATTCCCTTATTTGTGCTCTATCTCGATCATATTTGTCTCTTGATGAGCAGGCAGCGGGTTTTGGTTAATATTGGGTGCTTTTGGAGCTTGCACCTCAATTTGATGGAAATCAATGAGTTCTAGAATAGCACACTTTAGATGCGAATAATTCTCTATGTCATGTCATGGGGCACCAGAACAATACTCAAAACTAATTGAATAATCTAGGTTTCTTAGGGGAGGGTTTTCCAATTTTGGTTCAATTGGCCTCAACATGTCTAGCTTCCTAAACTTGTGGAATGAGAGGGTACATGATTCTCCCAATGAAGTGAAAGTTTACTTCTTCTGCATCCTCTCAATTTTTAAAGCTTGGTTGGCCCGGAAAGCTGGTCTCGGGGGTTGTCGGTAGGCTCTTAGAGGGTAGTTATTTTGATGAGCTGGGTAACTATTTTGTGGAGTTGGCGCATGCCACTGTGCGTAGGCGGGAGGTTGGGTAGATTTTTGTGCATGATTGACAGAGAAACGGGGGTTAAGAGGGGGGTAATAATGTTGTTGTGCGCTGTATGGATTGTGTTGGTATATTTTGTGGTGAGGCCAGGGTTAGAAATATTGGGATGGATCCCGGGGCCTGAACCAAGTTCCTAAGTCGATGGTTTCTACCTCCTCCTTATTCTTCGTTCCAATTGCTCCTCCGATCCCCTTTTGATAACCTCGGTGGTTTCTTTGATTGTAGAGTAACTCGTGATCTTTTGGATTTGATTCCTTCATCGACCACACTTTCCATTTTCACTACCTCATTAAAGGATATACCCACCACCGATACTGGGTGACTAAAATATGTAGGGTCTAAAGCTTGCAACAAATAATGTACCATTTCACTTTCCTTTATTGGGGGGTTGACCCTCGCTGCCTATTCCCTCCAATGGAAGCCATATTCTCCGAATCTCTCATTGTGCTTTTTTTCCAACTTCATTAAAGACAAACGATCCGGGATAATTTCAAGGTTGCACTAAAAATGACACGCAAATGCTTGCGCTAGTTCGTCCCAAGTGTACCACCGATCATGATCCTGGTGGGTGTACCATTCCAACGTCGACCAACTTAATCTTTGACTGATGTATTCCATCAACAATTCATCTTTTCCACTTACCCCTCTCATCTTGCTGCAGAAACCCCTTAGATGTGCGACTGGATCACCGCCGTCATACAAGTAAAACATGGTCATCCTAAATACTGGAGGCAATTGCACATTTGGGAATAAGAAAAGGTATTTGAATGCCACACTCACCTGGCCACCTAATCCTTCCAAATCACTGAATAATTTTTCTAAGCTTCTAACCTTCATGAGCAACTCTGTTTACTTGGGATTTTGACTCGTTTTTCATCCTCAACTAGGAATTCAAAACGAGAAGCATAGTAATAAGGTTCATGGGCTTTGTAAGGAGGTTATGCTGGGTAATACTAGTTGTCGTGAGCTTGGAGCAAAGGCTCACTGGAGGATCATTGGATTGTGTGGGGGGCGGTTCCTGGGCTGGGCGTGTTTGAGAAGTCGTACCCTGGTATTGTGGGTAGACAGGGAAACTTGGGGGTGGATCAGTGGTAGGATGGTATGTGACTGGGCTAGCGGTTGGACGAAGTTCGGATTAGTAGGATAAATTGGTGGTGGCTGCCCTCTCACCCATGCCTAATACATCTCAGCATATGATGTTTGAGTTTGTACGTTTCCTCTTTCATTGCATTAACATCCTACTCCTTTACCTCTTTTGAGGGATCAATGATACTTGTGTAGGTCTCTTCTTTGGACATAATCGGCTTGCTTTTGGAGTGAGTGTTGTAGGAGTGGGTTGCCAGAATGCTGCAACAACTAACCACCAGTCTGAACTGGGGGAGACAACACCAAAACTTGTTAACGGTTAGGCTTCAACATATTTGTAGCCACATATTAGGTGATGAATGCAACTAAGCAGTTATATATTTCTATTATGCACATGAATTGGTCGCTAGCGTCATCCCAATTCTTATCCTATGCTATATTTCTTTTCTCTCTTGCTTTTTCTTTTCTTCTTCCCTCTCTTACTAAACTTGGTTTTCCTACACCTTTCCTTTTTTTATTCTATCCTTCATTTTACAACTGTTTATCTCTTTTTTTCTTCCTTTTTTTTCTTCCTTTTCTTTATTTTGGTTATAGTTGAATCTTATGGACATTGCCTACGTATCATGACCCCGCAAGAACCAGGCCGAGCATAGTTCTGGTGAATAAATATAAAAAATATTGTAGAAGTCTTTCTTCAATTTTCATAAACTAAAGCACTTGATTACAACTCATTAAAAAAATTAACAGACTCTAACTCAACTGAAAGCAACAGACTCTAACTCAAAGTGAAAGCAACTGACTCGACAACCTACTATAAACTTAATTAAAAGAAAATACAAACTCTTATATGGACCAACGGGATTGAAAATCATGAATACATTAAATAATTTTATGCTCTTGGGGTCTACAGGACATCATTCGGTCTCGCTGCAGGGTTGCGTTGTAAACCTCTTGGAGGTGGTGGTGCTCTTCCATCGCTTGATGAACAAAGGTTATGGAGGTGGTAAAGAACATAGATCTTGTCATATGTACAAAATGTCTACATGTTACGGTGATGTAATAAGCAATCATCCGTACCCTCTCTCTTATAGAACCCTTTTCTTTCAATAATCCCCAATTTGTTGGGACCTAGCCTCCATAGTTTGCTCGTCTACACGATTCAATTCTTTAAATTGTTGTAAATCTCTTTCCAAGTGTTCCATTGTTGTGTAAAAATGCTCCCTTTCATCCTTGGAGTCCATTGCCTCCTTAACCATTTTGTTTTCATCCATGATGACCCTCTTCTTCAACCCAGCAACCTCGTTGTCATGCGTTTCTTTTAATTGTTCAATCATGTGTGCTCGTTCCTCTACATTTTTTGCCAATTGTTTTGGGATCTAGACAGCTCCTCCTCTGCTTTGTTCAAGTCAAAAAAATATTCTCCTACTTTTTGCCTCAAATTGTCTATGAGTTTTTCATCATTTGCACTTATGTAGGGATTCTCCGCAACTATTTTCATTTTGCTGAATTTGGGCTCGCAAAGCTTCATTATCTTTGGCTGGTCTTTTCTTTTTCCCCTCGTCTACCACAACTTGCAAACCATTTATTATATGAAGGTCTTCGACTTGCGTTTCCAATTTCCCTATCGTGGCCCTGTATTCATTTTTCTTGGCTAACCAATTCCATTGTTCTTGTGATGCTTCAACAAACTCCTGAAGATGTTGCCTCTTAATTGGCCTTTCAAACTCTAATTTCTTTTTTATACCAAGCAAGGCACCATGGTGCACACCTTTAGATAAGACTTGTACTCGAGTTTCAGCCGTCTACTGACATTTGCTCAAAATTTGATGGACTACGGCTTCGGGAAAGTGACCATTGTGATTAATTTGAACCACATGGCGACAAATGTCTTTATCCCTGGGAATCATCTGCCACCTCCCTAACTGTCTCAGCACTCTGTATGGAGTATAAGGCGGGATACCCTTGAGACCCATCAAAAGGAAATGAGGCTCGGTAGCTGGCATATATATAATTTCATCGCTAAGGAGCCACTCGAACGTCCACTCTATTTGGCATGCGCTTATGACACGAAGATATGATTCCCATTCCGTAACCCCTTCTGCTAACCTGGACACATCAACTCTGGTATAAAATTCCTCTATGCGGCTCGTTCATGATGACCCATAACTCATGAATTGAGGTTGGCGGCGCAAGTGTTCAACCATCCACATCTGTCACAACAAATTGCATCTTTAGAAGAAATATCCCTTGCTTTACAGGCTGGGAGGGCGCGGAAAAATCTCAGATAATACCTTGGGTGCAAAGGTGCTATTGGCATGAGTGAGCAAAGTGCTGAAAATCCCTGCTATCTGTATGTCAATATTTCTTGTCCTTCTGTGGAAAAACCACAAGGCCTAAGAAGAATACCATAAATGCGAAACACCTTTGTTCCTCCCACATGATTCGGTTTCCCTTGCTATAAATTTTATTTTCTGGGTCATTTAATACCCATGTATGCCCAAATCATTGTTATATAAAATGTAAAGTACATAAACCAGCTGACAGATCTAGATTGTGAACCCCTCTGCTTATTTTCAATGAGTCCAAGAATTTGTGTACAACGACAGCTCTTGGCACAATCAAATACTGATATCTTAGAGGAATTGTGGGAATCCCCATTTATTCGGTTATTTCTTCCAAGTTCGGAGTGAGTTCAAAGTCTGGGAAATGAAATATGTTGTGGGTTGGGTCCCAAAATGTAATTAATGCTTTTATGATGTTCCCTCTAGGATTTATTTTCAACAACCCGGTAAGTACTCCCAAGTGCGTGTTGACCTTGTTTTACCTCGATTTACCTAGATCATTCCACCACATGTGTACCTCAAATGGTATTTTGTTCACGACTGAGATTGGAAGATTTTGATTTGTGCTCATTCTACACATTTATTAGGGTGATTAAGCAAAAATCATGATTTATCGAACTCAAACACAAAAATTAATATTTTTTCCAAATGTTCAAAATGAAGTCCTGACCTTGTAAATACGGCCTTTCAGTACTTCTAGGGGATGTTTTTAAGGCTGTCCCAACTACTAGCCAAAATTTGGAAAATAATGCTAGGGGGTTATTCTTGCAAAACAGCCTTTCGAAGTCTTTTTAGGGACACTCGGCTAATTTTTACAAAAACTGGTTTATATCAATCATAAACATCTGGTTCTTTTGGTTATTTTTGCAAAAATAAGCTGGGCCCCATAGGGGTTTCCTACAAACCCCACACCCTGTGAGAATCAAATTGGCGAAGTTCGGGCGATATTGACCGAATTAAAAAACCTACTTGTATTTTTCCTTTTTTTTTGTTTTTTTAAAGAAGTAAAACTCCTATTCTTTAAAACAGCCTCCTCTAGGGGTTTTTTTTTTCTAAGTTTTGGCAATTTTTCAGTATCGACCTTTTGATACGAGTAAATTCCTTTCTCACCCCACACACTTTGTTATCTTCATTATCAAATCTCTTCTCTTTTTTTTTCTTTTTCTCTTCTCTCTTTTCCTTCCCTTTTGTTTCAAAAGCCGGTCGGCATGCAAATCTGGAACAAATGCACAAGTAGCACAAAATATGAATCAAGATGGTCTGATATTCTGAGTGCACCTGTCCTAGACGGACCCAACCCCTGTGTTGAGTCCTCTAAGTAAAATGCATGATACAAAATTAGCGTTCATGCTAGGGCTCCAGCATGATGTTATGTTATTCTAAGTTCAAAACATTCGTATAGGGTATAGATTGTGTACCGATCGGACAATTCGAGTCAATGAGGGGCTTACGTACCGTGAACGAAAAGGTTATTCGATTTTGTAACTTGTCCGAGCCTCTTTCTTATTTGAAGGTATGACACTATAGAATAGGGAGTCTCAACCAGCAAGCACATCCCCGAAGATGAGAAGAGAAGGGTTTCACGGTAGTATATATACAGTCCAAATATTACTAAAGCGGTAAAATAACATTTAACACATTGGACACAATTATGCAATAAAATCAAATATTAATAAAGCAAGATACAACAATTATTTAAAGCTCTAATTCTTGAACCCTGAACCAGAGATTTTTGGTTCGATCCCCTGTAGAGTCACAAAGCTATCACACCTCCTTTTCAATACTACTACCCCGGAAGGGCGTAGATAAGGGAGTTTTTCCAATTAAAGGACAATCAAAGTGGGATTTATTTATATAAGATATTTCAGAGTTACCACTCAGGATAATTTATAGCGTCTCAAGTCACCGTTTTATATGCCGAATCAAGGAAGGCTGGACTCTATTTAATAGTATGCGAAAGAGAAATCTGGGTAAGGAATTATGTTAATCCGGGAGAAGGTGTTAGGCACTCCCGAGTTCCGTGGTTATAGCACGGTCGCTCAATTGTTATATTCGACATATTTATCTGACTTTAATGCATTTTTACCCATGTTCCAATTTTATCTTTTAACTGCTTTTATTAAAATTTAAGAAGATTGCAACGTTATCAAAACACATCTTCAACCATGTCACATAAATGCACCCGTGGCTTTTTACATATTTTAACATCACTTGGATTTGTATTTGGGTCACATAAATGTGCACCTGTAATTAGGAAGATACATTATATAACTAGCGCGCCTAATACAATTTCGTGTGCTTAACTTTGCGAGGGCCACGAAGTTTGCTAAGTGGTGCACCTTGGGTTCTAAAGAATGGAAAATTAATTAAGCGATGTCTATGCAATTATTCAATTTATTTGGCACAGGTATGCCTTGATCATAGTTGAAAAGTAAGAATAAAACTAAGTTACGCAAGGATATAGGTATTTGGTATTGTATGTGGCTCTCTTTAGTTAATGGACGAAGGGTCTAAATTCAACATCAATGGACAGACGCAATTGTATCATAATTCTGCAAGCCTTGCCTCAAATTTATTTTAGAGTTTTGGGCCTAGGCTGGCGATAGGCTCAAATACTGTGAGACACACTGCTATAATTAAAGAGAAAAGCAATTGGGCTCAAACGTGAGCCCAAGGGAGGCTGAACTCTACATAGCCCTTTATTTCAAAGCCTCGAGATCGAATCCCTGCAAGGCACAAGTTCATCAGCTCACTAGAGAGCCCAAAGCCCCCATTTACTTACTATTAACCAACATCAAAATAGACATATAATATCTAAAAGAGTGGTATAACTACAAGTTATCAAAAAATCACCTATTCCTATGATGAACACTTAATCCTCGTATAGCATATTACAGTATGATCATTTTCATCTTTGAGTTGCTGATTTTAAATTCAAGCACATAAACTAAACCTTATAATTATTTCAACAAAAAGCTGTCATTAACCAGACACAACTACCATAAAATCAAAAGTAAATTCAAATGCTCTAATGGTGCTCATTAGCACAGCATTTTAATAGTCCCATAATGACACAACACAACTTAAACACACATTCAACCCCTCATCCAGGCTTGAGCAGCAGTCCATTATAACATGATAGTTGTATTAATCCAGCTTATATTAACTAAATTACATTGAATCAAATAGCTAAGCATATACATATCTTTAAGAGGATTCAAAATGACAAAAACAAATGCAACTGTGCTGATTTCAAACTTCTCACTTCATCTATAATGTAGCACATATATCCAATGGGATTTAAAGAGAAACGTACCTGCCAATTCAAAAAGAACAAAGTGTAAATGAGGTCAGCAACAGTAGCTTTGTGTTGACTGCAATATTTACTGGTAAATTAGCCTTGAATTCAGTTGAAATCAATTAGAACCCAAAAGATAACCAAATTTAAACTAGAAAACTCTTCAAACAAATCTCAAAAACTAATGGAACAGTAACATTCTTTTTTCTGTAAATTTTCACTCTTTTATGATCTATTATTACTGAGGAAAAAAACTCTGATCTATTAAGAATTTTGAAGCACCCTTTTTTCTCTTAACACCAATCCCCTGAAAGGAAAGCTTAAGAATGCATTTAATAAGAAAAGATTAGGGCATCTCTGCTGAAAATTAGTTTGCATTGCAGTCCCTCAATTTATGACTTTTGGACAAAGTTTTAAAGCTTGAAATTAGTCGAGAACCCCTACTAGCGGTGTCTTATCCTAGTTATGCAAAGACTCTCTATTTGTATTTCCCTAATACCATTATTGTTAGAAACCACGCTTTACGCTAGAGGGGGGTGAATAGCGTATTAATAAAATTTAGCATTTTCTTGCGGAATTTAAACTTTGCAGAAAGTAAAATAAATGCAGAAAAATAAACTTACACAAGGATGTATACTGGTTGGCCACCAATGTGGTTAGTCCAGTCCCCGAGAGACTCTCTCGAGATTTTTCACTATCTTGTTAAGCTTACGGGTGCTCAACAAACCGTTACACACTTGAGGACACAAGCCTCAAACAGTTGCTCGGAGATCGCAATCTCAAAGACTTCACCCAAGGAAACGCAAGTTCCTTGAAACAAGAGAATCGCAATTCTCTTACAAGTATATCAAATACTTGGACACTCACTTAACTAAAGTACTCCTTATTGAGTAGACATGAGTAAAGGAATATGTTCAAGATCACAACAACTTTAAGCAATAATATGGCTCTCAAAAGCTTTATGAAATGAGTAGAAAATGAAGAACAATTGAATGAAAGCTTATAGCAAAGTAATGATCAGTTTGTGTATGTTGTTGTTGTTAAAACACTGAAGTGAAGCTGTATTTATAGTTGAAAAACTTGGCATTACCGTTGCCTAATTGCCAATTAAGAGTTGCTGAAATTACTCAGTGATAATCGATTATTAAGACCAAACAATCGATTATCTGCCAGTCAGTTTAAAAATCAATCCCAGATTTAACGCTTCACAATCGATTATATACAATCTATAATCGATTACTGGCAACATTCAAAATCAAATAATCGACTACACCAAATCCATAATCGATTACTTTAGCAACGTTCTAAAAATAATTTCCAGATTTTAAGCAAAACATCGATTATATAAAATCTATAATCGATTACTTCAGCAACGTTCTAAAAATCATTTCCGGATTTTACGCAAAACATCGATTATATAAAATCTATAATCTATTATCTTATGGAGTTTGAAAATCATTTGACAACGGTCAGCTTCAACAATCGATTGTCCTTTGCAACAATCGATTACTTGTTATTTTCTGAAAATCATGAAACTTACTGTCTCAGTGATAATCGATTATCTAAAGACATAATCGATTACTTAATTAAATTTAAAATCACTGGAAGACACTGTCTCAACATAATCGATCACCATTAGTTCATAATCGATTATTTTGACTATTGAAAAACTTTACCTCAACAACAATCGATTGTCATTTGTTCACAATCGATTATCATGCAGATTTGGAAAAACCTGATGTTCACTGTCTTACTCACAATCGATTACCATTAATTCATAATCGATTGTCATGCAGTCTTGGCTCAGAAACAATCGATTATCATAAGTACATAATCGATTATTTTAGCCCAGATTTTTGAGGCATGTTTAGAAAACATTTTGTCTAATGTAAATATGCATGATTTAAAATCTTTTTGACACAGAATTAAATATGCATGATTTTGGAAAATAGTTTTATGAGAGAGGCCATACTATGAGTCAAGTTATAGGATCGAGATTACAGTTTAGAACAACTCAATAACAATTAAGAACTATATCTTGAACTTCAATCATATTCGCAACCATTGTGCGCTTGTACTTGAATTCCGTCATATATCAATTTTTGCTTCGTTTTTCATTCATCAAAACCTACAAAAGAGTACACGTTTAGTATATTGCATTGAGAACGTGTTTCTAACAATTTCCCCCTTTTTGATAATGGCAAACATTAAGTGGGATATGCAATTTAGGCAAAAGATATTGACAACTCAAGACAAGTAACAATTATGCAATTATGTTCTTGTTGCCCCTCAATTTAAGAGTTCCCCCTCAATTTTAGCTTATAAGCAATCAATGAATTAAGAGGAGGTGCATACCCGATATCCCGTTTTTCTTCCCCCTTTTGCCATTAGCAAAAAGATAGAAAGGAAATATGCAAAAAGATGAAATAAACAAGGTTTATTTATTGAAAAAAAAGGGTACATCAATGGGAACCAAAAGATCAACAGTAAAAACCACACAAAAAAAAAAATTTATGCATTTCCGTCGTTGTCCGCCTCGTTATCCGGCGCTGCTTCAAAAGGAACGAGAGCTGCATATGGATAATTGACATGATCAAAGTATCCATGGATCTCATGAGTGAGTTGAGAGAGCTGGTCGGATATGGTTTGGAGAGTAGGCTCTTGGGACGAACGAGCACGACGGGGTGGACGACTTGAAGAAGGGGCAGGAGCATGATCACCATCATGATGGAAAGAAGACTACGAGATTTCCCAAATTTTGGTACTCCTTTTGAGAGGAAAATTTTCCGTGACAAATTCGGATGCTTCAAGGAAGTTCATAATGAGGAGGGCATAAGGAAGAGGCATGTCATCACCGATGGCATCGAGCATATGAATTTTGATGAGCCGACACCAATTTATTTTGGCTCCGGTGACAATGGCATGCAGAAGTTTGGTATCCTCCTGAGAGATGGTGGTGTGATTGTGCCGTCTAGGCTTGAGGACTCGGGTGATGAAGTAAAGAATCAACCGGTAGTTTGGATCCATTCCCGTTATGGTAGGACGACGGGTAGAGATAGATGGATCATAGGACGTTATACCGGCTTGGTGGAGAAGGGTGGTTTCATCAAAGAGAGCCCCGGCCTTATCAATATACCGGTAAAGGTCTTCACCTTCATTTGGAAGGCGGGCAATGGTGTGGAGATTCTCTTCAGAGAGAAGAATTTGAACCCCATTAATGGAGGTGACAAGTTCGCCATCTTCATCTTTACGAAGGTTTGAGTAAAAAGCTTGAACGAGAGTTGTGTTTATGTGAGGATGAGTGAGAAGCAAGAAATCATATAGTTGACACTCCTTTAACATATTTGCGGCAGGGGTGAAAGGCTCAAGGAGTTTACTATTTGAGAACCGAGGAGGAAGAGTGGTGCGTTTCTCAAATTTTGATAGAAACTTTGTGAGTTCATTTTTCAGATTCAAAGAACAAGACGGAACCGTCTTGGTATGGAAAATTTAAAGGAGGAGGGGCGGTTGAGGCTGATGCGCCATGTTTGGATCGGGAACATTTTGAAGATCGTCCAGACATGTTAAGAGAAATCTGCTGGAATTTGGCAAAGAAAATAGAAGAGATTTAGTTTTTGAATACTAGAGATAGTGCTTGAGTGGGTGAATGTGAGCTCATATGATGCCTATTTATAGAGGAAAGGATTATCAAGCATTGAATGGAGACATTTGCTGAGATTTTGGTTTAGGAGCAGTAAAAAAACGGTAAGAATCAAAATTACTGACCGTTAGATAATCGATTATTGAACTGAAATAATCGATTGTATTTGAGATTTTGAATCTGACAAATCGATTCTTGAGTCAAACGGTAAAAAATTTGAATGAAATAATCGATTATTAAGTTTTGGTAATCAATTATGGAGCATTAAAGACCTGACAGGAATCGATTGAGGAGCCAAACGGTAACAAAAATTAATATGAAGTAATCGATTGTCAATTCTTGGTAATCGATTATTTAGGGAACTAACTTGATACAGTGAACTTGGAGAATATCAGAATTTATCAAATAATCGATTGTATGAAAAAATAATCGATTGTTGTAGAAAGCATTGCTGAATGACTGAGGCGGAAATCGATTATGCAATTTAGGAAGTGAAAAAATTAAACACAGATGCATAATGTTAATAATCAGTCATAAACAATCGATTATTGATACTGATAATCGATGTACTGCACAGAAAATAATCGATTAGTGACTTGAAATAGTCGATTATTTTGTGCTAACACTTCATAATTCCCCCTACCTTTGGGGTGGTACCTGCAAAATAGATTTAAACGTCTCCGACGCTCAAGTTAGTAATTTATAGCGAAATTAATAAATTACACTAGTGTTAACAAGTAATGCCGTGAACTCTTAAGAATTGTGTCCTAGAGTGTTCTTAAGAGAGTTTCGGGTACTTTCCTTTTCTCCAACATCGCCAATTACCTGTTCGAGAGGATGATCCTTGATCGTTCTCCACTCGTTAGGCGTATTTATTTCTTTTTCTAATTGTGGCGCTTCTTCCGTTGGTTGTTCCCTAATTTCATTTTTGTTTTCCTTTGAAGGTTCTTCTTGGATTTTATCTTTCAAGCTATCCAAGATACCTGCAAGATCAAAACCGGATTCCTTTCTCGCCAGGCGAGTATTATCTTCGGAAAACACAACATGAGGGGATTCCTCCACAATTTGGGTTCTTCTGTTAAAGACCCTATATGCTTTGCTACGTGAGGAATAACCAATGAAAATACCTTCATCCGATTTAGCATCAAACTTACCCAATTGGTCCTTGCCATTATTATGAATAAAACATTTACAACCAAAAACACGTAAATGAGAAATGTTGGGTTTTCTACCCTTATAAAGTTCATATGGGGTTTTCATGAGTATCGGCCGAATTGCTACTCTATTTAAAACATAGCAAGCGGTACTCACGGCGTCCGCCCAAAAGTATTTGGGAATCTTAGCTTCGTCGAGCATGGTTCTTGCCATCTCTTCGAGACACCTATTTTTCCTTTCCACCACCCCATTTTGTTGTGGTGTCCGTGGAGCGGAAAAGGTGTGTTCGATTCCGAGTTCGTCACAAAAGTCCGCAAAGAGATTGTGATCAAACTCTCCCCCATGATCACTTCTAATTGAAGTGACAGTCGATTCCTTTTCGTTTTGAACACGCTTAAGGAAATACTTGAAATTTTGAAAAGCATCACTTTTATTTGCAAGAAATAGAGTCCAAGTAAATCTAGAAAAGTCATCAACAATTACAAAAACATATTTATTTTTACCAAGACTTTCAATACGAGAGGGACCAAATAAATCCATGTGAAGTAATTGCAAAGGTCTAGACGTTGAAACAATATTCTTGGACTTAAAAGATGCTTTGGTTTGCTTCCCTTTTTGACAAGAATCGCAAATAGAATCATTTTCAAACTTTAAACTGGGAAGACCAACTACTAAGTTTTGAGAAAGAAGCTTGTTCAAGAGATGCATGTTCATGTGTGCTACTCTACAATGCCATAGCCAAGAATTATCCTCTTTGCTTAATAAAAAATCAACATATTCGGGTGAGGAGTTTGCAAGATCAACCATATAGATATTATCAATTCTAAAACCACGAAGTATGATCTTGAAATCACTACGTCTAAATACAAGACATTCATCCGAATCAAATAGAGCAAGATTTCCCTTGTCACATAATTGGCTTATGCTCAAGAGATTACGCTTCAAACCTTTCACAAGTAGTATATGTTTAATAGAGGAGTTTTCGTCCTTATCGACCGAAGCAATGCCGATGATTTTTCCTTTATTGTTATCACCAAATATGACACTTCCTCCTTCTTTGTGCTCTAGTTGAAGGAATTTGGATTCATCTCCCGTCATGTGTTTGGAGCATCCACTATCAAGGTACCATAGTACACTTGATCCCTTCAAGCACACCTACAAAACAAATTAATGTTCTTTAGGTACCCATGCCATCTTGGGTCCTTGAGGGTTAGGCATGTTATAATGATGCAATTGATTTATATGTCTATGACGAGTAAAGCAAGCGGGAGCAATATGACCGATACGTCTACAATAGTGACAAGTCACATTGGGATTATGCATTTTTCTAGGTACATAGTAACTAGATGAATGAAGGTTTCTTACTCTACTTTGAACACCATTGTTCCTCCTATTATGAGCTCTAGGAGGTTCACAAGTTTGTCTAAAATATGCATCATTTCTAGAATATCTATTTCTAGGTGGAGGGTCATTTCTTGGTCTTCTAAATTGTTCAAGGTTTGGCCTAAAATATGCATCATTTCTAGGTCTTCTAGCATTTTCACTATTTGGTCTAACATGCAAGTTATTTCTAGGATTTCTACTTCTAGGATAAGCATTTTGGTTGTTAGTCCTAGGTTGAGCTCTAGGTTGTTGTGGTTTAGCACCAACCTTTTCTTCATTCTTGAATCCTATTCCATGTTTAGTTGATTTTAGATTAACAAGCACATCATTCAAGTTTTTATGCGAAGAATTAAACTTATCTAATGTGCCTTTAAGTCTAGCTACTTCATTCTTAAGAAGCACACAAGAAGAACAGTTTCTAGTAGAACCTTCAGGTTTATCAGCACTTCTTTTTCCATAAAACTTGTTTTCCTCTTTTAGCTTCTCATTTTCGAAAACCAGTTTTTCTAATTCTTCTTCTTTTAATGAAAGCTGTGTTTGAAAATCTTTTTCGTTTAGAGAAGCGCTTTCTTTAACACTTTTGACAGTTTTTGAAGCTTTGATAAATTCAGCATATAATTCATCAAAAGCATTTCTCATTTCATCAAGAGTAAAGAAATTTTGAGAAGAGATTTGACTTACCTCGTCTTTACCGTCTTCTTGAGCCATGAGACATAAATTTGCTGCTTCATCGTCTTCTTCTTCGCTCGCTTCATCTCCGGAATCTCCTCCCCAAGAGATGTATGCACGTTGCTTTTTGAAGGGTTTCTTCTCCTTTTTGATGTTAGGGCAATTTGATTTTATGTGCCCGGTTTCTCCGCATTCATAGCATTTTAGTTGATCGCCTTGCTTTTTGTTCTTGCGTTCATACTCTTTGCGCATGAATTTTTGAAACCTTTTGATAACGAGTCCAAACTCGTTGTCACCTTCCTCATCAATTTGTGGTTGGCTAGCCTTTAGAGCAATCCTTTGCCTTCTTTGATCATCAACAAACGGGTTAAGTATAGTTGATTCATAGGTTTTGAGATTACCTCTTAATGCGTCAATTGTAACATTTGTGATGCCAATGGATTCTTGGATTGCATCGGCCTTTGATCTCCATGCCGGAGTGAGACTTCTGAGGATCTTCCGGACAAGTTCTCTATCCGTAAACGTCTTTTTGAGGGCGTGTAGATCATTCACGATCATTGAGAATCGCTCAAACATTTCGTCTATTTTCTCTCCTTCCTTCATGGGGAATAGTTCATAAGAGTGAGTTAAGAAATCAATTTTAGTTTCTCGTACCTGGTCGGTTCCTTCGTATGTCACATCAAGCTTATCCCACATTTCTTTTGCTGTTTTGCAGCATGATATCTTCCTGTAGTCGTTAGCATTAACAGCACAATATAATAAATTTATAGCTTTGGCATTATTTTGAACCTTACGAATATCCTCCGCGGTATATTCCTCTTCGGTCTTTGGAACCCATTCGTCTTCCACCTTCTTGGTTGGAATTTGGTTTCCATTGGTGAATACTTTCCACAAATGAAAGCTATTTGATTGCACAAAAATTTGCATCCTCTCCTTCCAGTATGAGTAGTTTGTGCCGTTGAATAGAGGAGGTCGTGTAGAGCATTGTCCTTCTTCAATTCCTGCAAAAGAGTCAAGAGTAGAAGCCATGGATGGTTCTCTCAAACGGTTAAGTTTTCAGAGAGTTGGGCTCTGATACCAATTGTTAGAAACCACGCTTTACGCTAGAGGGGAGGTGAATAGCGTATTAATAAAATTTAGCGTTTTCTTGCGGAATTTAAACTTTGCAGGAAGTAAAATAAATGCAGAAAAATAAACTTACACAAGGATGTATACTCGTTGGCCACCAACGTGGTTAGTCCAGTCCCTGAGAGACTCTCTCGAGATTTTTCACTATCTTGTTAAGCTTACGGGTGCTCAACAAACCGTTACACACTTGAGGACACAAGCCTCAAACAGTTGCTCGGAGATCGCAATCTCAAAGACTTCACCCAAGGAAACGCAAGTTCCTTGAAACAAGAGAATCGCAATTCTCTTACAAGTATATCAAATACTTGGACACTCACTTAACTAAAGTACTCCTTATTGAGTAGATGTGAGTAAAGGAATATGTTCAAGATCACAACAACTTTAAGCAATAATATGGCTCTCAAAAGCTTTATGAAATGAGTAGAAAATGAAGAACAATTGAATGAAAGCTTATAGCAAAGTAATGATCAGTTTGTGTATGTTGTTGTTGTTAAAACACTGAAGTGAAGCTGTATTTATAGTTGAAAAACTTGGCATTACCGTTGCCTAATTGCCAATTAAGAGTTGCTGAAATTACTCAGTGATAATCGATTATTAAGACCAAACAATCGATTATCTGCCAGTCAGTTTAAAAATCAATCCCAGATTTAACGCTTCACAATCGATTATATACAATCTATAATCGATTACTGGCAACATTCAAAATCAGATAATTGACTACACCAAATCCATAATCGATTACTTTAGCAACGTTCTAAAATCATTTCCAGATTTTAAGCAAAACATCGATTATATAAAATCTATAATCGATTACTTCAGCAACGTTCTAAAAATCATTTCCGGATTTTACGCAAAACATCGATTATATAAAATCTATAATCGATTATCTTATGGAGTTTGAAAATCATTTGACAACGGTCAGCTTAAACAATCGATTGTCCTTTGCAACAATCGATTACTTCTTATTTTCTGAAAATCATGAAACTTACTGTCTCAGTGATAATCGATTATCTAAAGACATAATCGATTACTTAATTAAATTTAAAATCACTGGAAGACACTGTCTCAACATAATCGATCACCATTAGTTCATAATCGATTATTTTGAGTATTGAAAAACTTTACCTCAACAACAATCGATTGTCATTTGTTCACAATCGATTATCATGCAGATTTGGAAAAACCTGATGTTCACTGTCTTACTCACAATCGATTACCATTAATTCATAATCGATTGTCATGCAGTCTTGGCTCAGAAACAATCGATTATCATAAGTACATAATCGATTATTTTAGCCCACATTTTTGAGGCATGTGTAGAAAACATTTTGTCTAATGTAAATATGCATGATTTAAAATCTTTTTGACACAGAATTAAATATGCATGATTTTGGAAAATAGTTTTATGAGAGAGGCCATACTATGAGTCAAGTTATAGGATCGAGATTACAGTTTAGAACAACTCAATAACAATTAAGAACTATATCTTGAACTTCAATCATATTCGCAACCATTGTGCGCTTGTACTTGAATTCCGTCATATATCAATTTTTGCTTCGTTTGTCATTCATCAAAACCTACAAAAGAGTACACATTTAGTATATTGCATTGAGAACGTGTTTCTAACAATTATAAACAAAAATAATTACATCATTACCTGCCTGGGGCAATTTGACCCAAGGCAAAATCCTAATGGGTCCTTCAAGCCTTGGATTGAACTCTTTTGTTTCTGGCATTAAATGGCGGAATCTAAAACCCATGATTAAGTAAGACTCGTGAATTAATTCCTGTGTTGAACCTTTAAGTTAGAAGAAATTAAAATCCCTAAATTACAAACCCCTGAAGTACAAACCCCTACATAGCACACCAAAATATCCTAAAGTTAAAAACTAGGAACCGTACATGTTCATGAAATTAATGTTAAAAAATAATAATAAAACCTTTTATGCAATTTAACAATGTAAAACAACTTGATAATGAAAGCAAAATCTACTAGTCATAATTTTAGGACTATGTACACATGCAAGTTTCCATTAACACTTAAGTGAATTCGAACGGGCAAGCCAAGCACGAAACAATCAGAGTCAAGAAAGAGAAGACAACAAAATCGATAGTAATTTTTTTCTTAACAAAATAAAAACTGAGAAGCTAAGAATATTGGGGTTTGGACTCATAGAAAAACCTAGAAAATATTCACACACATGCTAGGGCTTTTAGATCAGAATCTCGATATGAAATTCGAGCCGTTACAACGACGTTTGAAGGAAACCATTTGCGGATTTATCACGAGGGAGGTGAGTAGGTCATTTGGTATCAATTTGGGGTGATTTGGAAGTGGTGCCACCGTACACAGCGACGGAGGGTGATATTCGAGGGACGAAGGGTGATATTCGAGGAGCTCTGGTGATATTCGAGGGATGGTGGTTGCATATTTTGGTAAAGAAGGGTGAAGAGGTCAAGCGGTGTAAATTTGGTGGCCTTTGAGTGATCGTCGCCGGCGGAGACAATTTCTGTTGGGTGGTTTATGGTGGTGCTAGGGTTTCTGAGCGTGAGGGGGTGAGACAAAGGGTATGAGGTTGTTTGGGGGTAGGGGGGTTGAACACTTATATACCTAAGGATCGATCACTTCTAGACTGTCGGATTGAAAGAGATTAATGGCTCTGATTGGGGGACGCCAAACGGCATAGCTTGGTCAAACAGGGTGCTGGCCCTGTTTTTGGGGTTGGGGTGGACTGGTATCATGTGTGTTGGGCTATTTTAAACTGACCGAATTTATTTTATTCCTTTTGATTTTCAACTTTCTTTTTTTTCTTCTCTTTTTTCTTCATTTTCTCTTTTCTCAAAATCAACTAAAAATCAAAATTAAATTATATACCCCAAACTAATCCTAAAAATGCTACTTAACCCTACATAATAATTGTCATATATAGTTGAAACTATATTAAAAGGAAAAAGCACTAAATACCAAATACTAAAAGTCAAAAGTGCAAATTAACTAATTTTGATTTTTTTCCATTTTTTTTAATAAATGACTAATTGCTAGATCACGCTTGAAAACTGATCAAATCAACTTTTAAATAAGCATGTGACATAGTTTTGTATTTTTACACATTAAAATATGCAAAAAAATGCAAACAACTAACGAATGATGTCACAAAATTCATAAAATTGAAAATCAATAAAAGAAATAATTTTTTTTGAATTTATAGGAGTAATTCATGCAGGGAAAAAATCACATGCTTACAGGTACCACGGAATCTGTTTGATTGACGGGGTGTCTTATTCGGCCCATGACCACCTCCCTACGACAGAACCATTTCAAGTTTGCAGGCCATATTGGTCACCTCCTAAAAAGTGATCTCACTTCCAGACTCCTTGGCCATCTGAAGATGAATCGGCTGAATAAGACTACTAATAAACCTTTGCACCCTCTCTCTCTCGGTGAGAAGTATGAAGAGAGAATGGCGAGCCAAATTGATGAACCTGGTCTCATACTGGGTAACCGTCATGGAATCCTGCTAGAGGCGCTCAAACTTCCTCTGATAGGCCTCTCTATGATTAATGGGGAGGAACTTCTCTAGAAACAACACCATAAACGACTCCTAAGTCAAGGTTAGTGACCCGTCTGGTCTAGCTAAGCAATAGTCCCTCCACAAAGTCTGGGCGAATCTAGACAGGCAAAATGTAGCAAAATTGACCCCATTGGTCTCAACAATACCCATGTTCCTGAGAACCTCATAGTAGCTGTATAGATAATCCTGGGGATCCTCAGTAGATGCACCATTGAGAGTAGAAGTGAAGAGATTGGTGAACATATCAAGCCTCCACAAAGCATCGTGTACATAGCTTCTCCATCACCGGTTTGGGCTACCACACCCCGCTGTACTGCCCCAACTGGATGAACCACTGGAGTCTAAATCTTAGGAGCTATCTACTTATAAGTGCGAGTAGTAGGAGTTTGGGTCCCCCTTCTAGCCTGAGAGACGTCTTGTGCTAAAGGAAACAAGCATGCTCGAGTGACAGTCTCTATAAGACTCACTAACCGGACCAAAGCGTCCTGAAGAAATAGGTAGCAATAAACCCCTCTAGGACTTGAGATGAGCCTACTGCATCAGCTACGGCTACAACCTCGTCATCAAAATCAATTTGAGGCTCCACTGCTCAGGGCTGAGCTCTGGCCCTACCTCGTCCTCTAGCACGGTCTCGACCTTTCCCTCTACCCCTTATGGGAGCTACTGTTAGGGGTTCGGGATACTGAGCGATAGATGAGGAAGCGCATGTTCTTGCCATATGTAAAAGAAAAGAGGAGAAATTAAGTTAGTATTGGGAAATATAACTTCACGACAAGAAATAACAAAGGTAAAGTTTTTCCTAACTTTGTAACCTCTGGGGTATACATATAGACGTCTCCGCACCGGTCCCTCAGACTCTACTAAGCTTGTCTATGAACTGTGAGACCCATGTAACCTAGAGCTCTGATACGAAATTGTCACGACTCAAATTTTCCACCTTCGGTAGTCAAGATGACATCAACTAATGAGAGCTTTAAAAGCCAACCCTTAACTACCTTTTTCATTAAAATATTACTAGTTTTTAACATGTACTAATGATAATATGAAAAGACAGAACTTTAAATAATTAAGCGGAAGGTAACGAATAAATATCTAAAAGCAGCGTCTGTTACAACTTTTAAAACCTCAATACCCCAAAATCGGGTGTCGTAGTGTCCTAGACTATCTAGGAGATACTACAACCAAGGTCAAAAGAAAAATATAATGTGTTATTTCTAAACAAAAGAAAATGAAATAGAGAAAAGGTAAAGTGGGAAACGCCAAATCCTGCAGACGCTTGCAGGTCTACCTTGGGTCTCCGGGTGGACTGAAGGAAGCCCTCCAACTACTCTCAAAAAGCTGCCCCTAGATCAATACACAATGCAGAGTGTAGTATCAGTACAATCAACCCCATGTGTTGGTTAGTGCCTACTCGAACCTCGGCGAAGTAGCGACGAGGCTAGGACCAGACTACCAAATAAACCTATGGAGTTCAAATATATATAAGAGGAACAAAATACAAAAAATAACCAGTCACTCTAGGAGGGTAAAACATGCTGTAAGGAAGATAACGATTCCGAATGGAAAGCATCAAGCAAGGAAAGAAACAACATGACTAGAATATCAACAAGAATCAGAAATCAACAATTTGCACGGCATCACCCTTCTTGGTTTTACACTCGTCCTCACCAAAGCAATTTTATAATAAAAGTGTATACGGCATCACCCTTCGTGCTTTTACTCTCATTCTCACCAAATTAATCATATTATAGGGATGTGCACGACATCACCCTTCGTGTTTTTACTATCTTTCCTCACCAGATAATCAATGAAAATCGGTACAAAACGGTACATCGTTCAGCATGACATAACCCTTCGTGCTTTAATGCTCTTCAGTAGATAGAGATTCCCGAGTGGAAGTGGGAGCGGATCACCATGGACTTTGTAGTTGGACTCCCACAGTCCTTGAAGAAGTTTGATGCCATTTGGGTGATTGTAGATAGGCTGACCAAGTCTGCTAATTTTTTTCCTATGTGTACTACTTATTCATCGGAGCGATCGACAGAGACTTTTATCCAGGAGATCATTCATCTGCATGGTATTCCAGTTTCTATTATTTCAAACAGAGGTACTCAGTCTACATCACGATTCTTGAGGGCTTTTCAGCATGAGTTGGGTACTCCAATGGAGTTGAGTATACCATTTCACCCTTACAAAGACGGACAGTCTGAGCGCGCTGTTCATATTCTTGAGGATATGCTCCGTGCATGTGTGATTGAGTTTGGAGGGTATTCCGATCAGTTCTTTCCATTGGAAGAGTTTGCTTACAATAACAATTATCAGTCCAACATTCAGATGGTGCCATATGAGGCTTTATATGGTAGGGGCTATAGATCTCTGGTGGGTTTGGTGGAGCTGGGTAAGGCTAGGCTATTGGGCACAGATTTTGTTCAGGATTCTTTAGAAAAGGTTAAGGTGATTCAAGATAGACTCTGTACAGCTCAGTATAGATAGAAGAGCTACGCGGACTGGAAGGTTTGTGATGTTTCATATATGGTCGGAGAGCGTGTTCTGCTTCACATTTCACCTATGAAGGGCGTTATGAGATTTAGAAAGAAAAGGAAGTTGAGTCCGAGATTTATTGGCCCTTTTGAGATATAGAAAGTGAGTTGGGGAGGTTGCTTATAAGCTTGCCTTACCTCCCAGCTTGAAAGGAGATCATCCGGAATTCCATGTTCTGATGCTTTGGAGGTATCACGGTGATCCATCGTACGTGTTGGATTTCAGTTTAATCCAGTTAGACAAGGATGTGTCCTATATTGAGGAACCAGTGGCTATATTGGATAGGCAGGTCAGAAAGTTGAGGTCAAAGAATATTGCATCAGTACAGGTTTAGTAGCGGGGTCAGCCGGCCAAGGAGGCGATCGGGGAGACCGAGCAGGAAATGTGCGACAGTTACCCTTGTCTTTTCAAACTTTGGCATTTCAATTTTTGAAGTTTTCGATCCGATAGTGAGATTTTGATCTGAAGGTCGGAATGGAATTTCGGAAGCTGTTGTAGTCTCATCATGTCATTTGGGATGTGTGTTCAAAATTTCAGGTCATTCGGATGTGGTTTGGTTAGTTTTTAGATAGAAAGTGTATTTTGATAGAATTTTAAGCTGTTAGGCTTAAAACCTTGGTTAATTCAAGTGGATGGCGTTATTTTAGGTGGTTTAGGAATTGGTACAAGTTTGAATGATGTTATAGGATATGTTCGTAGTTTTGGTTGAGGTCCCGGGTGCCTCAGGTGTGGTTCGGATGCTCAACAGGTCATTTTTCTCCTATTTTGAACTGTTGTTGTTGCTTCTGGTATTCGTCTATCGCGTTCGCGAGCAGCCCTTTGCATTCATCATTCCTTGTTGATGACCACCTGGGAATTCTTCTTCATGGTCTCATAACCCTCCCCGTGTTCGGAATGCCCTGCTTATTTCCTCATCACGTTTGCATCAGCTATCACGGGTTCTCTTATCTATGCAAGTCCCCTCTTTGCGTTCGGGCATGGTTTCACGGGTTTGTGAAGAGCAACCTCATGTCCCCTTATATTTTCCATCCTCGCGTTCGCGTGCATGCTTCGACATTCGCGAAGCATACCTGGGTATCATTCATTTTTCTTCATCGCAAAGGCGATGGTACTCCCGCGTTCGCGATGCATAAGATTCCTGGGCAGTTATAAACATTAAAAAATCGAGGGTTAGCCATTTTTACAACAGGTCAAGCGTGAGAGCTAGGATTTGAGAGACATTTTGAGGGGTTTTTAGAGACAACGATTGGGTAACGATTCTAAACTCCTTTTTACTTGTAACCCACTAATCTAAGCATAAATTTCTCTTATAATTTTTTATTTTTGAACAGAAAATGGGTAAAACTATATAGACCAAATTGTAGAGGTTTGTGTGGGTGTTTGACCTCCGATTTGAGTGATTTTATATGGTTAGACTCATGAGAGTACGAAGATTCTGAAAATATTAATTTCATCCGATTTCGAGACATTTGGCTTAGGGGCATTTTGGTCTTTTGACCTAATTTCATGTCTTAGCTTTGAATTAAATTGTAGAATCAGTTGTTTGAGATGTTATTTACGATATATAATTGAATTGAATAGATTTGGGCCATCTGGAGTCGGATACTCGTGGAAAAAGTGTGGTTTCAAGTTGATTTTGGAGCCGATTCCAAGTAAGTGGCTTGTCTAACCTTATGTGGGGGACCTTTTCCCTTAGGATATGATATTTGGTAAATAAATTCCTTTTACATGAGGTGAGGAGCGCGTACCTGATCTAGTTGTTGAAAATCCAATTTTACTTGAAGTATATAAATTGAGTTTCATGTTTGCCTATTTTACTGTAATTGCAAATTTTGCATGCGTTAGATTAGAGAAGTATGTTTAGTTTTCTTACGTGTCTATTTGCTTAAAATACCTTGTTTTTACTTTGTGAAGCATGTTAGGTTAGAATTTAGAGTTACCTGTTATGATTTTAGAAATTATTTTGCTATTCTTTAGTTGTTACTATGTGTTTAAATTTGGGACTACAGGACGACATCTTGAGAGATCCCTTGCCCATGTTATGTTCTAGACTGAGGGTGCGGGATACCAAGAGATCCCTAGCACATGCATATATATATATATATATTGAGGATACCAAGAGATCCTCGGGATACCAAGAGATCCCCGGTTTTCATTCTTGTTGTGAGTGGAATTTCCTTGTGTTGTCTTATTTTTGTCTTTCTGTTATTGTATTCCTTATTTATCATGTTTAGATTCTTGTTGTAGATTATCATTACACTATTTCTCTATTCTATCATTTATTATATTTTATCTTAGTACGGCCCTGGCCTTCCTCGTCACTACTCGACCGAGGTTACGCTTGGAACTTACTGAGTACCACTATGGTGTACTAATGTTTTTCATGTGCACATCGGGGTACCTCAACCCAGGCATATCATCCTTGAGGCAGGGATAGTAATGGAGACTTCGAGGTGCATCTGCCAATTCTGCAGACTGAAGAGAGTCCTTCTTTACTCTTTCTTGTAGTGTTTAGCCTTCTATCGTACTTTGGATGTAGATATTTCTGGAAATTAGAGCACTTTTCTATATTCCTTCTAGCTTGTGTTCCTGTGAGTTTCAGGTTTTTGGGAGAGATTTGTAGAAGTTTGAGTTATTATGTTGTATATGCCGAGTAGCATTTTACAATTTGTTCTTCTGTTTTTAAATTTTGGATTTTAAGTTATGTTTTCGCATGTTTCGATTTGTTTTCGCATTTTTAGGCAAACCTTGTCACGGGGACTAGTGCCGTCACGAAATGTTCACGGAGGGCGACATGGGGTCGTGACACCTTGTGCACTGACTGCAGAAAATCTGCCACTTTTCTTAAAGGCAAAACTTCTCGAAAACACCTCCGAACACACCCGAGTCCTCGACGATCCTAACCAATTACACACACTAACTCAACAACATCATACAAACTTATCCATGTGATCAAATCACTAAAATAACCACAAAAACAATGAATCAATCTTCAAAATCAAGAATTTTTGTCAAACTTCTTCAAGTATCAAATTTGGCAATTTAAGTCTGAATCACGTCAAACGAAGTCCATTTTTAACTTAATTTTACAGAAAGGACTTAAACCATTATAAGACTTGTACCAGCTGCCGGAATTAAAATACGTGGCTGATACCACTGCTTTCTAATCAAATTTCATTTCAAATTTACTTAAACATTTTCAGAAAATAATTTTAGAAAAACTTCATTTCTCGGGCTCTGGACCACGGAATACGATTCCGGGCATAGTCCGAGTCCCATATTTTCCTACGGACCCTCCGAGATTGTCAAATTGTGTGTCCGGGTTGGCTTATCCAAAATATTGACAGAAGTCAAATTTATTCATGTAATAGTTAAGACTTAGCATTTTTCACTAAATTTCATATTTAAGCTTTCCGGCTACGTGCCTGGATTGCGCACACAAATCAAAGCAACTCTAAATTAGGTTTTCAAGACCTCGGAAGCACAGAATTCAATTTAAAACAAGTGATAACTCATCACACTTCTCTATCTAAAGGATGACACATAACACCAGGTGGTCTTCTAAATTCAAAGTTCTATCTCATACGAGGAGCCGAAATCATCGACGCATATAAACTTTTTAACCTAGGTATAAGAGGTAAATATTGCATCGCCTTGATAGCGACCATAATCCTGTTGGAAAGCCTCTTGAAGCAAGGCTTTTCACAAAATTTACAACTACTTAAAGTTTGATCATCTTTATAATATAACCTGCAACAATCTTGATAACAATCAATTCTCATTGACAAAAGTACTATCTTAGAAACTAATTTCTTTACTTTATAGAAATCAATAGGTAATTTTATATTAGAGTCAATTAGTTCACTCATAAGATCAATCAAAGAGACCATGGCTGTTTGAGAAATATTCCGATAAGATTTGATACTTAGAATCTAACTACAGCAGACATCTTAGAGTGCGGACTTCCATTACATAGTCCACGACTAGCATCGTGTAACTGTTTATAAAAAAGTTTTGCGTGTTCACTGGGAGTTTATTCAACATTTTCATGGGCTCAACCCCTAGGTGCATCCTAAAAACACCCGCAACCATATTATGAATTCTAGAATCATGTTTTGTATCCTCTACTGACCTACTACTTTCACCCACCACCACGTTACGAAATATCTCATGGCTACCATCGATCTTTCCATGATTGGTCCAAACAAAGCAATTTTCTATAAACCCCTTCATATAAAGATGATGACTAACATCTGCTGGTTTTCCAAAATTCATACATTCGCACCTAATACAAGGGCACCTAATTACACCTTCACTTAGGTATAGTGGAAGTGACATTGCATGTCTAATAAAGTCATCCGCCCCTTTTACAAATCCTCCCACAATCCCAGCCCAATAGGATAATTAGTATTGTACATCTAAGTACGATGTTCCACCTATGCAAATAAAACAAGAACAAATTAATTAAGTTAACTCATATCCTAATCTTTTTCTTAGTTAATTAAAAGTCCAATAGGACCTTAAGTTCATAATTAAATACAGTAATAAACTCTTCCCTTTAATTCTTTTTCCTTCTTCATTGGATAAGACTCTATAACAAACAGCCTTCAATGTTTTTATAATCTTATGTAATGCTTAGTGTGAAGCATGGGTTTAGGTACTTATTTCTGTATTGCTCCTCTTCTAAGACAATGTATTTACAAGTACTTTTATTAGTTATTGCAAATGTATGAATTATTTCTTTTCACCACTAAACTCAATATAAATTAATATAAGAACAAAAAGTTAATAATTTCGACCTTTAGTTCATAAATCTAATGTAGTTCAAACTAAAAATCCTAATAATAAATAGACAAAAACTCTAAAAGATTATATAAAATTATATAGAAAAAATTAAAAATTAAAAACCTAATAGGGTGGATTACTATCTTTGTAGATAAAAAGGAGGAGCAAAAAGCAGTGGTGGCAAGGGGTTGGGGACAGCGGCTCGGGCGACTTATTTAGCAGCAGCTCCGGCGTAGTCACGCGCGGTCACAGTTGTGGCAAGGGCTGGAGGATTGATTTGTGTGAGAGAAATAGAGAAGGGGGTGAGGGTATTATTGAGAGAGAGTCTGGGAAATTTTTCGCAACAAAATAAGAGAACGGGAGGGGAAAACCCGATTTTGACTCTGGATATTGAAAAAAGTGACAAACGTTGGTCGCTATTTTTGTACCTAATTATGTTTTGACTGTTTGAAAAAAATAGCGACCAACGTTGGTCGCTATTTTTTTGATTATTTGACTAAAATAGCGATCAAAGTTGGTCGCGATTTCTAAAAAAAATAAATTACTTTTTTGTATCTTTGTTTCACACACACACACACACACACACACACACACACACACACACACACATATATATATATATATATATATATATATATATATATATATTCGATATAATATGAGCTAATGCACTAATACTTAGTGTAATTTGAATATGTAAGTTAATTACAACTAATACACTTACTAAATACTATAAGCGGCAGAAAAAAGTTTGCAGGAAAATATATATATATATATATATAACTATGTATATATATATATATATATATATAACTATGTATATATATATATATATATATATATATATATATATATAACTATGTATATATATATATATATAGACAGAGTGAGTACACTGTGCTATATATACTAAGTTTATAGTGTAGTATATTATATAATACACAGTACTATATATACTACATGTATAGCATGTTATAGTATATGATATTGTATTCATTATTTGTATTGTAACAGAGTTAATGAATTACATTCGTTCATCACTAGGTTATAAGTCGATGAATCAATTTTAACATATTAATTGATATAAGTCGAGATATTTTGATTTTTCATATATAAGCGTGCGTCTGAGTACGTTATAAGTCGATGAATCAATTTACAAGTACATCAATACCTAAAAGAACCTGACCCCCTGTCCCGACCACTGTATGTATATATATATATATACATATTTATATATACATATATATATATATATATATATAAATATATATATATATATATATATATATTTATATATATATATATATATATATATATATATATTCACAAAGACACTTCACTGTAATAATATAACGTATATATCACTTGTTAAATTATATGTTACCATGTATATATATATAACACACATACTTCATGCTACTTTAACTATATATATATATATAGAACATTATTGTATATAATATTATATTTATTATTTGTATTATAACATAGTTAATGAATTACATTTGTCACGATCAAAATTTGACTAAGGGTCATGATGGCGTCGGACACCGCTGTCAGGCAACCCAACCAGAACATTTAATTAAATTCTCATTTTAATAATTTTGAAAATTATGATTGCACTTAAATTGTACCAATAAAACTTAATGGTTTCAAATCAAATATAAATGTTATGTTGTTAATAATCATCCAAGAACCTAGTGTCGCAAGTGCACGAGTATTTACTAGAGAATGAAATAAAATACAGTAACTATCCGGAATACAAAGTAGGCAGAAATAAAAAATATATTAAAATACTCGGAAGGGGACTCTGCTGGTGGCGGGTCGTCTCGATAAATGCAGCGCGCATAAGTCTCCGTATAAACCATGCTGCTATGCCATTTAGCCACAAGCCACGTATGAACCTGTGCAACAAAAATGCACAACAAGAATAGTATGAGCAAAAAAACAACGTGTATCAAATGAGTATCCCGTGTAATCTCCAACAAGTAGGGACGAGAGGTCGACTTTTACTCTTGCTAATGGTCCAATGATAATATAATGAAAGTGTAAGGAATTCAAGGATTTGATAAAGCAAAATTTAACTCATAAAGAAGGTTAAATACTTCTCAAATAATAAAGGATTTCCAAAGATTTACATTTTATTATCTTTATCAATTTATCTTTGGCAAGGAAGGGAAATTATCAACATTTAAATTCTCAGGCAAGAAATATAAGCACGCGCATATCATGCTGATGTCGTACGGTCTGATCTAATATAAATGTAAAATGTGCATTGCCGAGGGTCAAATGATGGGAACCATAGATGCGTCGATTACCCCGATCGCAAATCATACACGGGACACAGTCAAATATAAATGAACAATCACCCAGCTCGCGAATCATATATGTGACGCATGTACACATAGAAACACACATTCAAAGAGTCATTTTCGGGGAGACAATTATTGAAGGACGTGTCAATTTCTCTTTTACAACCCGAGAAAATGAAGTTTAACTAAATTAGTTTAAACAGTCAATAAGGTTACAATTATTGCAAGTAAAGCATGCTTTTTGGGTCCTAAACTACACGGACATAAGCATAATAGCAGCTACGCGTGGACTCTCGTCACCTCGTGCGTACGTAGCCCCCACAATTAAGAGCACATATTCAATTAATTCACCTATGGGGACAATTCCATCTTACAACGTTGGAATGGAGACTCACCTGCATTTTAATGTTTCAAAATCGTGTTCCATGCCCTTGTGACGACACGAATTGATGCACAACACTCCAAAACTAGCCAATAAATAAGAAAATCCATAAATATATGATCTAATACTCACAACAATTCAATTTAGATAAATTTCTAACTATGTTAAAAAAGTTTAACAAATTCACCCTCGGATCCACGTGCCCGTATTCTTAAAAAACACACACAAAATCCGAGAACCCATTCCGATACGAGTTCTACCACACCAATTTTGGCAAATTCCGATAACAACTTGATATCCAAATCTTGAATTTTCATTCTTGAAAAGTTTTACAAAAATAATGATTTCTTACAATTAAATCCAAACAAAATGATTAATATAACCATAGAATCATGAAGTAGAATTAATTTCTGATATAGAACACTTATCCCAATTCATGTGGTGAAAATCGCCTCAAAATCGCTTCAATCCGAGCTTTATAGCTCCAAATATGATAAAAATGGTCAAAACCTCGAAATATAGCTTCTGCCCAGTTACTTATTCTTTTCTATCGCGGAAAGTGCTTCGCTGTTCTGAAGTATAATTTTTTTCAGCCCAAAAGTTGCCTTTCATGATGGCGGAAAAAGCTTCACGATTGCGAAGAACAAATGCCCAGCTCTTCCAGACTGTCTCTTGTATAATGGCCATAACATTGTGTACCAAATTCCAAATTACAAACGGTTTAACTTTTTGAAACTAGCCTCAGAGGACTACAACTTTCATGATTAGCGCAATTGCCAATTCATTGTAGATTACATGATATAAGCTTCCAAAATCAGCCCTACGCAACAAAAATTTCTTTTTTGCAATTTCCAAAGTCTTCCCAGATAAGCTGTAGTGTACCACACATAACGTATTGTACACAACTCTAAATTCCAAATAGTTTAGCTATATGATTACTAAACACAAAGGGCTACAACTTTTGTTTTAGGATCATCTCCAAATTCCTTATAGATTGCGAGATACATGTTTCCAAAGTCGGGGAGTGCAGCTGAAACTTTCCTTTACGCGATCGCGAAAGCTCTTCCGCGATCGCAAATCACTGGACATCTTTTCCTATTTTACTCATCGCCATCGCGCCCTATTCCCAGTGATAGTGTAGCACACTGCTGTAGCCAAAACCCAGTAGCTAAAAATAATATAGAAATGGTCCGAAACCACCCGGAAACTCATCCGAGCCCCTTGGGACCACGTCCGAACGTACCAACAAGTCTCAAAACGTATAACGGATTTCGTCAAGGCCCCAAATCACATCAAACAATGATAAAACCATGAATACCACCACAATCCAAGCTTAATGAACTTTATAATTTCAAACATCTATATTTGATGCGAAACCTATCAAATCACGTCCAATTGACCTTAAATTTTGCACACAAGTTATATTCAACATTACGGACCCACTGAAACTTTCGAAATCAGAATCCGACCCCGATATCAAAGAGTCCACTTCCGGTCAAACTCATCAAAAACCATCAAATTTCTATCTTTAGCCAAATGACTCCAAAATGACCCAAGGACCTCCGAATTCACTTCCAATTGCGCTCTCAATACGAAACTATTCCCAGAGTCAGTATCCCAAACATTCATTGATAACATTGAAATGCACTTCAACGTAAACTTATCAATTTTTAAAAAAAAGGCAAACTTCCACAATAGGTGCCGAAATGTTCTCCGGTCTTCCAAAACCTGATTCAGACATACTCCCAAGTCCAAAATTATCATACGAACCTGCTGGAACCTTCGAATCCCGATTTCCAGGATGTTTACTCAAAATACAACCTTAGTCAATTCTTTCAATTTAAAGCTTCCGAAATGATAATTCTCTTTCCAAATCAACTCCGAACTTCCCAAAATTCAATTTTGACCGTACGCACAAGTAGTAATACATGAAGTGATGCTGCTTATGGACTCAAACTTCTTAACAGTTCGCTAGATCACAAAATGATCGGTCGGGTCGTTACATTCTCCCCCACTTAAACATACATTCATCCTCGAATGTGCTAAGAATTGCGCTTGAGTTTCCTGAAATCACTGTTTAAGACCTCTAGTACCTACTTGTGCTACCACAACTCGGCTGGGAACCCTAGCTCGATCAACATGAAGATATCCTTTTTCACTTAAGAAAATAGGCCTTAGATCCCAATTCCAACATCCGAAATTCTCTGACATGCCTGTTCCAACATACGCTCACCGTACTAATAACTACACACTGTACCAAAACATGAATGCATAACTTAGCTCAATTAACACCATGCACCAGTTTACTTAGAGGACTACAATTAAATTCTCTGATCAAATTATTCAAAATTCCACGAATCTGATGCTCCAATTGCACCTCATGACATACATAGGTATTGCTCTAACTCTTACAATACTCGCACGACGGAGGAGATGTGTAGAAATTCATAACTAACTGTTGAATCAACAAATCATTAGGTCTATATTTCTGACAAGAACCATCGTCTCATTCTGAACCAAATAATGACCTTAGCTCCTTATTATACTCCATATAATCAGATTGCACTGATCCTACATCCAATGACCTCGTCTCACCCAGATATGACCATAAGTCTCATATAATGCCATAATGCGCCAATGGGCTACATACTCGAACCCCATACTAAACGAGAAGGAACTCTGAAAAGGAAATCCAATTACCTCGCTCGCGAATCATACATACGATACGGCCAACATAATTAAACAAACACCCTGCATGTGAATCATACATGTGATGCGGGCACACAACTAATATGAGTTTTCCCTCAGAACGATAGGAAACAAAACATATATTGAAATTCATACTCAACATCACACTATTGCGGCACAAAACCCGATTCAAAAAACACACCCATGGCGGTGTGCTACCAATTAACCCATATAATTTACATAAGGGGATACACACTAAGCCAGATTGCTCATTACAACAAAAAGCCGAATGTCGGTCACAAGCACGCTAAGAGCATAATACCAACCCTGAAGAGACATATAGTGTTATAAGCTACAAACTCAAGCTCAAGTGAGGAGCGATATACGATCTGAATCTCAAGAGCATCCTGCTCTTATAACATCTTCTCTACATGGAACCTTAACAAATAAGAAATTCACGTAGCCATCTCAAAACTCACTCAACACAATATATCATTTCATGAAATAAATGATGATGAAATAACTCCCCCACTACTCTTCCATTAGGATCGCATTGCTGAAATGAACACATCTGGCCCCGTATAGAGCCTATATTCACAATAAAATCCATCCATCGACCTCAAGATGATTCTTATCGCACTTAACTAAGCTAATAACCTTTTAAAGGTCCATAATAACTACCCATTTACAATAACGCACAAGAACGATCATCATAATTAGAGTAATCCTACACAGTCCACAACCCAATAAACCGAGTGCCCTCCGGGCATCAATTCTCAATGTAACGACATCACCACAATCTTCATACTTGTTTTACTATTCAATCAATCAAGTGACTACATGCAACACTTATACAACCTTCTCGTGAAGCACGCTCCTACAACGTTCAGCAACATATAAAAAGTCTCTACATCCAAACCACCGGCCGAACTAACGCTAACAAGCATTCAAGAATCCTTAACCAGGGTGCAAAGGCATTTTCACAAAAAATGATCTCAGGTGACGTTGAAGCCAATACCAACTTACGTTGAACATCGAAACTCCCTTCCTGCTCATCCAAGCTCATGACATCCTTGTTAACACCAAACTATAACCTTGACCCCCATTTTCAAATTCTATACTACTCACTGAACCCAACATGCCAATATAAGATACAACACGATTTTCACCATTACTCTGGAACCACAATTAGATTAACAGTACATCGTATAAAACCTTTTCACTTAACTCATTTCAGGAGAACCATCGCAACGTGTAGGTGAATTCTCATAATAGTAGAATATATACTCGTCAAGTAGTGGTCTAAGCCACCATAGCCTTTCCGGGATCCGCCTACATATAACAAGCCATAACACTAGCATACTTTCGAATACTATTAATTATGGCAATCGACAAACCTCACAGTTCCCGTCGCAAATCACATACATAACTTGATCACGCTGAAGGAATTAATCTCTACAACCAATATGGCAATTAAACTATGGCTAACTAATCTATCTTTGTCCAATTTACTCTTGAATTCCTTTGAAATAATAATAACACAATTCAACACATAGCACATGCCATCTACACTCATCCTGAGTAGCCCTAAATCACGAGACCATGTTGTCTCAAATCCTACGAACTATTTCATACCTCCATTGTGCACACATTCGCATCCTCAACAGCTATGCCCATTCTGATAATCCCTCTAAATATCCGAAGACTTTTCTCTTTTTTCTCCCAAATGCTACACTGCAAGTAAAAACATCATAGAACATTCTGGGGCTCTTCTCTTAAGGTGCTATAAAAGCTTGATTCTTATCCGTACCTATAGGCTCGAAATCATTAGACACCACACTTTAACCTTTGAGTCCACTAGGACCATTGATAAGAGCCACTCATTCTGAGTTGGACCTGAATATAATTAAATCCATAAATATTCTAGTACATGAATACCCTGTTGACCTGGCGGACTCACTTCCCTTGAAACCCGCATCCATACAAGGCAAAAATCCTGAATCCCTCTCCATGTTAGAATATAAACCAATGAGGCCAACCATAGCATACCTTTAACAATTCTTTGCTCAAATTATCACTTATGTTCTTTTCCTACAGCTGAAATAACCCACCAATATGCTAATAACCATAAACCTTGCAAGTAGTTAACTATGCAAGCCTATCATAGGCGGTGGGACTTCCCCACTTAGCTTGAAGCCACTATTACACAGCTCTCGAATTCACTAGGGTTCCTTATCTCTTGTTGACATAACCTTGCGCAATCAACAGCCAAAATTCTCGGAATTTTTCTTCAAAAACCCTTTTAATATTCTAAATCATTAATCACATTCCCACGATCGATCTCTATGTTGTATAACAAATAGAATTCTTCGCAGAAGCTTTACCAACCATGCGACCGTCGATCTGTTCACTAGAGATCACCCACTTGTTGAATTTACGTGCCGACATCATCCAACTCTCTTGCACGGGTTAAAATAACTATGACATTACTAACCCATCTTGAGTCCTAACGCACTCTCTACGTTAAGAAGTCCATTCACCCCTCGTGGGCATCAATTAAATATGCGGCAACATCCTTCCAATTCAAATGTTATGTTGTATCCTTCTTTATTTCAAGCCGCTCCTTTCTGAAGATCATCTTTCTCGAGTCCTAAATATAATAAACGCCGATTCAATCCTAAACCATTATACCCTGTGATACCTAACAGTCATTTCTCCAATATTATTTCACAATATCTTACCCCTGAAGGAGAATTGTAGAAGACCATAACATCGGCGAACTTAACACATACAATCGAGGACGATGACACTACATAACAAATGAAAATTCCACCACGCTTGAAAATACCAAGTCTCGTTACTCTATAACCCCAAATATGAACATTCATAGGCCAGTTGCTTTTCCTCAGCAAAAATAAAATATTAGATGTCTGAATCGTGCATTGAGTGGACTTCCTTTTAAATCATTCACCGCTCGAACACATAGGAAAGTATCCTATCATCAAGTCAATACTATGCGATAACCAATCGTGCGAATCATAGGAACTTGTGCATAGCCTCCAAGCTCTTAGAAGCACGACTACCAAACTAAAACAATAGAAAAATCCTTCTGTAGAACAACGACAATAGCCCAACCAACTATATTGGGAGAAACATCCCCGCACCACATCTGTAGTGCCAATGCAATTCTTCAATTCTAAATTTATAACAAGCGGTCTGCATCGCGTAAGATTGAATAGAAAGGAAATAAAGGCATAAGTCTCAAGAAAGTAAATCGCGCGATGAAATCAAGAAGGGAAGCGCTCCTAACAGTCCTACAACCTCTCTGAGATATGTATAGATATGTCTTTACCAATCTGCAAGACTCTACTAGACTCGATCATGAATAGTGAGACATAAGAGAACCTAGTGCTCCGATACCATGTTGTCACAATCCAAATTCCACGAAGAGACATGATGGCGTCGGACACCGTTGTCAGGCAAGCCAACCAAAATACTTCATTAAATTCTCGTTTTAATAATCTTTAAAAGAATGATTTCCATTAATTTTTCAAGTAAAAGAAAATCATTTCAAATCAAATATAATGTTAAGTATTTAATACAAGATACCCCTTAATCATCCCAAAACCCAGTGTCACAAGTGCATGAGCATTTACTAGGGACTGAAATAAAATACAGTAGCTATACCGAAAGCAAAGTGGACAGAAATTAAAAACACAGTAAAATACTCTGAAGCGGACACTATTGGTTGCAGGTCGTCTCGATAAATGCAGCTCACCTAAGTCACCATATCAAGCATGCTGCTATGCCACTAAGCCACTAAGCCACTAGCTATATATGAACATGTGCAACAAAAATGCACGGCAAGTGTAGTATGAGTACGAAAAAAACGTATACTCAATGAGTATCGCGTCTAATATCGAAGAAGTAGAGACGAGAGGTCAACTTCGACAATTGCTAGTGGTCCAATGATAATATAGTGAAAGTTTGAGGAATTCATGGATTTCATCAAGCAAAATTGAACTCATAAAGCAGGAAAACAACTTCTTAAATAATAGAGGATTTCAAAAGATTAACTTTTCATTATCTTTACCAATTTATCTCAAGCCAGAAAGGGCAACTATAAACATTTATAACTCTCTCGCAAGAAATATAAGCATGCGCATATCATGCCAAGGTCATCCGATCTGATCCAACATAAATCTAAAATGTGCACTGCTGAGGGTAAAACAGCCCTAACCATTGATATTTTTATTACCCAGCTCACGAATCATACATGCGACGCGATAAAATATAAATAAACAATCACCTCGCTCGCAAATCTTACATGTGACGTAGGTACACATAGAAACTTACATTCAAACAGTCTATCAAAACTTTATCAGGGAGACAACTATTCAAGGACGTGTCAATTTCTCTTTTACAAGCCGAGAAAAATAAGTTTAACTCTTTTAGAAAATCATTTACCGCTTTGATGCAATTAAATCAATATAAACTATTAATAAGGTTACCATTATTGCAAGTAAAGCATGCTTTTTGGATCGTAAACTACCCGGACATAAACACAATAGTAGCTACGCACGAACTCTCATCACCTCGTGCGTACGTATAACCCAAAATTAGGAGAATGTATTTAATTAATTCACCTATGGGGACAATTCTCTCTTACAAGGATAGAAAGGAGATTCACCTCACTCTGAAGTTCCAAAACCGTCTTCCAATCCCTTCTGGCGACTGAAGTTGATGCACAACACTCCAAAACTAGCTAATAAATGAGAAAATCCATAAATATATGCTATAATAATCACAATAAACAATTTAGATAAATTTCTAACTTCGTTCGAAAAGTTGACAAAATTTCCCTTGGGTCTACGTGCCCGAATTTAGAAAAATATTCACAAAATCGAAAAACCCATTATGCTACAAGTTCAACAACACCAATTTTATCAAATTATGATAACAACTTGACCTCCAAATCTTGAATTTTCGTTCTTGAAAAGTATTACAAAAATCTTGATTTTTTCCATTTAAATCCAAAATAAATTATGAATATAACCATAGAATAAAAAACTTTAATTATTTTTGGGTATAGAACACTTACCCCAATCCATGTTGTCAAACTCAGCTCGAAAGTGCTCAAACCGAGCTCCATAGCTCCAAATATGATAAAAATGGTCGAAAACTCAAAATATAGCTACTACCCAAGTATTTACTCTTTGATATTGTGGAAAATGCTTCGTAATAGCAAAGCATGACATCTCTCTGCCCAAAATGTGCCTTTCACGATTGTGGAAAATGCTTAGCGATCGCGAAGAACAAATGCCCAGCTCTTGCAGAGAGTCTCTAGTATAATAGCCATAACATTTTGTGCCAAATTTCAAATTACAAATGGTTTAACTTTTTGAAACTAGCCTCAAAATACTACAACGTTCATGCTTTGCGCAACTGCCAGTTCATTATAGATTACATGATATAAGCTTCCACAATCAGCCCTATGCAATAAAAAATTCTTTTTTGCAATTTCCAAACTCTTTCCGGATAAGCTGTAGTGTACCACTCATAACTTTTTGTACACAAATCTAAATGCAAAATAGTTTAGCTATATCATAGCTATATCATAACTAGACACAAAGGGCTACAACTTTTGGTTTTTTGATCATCTCTAAATTCCTTATATATTGCAAGATACTAGCTTCGTGCAGTAGTAACTTTTCTCTACGCGATCGCGAAAGCCCTTCTCCGATCGCAAATCACTGGCCATTTTTTCCCATTTTACTCATCGCAATCGCGCTCTATTCCCAGTGATCGCATAGCACACTGTTGTAGCCCCAAACCAACAGCTAAAAATAGTATAGAAATGGTCTGAAACCACCCCGAAACTAATCTGAGCCCCTTATGACCACATCTGAACATACCAACAAGTCTCACAACGTATCACGGACTTAATCGATGCCTCAAATCACATCAAACAATGCTAAAACTACGAATCACATTCGAATCCAATCTTAATGCACTTTAGAATTTTAAACTTCTATATTTGATGCTGAAATCTATCAAATCAAGTCTGATTGACCTCAAATTTTGCAGACAAGTCATATCTGACATTACCGACCCACTCACACTTTCAAAATAGAAATCTGACCCCGATATCAAAAAGTTCACTTAAAGTAGAACTCCTAAAAAACCATCAAATTTTTATCCTTAGCCAAATGACTCAAATATGACCCACATATCTCCGAATTAACTTTAGATGGCGCTCCAAAAACAGAATCGCCATACGAAGCTATTCCCGGATTTGGAATCCCAAACGGACATCGATAACACTGAAATACACCCCAACCTAAACATATGAAATTTTTTCAATAATAAAAACATCCACATTAGATGCTGAAATGTCCCCGAATCCTCCAAACCCTATCGGAACATACGCAAAAGTCTAAAATCATCATATGAACCTGCTAGAACCTTCGAATCATGATTCTAAGGTCGTTTACTAAAAAATCCAACCTTAATCAATTCTTTCAACTTAAAGCTTTTGAAATGTGAATTCTTTTTCCAAATCAACTCCGAACTTCACAAGATTTAATTCTGACCCTCCGCACAATTCATAATACCTAAAGTGAAGTTGTTCATTGCCTCAAAGTGTTGGACGATGCGCTAGACCTCAAAATGACCAGTTGGGTCGATACAACATTCATTCATCAGTAGGTTATAAGTCGATGAATCAATTATAACAGATTAATTGATATAAGTCAAGAAGTTTTGTTTTTAATATTCAAAAATGCATATGATTAGGTTATAAGTCGATGATTCAATATATATATATATATATATATATATATATATATATATTGTTGGACTACTTTAACTACATATATAGCACGTTGGACAATACTTTAGTGTATTCATCCCTTGTGTTATAAAAGTGTTAGCAGATTACGTTTATATTATTCAGATAGTAAATACAAAAGTAATTTTTAATTTGTACTAATTTGACCTGAAAAGAGACAAACTTTTGTCTCTAACTATCCACAAATTCAAATCAGCGGCCAAAGTTGGTCGCTTATTATCTAAATAATTAAAATTAGAGACCAAAGTTGGTCGCTAAATTTAAATAAGATTTATTTGTCTTATATATAATATTTAAAACAATAATATAACTATTAAACGTTATAACTGGTTCCCAGATTAGGGACCAAAGTTTGTCTCTACCAGCTTTCGTATTAGTAAGAGACCAACTTTGGTCGCTAACCTAGAATTTATTTATTTATATTTTATAATTTTTTTAAAATAATAATATAATTATTAAAATTTTATAAATGGATCCTACATTAGCGACCAAAGTTAACCTTTATCTGCTTCCCCTATCGTAGGAGACCAACTTTGGTCACTAATTTTAATGTATATTTATTTATATTTTATAATTTTTTTAACTAATAATACAATTATTAAAATTTTATAAGTGGGTCAGATTTTAGTGACCAAAGTTCGTCTCTACTTTCAGTATTTATTTGACCAAGCAAGTCTGACTAGTCCGCTCAACATTTTGACAAAATTATCCACCAAGAAGCCACCATCCTTGGTCACTAATAATTTAGTATAATTACTTAATTATTTTCTCCAATATAGCGACCAACATTGGTCGCTTTTCATGACAGACAAATTTTGGTTACCAACTTTTTGTTGCTTTTTTCCGAATTTCAAGTAGTGCCAGTATAATTGTTTAATTAGTTTCACGACCCGGATTTCTCACGAGAGTTGTGATGACGCCTACTAATGAGAGCTAGAAAAGTCAATCCTTGATTGCTTACTTCATTATCATATTACTTTTTTTTACAATTATAAAACAATTACATGGAAACAGCAAATAGTTAAATAATTAAGCAGAAGATAACAATCAAGCATATGAATTCTACATGTATTACATTTGCATATGTCTCATCAACCAAAAATCTTGTGTCATAGTGTCACAGATGATCTAAAATTTACTAAATACAAAGTCTGAAGAAATAATAATACATTGTTCCGGAATATAAGAGAAATGAAATAGGAATAGTAGGTAGAAGAAGACGCCAAGGCCTGCAAACGGCTGTATGACTACCTCGGGTGCCTGATGAGAACAAATTAGCAATCCTACCGCGATCTGAATTCTACAACACAAAGATCTACATAAAAGAGTGTTGTCAGCACAAATGAACCCATATTCTAGTAAGTGCCTAGCCTATCCTCAGTGAAGTACTGATGATTCTAGGACCAGACTACCAAAAAAACATGTGCAATTTAACTTTATACAGTAGAAAAGATGTACGGAAAGAAAAAATCACATACAGCTAACTATGGGAGGGGAAAACATCAAATAGTAACTAAAAAGAAACAAAAATATACGAGGATCACTACATTTCAATTTAAAATAAGAAGGAGAAATCACGCTGCGTTGTACAACAAGTATCAATAGGAAGCCAGCAATTTAGTGTAGAGGAAGTGTAACACCGTTATCAATAAAAGCTAAGAAATCAAAGACAAGTGCACGGTATTACCCGTCGTGTTTTGAATATCTTTCCCCAAAACAATACACGGCATCACCCTTCGTGCTTTACGCTCTTCCTTACGCAAACAAATATCACAAGGAAAATAGGGTAAGAGAATCTATAACCTCGAAATAAAATCAAGTAAAAATAGAGAATCAATAAATAAACATAAAGGACAACATAATTCAATTATCAACAAGAATCGGGAAACTCAACGAAAGTGCACGGCATCACCCTTCGTGCTTTTACTCTCATCCTCACCGTAAGAATCAATATATATTTCATGGAATCACCCTTCCTACTTTTACTCTCATCCTCACCATGAAATCAATATAATAGGGACGAAATAGTACATCACGCGGCATGACATCACCTTTTGTTCTTTACACTCTTTCCTCACAAAAGAAACAATGCACGACATCACCATTCGGGATTTAACGCTCTTTACTCATTAAAGAATAATTCACGCTATCACCCTTCATGCTTTAATGCTCTTCCTCACCCAAACAACAATAACAAATAATTGGGCAAGGAAATTTGCAATAAGAGTCTCGGCAAAGGAGCAACAAGTCAACAATCAAATCCCGGCAAGGGAACATCAAGTCCACTATTAAATCTCGGCAAGGGAACAACATTAATAACAACCACATCTCGGCAAGGGAGATAACAAGTAAATCAGAAATAGCCCAATAAGGGCGTTAAAATAATGATCACCTCTCTTTCACACTTTTACTTCACAACTCAAGCCAATGTTTTAGAGGTCCAATTATCACTTATACCTTCACAACTCGAGCTAATGCTCCAAAACATCAATTGCCACATTTATTTTCACAACTCCTTATGCAACTTGAGCCAATGCTGGTCAATGTTCATATGTCACAATTCATTCCACAAACTTTATACAACAATGAGAAATCTTCACCAAGACATGAATAATACAACGAAATCATGAAAATCACATTATAAGTCTCACGGTCATGCTTGACACCAACGTATAGATACTCGTCACCATTTCTATATGTCGTAAACAATAATCAATTAGCAAATACGACGCAACTCTTAATCTCTCAAGCTAAGGTAAGACCAAACACTTACCTTGATGCCACTAACACAATTCATGATTCAATTAGAGCTTTACCCCTTTGATTCCACTACCAATTCGCTCATATCTAGTCACAAGTTACGTGATTATATCAATAAACGCTTAATGAATCAACCCGAATTCAGGGAAATGAGTTTTCCATAGTTTTACCCAAAAAGTCAAAAAACGTCCCCGAGCCCACATGGTCAAAACCCGAGGTTTGAACTAAAACCCGATTATTCATTCCCCCACGAACCAAAATGTATAATTTGTTTTGAACTGGGACTTCAAATACAGGTCCAAATCCCCAACTTTTGAAAAAGCCAGGTTCTACCCAAAACACCCAATTCCCCATATGAAAATCTTTGATATTAAGATGAAATCATGTTAACAGATGTTACTTATTGAAGAGAACTAGTTAGAAAGGACTTACAATTGATTTTGAAAGAAAGTTGCTCTTGAAAAAAATTTCCCTACTTTGTTTATGTTTTGAAAACATGCAAAAAATGAGTTTAAAATCGGATGAGTGTAAAAATTACAGGTCTCAATTATGTGAATTGCGAACAGGGGTTCGCAATTACGAATAAACCTCTGCTCCCTTGGGAATTGCGAAAAATGTTTGAGAAATGCGACATGGGGAATTGAAGCAAGCATGGTAATTTCGAAAAAAGTTTGAGAAATGCGAACGTGGGAATTGCAAGAAAAAAAATTGGGAAATGCGAACAAGCCTTGGTATTGCAAAAAAAAGTTTGAAAATGCAAACACTGCAGGCCCGCAATTCCATAAGTCCAAAATTTCACCCCGTGGGCTATCCAAAACTCCCTCGAGCTCTAGGGGCTCCAAACCAAATATATACACAACCTCAAAAACATCCAATGGACTTATTCATGTACTTAAATCACAAAAATAACATCATGAACTCCTCGAATTAAATATTAGGATCAATGAAATTTCTAAAAACTTCTTTAAATATCAAATTTGCATTTAAGGTCTGAATCACGTTAAGTGAACTCCATTTTTTACCATACTTCACAGAATTATCCTAAATCATATATATGACCTATGCCGGGTGTCGGAACAAAAATACAAGCCTAATACCAACATGTTTTGTAACATCCCGTACATTTGAAATAGATGTGGATATGTTAAATGGGTATTTATTTGATATATCAGACATATGAAGTCTTAGAAGGATTATAATCGATGAAAATTGTTTTTTTATAATCGAGACGGAGCGTAAGGTGCATAAAATTTAACAAATCGACTAAGTTTGCAGAAGCTCCGTCTTCTAGCAGGTTTTAGAAAAAACGTGTAAGGTATTGGTAATAAATCTAAGCATGAAAGTTGTAGGTCTTTGAAATATTTTCAAAGATATATTTTGAATATCAAATGGAGCTCTGTGTAAAAAGTTATGCCCATTTTACATAAAGGTATGCAACCACTATGATCTGCCGCATTTCTACCGCGGCCACGGTAGTGAGGCAATGCTTCAGCGATTTACCGCGGTCGCGACTGCAGCCGCGGCAACTGGGGTGCGGGGGCCAACTTGGAAAGTCATTTTTTATCTCTATTTTGTCCCCTACAGCCCCAAAACACAAAAAATTTCTCCACAAAGAAAACGCTTAAAACCCTAACTCCTTAAGGGTCCTCCACCATCCAAGGTGAATTCTACTGGTGATTCTAAGTTAATTTTAATTTTCTTGTATCTTATTAATATGGGTAGACCCTCCATATAATTATATATTCTATTAAGACATCATGGTTAAGAGAATAAATCCTAGAACTCGAATTCAAGGGGATTGAGCATCAAAAAGATAATATTTTCACCCTCTAATTGTTTCTATCATTGAGTTAACGATATAAGACTCTATTTTATGAGATATGAGTTGATAGGTTTGATAGAAAAGCATAAACACTGATATGTTTGGGTTGTTGATTGGTTTTTATTTGTTATGGATGTTGATTACCTTATGGGTGATAAAGAATAATGTTGACTATAATTAGTTGAGTCTTTAGAATTTATCTAGGAATAAGAGAATCAGTTATTGGGTGTAGAGATACTATTAATAAGGGCTATGAAGATTTATGCCACTAAGTGTTTGATAAAATGCCTAAGATACCAAAACACGGATATTGTTGCTAATTATGAATCCCTTTGACTTGTACTGATATTATGTGATAGAGAAAGGGGTAGCGAATGTTGTATTATTCTCAAAAGTAGGAAGTTAAGGTATGTGAGGGTAACTCTCTATGTTTGGGAATGTTTATGATTCTCCCTACAGTACGTTTCTTTACCACGTATCGATTGCCTCAGAATTATAGTGAAGCCTAGTCCCTTGAACAATTGTAGAACATCTATTCTCTAGCTTCATAACTCATTCATGACTTTCATTCTTAACGTTGTATGTTCAGTTCATATTCAGTGTAGACTTGGGTTTGATGTCCTAAGTATCAGTCTAGCTTACTCATCATATCATAAATAGTTGGAGTTTCAGTGTTCATAATCAGTTCAAGAATACATGTCTCATTCTAATCCTGTTTACTATTCCAATATTATGTAGCTCAGTATGATTCATTTTTCTAGTATTATGTACTTAAAACGATCCAGTATTCCGGTATCATGTAACTCAATGTAATTTAGTATTTCACTACTATGTTTTGCAGCATGATTCTCAATTCCTAATTTTAAATCCCTGAATGTCGAACACCTATATTTGGGCTTGGGGCCGTAGTTAATGCATTATGCATCTTTGGGCCTAAGGCAACGGTTTATGCTTTATGAATCTTTGGGCCTGAGTCCGCAGTTTATGCTTTATGCATTTTAGACTTGGTGTCGAAATATGTATAAGTATTCTCTGGCCCCAGGTTGCAGTTTTTGCAGACATATATATATACATATATATATACACATATATACAGGCCTGAGGCGTATATACATATATATATATATATACATATATATATATATATATATATGTATATATATATATATATACATATATATATATATATATATATATACATATATATATATATATATACCTGAAGGCCGCAATTTTATATTCAGATTAATAGGTGTTTCATCGTTAAGAAGAGGGAGTATTGATATCCTCACTTCCTTTGTGTTAATTTATTAGTTACCATTCAGTTATCAGTTATCATATCAGTTACCAGTTATTTAGTTATCTGTTATCAGTGCAGTTGTCAATTATCTGTTCAGTTATTAGTGATCAATTATCAGTTATCATTTCAGTTTCAGTGTCAACAGTTATTATTGCAGCTATCATCTACAAATTCTTAGTTATCAGCTTAGTTTCAGTTTCATCATTTATAATTCTTTCTTTTAGTTGATTTACATACCAGTACAATTCAAATGTACTGACGTCCCTTTTGCTCGGGCCCTGCATCTCAAAATGCAGGTAATGTTTTAAAGGTTGATGATTATGAGAGCTAGGATTCTCGTAAGCATCTATTTGTTGATCCCAATTCTTTTGGGCATTATCATTACCTTACAGTCTTCAGTATTCTTAGACAGTCAATGTTTTCAGTATATCATTAGAGGATTCACATACAAGAGTAAAAATTAGACAAAGTCTCAGACTTTTCATGTTAAGCCATATTGTCTTCAATTATTTTTCAGAATTGTATTAGTATTTTCGCACTTTGATTTATATCATCTAGACTTTCAGTATATTAGCATGTGTTTGTTTATCTTCTGCATTCAGTATGTTATGATATCACATGTTTATCAGCCATCTAGTTGGTTTGCTCGGTCATATATAGCCAAGCACTGAGTTTCGTGTTACCTCCGGGCCCAGGTTCGGGGCATGACATGTTTGAATCAAATTTCATTTCCAAACCATAAATACCATTTCAGAAAATAATGTTTTTTCAAAATTCATTTCTTGGGCTTGGGACCTCGGAATTCGACTCCAAGCATACGCCCAAGTTCAATATTTTTCTACGGATCCTCCGGGACCATCAAATCACGGGTACGGGTCAGGGTCCGAGTCCTTTTTCCCAAAATATTTACCGAAGTCAAATAATTTATTTAATAGTCAAAATTAAAAAATTTTTCACAGATTCTCATATTTTGGCATTCCGGCTACGCTCCTGAACTACACATGCAAATCGAGGTGGTGCTAAATGAGATTTTTAAGGCCTCGAAATGTAGAATTTCATTTTAAAACAAGTGAGGTCGTCACATTCTCCACCTTTAAAATAATTGTTCATCCTAGAACAGACAAAAGAAGGAAGTACCTGAGTTGGGGAAAAGATGGGAATAACGGCTCCGCATATCAAACTCGGACTCCCAGGTTGATGCCTCAGGAGGCTGACCTCTCCACTGAACGCGAACTGAAGGAAATCTCTTCGATCTTAACTGATGAATCTGCCGGTCTAGAATAGCTACCAGCTCCTCCTCATAAGACAAGTCCTTGTCCAACTATACAATGCTGAAATCTAACATGTGGGATGGATCACCATGATATTTCTGAAGCATGGACACATGAAACACTGGATACATGAATGATAAGATCGGTGGCAATGCAAGTCTCTGAGCCACCTCTCCCACTAGATTAAGAATCTCAAAAGTGCCAGTGAACCTAGGACTGAGCTTGCCCTTCTTCCCAAATCTCATCACGCACTTCATATGCGACACTCGAAGCAATACCCCCTCACTAACCATGAATGCCAAATCATGAACCATGCGGTCGGTGTAACTATTTTGCGTGGGCTGAGCTGTGCGATGCCTATCCTAAATAATTCTGACCTCATTCAAGGCATCCTGCAGTACATTCGTACCCAATAACCGAGCCACCCGCACCTCAAACCATCCAATTGAAAACCAACACCGCCTACCATATAAAGCTTTATAAGGAGCCTTCTGGATACTCGACCGGTAGCTGCTTTTGTAGGCAATCTCTGCTAAATGCAAAAACTGATCCCACGAGTCTCCAGCGTCAATGACACAAGCTCGGAGCATATCTTCCAAAATATGAATGGTCCGCTCAGATTGCCCATTAATTTGAGGATGAAACGCTATGCTCAACTTAACCTGCGTGCCCAACTCTCGCCGAACTGCTCTCTTGAAATGCGAAGTAAACTGTGTACCTCAGTCCCAAATGATAGCCACAACCATACCATGAGGGCAAACAATATCCTGAATATAGATCTTAGCTAACCTCTCTGAAAAATAGGAGACTGCCACAGAAAAAAAATGCATTGAATTTGTCAGCTTATCAACAATGACCCATAATGCGTTGAACTCGCTTCGAGTTTGGGGAGTTCAGCAACGAAATCCATAGTGACCCGCTCCCACTTCAACTCGAGAAGCTCAATCCTCTTAAATAAACCACTAGGCCTCTGATGCTCATACTTAATTTGTACATGGTTCAAACACCAGCCACATATGAAACGATATCCTACATCATTCTCCACCACCAATAATGCTGCCGTAAATCCTTATGAATCATTGCAGCGCTCTGATGGATAGAGTACCGAGGGCTATTTTCCTCCTCTAAGATCAACTCACGAAGCCCATCGATGTTAGGCACACAAACTCAACCGTGCAACCTCCAAACTCCATCATCATCTAAGGTAACCTACTTGGCACCTCGGCGTTGCACGGTGTCTCTAAGGACACACAAATAGGGATAATCATACTGCTGATCACGGATACACTCCAATAATGAAGAACGAGTGAATTTACAAGCTAACACACGGTTGGGTTCAGAAGCATCCAACCTCACAAACTAATTGGCTAAAACCTGAACATCCAAAGCGAGCGGTCTCTCACCGAGCTAAATGTAAGCAAGACTTTCCATACTAATTGACTTTCTACTAATGGTATCAGCCACTACATTAGCCTTTCCTTGATGATGCAAGATGGCGATATCCTTCAACTACTCCAACCACCTAATCTGCCTCAAATTCAATTCCTTTTGCTTGAACTAATACCGAAGACTCTTGTGATCCGTGAACACCTCACATGCCACACCATACAGATAATTCCTCCAAATCTTCAATGCGTGAATAATTGCTGCCAACTTTAAATCATTAATAGGATAGTTATTCTCATGAATATTTAACTGCCTATAAGCATAGGTATCACCTTCTGATCCTGCATCAACACTGCACCAAGCCCAATACGAGATGCATCACAGTAAACTGTATAAGGCCCTGATCCTGTATGCAAAACCAACACCAGTGCCCTAGTCAGGCAGTCTTGAGCATCTAAAAACTCGCCTCACACCCGTCCGACAATCTAAACTAGGCACGTTTTAAGTTCACCTGGTCATCGGGGCTGCGATAGATGAGAACCCCTCCATGAACTGATATAGTAGCTTGCTAATCCTAAGAAACTCCGCATCTCTGTAGCTGATGCTTGTCTAGGCTCGTTATTGACTGCTTCAATCTTCTTAGGATCAATCTGAATACACTATGCTGACACAACATGAACAAAGAATGCAACTAAAGTCAACCAGAACTCACACTTTGAAATCTTGGCGCACAACTGACTATCCCTCAAATCCGAAGAACTACTCTAAGATGTTGCTCGTGCTCCTTGCAGCTGTGGGAATATATCAAAATATCATCATGAAAACTATCATGAAAGAATCCAAATAAAGCCTAAACACTCGGTTCATCAATTCCATAAGAGTTGTTGGGGCATTTGTCAACCTGAATGACATTACAAAGAACTCATAATGCTCGTACCGAGTGCGGAACGCGGTCTTGGGACATCAGATGCCCTAATCCTCAATAGGTGGTAGCCAGATCTCACTTCAATCTTTGAAAATACCTTGTCACCCTGAAGCTGATAAAAAAAATCATCAATCGTAGGCAGTGGATGCTTATTCTTGATTGTAACCTTGTTCAACTGCCTGTAATCAATACACATTCACATCGACCCATCTTTCTTTTTAACAAACAACACCGGTGCACCCCAAGGCAAAACACTACCCTTCTCAAGCAAGTCTTGCAACTGCTCCTTCTCCTCTTTCAACTCGGCGGGGCCATGCAATACGGCAGGATAGAAATGGGCTATGTGCCCAGAGCTAAATCAATGCAAAAGTCAATATCCTTGTCAGGTGGCATACCCCGCAAGTCTTAAGGGAATACCATAGGAAACTCACGAATAACGGCCATAGAACCAATGGAAGAAACTTCAGCACTAGAATCACGAACATATGCAAAATAGGCCAAAACACCCCTTCTCGACCATACGACGAGCCTTCACATAAGAGATAACACTACAGGTAGAATGACAAAGAGTCCATCTCCGCTCTAACCGAGGTAAACCAGGCAAGGCTAAGTCACAATATTGGCATGATAGTTCAAGATAGCGTGGTAAGGTGATAACCAGTCGATCCCCAATATAACACTGAATCCGTCCAAGTCTAAAAATGCAAATCCATACGAGACCCAAGACCTCCAATAACAATTATACATATACAATGGGTGAGATCCACCATAATAGAATCACCCACCAATGTAGATACATTAACATGGGCACTCAAAGAATCACCAGGCATGACCAGATACGGCGCAACATAAAACCAAAGATTATGTACCTCAAACCAGAACAATACCTACACCTCCACCTCTAATACATTTACCTCCTCCTCTAGCATCTCTACCTCAACCTTTAATACCTTTACCTTCCCCTCTAATACCTCTCCGTGAGTGATGTGGAGAAACTTCTCCAGAAATAGCTGCCTGAACTGCTCCCAAGTCAAATCTGGCGATTTGGCTGGTCTAGCCAAGCAACAATCTCTGCACCAAGTCGTAGTGCATCTAGACAAGCGAAAAGTAGCAAAATCGATCCTACTGGTCTTAACTATCCCCATGTTTCTGAGAACCTTATGACAATTTTCTTGATAATCCTGGGGATCCTCAGTAGATGCACCGCTGATGTGATAGTGAAGAGCTTGGGGAAACTTATCAAACCTCCATAAAACCTCTGAAGACGTAGCTGATCTATCACCGGTTAGTGCTGCCGCTTGGCTGCACAAGCAGTGCAAGACCTTTTAATTCACGAAAGGACAAGAGTAGAGGTTTCGATTTATCATTGATAGCACAAAATCATACGACAAGAAATAACAAATGTGAAATTTTTCCTAACTATGTAACCTCATGGGGACAAATACAGACGTCTCTGTACCGCTCCCTCAAACTCTGCTAAGCTTGTCTGTGAACTGTGAGACCCATGTAACATATATCTCCAATACTAACTTTTCCACGACCCGAATATTTTACCCTCGATAGTCGTGATAGTGTCTACTAATGAGAGTTAGCAAGCAAATCCTTAACTGCTTACTTCATTATCAAATTACTTCTTTTTTTACAATTATAAAAACGATAACATAAAAACAACAGAACTTTAATAATTAAGCGGAAGATAACAATTAAACATTTGAATTCTACGTCTATTACAATTACTTGAGTCTCAATCACCCAAAATCTGATGTCACCGTGTCGCACATAGTCTAAGATTTATTACATACAAATTCTTAAGATATACTAATACATTGTTCCCGAATATAAGGGGAATGAAACATGAATAATAGGTAGAAGAAGACGCAAAGCCCTACGGACGCCTGCAGGACTACCTCAGGTCTCCTGACGAGCACGAATTAGATATCACATCGCGGTCCAAAGTCTACAACACTAGGGTCTACACAAAAGAGTGTATAGTATATTATTAGCACAACCGACCCCACATGCTGGTAAGTGCCTAGTATAAACTCGGCGAATAGTCAAGAAGCTAGGACATGAGTACCAAATAAAGCTGTGTAATTTAACTATATACACCAAAAAGGATGTCAACTATGGAAGGGGGAATCATGTTGCGGGGAAACATCGAATAGTAACAGAAAAGAAAAAAATAAATATATTGATCACTACAGTTCAATGAAAAATAGGATGGGAAAATCGTGATGCGAGGTACAACACATATCAACAGGATGCCGGCAATTCAGTCTAGAGGAACCGTAGCACTGTTATACATAAAACCTAGGAAATTAAAGAAAAGTGCACGGTATCATATTTCGTGTTTTCACTCTCTTTCACCAAAATACACGACATCACCCTTTTTACTTTATGATTTATATCACCAAAACAACAATCACAAGAAAAATAGGGTGAGGGAATTTATAACCTCAAAATAAAATCATGTAACAACATAGAATCAACAAATAAACATAAAGGACAACATAACTCAAATATAACCAGGAATCAGGAAAATCAAAGACAAGTGCACCGCATCACCCGTCGTGTTTTTACTCTCGTCCTCGCCATAAGAATCAATATAAATTTTACGGCATCACCTTTTGTGCTTTTACTCTCATCCTCACCATGAAATAATTAAAATAGGCACAGAATGGTACATCGTGCGGCACGGCATCACCCTTCGTACTTTACACTCACAAAACAAAAAAATGCACAACATTATCATTCGGGCTTTAACGCTCTTTCCTCAGAAAACAAACAATGCACGGCATCACCCTTGGTTCTTTAACTCTCTTCCTCACCCAAACAACAATAACAGATAATATGGCAAGGAAATAAAGGAAATTTCAAATAAGAGTCCCGGCAAAGGAGCAACAAGTCAACAATTAAATCTCGGCAAGGGAACAACTGTCACACCCCAAACCTAGGGGTGAGACCGGTACTCAGTGTCTCAACTATCCTTGCGTATCACTTCTGACTCAGAAACTCTTAGCATGTAACGTCATATTTTTGGCTATGGGCGACATTGAAAGATATTGTGTGATGCAAAATATAAAACTTAATATAGACTAACGCTGACTAACCATCAACATAAGACTGGGCCGGCAAGGCCGTCATATTTACTACCACTGAAAAGGCAACAAAATATACGTACAGGGCATATAAGCCCAGCATACTGTATTAACTGAGAAAAATAGTTGTCCAGCTCATTAAGGCTCGGTATACATATATAAACGCTCTGTGGGAGTAGGGTCGCTCATAAGCGCTCGGCCATACTAGGCTCTGTGTCTCGACCAACTGGGCTCCCTCATAAGCGCTCGGCCACAGTAGGCTCAGTATATATATATATATAACTACTCTGCCGTAGAAGGCTTGCTCATAACCGCTTGGCCATATTAGGCTCTGTATCTCGACTAACTGGGCTCGCTCATAAGCGCTCGGCCACAATAGGCTCAATATATATATATATAACTACTAAGATCGGCATATAACTTACCATCTGATCAGTGGTTGCCCAGTAGGAACCTGCCCATCTATTATAGTTCGATGGTAATGAAAATGCTGTGATGTTGCAGATATGTACACTGAATTTTATTTTTTTTCTATTTATATTTAATATGGAGCCAGATTATATTAGTTACAAGCGCATCTATTAAAACATTAATGTCTACTCGTAATGCCACACTTAGTCCATTCACAAGTACAAAATTGATATCTATATAATATTATAGATAATCTTCTCCTAACGTCTTGGTTCAGGAATTTAATAAAAAAATTTAGAGAGACTACAACAGGAGACTAACAAATGTAGTAAGAAGATGCGTTCTGACCAACATTCCATTAAACGTATCAGATTCATTCAGTTGGAAATAAGTATTTGATAAGTAAAATGTACGTAAATTTCGTGATAAAAATATTTTTTATGCCTCATTATTAAATTTGTATAATAATGAGATTATGCAAAAATAAAGGAAAGATTTAATCTAAACAATACCTATTCCTGGAATTTATTTGAACAAAACTGTTGTTGTTCTTTGAATTTCCAATCAAACATTGGCTAAATAAATTGGATGAAAACAATCTGCTCCAAGTTCTTGGATTTTAAAATCCACAGCAGAATTTTGGTAATCCTATGAAATTTCCGACGAAAAGGAAATGTTTTCTTCCTTAAATGCCAATGTACTGCTTCTGCTATTGACGTTAATTCTTGACATAAAGACGGTCTTTGATATCTTTTGTGAATGTTATTTTTGATTTGATAAAGTTCACATAAAGTCATATTAAGACATTCAAATGAAGCTTTTGACACCTATTAAAGGCGGTTGATGAATCACCTTAATAATAGGAGGGGGTGCCACGTATTTCCTTGGGAGGTCTATCGAGTAATCTTTTATTACCCAATAATTAAATTATTATCAACATATTTTAAAAGTTATTATAAATTACTTAAGTTTTTATTTAATTTCAAATACTTCATATATATAATTTATATATTACACTACCGTAGTCATATGGTACCTTGCATGATACTAACTTATAATTATTGGGTATTATTACTTGATCGGTATTTTATCCCAACTTGGCCATTTTCAACGAAACTCATTTTCTCTAATTCGTGCATCCTTTATCCTTCATAGTACTTATTTATCGTTTTATATAAATAGCTTAAGTACGTCAAGATGATCTCATCCCCGCATCTATGTTGGTTAAGTGAAACCATAATTATAACGCACAAAACGCGAGATGTAAGATCCTTCCCCATTATAAATTTGTCAAGGTCGCCTCTGTAACAACACCACCCCCAACTCTCCCCTAGAAGCTTAATAATCCGACGACACATAGGACCATAATTATGAATAACGACGATGACCTCTCATGACCAACGATAATAACCAACATAAGAATTTACACATGTACCTTATGATTATGATGTCTAAGTTTCTGGAGGAAGAAATATGTAGGGATATCTAGACTTCATGCTTTCCTCGGCCTCCCTAGTCATCTCTTCTACATTTTTGTGTCTCTAAAGTACTTTTACGGAGGCTAAATCTTTATTCCGCAGCTTGCGGATTTTTCTGTCTAAGTTGGCAATCAGAACTTCTTCGTAGAATAAGTGCTCTACAATCTGTACATCATCTATGGGCACTACTCGGGTAGGATCGCAAATGTACTTTCGTATCATAGATACATAAAAAGCCGGATGGACATACTCTAATTTCGAGGGCAATTGTAACTCGTATTCTATTAGGCCCATTCTCTGAATGATCTTATAAGGCCCAATATTTGGTGAGCTAAGATTGCCTCTCTTGCCATATCTCATTACACCATTTTAAGGTGACACCATTAAGAATACCCAGTATTTAACCCTGGACTCTAAATCTTATCTTTGCACGTTAGAATATTATTTTTTCCGACTCTAAGCTTTCAACACTCGCTCCCAGATAAGCTTTACTTTTTCTATGGCATGATGAACAAGGTTTGGCCCATATAACCCAAATTCTTAAACATCGAACCACCATATGAAAGATCTGCACCAGCGCCCATACGAATCCTCATACGGAGCAATCTAGATACAGGAGTGGCAACTGTTATTATATGAAAACTTGATAAGAGGTAGATGTTCATCCCACCTTCTCTTAATATCAAGCACACATGCTCGCAACATATCCTCGAGCATCTGAATCGCGCGCTCGGCTAGTCCATCTGTTTGTCGATTAAAAGTTGTGGTAAGATTCAGCTGAGTTCCTAGACCTTTCTGAAATGACCTCTAAAAATGCGTTGTAAACTGGGCCCCACGTTCAGATTTAATAGATGCGGGTACTCCGTGTAGTCGCACTATCTCATTAATATATAATTTTTCATAATCCTCTACTCTATAGGTAGATCTGACTTGTAGGAAATGACCTGATTAGGTAAGCTTGTCGACTATCACGCATATGAAATCAAATATACCATGTGAACAAGGTAAATTGTGATAAAGTCCATGTTTATCGCCTCCCATTTTCCATGTCGGGATGTCTATAGTCCGCATTAGCCCTCTGGGCTTCTGGTGCTCTAGTTTCACCTTCTGGAAACTAGGGCATTGACAGACATACTTAGCATATTCTTTTTTCATATCGTTCCACCAATACACATCCTTAATGTCATGATACATTTTTGTCTACCCAGGGTGAATGGAATACCATGAATAATGTGCCTCCGACATAATCCTGCCCTGTAGCCCTGCTACATTTGGAACACACAAATGACCCTTGTATCTGAGAATCCCATCTCCTTTGAGTTATAACAATGGATTCTTTTGATATGGAACCCTCTATCTCAACTTGACTAACTTTGTATCATCGTATTATCTCTCCTTTACTTCAGCTAGGATGGATGACTTTGCAATATTTTGGAGTACAACTCCTCTATTGCCAGAGTCTACTAACCCAACCCCAAACAAGCCAATTCATGAATCTCTTTAGTTAATTCTCTTTTCTTGGCCTCTACATGTGCTAAGCTATCCATAGATCGGCGACTTAAAAGCATCTACTACAACATTAGCTTTCCTTGGATGGTAGAGAATATTAACATCGTAGTATTTTAATAACTTAAGCCCTCACCTTTGTTGCAAATTCAAGTCATTTTGCTTGATGGTATATTGCAGGATCTTATGATCTGTGAATATATCAACATGCACCTCATATAAATAATTCTGCCGTATATTAAGTGCATGGACGACCGCAACTCACTCGAGGTCGTGGGTCGGATAATTCCGCTCATGCTTCCATAACTCCCTTGAAGAATATGCAATTACTTTCTCATGTTGCATCTTTACATATCCTAACTCGACACTTGAGGCATCACAATACATGGAATAACTATCTACATCATCTGGAAGTGCCAGAACTAGCACTCAGGTCAACCTGTTCTTAAGCTCTTAGAAACTCTACTCATAGGCCTCTGTCAACTGAAAATTAGTCGCTTTCTGTGTCAGCTTTGTTAATGGTGTTGAGAGAAGGAATAATCCTCTACGAACCTCCGATAGTATCCTGCTAGTCCCAGAAAACTACGAATCTCTGTCGAAGTTGTAGGTCTAAGCTAGGATTTCACAACCTCAATGTTTTGAGTTTCTACCTTTATCCCTCTGTCGGATATGATATGCCTCAAGAATGCTACAAGTTATAACCATAATTCGCATTTAGAAAACTTAGCATAAAACTTATTACCGCGGAGGTTTTGGAGTACTGCCCATAGGTGATCCACATGCTTATCCTCTAAAGGTGAAAAAACAAGATATCATCAATAAAGACTACCATGAGAAGATCTAAATATGGCCAAAATAGACTATTCATCAAGCCCATAAATATGGCAGGTGCATTCGTCAACTCGGAGGACATAATAAGAAACTCAAAGTGGCCATATAGGGTCATATTGGATGTCTTGGGAATATCTTTCTCCCAAACTTTGACCTGGTGGTACCCGACCTCAAATCTATCTTTGAAAAGCATCTAACTCCTTGCAACTGGTGAAACAAGTCGTCGATTCTTTTTAAGGGGGTACATATTCTTAAAATTTACCTTTTTCAGTTGCATATAGTCTATTCACATCCTTAGCGATCCGTCTTTTTTCCGCACAAACAATACCGGTGCACCTAAAGGTGAGGTACTGGTTCTGATGAAACCTTTCTCCAGCAAATCTTTTAACGTCTCCTTCAACTCATTTAATTCGGCAGATGCAATTCTATACTGAGAGGTGGATATTAGTTGTGTTCCGTGAAGCAAATCGATGCTACAACCAATCTCTTGCTTTCGAAGAATACCTGGAAGTTCATCTGGAAATACATCCGCGTACTCCTTTACTACTGGAATAGACTAATGTGTAGGCATCTTAGTATGTACATCTTTAACTCCAACAATATGATAAATGCACCCTTTTGCGATCATTTCCCTCGCCATTAGATAGGAAATAAACCCGCCTCTGGGTGTCGCTGTATTACCTACCTATTCAAGGACTGGCTTACGCGAAAAAAAAATCTAGCTATCTTTTCTCGGCAATCAACTATGGCATGACAAGCTCCCAACAAATCCATGCCCATGATAGCATCGAAATCCAGCAACTCTAGTTCTACTAGGTTGGCTGAGGTTTTACGACAAAAACTATTATCGTATATCCTCGGTAAATGCATCTGGTGATAATTGATTCTCTGACCACTGTAGATACTACAAAATTATCACATAGTATTTTAGGCACTATACCAAATTCACGTGCGACAAATTAGTAATACATGATAAGGTAGATCCTAGGTCCATCAAGGCATAAACATCGTAAGAACAAATGGTCAACATACCTATCACAACATTTGGTGAGGACTCTTTGTCATGTCGGCCTGCTAGAGCATAACTATGATTCTGGTTACTACCTGAACTATACCCTCTACCTCTGCCTCAACCTCTACCAGCCGAAGACTAAGAGTCACACCCTGAAGGATGCACAGACATAGATGATCCTGTTGCTGAATTCGCTGGTTACGCCATACCCCTAGAAACTCTATTTGGGCAATCCCGCATCATATGCCCTGGACGTCCACATATATAATAAGCATCCGAAGTGGCTCGGCATTGTCCTATGTGTCCTTGACCGTAGATGGCAGATCATAGCGGAAACGACCCAGTCTTTCTCGAACCTCGTTGTCGCTGATAGCTTGATGCATAGGAGCTCTCACTTGGTCCTGACTGAGTATAGTGGTCATACTTAGAACCCCGTAGTTGAGATGGTGGAGATCTATGAGGCCATTCGAAGTACTGGGGCCTGTAACTTCCATGAGACTACTCTTGGGACCTGGCAAATCTAATCCTCTTACATTGACCTAACTCATTCCTCTCAATACTCTGCTAGCGATGCCTTCCCCTCTCTATATTCTAGGAAAATGCCTAAATCCGCAAGATATCCATACTATCCTGTAATGCAGCGGTGGCACACACCTTGGTCAACTCTTGGCCCAACCCTGCTATAAACCTGTGGATCATGTTTCAAATAGTAGCAACTGTGGACACTGCATATCTGGCCAATGAGTCAAAACGGAGATTATATTCTCGAACACTCATATTGCGTCCTTGACGGATAGAAATTGATCGAGTCAGGCCTGTTAGATTTCTCGTGGTATGTACTGGTCAAGGAAGACATCTGAAAAATTCTCCCAAATAGCAGGAGTGCATCACGTCCCCTGGACCTTTCCCATCCCTCATACCAAAGGATGGCTATATATCGGAGTCGAAAAGCTGCTAACTTAACTGCCTCTTTCTCCGTGGTATGTATAACCCGAAAGATCCTATGAAGTTGATCTATTAAATTCCGTAGGTCCTCCCTTTGATCTCTCCCTGTGAACTCCGGGGGATTCAAAGCAATAATCTCTCGGATGCTTGAACTCCCAAATCCCTCGGGAAGGGCATGCACTAGCAGATGTCCCAGCCTGTTGCTGGGTGGCTACCAACTGTGCCAAAAAATGCATCGCACTCCTCAAGTTCTTATCTGATTGAAGCATAGGGGGAACTGGATGTGCGGTCTCCCTAGGAATCTCCTCAGGTGGCGGAGGAGCTGGTAATCGATGGGTAGGGGTCTCGCTCTTCGACCGTGATTAAGACCCATCTGTTGGGGATACCCTGCTAGTCCACTCACCTACTCCTGGTTCTCTCCTCTGGCTAGCAATAGTCTTCCTAGTTATCATCATTTGAGTATACAAATGTCAACATGTAAGTTTAACTCAAATTTTCTATAACTTAGTGCTACAACATGATTTAGATTTGAAAGAAGGGTAACCAACTCCTAAATACCCTGTAGTCCCTACTTATATAATATGGTGCATTATACATCTATAAACAAGACCCTACTTGACATAGCTTGTAAATTCCTTAGGACAGAACTTCTCTGATACCACATTTGTCACGTCCCAAGCATAGGGGTGAGACCGGCACTCAGTGCCTCAAATATCGTTGCATATCACTTGTGACTCTGAGACTCTAAACATAAAACATCATATTTTTTCCCATGGGCCACATTGCAAGATAATATGCGATGAGAAATTTAAAACCAAATAGAGACTAACGTTGACTAACCGTCAACATAAGGCTGGGCCGGCAAGGCCGTCATATTTATTAACATAGACAATGCAATAAAATATATGTACAGGGGCTATAAGCCCAACATACTGTACTAAGTGACAGGACGTATCTACAAGTCTCTACTGGTAGATGCACTATGATCGTAACAAGGCCCCAACCTACCGATGACAAATATACACATATACACGCTACCCTGCTAGACCCGCCAACTCCAAAAGAATGGGAGTTTACCGATAAAGCTGAGCTCGGGCAACACCTATTGATAAGTTCTACCCGTCTGTCTATTTGAACCTGCATGCATGAAATGCAGCATCCATAGAAAGGGACATCGGTACAAAGTAATGTACCGAGTATGTAAGGGAATATATTAAAGCTGAAACATAATTGATAATATAATAACATAAAACAATTCAGAGTCAAGAAAATCTAAAATTATGCTCATCTGCAGATATTGGCTCAACTCTCTAAATATAGTGAGTAATATAGTTGTCCCGTCCTTTAAAGCTCGGTATACATATATAAATTCTGTACCGTACTAGGCTCGCTCATAAGCGCTCGACCATACTAGGCTCTGTATCTCGACCAACTGCGGTTCCTCATAAGCGCCCGGCCACAGTATGCTCAACATATATATAACTACCCTGTCGTAGTACGCTCGCTCATATTCGCTCGACCATACTAGGCTCTACGTCTCGACCAACAGGGCTCGCTCATAAGCGCTTTGTCACAGTAGGATCGGCATACGAGTTATCATCTGATCAGAGGTTGCCCAATAAGAGCCTGCCATTGATTATAGCTGAATAATAATGAAAATACTGTAATATTATATATATGTATACTTGAATTTTATTTTTTTCTATTTATATTTAATAAGGATCGAGATTATATTAGTTACAAGCGCATCAATTAAAACACTAATGTCTACTCATAATGCCACATTTAATCCATTCTCGAGTACAAAATTGATACCTATATAATATTATAGATAATCTTTTCCTAACGTCTCTGTACAGGAATTTAATAAAAATATTAAGAAAGACTACAACAAGAGACTAACAAATGTAGTAAGAAGATGCTTTCTGACCAACATTCCATTAAATACATTAAATTCATTTATTTGGAAATATATATGTGCCAAGCAAAATATACTTAAATTTTAGAATATAAATACTTTTTTATGCCTCCTCATTAAACTTGTATAATAACGAGAATGTTTTCTTTGCTTAAATATCACATAAAATCTTGGTAAGACTTTCAAATGAAACTTTTGACACTTATTAAAGGTGGTTGATGAATCACCGTAATAAAAGGGAGGGGGAGGGGAGGCTGCCCCATATTTCCTTGGGATGTGACTTTGTTAAAAGTTATCCACTTATAACTAACCGGATAATATATAATTATTCAATAATTAATTTATTATTCATATTATTTAAAAATTATTATAAATTACTTAAATATCTATTTATTTTCAAAATACTTTATATATATATATTGTATATATTATACTATTATGGTCATTTGGTACCTTGTATGGTACTATTTTATAATTATCAGACAGCATTACTTGATCCGTATTTTATCCCAACTTGGCTATTATCAACAAAACTCTTTTTCTCTAATTCGTGCATCCTTTATCCTTCATGGCACTTATTTATCGCTTGTTATAAACAGTGTAAGTACGTTAAGATGATCTCATTCCCGTGTCTATGTCGGTTAACTAAAACAGAAATTATAACGTACGAAAATACGAGATGTTACAACAACAAGTCAACAATTAATTCTCGACAAGAGAACAGTAAGTCAACAATTAAATCACGGCAATGGAACAACATTAATAGCAACCACATCCGGGCAAGGGAAATAACAAGTAAATCAACAATAGTCCGACAAGCGGGATAACATAATGATTTCTTTTCTTTCTCGTTTTTTTTCACAATTCTCTTCACAACTCGAGTCAATGCTCTGGAGGTTCAATTATCACTCATACCTTCATAACTCGAGCCAATACTCTAAAAGTTTAACTGTAACTTATATTTTCACAATTCGTTATGCAACTTGAGCCAACACTTCTCAATGTTCATAGGTCATAATTCTTTTCACAAACTTTATACAACAATTAGAAATCTTCCCCAAGACATGAATAATACAACGAAATCATGAAAATCATAATATAAGACTCAAGGTCATGCTTGACACCAACATATAGATACTCCTCACCATGCCTATACATCGTACTCAACAAGAAGCAATTAGCAAATAAGATACAACACCTAGTCAATCAATCTAAGGTTAGACCAAATACTTATCTCAATGCTACGAACATAATTCACGTTTCAATTATAGCTCAACCCCTTAATTCCACCTTCAATTCGCTCGTATCTAGTCACAATTAACTTAATTACATCAACAAACGCTAAATGAGTCAAACCCAATGCATGAAAATGTGTTTTTCATAGTTTTACCCAAAAAGTGAAATTTGTCCTCAGGCCCAAAAGGTCAAAACAGAATGTTCGAACCAGTACCCGACTACCCATTCCCCCACGAACCCAAATAAATAATTTGTTTCGAAATTGGACCTCAAATCGAGGTCCAAATCCCCAAAATTTTGTAAACCATAAGTTCTATCCAAAAAACCCAATTTTCCCCATGAAAATCTTTGATTTTAAGTTGAAATCATGTTAAAATATATTAATGATTGAAGAAAACTAGTCAAAAATAATATACAATTGATTTGGAAGGAAAGTTGCTGTCACACCTCCTTTTGACCTACACGGCCACCCCGAAGGATAAAATGTATAATGGAGTTTTTCCAATTAAAGTGACATTATTCGAAATGGGATTAATTATTTATTCAGGAGTCGCCACTTAGGATAGATTTGATTTTTGGTATCCCAAGTCACCGGTTTATATAGAATCCCAAATCGAGAAAAATTTGACTACCCAATCGGAGTCTGCGAAACAGAAATTCTTGAGTATGGAATTCTGTTGACCCTAGGGAAGGTGTTAGGCAACCTCGGATCCCGTGGTTCTAGCAGGGCCGCTTAACTATTATATGTGGCTAAAATCTTATTTGTTGTACATGTTCCGACCTATGATACAACTTTAAATTATTAACCGCTTTTAATATATATTATTAGGATGTTTGCAATGTTATTAAGACAAATCGTGAATCACGTCACATGAATGCGCACACAATTTTAGACATATTTCAAATCCATTGAGATTTGGATTTGGGTCACATAAATGCGCACCCGCATTTAAGGAAGGTGAATTATTAAAGACGTTCCATAAAGCAACCAACACGTTATTATCTTTGTGAGAGGTCGTCAATATTCGCTAGACGACTCATCTCAGAGTGTAAGCATGTTCAGTTCCATATTTAACAGGAGATGACCCAAACGAATACTTGATGTTAAGAGTACTCGATCCTGAAAATTAACTACAAAGGCAGCCTCTCATATTTACACCACAAGTGAAGTTGCACATATGGACAGACTGTTGAATTTAGTGGGCATAACAGCCCAATCACTTAACCTTCAAAGGAGAGGGCCCACATCTAATACAACAGCTTGGGGTCGTAAATTCATACTGGGTATCAAGGATCACACCCATATGTAAATCATTGAGGTTAATGGGCCAGGTGGCCCTATAATCCCTAAATAGGCTTAATTTTACACAAGTATTTGAAGGCCTGGGCATAAGGCATATTGTTAACAGGCATCATGTGTCCATGCAACTCATCAGATTTATCCAGACCTTAATTGGAATAGAAATAGGCTCACGTTTGTTAGTCTATAACTAGCTCAGACGCACACCTTAATGTCAGCTTATGGACACACATAAATTGTACAAACGTGAAGACTATATTAACAATAGATTACACTACAACCACACCAATGTCCTAATAATTTAACAAGCAATTTATACATCACGATTACAGGTAAACCTGCAACTCATGGGCACGTCAGAATTCATGCTAAGCTTAAACACAAAATTGGGAAGCCATTTACTACATTACTATTACATCACAAGGGTCAATTGCAGAATTTACTGAAATTAAAGGAATTCCTAGTTATAAGTCTTGTAAAGAGGGTGCACAGCTATACATTGCACAAAATTTACTAGCTATATGAGACAAGGGAAAGAAATTGAATAGCTAAACGCTTGTATTTCAAAATCAAAGATCCATTCTATATTCATATGAGATTCATGGGTCCCAAAGATACCTAGAAAAATTAAAGAGAGTGGAGATGAGGGTTCAGCAAGCAAACGGCAGAGTGATAGTATTTCAAAAATAACATCAAATAATCCCAACTCCCAGGAAGTTCGAGATAGATGCCAAGATAGTTTTAACCTTAAGAAATGAAGTACAAGGAACTTAGAATAGGCTTCAAACCATCAGGTATCCAAACCCAAATCAAACAATGACTAATAGCTCGAAATTTTCAGAATGAGAAGCTCTTTTTAGAAGGCTAGAGGTCGATCCAATGCAACAGTAAATTTTCACTAGTACGCATATATTTTATAGAGAGTTTTTTTTTTCTGTTTTTCTACCTTTTTTTCAGCCCATTCTTCAGTGATTTCCAATCTCTTTTTATAGCCAAATATCTAGGGCAACATTACTATTACTTTTTTTCTGAAAGTACTTCCTTCAATTTCAGGTTTTTACCTTTATGGCCCTTCATTTTTTTCCTTGTCGCAAGTTATTGCAGTAAATCTACTGATTTATTCTAAAGACCCTATTAGAAGGGCCTAAACACTTCTACCATCATCTAATTTTCATGGACTACCCACATTACCCTTATTTGTCCATAAATAATCTTCAGCAAATAATTTCAAGAAATCCAAACCATCTCTAAGTGGACTCAGACTAGTCCTCAGATAATCATACAATGACTAAAAAAGCATGCCGAATCGCAGATTGAAACTAGGAACAAGTATGACAATGAATAGGTCAAGCTAATTTTGGCTTAACAAAACAAATATGCTCGCAACCTAATAACATTTTTCAATCAAAATAAATGAATCCAAACTTTTAGAAAAAACACAAAATGGAATCAAAATGGACTTACGGAATCTTTTATTAACTTTGCTAAACGAATTCGAGTCGAAAGGCCTCTAAAAAGTGACGTGAATACAGCCAATGTCATTTCCAACCTCGAAGGTGCCTGGGGTTGCTTGAGTGGGCTTGGGGTGTACTAGGTGAAAGATAAAAAACAATTTTTAGGCGTGGTTTTATAATGATTGGTGGTGTTTTGATGGTGTTGGGTGGCAGTGGACAACTTTGGATGGTAATGGGCGGCAGTCACTGCCGTGCATCGCGTTGCTGCCATCTTCAGGTGAGTATTTGAGGCATTGGGAGTATGTTTGCCACCGGCCGCCGCCGTAGACGGCGGAGCAACCACGCTTTGATTGAAAATTTGAGCATACTGGCGAGGAGTTGAGGTATGGTTCATATGTGAATGGGAATAGGATTTCAGCAAACTAGTTTGGGTTCCTAAGACTAACCCCTGATTTCCTTTTGCAGGTCCAAGTGAGAGGGAGGAGCCAAATATGGTATATGGATAATGGCTGCTCAAAACACATGACTAGGGACAAGGACCAGTTCCTTTCACTTGAGGACCTAAAAGGAGATAATGTCTCCTTTGGAAATTGAAAGAATGGTGAGATCATTGGGGCTTGAAAGGCAGGCAAGACTGATTCTCACTCTATTGAGAATGTCTACCAAATTGATGGTTTGATATATAGCTTAATAAGTGTGTCACTACTATGTGACAGAGGCAACCTTGTGGCTTTTACCTCAACCAAATATTTTGTGATTTACCTTATCACTGACGAAGTTGTTTTTGCAGGGAAAAAGAGTTAACACTATTTACATTGTAGATTTGTCAACTATTTTAGAAAATGAGCTCACTTGTTTAAGTTTTTTAGACAATGATCCCCTCTAGTGGCACAAAATACTTAGCCATGCCATTTTAAATCATCTAAACAAATTAGTCTCCAAGGACATGGTAATAGGATTACCTAATATAAAGTTCAAGGAAGACAATGTTTGTCAGACATGTACAAAGGGGAAGCAAGTAAAGCCATCCTTCAAATCCAAGAAAATGGTAAGTACGTCCAAGACATTGGAACTTGTACATATGGATCTTTGCGGTCTAATGAGAACCATAAGCAGAGGAGCAATGAAATATGTGAAGGTGATGTTGATGATTACTCTAGATTTACCTGGGTACTATTTCTGAAATCTAAAGATGAGGCATTTGAATTGTTTATTGCTTTTATTAGAAAAACTCAGAAACAATTAGGAAATCAACTTGCATCCATTGGGTCTGATCATGGAACTGAATTTTAAAATGCATAATTTGCCAAATATTATGATGAAAATGGTATAGATCACAACTTTTCTGCCCCTAGGACTCCTTAACAAAATGGAGTAGTTGAAAGAAAGAACATGACCCTTGAGAATATGGCAAGGACCATGCTTTTCTCAAGTATATTACCCCACAACTTCTGGGTAGAAGCTGTAAATACATCATGTTACATAATCAATAGATGCATGACTATACCTCTTGTAGAGAAGACTCCATATGAGTTACTTAAAGGGAGAAAACCAAGCATATACCATCTTAGGGCATTTGGGTGCAAGTGCCAGGTGCACAATCATAAAAAAGACTCCCTAGGTAAGTTTGATCCCAAAAATGATGAGGGAGTATTCTTGGGAGATTCTTCATATAGCAAAGCATATAAACTGTGGAACAAAGTGTGCATGTTGTGTTTGATGAAACTAACATTCTTTCTGAAGGATAGGAACATGAAGATGAATCCATTGGACTAGTCAAAGGGTTGGGTGAAGCTTCAGCTCAAGTTGAAGAAGCACCTACAGAAGGAGTATGTGATGGAACAAGTTCTTCCTTATAGGGAAACCTCACAGGGGGAAGAAATCAAAGAGGAATTGAAATAAACCCCTTGAAGGAACCTGTTCCTGAACCTGGTTCTCAGTAAATTGCTGAAACATTCCCCAGAAACTAGTTGGTCGTGAAACCTCGTAAGTATCAAAGTTATCATTCCATTGAGAACATTTTCACTGATCTTACATCTAGAGTCAAAACAAGATCACAACTAAAAAATCTATGTCCAATTTTATGCCTTTCCATCTTATTGAACCTAAAATGTTGCGGAGGCTTTGTATGATATAGATTGGGTCAATGCTATGCAGAAGGAATTCAATCATTTTAAAGGAAGTCAAATTTGACATCTAGATCAAATACCCAAGGACATATCAATCATTGGTACCAAATGGGTCTTCAGGAACAAACTTGATGAAGATAGAACTGTCACAAGAAACAACGCAAGACCGGTGGTGGCACACCTCTTTTTTACACGGCTACCTCAAAGGATGACACGTATAAGGGAGTCTTTCTAATTAAAGGGATATTATTCGAAATGGGATCAATTATTCAATTAAGAGTCGCCACTTGGTATAGGTTTGGCTTTTGGTGTCCCAAGTCACCGGTATTTTAGAATCCTAAATCGAGGAAATTTTTCGACTCCCCAATAGGAGTGTGTGAACCATAAATTCTTGAGTAAAGAATTCTATTGCCCCGAGGTGAGGTTCTAGGCACCCTCGGATCCCCTGGTCCTAGCACGACCGCTTAAACTATCATATTTTGCTAATTTTCCCAATTTTTATACATGCTCGTCCTATAGTGCAATTATAAATTTATTAACCGCTTTATTCATTTTAGAGATATTCGCAACGTTATTAAAACATGTCTCGAACCACGTTACATTAATGAACCCGGGTTCTCGGCACATTTTAATATGGCCAAGAGTTTCATTTGGGTCACATAAATGCGCACTCGGGCTTAGGAAGATATTTTATTAACATCGCGCCTACAACAATTACGCGTTTGAAAATTCATGGAAAGCCATGGAATTTACTAAACAGCACATTTTTATACATTTTTATTACAGTTAAGGGACTACATGGTGCATAATTTTATTAAGCACGTTCACTTAATTTTATAAAGGCAACCTAAAGCGACAATAGTTTTCTATTATGCTGGTCTCTAATATATGTCCTAATAATTTCATATGTGAGTGTTATATTCAAAGGGAGATTCAACATCTATATCTTCACCCTTATTCATGGCTAGTTTCGTAATTTGGGCTTTGTTTAATATTGGGCCCAGGGGGACATTTCTTTATATTTCATAAACAGTTTGGGCTTTCACTTGGGCCCAACAACGTTGGACTACAAGTAACTATGATAACAGTCCTTTTAAATCGCTACACTATAATCATTGACATTATGGAATTGATCGTTTTTTCAAGGCATACTGAAGGCATTTTAACAAAGAGAATTTCTAAAAATATGTGATCTTATATTCAAAAAGTAATAAGTTATAACTCAAATTTGGATCCGATATGTAAGGAAAGGAACTGACGTAATCATCATTCAGAGTACATATACAAACGTCGAGTTCCTACTTTTCTCACATAATAAAATAATTATGGATTGACCCACATTAAAACTACTAAATCTAAATAAATTAAAGTTACAGGCTAAGCATAGTCCAGCATTATTACACATTCATACTTATTAAAACACTAGAAATGCTACTGAAAAATAATGTCATTCATAATATGAAATTGCTACATAAAAACTAATATTGTCTTCATTATCAGTTATAATCTCGAAAGTGTACAGCTATCACTTCTCAGATTTTTTATTCAAGATTGATACCTGGAATTTCAGCAGAAAACGAAGAACCTATAGCAAGTTAAGCGAGTAGCAAGCAAGCACAACAGTCAAATAGCCAGTTAACTCAGGAACTAAGGAATTTTAATGAGCAAATAATGAAAATAGATATCTATAACGGCTCTAAAATGCACATGCATCAATCCATCTTCCACTTATAATGAATAGAACTTCGATTATTAAAGAAGACACAATCAGAAGAACCACTTGAAATTGATTTCAGCTGAATATTAATGAAAGTGTATCTCAATGTGCATCTCTATATCTAAAAAATTATCCTCTAGCTCTAGAAAAAAATCCAGAAAAATTCCCCCTTTGGAAATGATCAGATGTTCCTGTTATAACTGAAGCCTTAGGGCAACATAATTCTCTTTGTTTTCCTTTTAGTCCTTTATCGATTTTTTAGTTTTTCCTTAATGGTCCTTGATTTTCTAACCTGTGTCTCAAGTTGTGGCGCAGAATTAACGGAAATTACACTTTGAATATTCACTAGAATGTTCCAAGAGTTTGTTACAAGATTCTCTATGTTCAAATGCATTTAATACCCATGTCCCTTTTCTTATTTACTGGACTAAGTGTTTTAAACAGTGGTTCCTATCTATTTGGTCATAAATTATACCTAGTTAATTACTTCAGGTTATAGACCAAGATCAAATTCTGAATTGCAGACTATATCATGTAGAAACAAATGACAAAGGGTTGAAGTTTGATCAATGCAACACATAGATTCAGGAAAATATCTCAATGTGGACATTAAATTACCCAGAAAAAAAGATGAAACTAATCATCACAACCTTCAGAAGCACATGGATACTAATCGATTTGGTACTAGAAGAAATGAAAAATCAGAGCCTGCTTATTCAGGGACACTCATGAATTTAGATATCGAGCAAACTATTCAGAAGCAGGTAATCCAATCTTAAAACCAAAACATGTGATGGAAAAGAAATCACTAACCAGAAAAACCTAACAGATGAGTAAATGGACATGCATTTCTCTACATTACAAAATCAATGAAACTTAGAAGCAAATGAAAGGAAGAACCAAAACAATTATAAGAGAACATAAAGCAACTATACAACAATTATAAGGATGAACAAATTAAAACACTCAGCAGAAAACTAAAAGCAATTATAAGGAAGAATACATGAAATAATGTAATTAAAAGATGAATAATGGAAATTGAACACTCAGAAGAGAAATAAGGAGACTTAGCATATTTAACAAATGGAAGTAAAGAAGATCAAAAGTAATTAGAAAAGAGAACCAGGACAAGTATATGACTCTAGATGGACATACCTACTCAGGATTTCAAATATAATATGCTTAAAAAAAATTAAAATAGAGATGATCAACAAAAGAGAACAAGGAAAAGCAAATAACAACTATTCAGAATTTTCCAAAGATGAACAAATGAAAAATGAGGAAGACAAAACGAAAACAAGGACGAGCATGTAACTCTAGATGGAAACAACTATTCTGAATGTCTTAAAGATGAAAAGATAGAACACATATGAACCTAAACGAGTAACAAGAAAGAAGATCAAAAGCAAGAGAAGATATACGATTTCAATGATGAATAGATGGAAAACAAATAAACTTAAACAAATGAAATCAAATTAGATAAAATCAATTAGAACAAGAAAACACACAAACTCAAGCATACAGGGAACTTAGCTTTTCAGCGTTGCAACCCTACAATAGGGTTTTTTTCAAATCTGTAGACTTTCGACCCTTTCTGAGAGGGTTTTTGGTCTTTTGAGACCCTTGTCTCATTGTTGGAAAGGAGAACGGGGTATTTAGGCTAGGGTTGAGTAATTTTGGTACGAAGTCTGGGTTTCAGTCCTGACTTTTGGTCGTGTCTAGTTGAATTCGAGGGTTGTGGGTGGTTGGGTTGTGGATGGGGACGTGAGATGGTCACCAGGGACCAGTTTAAGGGGGTTCCGGTGAGTATATGGTTAGGACCAGTCTTCGATTTGATATTCGAAGAGGTTCGTTATGATTCGAAGGATGAAACCTAGATGGTTGGGAAGAGGGAAAATAGGCGGTTCAGGGATTTTATTTTGGGTCACATTGGGGTTGGTGTCGCCGGATACGGAGGAGACGACGACTCTTATGTCGAATATTCGACGAGATGGGGTGATTTTTGAGAGGAACTAATAGTGGGAGGGAAAGAGGAGGTTGAAAAGCTCTAGCGGTGTAATTTTGTGCTGTTTGGTGGCCGTCCTCCGCAATGAGGCGATTTCTGGCGGTAGCGTTAGGGTGGTTGAGCGGTGGTAGATTACAGTGAAGGGGTTGTGATACACTAGCGTATTTAGATATGAGGAAGATGAGTTTTTGTCTTTAAATATACAAAGGCCTTATGACATATATATGGGATTTGGGGAAGGGGCTTCAGGACCGTTGGGTTGGTGGTGATCAATGGCTGAGATGGACTGCCCCAAAACGACTTTGTTTTGGGGCGTCTCTTGTGTATACTGGGTCAGAGACGGGTTATTCGGCTGGGTTTTTGGTAATTGGATGGGTATTGTGTTTGCGCCACCCAGGTTTGGCCCTATTGTGGCCAGCCTGGGTTAATTAGTTAAATCCTATATATTTTTTGTTTTTTCTTATTTAATATTTTCTTATTTTATTTCAAAACTTCCTAATTAGGCTTAATCAAACAAATAACTACGGAATGTGTAAAACTTCATCAAAAATGCACAAAATGAAAAATTAACAATAAAATGCCAGAATAACTACTTGATTTTTGTGATTTTATATTTTGCAAAAATAAGCCTAATTACCAATTAATTTAACAAAACTATATATAATAAAATCCTAAATGGTTATGCAATTTTTGTATTTTTATGATTTATCCTGCAAGCATTAATGAAAACACACAGTGATATGCGCAATTAAATCCAAAAAATAAATAAGGAAAAGAAAAAAATCCTAAGTTTGAGAATTCTGTAGGAGTAATTTCAACGAGGAAAAAATCACATGCTCACAGCTGCCCCTCTTTACTCGAAAACACAAAGAGTTTTTGTGCAAAGATTAGTGAGCACAGACAAGCGATTTTCATCTGATATACTCCGTGTAAAGCACTTTGAGAAATTCCTAACCGAGCCTTGCTCCAAAGGTTCCCTACATATCCTCGGCGATAAAGGAATCAGGTCAGAGTAGTTTTGGAAATTTTTGTAGCTTGGTCTACCGTGGGGTGTTATTTCACTGCTGTTGCTACTGCTACCGGTTACAAACTCTTTATTACACAAGAAAAATAAGAAAAACAACAGCTAAGCTAGCTAGGTCTATCAACTACGAGTTACAAAATTCATATCGATGAGTCTCTTGAAACTTGATCTTGAGTGTTGACTAGCTCTTGTAGCAGACTTCGATCTGAATCCTGATGCTCGTTAGCTGCAGCTGCTGGCTTATTCCTCAATTTTGAAACAAAACAAGACAGGCGAGTCTTGAGATTTCGATCAAATTTGGGCAATTCGTGTCTCTTTCCGCTTAAACATTTTTAATTCACTTCTTTTTGTTCTTTTCTTTATTTTCTTATTTTGGATTGAGACTCCCACTTTCAGTCATATCAAATTCTGTGCCTTGAGGTATAACCTGCTTGGACACCAAAACAAACAAACGAACAAAATTTTCTGCCCCAGTTTTCACCGGAACACAAATCTAAGCTATTTTTACTGGAAACAATACAAGTTAGGATTGCGTATCCTTTGGACTGATTGCCAAGTTTTCAAAGACCCGAAGCTACGTGAAAATTCTCATTGGATCTCGGTTGTTCTTAGCAGCGATGGCTATTCATTCAAGTCTTTGGGTAGCTGCTCGGTCATACGTTCAATCAAGAGTGGTACACGCTTTAAGCTTTTTCCACAATTTTCCACTATTTCTGTGAGGCAAAACCTCACCACACTACCCTTTGAGGCAAGACAAGAGAAGAGGGTCGGTCGCTTCGCTTGTATCTTCGAGATAGGGATTCACGGTCTTTCTTTACGAGCACTAGGACGTACTAACAATGGATTAATATGCGATCACATAGGGTCTCTGCGAGGGATAGGAAGAGGATCCACGGGTTATGCCGGGATAGGAATGAAACAGTCCCTGATGGGGTTAAGAAAAGGATCTGCGGGTTATGACAGGATGTGGATGAAAGGTCTTGCTAGGGATGGAAGCAAAGCCATGGGTTATTCAGGGATGAATGAAGAAATTCCTGCGTTATGCCAGCGAAACCGTGGGTTATGTCGGGGTCGAAAGGAAAAATTTCCTAAGTTATGCTAGGGAGATCCACCTGTTATGCCAGGATAAACGGAAGAATTCCTAGGTTATGCTAAGAAGATCCACGGGTTATGCTGGGATTGAAAGAAAAACTTCTAGATTTTTCTAGGCAAATTCACGGGTTATGCCGGGAATGAAAGAACAATTCCTTGGTTATGCCAGGAGGAATATGCGGGTTATGCCGGGATGAATGGAAGAATTTCTAGGTTATGCTTGGGGAATTCGCGGGTTATGCTGGAATTGAGAGAAAAGTCTTAGGTTATGCTAGGAAGATCCACGGGTTATGTCGGGTTTGAGAAAAAAGTCCTAGGTTATGCTAGGGAGATGCACGGGTTATGTAGGGAATGAGAAAAAAATTTCTGGGTTATGCCAGGAGGAAGATGCGGTTTATGCCGGGATGAATGGAAGAATTCCTACGTTATGTTAGGGGAATCTGTGGGTTATGCCAGGATTGAGAGAAAAGTCTTAGGTTATGCTAGGAAGATTCACGGTTTATGCCGTGTTTAGGAGAAGAGTCCTAGGTTATTCTAGGGAGATCCGCGGGTTATGCCAGGAATGAAAGAAAAATTCATGGGTTATGCTAGGAGGAATCCGCGGGATATACCGGGACGAATGGAAGAATTCCTAGATTATGCTAGGGGAATCCGCAGGTTATGCCGCATTGAGAGAAAAGTCCTAGGTTATGCTAGGGAGATTCAAGGGTTATGCCGGGATCAGAGAAAAACTCCTAGGTTATGCCAGGATGAATTGAAAATGCCTGGGCTATGCAAGGTGAATCTGAGGGATATGCCGAGATTGAGAGAAAACTCCTAGGTTATGCTAGGGAGATCTACGGGTTATGGAGGTATGAATGGAGAATTCCTTGGTTATGCCAGGGGAATCCGCGTGATATGCCGATATTGAGAGAAAACTCCTAGGTTATGCCAGCGATGACTGGAAAATTCCTAGGTTACGCCAGGGGAATCTGCAGGTTATGCCATGATTGAGAGAAAACTCCTAGGTTATGTTAGGGAAATACAAGGAAGTAAAAGGCCACAAGGATACTTTGGACTATGTTGGGGATAGAGAAAGGAAGGAAAAGCCCTTAGGTTATGCAAAGGATAGAGAAGCTTTAACTCTCAGACTATGCTGGGGAGTTAAAGTTGGAAAAAAGGTGGTCCTCAAGTTATATAGGGGATTTAAAGAGAAACGTCCCGAGTATGCCGGGGAGCGAAGAAAGGAAATTACTTGTTCTATGCTGGACGGGGGGGGGGGGGGGGGGTTGGTTTGAATGCAATCCTTGTGTTGTGCCGAGGAAATCCACAAGCTGCACTGGGGGAAGCTAGGGGTTGGATTCCCGTGCTATCATGTTTATTTATGAGTTTGCAGGAAAAGAATGTACAGAAAACTCCCCTCTTTCTTATTAATGAAACACCATTCTTGGTCCTTGCGCTATTCCTTTGGTTGTGTTTACCCCATGTTCCTTTTGTTTTTTTAGATTACACGTGCGTGTACTTCAATTCAAAAACAAAACAGTTAGTTTGAACAGTGATTCAGTTTGCCGCCTTGTTCTGCTTGATTTCAACCTCATTTATGTTTGACAGGAAACCCTTGACTTCGATCTTTGCCTCGTAGGTCGGCCGGGGGGGTCCTCATTTTTAGGGTTGGTTTTGTTTTCCAGGACTTTGGTTTTGATTTTTCTCCTGATTTCGATTTCAGGGTTTGCCTTTCGGATCTTTGCCTCGTGGACTCTTTAAACATTGAATTTATTTAATTTTTATTTTCTTGATTTTAAATCATTAGCCGTCATGATCATGGGGGTTGGCTAAATGCACTTGCCGATATCAGATATCCCTTTTTGTTCTTGCCAGGAGAAAAACCCGCGAGACCGGCCCTACTACCTTTTCTTAGGGGATGGTCAGGATATCAAAAGTTAAAGGGAAAAATAGTGGGAAAATAATAAAACAAAACATGAGCTTAGAGAGGTATGTCTCTTTTGGAGGAAATGGGAGGACTTATCTGGGAGTGCTTGCCAGTTTAAATGGAAACAACATGCTACTTGGACAAATTACCTGGCCCAGATAATTTTGTGCTTTCTGATTCCAAAATTTTCAAAACCAAGTGAACTTGTTTAGGCTTGAGTGGCAATATTTCCTCTTTTAGACCGACAACACCCTTTTTCGGGTATTCACCAATCAGCCTCTCTCATTTTCCTCTCTCGTCGACCGATACCGCTCTTTGCGAGGTTTCGCTAAACGGACACACTCATTTTGTTTTTATCTGCTCGCCGTCGCCTTATGGTACCCACAGGTTTTCAGCAATAAGATTATCTCATTTTACTTCTCTCAACATTGAGTTGTGCTGAGTTCCGACAATGGTTTTTTTCACGTCCCTATTTTGACTAATTGATCGGAAAGACTAGGGCTAGGCTTCTTGAGTAAAGGAAGTTGGATGAATCTACAACTTTGGAACCATTCGGGAGGATTTATGGCCGAAACAATACATTTCTGCCCTAGTTTTATTTCTAGGGGAATTTGGGTTTTATTTGTATATGACTTAACCTCAAGGAGAGGCTTCCTACGTATCCTTTCGAAATCAAGTCAGACGTAGTTCATGAATTTTTTCCTAAACTACTTTGTTTGTTGTTTCTTTAATTTTTTTAATTTTTTAATTTATATATATATATATATATATATATATATATATATATTCTCCTCTCTTTTTTCATTTTTCTGTTTAATTTTTCTTTTCTTTTCTTATTTCTTTTTTTTTCAATTAATTTTTTTCTTTTCAAAAACACTTCCTGGATCCAAAGAGGGTGATCAAAGAAACGTAAGCAGATCAAAGGGTTTGCGAAGGATTGATAGTGTTTATGATAGCGGGAAAGAAAAGTGTTCGTCAATTTCAATCAACCCGAGTCATTGTTGTGGGGAGTACAAACATAATACCTTTTTACTGCATCTGCATTTACTGCTGCCTCGGGCCCGTCTCCTTCAACGTCGCCTAGGTACAATGCTCCTTTAGGTAGTATATTTCTAATAATGTATGGACCTTTCCAGTTTGGAGCGAACCTTCCTTTGCCTTCCTAATGGTGAGGAAGTATAGGCCTCAATACCAGCTGCCCGACTTTGAAATTCCTAGGGTGAACTTTCTTGTTGTAAGCGTGGGCCATCCTTTGTTGGCACAACTGCCATGACAAACCACAACCATTCGTTTTTCATCAATTAATGACAACTTCTTCAAACGAGTTCTAACCCACTCTATATCCTCAATTTCTTCTTCGACAATTACTCGGAGCGAAGGGATTTCTACCTATGCGGGTATGACAGCTTCAGTCCCATAGACAACCAAGTAGGGAGTTGCTCCTACTGATGTGCGCATTGTGGTGCGATATCCTAGCAATGAAAGGAAACTTTTCATGCCATTTCCTTGATAATTGAATCATTTTCCTCAAGATCTTCTTGATGTTCTTCTTAGCTGCTTCAACGGCACCATTAACTTTGGGCCGGTAAGGGGTGGAGTTTCTATGTTTATCTTGATATGATCACATATTTCTCTTATCAGACGACTGTTCAAGTTGGTTGCATTGTATGTAATGATGGTTGCAGGAATCCCAAAATGAGAAATGATACTGGAATGCACAAAATCCACCACGGCTTTCTTGGTAACGGACTTAAGAGTCATGGCTTCAACCCATTTAAGTTGTCAGTAGCAACAAATATGAATCTTTGTCTATTTGAGGCCTTTGGCGCAATCGGCCCAATGACATCCATGCCCCAAGCAGCAAATGGCCAGGTTGCTGACATATGATTAAATTCAGTTGGCGGTGCATGAATCAAATCACAGTGCGCCTGACAATATGACATTTTCGAACGAAGCTGAAATAGTCCTTCTCTATGGTCATCCAGTAATACCGGCTCGGAGAATTTTCTTTCTCAGCACGTACCCGTTCATATGAGGCCCACATACTCTTGAGTGTACGTCATGCATAATTCTTCCAGCTTCCTCGGTGTCAACACATATCAGCAAATTAAGATCTAGAGTCCTTTTGTATAAAGTATCACAACTCAAGAAGAAGCTACTTGCATTCCATCAGATTGTTTTCTTTTGCTCCTCGGTGGCTTGTTCGAGATACTCCTGTTATTCAAGAACCTCTTAATGTCATAATATCAGGGTTGTATGCTGGACTCCGCTTCGGTCATGTTACAATACCCATGCCTTTGTTTGATTTGGATTTTCAAATGATCGATGTAGGCATTTTTGGGGTAAGGAAACATGGAATCCAAGGTGGCAAGTGCGTCTGCTAGCTCATTGTGATAGTGAGGAATGTACCTAAATTTTACCGACTTGAACTATTTGATGAGGTCCTCCACATGCTGTCTATAGGAAATGAGTTTAACGCCTCTTGTTTCCCACTCTCCTTGAACCTGTCGGATGATCAAATCTGAATCCCCCATGATTAACAATTCCTTGACATCTTGGTCAATGGCCATATTAATGCCCACGATGCAAGCTTCGTACTCAGCCGTATTATTGGTGCAGAAAAATCGGAGCTTGGCTGTAGCCGGATAATGTTGACCTATGGGTGAGATTAAAATTGCCCCAATCCGTACGCATTTTGCGTTTACTGCTTCGTCGAAGAACATTTTCCAAGCGTGGGTGTCATCAGATGTTACTTCCACCGAATTCACTTCTTCATCAGTGAAATAGGTATTCAAAGGCTGATATTCATCATCAACGGGATTTTCGGCCAGATGATCTGCCAATGTTTGAGCCTTTATTGCAGTACGAGTGACAAAAACTATGTCGAACTCGATGAGAAAGATTTGCCATTTTACCAATCGCCCTGTGGGCATTGGTTTTTGGAATATATACCTCAGTGGATCCACCCTCGTTATGAGGTAGGTGGTATGAGATTGCAGATAATGCCGCAACTTCTGAGCCACCCATATCAAGGTGCAACAGGTTCTTTCTAATAGTGTGTACTTGGCCTCGTAACTGGTAAATTTCTTGCTCAAACAATAGATGGCTTGCTCTTTGTTTCATTTAGCGTCATGTTTCCCCGAAAATACAACCAAAAGAGCTTTCTAGGACTGTTTGATAGAGAAATAGTGGTCTTCCTGGTTCTGGAGGGACCAAAACTGGTGGGTTGGACATGTATTGTTTGATTATGTAAAAAGCTTATTGACACTCAATTAACTGTCGCATTTAACTGCCGCGTCCTTTTTCAATAGCTTGAATATGGGATCGCATGTAGAAGTAAACTGGGAAATGAATCAGCTGATGTAATTCAGTCATCCCAGTAAGCTCATTACATCCTTTTTGGTCTTTGGAGGTGGTAACTCTCGAGTGGATTTTATCTCGGTCAGATCCAACTCAATACCTCTTCGGCTGACAATGAATCACAGAAGTTTGCCTGACAGGACCCCAAATGCACACTTGGCTGGATTCAATTTCAAATCATACTTGTGAAGCCTTTCGAAGAACTTTCTTAAGTCCAATACATGATCACCCTGAGTCTTGGACATGACAATCACATCTTCACATATAATTCTATTTCTTGATGCATCATGTCATGGAAAATGGTGGTCATGGCCCTCATTTATGTTGCCCCGGTGTTCTTTAGACCTAAAGGTATAACTCTGTAAAGTAAGTTACCTAAGGTGTAGTGAAGGAGTGTTTCTCAGCAGCTTCCTTATCCATCAACATTGGGTGGTATCGTGCTAGCAATCTACAAATGATTGTATCTCGTGTTTGGTATAGTTGTCAACAAGGATGTGGATGTTAGGTAGTGGGAAGTTGCCCTTGGGACTCGCCTTGTTTAAATCTCTGTAGTCTACACACACTCGAGTTTTTCCGTCTTTTCTCGGTAACGGGACCACATTAGCCAACCATGTGGTGTATCGAACCACTCGGATTACCCGCACCTCTAGCTATATTGTGATCTATTCTTTGATCTTATCGCGGACATCAGCTTTGAACTTTCTTTGTTTTTGTTGGACCGGAAGGCAATTGCGGTATGTGGGCTACTTATGAACCACCAAATCAACACTGAGCCAAGGCATATCATCAAATGACCAAGAAATTACATCATTGAAATCCAAAAGGAGTCGAACCAGTGAATCCCGGATTACATTATTCACATGAATGGTATTTTAGTTTCCTTGATTTCACCGGGATCGCCCAAGTTGACCGGTTTAGTATCGTTTAAGTTTGGCTTAGGTTTATTTTCAAAGTGTTCCAACTCTCTGTTGATTTCCCTAAAATTTTCTTCTTCATCCTCTTCCGGTTCTTGATTCATTATTTCAAAAATAGGCAGCATGTTTGGGTCGTGGCATGAAGTCCACGAGCATGTCGTTTTAATTAAAGCTGCATTATTGGGACTGAAAGAAGAAAAATTAAAAAAAAATAAAAACAAATTCAGAAAAAGATAGAGAAGTGCAAACGATGAAATTTTAATTTCATTTCTTTGAAATTGCAAGATAACAGGGTTTACATCTGGAATTCAAAAGGACAAAATGTGAAAGCAAAAAGAACCCGAGATACACCCTGAAATAATTTGTGATGCAATGAAAGGTTGCAAGGAGGGACAACCAGGCCTCCCGCCTGATTGGGAAAGGCGTGGACATCAAGTTTTGAAACTTGGCATCCATTCCTATTTAGAGCACTTCAGTCGTGCTTAAGCCTTCTCCTAGCTGGACCATGTTGGTTTCATACAATAATTTCCTCATGGCTCAACATATCTCCTCAATTTCCTCTGCCGTGAAGGTCTCGTCTTCATATCCCTCATTGTATTTTGGTTTTTCAAATGTTTTGTACAAGTGGGGGAGGGGTTGTGGTAGAGCCTATCCATGACGTTTCATACGGCTGGCCTAGGTGATGTCTTCTAGAGTTGGATGGAAACCCTTCCCCAAAAACTTTTATGTGGAAGGCAGAGTGACCGGCTCAGTTATGCCTAGTAGAGAACTTCCAAGTCCCTTGCGTGGCATAAAACCTTTGCGTGTCATCTCTCTTGCCACCATGATTGAAGCATTAAGGAGGAAAGGCTGGGGAAGTGGTTTGCCTTCTTCGTGTTGATTGGCTCCCAAAATTTCAAAAGCATAGTAAAGTATATGCTCACTTCCCTCTTTGGCTCGGAGGAAGGGAACAGAGAGATCCCGGTAAATTGACTATTCATCTTCTCTGTGGACCACGATCTCCTGGTTTTCATGTTCGAACTTTAGCATTTGGTGCAGAGTAAAAGGCACCGCTACTGCTGCCTGAATCCACGGTCTTCCTAGGAGATAGTTATAGGATGTGTCCATGTCTAATACTTGAAATGTCACTTCAAAATTGACCGGACCAATGGTCACTACTGAGTCAATTTCCCCAAAGGTGTATCTCTTGATTCCATCAAAGGCTCGGACACATACATTGTTGGGACGGATCCTTTCAATTCCAATCTCTATTCTTTGCAATGTTGACAGTGGGCATATATCCACTCCAGAATCTCTGTCTTTCATTACTCTATTAACATAATAGCCTACGTATTTGACGGTGAGGTTCACGTCTTTGATGTGGGCCGCTCTCTCTGGAGGTAGATCATTCTTGTTGAATGTAACCTGAGTAATGGCAAAGAATCTTTCTTCCATTTTCTCTAGTTGCTCTACGGAGGTTTCAACCGGTAGATAGGCTTCATTCAAGGTCTTAGCCAACACTTTCTGGTGCTCTGGAGATTTCATTAGCAATGGAAATAACGATACCTGCTCGGGAGACATTCGGAGCTGGCCACCACCTCATATTCTGGCATTTTCAATTTTTGAAAGAAGTATTCTGCTTCTTCATCATTTATGGGCCTTTTGGGTGGAAATCGCTGTTTGGTGGCAGCGTTTACATCTTCCATATCTAAATATTTCTTTGTGGGATGGCCTTTTTGAGTTTCCCGATGATCTCTTTGCCCTTGTGTGTCACTATAGTTTCTTGATAATTCCTCAAGGTTGCAGAAGGGTTTGTCATTGGCTTCGGAGGTGCGCAACCAATAACCATGGGCTCATTCAACCTTGGTGGTAGAATCGGTCCCCATACCACATAATCCCCCTTGGGTACATAAAATATTTTGTTCAACTCAAACCTTTTTTGGGGACTTAAAGTGGGCTGTTTTTCTTGACGCCCTTGTGGGATGTAAAGTATTGTATCCGTTCTCAGTTTTGATTTCACACTTCTTCTCTACTTCTAGATGCTTTACTTCGCTCATTTCCTTTTCTTTAACCTTCTTGAGGGTAACTTTCTATATTTTGTCTGTATCAACAATAGCTATTATGGCTTTTAGGGCATGGTCAAAGTCTTTGTCCTCACAAATCATCCCGATGACTGGCCCATTGTTGTGAGCCGACAACGGGTTATTGCTTACATTCGGGACATCTTCATCTTTCAGCACTATCATCTTTTGTTTTATTAAATCCTCTATTGCTTGTTTCAGAGTCCAATAGTTTTCGATGTCATGTCCTTCTGCCCCGAAATGATAAGCACAACGTACGCCCCTTTGATAGGAAGGTGACTCGAGGTTCTGCCAGTTCTAGGGAACGGACTGCAGGAGACCTATATGGACCAATTTTAGGATAAAGCTGCCACAAGATTCCCCTATTGGAGTAAAGGTTTGTCTCCTGGGTGGTTCCTTGGGATGGTAATTAATTTGCGGAGGGCGGGGATTACAATGATTCTAAAGAAGCTGATTTCTAGGGGGTTAGTTTCTATTGCCCCGTTGTTGTGGTTGGGCAAATGGCTCGGCATTCATGATTTCATAATGTTTAGGAACATAATGCATGTCTTGATGGGGATTGTAATGTTGATAGGCCCTTTCCGAGAATACAGGTCTGTGTGCATGATGTCTTCTCATTCTGGAGGCTGCCATTGACACTTCTTCTTTATTTTTGTTTCTTCCGACCCCTCATGCCCCGCCTTGGATGGCCTAGGAGGTTTCCCTATGGCGGATTGGCTCAGAATTCTTCCTACTTTCTAGACATTTTCTAACATCTAGCCGATATTAATTGCTTCCGACAAAGGTTTGCCTATCGCTGACATCATATTTTTAAAATAATCTGCCTCTTGCGCTTGTGGGAAAACAATGACCATCTCTATCTTGTCCATGGGTGGTTTCACTCTTGACTCTTGTTCGTGCCACTTCACAGCGTATTCTCTAAGGCTTTTTGTAGGTTTCTTTTTCAAGTTGGTCAACTAATTTCTATCCAGGGTGATGTCAATGTATTACTGGAACAGCCTTACGAAATCCCGGGCGAGATCATTCCAATTATGCCATCGAGTGATATCCCGGTCCATATACAATTCAGAAGTGATGCCTTCTAATCTTTCCCCGAAATATGCCATAAGTACTTCATCCTTTCCTCCTGCCCCACGCATTTGATTGCAGTACTTTTTCAAATGAGCAATGAGATCGTCGTGACCATGGTACTTTTCAAACTTTGGCGTTTTGAATCCCATGGGAAGATGTACGTTGTGGGAACATGCAAAAATCCGAGTAGGACACGCTCTTCTGCCCACTTAATCCTTGCATGTTTTTCAAACTTTGTTCAAGGCTTTTCATCCTTAATGTTATTTCATCTTATTCGGGTGGCTTAGGGGTTTTGTCCTACTCCGGTGTGAGTTCATATGCTGGTTGAGGATATTTATATGTGGGTTATGGGGGAGGCTCGGTTTGGTGTTTGGAGTTTGAAATATGAAAGCTGTAGGATAAAACATTTGCCTCGGCACCGCAGGCTGTGTGGTGGTTGCGCACGGAGGGGCCGTACAAATAATAGGAACTGAGCCAGATGTGAGCATCGAAGGAAGAGCTTCAGAAGGCGCTCTGATAAAGTTGGCTGATATGGTAGGTTGCCCCAAGAGGATATTTGGGTGGCTTATGGGGATAGTGAAGGTACTCCCCCCCCCCCGACCTTGGGATAACTCTTGGAGGTTCTTTTCTATATGTCTAAGCATCCCACATCACCATAACCCGGATTCGAAGGATCCTATTCTCTTCAGTTGTCGCAGATTCTGAGGCTGGGATCCTCTCAATTGGGTTGTCCTCTAGGATGGGAACTTCTGGTAGAGTCATTTCGGATGACATCTTTGTGCTTCCTTTTGATCTAGTAAAGTTTCTGTGCGAGGCCAGCTAACAGCAAACGAATCATTGTTCTTTAAAAACCTGGACTGGAAACTGGAATTTCAAACGGTTAGGTTGGGACAGATAAGAAACAGGAAATCGCATGTTGGGTATGGTGCACTTACGTAGTTAGCGGGTTTCTATATTCTTGCAATGGTGGCATGCATCATCCCGGCATTTATTCCAAATTTCTTTTTGTTTCCTACTTCTTATTAGCTATAAAATTTTCCTCTTTTAAAATAATACGGTCGAATCATATGAAGATTGCCTAAGTATCATGACGCCGCATGAATCAGACTGAGCGTAGTTCATGGTAAAATATGAAGGAAATAACATGATATTTTGGATTTTGAAATTTTTATAAAGACAAAAACTTTGATTATAAAAGCAAACAAAATTAAAGGCAACTACCAAACATGGACACAATAAACTTACAGACTCGAAAGGTGCATAACAGAACATACAGACACTCTTTCAAGAAAAATACAAATTTATGAGTACATTAAAACGTCCAATGTTTTTGGAGCTTGCGGGGCATCATCTGGCCTTGCCGCAGGCTTGTGTGCCAAACTTCGTTGGAGGTGGTGGAGATCTTCAATCACTTGACGAACAAATGTTATGGCGGTAGCAAAAAAAATAGATATCATCACATACTCACAATACTTGCACTTTTTGCTAATATATTCTGTGATTGCCCGCACCCTTTCCCTGATGACACCTTTATCTTGTAATAGATGCCCAATTTTCTCGGCCCTTGCTTTTACAGTTTGTTCTTCTACTTGCTTCAGCTTTTGTAATTGCCTCAAATCCCTTTCTAATCCAGTTATTATTGCATAGCAATGTTCCTTTTCGGCTTGTTTGGCAATTTTATTTTCAGCCATAATGACCCTCTGCTTTAAACCAGCGATCTCATTGCCATTCCTTTCTTTTCATAGCTCCATTATGCGGACTCATTCCTCTTCACTTTTAATCAATAGCTTACTAACCCTAGATAGCTTCCCCTCCACCTTATTCAAGCCGAAGCCGTATTCGGTTACTTTCCGCTTCAAGTTTTCTATGAGTTTTTCATCTTTTGCACTTCTAGGAGGATTTCCTGTGGCTTCCTTCATTTTATGGAGCTTCGTTTTCCTGGGTCAATATCTTCTTTTCTCTCTCACTGGATGCAGCTTACAAACTGTTTTCAAATCGCAGCTCTTGGATTGGCTTTTCCAGCCTTCCTGTAGTAGCCCTATATTCATTTTCCTTGGCTAACCAATCCCATTGCCCTTGCGATGTCTCAAAACATTCTTGGAGATGTGGGCTTTTCGCCGGCCTTCCAGGCTCTATGTCTCCCTTGTACCAAGCAACATACCTCAGTGCAACCTCGCCTTTAGATACGTCACGCACTCGAGTATCGGCTATCAAGTATTGACATTCACTCTAGATTTGGCATACAATGGCTTCGGGGAATTGCTTATTTGGGCTTATCTCAACCACATGACGACTAATATCCTCGTCCCTGGGGATCATTCGGTACCTACCCAATTGTCTTAGTACTCTATATGGCCCATAGAGCTGGATGCTTCGGAGGCCTATTAGAAGAAAATAATGTCCGGTGGCTGACATGTACACAACTTCATCCACAGGGAGCCAACCGAATGTCCACTCTATCTGATTTGCAGTGATGAACCAGAGATGAGACACCCATTCTGTGACGCCCTCAGGTACATAAAACCCATCAACCCTGTTGTAGAATTCTTCTATGCAACTTTTTGTTGGCAACTTATAATTCATTAATCGAGGTCGGTCGCATATATGCTCGATCATCCATATTCGGCGCAGCAAGTTACATCCCTCAAAGAAGTCTCCTTTTGCTTTACAGGTGGTGAGAGCATGAAAGATTTGGGACAAGATCATGTGAGCGAGGGTATTTTTAGCCCGGGTCATTAAAGTGCTAACGACTCCTGCTATCCGTATGTCAATATTCCCATCCTTTCGTGGGAACACCAGTACCCCCAATAAAAACACCATGAACGCAAAACATCGAATCTCCTTCCACTTGAGTCAATTTCCTTCGCTACAAATAAGATTTTTGAGGTTTTGGAATCCTCCGATATGTCCATATCTTTGATATTAAAATTGCGGGGTGCAAAAGCCAGCCGATAACTTTGGATTGTGAACTTTTCTTCTAATTTTCAAGGAATCCAAGAATTTGTGAACGACGAGGGATCTTGGTGCAATCAAGTATTGGTGTCTTAAAGGGATTGTATGGGTCCCGATATATCCGATCATTTCCTCTAATGTCAGGGTGAGTTCAAAGTCTGAGAAGTAGAAGACATTGTTGGCCGGGTCCCAGAATGTGATTATGGCTTTTATGACGTCTCCCCTTAGGTTAATATTCAATAAACCAGTGAGGTCTCCCAGATATGTATGGACCCTTTTATGTCTTGCTTCCCCCAAATTTTTGCACCATAGTCGCAACTCCAAGGGAATTTTGTTCATTATCATGCTCATTTTTCACATTATTAAGGTGAATTAGTATTCTACAAATTGCATTTTATGAAATTCATTTCATAATATCAAGGACAGGCTTTGCGAATACGGCCTTACAACACTTCATAGAGAAGGTTCTTCAGGCTGTGCTATCTTGCTGGTCAATACAAGACTTAACGGTGTCCATTTGTGCGAGATCAGCCTTCCGGCGTCCCTTGAGGTAAAATTCGGCTTTTTCCGACAGTAATGGCATCACGTGATTTATTTCGAAACATGTGGATGAAAACAAAATTGTTTTTTTCTTGTTTTATCATTTTTGCAAAAGTTGGACCCGGTCGGAACAATTAATCAAAACCAAAATATTGTTGAAAAGCATACGCATATTCTTTTGCTATTGTTTTGTATTTTACTTTTTTTTTAAAAATAATTCGGCAACATTCTGGCTCTATTTGGGCATTGGTTGTTTTTTCAAATGAATTATCTCAATTACTCTTAGGTTTCAAGCCGATCAACATGTGAATCCAAAGCAAGTGAATGCACAAGTAGCACGTAATATGCTTCAGGACGGTCTTTTCATTACAGGTCACCTGCCCTAGACAGACCCAACCCTTGTGTTGAGTCCCCTAAGTCAAATGCACATGATGCGAACAAACATTCCTACTAGGGATCCGGCACGAGATTTTTTTATACTATGTTCTGAACTTGGGTATTTGTTCTAGACTGTGTACCCGAGCGGACAACTCGAGTCGAGGAGGGGGCTACGTACCGGAAACCAAAGGGCCATTCTACTTAGTAACTTGTCCGGCCTCTTTCTTATTTCAGGTATGGCACTAACAAAAATAGGGAGTCTCAACCAGTAAGCACATCCCCGGAGGGAAGAAGTGAAGGGTTTCGTAGCAGTTTATATGTACAGTTCAGGTAATATCAAAGCGGTAAAGCATTTGCACATTAGGATGAAACATGTAGGTAAATCAAAAGAAACAAAATATAATAGTTATTCTAAGCTCGAATTCTTGAACCCTGAACCAGAGATTATGGGTTCATCCCTAGTAGAGTCGCCAGAGCTGTCACACCTCCTTTTTACACGGCTACCCCGAAGGATGACACGTATAAGGGAGTTTTTCCAATTAAAGTGACATTAGTCAAAATGGGATTAATTATTCTTTTTAGAGTCGCCACTTGGGTTAGGTTTGGCTTTTGGGGTCCCAAGTCACCGGATTATTAGAATCCCAAATCAAGGAAATTTTTCGACTGTCCAATTGAGTCTTGAGTATGGAATTCTTTTGACCACCATTAAGTGCTAAACCACTGATCATCCTTCTTCTCCAAAATCACCAAATATTCCAAAATCTTCCAGAAATCCATCACCATGTCTAACCCTCAAGAAAATCCAGGGACGATCTCACATGTATCTCCTAATAAATCATCGTCTACGCCCCCTACCAACAATCCTAAACCTAGATTCCACCGGAAAAAGATGTTAGCAAGGAATAATGTAGTCACCGGAGCTCTAAGAACGGCTCTAAAAAAAAACATGAGAGCCAGCAACAATAGGGAGAAATCTAAAAATAAATCATCTGACTCGAGTTCTAAGTCTGAAGACATTGTTTCTACAAGTGATGGAGAAGAACCTGGGTCTTCTGACACAGACAAAAATCAAGAAAACCCTAGGAAAGTGAATACATGTTATGGTTCCTATAATGCAGTCAAAAAGTTAGAAAATAGGTTTTTCTTGGTGGGTATGTTTAAATATTTGAAGGGAGATGAATCTAATTGAAGAGGAGGGAAAAGGAAAGAAGAAATTCTTGCGATTTGTGGAAATGTTGATGGGAGTGGCAACAAGTTAGGGGGAAATAGCTTCGGGGATGTTGCTAAAGGTCTTGGTCACCTGAGTAAGCAACAAGTTAAAAGTGGTTCATCTGGTAAGGAAACCCTAGCTGACCTCATGAAGAAAATTGGGTCCAGTTACGATCCAAAGAAGCACAAGGCTTCTTCCCTAAAAGCTCCAACTGCTTCCACACCAACTAAGAAAACTAAAATATCATCCCATAAGTCTACTGTCCCTTCCAGAGCACCTAGAAGTAGGGTTAAACAAAGTGAGGAACAATTGCAAAAAGTACTGCAAGAAAGCAGGAAGTAAAAGAGAGAAAACGGGAAGGCGAAAGTTGTAGAGAGTATCGAGGTAGAAGAGGAAGAAGAAGAGCAGATGGACCTGGTCCATCAAGAAAGAGGAAAAACTAAAAAAGTACCATCACCCAAACCAAAAGGTCCGAAGACTTCAACTAAGAAGACTTCCTCTGTACCCATATCTATTGAGTTCTCATAGTCCAAAAGAACTAGGTCTGCTGGGAAAAGAAAACAAAAGAAAATTATTGAAGGCGAAGAAGAATGGAGTGGAGAAGAAAAGGAGGAGGAATCTGAAACGGAACAGGAAAGATTGTCCTCTTTGGAAGGAGAAAGATCTTGAAAGGAACAATTCTGAAAGACCTGTAGGAGCCATGAATGAAAGGATTGGTTGGCCTTGGATGCACAAGGGTGGAAGAACATGGTACTTCAACTAGATGGCAAACTGGCAAGAAGTGTGTTGAGCGAATTTATGGAAAATGCCATAGTAGTGAATGGGGTTGTTGCTAGTCTAGTGAAAGGAGTCAAGGTGTTGTTTGATGCTCCTAAATTGGGGGACATTCTAGACATTCCCTATGTAGGATATGATGATTATACAAGGTAAAGGTGGCCTTGCCTGGACTCTCTTCCTAATGCACTCCAAATCACCAGAAGCCTTTGTGATTCTACAACTCCTGAAGATGTTCCTAAAGCTCGATTTGTTCAGAAAAGTGAGATGAGGTGTGAGCATAAGGTGCTTTTTGAGTTTGTGAACAAATGTTTGATGTCCAGACAGGAGAGAAGGCACATTGAAAACTACATAGACCTGGTTCTTCTAGAGTGTCTTATGAGAATAAAGAAAATAAATTGGCCTGCATTCATTGTCAAACTACTGGATATAGTCATCAACAGCTCTAAAGCTCATGTCACACCTTATGGTTTCCTATTAATTACTGTTATGGAAAAGCTACATGTGCCATTGAAGAAATGGGAAATGGCATCTAGAAAAGAGCACTTTGGTGTCAAGTGTGGCCTGTGATTATCCATTGAATGCCAACCCAGTTGAACCAGGTTCATCTCAAATGACTCTTGTAAATAGCTAGGTCAGGACTTTGGTTCAGGACTGAGGATCAAAAGATGCTGAAAATGCCAGGCTGAAGGCTCGTGTTGTTGAATTAGAAACTGAACGAGATTGACTTAGAGCTGAGCTAGCAAAGGAAGAGGATAAGAGTGATGGAATGCTTCCGAATATGTTCAACCTTCTAAAACCCAACCCTCCCATGCCTCCAAGCCTTAAATACAATTTAAAATACCCCCTCAGTGACCTAGATTAGGGACTATTTTATGCTTTTGCTCATGGTTGGATGTTTATTTTTCTTTTTGTGGTCTATATTGTAGAAACATCTCCTAATCAATGACAATGCGCTTTGTTTCTTTTGATTCTATGAAAGTTATGATCTTAATAGTTAAATTCTTTGTAGAGTTGATTATTGGTTATATGAATCGTCTTTTCACAGGCAGTTGCCATAGCAGCCATGAGTGCTTAATATCTGGGATTCATATAATATGTAACTTTTTGATTATGCCAAAAGGAGAAAGAGATATTGTGATTTTGTTTTTGTATTCTAAAATAAATAGATATTTATAACCTGATTAAACCTGGTCCTCAGTTATAAGTTAATTTAAAGTGTGAAAATGTGAAAATTAAGCTGAGTTCCACAGGTTCTCTTATCAGTAAAAGCACAACGTTTGTCATCATAAAAAGGGGCAATTTGTTGGCCCTAGTTCGATTGATGTTTTGAACAATGACAAATGAACTCAATGAAGGACAAGGTCCATCTTAGGAGACACAGTTGTTACAGCATATGCACGTGAAATGCACGTGAAGAAGATAAGCCTTTGGGATTGAGCAGCTATATCATCTGAATATCTTCTGAACTGATCGAAAAGATTGCATATGGGATAAGTAGAAGAGGTATCCTTTTATGAAGAGAAATATATCCGGATCTAGGATAAGGAATTGGAGTTTGAATTGGTCTAGCACTCAAACTAGATGTAGGATCAGCAATTCGAGTTTTTGTTAAACTCTTATTACTAACTCTATTAAAGTAATATTGTTCTCTTATACAGACAGGCACAAATACAAAGAATTTAGAGCTAAATTGAGTGAAAAACAACAAGACTATTTTGCAAGCAATTTACGTGAGATCAATTGTGCACGCCTGCAGCTACTTGAATAAGATTGAAGAACCAGTTCCATTATGTTTTTCTTTTTCTAGTCCAATTATAGTAGGTGATTTAAAGTTGTACCTTTCTAGATTTCATATAAGCAAATTGTAATAGGTAAGTTGAGTATTCAAGTTAGAGTTAACTTGAAATTGTCGTATCAGTTGAGGCTATGTACTACACTGGATTAGAGTTAGTCCTTAGGTTTTCAAAGAGTTTTGTAAATGCTGCTTTGGCTCATTGAGTTTTGTAGATGTTTGGAAAAATCCTACTGAGAAGTAGTTCGTGGTTATTAACCTTTTGAGCCAGGTGTTTTCCACATAAAAATTGATATGTTCTTTATTTTATGCTCTGTTTATTCTGAAAACAATCATAGTTAGTACATTTAGATGAATTAGGTTCTTCGAGTGTGAAAATTGGGTACCACATGTATCACCCCCCTTCTTGTGTGGAATTAATGTCTGGAACATCAATTTCGATCCTATAAGAGTGCTTGTTACAATATACTTCCAAGGAAAATGACCCAGTCTCATAAGAGTATGTTAAGAGTGTGGACATAATCTGGCTAAGGTGAACAACCTAATCCCTTTAGAATAATAAGCTTTAATGAGTCCTTGACCCCATACACGAATATACATGTGAGTTAAGAAACATAAGGAAGATTTTCGATGAAAATAGACAACGGAAGAGAAATGCGTAAGGAAGCATAAATTTTCCGCTGCTAAATCAGCAGTGGTCGAATATCTAAAATACGAGTCCATAAATCTACGCGAGTCTAGTCTTGGGTCATAGTGCGATTTAATGTTATTAAACAGACAAGAATAACTCAAATAGTATAATTAAACCTTCACATGAATACTAGTCTACCCGAAAATAATAAGAAATTCTCGCACACACACGAGAAGTCATAACCTCATACATGTGCACCCCCACGATATCTATTACATAATAACAATAACACCTAGGAGGTACTTGCTCCTGACAAGGCTAGACAGAAGACTTACCTTGCTCTGAAGTTCCATAACTAGCTTCAACACCTCTCTAATACCTCAAAACGGTAGCCATGAATCTGAACTAGTCAAACAATCAGGAAAACCATTAAAAATAACTCCAACATCATAATTAATCAATATATGATAATTCCCAACTCTGCTAGAAAAGTCGACAAGGTTAACGCTCGAGCCCTCATGCTTGAATTTCAACAATTTTGAATATAAATATTACCAATAACATTACGAACTCTATCAAAAATTTATTCCCAATTCTATATCCAATTTCGTTGTCAAAATAAAAGAATACCAAATTCAAGGTTTACTTCAAAAGTCTCACAAATTTCTATACTTTTTCATATGTAAATCTTCATAGAATCTATATATTTAACTTACAATATGCATATGTTACTTACGTTGACATAGTAATGAAAATCTAGCCATGTCAAACAATATTAAAATTTACAAATTGATTGCCAAAACCTTTCTTTCAATTTTCAAACTTTCAAACTTTGACGCAGGCATGCGAATTACACTTAAACATCCTAGAATAATGCCAAACTATACGTGCCAGTTATAAATGACAATACGAACCTATTCCAAAGATCATAATCATAAACAAACATTGATGATGCAAAATATTACTTCAGGTCAAACATCGGAATTTCTAAAACATTCAAAATGCAAACTTTCCTTAATAAGCATCGACTTAAAGCTTCTAAATGTAATAGTCAATACCTAGTCAACTCTTTTGACTTAAAGCTTCTAAATTTAAAGTTTCTTTTCGAATCAACTCCGAACTTTCGTGAATTCAATTTTGACCATATGTACAATCCATAATATATGAGTTGAATATACTCAATGCCTCAAATCACTAAACAATGCGATAGAACTCAAAAAGACCAATCGAGTCATTACATTATCTCCCCGAAAGTAATACGATTACGCCGAATGGCAAATGTTCTTCATGAACACATAGGTCAAATTTCCAGTGTTCTTTTGGAAATGCATAAGCAAAATAGCCAGTATTCTTCGTGAGCGCATCAGGTCCCTCACGTATGTAAAGAAAAATTGACTCCAGTAATTTATAACAGTCCAAATCGGGAATCTTCCCATTTTTAACAATTTTTAAGATTGAGCTCAGCCTAGAAGTGATATTGAAGAGATTTTTCATCCCAACTTTTTAAAGTTAGTAGATTTTAACTTGTTTTCTTATATTTTAACAAACACTCATTTATTCTAACCTGTAGTCTATGCTTTTTCATTGTGGAAATTAGGGATTTAGGTAGAAATTGGGGATTTTGAGAATTCGATACTTACACCTCAAATTGAGGTCAGATTTCTAAACTAATTAAAGGACCAGGCTGCGGGGGGGGGGAGAGGGTGAATGGGTGATTGATTTTTGGTCTGAATCTTGAGTTTTGACCAAGTAATCCTGGGGTGGTATTTTTTCAAAATCATAGATTTGATTTGTTTAGAGGTTAATTCAAGAGGAAATCTCACGGTTGTGCTTTTATTTTAGTTTTTAAGAGAGGTAAGTGTCACGGTTAACCATAACTTGAGAAATTTAGGACTTGTTGGTATATTTTTCATGTGTTTTATGTGTTGGGACAATGTATATATAAGGTGACGACTATCTATGTGTTGTCATTGGGATAAAGCATACGGGTGAAAATTGTTACTTTGTATTAAATTGTTTAGTTAATTATGTTATCCATGCTTAGGTTAGATTATTACTTCTTTAAGTTATCCATTTTGTATTGGTTGTTTATTTTAATGATATTATATAATTTGAAAGTTGAGGTGATAGGGTGACACTATTATTTGAACTTGTATTGCTGCTTGGTACGGAGGAGACGAAAAGCATGAAGGGTTTTGCCATGCATTATTTACATTTTTTGAAAAATATTGAGAGATTTGAGAATAAAAACAGGAAGGGTGATGTTGTGCCAGTGAGTAAAAGCACGATGGGTGATGTCATGATAGTGAGTAAAAGCACGAAGGATGATGTACTACCATTTTATGTATGATGTTACATGTTGTTGGCGAGAGTAAACGCATAACAGGTGATGCCGTTATATTTTCCTATCATTTCCTTATTTTATTTCCGATTTTGGTGATTTACTTAGTTATTCTACGCATATCTCGGAAGATAATAGTTGTAATTTCATACATGCCATTTTAATGATATTTTTCCTTTTGCATGTCCCTTCCTTATTAATATTTTATTGTTCTTATTTTTATTTTGTTGCTTTATATATATTTTCATAGAGTTTTTACATAGATATATTGTCACAGCCTCGTCGCTATCCCGTCGAGGTTAGGATTGATACTTATAGAGTATATTGGGTCAGTTGTACTCATACTACACTTCTTCACTTTTTGTGCAAATACTTGTATTGGTCCTAGTGGTTCTTAGAGGTGCGTTAGCTCAGACTACGTTGTTTTGGAGACTTGAGGTAGATCTGCTGGCAATCACCTTAATGTCCCCTTCAATTTCCTATATTTACTATTTATCTAATTTCAATAGTTGTATTTATTTCTGACGATATTTTTAGACTTCTAGTTGCTCATGTACTTGTGACACTATACTTCTGAGTTTGAATTGGACCGTAATAAATAATGGTTTTATTTAAAGTATTACAACTTAAATCTTTGTTAGTAATGTCACACACCCTTTTCCTAAGGGAAAAATGGAGTTGTTCAAATTAAAATGATATTAATCGAAATGGGATTATTTTTAATTTCTGAGACGCCACTTCGAATAATCTATAGTGTCCTAAGTCACTGGTATTTTTAAAATCCTAAATTTAGAAAATTTCACTCTGTTTAAAGTCTGTAAAAATCAGCACACCGAGTAAGGAATTGTGTTAACCCGGTAGAAGGTGTAAAGCACTCCCGAATTTCGTACTTTTAGCATGGTCACTCAACTATTAATATTTGGCCTAATTATCTGATCAATACTTATTAGAACCTATTGTGTATTTTTATCTTGTAACTGCTTTTAATATTTATGGAATTTATTTGAACAAGCTGCGATGTCGCTCACTCATTATTTTTGTACACATTATGAACCGTGCAACGTGAAACGCACCCGCTATTTATAACATGTTTATTTTATTATTATTTGACGTTATGGTCGGACAAAATGAAATGCACACCTGAACTGGGGATTACTTATCATGACTATGCCACAAGTACTCTACCCATAGTCACGAAGATTTACTTAATCGCACCTAATCAAACTACAAATAGTAATCATTATTTCTTAATGCTAATTTTGAGATTATTGTGAGGCCAAGAGTGGAACTATTAAATGTTGTAACATCCCGTAAATTTAGATCAGTTGTGGATACATTAAATGAGTACTAATGTGATGGTTATAAATTTTTTGTGATTATATGTGTACGAGGCATATCATAAGAGATTAGGGGTCCAAGGAGAGGCCTGAGTCTAAGTCAAGTTTGAAAATTTTATGTTAGACTAAAATTTCAAATGAGCACGCACAAGACAAAAATTTGCACAAGAATACCTACATTTATATAAGGTGTTATATGATGCACAACATATCAAATGAAAGATCTTTTAGTCTAGTTTCTAACGCTTTAAACCGTTCATCATTTGGAAGCTCCTACCAGAAGCTATTACCAGATTATCAAAAGCTCACAGAATTTTATACAATCACGCTACCCAATGATTTTCCCCATGCGGCGCGGTTGTGTAGATTAGTACCTCCAAAATTAGTTTCTACACACATTTTTCATTACCGCACCTCCCCACGCGTCGCCCAATGCAGCACGGGTATGCAAATCTTCATTTTTTTAACCCGACCCTATTTTGATATAAAACCTTTGGGGGTTATTTTTCCCACTTCATTTGGATGATTTTTAGCGTATTTCCTCCACGCTATGAGGACCTCCAAACTCTCCCATATTCAAGTTAAGTAATCCGCATTATTTTGGTGTGAATTCTATTATTTATACACTAGTATTGATGAAATCTACACATACAATACTTGGATCTTCAAGGGATTTCTTTAATAACTCAAAGAAGGGCTTTGCAAGATTTCTTTCAAAAGATAATCCTACAACCTTAGACTTATATGTATGGATTTATTAAGGGAATATAAGTATTAATGAGTATTGGAACTCTTGGAATGGTGATTGAAAACCATAAGTTCCCAATTAGATTATTAAACGATTATAGAGATTGAAAGATGTTTATTTAATAGAACTTTGTTGGTTGGGTTTGGATAGATGGTCATATATGTGATTTTGGGAGTTATAAATTGGTTAATCATGATGGTGGGATGAAGTTTTGATGAATAGTGGTAGTTATATGAACTAGTTATATGATGATGAGATGTAGAGATTTATGCCTACCTAAATGGCTTAAGTTATGGAATTTGTTATTAATATTTGGTTCCAGGATGTTGCTATTGTAGATTTAAAGTTCTAAGTGTTGCGGATCATTGTAGTATCACTAATGGGCGAAAATGAGTTATGTGACACTAACTCTCTATGTTTGGGAATGCCAATGATTCTCCCTACACCATGATTCTTTTACGACGTTACTAATTGCCTTACAAATAAGCATTAGCCTAGTTCCTTGAATAGTTGTATAACTTTTATTCTCTAGCATTATGCTCAATGCATATTCAATATAGACTTGGGTTAGATTCCCCCAAGTCATAGTATAGATTACTCAGTATGTCACATACAGTTGAAATTTTAGTATTCATAATCAATTCAAGAATACATGTCTCTGTCTAGTCCTATTCAGTATTCCACTATTATATAACCTAGTATGATCCAGTATTACAGTACCATGTAACTCAATTTGATTCAGTATTTAACTATCAAATATTGCAGTATGATTCTCAGTTTTTGATTTTAAATTCCTGAAGATTGAACATTTGTATTTAGTCCTAACCCATAGTATATGTGTTTTATACATACTTGGTCCTAACGTTGTAGTTTATGGTTTATGCATGCTTGGGCCTGTGGCCGTAGTTTATGCTTATGCATTTGTGGACCTAAGGTCGTAGTTATGCATACGTATACTTGGGCCTAAGGCCGTAGCTTGTGCACATATATATTGAGCTCGAGGCCGTAGCTTATTCAGATAAACACGATGTTCGTTATTCAGAAGAAGGAGTATTCATATCCTTACTTCCTTTGATCAGTTCAACTATCAGTTATCATTTTGGATGCCAGTTATTAGTTCGGTTATCAGGTATCAGTTATCATTTAAATTTCCTTTTGAATAATTATCACTTTAGTTACCAATTATCAAATCTTAGTTATCAGCTTAGTTTCAGTTTTAGCATTTATAATTTTTTCTTTCATTTGTTTTACATACCAGTGCAATTCAAATGTACCGACGTCCCTTTTGCTGGGGGCCTGAATCTCATGATGCAGGTAATGATTTACATGTTGACTAATCAGAGCGGTAGGATTCTCGTAACAGCTATTTGGTAATCCCTAGTTCTTTCATGACATTATCTTTACTACAACCTTTATTATTTACATATTGTTAGTGTTTAATGTACTCAAATAAAGGCATCATAGACTGGAATAACAAATAGATAGAGTTCGAAGCTTTTTGTGATAAGCCATGTTGGCTTCAAACATGTTCCAGAATTGTATAGTGTTTCAACATTTGATTTTTTTATCATTCAATCTTTCAGAATACTAGTATATGTTAGTTTATCATTCGCATTTAGTATGTTATGATATCATTATAGCTTAAATGAGTCCACCAAACTATAAAGAGCCTAGTCCGGTATGAGACTGATACATAGAATGTTGTAAAGACTGAAAGTAGAGAAGGCAAGATTCTACTACCTACTCTTGTGGTATATAAACTCAACTAACTTTTAGTGTACCTATTGCAATCCACTTTGAAAAAACCATGTTTCAAAGAATTTACACTAACTACAAGCCACTCTCTAACTCTCCTAGTTACAGAGGACTTAACTTATGACTATTTCTTGTCACAACATAATCCCAAAAGTTTATGAATTTGTTTTGTTCCTAAAGTAGTGCTTCTAGGAAAACAAAATAGGAATTACAATGTAGAACAATTAACAAGATTAAAACTCAACTATGGATGTACATAAGACTCGTTTAGAAATTGGTCATTAATGGAGTTGTCTTCTTGTTCTTGAGACACTAGTGATTTCAATGGCAGATAGATGCTTCTTCTTCTTGAGAGAATATTACTGAATACACAAGCGATGGTGTGCCTTGCACCAGGTTGTTTTATCACAAAGGATATCCTAATAGATAGTGGTGTCAACATATGGTGTACTTCTTCTCAGTGAGAAGTGACTGTTGCACTGTCTGCACGTCCACTTCTAGGCATGTGCATTCTTTCTTGACTTTGTGCTTCTTTCATGACATACCAATGAACTGGGTTCTAAAACTTTTGTCAGGACATACCAAAGGACCTAGTCCTAGGTGTGTTCCTTTTCTGTAGCAGTTGCTTTATGGACACTTTCTTCTGTAGCGTTTCAGTTGTGCACTTTGACCTGTATTTGTGCCAGAGAACACCAAAGGAGCCGGTCCCTGATGTATTTCTCTTTGTTTCTAATATGTACTGTCACTTACTTGTGCTTTTGTTGGAGAACCCTAAGGAAACAGGTCATCAGGTCCCTATTGTGTTCCTCCATGTGGTCATTGATCCATTTACTGATGCTCAAGCTTCGACCAGTTCATGTTAGATGTATATCATGTTGAGCAAGTTCTCTATCAGGTTCTCTACGATAGGTTTGTTTGAATATAAAAACATAAGAATCATAAGGTTAAGTAAAACCCATCGATTTCTCCATTTTTGATGATGATAAATTTAAGTATGGATATCAGAAATAACCAGCTAAGATGCTAGAACTACACGAGTTCCCTTTAAAGTAGAAATAACCAAATGAGATGCCACAACTACACGAGTTCCCCCTTAATAAAACTCCCCCTAAATCTCAAATCTCATTACACGACAACCATGTTTACCTTACCCTTATTTCCCCCTTTTGGCATCATTAAAAAGAACTGCTAGGAAGTAGAGCACAACCAGGTAATAAGCATAAGGAAATCTAACACATCTAGCTCATGCCACATATGTGCACACAACATGAAAGAAAAGAGAAGCCAGAGGAACACAGTATTGTAAGTGCAATGAAAGTGTAGCTATTTCATTAATAGTAATGGTTAATTTCCACATGCCATCACAAGAAAAAAACAAGTAAACACCAGCAAAAGAGCAACCACGCGATGTTGGAACAAAATAACTTGACGCTAAGATGATTCTAGGAAACACTAGAGTAAGGGGGCTTGGAGGAAGAGGCAGCACTGGGTTTGAGAACCAGGTTTAGCCTAGCATTTGCAGCCGCTTGTTCTTCAAGTAATTGAGCCCGAAGTCTCTCATTTTCCTTTCTCAGTCGAGAAATCTCCTAATCTATAGAATCTGGTCCCTTAGCTTCTTAGCTAAGCTTGGTCTGCAGTAAGGCATTTCGAGCCCTCAACCTTCTCTATTCCTTAGAGGCTACATTTTGAGCGTTTATCAGCTGAGAAATGGTCATGACTCTCCCACCAACTTTTTCTATACATTCATATTCTTGTAGAGTGGTCTTGGAGAAGGTATGCTTGCGGGTGCCCACTTAATATTTTCCACCTTCTGCATATGATCTATCATGATTGCTAGAAATGTTTATTGGCATAAACCCATCAAGCACCTCCATCAGGACGAAATCTGATTTTGTAGCGATAGAGCACCTCTCAGAGTGGGGTAGGAGTACTTTATTGACCAGTTTAAAGAGAAGCTGGTACTTAGGAAGAAATACCTTCTTATGGACGTGATCCCCTATTTAATAGCTTGCTTTTTCATGCCGACTCTCCGAAAGTTTATTCCACAAACATCATTTACTAAGGGCACACCTTCACATAGAATCCTGAGACCATCATTGAGGCGTCGAGTACAATATCTAGTACATTTACAAGCGCACGGATGTAATCCTCCTTTATAGTAAAAGAAGATGCATGGAAGGTTTGCACTTCATCTTCGTATACCATAGGCATGCTCCCTTTAAACAAGTGTTTCTATTGTTGAATCTCCATAATCTCCAGAATTTGTCTCATGCCTGACATCTCCAAAATAATTGGATCAAATGTTCGGCCCTACAGCACCTTTTGATTTCTTAACCTATGCGACCATAGAACACTATCACAGGTCAAGGACTTTGAAGAACTAGTTTCCTTAACGGGTTCTGTCTTTTGTTTGCTAGTCCTTTCAGCAGACTTTCCTTTCCGCCCTACTGCCCCCATAATATGGTCTCAAACACTACTAGTTCATTTGGACTCCATTACGATTTGCAGCTATTTTTCACTAATGACCTTTCTATTTCTTAGAACTTTCCTTATTTGTCATTGACTGTTTCACTAATGAACTAGGTTCTCTAGAAGCATATTTGTATGTCCATCTTACTGACACATTCTTGATGAAATCCTTTGGATTCATTTTTCTCTTTATCCTTGTCTTCAAAATCTTATTACTTTTTCTCAATGAGGATTTAATATTCTCTTGCTAACCTGACTTAGGAATGGGTTATTTTTGAAGAGGAATCTAGGAGCTTGGAATGAATAGGAGGTGTAGGAGTGGGTTTGCATGTAAAAGAATCAGGTTCATCGGGAATCTTTTCCGAGAGTACCTCATAATATAACTATTCTAAGAGTGATGTCGTTCTTATATCTACTAGGAATGGAATTTCTTCACCCTGGTATTTAGACGAGAGATATTCTCCTTCATTCATCAATCTCTCAGCAGTAATAGCTATGATGTTATGAGCTTATTCCTTTTCTAGTGACTCCTTAGGGCATGCAACATTAAACACATTACTACTAACCTAGGGTACAGGGACCTGATGCGAGAACAAAATTTTTGAATATGTTTTTGGTTAATCTTCTCTCTTCACATTTCGCACCTGTTCCTTTAGGTTCTATGATCATCACTCGTGTTTACTTGCATCGGTATTGATGTAAGCTAGGCTTGGTTAGAAAACATTTTAACTATTTTTACCTGGTGCTATCTTACATAATCAACTGATGGCGGATTAGGTTCTTAATTTGGTCCTTGTAACTACATCTTAACATTTGGTTGATCAAGAGTTTTCTACTAGAGTCTTTGATGCAGATGTCTGGATTTTTGTCTTTTGTTCCTTCAATATGCTTGATGTTCTTCCTTTTTTTTAATTTGAAGACCTTTTTAAATTATTCCAAGGTTGCAACTTCACTCATCTCATACCACCAGCTTGTGGAAATTCGCACTTAGTTGGAGTGGATGTTCTTGTTTCCTTTGTCAGCTGAGACCACTTGGAAAGTTATCAGATTAGTGACTGCACTTTTTAGACCATTCAGATAACACATATTATTACTTGCATTACAAAAGAACTTATCTACCTTTTCATTCACTTGAGAATGTATCCTTTACTTACTTCTTAAGGATACGTTCCCTTCCTGCAAGGTTGTTAGTGAGAAGATATTCATTTTGTTTTTAGCTGCATTCTTTATGTATCCATTGTCTGTGATCCATAGAAACCTGCTTCCTTTCACTGTTCCCTACATATGCAAAATAAGGGTTAGATTTAGGAACCCAGACTAGTTTGGGTCCCTTGTTATGATAAAAAGATGAATAAAGTATTTGCTAGCATATACAGGCAACATCCGCTTTTATAGAATGGTATGTGGTCGCTTATTAGTTGCCACTCCATTAGAGAGCACTTTGTTTTTTGGGGCAGACTGAACCCTGGCTTGGCAATTTTCCTTAAAGTGCCCATTGTTCCCACAGTAGGTACATAGCCAGTTATCAGGTGTAGTAGCATACTTGTTGTGCGAGTTATAGGGAGTTTTCTCCTTTTGAAAATCGATTCGCTACCTGTTCCTAATATTGTTCAGATACATGGTAGTGACAACATATGAGGACCAGGTCCATTTCAGAGATTTCTCAAGGTCATTTCTCACTTTCGCCAATTCAGCTTGGAGTTGATGATTCCTCTTGAGTTCACTGCAAAGACTGGTTTTCACAATGGTTAACTCATTTTCAAGCATGATGTGCGTCTCACTAGCTACTTCCTTCCCTTTCCCATTACTTACATTCCTAATTTCTTTACTAGCTACTGAGGCCCTCAATGGTTTCCTCTGTATCTGTGCATATTTCTAACATGTCATCCATTTCCTCGATAGTAGATCTATCTTTATCTTCTAAGGTGTGTTTCTCATTGTTAAGGCCTTTTACTGTTTCTTTTAGATCAACTACTGCTACTATCAGATCATCTCTCTCATTCTTGCCACTGATTATCTTTTTATTTAAGGCTTCCTTTTCTTTTTCAAGTTTTATAATTGCCTCATTTATGTCCACTACATAGACCACTAGATAATCTCTAGATTTTTCTGCCTCTCCTACTTTAATGGTCCGGATCTTCTTTTAATTTGAAAGTCTATAATAAGCATCAATTAGGACATTAGATAAATCTCTTAGCTTCTTGGAAAAGTAGGATTTCGGGTTTCTCTGAACATCCCTGAAATTTACCTCATCGTCTTTATTTTCTTCATCATCATCTTCTGACTGAGCCATTAATGCGAATAGTCAATCGTACTTTGTGGCATTAGTTTCCACTACCATCATGGAACAATTTTTTACATCTAATCCCCTTTCGGATTCACTCGAAGAGTCTCCTCAAGCAGCAGTGGTCTGCTTAACGATATTTTCATTAGTGCTTTTTCAATTGAACCTTTTATCTAGAACCTCGTTCCTTTTGCCTGCTTTGTCAGGATTTTGCTTGTATTGCTCCTATTTGGCGAGTGGGCAGTCTTTAATGAAATGCCCTAACTTTCCAGATCCATGATAGAGATCGTTGTTCCTTGTCTTACTTGAACTTTCCCACTTTGGTATGCCACCATTTCTTCGAACCATTTTTTGAAATCTCTTAGTAAGATAGGTTGTGTCACTATCTTTATCACTTGAATCACTCCTTTCAGCTTTAAGCACCAGGTTCTTTTCCTTCTTAGGCTCTTTTATTTTTCTATCTTTCTTTCTTTTCATCTCGTATGTTCTCATATTTCTAATCATCTTATCCATGGTCAAAGTCTATACATCTTCAGTGATGGTATTTATATTACTTTCCCAAGACACTGGTAGAACACTGAGTATTTTCCTTACAAGCTTGTTTCTAGGAATGACATATCCAAGTGAGCGAAGCTCATTTATTCTGGAGGTGAATCTAGTGTGCATATATTGTTTGGACTCATCATCCTTTATCATGAAGAGCTCTTTCAGTGGTGAGCACGTCGAACTTAGATTGTTTGCCTTCAGTGGTTACTTCATGTGTAGTTTGTATGGCTTCCTATATTTCTTTGGCAGTATCACAACCCGATACTCTGTTGTACTTATCAGGTCCTACGCCACACATCAACATTTTCTCTGCACGGTAGTTCTTTTCAATAGCTTTCTTGTCAATGTTGTTGTACTCTCTTCTCCCTTTGGGCACCAATGATCGTGTTTCTTCATGTTATCTGAAGGGAACAAGTGGACTATCACAAATGATGTCCCACAGTTTGGAATCTTCATCCATTATGAAGTCATGTATCCGATTCTTCAATCATCCATAGCATTGACAATTGAATCTGGGAGGTCTATAGGTTGATTGTCCTTCTTTAAAGTTGGGTGGAGCCACCATTTAAGGATCCTTCCTAGGTGTTAGCCTGATAGTAGGAACGCGGTCTGATGCCAATTGATAGCCTATAATAGTCCACCAAACTATAGAGAGTTTGGTTTCGTATGAGACTGATACGTATAATGCTATAAAGATTGAATATAGAGAAAGAAAGAGATTTTCTACGTGAAAAAATCTCACACAAGGGGATCAAAAAACCATGACCTACTCTTGTAGGTTTTAATCTCAACTAACTTGTAATCTACCAATTAAAAGCCACTTTGCAAAAATCCTATTGCAAAGACTTTACTCTAACTTGTGATTAAACTACCATAAGCCACTGTATAACTCTCCTTGATATAAAAGATTTAACTTATGACAATTTCTAGTCACAACATAAACACTAAAGTTTACGAATTTTGTTTGTTCCCAAAGCAGTGCTTCAAAGAAAGCAATGTGGAATAATTAACAGGATTACAACAAAACTATGGATGTACATAAGACTTTGTTTAGAAACTGATCCTTAATAGAGTTGTCTTCTTGTTCTTTACACACCAATGATTTCAATGCCGGATAGATTCTTCTTCTTCTTCTTGAGAGAATATTACTGAATGCACAACTGATGGTATGTCTTGCACTAGGTTGTTTTATCACAAAGGATATCATAATAGATAGTGGTGTCAACTCTTGGTGTACTTCTTCTCAGTAAGAAGTGAATGTTGCACTGTCTGCACGGCCACTTCTAGGCATGTGCGTTCCAGCTGGACTTTTTGCTTTTTTCATGACATACCAATGAACCAGACCCTAACACTTCTATTAGGACATTCCGATGGACCAGGTCCTAGTTGTGTTCCTCTGTTGTAATAGTTGCTCGTTATACACTTTCTTTTGCAATGTTTCAATTGTGCACTTTGACTTGTACTTCTGTTCGAGAACCCCAAGGGAGCAGGTCCCTGATGTGTTTCTCTTTATTTGACTAGTACAGTCACTGACTTGTGCTTTTTTCGGAGAACCCTAAGGGACTAGGTCATCAGGTCCCTATTGTGATCCACTATGTGGTCGTTGATCCATTTGCTAATGTTCAAGTTTCGACTAGTTCATATGAGATGTGTATCCTGTGGAGAAGGTTCTCTATCTAGTTTTTTACAATAAGTTTTTTGAAATATAAAAATATAAGAAGCATAAGGTTAAGTAATACCCATCATATTACATGTTTATTTGACCAACCATGTGGTTCGTTTGGTCACCTGTAGTTAGGCGCTGAGTACCGTGGACGTCAAAGCCCAGGTTCGGGGCATGACAAAGCATGGTATTAGAACACTAAGTTCCTAGGGAGTCTATGCAGCAATGTCTAGTGAAGTTTTCTAATATGTGTGTGCCGGCCACTCATACAAATGGTCAACTACCAACACATCCAAGATTGTATCATCTCTTTCTACTCTAGATCGTGCCATGAAGCTTAGAGCAATAGTTACCCTTCTCTTCTTATCGAATTCCATACATATCGAATGGCCAAGTGGAAAGCAAGAAAAGTCTAAGGTTCTAGAAAGGATGATTTGCCCATTGTGGTATTAATGAAGTACATGTTGGTAACAAATGATATTTGATAACATGTTGAAAGGGGGATGCAATGTATAATAGTACAATTAGAGCATGACTTTATTAGAAAGTACAAAAGCAGTCATTATGTTTATGGTTATCAGTTTAACTTAGTTACCAGTTATACAGTCTTTCAGTTGGCATGTTTATGGTTATTGAGTATTCCAGTTCTTTGTTATTTAGTTACCAGATCTCCATTTTTTAGTGTATCAAAATATCCCGAGAGTTGTAAGTATACAATGAGGCATATGAATGCCCAAAGAAAATATAAGTAACTGTGATTATAGCGTAATCTTCACATTCTTTAGTGATTAAGACCCAAGTCTCATCGAGTGGTACATAAAGTGATCCGTATGTAAGACCCAACAGTGTAGCAGGTTTAGAATTTGACCGTAAATGGCCTAGAATTGGTCATTATATTTTATTTTTGGAAAAAGGAGACAAAGGGAAAAATTCCTAACAGTTAGCACGGATATGAAAAAGAAAATAGTTTGGTAACGAGGGAAAATTGTATAATTACCACAAGAAATATATATAACATGTGTGAGAAACACAAAAGTTTGTAGAATGAACACCGAGCTCAGTTATTAATGAAAAAATGATAACAGAAAAGCTAATAATCTTGCCCATTTATGTATTATGAGGGTAGTGTCATTGTACGACACTCTAATATTCTGAGTAGTGGTCAGTGACTTAGCTCACAACAATACTATAAGTGTTTATAGGAAGTGCTAAAGAAGATAAAAGTTAGGGAAGTATAATTCACGAATGAGGTATACAAGAGAATTATGTTGAAAGATGTTCACTGATTGGCCAAGGTAGTAGTTCAACTTTCGGACAATAAAGATAGTGGAGTTGTTTTCTTGAACATGACATATTCCTCCTTAGTAGCCAAAGTGAAGGAGAAGCTGTTTTATTATCCCTACTTGTTATAGCTGAAAGAGAGGATTCGGATGTATAACACGATGGCTTTTTAACAAGGGGAGATGATGGTATTTTGACGTACCAGGATAGATTTTGTGTTCCAACAATAGATGGACTTAGCGAGGGAGGAAGATGTTAGAAGCCCATAATTCTAGGTAGTCTATCAACCCAGGTTTCTCAAACATGCATTATTATCTCAAGGAGAATTGTTAGTGAAATAACATGAAAAAGAAGGGTGTAGATTTTGTGTCCAAGTGTCTAAATTGTCAGCAAGTGATAGCCGAGCAGCAAAAAACCAAGTGTTTATCTCTGAACACATACATCCTTTAGTGGAGATGGAAAATATGGACCTTATAGTATGAGTATCTTGCCCATTTTGAAACCATAATTTTTAGGGGCGAAGGTATAGATTGCAATTTAGTTGGTTTGAAGTTGACAAAGCGGAGTTGTTGGACCAGATTTGGTCAATCAGTCTATGGGGAAAGTCAAGTTTATTCAAGAGAATTTGAAGACAGCTCAGAGTAACAAAAAAGTCCAATTCAAACATGCAACATAGAGACCTGAGTTTCAAGTTGATGATTTGATGTTTCTAATATTTTCACCTATGAAAGGTGCTATAAGATTCGGAAAAAAAGGAAAGCTCAATCCTAGATATATCAGCCAATATAGGATCCTATGAAGGATCATGTAAGAAGCTTATGAGTTAGAATTCCCACCATAGTTAGCAGTTGCACACCAGTATTTCATGTGTCAGGTTATAACATTCAAGTTTCCAGTATTCATATATCATGTCATGACATTTCTGTTTTCAGTAATCAAATCTCATTATTAGAAAATTCAAGTTAGTTCAGTACTTAGATACTCCTGCTAGTCCAATACTCAGATATTCATGCCAGCTCAGTACTCGAATATTGATGTTAGTTCAATGATCATGTCAGCTCAGCACTCGATTGTTCGTGCCAGTTCAGTATTCATATATCCACATTAGTTCAGAATACACATATCAATAATAGACAAGGGTTCATGTATATGTATCATGTTATGCGTATTATTATGGCATATGGCGCTAGTGTTATGCTCGCTTAACTAGTAGGTATTTTTGAGAAATGCTGAAGCTATCTAACCTTCTCATTCAGACCTTATACTACAATCTCCATGTCTTTCAATGTTTAGTTAGTTTAGTAGCTATTCAATCTAGTACCTATTTAGTTCAGCATCTCATCAGTTCAGTAATCGTGTATTCATTCAATTTAGTATGAAAGTGTTAATGAAAGTTCATGTTCACACCAGATCCATTTAATTTCTAGAGTTAGCTGAAGATACATCCAAGATAATCATTTTAAGACAAATAATCCCAAGGAAGAGACAATATAAGACCTTATAAATTTGAGTTAGTGGTGGATGCATTAAATGAGTATTAATGTGATTTTTATCAATTTGTTATGATAATAAGTTTTACGAGGAATAAGTGATTTGGGGTCCAAGGAGTGGCCTAAGTCTAAGTCAAGTTTTAATATTTCAAGATAGACTAAATTTCCAAATGAGTACGCACAAGATCAAACTTTGTACGAGCATATACATAATTATATATGATTTTATATGATGCACAATATATCAAATGAAAGAACTTTGAGTCTAGTTTATGGCATTTTAAACTGTTTGTTATTTGGACATTCCTACAAGAAGTTATGACTAAATTAAGCTCGCAGAATTTTACACTACCGCATCGCCCATGCGCCGCGGATGTGTAGATTACCAAAGCATCTCCAAATTTCGTTACTAGACAAATTGTTAGTTACTGCGATTCCCCATGTGTCTTCCCATGCTCCGCGGCTGTGCAAATCTTCGATTTTTTAACCCGATCCTATTTTGATATAAAACTCTTATTTTTCTCACTTCATTTGGACGGATTTTAGTATTTTCATCCACCCTCTCAAGACCTCCAACCCCTTCCATATTCAAGGTATGTAATACTCATTATCTTAGTATGAATTTTATCATTTATACACTAGTATTGATGAAATCTACACATAAAATACTTTGATCTTCAAGGAATTTCTTCAAGAACTCAAAGGAGAGTTTTGCAAGATTTCTTCCAAAAGGTAATCCTACGTGCTTAGACTTACTAGTATGGATTTACTAAGGGAATATGAGTATGAATAAGTATTGACACTCTTGGTATTGTGATTGAAAATCATAAGTTCCCAATTTAATTACACAACTATTATAGAGATTGAAAGATGTTTATTTAATGAAAATTTATTGATTGGGAGTGGATGGACGGTCATATAAGTGATTTTGGAAGTTGTAAATTGGGTAATCATAATGGTGGGATAAATTATAGATGAATGATGGTAGGTATATGAATAAATTATATGGTGATGAGATGTAGATATTTATGCCTACTAGGTATTTCATAATATGCCTAAATGGCTTAAGTTTCGAAATTTGTTTCTAATACTGGGTTCTTTTGGATGTTGTTATTGTATATTTAAGGTTCTTAGTATTGTGGATCATTGTAGTACTAGTAAGGGGAGAAATTGAGGTATGTGAGGCTAAATCTCTATGTTTGGGAATATTGATGATTCTCCTTACACTACGTTTCTTTTATGACGTTACTAACTGCCTCAAAATATATACTTAAGCATAGTTCCTTAAATAGTTGTAGAACTTCTATATCTAGCTTCATAACTCACTCATGACTTTCATTCTGAACATTATGAGCTCAATTCGTATTCAATATAGACTTGGATTAGATGCCCGGAGTCTTATTATAGATTACTTTTTTGTTTATATAGTATAGATTACTCAGTATGCCATATATAGTTCAAATTTTATTATTCATAATTAGTTCAAGAATACATGTCAGCCTAGTACCATTGAGTATTCCAGTATTATGTAATCCAGTATGATCTAGTATTCCAGTATCATGTAACTCAATGTGATTCAATATTTCAGTATCATGTATTCCAGTAGGATTCTTAGTTTCAGATTTTAAATTCCTGAATGTTGAACACCTATATTTGGGCTTGAAGCCGTAGTTTATATGATTTATGCATACTTGGGTCTGAGGCAGTAGTTAATACTTTATGTATGTTTGGGCTTGAGGCCGTAGTTATGATTTATGCATTTTTGGGCCTGACTACATAGTTATGTATGCGTATACTTAGGCCTTAGGTCGTAGCTTGTGCACATATATATTGGGCTCGAGGCCATAACTTATTTAGATAAACAGGTTGTTCATCAATCAGAAGAGGGAGTATTCATATCCTTACTTCCTTTGTTCAGTTCAATTATCAATTGTCATTTCAGTTGCCAATTATCAATTGAGCTATCATTTCAGTATCAATTTAATTAGTTATCATTTCAGTTATCAATTATCAATCTCAGTTGTTAGCTTAGTTTTAGTTTTAGCATTTCTAATTCTTTCTTTCAGTTTCTTTATATACCAATGTAATTCAAATGTACTGACGTCCCTTTTATCTGCGGTCCACATCTCATGATGCAGGTAACATGCTGACAATTCTGCGCGGTATGATGCTCGTACCGTCTATTTGGTAATCCCTAGTTCTTTCGCGGCATTATCGTTACTACAACGTTCAGTATTTAAAGACAGCTAGTATTTTCGGTACTCAAATAGAGTCTTCGTAGACTAGAGTAACAGTTGGACAGAGTCACAAGCTTTTTATGTTAAGCCATGTTGGCTACAGTCACGTTTCAGACTTGTATAGTGTTTCGACACTTTGATTTTTTTATCATCCATACTTTTAGTATATCAGTATATATTAGTTTATCTTCTGCATTATGTATGCTATGATATCACATATTGATTTAGCCAGCTAGTTGGTTTGTTCTGCCACTTGTAGTGAGGCACCGAGTGTCGTGTTACGTCCAGACCAAGGTTCGTAGCGTGACAAAAGTGGGCCTCACAAATGATTTGTTTTAGCCAAAAATATTAAAGGTTTGGTTTTCTATTTTATTCAATAAAAAAGAAAGATATCTCATTTCCCTATATCAAATAAACATACAACAACTTTTCTATTCAATTACAATTAAATAAAATGTTCACACTAAGCCTTTGATAAACAATATCAACTCAAAGCACACTATCAGATCCTAACAACGATTCAAACTTAGCTCAATATTGCATCAACATACTTACTATATAAAAATCCTTCATTCTTTAATATCTCAAATCCCATAACTTATCAAGTTTTATAAGCAACTAAGAATCCAAGGATATGTTTTACAATTCTAAATTCATCACTCTATGAGCCGAGGAAAAGGAATTTAACTAGCTATTCATGCTCAGCAGAAAAAAGAAAAGATACAAACTTTGACATGTACAAACAGGAACTAATTTTATGCATTGAACAATGAATAAGATTGAATTTTGTGGCGTTCCAATAGGCTGAAAATCGGTGAATAATGTGTGAATTTTAGAGTAGTTTTTGATGTTGTTATATGTGGTGATATTTTAGTTGTTGTTAGGCGGTTGATTAGTGTACAAGTGCGGTGGTTCTTCAGCATGTGCAGTTGAAGAAAATTGGGTGAACTAATGTGTTTGATAAAATACTTTATTGAAACAAACTTTGAAGTTTGTTGCTCAATGGCTGGATAATTCTTTGGTGCTAGTGTGATTATAAAAGATGAGTGTGGGGAAGACGGTCAAGTTCGTTTTTTGTGAAACTTAAATGTGTTATTCCTAAGTGCTAATTGATTGGCCACCCCGTGCTAATATATGACTACTTGCTAATTGAGGTGTCCGATTCGTGCTATGTATTTTTGTAGTGTTGTATTGTAATTTGTTAATTTTGTTAGTAGTAAAGTAGTATAACTTCTTATTTTTCTTTATTAATGATTTGATCGGTCGTTTTAAGATTTTTCACTATAATTGTCAGTTTTCGGCATGACTTGCCCCATGTAATGTATTATATCTGATGTAGATTGTTGGTTTTGATTTTCAGAAAAAAATTTGTAATGAATTCTATGAGTAAAATGCAAAATTTTGATATTAAATTGAATAAATTTGATTTCGGTCAACATTTTGGGTAAACGAAGCCAGACACGTGACTTGACGGTCCCGGAGGGTCTGTGGGAACATATGAGGCTTGCGCGTATGCCTGGAATCGAATTCTAAGGTCCCAAGCTCGAGAAATGCATTTTTGTGTGAAATTATTTTCTGGAAATAAATAAGAAAAATTAGAATGAAATTTGATTAAAATAATATGGTATCATGCGCATATTTTTTCTTCTGGAGCCTGGTACAAGTCTTATTTATGGATTAAGTGCTTTCTTTAAAGTTTTGTTGAAAACATATGTCGTTGGACGTGTTTCGAACATAAAATGAAAATTTGATGTTTTATAAAAATTTGAAAGAAATCATGGATTTTGAGGCTTAATTTGATGTTTATGATGTTATTTTGGTGATTTGATGGCATGGATAAGTTCGTAGGATATTTTTGAGGTTGTGTGTATATTTAGTTTGGAGCCCTGGGTGCTCGGGTGAGTTTTGGATAGGTGGCGGATTGCCTTTTTGAATTTTTGAAAAATCTAGCATTTCAGTTCTACAAACTTTGCATTTCTAAAGAAGGTCTCGCAAATGTGAGCCTGTGATCGCAGATGTTAGATAAGGAGTCCTGCAGGTGGGTCGCAAATCTGATCAGTGGGTCCATAAATGCGAAAAGGTGCATGTCGCAAATGCGACATTTGGGCTCGCAAATACGAAGTCCCTCCCTTTGGCCAGTGTTCGCAAATGCGAATATGACTTCCCATTTCCTATAACATGTTGAGGTTCAAAATTGCAATCCCACTTTGCATTTCCCATATCTACAACCTGCATGTTTCATGCTTAGTCGATTTCAAGACATTTTTCACCCTATTTTCAATTTACAAGTACTTTGGGCGATTTTTCAAGAACAAACCTTCTTCCAAATAAATTTTAAGGTCATTTTTACTCATTTATTTCAATCATTAATATTATTTTAACATGTTTTCAACTTAAAATCAAGGGTTTTATGGGCGAAATTGGCTGTTTTGGGTAGAAGCTAGGGTTTTCTTAAATTGGGAATTTGGACCTCAATTGGTGGTGTGATTTAAAAATAAATCATATATTTGGATTCGTGGGAGAATGGGTAACCGGATTTTGGTTCGAACTTCGGCTTTTGACCACATCGGACCGGGGTGCTTTTGGACTATTTGAGCAAAACTTTGAGAAATTCACTTTTTATGCATTCAAATTGAGTTATTTACCATTGGTTGATGTATTTATGTAATTTATGACTAGATTCAAGCGGATGTATGGTGGAATATAGAGGTAAAGCTATAATTGAGGCTTGAGGTAAGTAATGATTGTAAATACTGCCTTGAGGGTTTGAAATCCCGGATTACACATCGTTGTGTTACTTTGAGGTGACTTACACGCTAGATGAGAAGCGTGGGGTAGAGCACCGCTCGGGATTCTCACCTAATCCATCCCGAACGATTCTTTTCATGCGAAATTTATAGTTAGTTATTTGATGTTACTATATTTTGGGTTGTATTCCATGTTTGGGACCTTGTGCCGACTATTTGAGATCTTTTGGGGGATTTTACTATCTTTCCTCACTATAGTAGTTGAAATCATATCCTTAGTCACGTTTTTTACGTGTTATTACTAAAATTTTGCTTTATATCAATATTCTTAAAAGTGTAAAAACTATTTTGGGCTAAGTACCCTATTTTTAGTGAGATAGACCGAGGGTCTGATGGTGAGGTTAACGACCGAATGACTGAGAGTCTGATGGTGAGGTTAATGACTAAGAGAGGTCGAGGGCCTAGTTGTGAGGATTATATATCCATGTATCGGCTGCATGCAGCATCAATATATATATATATATATATATATATATATATATATATATATACGGATCTGGCTGCATGCTGCAGCAATATATAAATATATGTTTATGGATTGGGTTGCATGCCGCAGCGATATGATGGATCGGGCTGCAAGCCGCATCAATATTGGGTGTGGGTAATAAGGGACCCCTCCCTGAGTCTGTACACCCCTAGTGAGCTCCGTCGACGAGATATATAGATCAGGCTGCACGCGCAGTGATATATGGATCGGGCTGCACGATGCAACGGTCACTATATGGTACCAATTGAGCATCAATGCTGGGTGCGAGTAATGCCTGGTAAGAGATGAGTCACGAGTGATAGAGAGCCTAGCCCGAAGGGCGATAGATATATATACATGCACATGAGTGACATGTTTCCTGAAAGGCCTGTTTAAGAACTTATTAAATTCACTCCTCCTATAAGTGAGTTTCTATCGAATGCACTGATTTATTGATTGTTTTTCACTCATCTGCATATAGAGCCTCTGTCCTAAAGTTGAACAAATATTTTTAAACAAATTTTTATTTAAACCGGGGTTTACGAGACGTTTAGAAATTAATAACTGATTTGGTGTTTGGCTATTTCCACCGAGACTGCCATTTATGAGGTGTTTATGATTATTGTTTTGCCTGAGGGGCTGTTTTACAAACTATGTTTTGCTCGAGAGGCTGATTATGGCTTTAACCTCTATTATAATTTTTAAATGGTATTGAACCCTATTGGAACTGCTGGAAAGTGCTTCAGCATGATTTTTACCAAAAGCTGGATTTTAAAAGGGAAGGTTGGCTCGTATTATGATTTGAAGGCTTGTTGTGTTTATTGAGACTAATGTAAATGTGGATTCATTATTTCCTACTGATAAGTTTTTATTTACTGTTATTACTTACTGCGTTGGAGTACACACATTACTCGATGCACCTCGTGTGCAGCTGCAGGTATATTAAAATCCGATAATGAGTGTTGATTTGTTCAGACGCGGAGTCATCAAAGTTAGCAGGTGGCTGCATGACATTCGCAGCACCACTCCCTTTCTACATTGCTATTATTGTATTTAGTACATTAATTTAGGACTTTTTGTTCTATTCAGACATTGATAGATTCTCATGATCAGTGACATTCCGATGTCGGGCTTGTATGTTATTTCCGCATTTTATTCAGACTTGTATTATAAAACATTGATCAATTAAAGGTTTAATTATGACTCTTAACGCTTAAGGGGTTAAAATGAGTGTTGGCTGGCCTCGTCTTCACGAGAGGCGCCATCAAGACCCGACCGGTTTGAAGTCGTGACACCTTTCTTGGTTACTAATTTAGCTTCTTAATTTTGTATTTTATACTAGTGCCGTCCGTTGTTTCGTTGTTGTAATATTATATTGGTGGTTGATTGGATTGTTGATTACTTGCAGAGTGCATTCAATAGGGTAGTCTGAGTCCCCGATATACGCGGTACTTGTGAGCACGCCAATAATATTAATGTGGGATAGTTACCCCGTTTGGCCTTGCTTTTTGTTTAAAGTGTTATGGCTAATTGTGTTCGTCGTGTGCAGATAGAATGCCTCGCCATCTTAACAAACGTGCTAACACAGATTCTTCCAAGGATACCCCTAGTAATCGTAGAGGAGGTAGGCGGACACCTCCCCGCACCCCAAAAGTGGAGTAGGAAATAGGGTGCATTGATCGAGATGCGATGTTGTCCCAGGCTGCAAGCACGTTATTGGGGCTGCGCTAGCTCGTGCTTAGAGCATCTACTCTAACAGAATTCTTATGGGGCATGTTTCCATCTTGAATGGAGTCAGGAGGAAACTGAGGTGTGTTGAAAAAAAAAAATCAAAGAATTTACTGAAGCAAAGAAGCTAACAGGGCATTGTGTTTTGGATAAGTCGGAAGTAATTTTTGAAGAGAAATTAGTACTGAAAAGTTTGATATTATTATTAATTTTTATTTTTAAATTTCCTTTAACCAGCGGGATAGCACCCAATACCTCTGTTTCTTTTCTTTTCTTTTTCTTCTTTTTTCACGGTTGGTGGAGGGAGTTTGAGGTGTTGAAACTCTACTAGATAATTAATACTCCCTCCATTCCACTTTTATATGCCAGAATATTTTTTATTCCATTCTAAAAAAATACATAGAAAATGTTTTTTATTTTGAAATATATTAAACTATAAATTTAACATTTTGTTCTTAATGAGATAATTTATTATTTATAAAAATATCTATAATTAGAGTACAAGTTTTATAATTCTTTTTTTCTTAGACTTCATGTCTATTTCAACTTAATCACATAAAATAAAATGATGGGAGTAAATAAATGTATTCCCTCCATTTCACGTAATGTGACAAGATTTTGGAGTACAAGGCTCAAAGTTAATTGTTTTGACTGCAATTTAGAAATATAAGATCTTCAAAAAATAAAATTTGTTATGAAATAACACAATCTAAAAGTGAAACAAGAGGATTAGAGAGGAAACTTAAGGAGAGACTTTATTGCAATATTTTAGTGTCTTACAAATGGGCAAAAAACTTCTTATTTGCAAGAAGAAAATAACTCGGTGACCAAGTAACTTTCTTGCTCACAAAGTGACTTTCACCTCCCATGTTTTCGTACTACACAATAATTAAATTAATAAAAGCTCGGAAATGAAACGTTACATTTCGTATTTTTTGTATGTTAAAGTTTCGTCATAAGTTAAGCGATGTAAGTTCAGGAATGAGATTATTTTGAAACTATAAGTATTGTGCTATTTCAAATAAGTGATATGTAAATTTGTGAAATAGGGAGGGTAAGCAAATCGAAGAGAATGAATTTTGTCGATTTGATATTTTGGGATAAAATACGGCTCGAGCTATAATACCCCGTATATATTTACTAGTGCCATACAAGCTATCATATAGCCATAATAATAAAGTATACAAAGTATATTAAAAATAAATAGTATTCTAAGTAATCTGAAATAATTTTAAATTAAATAAATAATTAATTAATTAAGAATTTTTAGTGAAAGATTAACTGAGTGAATAAAGTAAATGAATATTTAGGGATAGAATGGAAAAGACTAAGTACCGTAACATAACAACAAAGTTTTTAGACCATTATGACTCATATTTCATGAAAGTAAGTGCATGTTTTGAGGAGATGTTTGGCCAAGTCATCTTACAAAAGGGCCCCACACTTATGATAAGGAACATCCCAATTTTATTAACGGAGCATGGTACAATCTTTTTTAAGAATATTATACGAATTTTTTTATTTTGATCCGTCGTTATATGTTTTATCACAAAAAATATGTGTTAGAGGAACTGTAAAGAGAATCAGACCAGGTATATTAAGGCTTAGCCTTTCCTTAATTTTTTGCATGATCTCGTAGCTATATGTGTTTGATAACGAGGCATCAAGAGAATTTCATACTCCCGAATTTATGTACATTATGCTAGTCTCATAAGTTACTTTTCTCTCCCTTATTGGGACATCATATTCAATTCAATATTATTTTCTTCCAGTCAAGAGAGCAGAAAGTCTATATATACAGTTTTACTGTATTTTCACTACCATTGAGCTATAATCGATGAATATGCCCCTATTGGGCAACCTGATCACACGGTAAGTTATATATCGAGCCTACTATGGAAGAGTGCCTATGTGCGAGCCCAGTTCGTCGAGATATGCAGCCTAGTATGGCGGATCGCCTATGAGTGAGCCTACTACGTCATAGTAGTCATATATATCCCGAGCCATATAAGGTCGGACAACTATTTTTACTTATTATTAAGAGAGTTGAGTCACTATCAACAGGTAAGCATATGTTCAGATTATCTTTTACTCCCAGCTGCTTTAAGTTATTATATTATCAATTTAGTTTCAGTTTTAAGTATATTGCCTTATGGTACATTATTTCGTACTAACACACCTTTTCTAGGGTGCTACATTTCACGTGTACAGGTTCAGACAAATAGACAGGTAGACCTCATCATTAGGTGTTCCCCGAGTTCAGCTTGAGCTTCATACCCTTCGATCTTGTCAGGTCTAGAGCTTTATGTATATCTTATATATATATATATATATATATATATATATATATATATATATATGTTATGAGTATGTTGGGCCTTGTTCCGATCATATTGTATCCATCAATAGAGGCTTGTACATATATCTTGTCAGTTAGTACAATGTGTTGGGCTTGTAGGCTTTTTATATATATATATTTTTGGTATTCCAGCTGTAGTAGTTATGACGGCCTTGTCGGTCTAGTACTATATTGATGTTTAGCCAGCATTCGTAATTTTCTTGCAATGTGGAAGTATGACATTATATGTTCATAGTACCTTAGTCGCAAGTTGGTACGCAAGGATGGATGAGGAACCGGGTGTTGGTCTCGCCCCCGGGTTTTGGGTGTGATAAAAGTAGTATCAGACTGTCCGAGGGAGTCTATAAGTTATATCTATTAGAGTCGTATTTATGGATGTTTCGTGCACTACCCTTATAAGTAGGAGGCTACAGAGCATTCAGGATTGTCTCTTTTTCTTATTACTCTATGATCGTGCGGTAGAGCTCACATACAAGAATAAAACTCATAACTTCTATTTTATTCATAATAAGATGGTACCTACATCCGAAAATACGGTTGGTAAGAGATTTAGCTGCGGAAGATTAGAGCCAGAGGAACTCAGCTTTGCATCATGCTTATGATAAGTAAATGTAAGTTCTTCAGTAGATCATGTGTGTATAAGCTTCTAGATAAGGAGCCTTAAAGTAAGAATATCTCTCCACCCATATAGTGAAAGGTAATGAGAGATTCATAAAATAGATATAAGTTTTAGTAACTAATAGAAGTAAGATGAAGAAGGGTACGAGGCGCTCAGTCAATTACCACAGTTGCCCACGACAAGCTACACATGATATTACCACAGTTGTTTCAATTACATCAGTTACGACTTCTTTCCATCATTTATTACACAACCCTTACCACATAAACATACTCACGCACACACACTTAGTTTGTTGCCATTTAATCACACCATCACATCGAAACGTATAATCAACAATGTTCAACGAATATAAATCACAAGAATTCATGAAATAGGCCTTCTTGCCATAACACCCGTGAAACAAACAATAATTCAGAAATAGTTCACATAAATAACACGTATAAATTACTCGTACTCAAAATAGGGTGACTTTACAAAGGTTAAAGTTAGCCGTACATACCTGTAGTTGAATTTCCTTTTTAAATCCTACTTTAAATTCACCAAACAGCCTAGTACCGTCAATTTAGTTCACAATTTAATAAATATATCTTAGAAATGAAGTTCACAAATACAACCCGAACTTACTTAGGTTAGCAACCTTTACTTTTTGCAAATCTTTACTCCTACCCAATTCTTCTTTATAGATTTTAGGTATTAAAGACCACGCATATATGTTTCAACTATTACTTTCAACAATTTTTTTCATGAGAACCCCCTTTTTGTTTAAATCTAAAAACCAATGAAAAAGTGTTGGGGATTTTACCTGCAAGAATGAAGATGGAGGCAATTACATGAAATTTCCGGGCCTGGGTGACTTTGAAAATGAAATTGATGAAGATAAAAGTTTCTCTCTCAAGAACTCTCTGTTTCCTCTCTCTAGTTTTGTTCAAAAAATTTGTATAAATGAAGGGTTGTGGTGTTTTATTGAAGAAAGGGTCGGGTTTAAAGAGCCCTGAGTCAGGTATGCAATCGCAAAGAGGAAATGTGGTCCGTAGAACAGACCGCAAAAATTCTCCAAAAATATGAACATTTCTGTTTGGGCTTGCGGAAGAAATGCAGTTCGCATACCTGTTATGCGGTCGCATAACGCACCGAAGAACTGCCTCTTTGCAAAATCCCAACATAAATATTCAACGAGAATGCAGTCCGTATATTAGATTTGCGATCACATAATGGACAGTATTTTGACCTCAATTTTGACAAACATGCTGACTCACTTTGTGATAGAAATGCGGTCCGCATACTTGATTTGCGACCGCATTTTAGACCGTACAATAGAACTTTTCTGGAAAACTTTGATTGTTGAGTTTTAAACGCTAGATTAGTACAAAGGGTCCGAACCATGGCTCGCAAGCTCGTCACGATGAATTTTACACATTCCTAACTATAATTTGAAACTTGGCATTGCGAGCTACTAGGTTTTGAGAACAAATTTTCACGGGGCCAGACATCCTCTCCTACTTAAAATCATTCGTCCTTGAATGAGGATTTTGGAAATCAGTTGGTTTTTAAAACATGATATGCTAACTCCCAATTTTACACTAACTTCCATATTTTTAGAATATTTCAGCAGAGTTTCTTTTGTAATTAGACTTATCTACCTGTCGAAGAGCCCATGAAACATATTTCCAAGCACCATTACACAATGCCTATTATCACTACAACTGGTATACAATTTATTTCCTGAACACTTACACATATTTAATGACTTGTCATATTTTTGAACGTAATTTGTCACTTCAATGAGTCCCGTCAGTTCAACCACATCAATACACTATATGAATTTCAATTAATCATTGCCAATATACACTACCATTAATCGTTCACTTATCATATGAGTTTTTACAATAATTTTATTCACCAAAAGTGGTTGCACATGACACAATCAATTACAACACACACAATTCTTGCACAACTTGAGAAGTTAAAATAGTAAGCATTTTAGGGGAAAAATGGGGTGTCTTTGCACCAAATTGAACATAACATCAGTTTGCTTAGAGATAAAAGTTTGCAAGATCACTACTAGACTTGCTCAAATAGGTGGAGATATTTTTCTTTCATTTCAACTTCTGCTTCCCACGTGGCTTTCTCAACTCGTTGACTTTGACATAATACTTTAACTGAAGCAATTTCCTTTTTCCTCAATTTACGGACTTACCAATAAAGAAAAGCTACCAGAACTTCTTCATACGATAAATCTTTATTAACCTCGATATTCTCAACTCGTATGATGGTGGATGGATCTCCAACCACTTTCTTTAACATAGACACATGGAACACCGGGTGCACTAATGACATTTCAGGGGGTAATTCCACCCTATAAGCCACTTGCCCTATCCTTTGAGCAACCCGATATAGCCCGACATATCCTGGACCCAACTTCCCTCTCTTCTCAAATCGCATGACTCCCTTCATCAGACATACACTCAAGAACACAAAATCATCTACTTGAAACTCCAATTCTCTTCGACGTACGTCCTCATAAGATTTCTTGCGACTTTGAGCAGTTTTCATCCTATCCTAAATGACTTTAACTTTTTTCATAGCCTGGTGCATGAGATCCGGCTCTATCAATTCAGCTTCGGTTGCTTTGAACCATCCAATCAGAGACCGACACCTCCTTTCGTACAATGCCTTAAATGGGCTGATCTGAATAATTGCATGAAAGTTGTTATTATCGTAAGAAAATTCTATTAGTGGCAAGTGATCATCCCAATTACCTTTGAAATCCAAGACACGAGCTAACAACATATATTAAAGCGTCTGAATAGTCCACTCCGCTTGATCATCAGTCAGGGGGTGGAAAGTCGTGCTGAGATTGACTTGAGTACCCAAACCTTGTTGAAATTTCTTCAAAAAATTAGTTGTGAACTGGGCCACTTGATCTGAGATAATAGGAAATGGAATTCCATGAAGCCTTACTATTTCCTTCATATAGAACTGAGCATATTGTTCTGCAGTATCGTTGGACTTGACTAGCAAAAAGTGAGCTGATTTCGTGAGTCAATCCACTATTACCCAAATTGAGTCGAACTTGTGCTGAGTGCGGGGTAAACCTACCACAAAGACAACGTTGATCACCTCCCATTTCCACATTGGCGTTTTCATAAGCTCAGTTAACCCACTGGGCTACTGATTCTCAGCTTTTACTTGTTGACAATTTAGACATTTGGACAGAAAGTCCACAACACCCCACTTCGTACCGTTCCACCAATAAATTTTCTTGAGATTATGAATAATTTTTTTATAACCTAGGTGCACAAAATACCTGGAATTATGAGCCTCCGCCATTACTCTCTACCGAAGATCACCATATTTGGAACACATAACCTACATTGACATTGCAATACATCGTCATTGTCACCGAGTGAAAATTTCGAAGTGTTTTTATTGAAAACTTCCTCCTTCATCTGTGCTGATGCTGGATCAATGAAATGCTTTTCCTTGATTTCCGCTACAACTAACGATTTTGCTCCATTATGCACCATAATATTCCCCTCGTCTGAGGCCGAAATACAAAACCCCTGACTAGCCAATTGGCAAACTTCCTGAGCCAAAGGCCTCCGATCCGCCTCCAAATGAGCCAAATTACGCATAGACTTCTATCTGAGAGTGTCGGCCACCACATTTGCCTTTTCTAGATGGTAAAAAATGTTCATATCATAATCCTTGAGAAATTCTAACCACCGTCGTTGCCTTAAAGTCAACTCCTTCTGGTTGAGCACATATTGGAGACTATTGTGGTCTTAGAACACATCCGCATGGACTCCATAAAGTTAATGCCTCCATATATTCAAGGCAAACACAACTGCCGCAAGCTCTAAATCATGTGTCAGATAATTCTTTTCCTGATTCTTGATTTGCCTTGAAGCATACGCTATAACCTTTCAATGTTTCATCAAGACACCTGAAACTCACCTTGGAGGCATCGTAATAAAGTACAAGTCCTTCTTTGCATTCTGGCAAGGTCAATATCAGGGCTAAGGTCAACCACGACTTCAATTCCTGAAAACTTTTCTCACAAGTATCCAACCATTGGAACTTAACTACTTTCTGCATCAACTCATACAATGGGGAGGCGAGGGTAGATAATCCCTTCACAAACCTCCGATAATACCCTACTAAAACCACGAAACTATGGATCTCCGTCGGGATCATGGGTCTAGGCCAATCTTTCACTACTGCAATCTTTGGGGTATCCACCTGAATCCCTTCAATTGAAATATCACGGCCAGAAAGGAAATGGACTCAAAAATATTCACATTTTGAAAATTTTGCATACAATTGATGCTGATGAAGAGTTTTCAGAACTTCCATGAGGTGATCGGCATAATCTTCCTGGCTCCATGAATAAACAGGGATTTCATCAATGAAAAAAATCATGAAGGAGTCTAGAAATGGCTTGAAGACCCGATTCATAAGATCCTTGAAAGCTTCCAGGATATTGGTTAGCCCAAAAGACATGACCAAGAATTCAAACTGACCATATCAAGTTCTGAATGTGTTCTTAGGAAAATCTTGCTCTCCGATCTTCAATTGGTGATACCCGAACCATAGATCAATTTTCGAGAAGAACCTTGCACCTTACAATTGGTCAAATAAATCATCTATCTGAGGCAATGATATTTGTTCGTGATGGTGACTTTGTTAAGCTGTTGATAATCAATAAACATCCGGAGCGACCCATCCTTCTTTATGACAAAAAGGACCGGAGCACCCCACGTCGACACACTTGGACGAATGAACCACTTTTCTAATAAATGCTTCAGTTGCTCCTCAAACTCCTTTAACTCCCCCGGCGCCATTCTTTATGGTGGAATGGATATTGGATGCATATCTATAAATACATCAATCCCGAAATCAACCTCCCTATATGGCGGGATCCCTGGAAGCTTGTCCGGAAATACTTCAAGAAACTTATTCACAACTAGCACAGACTCGGGGGTAGACATTTCTAAATTTTAGTTCGCCACCAGAACCAAATGATAGATACACCCATTCCTAATCATCATTGAAGCCTTAGTGTAAGAAATAAACCTACACTTCAGGACCACACTGTTTCCCTTCCACTCAACAACCGGCTTATTAGGTAACTCGAGTATCATGAGCCTCGTTCGGCAGTCAAGTTTAGCAAAGCCCGAATAACGCCAGTCTATTCCCAAAATCAAATAAAAATCCACCATTCCAAGCTCGATATGATCGGCCGTGGTAACACAATCACATACCATGACAACACAATTCCTATAAACCTGTGCGACTGTAATAGAATCACAATCGGAGTCGATAGAGAGAACATATGAAGATGTTGTTCGGGTTCTATCCCTAAACCTGAAGCAATAAATTGGGTGACATAAGACAAAGAGGACCCTAGATCAATGATAGCATAAAAACCATTTGCCTGAACAGACAAGATACCTATAACAACATCAAAAGAAGCCTCTGCACTCTGGCGACCACTCAAAGCATAAAATCGACCCGGTCCACCTTTACCGCGAGCTCCACCCCTAACTGCACCACGCCTTACTGGAGTTAGAGGACGTACAGATGATGTGGCGGCTGCAGAAATGGATGACTGAGAAAATCTCATATCCATGCCCTGACTAGGTGCAAAACAGTACTGCTTGTTGGGACAATGTATATATAAGGTGACGACTATCTATGTGTTGTCATTGGGATAAAGCATACGGGTGAAAATTGTTACTTTGTATTAAATTGTTTAGTTAATTATGTTATCCATGCTTAGGTTAGATTATTACTTCTTTAAGTTATCCATTTTGTATTGGTTGTTTATTTTAATGATATTATATAATTTGAAAGTTGAGGTGATAGGGTGACACTATTATTTGAACTTGTATTGCTGCTTGGTACGGAGGAGACGAAAAGCATGAAGGGTTTTGCCATGCATTATTTACATTTTTTGAAAAATATTGAGAGATTTGAGAATAAAAACAGGAAGGGTGATGTTGTGCCAGTGAGTAAAAGCACGATGGGTGATGTCATGATAGTGAGTAAAAGCACGAAGGATGATGTACTACCATTTTATGTATGATGTTACATGTTGTTGGCGAGAGTAAACGCATAACAGGTGATGCCGTTATATTTTCCTATCATTTCCTTATTTTATTTCCGATTTTGGTGATTTACTTAGTTATTCTACGCATATCTCGGAAGATAATAGTTGTAATTTCATACATGCCATTTTAATGATATTTTTCCTTTTGCATGTCCCTTCCTTATTAATATTTTATTGTTCTTATTTTTATTTTGTTGCTTTATATATATTTTCATAGAGTTTTTACATAGATATATTGTCACAGCCTCGTCGCTATCCCGTCGAGGTTAGGATTGATACTTATAGAGTATATTGGGTCAGTTGTACTCATACTACACTTCTTCACTTTTTGTGCAAATACTTGTATTGGTCCTAGTGGTTCTTAGAGGTGCGTTAGCTCAGACTACGTTGTTTTGGAGACTTGAGGTAGATCTGCTGGCAATCACCTTAATGTCCCCTTCAATTTCCTATATTTACTATTTATCTAATTTCAATAGTTGTATTTATTTCTGACGATATTTTTAGACTTCTAGTTGCTCATGTACTTGTGACACTATACTTCTGAGTTTGAATTGGACCGTAATAAATAATGGTTTTATTTAAAGTATTACAACTTAAATCTTTGTTAGTAATGTCACACACCCTTTTCCTAAGGGAAAAATGGAGTTGTTCAAATTAAAATGATATTAATCGAAATGGGATTATTTTTAATTTCTGAGACGCCACTTCGAATAATCTATAGTGTCCTAAGTCACTGGTATTTTTAAAATCCTAAATTTAGAAAATTTCACTCTGTTTAAAGTCTGTAAAAATCAGCACACCGAGTAAGGAATTGTGTTAACCCGGTAGAAGGTGTAAAGCACTCCCGAATTTCGTACTTTTAGCATGGTCACTCAACTATTAATATTTGGCCTAATTATCTGATCAATACTTATTAGAACCTATTGTGTATTTTTATCTTGTAACTGCTTTTAATATTTATGGAATTTATTTGAACAAGCTGCGATGTCGCTCACTCATTATTTTTGTACACATTATGAACCGTGCAACGTGAAACGCACCCGCTATTTATAACATGTTTATTTTATTATTATTTGACGTTATGGTCGGACAAAATGAAATGCACACCTGAACTGGGGATTACTTATCATGACTATGCCACAAGTACTCTACCCATAGTCACGAAGATTTACTTAATCGCACCTAATCAAACTACAAATAGTAATCATTATTTCTTAATGCTAATTTTGAGATTATTGTGAGGCCAAGAGTGGAACTATTAAAAGTTGTAACATCCCGTAAATTTAGATCAGTTGTGGATACATTAAATGAGTACTAATGTGATGGTTATAAATTTTTTGTGATTATATGTGTACGAGGCATATCATAAGAGATTAGGGGTCCAAGGAGAGGCCTGAGTCTAAGTCAAGTTTGAAAATTTTATGTTAGACTAAAATTTCAAATGAGCACGCACAAGACAAAAATTTGCACAAGAATACCTACATTTATATAAGGTGTTATATGATGCACAACATATCAAATGAAAGATCTTTTAGTCTAGTTTCTAACGCTTTAAACCGTTCATCATTTGGAAGCTCCTACCAGAAGCTATTACCAGATTATCAAAAGCTCACAGAATTTTATACAATCACGCTACCCAATGATTTTCCCCATGCGGCGCGGTTGTGTAGATTAGTACCTCCAAAATTAGTTTCTACACACATTTTTCATTACCGCACCTCCCCACGCGTCGCCCAATGCAGCACGGGTATGCAAATCTTCATTTTTTTAACCCGACCCTATTTTGATATAAAACCTTTGGGGGTTATTTTTCCCACTTCATTTGGATGATTTTTAGCGTATTTCCTCCACGCTATGAGGACCTCCAAACTCTCCCATATTCAAGTTAAGTAATCCGCATTATTTTGGTGTGAATTCTATTATTTATACACTAGTATTGATGAAATCTACACATACAATACTTGGATCTTCAAGGGATTTCTTTAATAACTCAAAGAAGGGCTTTGCAAGATTTCTTTCAAAAGATAATCCTACAACCTTAGACTTATATGTATGGATTTATTAAGGGAATATAAGTATTAATGAGTATTGGAACTCTTGGAATGGTGATTGAAAACCATAAGTTCCCAATTAGATTATTAAACGATTATAGAGATTGAAAGATGTTTATTTAATAGAACTTTGTTGGTTGGGTTTGGATAGATGGTCATATATGTGATTTTGGGAGTTATAAATTGGTTAATCATGATGGTGGGATGAAGTTTTGATGAATAGTGGTAGTTATATGAACTAGTTATATGATGATGAGATGTAGAGATTTATGCCTACCTAAATGGCTTAAGTTATGGAATTTGTTATTAATATTTGGTTCCAGGATGTTGCTATTGTAGATTTAAAGTTCTAAGTGTTGCGGATCATTGTAGTATCACTAATGGGCGAAAATGAGTTATGTGACACTAACTCTCTATGTTTGGGAATGCCAATGATTCTCCCTACACCATGATTCTTTTACGACGTTACTAATTGCCTTACAAATAAGCATTAGCCTAGTTCCTTGAATAGTTGTATAACTTTTATTCTCTAGCATTATGCTCAATGCATATTCAATATAGACTTGGGTTAGATTCCCCCAAGTCATAGTATAGATTACTCAGTATGTCACATACAGTTGAAATTTTAGTATTCATAATCAATTCAAGAATACATGTCTTTGTCTAGTCCTATTCAGTATTCCACTATTATATAACCTAGTATGATCCAGTATTACAGTACCATGTAACTCAATTTGATTCAGTATTTAACTATCAAATATTGCAGTATGATTCTCAGTTTTTGATTTTAAATTCCTGAAGATTGAACATTTGTATTTAGTCCTAACCCATAGTATATGTGTTTTATACATACTTGGTCCTAACGTTGTAGTTTATGGTTTATGCATGCTTGGGCCTGTGGCCGTAGTTTATGCTTATGCATTTGTGGACCTAAGGTCGTAGTTATGCATACGTATACTTGGGCCTAAGGCCGTAGCTTGTGCACATATATATTGAGCTCGAGGCCGTAGCTTATTCAGATAAACACGATGTTCGTTATTCAGAAGAAGGAGTATTCATATCCTTACTTCCTTTGATCAGTTCAACTATCAGTTATCATTTTGGATGCCAGTTATTAGTTCGGTTATCAGGTATCAGTTATCATTTAAATTTCCTTTTGAATAATTATCACTTTAGTTACCAATTATCAAATCTTAGTTATCAGCTTAGTTTCAGTTTTAGCATTTATAATTTTTTCTTTCATTTGTTTTACATACCAGTGCAATTCAAATGTACCGACGTCCCTTTTGCTGGGGGCCTGAATCTCATGATGCAGGTAATGATTTACATGTTGACTAATCAGAGCGGTAGGATTCTCGTAACAGCTATTTGGTAATCCCTAGTTCTTTCATGACATTATCTTTACTACAACCTTTATTATTTACATATTGTTAGTGTTTAATGTACTCAAATAAAGGCATCATAGACTGGAATAACAAATAGATAGAGTTCGAAGCTTTTTGTGATAAGCCATGTTGGCTTCAAACATGTTCCAGAATTGTATAGTGTTTCAACATTTGATTTTTTTATCATTCAATCTTTCAGAATACTAGTATATGTTAGTTTATCATTCGCATTTAGTATGTTATGATATCATTATAGCTTAAATGAGTCCACCAAACTATAAAGAGCCTAGTCCGGTATGAGACTGATACATAGAATGTTGTAAAGACTGAAAGTAGAGAAGGCAAGATTCTACTACCTACTCTTGTGGTATATAAACTCAACTAACTTTTAGTGTACCTATTGCAATCCACTTTGAAAAAACCATGTTTCAAAGAATTTACACTAACTACAAGCCACTCTCTAACTCTCCTAGTTACAGAGGACTTAACTTATGACTATTTCTTGTCACAACATAATCCCAAAAGTTTATGAATTTGTTTTGTTCCTAAAGTAGTGCTTCTAGGAAAACAAAATAGGAATTACAATGTAGAACAATTAACAAGATTAAAACTCAACTATGGATGTACATAAGACTCGTTTAGAAATTGGTCATTAATGGAGTTGTCTTCTTGTTCTTGAGACACTAGTGATTTCAATGGCAGATAGATGCTTCTTCTTCTTGAGAGAATATTACTGAATACACAAGCGATGGTGTGCCTTGCACCAGGTTGTTTTATCACAAAGGATATCCTAATAGATAGTGGTGTCAACATATGGTGTACTTCTTCTCAGTGAGAAGTGACTGTTGCACTGTCTGCACGTCCACTTCTAGGCATGTGCATTCTTTCTTGACTTTGTGCTTCTTTCATGACATACCAATGAACTGGGTTCTAAAACTTTTGTCAGGACATACCAAAGGACCTAGTCCTAGGTGTGTTCCTTTTCTGTAGCAGTTGCTTTATGGACACTTTCTTCTGTAGCGTTTCAGTTGTGCACTTTGACCTGTATTTGTGCCAGAGAACACCAAAGGAGCCGGTCCCTGATGTATTTCTCTTTGTTTCTAATATGTACTGTCACTTACTTGTGCTTTTGTTGGAGAACCCTAAGGAAACAGGTCATCAGGTCCCTATTGTGTTCCTCCATGTGGTCATTGATCCATTTACTGATGCTCAAGCTTCGACCAGTTCATGTTAGATGTATATCATGTTGAGCAAGTTCTCTATCAGGTTCTCTACGATAGGTTTGTTTGAATATAAAAACATAAGAATCATAAGGTTAAGTAAAACCCATCGATTTCTCCATTTTTGATGATGATAAATTTAAGTATGGATATCAGAAATAACCAGCTAAGATGCTAGAACTACACGAGTTCCCTTTAAAGTAGAAATAACCAAATGAGATGCCACAACTACACGAGTTCCCCCTTAATAAAACTCCCCCTAAATCTCAAATCTCATTACACGACAACCATGTTTACCTTACCCTTATTTCCCCCTTTTGGCATCATTAAAAAGAACTGCTAGGAAGTAGAGCACAACCAGGTAATAAGCATAAGGAAATCTAACACACCTAGCTCATGCCACATATGTGCACACAACATGAAAGAAAAGAGAAGCCAGAGGAACACAGTATTGTAAGTGCAATGAAAGTGTAGCTATTTCATTAATAGTAATGGTTAATTTCCACATGCCATCACAAGAAAAAAACAAGTAAACACCAGCAAAAGAGCAACCACGGGATGTTGGAACAAAATAACTTGACGCTAAGATGATTCTAGGAAACACTAGAGTAAGGGGGCTTGGAGGAAGAGGCAGCACTGGGTTTGAGAACCAGGTTTAGCCTAGCATTTGCAGCCGCTTGTTCTTCAAGTAATTGAGCCCGAAGTCTCTCATTTTCCTTTCTCAGTCGAGAAATCTCCTAATCTATAGAATCTGGTCCCTTAGCTTCTTAGCTAAGCTTGGTCTGCAGTAAGGCATTTCGAGCCCTCAACCTTCTCTATTCCTTAGAGGCTACATTTTGAGCGTTTATCAGCTGAGAAATGGTCATGACTCTCCCACCAACTTTTTCTATACATTCATATTCTTGTAGAGTGGTCTTGGAGAAGGTATGCTTGCGGGTGCCCACTTAATATTTTCCACCTTCTGCATATGATCTATCATGATTGCTAGAAATGTTTATTGGCATAAACCCATCAAGCACCTCCATCAGGACGAAATCTGATTTTGTAGCGATAGAGCACCTCTCAGAGTGGGGTAGGAGTACTTTATTGACCAGTTTAAAGAGAAGCTGGTACTTAGGAAGAAATACCTTCTTATGGACGTGATCCCCTATTTAATAGCTTGCTTTTTCATGCCGACTCTCCGAAAGTTTATTCCACAAACATCATTTACTAAGGGCACACCTTCACATAGAATCCTGAGACCATCATTGAGGCGTCGAGTACAATATCTAGTACATTTACAAGCGCACGGATGTAATCCTCCTTTATAGTAAAAGAAGATGCATGGAAGGTTTGCACTTCATCTTCGTATACCATAGGCATGCTCCCTTTAAACAAGTGTTTCTATTGTTGAATCTCCATAATCTCCAGAATTTGTCTCATGCCTGACATCTCCAAAATAATTGGATCAAATGTTCGGCCCTACAGCACCTTTTGATTTCTTAACCTATGCGACCATAGAACACTATCACAGGTCAAGGACTTTGAAGAACTAGTTTCCTTAACGGGTTCTGTCTTTTGTTTGCTAGTCCTTTCAGCAGACTTTCCTTTCCGCCCTACTGCCCCCATAATATGGTCTCAAACACTACTAGTTCATTTGGACTCCATTACGATTTGCAGCTATTTTTCACTAATGACCTTTCTATTTCTTAGAACTTTCCTTATTTGTCATTGACTGTTTCACTAATGAACTAGGTTCTCTAGAAGCATATTTGTATGTCCATCTTACTGACACATTCTTGATGAAATCCTTTGGATTCATTTTTCTCTTTATCCTTGTCTTCAAAATCTTATTACTTTTTCTCAATGAGGATTTAATATTCTCTTGCTAACCTGACTTAGGAATGGGTTATTTTTGAAGAGGAATCTAGGAGCTTGGAATGAATAGGAGGTGTAGGAGTGGGTTTGCATGTAAAAGAATCAGGTTCATCGGGAATCTTTTCCGAGAGTACCTCATAATATAACTATTCTAAGAGTGATGTCGTTCTTATATCTACTAGGAATGGAATTTCTTCACCCTGGTATTTAGACGAGAGATATTCTCCTTCATTCATCAATCTCTCAGCAGTAATAGCTATGATGTTATGAGCTTATTCCTTTTCTAGTGACTCCTTAGGGCATGCAACATTAAACACATTACTATTAACCTAGGGTACAGGGACCTGATGCGAGAACAAAATTTTTGAATATGTTTTTGGTTAATCTTCTCTCTTCACATTTCGCACCTGTTCCTTTAGGTTCTATGATCATCACTCGTGTTTACTTGCATCGGTATTGATGTAAGCTAGGCTTGGTTAGAAAACATTTTAACTATTTTTACCTGGTGCTATCTTACATAATCAACTGATGGCGGATTAGGTTCTTAATTTGGTCCTTGTAACTACATCTTAACATTTGGTTGATCAAGAGTTTTCTACTAGAGTCTTTGATGCAGATGTCTGGATTTTTGTCTTTTGTTCCTTCAATATGCTTGATGTTCTTCCTTTTTTTTAATTTGAAGACCTTTTTAAATTATTCCAAGGTTGCAACTTCACTCATCTCATACCACCAGCTTGTGGAAATTCGCACTTAGTTGGAGTGGATGTTCTTGTTTCCTTTGTCAGCTGAGACCACTTGGAAAGTTATCAGATTAGTGACTGCACTTTTTAGACCATTCAGATAACACATATTATTACTTGCATTACAAAAGAACTTATCTACCTTTTCATTCACTTGAGAATGTATCCTTTACTTACTTCTTAAGGATACGTTCCCTTCCTGCAAGGTTGTTAGTGAGAAGATATTCATTTTGTTTTTAGCTGCATTCTTTATGTATCCATTGTCTGTGATCCATAGAAACCTGCTTCCTTTCACTGTTCCCTACATATGCAAAATAAGGGTTAGATTTAGGAACCCAGACTAGTTTGGGTCCCTTGTTATGATAAAAAGATGAATAAAGTATTTGCTAGCATATACAGGCAACATCCGCTTTTATAGAATGGTATGTGGTCGCTTATTAGTTGCCACTCCATTAGAGAGCACTTTGTTTTTTGGGGCAGACTGAACCCTGGCTTGGCAATTTTCCTTAAAGTGCCCATTGTTCCCACAGTAGGTACATAGCCAGTTATCAGGTGTAGTAGCATACTTGTTGTGCGAGTTATAGGGAGTTTTCTCCTTTTGAAAATCGATTCGCTACCTGTTCCTAATATTGTTCAGATACATGGTAGTGACAACATATGAGGACCAGGTCCATTTCAGAGATTTCTCAAGGTCATTTCTCACTTTCGCCAATTCAGCTTGGAGTTGATGATTCCTCTTGAGTTCACTGCAAAGACTGGTTTTCACAATGGTTAACTCATTTTCAAGCATGATGTGCGTCTCACTAGCTACTTCCTTCCCTTTCCCATTACTTACATTCCTAATTTCTTTACTAGCTACTGAGGCCCTCAATGGTTTCCTCTGTATCTGTGCATATTTCTAACATGTCATCCATTTCCTCGATAGTAGATCTATCTTTATCTTCTAAGGTGTGTTTCTCATTGTTAAGGCCTTTTACTGTTTCTTTTAGATCAACTACTGCTACTATCAGATCATCTCTCTCATTCTTGCCACTGATTATCTTTTTATTTAAGGCTTCCTTTTCTTTTTCAAGTTTTATAATTGCCTCATTTATGTCCACTACATAGACCACTAGATAATCTCTAGATTTTTCTGCCTCTCCTACTTTAATGGTCCGGATCTTCTTTTAATTTGAAAGTCTATAATAAGCATCAATTAGGACATTAGATAAATCTCTTAGCTTCTTGGAAAAGTAGGATTTCGGGTTTCTCTGAACATCCCTGAAATTTACCTCATCGTCTTTATTTTCTTCATCATCATCTTCTGACTGAGCCATTAATGCGAATAGTCAATCGTACTTTGTGGCATTAGTTTCCACTACCATCATGGAACAATTTTTTACATCTAATCCCCTTTCGGATTCACTCGAAGAGTCTCCTCAAGCAGCAGTGGTCTGCTTAACGATATTTTCATTAGTGCTTTTTCAATTGAACCTTTTATCTAGAACCTCGTTCCTTTTGCCTGCTTTGTCAGGATTTTGCTTGTATTGCTCCTATTTGGCGAGTGGGCAGTCTTTAATAAAATGCCCTAACTTTCCAGATCCATGATAGAGATCGTTGTTCCTTGTCTTACTTGAACTTTCCCACTTTGGTATGCCACCATTTCTTCGAACCATTTTTTGAAATCTCTTAGTAAGATAGGTTGTGTCACTATCTTTATCACTTGAATCACTCCTTTCAGCTTTAAGCACCAGGTTCTTTTCCTTCTTAGGCTCTTTTATTTTTCTATCTTTCTTTCTTTTCATCTCGTATGTTCTCATATTTCTAATCATCTTATCCATGGTCAAAGTCTATACATCTTCAGTGATGGTATTTATATTACTTTCCCAAGACACTGGTAGAACACTGAGTATTTTCCTTACAAGCTTGTTTCTAGGAATGACATATCCAAGTGAGCGAAGCTCATTTATTCTGGAGGTGAATCTAGTGTGCATATATTGTTTGGACTCATCATCCTTTATCATGAAGAGCTCTTTCAGTGGTGAGCACGTCGAACTTAGATTGTTTGCCTTCAGTGGTTACTTCATGTGTAGTTTGTATGGCTTCCTATATTTCTTTGGCAGTATCACAACCCGATACTCTGTTGTACTTATCAGGTCCTACGCCACACATCAACATTTTCTCTGCACGGTAGTTCTTTTCAATAGCTTTCTTGTCAATGTTGTTGTACTCTCTTCTCCCTTTGGGCACCAATGATCGTGTTTCTTCATGTTATCTGAAGGGAACAAGTGGACTATCACAAATGATGTCCCACAGTTTGGAATCTTCATCCATTATGAAGTCATGTATCCGATTCTTCAATCATCCATAGCATTGACAATTGAATCTGGGAGGTCTATAGGTTGATTGTCCTTCTTTAAAGTTGGGTGGAGCCACCATTTAAGGATCCTTCCTAGGTGTTAGCCTGATAGTAGGAACGCGGTCTGATGCCAATTGATAGCCTATAATAGTCCACCAAACTATAGAGAGTTTGGTTTCGTATGAGACTGATACGTATAATGCTATAAAGATTGAATATAGAGAAAGAAAGAGATTTTCTACGTGAAAAAATCTCACACAAGGGGATCAAAAAACCATGACCTACTCTTGTAGGTTTTAATCTCAACTAACTTGTAATCTACCAATTAAAAGCCACTTTGCAAAAATCCTATTGCAAAGACTTTACTCTAACTTGTGATTAAACTACCATAAGCCACTGTATAACTCTCCTTGATATAAAAGATTTAACTTATGACAATTTCTAGTCACAACATAAACACTAAAGTTTACGAATTTTGTTTGTTCCCAAAGCAGTGCTTCAAAGAAAGCAATGTGGAATAATTAACAGGATTACAACAAAACTATGGATGTACATAAGACTTTGTTTAGAAACTGATCCTTAATAGAGTTGTCTTCTTGTTCTTTACACACCAATGATTTCAATGCCGGATAGATTCTTCTTCTTCTTCTTGAGAGAATATTACTGAATGCACAACTGATGGTATGTCTTGCACTAGGTTGTTTTATCACAAAGGATATCATAATAGATAGTGGTGTCAACTCTTGGTGTACTTCTTCTCAGTAAGAAGTGAATGTTGCACTGTCTGCACGGCCACTTCTAGGCATGTGCGTTCCAGCTGGACTTTGTGCTTTTTTCATGACATACCAATGAACCAGACCCTAACACTTCTATTAGGACATTCCGATGGACCAGGTCCTAGTTGTGTTCCTCTGTTGTAATAGTTGCTCGTTATACACTTTCTTTTGCAATGTTTCAATTGTGCACTTTGACTTGTACTTCTGTTCGAGAACCCCAAGGGAGCAGGTCCCTGATGTGTTTCTCTTTATTTGACTAGTACAGTCACTGACTTGTGCTTTTTTCGGAGAACCCTAAGGGACTAGGTCATCAGGTCCCTATTGTGATCCACTATGTGGTCGTTGATCCATTTGCTAATGTTCAAGTTTCGACTAGTTCATATGAGATGTGTATCCTGTGGAGAAGGTTCTCTATCTAGTTTTTTACAATAAGTTTTTTGAAATATAAAAATATAAGAAGCATAAGGTTAAGTAATACCCATCATATTACATGTTTATTTGACCAACCATGTGGTTCGTTTGGTCACCTGTAGTTAGGCGCTGAGTACCGTGGACGTCAAAGCCCAGGTTCGGGGCATGACAAAGCATGGTATTAGAACACTAAGTTCCTAGGGAGTCTATGCAGCAATGTCTAGTGAAGTTTTCTAATATGTGTGTGCCGGCCACTCATACAAATGGTCAACTACCAACACATCCAAGATTGTATCATCTCTTTCTACTCTAGATCGTGCCATGAAGCTTAGAGCAATAGTTACCCTTCTCTTCTTATCGAATTCCATACATATCGAATGGCCAAGTGGAAAGCAAGAAAAGTCTAAGGTTCTAGAAAGGATGATTTGCCCATTGTGGTATTAATGAAGTACATGTTGGTAACAAATGATATTTGATAACATGTTGAAAGGGGGATGCAATGTATAATAGTACAATTAGAGCATGACTTTATTAGAAAGTACAAAAGCAGTCATTATGTTTATGGTTATCAGTTTAACTTAGTTACCAGTTATACAGTCTTTCAGTTGGCATGTTTATGGTTATTGAGTATTCCAGTTCTTTGTTATTTAGTTACCAGATCTCCATTTTTTAGTGTATCAAAATATCCCGAGAGTTGTAAGTATACAATGAGGCATATGAATGCCCAAAGAAAATATAAGTAACTGTGATTATAGCGTAATCTTCACATTCTTTAGTGATTAAGACCCAAGTCTCATCGAGTGGTACATAAAGTGATCCGTATGTAAGACCCAACAGTGTAGCAGGTTTAGAATTTGACCGTAAATGGCCTAGAATTGGTCATTATATTTTATTTTTGGAAAAAGGAGACAAAGGGAAAAATTCCTAACAGTTAGCACGGATATGAAAAAGAAAATAGTTTGGTAACGAGGGAAAATTGTATAATTACCACAAGAAATATATATAACATGTGTGAGAAACACAAAAGTTTGTAGAATGAACACCGAGCTCAGTTATTAATGAAAAAATGATAACAGAAAAGCTAATAATCTTGCCCATTTATGTATTATGAGGGTAGTGTCATTGTACGACACTCTAATATTCTGAGTAGTGGTCAGTGACTTAGCTCACAACAATACTATAAGTGTTTATAGGAAGTGCTAAAGAAGATAAAAGTTAGGGAAGTATAATTCACGAATGAGGTATACAAGAGAATTATGTTGAAAGATGTTCACTGATTGGCCAAGGTAGTAGTTCAACTTTCGGACAATAAAGATAGTGGAGTTGTTTTCTTGAACATGACATATTCCTCCTTAGTAGCCAAAGTGAAGGAGAAGCTGTTTTATTATCCCTACTTGTTATAGCTGAAAGAGAGGATTCGGATGTATAACACGATGGCTTTTTAACAAGGGGAGATGATGGTATTTTGACGTACCAGGATAGATTTTGTGTTCCAACAATAGATGGACTTAGCGAGGGAGGAAGATGTTAGAAGCCCATAATTCTAGGTAGTCTATCAACCCAGGTTTCTCAAACATGCATTATTATCTCAAGGAGAATTGTTAGTGAAATAACATGAAAAAGAAGGGTGTAGATTTTGTGTCCAAGTGTCTAAATTGTCAGCAAGTGATAGCCGAGCAGCAAAAAACCAAGTGTTTATCTCTGAACACATACATCCTTTAGTGGAGATGGAAAATATGGACCTTATAGTATGAGTATCTTGCCCATTTTGAAACCATAATTTTTAGGGGCGAAGGTATAGATTGCAATTTAGTTGGTTTGAAGTTGACAAAGCGGAGTTGTTGGACCAGATTTGGTCAATCAGTCTATGGGGAAAGTCAAGTTTATTCAAGAGAATTTGAAGACAGCTCAGAGTAACAAAAAAGTCCAATTCAAACATGCAACATAGAGACCTGAGTTTCAAGTTGATGATTTGATGTTTCTAATATTTTCACCTATGAAAGGTGCTATAAGATTCGGAAAAAAAGGAAAGCTCAATCCTAGATATATCAGCCAATATAGGATCCTATGAAGGATCATGTAAGAAGCTTATGAGTTAGAATTCCCACCATAGTTAGCAGTTGCACACCAGTATTTCATGTGTCAGGTTATAACATTCAAGTTTCCAGTATTCATATATCATGTCATGACATTTCTGTTTTCAGTAATCAAATCTCATTATTAGAAAATTCAAGTTAGTTCAGTACTTAGATACTCCTGCTAGTCCAATACTCAGATATTCATGCCAGCTCAGTACTCGAATATTGATGTTAGTTCAATGATCATGTCAGCTCAGCACTCGATTGTTCGTGCCAGTTCAGTATTCATATATCCACATTAGTTCAGAATACACATATCAATAATAGACAAGGGTTCATGTATATGTATCATGTTATGCGTATTATTATGGCATATGGCGCTAGTGTTATGCTCGCTTAACTAGTAGGTATTTTTGAGAAATGCTGAAGCTATCTAACCTTCTCATTCAGACCTTATACTACAATCTCCATGTCTTTCAATGTTTAGTTAGTTTAGTAGCTATTCAATCTAGTACCTATTTAGTTCAGCATCTCATCAGTTCAGTAATCGTGTATTCATTCAATTTAGTATGAAAGTGTTAATGAAAGTTCATGTTCACACCAGATCCATTTAATTTCTAGAGTTAGCTGAAGATACATCCAAGATAATCATTTTAAGACAAATAATCCCAAGGAAGAGACAATATAAGACCTTATAAATTTGAGTTAGTGGTGGATGCATTAAATGAGTATTAATGTGATTTTTATCAATTTGTTATGATAATAAGTTTTACGAGGAATAAGTGATTTGGGGTCCAAGGAGTGGCCTAAGTCTAAGTCAAGTTTTAATATTTCAAGATAGACTAAATTTCCAAATGAGTACGCACAAGATCAAACTTTGTACGAGCATATACATAATTATATATGATTTTATATGATGCACAATATATCAAATGAAAGAACTTTGAGTCTAGTTTATGGCATTTTAAACTGTTTGTTATTTGGACATTCCTACAAGAAGTTATGACTAAATTAAGCTCGCAGAATTTTACACTACCGCATCGCCCCATGCGCCGCGGATGTGTAGATTACCAAAGCATCTCCAAATTTCGTTACTAGACAAATTGTTAGTTACTGCGATTCCCCATGTGTCTTCCCATGCTCCGCGGCTGTGCAAATCTTCGATTTTTTAACCCGATCCTATTTTGATATAAAACTCTTATTTTTCTCACTTCATTTGGACGGATTTTAGTATTTTCATCCACCCTCTCAAGACCTCCAACCCCTTCCATATTCAAGGTATGTAATACTCATTATCTTAGTATGAATTTTATCATTTATACACTAGTATTGATGAAATCTACACATAAAATACTTTGATCTTCAAGGAATTTCTTCAAGAACTCAAAGGAGAGTTTTGCAAGATTTCTTCCAAAAGGTAATCCTACGTGCTTAGACTTACTAGTATGGATTTACTAAGGGAATATGAGTATGAATAAGTATTGACACTCTTGGTATTGTGATTGAAAATCATAAGTTCCCAATTTAATTACACAACTATTATAGAGATTGAAAGATGTTTATTTAATGAAAATTTATTGATTGGGAGTGGATGGACGGTCATATAAGTGATTTTGGAAGTTGTAAATTGGGTAATCATAATGGTGGGATAAATTATAGATGAATGATGGTAGGTATATGAATAAATTATATGGTGATGAGATGTAGATATTTATGCCTACTAGGTATTTCATAATATGCCTAAATGGCTTAAGTTTCGAAATTTGTTTCTAATACTGGGTTCTTTTGGATGTTGTTATTGTATATTTAAGGTTCTTAGTATTGTGGATCATTGTAGTACTAGTAAGGGGAGAAATTGAGGTATGTGAGGCTAAATCTCTATGTTTGGGAATATTGATGATTCTCCTTACACTACGTTTCTTTTATGACGTTACTAACTGCCTCAAAATATATACTTAAGCATAGTTCCTTAAATAGTTGTAGAACTTCTATATCTAGCTTCATAACTCACTCATGACTTTCATTCTGAACATTATGAGCTCAATTCGTATTCAATATAGACTTGGATTAGATGCCCGGAGTCTTATTATAGATTACTTTTTTGTTTATATAGTATAGATTACTCAGTATGCCATATATAGTTCAAATTTTATTATTCATAATTAGTTCAAGAATACATGTCAGCCTAGTACCATTGAGTATTCCAGTATTATGTAATCCAGTATGATCTAGTATTCCAGTATCATGTAACTCAATGTGATTCAATATTTCAGTATCATGTATTCCAGTAGGATTCTTAGTTTCAGATTTTAAATTCCTGAATGTTGAACACCTATATTTGGGCTTGAAGCCGTAGTTTATATGATTTATGCATACTTGGGTCTGAGGCAGTAGTTAATACTTTATGTATGTTTGGGCTTGAGGCCGTAGTTATGATTTATGCATTTTTGGGCCTGACTACATAGTTATGTATGCGTATACTTAGGCCTTAGGTCGTAGCTTGTGCACATATATATTGGGCTCGAGGCCATAACTTATTTAGATAAACAGGTTGTTCATCAATCAGAAGAGGGAGTATTCATATCCTTACTTCCTTTGTTCAGTTCAATTATCAATTGTCATTTCAGTTGCCAATTATCAATTGAGCTATCATTTCAGTATCAATTTAATTAGTTATCATTTCAGTTATCAATTATCAATCTCAGTTGTTAGCTTAGTTTTAGTTTTAGCATTTCTAATTCTTTCTTTCAGTTTCTTTATATACCAATGTAATTCAAATGTACTGACGTCCCTTTTATCTGCGGTCCACATCTCATGATGCAGGTAACATGCTGACAATTCTGCGCGGTATGATGCTCGTACCGTCTATTTGGTAATCCCTAGTTCTTTCGCGGCATTATCGTTACTACAACGTTCAGTATTTAAAGACAGCTAGTATTTTCGGTACTCAAATAGAGTCTTCGTAGACTAGAGTAACAGTTGGACAGAGTCACAAGCTTTTTATGTTAAGCCATGTTGGCTACAGTCACGTTTCAGACTTGTATAGTGTTTCGACACTTTGATTTTTTTATCATCCATACTTTTAGTATATCAGTATATATTAGTTTATCTTCTGCATTATGTATGCTATGATATCACATATTGATTTAGCCAGCTAGTTGGTTTGTTCTGCCACTTGTAGTGAGGCACCGAGTGTCGTGTTACGTCCAGACCAAGGTTCGTAGCGTGACAAAAGTGGGCCTCACAAATGATTTGTTTTAGCCAAAAATATTAAAGGTTTGGTTTTCTATTTTATTCAATAAAAAAGAAAGATATCTCATTTCCCTATATCAAATAAACATACAACAACTTTTCTATTCAATTACAATTAAATAAAATGTTCACACTAAGCCTTTGATAAACAATATCAACTCAAAGCACACTATCAGATCCTAACAACGATTCAAACTTAGCTCAATATTGCATCAACATACTTACTATATAAAAATCCTTCATTCTTTAATATCTCAAATCCCATAACTTATCAAGTTTTATAAGCAACTAAGAATCCAAGGATATGTTTTACAATTCTAAATTCATCACTCTATGAGCCGAGGAAAAGGAATTTAACTAGCTATTCATGCTCAGCAGAAAAAAGAAAAGATACAAACTTTGACATGTACAAACAGGAACTAATTTTATGCATTGAACAATGAATAAGATTGAATTTTGTGGCGTTCCAATAGGCTGAAAATCGGTGAATAATGTGTGAATTTTAGAGTAGTTTTTGATGTTGTTATATGTGGTGATATTTTAGTTGTTGTTAGGCGGTTGATTAGTGTACAAGTGCGGTGGTTCTTCAGCATGTGCAGTTGAAGAAAATTGGGTGAACTAATGTGTTTGATAAAATACTTTATTGAAACAAACTTTGAAGTTTGTTGCTCAATGGCTGGATAATTCTTTGGTGCTAGTGTGATTATAAAAGATGAGTGTGGGGAAGACGGTCAAGTTCGTTTTTTGTGAAACTTAAATGTGTTATTCCTAAGTGCTAATTGATTGGCCACCCCGTGCTAATATATGACTACTTGCTAATTGAGGTGTCCGATTCGTGCTATGTATTTTTGTAGTGTTGTATTGTAATTTGTTAATTTTGTTAGTAGTAAAGTAGTATAACTTCTTATTTTTCTTTATTAATGATTTGATCGGTCGTTTTAAGATTTTTCACTATAATTGTCAGTTTTCGGCATGACTTGCCCCATGTAATGTATTATATCTGATGTAGATTGTTGGTTTTGATTTTCAGAAAAAAATTTGTAATGAATTCTATGAGTAAAATGCAAAATTTTGATATTAAATTGAATAAATTTGATTTCGGTCAACATTTTGGGTAAACGAAGCCAGACACGTGACTTGACGGTCCCGGAGGGTCTGTGGGAACATATGAGGCTTGCGCGTATGCCTGGAATCGAATTCTAAGGTCCCAAGCTCGAGAAATGCATTTTTGTGTGAAATTATTTTCTGGAAATAAATAAGAAAAATTAGAATGAAATTTGATTAAAATAATATGGTATCATGCGCATATTTTTTCTTCTGGAGCCTGGTACAAGTCTTATTTATGGATTAAGTGCTTTCTTTAAAGTTTTGTTGAAAACATATGTCGTTGGACGTGTTTCGAACATAAAATGAAAATTTGATGTTTTATAAAAATTTGAAAGAAATCATGGATTTTGAGGCTTAATTTGATGTTTATGATGTTATTTTGGTGATTTGATGGCATGGATAAGTTCGTAGGATATTTTTGAGGTTGTGTGTATATTTAGTTTGGAGCCCTGGGTGCTCGGGTGAGTTTTGGATAGGTGGCGGATTGCCTTTTTGAATTTTTGAAAAATCTAGCATTTCAGTTCTACAAACTTTGCATTTCTAAAGAAGGTCTCGCAAATGTGAGCCTGTGATCGCAGATGTTAGATAAGGAGTCCTGCAGGTGGGTCGCAAATCTGATCAGTGGGTCCATAAATGCGAAAAGGTGCATGTCGCAAATGCGACATTTGGGCTCGCAAATACGAAGTCCCTCCCTTTGGCCAGTGTTCGCAAATGCGAATATGACTTCCCATTTCCTATAACATGTTGAGGTTCAAAATTGCAATCCCACTTTGCATTTCCCATATCTACAACCTGCATGTTTCATGCTTAGTCGATTTCAAGACATTTTTCACCCTATTTTCAATTTACAAGTACTTTGGGCGATTTTTCAAGAACAAACCTTCTTCCAAATAAATTTTAAGGTCATTTTTACTCATTTATTTCAATCATTAATATTATTTTAACATGTTTTCAACTTAAAATCAAGGGTTTTATGGGCGAAATTGGCTGTTTTGGGTAGAAGCTAGGGTTTTCTTAAATTGGGAATTTGGACCTCAATTGGTGGTGTGATTTAAAAATAAATCATATATTTGGATTCGTGGGAGAATGGGTAACCGGATTTTGGTTCGAACTTCGGCTTTTGACCACATCGGACCGGGGTGCTTTTGGACTATTTGAGCAAAACTTTGAGAAATTCACTTTTTATGCATTCAAATTGAGTTATTTACCATTGGTTGATGTATTTATGTAATTTATGACTAGATTCAAGCGGATGTATGGTGGAATATAGAGGTAAAGCTATAATTGAGGCTTGAGGTAAGTAATGATTGTAAATACTGCCTTGAGGGTTTGAAATCCCGGATTACACATCGTTGTGTTACTTTGAGGTGACTTACACGCTAGATGAGAAGCGTGGGGTAGAGCACCGCTCGGGATTCTCACCTAATCCATCCCGAACGATTCTTTTCATGCGAAATTTATAGTTAGTTATTTGATGTTACTATATTTTGGGTTGTATTCCATGTTTGGGACCTTGTGCCGACTATTTGAGATCTTTTGGGGGATTTTACTATCTTTCCTCACTATAGTAGTTGAAATCATATCCTTAGTCACGTTTTTTACGTGTTATTACTAAAATTTTGCTTTATATCAATATTCTTAAAAGTGTAAAAACTATTTTGGGCTAAGTACCCTATTTTTAGTGAGATAGACCGAGGGTCTGATGGTGAGGTTAACGACCGAATGACTGAGAGTCTGATGGTGAGGTTAATGACTAAGAGAGGTCGAGGGCCTAGTTGTGAGGATTATATATCCATGTATCGGCTGCATGCAGCATCAATATATATATATATATATATATATATATATATATATATATATATATATATATATATATATACGGATCTGGCTGCATGCTGCAGCAATATATAAATATATGTTTATGGATTGGGTTGCATGCCGCAGCGATATGATGGATCGGGCTGCAAGCCGCATCAATATTGGGTGTGGGTAATAAGGGACCCCTCCCTGAGTCTGTACACCCCTAGTGAGCTCCGTCGACGAGATATATAGATCAGGCTGCACGCGCAGTGATATATGGATCGGGCTGCACGATGCAACGGTCACTATATGGTACCAATTGAGCATCAATGCTGGGTGCGAGTAATGCCTGGTAAGAGATGAGTCACGAGTGATAGAGAGCCTAGCCCGAAGGGCGATAGATATATATACATGCACATGAGTGACATGTTTCCTGAAAGGCCTGTTTAAGAACTTATTAAATTCACTCCTCCTATAAGTGAGTTTCTATCGAATGCACTGATTTATTGATTGTTTTTCACTCATCTGCATATAGAGCCTCTGTCCTAAAGTTGAACAAATATTTTTAAACAAATTTTTATTTAAACCGGGGTTTACGAGACGTTTAGAAATTAATAACTGATTTGGTGTTTGGCTATTTCCACCGAGACTGCCATTTATGAGGTGTTTATGATTATTGTTTTGCCTGAGGGGCTGTTTTACAAACTATGTTTTGCTCGAGAGGCTGATTATGGCTTTAACCTCTATTATAATTTTTAAATGGTATTGAACCCTATTGGAACTGCTGGAAAGTGCTTCAGCATGATTTTTACCAAAAGCTGGATTTTAAAAGGGAAGGTTGGCTCGTATTATGATTTGAAGGCTTGTTGTGTTTATTGAGACTAATGTAAATGTGGATTCATTATTTCCTACTGATAAGTTTTTATTTACTGTTATTACTTACTGCGTTGGAGTACACACATTACTCGATGCACCTCGTGTGCAGCTGCAGGTATATTAAAATCCGATAATGAGTGTTGATTTGTTCAGACGCGGAGTCATCAAAGTTAGCAGGTGGCTGCATGACATTCGCAGCACCACTCCCTTTCTACATTGCTATTATTGTATTTAGTACATTAATTTAGGACTTTTTGTTCTATTCAGACATTGATAGATTCTCATGATCAGTGACATTCCGATGTCGGGCTTGTATGTTATTTCCGCATTTTATTCAGACTTGTATTATAAAACATTGATCAATTAAAGGTTTAATTATGACTCTTAACGCTTAAGGGGTTAAAATGAGTGTTGGCTGGCCTCGTCTTCACGAGAGGCGCCATCAAGACCCGACCGGTTTGAAGTCGTGACACCTTTCTTGGTTACTAATTTAGCTTCTTAATTTTGTATTTTATACTAGTGCCGTCCGTTGTTTCGTTGTTGTAATATTATATTGGTGGTTGATTGGATTGTTGATTACTTGCAGAGTGCATTCAATAGGGTAGTCTGAGTCCCCGATATACGCGGTACTTGTGAGCACGCCAATAATATTAATGTGGGATAGTTACCCCGTTTGTCCTTGCTTTTTGTTTAAAGTGTTATGGCTAATTGTGTTCGTCGTGTGCAGATAGAATGCCTCGCCATCTTAACAAACGTGCTAACACAGATTCTTCCAAGGATACCCCTAGTAATCGTAGAGGAGGTAGGCGGACACCTCCCCGCACCCCAAAAGTGGAGTAGGAAATAGGGTGCATTGATCGAGATGCGATGTTGTCCCAGGCTGCAAGCACGTTATTGGGGCTGCGCTAGCTCGTGCTTAGAGCATCTACTCTAACAGAATTCTTATGGGGCATGTTTCCATCTTGAATGGAGTCAGGAGGAAACTGAGGTGTGTTGAAAAAAAAAAATCAAAGAATTTACTGAAGCAAAGAAGCTAACAGGGCATTGTGTTTTGGATAAGTCGGAAGTAATTTTTGAAGAGAAATTAGTACTGAAAAGTTTGATATTATTATTAATTTTTATTTTTAAATTTCCTTTAACCAGCGGGATAGCACCCAATACCTCTGTTTCTTTTCTTTTCTTTTTCTTCTTTTTTCACGGTTGGTGGAGGGAGTTTGAGGTGTTGAAACTCTACTAGATAATTAATACTCCCTCCATTCCACTTTTATATGCCAGAATATTTTTTATTCCATTCTAAAAAAATACATAGAAAATGTTTTTTATTTTGAAATATATTAAACTATAAATTTAACATTTTGTTCTTAATGAGATAATTTATTATTTATAAAAATATCTATAATTAGAGTACAAGTTTTATAATTCTTTTTTTCTTAGACTTCATGTCTATTTCAACTTAATCACATAAAATAAAATGATGGGAGTAAATAAATGTATTCCCTCCATTTCACGTAATGTGACAAGATTTTGGAGTACAAGGCTCAAAGTTAATTGTTTTGACTGCAATTTAGAAATATAAGATCTTCAAAAAATAAAATTTGTTATGAAATAACACAATCTAAAAGTGAAACAAGAGGATTAGAGAGGAAACTTAAGGAGAGACTTTATTGCAATATTTTAGTGTCTTACAAATGGGCAAAAAACTTCTTATTTGCAAGAAGAAAATAACTCGGTGACCAAGTAACTTTCTTGCTCACAAAGTGACTTTCACCTCCCATGTTTTCGTACTACACAATAATTAAATTAATAAAAGCTCGGAAATGAAACGTTACATTTCGTATTTTTTGTATGTTAAAGTTTCGTCATAAGTTAAGCGATGTAAGTTCAGGAATGAGATTATTTTGAAACTATAAGTATTGTGCTATTTCAAATAAGTGATATGTAAATTTGTGAAATAGGGAGGGTAAGCAAATCGAAGAGAATGAATTTTGTCGATTTGATATTTTGGGATAAAATACGGCTCGAGCTATAATACCCCGTATATATTTACTAGTGCCATACAAGCTATCATATAGCCATAATAATAAAGTATACAAAGTATATTAAAAATAAATAGTATTCTAAGTAATCTGAAATAATTTTAAATTAAATAAATAATTAATTAATTAAGAATTTTTAGTGAAAGATTAACTGAGTGAATAAAGTAAATGAATATTTAGGGATAGAATGGAAAAGACTAAGTACCGTAACATAACAACAAAGTTTTTAGACCATTATGACTCATATTTCATGAAAGTAAGTGCATGTTTTGAGGAGATGTTTGGCCAAGTCATCTTACAAAAGGGCCCCACACTTATGATAAGGAACATCCCAATTTTATTAACGGAGCATGGTACAATCTTTTTTAAGAATATTATACGAATTTTTTTATTTTGATCCGTCGTTATATGTTTTATCACAAAAAATATGTGTTAGAGGAACTGTAAAGAGAATCAGACCAGGTATATTAAGGCTTAGCCTTTCCTTAATTTTTTGCATGATCTCGTAGCTATATGTGTTTGATAACGAGGCATCAAGAGAATTTCATACTCCCGAATTTATGTACATTATGCTAGTCTCATAAGTTACTTTTCTCTCCCTTATTGGGACATCATATTCAATTCAATATTATTTTCTTCCAGTCAAGAGAGCAGAAAGTCTATATATACAGTTTTACTGTATTTTCACTACCATTGAGCTATAATCGATGAATATGCCCCTATTGGGCAACCTGATCACACGGTAAGTTATATATCGAGCCTACTATGGAAGAGTGCCTATGTGCGAGCCCAGTTCGTCGAGATATGCAGCCTAGTATGGCGGATCGCCTATGAGTGAGCCTACTACGTCATAGTAGTCATATATATCCCGAGCCATATAAGGTCGGACAACTATTTTTACTTATTATTAAGAGAGTTGAGTCACTATCAACAGGTAAGCATATGTTCAGATTATCTTTTACTCCCAGCTGCTTTAAGTTATTATATTATCAATTTAGTTTCAGTTTTAAGTATATTGCCTTATGGTACATTATTTCGTACTAACACACCTTTTCTAGGGTGCTACATTTCACGTGTACAGGTTCAGACAAATAGACAGGTAGACCTCATCATTAGGTGTTCCCCGAGTTCAGCTTGAGCTTCATACCCTTCGATCTTGTCAGGTCTAGAGCTTTATGTATATCTTATATATATATATATATATATATATATATATATATATGTTATGAGTATGTTGGGCCTTGTTCCGATCATATTGTATCCATCAATAGAGGCTTGTACATATATCTTGTCAGTTAGTACAATGTGTTGGGCTTGTAGGCTTTTTATATATATATATTTTTGGTATTCCAGCTGTAGTAGTTATGACGGCCTTGTCGGTCTAGTACTATATTGATGTTTAGCCAGCATTCGTAATTTTCTTGCAATGTGGAAGTATGACATTATATGTTCATAGTACCTTAGTCGCAAGTTGGTACGCAAGGATGGATGAGGAACCGGGTGTTGGTCTCGCCCCCGGGTTTTGGGTGTGATAAAAGTAGTATCAGACTGTCCGAGGGAGTCTATAAGTTATATCTATTAGAGTCGTATTTATGGATGTTTCGTGCACTACCCTTATAAGTAGGAGGCTACAGAGCATTCAGGATTGTCTCTTTTTCTTATTACTCTATGATCGTGCGGTAGAGCTCACATACAAGAATAAAACTCATAACTTCTATTTTATTCATAATAAGATGGTACCTACATCCGAAAATACGGTTGGTAAGAGATTTAGCTGCGGAAGATTAGAGCCAGAGGAACTCAGCTTTGCATCATGCTTTTGATAAGTAAATGTAAGTTCTTCAGTAGATCATGTGTGTATAAGCTTCTAGATAAGGAGCCTTAAAGTAAGAATATCTCTCCACCCATATAGTGAAAGGTAATGAGAGATTCATAAAATAGATATAAGTTTTAGTAACTAATAGAAGTAAGATGAAGAAGGGTACGAGGCGCTCAGTCAATTACCACAGTTGCCCACGACAAGCTACACATGATATTACCACAGTTGTTTCAATTACATCAGTTACGACTTCTTTCCATCATTTATTACACAACCCTTACCACATAAACATACTCACACACACACACTTAGTTTGTTGCCATTTAATCACACCATCACATCGAAACGTATAATCAACAATGTTCAACGAATATAAATCACAAGAATTCATGAAATAGGCCTTCTTGCCATAACACCCGTGAAACAAACAATAATTCAGAAATAGTTCACATAAATAACACGTATAAATTACTCGTACTCAAAATAGGGTGACTTTACAAAGGTTAAAGTTAGCCGTACATACCTGTAGTTGAATTTCCTTTTTAAATCCTACTTTAAATTCACCAAACAGCCTAGTACCGTCAATTTAGTTCACAATTTAATAAATATATCTTAGAAATGAAGTTCACAAATACAACCCGAACTTACTTAGGTTAGCAACCTTTACTTTTTGCAAATCTTTACTCCTACCCAATTCTTCTTTATAGATTTTAGGTATTAAAGACCACGCATATATGTTTCAACTATTACTTTCAACAATTTTTTTCATGAGAACCCCCTTTTTGTTTAAATCTAAAAACCAATGAAAAAGTGTTGGGGATTTTACCTGCAAGAATGAAGATGGAGGCAATTACATGAAATTTCCGGGCCTGGGTGACTTTGAAAATGAAATTGATGAAGATAAAAGTTTCTCTCTCAAGAACTCTCTGTTTCCTCTCTCTAGTTTTGTTCAAAAAATTTGTATAAATGAAGGGTTGTGGTGTTTTATTGAAGAAAGGGTCGGGTTTAAAGAGCCCTGAGTCAGGTATGCAATCGCAAAGAGGAAATGTGGTCCGTAGAACAGACCGCAAAAATGCTCCAAAAATATGAACATTTCTGTTTGGGCTTGCGGAAGAAATGCAGTTCGCATACCTGTTATGCGGTCGCATAACGCACCGAAGAACTGCCTCTTTGCAAAATCCCAAGATAAATATTCAACGAGAATGCAGTCCGTATATTAGATTTGCGATCACATAATGGACAGTATTTTGACCTCAATTTTGACAAACATGCTGACTCACTTTGTGATAGAAATGCGGTCCGCATACTTGATTTGCGACCGCATTTTAGACCGTACAATAGAACTTTTCTGGAAAACTTTGATTGTTGAGTTTTAAACGCTAGATTAGTACAAAGGGTCCGAACCATGGCTCGCAAGCTCGTCACGATGAATTTTACACATTCCTAACTATAATTTGAAACTTGGCATTGCGAGCTACTAGGTTTTGAGAACAAATTTTCACGGGGCCAGACATCCTCTCCTACTTAAAATCATTCGTCCTTGAATGAGGATTTTGGAAATCAGTTGGTTTTTAAAACATGATATGCTAACTCCCAATTTTACACTAACTTCCATATTTTTAGAATATTTCAGCAGAGTTTCTTTTGTAATTAGACTTATCTACCTGTCGAAGAGCCCATGAAACATATTTCCAAGCACCATTACACAATGCCTATTATCACTACAACTGGTATACAATTTATTTCCTGAACACTTACACATATTTAATGACTTGTCATATTTTTGAACGTAATTTGTCACTTCAATGAGTCCCGTCAGTTCAACCACATCAATACACTATATGAATTTCAATTAATCATTGCCAATATACACTACCATTAATCGTTCACTTATCATATGAGTTTTTACAATAATTTTATTCACCAAAAGTGGTTGCACATGACACAATCAATTACAACACACACAATTCTTGCACAACTTGAGAAGTTAAAATAGTAAGCATTTTAGGGGAAAAATGGGGTGTCTTTGCACCAAATTGAACATAACATCAGTTTGCTTAGAGATAAAAGTTTGCAAGATCACTACTAGACTTGCTCAAATAGGTGGAGATATTTTTCTTTCATTTCAACTTCTGCTTCCCACGTGGCTTTCTCAACTCGTTGACTTTGACATAATACTTTAACTGAAGCAATTTCCTTTTTCCTCAATTTACGGACTTACCAATAAAGAAAAGCTACCAGAACTTCTTCATACGATAAATCTTTATTAACCTCGATATTCTCAACTCGTATGATGGTGGATGGATCTCCAACCACTTTCTTTAACATAGACACATGGAACACCGGGTGCACTAATGACATTTCAGGGGGTAATTCCACCCTATAAGCCACTTGCCCTATCCTTTGAGCAACCCGATATAGCCCGACATATCCTGGACCCAACTTCCCTCTCTTCTCAAATCGCATGACTCCCTTCATCAGACATACACTCAAGAACACAAAATCATCTACTTGAAACTCCAATTCTCTTCGACGTACGTCCTCATAAGATTTCTTGCGACTTTGAGCAGTTTTCATCCTATCCTAAATGACTTTAACTTTTTTCATAGCCTGGTGCATGAGATCCGGCTCTATCAATTCAGCTTCGGTTGCTTTGAACCATCCAATCAGAGACCGACACCTCCTTTCGTACAATGCCTTAAATGGGCTGATCTGAATAATTGCATGAAAGTTGTTATTATCGTAAGAAAATTCTATTAGTGGCAAGTGATCATCCCAATTACCTTTGAAATCCAAGACACGAGCTAACAACATATATTAAAGCGTCTGAATAGTCCACTCCGCTTGATCATCAGTCAGGGGGTGGAAAGTCGTGCTGAGATTGACTTGAGTACCCAAACCTTGTTGAAATTTCTTCAAAAAATTAGTTGTGAACTGGGCCACTTGATCTGAGATAATAGGAAATGGAATTCCATGAAGCCTTACTATTTCCTTCATATAGAACTGAGCATATTGTTCTGCAGTATCGTTGGACTTGACTAGCAAAAAGTGAGCTGATTTCGTGAGTCAATCCACTATTACCCAAATTGAGTCGAACTTGTGCTGAGTGCGGGGTAAACCTACCACAAAGACAACGTTGATCACCTCCCATTTCCACATTGGCGTTTTCATAAGCTCAGTTAACCCACTGGGCTACTGATTCTCAGCTTTTACTTGTTGACAATTTAGACATTTGGACAGAAAGTCCACAACACCCCACTTCGTACCGTTCCACCAATAAATTTTCTTGAGATTATGAATAATTTTTTTATAACCTAGGTGCACAAAATACCTGGAATTATGAGCCTCCGCCATTACTCTCTACCGAAGATCACCATATTTGGAACACATAACCTACATTGACATTGCAATACATCGTCATTGTCACCGAGTGAAAATTTCGAAGTGTTTTTATTGAAAACTTCCTCCTTCATCTGTGCTGATGCTGGATCAATGAAATGCTTTTCCTTGATTTCCGCTACAACTAACGATTTTGCTCCATTATGCACTATAATATTCCCCTCGTCTGAGGCCGAAATACAAAACCCCTGACTAGCCAATTGGCAAACTTCCTGAGCCAAAGGCCTCCGATCAGCCTCCAAATGAGCCAAATTACGCATAGACTTCTATCTGAGAGTGTCGGCCACCACATTTGCCTTTTCTAGATGGTACAAAATGTTCATATCATAATCCTTGAGAAATTCTAACCACCGTCGTTGCCTTAAAGTCAACTCCTTCTGGTTGAGCACATATTGGAGACTATTGTGGTCTTAGAACACATCCGCATGGACTCCATAAAGTTAATGCCTCCATATATTCAAGGCAAACACAACTGCCGCAAGCTCTAAATCATGTGTCAGATAATTCTTTTCCTGATTCTTGATTTGCCTTGAAGCATACGCTATAACCTTTCAATGTTTCATCAAGACACCTGAAACTCACCTTGGAGGCATCGTAATAAAGTACAAGTCCTTCTTTGCATTCTGGCAAGGTCAATATCAGGGCTAAGGTCAACCACGACTTCAATTCCTGAAAACTTTTCTCACAAGTATCCAACCATTGGAACTTAACTACTTTCTGCATCAACTCATACAATGGGGAGGCGAGGGTAGATAATCCCTTCACAAACCTCCGATAATACCCTACTAAAACCACGAAACTATGGATCTCCGTCGGGATCATGGGTCTAGGCCAATCTTTCACTACTGCAATCTTTGGGGTATCCACCTGAATCCCTTCAATTGAAATATCACGGCCAGAAAGGAAATGGACTCAAAAATATTCACATTTTGAAAATTTTGCATACAATTGATGCTGATGAAGAGTTTTCAGAACTTCCATGAGGTGATCGGCATAATCTTCCTGGCTCCATGAATAAACAGGGATTTCATCAATGAGAAAAATCATGAAGGAGTCTAGAAATGGCTTGAAGACCCGATTCATAAGATCCTTGAAAGCTTCCAGGATATTGGTTAGCCCAAAAGACATGACCAAGAATTCAAACTGACCATATCAAGTTCTGAATGTGTTCTTAGGAAAATCTTGCTCTCCGATCTTCAATTGGTGATACCCGAACCATAGATCAATTTTCGAGAAGAACCTTGCACCTTACAATTGGTCAAATAAATCATCTATCTGAGGCAATGATATTTGTTCGTGATGGTGACTTTGTTAAGCTGTTGATAATCAATAAACATCCGGAGCGACCCATCCTTCTTTATGACAAAAAGGACCGGAGCACCCCACGTCGACACACTTGGACGAATGAACCACTTTTCTAATAAATGCTTCAGTTGCTCCTCAAACTCCTTTAACTCCCCCGGCGCCATTCTTTATGGTGGAATGGATATTGGATGCATATCTATAAATACATCAATCCCGAAATCAACCTCCCTATATGGCGGGATCCCTGGAAGCTTGTCCGGAAATACTTCAAGAAACTTATTCACAACTAGCACAGACTCGGGGGTAGACATTTCTAAATTTTAGTTCGCCACCAGAACCAAATGATAGATACACCCATTCCTAATCATCATTGAAGCCTTAGTGTAAGAAATAAACCTACACTTCAGGACCACACTGTTTCCCTTCCACTCAACAACCGGCTTATTAGGTAACTCGAGTATCATGAGCCTCGTTCGGCAGTCAAGTTTAGCAAAGCCCGAATAACGCCAGTCTATTCCCAAAATCAAATAAAAATCCACCATTCCAAGCTCGATATGATCGGCCGTGGTAACACAATCACATACCATGACAACACAATTCCTATAAACCTGTGCGACTGTAATAGAATCACAATCGGAGTCGATAGAGAGAACATATGAAGATGTTGTTCGGGTTCTATCCCTAAACCTGAAGCAATAAATTGGGTGACATAAGACAAAGAGGACCCTAGATCAATGATAGCATAAAAACCATTTGCCTGAACAGACAAGATACCTATAACAACATCAAAAGAAGCCTCTGCACTCTGGCGACCACTCAAAGCATAAAATCGACCCGGTCCACCTTTACCGCGAGCTCCACCCCTAACTGCACCACGCCTTACTGGAGTTAGAGGACGTACAGATGATGTGGCGGCTGCAGAAATGGATGACTGAGAAAATCTCATATCCATGCCCTGACTAGGTGCAAAACAGTACTGCTTGATATGACCTCTCACCCCGTATCAATAACACACCGGGATATCCAAATAATAAGTCTCAAAGTGGAACCTCCCACACTTGGGGCATGGAGCCCTCCCACGCTGCTGTGATCTCCCTCATGGACGACCAGACTGATAGGGTCTCCTACTGTCTTAACATAGTCTCAAGTCACTTCTCTGCAAATAACTATGCACAGATAGGGGTGCGCTCAACGGAGACTGAGCAATTGACTCGGATGGCGTTGGGTCTATGCCTGTGAACTCTGGAGGGGCCAACCGCAGAAACTAGTTGACTTTGGAGCTGGCAGATTCTCCCTGTTTGCTTGAGTACACACGGGCATCATGAGATCTTTGGGTCTGAGTGGCCACTCACTGGGTCAATATATTGATGGACCCCCTAAGGTCCCCATCAAAAACTCTAGGACCAGAAGATGGAACTGTATTACGATCAAGAATATAAGCGCGAGGGATGGTAGCACCCTCTACCGCAGCAAGAATAGGAATACTTTGATCTTGAATAGATTGGTTGGGTAGATTCAAGACTGGGTAATCACTCTCACCCATTGTATCACGTACATGGTTTATTGCCACACTTGGGGTGGCATTGGCCTTAAGGCCGAGTGTAGCTTTCTTCTTAGGTGCCATTATTTAAAATTTCGGAGCAGAGCACGAGTTAGAAATAAATACTTTCACTTTTCACTTTACCACGAGATATAGAGCAAGAAAGAAGAGGGTAATATCCTGAATGTCCATGTTGCCCCTACTTATAAATGTGGTTGAGAGCACACCGATAAGAATGGCTCTATTAGACACGGCTCCGAGATATCCTATGACTCTTTTAAGGCCTTCGGCTCTGATACCAAGTTTGTCCTGCCCCAAAATTAAGGGACATGGTTGGGCTCGACCGGTTAGCCCCAGTCAAGTGGACTTGGGTGCCTTTCCTATCCCACGTGTTACATCGTGATTTCATTACTCATTATTTAATTGAAATAGCAATTTATAAATTAACACATTCATATGAGATATACATAACATACTTGGTTACTTTGTATGGTTTACAAGTTACGCTACCCAAATACATAGATACATAACCCACATTTTCTGTCTACGAAGCCTCTAGAGATACAAAGAAGTTTTGCAATACTTTCCAGTAAAAAGGCTCTAGCTATTCCTTCCATAAATACAAAAATAAGATTCCTGGAAGAAAAGTGGCATTAGCCATGTGGTTCCCCGAAAGGAAAGGGGCTCACCAATAAAGCTGATGGAAAGTGGAGGGGTGCTAGCGTCGGTGGACTAGAGTACCTGCTATAGAGCCACCTACAATCATAACAAGAATTTAGCGCCCCCAGTAAAACAGGCGTCAGTACATTTGAGTTGTACTAGTATGTATGAACAAACTTTACCCATAGTAAAATCAATCAATAGAAAGATAACAAATAGTAATAGAATCGACAATCAAATGCACATGAAAGGAACAACCAATGCCAACAAGTTTCACAATCTCTCTTTTTGCCATGGCAACATCATTTCATACTTAACAGTTTCAAATATTTTCATTTCAATAGTGATTATGATCACTTTTCTACCCTTATTACCTCGGCCACCCTTATTACCTCGATCACCCTTATATCCACAACCTACACCTTATACCTTCATGTTGTGGCGCGTAACCCAATCCTACTGGACAATCACATTGCACACAATAACAATAGTTTACAGTTTAATCACATGGCTTCATGCCATCTAGTATATCATTTCACAACAACAATAACAATTTCATAATGAATTTTCATTAACCTCAGTACCATTTCCATCATATCCAATAGCTCGTATATAATTTAAGTCATAACGATAATTGCCCACGACAAGCGACACATGATATTACCAGAGTTGTTTCAATTACACCAATTACAATATCTTTTCATCATTTATTACACATCCTTTACAACATAAACACATTCACACACACACTTAGTTTGTTGCCATTTATTCACACCATAACATGGAACATATAATTAACAATGTTCAAGGCATATAAATCATAAGAATTAATGAAATAGTCCATCTTGCCTCAGCACCTGTAAAACAAAATAGAGTGGCTTTACAAAGGTTAATGTTAGCCATACATACCTATAGTCGAATTGTATTTTTTAATTCCTACCTTCAATTCACCAAAACGTCTAGTACTGTCAATCTAGTTCACAAGTTAATACACATATCGTAGAATTGAAGTTCACAAACATATCCCAAACTTACTTAGGTTATCAATCCATTCTTTTTTGCAAATCTTTACTCCTTCCCAATTTCTCTTTCTAGATTTTAGGTATTAAAGACCATTTACGTATGTTTCAACTGATATTTTCATGAATTAGTTCATGAGAACCCCTTTTTTATTTAAATCTGAAAACCAATGATAAATAGTTGGGGATTTTACATGCAAGAGCGAATATTAAGGCAATTACTTAAAACTTTCGGGCCTGGGCGACTTTGAAACTAAAATTGATGAAGATAAGACTCTCTCTCAAGAACCATTTTCTTCTCTCTCTCTAGTTTTGTTCAGAATATGTAAATATGAAGGTTTGGGGTGTTTCCTTGAAGAATGGGTCGAGTTTAAAAGTGAGAAAAATTAGAGCCCCGAGTTAGGTATGTGATCGCAAAGGGGAAATGCGGTCCACATAATGGACCGCAAAAGTGATCCAAAACTTTAAACATTTCTATTTGGGTTCGCGGCAGAAATGCGATCCGCATACCGATTATGTGGTCGCATAACACACCGCAAAACTTCCCCATTGCAAAATCCCAAGATAATTATCTTATAACTATGTGGTCCACATATCATTTTTGCGATCGCATAATGGACCGCATTTTGACCTCAATTTTTACGAACCCACTAACTCACTCTGCAACAGAAATGCAGTCCTCGTACTTAATTTGTGACCGCATCTTGGACTGCATAATAGCACTTTTCTGGAAAACTTTGATTCTTGATTTTTAAATGTTGGATCAATACAATGGGTCCGGACTATGGCTCGCAAGCTCGCCATGAAGAATTTTACACATTCCCAACACATATTCGAAACATGGCATTACGAGCTACTAGGTTTGGGGTACAAGTTTTCACGGGGCCTTATAGGATATCAGGATCCAACTAAGGTTAGACTAACCCAAAATGGTGAATGTATTGTTTGTATTAGTTGATATTTCTAAAAGATATTGCAAATGTGGTAATAGATCTCCTTGTGAAACACATAGTTTGTGCATTTTCAAATAAGATAGCTAGGTATGGGTATTACAAAGATAGGCACTGGAAACCTAGAAGTGATATATATTATCTTAGTACGACTCACATCCGTAATAGAGAGAATTTTATTCAACTCGAAGAGCCCGTTGATGAAGAGAAGTTAAAAGCAAAAAAATATGTTGTTGAAGTTTTCAATATAAAATGATAAACATAGTTGTTAATGAAAAATAAGAAAAAAGTTAATGAAGTACTATGCAAGAGATACAACACATGGATGACAACGGTATATGAAAAGATGACAGTTATAAAATATATGGTCAAGTGAATGAAGAAACAAGAGGTGACAGGCCATAAGATAACAAAAGAGTTTAGGTTATACAGTCACATCTCAAGTAAGTCTTGCAACTTTTCAACTCCAGCGAGGCCCATATGATATGGCGGGATAGAGATAGGCTGAGTGCCCGGAGCCAAATCTATGAAAGAGTCAATATCCCTGATGAGGTGGCATACCCGGTAAGTCTGAAGGTAAAACATCAGCAAACTTACAAACAACGGGCATATAATCAATAGAAGAGACCTTAGTACTAGAATCACAAAAATATGCCAAATAGGCCAAACACCCCTTCTCGACCATACCCCGAGCATTCACACAAAAATAACACTACGAGTAGAATGATCTGGAGTCCCTCTCCACTCTAAACGGGGAAAATCCAATAAGGCTAAGATCACAGTCTTGGCATGATAGTCCAAAATAGTATTGTACTATGATAACTAGTCGATCCCCAAAATAACATCGAATACCCTGTTAGAAGCATTTTGAATAGCTTGACCGCACCCTGTTTCAAAGATTGCCTACATATCCTCGGCTAAAGAGGAATCAGGTCAGTGAAGTTCAGGAGTGTTTGGCAGCTGGGAATACCAAAGTTGTGGTCTCACTGTTGTTGTTGCTGCTACTACTGCTTGCTAGACCCCCTTATTACACCATGCAAAAATAAAAGAAGCTATACTAAGCTATGATCTAAAGAACCTATCTATGTCTTCAAGCTTATTCTTGATCCTTGTTGCTATGTTCCTCTTTCTCCATGTTGATGCTTGATTGTTTGACATGAATTATATTCCCTTGTTCTCCAGGTGGGCGCCTGATTACCAAATTTGAAACTTGAAATGTAATCCCTTGTTCTCCAGGTGGACGCCTGATTAACAAAACTTGAATGTTGAAATGTATTTGCTTGTTCTCCAGGTGGGTGCCTAATTACGAGAACATGAAACTTAAAATGTATTTTCTAGTTCTCCAGGTGGGTGCTTGATTACGAATACTTGAAACTTAAAATGTATTCTCATGTTCTCCAGATGGGCGCCTAATTATGAAAACTTGAAACTTGAAATGTATTCCCTTGGTCTCTAGGTGGGCGCCTGATTACAAAAACTTGAAATATGAAATATATTCCCTTGTGCTCAAGATGGACTCCGGATTACCAAAACATGAAACTTGAAATGTATTCCTTATTCTCCAGGTGGGCGCCTGATTACAAAAACTTGAAACTTGAAATGTATTCCCTTGTTGTCCAGGTGGGTGCTTGATTACCTAAAATTTAAACTTGAAAAGTTTTCCCTTGTTCTCCAGGTGGGCGCCTTATTATCAAAAATTGAATCTTCAAATGTATTTCCTTGTTCTCTAGGCGGGCTCCTCATTGCCAAAACTTGATATGTATTCCCTTGTTCTCAAGTTGGGCGGCTGAATACCAAAACATGAAACTTCCTTCTTCTCCAAGTAGGCGCCTTATTACAAAACGTTGACACTTGAAATATATTTCCTTGTTCTCCGAGTGGCACCTGATAACAAAAACTTGCAACTTGGAAAGTATTCCCTTGTTCTCCAGGTGGGCGCCTTATCAAAAAAACATGAAACTTGAAATGTATTCCCTTGTTATCGGTGGCTGCCTAATTACAAAAATTTGAAACTTGAAAGTATTCCCTTGTTTTCTAGGTGGGCACCTGAATTCCAAAACATGAAACTTGAAATGTATTCCCTTGTTCTCCAAGTCGGCGTCTGATTACCAAAACTTGAAAAATGAAATGTGTTCCCTTGTTCTCGACGTGGGCGCATGATTACGAAAACTTTAAAACTTGAAATGTATTCCTACGTTCTCAAGGCGGGCACGTGATTACCAAAACTTGAAACTTGAAAAGTATTTCTTTGTTCTCCAGATGGGCGCCAGATTACAAAAACTTGAAACTTGAAATATATTCCCTTGTTCTCCGAGTGGCTCCTGATAACCAAAACATGAAACTTGAAAAGTATGCGTTTTTCTCTAGGTGGGTGCATCATTACAAAAATTTGAAACATGAAAAGTATTCCCTTGTTCCGTAGTTGGGAACTTGATTACCAAAACATGAAACTTGAAATGTATTCCCTTGTTCTCCAAGTCGGCACCTGATTACCAAAACTTAAAACTTGCAAAGTATTCCCGTGTTGTCAAGGTTGGCGCCAGATTACCAAAACATGAAACTTGAAATGTATTCCGTTGTTCTCCAGGTGGGCACCTGATTACCAGAACATGAAACCTGAAATATATTCCCTTGTTCTCCAGGTGGGCTACTGATTGCCAAAACTTGAAACTTGAAATGTATTCCCTTGTTCTCCAGGTGGGTTCCTGATTAACAAAACTTGAAACTTGAAATGTATTCCTTGTTCTGCAGGTGTATGCCTGATTACCAAAACATCAAACTTGAAAAGTATTTCCTTGTTCTCAAGGTGAGTGCCTGATTACCAAAATTTGAAACTTGAAAAGTATTCCCTTGTTCTCCAGGTGGGCGCGTGATTGCCAAAATTTGAAACTTGAAATGTATTCCCTGGAACTGCTACCTTTAAACCCGATTACAACAACACAATCAAAACAAAAGAAATTTTTCCACCCCAGTTTTGTGATGGTGCATCTGTGTGTGTTAATAAAATCTAGTTACCAAGTACGTTTATGAACTAAATCCCATTATACAAAAGGGTCTTGACAAGTTTTGATTAATGACAACTTTACGATTAGGCTAAATTCTCCAAAGGTATTACTTCTGTTGTGTCTTGTTATTCAAGTTATCTGCTGAGGGCCAGTAATTTAGGCTATATATCATTATCGTGGAGGGTCCTAACAACTCTTAATTAAGACAAATTTTAAATCCATATCAACTTTGTTGGGGATTGATGTTTAGGTCTACGTCACATAATCCCGGAGGGTTCTGGCAGCCTTTTAAAATTAAGTCCCATTGTCCAGGAGGGTCCTGACGACTCTTGTTTGGGAAATATTTGTCCCTGACCATATACCCATACTTGTTTTAGTTTTAAGCCTAGTCGTATTTCTAGGAGGGTCCCGACAACTCTTAATTGAATCATATTTCAACATGCAAGTTACTTTATGCTCTTTTCTATTCCGGATTACTTCCAACATTTAAATAAGTCCCATTTTCCAGGTGGGTCTTGAGAGTTTTCAAATTAAATGCCTCTTTTGACTCTGAGTTATTTTTGCTTAGAATTGCTAATTAAAGTCATGTCCCATTATTCAAGCGGGTCCTGTCAACTCTTATTGCGGAATTATTTCTGCCAGATTATGCTCCCTATTGAGTTTTAAATTGAGTCCCATTTTCCAGCCGGGTCTTGAAGTTCAAAATCACACATGCCAAGTTCTTGTTTTTTATCGAAGATTTCCCGCATCGCCTGGAATTTTCTGCCCCTGATTCATTCAATGAAAATGTTATTAGTTAATAAAGTTGTGGTCAACTCATGACATTGTTGCTGAAAATGGCCTCCTCACCGTCATGTTCCGTTTTGTCCAATTTGCCGCATTAACCATGAGCTGCCTGATTTGCTCGGCTGACCTCTGAACCCTACAGCTTTTAGATGAACCAACTGCTCTGTTCCTCATCATCGTGTTACACTCCTGACCCTTTTTCCAGAACCCTTACATCCTTCTTGAAATTACCGAGTCAGTTTACTAACGAAACTTTCATTGATTTTTCCCCTTGCCATTTCATCTTTTGTTGCCATTGTTATCTTTTGACCGTCATGTGCTTTGCCACTTGGGAGCTGGTAGTAGGCTTTGAAATTTCTTCCTTGCTTGCTGAAACACAATGACATTAAAGACATCTTAGAAGAAAAATGAAGACCCGAAAGAAAATGAAGTGGAATGACTCTAAATTGTTTTAGAATTAAAGAATTTCTAATTTTGGCGACTATTAAGAAGGAAAAGAGGAGAAACTTATCTGTGGAGGAAAAACCGGTTTCAATGATCATGACATGTACTTCGGCTTAGTCGACCCAGTATGTCAAAATGATCAGCCTTCGACTGTCATGCTTTGTTGTTGTGACCTTTTTTAACCTAATTCCCTTAACCAAACACTGACCTTGCTTAACTTACAGTGATTTGAATAGATTTCCACCGAAGCCCTTCGCCAGTTGTTCATTTCTTTCCTTGTCTTCGCCTTACAATGCCAGTGAGGGTTTTCACTGATGGGACTCTCTCATTTTCATTTCTATTAGCTCCCCTCGCCTTACGGTGCCCGTGAGGGTTTTTACCGATTAGACTCTCTCATTTTCATCTTTTCTTGCTTGACATAGAGTGTTACCCTGTGGTATATATGACCTATTGTTGCTTGACTTGGTATTCTTGAAGACTGATAAGATGGTCTTTCTTTGGACCATAATGCAGAATTTCGGATAAGGTTAGAAAGAAAAAGGGTTATTAAAGGCTCAAAATAATTCATATGGGTTAAAAAATTATAACTTTCGAAATTAAATGTTCTTACAACAACGTCAACTTCTGCCCCAATTTCTTGGATTGGGACGTTTGAATTTTTAGTTTAATATGATCGAGCCATGAGGTGCCTATGTATCCTTTAATAGGAATCGGGTCAAATGTAGTTCATGCTGATTCCTTGTTTTTGTGGTCTTTCCTTTTCTTCTTTTTCTTATTCTGTTTCTTCTTTTTTCTTCCTTTTTCTTTTGTTGTTTTGCTGTTTTATGGCTTTTCCCTTCTCTCTTTTTTCTCTTTTCTTTCACTTCTTTCCTTTTTGTTTTTTCTTCTTGTCTTTTTCTTTTCTTTTCTTTTTCATCTTTTCTTTTCTTGTTCTTCTTCTTCCTTCTCTATTCTCTTTTTCTTTCTTTTCATTCTTTCCTTTGCTTTTCCTTTCACTGACTTCTCACACTTGCGTTTCTGACTTTTGTTTCTGATTTCCAAATAGGGGTATGAAAGAAAATAATTAAAGCTCAAAAAGGTTTAGCAAAGAATAAAATGTTTAGATAGATGAATGAAATTCCTTCGTCATTCCAATCTCTAAAACATGCCAAGTACAAAAAAAATATTCCAAGTGTAGACAATGATTTAAACAAAGAAAATCATATATAGTATCTATTAACTTCATCGGAATTGATGGCGATTTCTACACACTTGCCTTCCACAACTGTAAGATACAATGCTCCATTGGACAACATTCCTGATACGATAAACGGCCCTTGCCAATTTGGGTCGAACTTGCCTTTTGCCTCTACCTGATTAGGGAGGATGCGTTTGAATACCAACTAACCCACTTCAAACCTTCTTGGAGGTACTTTATTATATGCTCTGTCCATTCTCTATTGATACAGTTGGCCGTGACATACCGCTGCCAATCTTTTTTAATAAATCAAACTCAATTGCTCCATACGGGCTTTGACCCATTCCTCGTCATCAATTTTTTCCTTGACGACAATCCGAAGGGACGGGATTCCAATTTCAGCCGGTATCACTGCTTCTGTACCATATACAATCAAATACGGAGTTGCCCCTACAAAGGTGAAGACAATAGTGCAATAGCCTAACAATGCATAGGGCAGCTTCTCATGCCATTGCTTGGATCCTTCAACCATTTTTTTGTACTATCTTTTTTATGTTCTTATCAGTTACCTCAACTACTCTATTCGCCTTGGGGTGATATGGGGTGGAAATAAGATGCGTAATCTTAAACTGCTGATATACCTCTTTTATCAAATGACTATGGAGATTTACTCCATTATCAGTGATGAGCGTCTTCAAAACTCCAAACCAGAAAATGATATTTGAATGCACAAAGTTGACCAAGGCTTTCTTGGTCACCGTCTTGAAAGTTTTAGCTTTGAACCACTTGGTATAATAATCAATAGCAACCAGGATGAACCTGTGTCCATGTAAAGCTGCTGGCTCGATGGGCCCGATGACATCCATGCCCTTAGAAACGAAGGGCCATGGTGCATACATTGTATGCAATTCAGATGGCGGGGACTGAATCAAGTCTCCATGCACTTGACATTGATGACATTTGCGTACGAAACTAATATAGTGACGCTCTGTAGTGAGCTAACAATACCCTGTCCGGAGAATCTTCTTTGCCAAAACATATCCACTCATTTGCAGTCCATTGACACGAAATATACCTCGGTTAGGATGGCTATGGCCTGTCCAACATCAATGCACCTTAACAAACTACGATCTGGCGTCCTTTTGTATAGCACCTTCCAATGAAGAAAAACCAGCTTGATAAGCGATAGATTGCTCTCTTTTGGTCACTTGTGTCCTGTATTGGGTACACACCCGTGTTGATATATTTTTTAATATCATGAAACCAAGGCTCACCGTCAAGCTCTTCCTCCACAACACTACAATAAGCATGTTGGTCATGGATTTGGATATACAATGGATCAACATAAGCCTTATCTGGATAATGTAACATTGACGCTAGAGTAGTCAAAGCATCAGCTACATCATTGTGAATCCTAAATTTTACTGACTTAAATTATTGACAAAGTTCTTACAAACATTGCCGGTATGGTTTGAGCTTCAAATCTTGTGTTTCCCACTCCCCTTGAATTTTGTGTACTAGAATGTCCGAGTCTCTTAAGACCAAGACTTCTCGGACACCTGTGTCTGCAGCTAAACTCAAGCTCAAAATATGTACCCCATATTCTGCCATATTGTTGGTGCAATAGAAGCGGAGTTGAGCTGTAACGAGGTAATGGTACCCCATTTTATAAATGAGTACCGCTCATATCCCGATGACTTTCATGTTAGAGGCCCCATCGAAAAAACATTTCCATACCAGGCACTCGCCATGTTTCGTTTCATCGATATACATTACCTCCTCGTTCGGGAAGTATGTCTTTAAAGGTTCATATTCTTTTTCTACCGGATTCTCGGCCAAATGATCAGCCAATGCCTGCACTTTCATTGTAGTGCTGGATACGTAGACAATTTTGAAAAAAATTTGCCATTTTGCCAGCCTCCTCGTTGGCATAGGCTTCTGGAAGATGTATTTCAACGGGTCGAAGCATGAGATGAGGTAAGTGGTATATGATGACAAGTAATGTTTCAAATTTTGTGCTGCCTAAGTTAGGGCACACCATGTCCTTTCGAGATGAGTATACCGAACCTCGTAAGTTGTGAATTTCTTGCTAAGGTTGTATATGGCCCGCTCTTTCCTCCTCGTGACATTGTGCGTATCCATCACACATCTGAATGAGTTGCCCAAGACTGTCAGATACAGGATCAATGGTCTCCCTGGTTCCGGTGGGACCAATACTACTGGGTTCGACAAGTATTCTTTTATTCTATCAAAAGCCTCCTAGCATTCCTCCGTCCATCTTACAACGACATATTTTTTGAACACCTTAAATATGGGCTCGCAAGTTGTTGTGAGCTGACAAATGAATCGAATGATATAATTCAATCTCCCCAACAGACTCATCACCTCAAATTTGTACCTCAGATGTGGTAATTCATGTATGGATATGATATTCGATGGATCTAGTTGAATGCCTCAGCGGCTAACTATGAACCCTTTCAACTTCCCTGCCGGGACCCCAAATGCGCTTTTCGCAAGATTGAGCTTGATATTATACCTGCGGAGCCTCTGGAAAAATTTCCTCAGATCTCTGACATTGTCGGATTGCTTCCTAGATTTCACAAATACATCATCCACATAGACCTCAATCTCTTTATGTATCATATCGTGAAAGATGGTTTCATCACACTTATATAGGTTGTCCCAACATTCTTCAAGCCAAAGGGCATGATCGTGCAACAATATGTTCCCTATGGCGTGATGAATGTTGTCTTCTCTGCATCCTCCTCATCCATCAAAATCTGGTGGTAGCCTACGTAAAAATCTGCGAAGGACCAGATCTCATGCTTTGCACAATTGTCAATCAATATGTAGATGTTTGGCAGTGGGAAGTTTTCTTTTGATCTTGCTTTGTCGAGGTCACGATAGTCGATGCATACCTTGGTTTTACCATCCTTGTTTGGAAGAGGCATGACATTGGTTAACTATGTGGGATATCGTGTGACTCGGATGACCTTGGGCTCTAACTTCTTGGTAACTTCCTCTTTGATTTCCATGCTCACATTAGTTTTAAACTTTCTCAACTTTTGATTAACAAGAGGGCAGGCTAGGTAGGTGGGAAATTTTGTGAACAATTAAGTCAGTGCTCAACCCCGGCATATCATTTTAAGACCATGCGAAAACGTCTTTTTATTCAAACAACGCTTCGACTATTTATTCCCTATGCTGTGGCTCAAGATGGACACTTATTTTGGCTTCTCTAATGTTATCTGGGTCCCCAGAATTGACTGCTTCTGTATCACTCAGGTTTGGCTTGGGCTTTTCCTCTAACTGGCTCAACTGATTACTAATTTCCTCCAACTCCCTTTCCTCATCATATTTAAGTTCATTTTCAGATTCTATCTCTTAAATTATTACTTTTGAATTAAATCGATTTTAAAGACTGGGCTGAATTGTCCTTATGCATGTCAGATCATTGGTGCAAGCATAAAAATAACTGTACAAGAAGAAAAAGAAAAGGAAAGAAAAATGAAAGCTATTAGCACTAAAGAAAAGGGAAATTACATTTAATTTAAATTGGAAAGATAACAGGGTTTACACATCCAAATAGACAAAATATTACATCTGAATTACCACCCTGGATGTAATTTAGATTTAACTATAAGAGAAATCAAAGTCGACTACCACGACTCCTTCCGGATGGGAAGAGAAGTAGTTTTACAGTTGTTGACTTTTCCTTGGGTCCCACAAACTGCACATATGTCTTGCTTGATCCCTCTACGGCCTCCACCATGTTCACATCTTCAAATAACTTGTCGAACCTTTTGAGTAATTACTTATCAGGATGAACATAGGATTGGCACGTGTTGTTTTCAGGCACATCTTGGCGCCAGGTTTCATAAATAACTTGAAAAGACAAGGCACGTGCTTGGGGAAGGCCCATTCTTTCTCTCTCATTTTTTTAGGATCTCTTGTTATCTGCACTTGTAGGCTTGAATCCCAATCCAAAAGTTTCTATGTTCTAAGGAAGAGACACCGACTATATGATACCCTAAAGTGAGGCCCCCAAACATATTCCAGGAACAAACCCATTCTTTAGATTTTAGCTGCCACCATGACTGTTGCCGTAGCTAATCATAGTGTTCGAAAACTCTCCACTTCTGGAACCTTTTCTACTGATATCGACTCATGAACCTGATACACACAGGGCCCCTTATCATCATCTGGCTCAATAAATGGTATGATAGCATCACTGTGAGCATACATATGGTATTCACCGTTCAAAACTATTTCTTGTCGATCCCATTCAAATACCATCATTGATGCAAAGTAGAGGGGACTGCTCTGGCAGCATAGATCCAAGGCCATCCTAACAGGAGATTATAAGAGATAGCCACATCAAGCACCTGCAACTCCAAGATAAAATCAACTATCCCGATTATCAATTTGAGCACTATGTCACCGACCGAATCTTTTCCTCCGCCATCAAATCCTCGGACACAGAAGTTGTTCTTGTGAATTCTTTCATTTTTCACTTTCAACTTGTTCAATGTGGAAAGAGGGCAGATATTTGCAGTCGAACCATTATCAACTAAAACTCGAGTCATCATAGAATCCTCACACTTTACAGTTATCTATACTTCTCTGTTATGCTTGGTGCCTTCTATTGGTAATTCATCATAGGAAAATCTTACTGGCTACTTTCTCCAGATGGTTGACAGTGAATTTATCAGGAACGTGGGCCTCGTTCAGGATATTCACTAAAGCCTAACAATGCTCGTTTGAATGAATCAATAATGATAACAACGAGACTTGAGCAGACGTCTATCTCAGTTGTTCCACAATAGAATAATTCTGCATTTTCATCTTCTTTAGAAACTCTTCCACCCTCTTCTTGACTCATAGATTTCTTTACCAGTGCTGAATTATCCTTGATTGGTTTTGATTTTCTTTATTTCTCGGGGGCAAATAACCTCTCTCAAACCTCTTCTCTAACCTTCTTCCCTTTGTAATCACTGTTACTCGATCATAATTCCAAGGTACATCCTTACTGCTAATCATTGGTAGCTGAACTACAGGTCTTTATAATGATAGGCTCTGAACGAGTGCCTTCCACGACAAACAACCAAAAGCTTACTGGCCATCCCCGGTACAAGCATTATTTCATTCTCTTGTTTCACCATCCCATCTTTTGAGGATTCCTTTCTGACTACAACAACAAGCTCACTACTTCCTGCGCTCAGCTTGAGTGTCGGCATCTCGCTTGCCAAATTCTCACCTGTCTCCCGTTCACTGGCTCAGATAATCATGACACTTTGCGAAAGCTCTTTAGGCTTCCCTTATTTGTGCTCTATCTTGATCGTATTTGTCTCTTGATGAATAGGCAGCGGGTTTTGGTTAATATTGGGTGCTTTTGGAGCTTGCACCTCAATCTAATGGAAATCAATGAGTTCTTGAATAGCACAATATAGATGCCAACATTTCTCTATGTCATGTCCTGGGGCACCAGAACAATACTCACAACTAATAGAATAATCTAGGTTTCTTGGGGGAGGGTTTTCCAATTTTGCTTCAATCGTCCTCAACATGTCTAGCTGCCTCAATTTGTGCAATGAGCTGGTACATGATTCTCCCAATAGAGTGATAGTTTTCTTCTTCTGCATCACCTCAATTTTTAAAGCTTGGTTGAAACGGAAAGCTGGTCTCGGGGGTTGTTGGTAGGCTCCTGGAGGGTAGTTATTTTGGGGACCTGGGTATCTATTTTGTGGAGTAGGCGCATGCCACTATGCGTAGGCGGGAGATTGGGTATATGTTTGTACATAATGGACTGAGAAACGGGGGTCAGGATGCGGGAAATAATATTGTTGTGCGCTATATGGACTGTGTGGGTAGATTTGGTGGTAAGGAAAGGGTTGACAATAATGGGATAGATCTCGGGACCCGAACCAAGACGCTGATTCAGTGGTTTTCTACCTCCTCCATCTTCTTCGTTCCAATTGCTCCTCCAGTCCCGCTTTTGATAGCCTCGGTGGTTGCTTTGATTGCACAGTAACTCATGATCTTGTTGGATTTGATTCTTTCATCGACTATACTTCCCATTTTCACTACCTCATTGAAGAATTACCGACCATCGATACTAGGTGACCAAAATATGTAGGCTCCAAAGCTTGCAAGAAATAATCTACCATTTCACTTTCCTTTATTCGGGGGTCGACCCTCGTTGCATATTCACTCCAATGGAAGCCATATTCTCCGAAGCTATCATTGTGATTTTTTTCCAACTTCATTAAAGACATACGGTCTGGGATAATTTCAAGGTTGCACTAAAAATTACACGCGAATGCTTGTGCTAGTTCGTCCCAAGTGTACCACCGAGCATGATCCTGCTGGGTGTACCATTCCAACACCGACCAACTTATATTTTGACTGAAGTATTCCATCAACAATTCATCGTTTCCACCTACCCCTATTATCTTGCTGCAGAAACCCCTTAGATGTGCGACTTGATCACTGCCATCATACAAGTCAAACATGGGCATCTTAAAGCCTAGAGGCAATTGCAAATTTGGGAATGAGCAAAGGTCTTTGAATGCCACACTCACCTGTCCACCGAATCCTTGCATATCTCTGAATAATTGTTCTAAGCTTGTAACCTTCATGAGCACCTCCGTTTACTTGGGATTTTTGACTCGTTTTTCAGCCTCCACTGGGACTTCAAAACGAGAAGCATAGGAGTAGGGTTCATGGGCTTTGTAAGGAGGTTTTGGTGGGTAATACTAGCTGTCGTGCACTTAGAACAAAGGCTCACTAGAGGATCTGTGGAGTGTGTGGGGGGGAGGGGAGGTGCCACATAAATTGGAGTGACTAATTGAGGAGGGTAAGGAACAACATTGGGTGGTGGAGCTGGGGGTGTTTGAGAAGTCGTACCCTGGTATTGTGGGTAGACATGGAAACTTGGGGTGGATCAGTGGTAGGATGGTCATGTGACTGGGCTAGCAGTGGGACGAAGTTTGGATTAGTAGGATAAATTGGTGGTGGCTGCCCTCTCACTCATGCCTGTTACATCTGAGCCATCTGATGTTTGAGTTTGTACATTTCCTCTTTCATTGCATTAAAATCCTACTCCTTTACCTCTTTTGAGGGATCAATGATACTTGCGTTTGTCTCTTGATTAGACATAATCAGCTTGCTTTTGGACTGAGTGTTGTGGGAATGGGTTGCAAGAATCTTGCGACAACTAACCACCAGTCTGAACTGGGGGAGACAACACCAAATCTAGTTAACGGTTTGGCTTCAACATATCGGTAGCCACATATTCAAGTATGAATGCAACTAAGCAATTATCTATTTCTATTATGCACATGAACTGGTCGCTATCGTCATCCCGATTCTTATCTTATGCCACATTTCTGTTCTCTCTTGTTTTTTCTTTTCTTCTTCCCTCTATTACTAAACTTGTTTTGCCTACACCTTTCCTTGCTTTATTCTCTCCTTCATTTTACCACTGTTTCTCTAATTTTTCTTCCTTTTTTTCTGCCTTCTCTTTATTTTGGTTATGGTCGAATCTATGGAGATTGCCTACGTATCATGACCCTGCATGAATCAGATCGAGCATAGTTCTGGTGAATAAATATAGAAAATATTGAAGAAGTCTTCTTCAATTTTCATAAACTAAAGCACTTGATTACAACTCAATTAAAAGAAATTAACAGACTCTAACTCAACTGAAAACAACAGACTCTCACTCAAAATGAAAACATCTGACTTGACAACGTACTATAATTTTTAATTAAAATAAAATACAGACTCTCAAATGGACCAACGGGTTTGAAGATCATGAATACATTCAAGAAGCTAATGCTCCTGGTGTCTTCGGGACATCTTTCAGCCTAGCTGCAGGCTTGCGTGCTAAACCCCTTGGAGGTGGTGGAGGTCTTTCATCACTCGATGAACAAAGGTCATGGCGGTGGTAAAGAATATAGATCTTGTCATATCTTTACAATTTCTACACTTTACGGTGATGTAATCAGCGATCATCCGCACCCTCTCTCATATAGCACCTTTTTCTTGCAACAATCGTCAAATTTGTTGGACCTTTGCATCCAAAGTTTGTTTGTCTACACGATTCAATTATTGAAATTTTTGTAAATCACTTTAAAATTGTGCTGTTGTTGTGTAACAATGCCCCATTTCAGCCTTGAAGTCCTTTGCATCCTTGACCATTTGGTTTTCATCCATGACGAACCTCTTCATCAACCCAGCAACCTCGTTGTCATATGTTTCTTTTAATTGTTAAATCATGCGTGCTCATTCCTCTACATTTTTGGAAAATTTGTTTTTGTGCTCGGGACAGCTCCCCCTCTGCTTTGTTCAAGTCAAAACCATATTCTCCTACTTTTTGCCACAAATTGTCTATGAGTTTTTCATCCTTTGCACTTCTGAAGGGATTCTCCGCATCTATTTTCATTTTCTCAATTTGGGCTCGCAAAGCTTCATTATATTTGGCTAGTTTTTTCTTTTTCTGCTCGTCTACCACAACTTGCAAACCATCTTTAATTGAAGGTCTTTGACTTGATTTTACAATTTCCCTATCGTGGCTCTGTATTCATTTTTCTTGGCTAACCAATTCCATTATTCTTGTGATGCTTCAACAAACTCCTGTAGATGTTGCCCCTTAACCGGCCTTCCAAACTCTATTTCCTTTTTATACCAATCAAGGTACCCTGGTGCAACCTCGCCTTTCGATAAGTCTCGTACTCGAGTGTCAGCCGCATACTGACATTTGCTCCAAATTTGATGGATTCCTGCTTCGGGAAACTAACCATTGTGATTAATTTCAACCACATGGCGACTAATGTCTTTATCCCTTGGAATCATCTGGCACCTCCCTAACTGTCTCAGCACTCTGTATGGAGTATATGGCTGGATGCTCTGGAGACCCTTCAAAAGGAAATGAGGCCCTATAGCTGGAATATATATAATATCATCAGTAAGGAGCCACCCAACGTCAACTTTATTTGGCATGCGCTTATGACACGAAGATATGATACCCATTCCGTAACCCTTTCTAGTAATATACACACATCAACTCTGGTATGAAATTCCTCTATGCGGCTCGTTCCTAATGACCAATAACTCATGAATTGAGGTTGGCAGCACAAGTGTTAAATCATCCACATCTGTAACAACAAATTGCATCTTTCGAAGAAATCTCCCCCGACTTTAAAGGTTGTGAGGGCACGGAAAAATTCAGATAATACCATGGGTGCGAGGGTGCTATTGGCTTGACTTAGCAAAGTGTTGACAACCCCTGCTATCTGTATGTCAATATTCGTATCCTTCTGTGGAAAAACCAAAAGGCCTAAGAAGAATACAATCAATGCAAAACACCGGTGTTCCTCCCACTTTATTCGGTTTCCCTTGCTATAAATTTTAATTTCTGGGTCATTAAATCCCCCTTGAATGCCCATATCTTTGTTATATAAATTGTAAAGTACATAAACCAGCTGACAGATCCTGATTGTAAACCCCTCTGCTTACTTTCAATGAGTCCAAGAATTTGTGTACAACAACGACCCTTGGCGCAATCAAATGTTGATGTCATAGAGGAATTGTGGGAACCTCCATATATTTGGTTATTTCTTCCAGGTTCGGAGACCGGGAAATTAAGTATGTTGTGGGTCAGGTACCAAAATGTAACAAATTCTTATATGATGTTCCGTCTAGCATTTATTTGATACAACCCGGTAAGTACTCCAAGTGCGTGTTTGTTAGAAACACGTTCTCAAGGCATTATACTAAATGTGTGTTCATATTTGTAGGTTTTGATGAATGACAAACTATGCGCAAATTGACATATAACGAGATTCAAGCACAAGACAAAGATCGAGATTAAGTTTTATATGAGTCGGTATTTAATTGTGATCTTGATCCGACAACTTAAACTCAAGACTTGGCTTCTCTCGTAAAAATATGTTTAACAAATCATGCATATTTAATTTAGAGCAAAATGATTTTAAACAATGCATATTTACTTTAGTCAAAATGATTTTTAAACATGCCTCTAAAATCTGGACTAAGATAATCGATTATGTACTTATGATAATCGATTATGTTTAAGTCAGCTGCTTGACAATCGATTGTGAACTTATGACAATCGATTGTGTTAAGGTAGTGAGCATCAGATTTTTCAAATCTGCATGACAATCGATTGTGAACCTTATGACAATCGATTGTGATGAGGCAGTGTCCATCAAAGTTTTTCAACACTCAAAATAATCGATTGTGAAGCTAATGACAATCGATTGTGAAGAGACAGTGTCCATCAGAATTTTCAAAGTCACAAAATAATCGATTGTGAACTTATGACAATTGATTGTGTTGAGGCAGTGTCTTCCAGACTTTTTCAAAGTTATTAAATAATCGATTGTGAATGTATAACAATCGATTGTCAAGAGGCCGTGTCTAAATTGATTTTTCAAGACTGATATATAATCGATTGTTAACTTAGTATAATCGATTGTATAACTGACCGTTGCCAAAATATTTTCAAATACCGTCAGGTAATCGATTATTGATTTCTCATAATTGATTGTTTTAATTAAAATCTGGAAAGGATTTTTTGTACGTTGCTGAGTAATCGATTATTGATTTCTTATAATCGATTGTTTTAATTAGAATCTGCAAAGGATTTTTTGAACATTGCTGAGTAATCGATTGTAGATTTCTGACAATCGATTGTTTTACGTAAAATCTGGAAATGATTTTTTGAACGTTGCCAGTAATCGATTATTGATCTTAGATAATCGAATGTTAAGCGTAAAATGTGGGATTGATATTTGGAAGAACTGGAAAACAATCGATTGTGGTAATTTGACAAACGATTGCCACTGAGTAAAATCAGCAATTCTTAATTGGCAATTAGGCAACGGTAATACAAAGTTTTTCAACCATAAATACAGCTTCAATTCAGTCTTTTAAGCACAATAACACACAACAACTGATCATACAATTGCTAAAGCTTGCATACTTTATTGTTTGTCATTTTATATTCATTACATAAGCTTTTGAGAGCCAAATTCTTGTCAAAAGTTGTTGCGATCTTGAGCGTATTCTTTTTACTCATATCTACTCTTAAAGAAGTGTCTTGTTTGAGTGCTAAGTGTTCTTGTACACTTGAAGGGAAGTGTTAGTCCCTTGTGTTGTAAGAAGGAACTTGTGTTTCCTAGGTTGAAGTCTTGGAGTGTTGTATCTCCGAGCAAAGGTTGTTGAGGCTTGTGTCCTCAAGTTGTAACGGTTTGTTGAGCACCCGTAAGCTTAACAAGTTAGTGGAAATCTCGAGAGAGTCTCTCGGGGACTGGACTAGCCACGGGTTGTGGTGAACCAGGATATATCGGTGCATTTGTTCTAATTTATTTACTTATCGCACTTATTTATTTCCTGCAATTTTTAAATTCCGCAAGTTTACGCTATTTTTATGATAACGCTATTCACCCCCCCCCCCCTCTCTAGCTTTAAGCGTATTATCTAATAATTGGTATCAGAGCCGAACTCTCTGAAGACTTAACCATTTGAGAGAAACATCCATGGCTTCTACTCGTGATTCTTTTGCAGGAATAGGTGAAGGACAATGCTCCACCCGACCACCGCTATTCGATGGTACAAATTATACATATTGGAAGGAGAGGATGAGAATATTTGTACAATCAAATAGTTTCCATCTTTGGAAGGTCATAATGAATGGAGAACAAATTCCAACCAAGAAGGTTGAAAATGAATGGGTCCCAAAGTCCGAAGATGAATACGATGCGGATGATATCCGAAAGGTGCAAAATAATGCTAAAGCTATTAATTTATTATATTGTGCTGTAAATGCTGATGATTACAGGAAGATATCTTGTTGCACAACGGCAAAGCAAATGTGGGACAAGCTGGAAATTACGTACGAAGGTACGGACCAGGTAAGGGAAGCGAAAATTGATTTCCTAACCCATGCATATGAATTGTTCCACATGAAGGAAGGCGAAAAGGTCGATTAGATGTTTGAACGATTTTCAAAAATCGTAAATGATTTACATGCTCTTAAGAAGACCTTCACGGATAAGGAACTTGTCCGAAAAATTCTCCGAATTCTCACTCCTGCATGGCGATCCAAGGCCGACGCGATTCAAGAATCCATTGGCATTTCAAATGTCACCATCGACGCATTAAGAGGTAATCTTAAAACTTATGAATCTACTATACTTAACCCTCTTGTTGATGATCAAAGGAAGCAAAGAATCGCTCTCAAGGCAAGCACAAGCCAACCTCAAAATGATGAGGACGGAGACAACGAGTTCGGACTCGTTATCAAGAGATTTCAAAAGTTCATGCGAAAAGAGTATGAACGAAAGGGCAAAAAGCAAGGAGATCAAATAAAGTGCTATGAGTGCGGAGAAACCGGGCACATTAATACTAAAAAGGAGAAGAAACCCTTCAAGAAGCAATGAGCATACATATCTTGGGGAGGCGACTCCGGTGACGAGTCAAGTGAGGAAGAAGAAGACGAAGCCGCAAATCTTTGTCTTATGGCACAAGAAGACAACAAAGAAGAGGTATGTCAAATTTCTTCCAAAAATTTCTTTTCCCTTGAAGAAATGCAAAATGCTTTTGATGAGTTGTATAGCGAATTTATTAAAGCTTCAAAAACTGCTAAGAGAATAAAAGAAATGCTTCTTTATAAGAAAAAGATTTTCAAAAACAACTCTCTTTCAATGAAAAGGAATTGGAAAATCTGATTTTAGAAAATGAGAAGTTGAAAGAGGAAAAAACATTTTGGCAAGAGAAGCGTCGACAAGCCCGAAAGTTCTAGAAATTGTACTTCTTGCATGCATCTCAAAAATGAAGTAGAAAGGCTTAAGGGCACGTTAGATAAGTTTAACTCTTCTCATAAAAATTTGAATGAAGTGCTTGTTAATTTGAAGTCGACCAAGCATGGCATAGGTTTTAGAAACGAGCATAAAGAGAAAGTTGAAGCCAACCCCCAACCACCTAAGGCTCAACCTAGGATAATTAAAACAAATGTTCATCCTAGATACAACAAACCTAGAAATGGTTTTCATCAATCGCAACCTAGAAATAATCATGCTAGAAATAATGCACATTCTAGACGTTTGGGATTTGGTGCCAAGACCCGAAAATCATACCATAATTGGTACGAAATGGGTTTTTTCGAAACAAACTAGATGAAAATGGTGTAATCACTAGAAACAAAGCTAGGCTTGTAGCAAAAGGCTATAATCAAGAAGAGGGTATTGACTATGAAGAAACATATGCTCCCGTAGCTAGATTAGAAGCTATTCGTTTATTGCTTGCTTTTGCCTCTTCTATGAATTTCAATTTATATCAAATGGATGTGAAAAGTGATTTTCTAAATGGTGTTATTCAAGAAGAAGTTTATGTTGAACAACCCCCCGGTTTTGAAGATTTTAAATCTCCCGATCATGTTTTCAAACTCAAAAGGCTCTTTATGGTTTAAAACAAGCTCCCCAAGCTTGGTATGAAAGATTGAGTAAATTTCTATTGGAAAATGATTTCATTAGGGGGAAAGTTGACACCACTCTTTTTGTTAAGCATAAAAACAATGATATTTTATTAGTTCAAATCTATGTGGATGATATTATATTTGGTGCTACTAACAATGTTTTGTGCAAGGAATTTTCCGATTTTATGACAAGCGAATTTGAGATGTCTATGATGGGTGAGTTAACATTCTTTTTGGGATTACAAGTAAAGCAAATGAAAGAAGGTACGTTCATTTGCCAAGCGAAATATTGCAAAGAATTGCTGAAACGATTTGAAATGACCAATGCAAAAGCAATGGCAACCCCCATGAGCACATCCGATTATCTAGACAAAGATGAGAAAGGTAAGGAAGTTGACACAAAAGGTATCGAGGTATGATTGGCTCTCTCCTTTACCTTACTGCTAGTCGTCCGGACATCATGTTTAGCGTGTGCTTATGCGCTCGTTATCAATCGTGTCCGAAGGAGTCTCACCTAACTGCTGTGAAGCGGATATTGAAGTATCTTGTTGGTACTGTAAATGTGGGTCTATGGTACCCCAAAGGTTCCTCATGCCAACTTGTTGGCTATTCCGATTCCGATTTTGCTGGATGCAAATTGGACCGCAAGAGCACTAGTGGCACTTGCCATTTTCTCGGTAGCTCTCTCGTTTCTTGGTTTAGCAAGAAATAAGTAAGTGTTGCGTTGTCCACAACCGAGGCTGAATATGTAGCCGCGGGGAGTTGTTGCGCTCAAATCCTTTGGATGAAACAACAACTCTTGGACTATGGCCTAAGTCTTGTTCATATCCCTCTTAGATGTGATAATACTAGTGCCATATGCTTGACGAAGAACCCCGTTCTTCATTCGCGAACAAAACACATTGAAATTAGACATCATTTTATAAGAGATCACGTTCTCAAAGGCGATGTCGAAATTGAATTTGTTAAAACCAAAGATCAATTGGCCGATATCTTTACAAAGCCCTTAGAGAAAGAGTCCTTCTTCCGAATTTGTAGTGAACTCGGGATCCTTGACTCCACGTTGATCTAAGTCATGCATTGCATTTTCCCTTTCACATGTTTTCTAACTTGAGCGTCGGAGACGTCTAACGTATTTTTGCAGGTATCACCCTAAAGGCAGGGGGAATTATAAAGCTTGACGCACAGAACAGTCGATTTTCCAGTATCAATAATCGATTGTCTTGACATTATTTGCGTTATTATTTCTGAAATTGCAGATTTCATAAATAAACAAGTTTTTTTTTTTTATTTTTCTATGTTTTTTTGCTAATGGCAAAAGGGGGAAGATAACGGGTATGCACTCTCAATACTTATCGGCATAAACTAAGGGGGAGTTCATATATTGAGGGGGAACAAATTGCATATTTATATACTTGTTGCATATCCTTACTTGTCTTGAATCGTCATTATGAATTGCCTAATATGCATATCCCGCTTAAAGTTTGCCATTATCAAAAAGGGGGAAATTGTTAGAAACACGTTCTCAAGGCATTATACTAAACGTGTGTTCATATTTGAGGTTTTGATGAATGACAAACTATGCGCAAATTGACATATAACGAGATTCAAGCACAAGACAAAGATCGAGATTAAGTTTTATATGAGTCGGTATTTAATTGTGATCTTGATCCGACAACTTAAACTCAAGACTTGGCTTCTCTCGTAAAAATATGTTTAACAAATCATGCATATTTAACTTAGAGCAAAATGATATTAAACAATGCATATTTACTTTAGTCAAAATGATTTTTAAACATGCCTCTAAAATCTGGACTAAGATATCGATTATGTACTTATGATAATCGATTATGTTTAAGTCAGCTGCTTGACAATCGATTGTGAACTTATGACAATCGATTGTGTTAAGGCAGTGAGCATCAGATTTTTCAAATCTTCATGACAATCGATTGTGAACCTTATGACAATCGATTGTGATGAGGCAGTGTCCATCAATGTTTTTCAACGCTCAAAATAATTGATTGTGAAGCTAATGACAATCGATTGTGAAGAGACAGTGTCCATCAGAATTTTAAAAGTCACAAAATAATCGATTGTGAACTTATGACAATCGATTGTGTTGAGGCAGTGTCTTCCAGACTTTTTCAAAGTTATGAAATAATCGATTGTGAATGTATATCAATCGATTGTCAAGAGGCAGTGTCTAAATTGATTTTTCAAGACTGATATATAATCGATTGTTAACTTAGTATGACCGATTGTATAGCTGAGCGTTGCCAAAATATTTTCAAATACCATCAGGTAATCGATTATTGATTTCTCATAATCGATTGTTTTAATTAAAATCTGGAAAGAATTTTTTGAACGTTGCTGAGTAATCGATTATTGATTTCTTATAATCGATTGTTTTAATTAAAATCTGGAAAGGATTATTTGAACACTGCTGAGTAATCGATTGTAGATTTCTGACAATCGATTGTTTTACGTAAAATCTGGAAATGATTTTTTGAACGTTGCCAGTAATCGATTATTGATCTTAGATAATCGATTGTTAAGCGTAAAATCTGGGATTGATTTTTGGAAGAACTGGCAAACAATCGATTGTGGTAATTTGACAATCGATTGTCACTGAGTAAAATCAACAATTCTTAATTGGCAATTAGGCAACGGTAATACAAAGTTTTTCAACCTTAAATACAGCTTCAATTCAGTCTTTTAAGCACAACAGCACACAAAAACTGATCATACAATTGCTAAAGCTTGCATACTTTATTGTTTATCATTTTATATTCATTACATAAGATTTTGAGAGCCAAATTCTTGTCAAAAGTTGTTGCGATCTTGAGCGTATTCTTTTTACTCACATCTACTCTTAAAGGAGTGTCTTGTTTGAGTTCTAAGTGTTTTTGTACACTTGAAGGGAAGTGTTAGTTCCTTATGTTGTAAGAAGGAACTTGTGTTTCCTAGGTTGAATTCTTGGAGTGTTGTATCTCCGAGCAAAGGTTGTTGAGGCTTGTGTCCTCAAGTTGTAATGGTTTGTTGAGCACCCGTAAGCTTAACAAGTTAGCGGAAATCTCGAGAGAGTCTCTCGGGGACTGGAATAGCCACGGGTTGTGGTGAACCAGGATATATCGGTGCGTTTGTTCTAATTTATTTACTTATCGCACTTATTTATTTCCTGCAATTTTTAAATTCAGCAAGTTTACGCTATTTTTATTATAACGCTATTCACCCCCCTCTAGCGTTAAGCGTATTATCTAACAGTGTTGACCTTGTTTTGCCTCGGTTTACCTATATAATTCCACCACATGTGTACCTCAAAAGGGATTTTGTTCACGACTGAGATTTGAAAATTTTGATTTGTGCTCATTCTACACATTGATTAGGGTTATTAAGCAAAAATCATGAGTTATCGGACTCAAAAACAAAATTAATATTTTTCCAAGTCTTCAAAATAAAATCCTGACCTTTTAAATACTGCCTTTCAGCACTTCTGGGGGAAGATTTGAAGGCTGTTCCAACTACTAGCCAAAATTTTGAAAATAATCCAAGGCGGTTGTTCTTGCAAAAAAGCCTTCCGACGACTTTTTAGGGACACTCGACTAAGTTTGACGAAAACTGCTTTATATCAATAATAAACATCTGGTTCTTTTGGCTATTTTTGAAAAAATAAAGTTGGGCCCCATAGGGGTTTCCTACAAATCCCACACCCTGCGAGAATCAAACTGGTGAAGTTCGGGCGATGTTAACAGAGTTAAAAAACCAACTTCTATTTTTCCTATTTCTTTTTTTTCGAAAAGTAAAAATCATTTCTTGAAAACGGACTCCTCTAGGGGGTTTTATTTATTTTTTGTTAATTTTGACAGTATTTCAGTATCGATCTTTTGATATGAGTAAATTCCTTTCTCACCCCACATACTTTTTTTTCTTCTTTATCAAATTATCCTCTCTTTTTTTCTTTTTCTCTTCTCTCTTTTCCTTCATTTTTTTCAAAAGCCGGTCGGCATTCAAATCTGGAACAAATGCACAAGTAGCACGAAAAATGCGTCAAGATGGTCTGATATTTTGGGTGCACCTGTCCTAGACGGACCCAACCCCTATGTAAAGTCCCCTAAGTCAAATGCATGATGCCAAATAAGCATTCCTGCTAGGGCTCCGGCAAGAGGTTAAGTTATTCTATGTTCACTCCCTTGGTATATATTATAGATTGTGTACCCGAGCGGACAATTCAAGTCAAGGAGGGGCTTACGTACCGGGAACCAAAAGGCCATCCGGCTTTGTTAATTGTCTGAGCCTCTTTGTTTTTTGAAGGTATGACACTAAAAGAATAGGGAGTCTCAACCAGCAAGCACATCCCCGAAGATGAGAAGAGAAGGGTTTCATAGCAGTTTATATACAGTCCAAATATTATTAAAGCGGTAAAATAACATTTAACACATTGGACACAATTATGCAATAAAATCAGATAATAATAAATCAAGATACAAAAATTATATAAAGCTCAAATTCTTGAACCTTGAACAACAGATTTCGGGTTTGATACCCAGCAGAGTCGCATCGCTATCACACCTCCTTTTTAATACTACTACCCTGGAAGGGCGTACATACGGGAGTTTTTCCAATTAAAGGACAATCAAAGCGGGATTTACTTATTTAAGATATTTCAGAGTCACTACTAGGGATATTTTATGGTGTCCCAAGTCACCGATGTATATCCTGAATTGAGGAAGACTGGACTCTATTTAACAGTCAGCGAACCAGAAATCTGGGTAAGGAATTCTATTAATCCGGAGAAGGTGTTAGGCACTCCCGTGTTTCGTGGTTCTAGCACGCTCGCTCAATTGTTATATTCGGCATAATTATCTTAATTAAATGCATTTGTACCTATGTTCCAATTTAATCTTTTAAGTGCCTTTATTCATTTTTAAGAAGATTGCAACGTTATCAAAACACATCTTCAACCACGTCACATAAATGCACCCGTGTCTTTAGACATATTTTAACATCACAGGGATTTGTATTTGGATCACATAAATATGCACCCGTAATTAGGAAGATACTTTATATAACTAACGCGCCAAAAACAATTTCGTATGTTTATGTTTGCGAGGGCCACAATGTTTGCTAGGTGGTGCACCTCGGGTTCTAATGAATGGAAATTTAATTAAGTGATGTCTACGCAATTAATCAATTTGTTTGGCACGGGTATTACTTGATGATAGTTCAAAAGGGAGAATTAAACTAAGTTACGTAAGGCTATAGGTATTTGGTATTTGATGTGGCTCTCTTTAGTTAATGGATGAAGGGTCTAAATTCAACATCAATGGACAGACACAATTGTATCATAATTCTACTAGCCTTGCCTTAAATTTATTTTAGAGTTTTGGGCCTAGGCTGGCCATAGGCTCAAATACTGTGAGACAGACTCCTATAATTAAAGAGTAAAGCAATTGGGCGCAAACGTGAGCCCAAGGGAGGCTGAACTCTACATTGCCCTTTATTTCAAAGCCTCGAGATAGAATCCCTGCAAGGCTCATTGTAGCAAACCAACAGGCTCATCAGCTCACAATAGAGCCCAAAGCCCCATATACGTACTATTAACCAACATCAAAATAGATATACAATATCTAAAAGAGTGGTATAACTACAAGTTATCGAAAACATCACTCATTCGTATGATGAACACTTAATCCTCGTATAGCATATTACGGTATGATCATTTTCATCTTTGAGTTGCTGATTTTAAATTCAAGCACATAAACTCAACCTTAAAATTATTTCAACAAAAAAACATTCACTAACCAGACACAACTACCTCAAAATCAAAACTAAATTCAAATGCTCAAATGGTGCTCATTGTCACAGCATTTTAACATTCCCATAATGACACAAATTTATCTAACACAACATAATCACACATTCAACCCCTGATCCAGGCTTGACTAGAAGTCCATTATAACATGATAACTGGATTAATCCAACTGACATTAACTGAATTACATTGAATCAAATAGCCAAGCATATAAATAGCTTTAAGAGGGTTCAAAATGAGAAAAAATAAATGCAACTGTGATGATTTCAAACATCTCACTTCATCTATAATGTGGCACATGTTTCGAATAGGATGTAAAGAGAAAAGTACCTGGCAGTTAAAAGAGACCAAAAAGTAGATGAGGTCAGCAACAATAGCTTTGTGTTGACTGCAATATTAACTGGTAAATTAGCCTTGAATTCAGTTGAAATCAATTAGAACCCAAAAGGTAACCAAATTTAAACTAGAAAACTATTGAAACCAATCTCAAAAATTAATGGTACAGTAACATTCTTTTTTATGTATATTTTCGCTCTTTTATGATCTATTATTACTAGGGAAAAAAACTCTAATCTACTCAGAACTTTTCCCTCGAACTTTTAAGCACCCTTTTTCTCTTTCAAAACCAATCCCCTGAAAGAAAAGATTAAGAATGCCTTTTATAGGCAAAGATTAGGGCATCTCTGCTAAAAATTAGTTTGCATTGCAGTCCCTCAATTTTTGACTTCTGGACCAAGTATTAAAGCTTGAAATTAACCGAGAACCCCTACTAGCGGTTTCGTATCCTAGTTATGCAAAGACTCTCTATTTGTATTTCCCTAAATATCCTTTTAAGCATTATTAATGACATTATTACTTGCCTGGGTCAATTTGACCCATGGCAAAATCCTAATCGGTTCTTCAAGCCTTGGATTGAACTCTTTTGTTTCTGGATATAAATGATGGAATCTTAAACCCATGATTAAGCAAGACTCATGAATTAAATCCTGAATTGAACCTTTAAATCAAAAACGTAAACCCTAAATCACAAAACCCTGAATTACAAAACCCTAAATAACACACCTAAATATCCTAAAGTTAAAAACTAGGAACTGTAGATGACCATGCAATTAAAGTTAAAGCATAGTAACATAACCTTTTATACAATTTAACAATGCAAAACAACTGGATAATGAAAACAAAATCTACTAGTCCTAGTTTTAGGACGATTTACACATGCAAGTTTCCATTAACACTTCATTAAATTTGAATGGGCAAGCCAAGAAAGAAACAATCACAGTTAAGAAAGAGAAGACAACCAAATCGATTGTAATTTTTCCTTAACAAAATAAAAACTCAGAAGCTAAGGAGAATGGGGTTTGGACTCAAAGAAAAACCTAGAAAATATTCACGCACAGGCTAGGACTTTTAGATCAGATACTCGATTTGAAATTCAAGTTGTTACAACAATGTTTGAAGGAAACCGTTTGCGGATTTATCATGAGGGAGGTGAGTAGGTTATTTGTTATCAATTTGGGGTGATTTGGAAGTGGTCTCGCCGTACACGGCGACGGGAGTGATATTCAAGGGACGGAGTGTGATATTCGAGGAACTCCGCTGATATTTGAAGGATGGTGGTTGCATATTTTGATAAACAAGGGTGAAGGAGTCAAGCGGTGTAAATTTGGTGGCCTTTGGGTGATCGTCGCCGGCGGAGACAATTTCCGGTGGGTGGTTAATTGTGGTGCTAGGGTGTCTGAGGGTGAGGGGGTGAGAGACAGGGTATGAAGATGTTTGGGGGGTGGGGGTGAACAGTTATTTACCCAAGGATCGATCACTTCTAGACTGTCGGATTGAAAGTTATTAATGGCTCAGATTGGGGGACGTCAAACGGCAATTCTTGGTCAAACAGGGGATGGTCCGGTTTTTGGGGTTAGGCTGGACTAGTCTCTTGTGTGTTGGGCTATTTTAAACTTACCCAATTTATTTTATTCTTTTTTATTTTAAACTTTCTTTTTTTTCTTTTCTTTTTTCTTCATTTTCTCATTTCTCAAAATTAACTAAAAATAAGAAATTGAATTATAAACCACAAATTAATCCTAACAAAGCTACTTAATCCTACGTAATCATTGTCATAAATAGTTGAAACGAAACTAAAAGGCAAAATCATTAAAAAAAATATTAAAAGTCAAAATTGCAAATTAACTAATTTTGATTTTTTCCCCTTTTGTACATAAATGACACATTTCTAGATAATGCTTGAAAAATGACAAAATCGACTTTTAAATATGCATGTGACATATTTTGTATTTTTACTAATTAAAATACGCAATCAAATGCAAAAAACTAACGAAAGATGTCACAAAATTCATAAAATTGAAAATCAATAAAAGAAATGATTTTGTTTGAATTTATATGAGTAATTCATGAAGGACAAAAATCACGTGCTTAAAGGTACCACTGAATCTGTCTGATTGACGGGGTCTCTTGTTCGGCCCATGACCACCTCCCTACGATAGAACTATCTCAACTTTGCAGGCCATATTGGTCACCTCCTAAAAAGTGATCTCCCATCCAGCCTCCTTGGCCATCTTAAGATGAATCGGCTGAATAAGACTGCTAATAAACCTTTGCACCCTCTATCTCTCGGTGAGAAGTATGAAGAGAGCATGGCGAGCCAAATTGATGAACTTGGTCTCATACTGGGTAACGTCATGGAACCCTGCTGGAGTTTCTCAAACTTCCTCCGCTAGGCCTCTCTATGATTAATGGGGAGGAACTTCTCTAGAAACAACACTTTAAAAGACTCCTAAGTCAAACCTAGTGGCCCGCCTGGTATTGCTATGCAATAATCCCTCCACCAAGTCTGGGGAAATCCTGAAAGGCGAAATGTAGCAAAATCAACGCCATTGGTCTCAACAATACCCATGTTCCTGAGAAGCTCATAGTAGCTGTATGGATTACCCTTAGGATCCTCGGTAGATTCACCATTGAAATTACAAGTGAAGAGCTTGGTGAACCTATCCAGCCTCCACCAAGCATCGCGTACATAGTTGCTCCATCACCGGTTTGCGCTACCATATCCCGCTATATTGCCCCAACTGGGTGAACCACTAGAGTTTTAATCTGAGGAGCTATCTACTCTGGAGTGCGAGTAGTACGAGTTTGGGTCCGTCTTCCAGACTGAGAGACGGCAGGTGATAGAGGAAGCAAGCCTGCTCGAGTGACACTCTCCATAAGGCCCACCAATTGGACCAAAGCGTCCTAAAGAATTGGGTAGCAATAAACCCCTGTGGGACATGAGCTAGGCCTACTGCAGCAGCTAGGGCACAACCTCATCATCAAAATCAATTTGAGGCTCCGCTGCTCGGGGCTGAACTCTCGCCCTACCTCGGCCTCTAGCACGGCCTCGGCCTTGCCATCTACCCCTCATGGGAGCTACTTCTAGGGGTTTGGGATACTGAGTGGCAGATGAGGAAGCGCGTGTTCTTTCAATATGTGAAGGAATAGAGTAGAAATTAAGTTAGTTTTGGTAAATAGAATTGCACGACAAGAAACAACAAAGGTAAAGTTTTTTCTAACTCTGTACCCTCTGGGGTATAAATACAGATGTCTCCGCACCGATCCCTCAGAATATACTAAGCTTGTTTGTGAACTATGAGACCCATGTAACCTAGAGCTCTGATACGAACTTGTCACGGCTCGAATTTTCCACCCTCGGAAGTCATGATGGCACAAACTAATGAGAGCTAAGAAATCCAACCCTTAACTACCTTTTTTCATTAAAAAATTACTTGTTTTTAACATATACTAATGATAATATGAAAACAAAAAACATTAAATAATTAAGCGGAAGGTAACGATAAAATATCGAAAAGCAGCGTCTATTACAACTGTTAAAACTTCAATACCCCACAATATGGTGTCGCAGTGTCCTAGACTGTCTAAGAGTTACTACAACCAAGAGAAAAATAAAAAGTGCTATTTCAAAGCAAAAGAAAATGAAATAGAGAAAAGGGAATGTGCGAGACGCCGGATGCTGCTAACGCTTGCAAATCGAGAGCTTTTCAGCATGAGTTGGGTACTACAGTGTAGCTGAGCACATCATGTTCACCCCTACACAGATCGACAGTCTGAGCACGCTATTCAGATTCTTAAGGATATTCTCCGTGCATGTGTGATAGAGTGTGGAGGGTCTTGGGATGTAGATCTCTGGTGGGTTGGGTTGAGCTGGGTAAGGCTAGGCTATTGGGCACATATTTCGTTCAAGATTCTTTGGAGAAGGTTAAGGTGATTCAAGATAGACTATGTACAACCCAGTCTACAAAGAAGAGCTACACGGACCAGAAGGTTCATGATGTTTCATATATGGTCAGAGAGTGGGTTCTGCTTCACATTTCACCCATGAAGAGCGTTATGAGATTTAGGAAGAAGGGGAAGTTGAGTGCGAGATTTATTGGCCCTTTAGAGAAATAGAGGTGATTTGGGGAGGTTTCTTATAAGCTTGCCTTACCTCCCATCTTCACAAGAGTTCATCCGATATTTCATGTTCTAATGCTTCGGAGGTATCACGGTGATCCATCGTACGTGTTGGATTTTAGTTAAGTCCAGGTTAACAAGGATGTATCCTATATTGAGGAGCCAGTGGCTATATTGGATGGGCAGGTCAGAAAGCTGAGGTAAAAGAATATTGCATCATTAAAGGTTCAATACCGGGGTCAGCCGGCCATGGAGGCGATATGGGAGACCGAGCAGGATATGTGCAGCAATTACCCTTGTCTTTTCAAACTTTGGCATTTCAATTTTTGAAGTTTCTGATCCGATAGTGAGATTTTTATCCAAAGGTCGTAATGGAATTTCAGAAGTTTTTGTAGTCCCTTCATGTCATTTGGGATGTGTGTAAAAAATTTCAGGTCATTCAAACGTGTTTTGGTTAGTTTTTAGATCCAAAGCGTATTTTGATAGAATTTTAAGTTCTTAGGCTTAAAACCTTGATTAATTTAAGTTGCTGACGTTGTTTTAGGTGGTTTATGGATTTTTACAAGTTTGAATGGTGTTATGGGATATGTTCGTAGGTTTGGTTGATGTTCCGGGGGCTTCGGGTGTTGTTCGGATACTTAACGGGTCATTTTTCTCCTATTTTTAACTATTGTTGTTGCTTCTGGTATCCCACTATCGCATTCGCGAGCAACCCTTCGCATTCGCGAAGCCTTGTTGATGACCACCTGGATATTCTTCTTCGTGGTCGCATAAATCTCCCCGTGATTGCAATGCCCCGCTTATTTCCTCATCACGTTTGCATCAACTATCACGCGTTCTCGTATATGTGCATGTCCCCTCTTTGCGTTCGCGCTTGGTTTCACGGGTTTGTGAAGAGCAACCTCAGGTTCCCTTATATTTTCTTTCCTCGCTTTCGCGTGCATGCTTCTACATTCGCGAAGCATACTTGGGAATCATTCATTTTTCTTCTTCACAAAAGCGATGGTACACCCACGTTCGCGATGCATAAGATTCCTGGGCAGTTATAAACTTACAAAATAATCGAGGGTTAGCCATTTTTACAATAGGTCAAACGTGAGAGCTAGGATTTGAGAGAAATTTTGAAGGTTTTCAAATAAAACGATTTGGTGACGATTCTAAACTCCTTTTTACTTGTAACCCACTAATCTACGCATAAATTCCTCTTCTATTTTTAATTTTTGAATAAAAAATGGGTAAAATTTTATAGAAAAAATTATTGAGGTTTGTGTTGGTGTTTGACCTTCGATTTGAGAGATTTTATATTGTTAGACTCATGAGAGTACGAAGATTCTGAAAATATTAATTTCATCTGATTTTGAGACGTTAGCCTTAGGGGAATTTTGGTCTATTGACCTAATTTCACGTCTTAGCTTTGAATTGAATTGTAGAATGGATTTTTTGAGATGTTATTTACAATATGAAATTGAATTAAATAGATTTGGTCCATCTGGAGTCAGATACTCGTGGCAAAAGTGTGGTTTCGAATTGATTTTGGAGCATATTCAGGAAAGTGGCTTGTCTAACCTTATGTGGGGAACCTTTGCCCTTAGGATATGATATTTTGTAATTGAATGCCTTTTACATAAGGTGACGAGTGCGTACCTGAGCTAATAGTTGAAAATCCGGTTTACTTGAAGTATATAAATTGAGTTTCATGTTTGCCTGTTTTACTCTAATTGCAAATTTTTCATGCGTTAGTTTAGAGAAGTATGTTTAGTTTTCTTACGTGTGTATTTGCTTAAACTACCTTGTTTGTACTTGGTGAAGCATGTTAGGTTAGAATTTACAGTTACCTACTATGATTTTAGAAATTATTTCACTATTCTTTAGTTGTTACTATGTGTTTAAATTTGTGACTACGGGACGACATCCTGAGAGATCCTTGTATATGTTATGCTCTATACTGAGGGTACGGGATACCAAGAGATCCCTAGAACATGTATATATATATATATATTGAGGATACCAAGAGAACCTCGGGATACCAAGAGATCCCCGGTTTTCATTCTTGTTGTGAGTAGCATTTCTTTGTGTTGTCTTATTTCTGTCTTTCTGTTACTGTATTCCTTATTTATTATGTTTTGATTCTTGTTGTAGATTCTCATTATACTATTTCTCTATTCTATCATTTATTATATTTTTACGCAGTACGGCCCTGACCTTCATCGCCACAACTCGACCGAGGTTAGGCTTGGGAGTTACTAAGTAGCGCTGTGGTGTACTCATGCCCCTTCTACTAATATTTTTCATGTGTACATATAGGTACCTCTACTCCGGCATATCATCCTTGAGGTAGGGTGAGCAATGGATACTTTGAGGTACATCTGCCGATTCGGCCGACTGAAGAGTGTCTTTCTTTAGTCTATCATGTAGGGTTTAGCCTTCTATCGTTGTTTGGATGTAGATATTTCTGGAGATTAGACCACTTTTCTATATCCCTTCTAGCTTGTGTTCCCAAGAGTTTCAGTGTTATGGGAGAGATTTATAGAAGTTTGAGTTATTATTCTGTATATGCCGAGTGGCATTTTACATTTCGTTCTTCTGTTTTAAATATTGGATTTTAAGTTATGTTTTCGCAAGTTTCGATTTGTTTTTGCATTTTTAGGAATACCTTGTCATAGGGACTATGTGCCGTCATGACATGTTCACGGAGGGAGAACTGGGGTCGTGACACCTTGTGCACTGACTGCAGAAAATCCGCCACTTTTCTTAGAGGCAAAACTTCTCGAAAACACCTGCGAAACACACCCGAGCCCTCGAGGATCCTAACCAATTACACGTAGTAACTCAACAACATCATACAAACATATCCATGCATTCAAATCAATAAAATAACCACAAAAACAATGAATCAAACCTCAAAATCAAGAATTTTTCTTAAACTTCTTAAAGCATCAAGTTTGGCAATATAAGTCCGAATCACGTCAAACGACGTCCATTTTTAACTAAATTTTACAGAAATAACTTAAACCATTATACGACTTGTACCAACTGCCAGAACTAAAATACGGGCCCGATACCATTTCTTTCTAATCAAATTTCATTTCAAATTTCTTTAAACATTTTCAGAAAATAATTTTACAAAAACTTCATTTCCCTAGTTCGGGACCACAGAACTCGATTGCGGGCATAGTCCGAGTCCCATATTTTCCTACGGACCCTCCGGGATCGTCAAATTATGGGTCTGGGTCTGCTTATCCAAAATATTGACCGAAGTCAAATTTATTTATGTTACAGTTATGATATATCATTTTTCACTATATTTCATATTTAAGCTTTCCGGCTACGTGCCTTGATTGCACACACAAATCGAAGCAACTCTAAATTGGGTTATCAAGGCCTCAGAAGAACACAATTCAATTTAAAACAAGTGAAAATTCATCACACTTCTCTATCTGAAGGATGACACATAACACCAGGTGGTCCTCTATGGTCAAAGTGCTATCTCATATGAGGAGCAGAACTCATCGACGCATAAAAACTTTTTAACCTAGGAATAATAGGAAAATAATGCATCGCCTTGATAGCGAGGCTTTTCGCAAAAATTTACAACTACTTAAATTTGGATCATCTTTATAATATAACCCGCATCAATCTACATAACAATCAATTCTCATAGACGAAAGTCTTATCTTAGAAAATAATTTCTTTTCCTTATAGAATCAACGGGAAATTTTAAATTAGAGTCAATTAGTTCAATCATAAGATCAATCAAAGAGACCATGGTTGTTTGAGAAATATTCCTATAAGATTTGACACTTAGTAATCTAACTACAACAGACAGCTCAGAGTGCGGACTTCCATTACATAGTCGACGACTAGCTGCCCGTAACTGTTTATAAAAATGTTTTGTGTGTTCATTAGTAGTTTAGTCAACATTTCCATGGGCTCACCCCCTAGGTTAATCCAAAAAACATCTGCAACCATATTATGAATTCAAGAATCATGTTTTGTATCCTCAACTGACGTACTACTTTCACCAACAATCACGTTACGAAATATCTCATGGCTACCATCGATCTCTCAATGATTAGTCCTAACAAAGCAATTTTCTATAAACCCTTTCATATAAAATGATGCTTAGCTTTTTCCGGTTTTCCAATTTCATACAGCTGCACCTAATACAAGGGCACCTAATTACTCCTTCACTTAGGTATAATGGAAGTGACATTGAATGTCTAATAAAGTCATTCACCCCTTTTACAAATCCTTCCACAATCCCTGCCCATCAGGATAATTCCTATTGTCCATCCAAGTATGATGTTCCATCTATACAAATAAAACAACATCAAATTAATTTAGTTAATTCATATCCTATTCTTTTTTTAGTTAATTAAAAGTTCTATAGGACCTTAAGTTCATAATTAAATACATTAATAAACTCCTGCCTTTAATTCTTTTTCTTTCTTCATTAGATTAGACTCTATAGCAGCCTTCAATATTTTTTTAATCTTATAAATGTTAATGCATAGTGTGAAGCATGAGTTTAGGTACTTATTTCTATATTGCTCCTCTTCTAAGACAGTGTATTTACAAGTACTCTTATTTAGGTATTGCTAATGTATGAATTATTTCTTTCACCACTGATCTCAATAAAAATTAATGCAAGAACAAAAAGTTCATAATTTCTACCTTTAGTTCATATATCTAATGTAGTTCAAACCAAAAGTCCTAATACGAAATTGACAAATACTCTAAAAGACTATATAAAATTATATAGAAACAATTAAACATTAAAAAGCTAATAGGGTGGATTACTAACTTTGTAGATAAAAAGGAGGATTAAAAAGTAGTTGTGGCAAGGGGTGGGGGAAAGCAGCTCGGGCGACTGGTTTAGCAGCAGCTCCGACGTAGTCACGCGCGGTCATAGTGGTGGCAAGGGGTGGGGGATATATTTGTATGAGAGAAATAGAGAAAGGGGTGGGGGAATTGTTGAGAGAGAGTATGGGAAATTTTTTGCAAGAAAATAAGAGAACGGGCGGGGAAACCCGATTTTGACTCTGGAACTAGAAAATTGACCAACGTTGATCGCTATTTTTTTACCTAATTATATTTTGACTGTCTGACCAAAATAGCGACAAACGTTGGTCGCTATTTTTTTTTTCTATTTGACTAAATAAGCGATCAAAGATGGTGGCGATTTCCAAAAAAAAATTACATTACTTTTTTTCTATTTTGGTTATACACACACACACACACACACACACACACACACACACACACACACATATATATATATATATATATATATATATATATATTCGATATAATATTAGCTATGCACTAATACATAGTGCAATGTCAATCTATATGTTAATTAAAACTAATACACTTACTAATTACAATAAGCGACAGAAAACGTATGTAGGAAAATATATATATTTATATATATATCTATATATATTTATGTGTGTGTGTGTGTGTGTATATATATATATAGAGTACACTGTATTATATATACTAAGAGAATAGTGTAGTATATTATATAATACACAATACTATTTATACTACATGTATAACATGTTATAGTATAAATATTGTATTCATTATTTGTATTGTAACAGAGTTAATGAAGTACATTCATTCATCATTAGGTTATACGTCAATGAATCAAGTTTAACGTATTAATTGATATAAGTCGAGGTATTTTGTCTTTTCATATATATACGTGCATTTGAGTATGTTATAAGTCGATGAATCAATTTAGAAGTGCATCAATACCTGAAAGAACCTGACCCCGTGACCCGAGCAATTCATGTTGTTATATATTAAAATATATATATAAATATATGTATATGTACATATATATATATACATATATATATATATATAATCACACAAAGACACTTCACTGTAATACTATAACGTATATATCACTTGTTAAATTATATGTTACCGTGTGTATATATATATCACACATACTTCGTGTTACTTTAACTATATATATAGAATGTTATAGTATATAATATTGTATTTATTATTTGTATTATAACAGAGTTAATAAATTACATTTGTCACGATTAAAATTTCACTAAGGGTCGTGATGGCGCCGGACACCGCTGTTACGTAAGCCAACAAGACTACTTACTTAAATTCTCATTTTAATAATTTTGAAAATTATGATTTTACTTTAAATTTTACCAGTAAAATTTAATGGTTTCAAATCAAATATAAATGTTAAGAAGTTAATAATCATCTCAGAACCTAATGTGACAACTGCACAAGTATTTACTAGAGAATTAATAAAATACAGTAACTGTCCGCAATACAAAGTATACAGAAATAAAAAATAAATTAAAATACTCGGAAGGGGACTCTACTGGCGGCGGGTCATCTCGATAAATGCAGCGACGTAAGTCTCTGTATAAACCATGCCGCTATGAAATTTAGCCACAAGGCACGTATGAACCTGTGCAACAAAAATGCACAACAAGTATAATATGAGCACAAAAAGAACGTGTATCCAATGAGTATCCCGTCTAATCTTCAAGAAGTAGAGACGAGAGGTCGACTTTTACTCTTGCTAGTGGTCCAATGATAATATAGTAAAAGTGTGAGGACTTCAATAATTTCATAAAGAAAAATTTAACTCATAAAGAAGGTAAATAACTTCTCAAATAATAAAGGATTTCCAATGATTTACATTTCAATATCTTCATCAATTTATCTATGGCCTGGAAGGGAAATTATAAACATTTAAAATTCTCAAGCAAGCAATATAAGCATTTGCATATCATGCCGACGTCGTATGGTCCGATCCAACATAAATGTAAAATGTGCATTGCCGAGGGTCAAATGATGGGAACCATAGATGCATCTATTACCCCGCTCGCAAATCATTCATGCGACAAAGTCAAATATAAATGAACAATCACCCTGCTCGCGAATCATACACGTCATGTAGGTAGACATAGAAACACACATTCAAATAGCCATTTTAAGGGAGAAAATTATTCAAGGACGTGTCAATTTCTCTATTACAATTCGAGAAAACAAAGTTTAACAAAATAATTTAAACTGTCAATCAGGTTACCATTATTGCAAGTAAAGCACGCTTTTTGGGTCCTAAACTACTCAGACATAAGCATAATAGCAGCAAAGCATGGACTATCGTCACCTCATGCGTACGTAGCCCCCACAATTAAAAGCACATATTCAATTAATTCACCTATGGGTACAATTCCCCGTTACAAGGTTAGAAAGGAGACTCACCTCGCTTTTAATTTTTCAAAATCGTGTTCCTTGCCCTTCTGACGACACAAATTGATGCAGAACACTCTAAAACTAGCCAATAAATAAGAAAATCCATAAATATATGGTCTAATACTCACAAAAATTCAATTTAGATAAATTTATAAGTATGTTAAAAAAGTTAACAAAATCACCCTCAGATCCTCATGCCTAGATTCCAAAACAAACACACAAAATCTGAGAACCCATTCCGATACGAGTTCAACCACACCAATTTTGGCAAATTCTGATAACAACTTGACCTCCAAGTCTTGAATTTTCATTCTTGAAATTTTACAATAATCTTGATTTCTTACAATTAAATCCAAAAAAATTATGAATATAACCGTAGAATCATGAAGTATAATTATTTTAAATATAGAACACTTACCCTAATCCATGTGGTGAAAATCGCTTCAATCTGAGCTTCATAGCTCCAAATATGATAATAATGGTCAAACCTCAAAATATAGCTTCTGCCCACTTATTTATTCTTCTCTATCGCGGAAAATGCTTCGCTATCCTAAAGTACAACATTTCTCAGCCCAGATTTTGCCTTTCACGGTCGCGGGAAAAGCATCACGATTGCAAAGAACAAATGCCCAGCTTTTCCCGATAATCTCTAGTATAATGGCCATAACATTTTGTACCAAATTCCAAATTACAAATGGTTTAACTTTTTGAAACTAGACTCAAAGGACTACAACTTTCATGCTTTGTGCAATTGCCAGTTTATTATAGATTACATGATATAAGCTTCCAAAATCAGCCCTATGCAACAAAAAGTTCTTTTTTGCAACTTCAAAGTTCTTCCCGGATAAGCTGTAGTGCACTACTCATAACTTTTTGTACACAACTCTAAATTACAAATAGATTAGCTATATGATAACTAGACACAAAGCGCTACAAATTTTCTTTACGCGATCGCGAAATTCCTTACGCGATCGCAAATCACTGGCCATTTTCCCCATTTTACTCATCGCGATTGCGCCCTATTCCCAGTGGTAGCGTAGCACACTGCCGTAGCCAAAAACCAGGAGCTAAAAATAATATAGAAATGGTCCGAAACCACTCTGAAACTCATCCGAGCCCCTTGGGACCACGTCCGAACATACCAACAAGTCTCAAACGTATCACGGATTTAGTCAAGGCCCCAAATCGCATCAAACAATGCTAAAACCATGAATAGCACTACAATCCAAGCTTAATAAACTTTGTAATTTCAAACTTGTATATTTGATGCGGAAACCTATCAAACCACATATGGTTGACCTCAAATTTTGCACACAAGTCATATTCAACATTACGGACCCACTCAAACTTTCGAAATCAGAATACGACCCCCATATAAAAAAGTACACTTCCGGTCAAACTCCTCAAAAACCATGTAATTTCTATCTTTATCCTAATGACTCCAAAATGACGCAAGGACCTCCGAATTCACTCCAATCTCGCTCTCAACACAAAGAGTCACCATACGAAACTATTCCCAGAGTCGGAATCCCAAACATTCATTGATAACATTGAAATGCACTTCAACGTAAACTTATTATATTTTTTTAAAAAAGCAAACTTCCACAATAGGTGCCGAAATGTTCCTCGGTCTTCCGAAACCCAATTCTGACATACGCCCAAGTCCGAAATCATCATACGAACCTGCTGGAACCTTCGATTCTGATTTCGAGGTTGTTTACTAAAAATCCAACCTTAGTCAATTTTTTCAATTTAAAGCTTCCGAAATGATAATTCTCTTTCCAAATCAACTTTGAACTTCCCAAAATCCAATTCTGACCGTACGCACAAGTCATAATACATAAAGTGAAGTTGCTTATGGCCTCATACTCCTGAACGGTGCGCTTGAGCACTAAATGACTGGTCAGATCGTTACATTCTCTCCCACTAAAACATACATTCATCCTCGAATGTGCAAAGAATTGCGCTTGAGTTGCCTGAAATCAGTGTTTAAGACCTGGAGCACCTACTTGTGCTACCACAACTCAGCTAGGCACCCTAGCTCAATCAATATGAAGTATCCTTTTTCTCTTAAGCAAATAGGCCTTAGAGCCAATTCTAACATCTGAAATTCTCTGCCAGGCCTGTTCCAGCATACGCTCACCTTATTAATAACTACACACTGTACCAAAACATGACTTCATAACTTATCTGAATTAACACCTTGCACCAGTTTACTTAGAGGACTACAATAACATTGTCTGATCAAATTATTCAAAATTCCACGAATATGATGCTCCCATTGCACCTCATGACATACATAGATATTGCTATAACTCTTACAATACTTGCACGACGGAGGAGATGTGTAGAAATTCATAACAAACTGTTGAATCCACAAATCATTAGGTCTATACTTCTGAAAAGAACCATCATCTCATTCTGAACCAAATAATGATCTTAGCTCCTTAATATACTCCATATAATCAGATTGCACTAATCCTACATCCAATGACCTCGTCTCACCCATATATGACCAAAAGTCTCATATAATGCCACAATGCGCCAATGAACTACCAACTCGAACGCGATACAAAAAGAAAAGGATATCTGAAAAGTAAATGCAATTACACCGCTCGCGAATCATACATACGATACGTCCAACATAATTAAACAAACACCCCGCATGTGAATCATACATGTGATGCGGGCACACAGCTATTATGAGTTTTCCCTTAGAAAGATAGGGAACAAAACACATAAAAACATACATTGAAATTCATACTCAACATCATACTATTGCGGCATGCAACCATGTCCAATCAACACACCCATGGCGGTGTGCTACTAATCCACCCATAAAATTTACATAAAGGGATACACACTGAGCCAAATTGCTCATTACAACAAAATACGGAATGTCGGTCATAAGCACGCTAAGTGCATAATACCATCCCTGGAGAGACATATAGTGTTATAAGCTACAAACTCAAGCTCAACTGAGGTGCGATATACGATTTGAATCTCATGAGCATTCTACTCATATAACATCTTCTCCTACATGGAACCGTAACACATAAGAAACTCACATAGCCATCTCTTATCTCACACACCACAATATATCATTTCACTAAATAGATGATGATGAAATAACTCCCAGACTACTCTTCTATAAGGATCGCAATGCTGAAATGAACACATCTGGCCCTATATAGAGCCTATATTCACATTTAAATCCATCCATAGACCTCAAGATGAATCTCATCGCACTGAACTAAGCTAATAACCTTTCAAAGGTCCATAATAACTACCCTTTTATAATAACAGACAAGAACAACCATCATAGTTATAGTAATCCTGCATAGTCCACAACTCAATAATTCGAGTGCCCTCCGGGCGTCAATTCTCAATTTAACGACATCACCACAATCTTCATACTTGGTTTTACTCTTCAATCAATCAAGTGAATACATGCCACACTTATACAACCTTCCCGTGAGGCACGCTCCTACAACCTTCTGTAACAGATAACAGGTCTCTACATCCAAACCATTGGCCGAACTAACTCTAATAAGCGATCAAGAATACTTAACCAGGGTGCAAAGGCGTTTTCACACAACGCTTAATAAAATACCAACTTACTTTGAACATCGAAACTCCCTTCCTGCTCATCCAAGCTCATGACATCCTTGTTAACACCGAACTACAACCTTGACCCCCATTTTCAAATTCTATGCTACTCACTGAACCGAACATGCAAATATATGATAGAACACGATTTTAACCATAACCCTGGAACCACAATTATATTAAAATTACATCATATAAAAAAAATTCACTTAACTCATTTCAGGAGAACCATCGCATCGTACAACTGAATTCTCATAATAGTAGAATATATACACTTCAAGTAGTGGTCTAAGCCACCATAGCCCTTCCGGGATCCGCCTACATATAACAAGACATAACCATAGCATACTTTCAAATAAAATTAATTACGGCTATCGACAAACCTCACAGTGCCCGTCATAAATAACATACATAACTTGATCACGCTCAAGGAATTGATCTCTACAACAAATATGCCAATTCATCTATGGCTAACTAATCTATCTTCGTCCAATTTACTGTTGAATTCCTTTGAAATAACAATAACACAATTCAGCACATACCACATGCCATCTAGACTCATCTCGAGTAACCTAGAATCACGAAACCATGTTGTCTCAAATCCTACGAACTATTTCATACCTCCTTTGTGCGCACATTCGCATCCTCAACTGTTATGACAATTCTGATAGTCCTTCTAAATATCCGAAGTCTTTTCTCATTTTTCTCCCAAATGCTACACTGCAAGTAATAACATCATAGAACATTCTGGGGCTCTTCTCTTAAGGTGCTATAGACGCTTGATCTTATCTGTACCTATAGGCTCGAAATCATTAGACACCACACTTTAACTTTTGAGTCCACTAGGACCGTTGTTAAGAGCCACCCGTTCTGACTTGGACCTGAATATAATTAAATCCATAAATATTCTAGTACCTGAATACCCTCTCGACGAACCACGCAACAGACTCACTTCCTTTGAAACCCGCATCAAAACAAGGTATAAATCCTGAATCCCTCCCCATGTTTGAATATAACCCTATAAGGATAACCATAGCATACCTTTAACAATTCTTTTGCTCAAATTATCACTTATGTTCTTTTCCTATAGCTGAAATAGCCCACTAATATGCTAATAACCAGAAACCCTGCAAGTAGTTAACCATGCAACCCGATCATAGGCAGTGGGACTTCCCTACTTAGCTTGAAGCCACTATTACACAACTCTAGATTTCACTAGGATTCCTTATCTCTTATTGACATAACCTTGCACAGTCAACACCCAAAATTCTCAGAATCTTTCTTTAAAACTCATTTCTATATTCTAGATCATTAACCACATTCACGCGATCAATCTCTTTGTTGTATAACAAATAGAATTCTTCGCTGAATCTTCACCAACCATGCGACGGCCGATCTGTGCACTAGAGATCACCCACTTGTGGAATTTACGTGCCGACATTATCCAACTCTCCTGCACGGGGTACAATAACTACGACGTCACTAACCCATCTTGAGTCCTAGCTCACTCTCTACGTGCACAAGTTCATTCACCCCTCGTGGGCATCAATTAAATATGCGGAAAAATCCTTCCATTTCAAAGTTATGTTGTATCCTTCTTTATTTCAAGAAGCTCCTTTCCGAAGATCATCTTTCTCGAGTCGTCAACATTAGAAACGCTGATTCAATCCTGAACCATTATACCATGTGATATCTAACAATCGTTTCCCCAATATTATTTCACAATATCTTTCCCACCCAAGGCGAATTGTAGAAGACCATAAAATCGTCGATATTAACAAATACAATCGAGGACGATGACACTACATCACAAATGCAAATTTCACCACGCTTGAAAATACCAAGTATTGTTACTCCATCACCCCAAATCTGAACATTCATAGGCCAATTGCTTTTGCTCAGCAAAACCAAAATATCAGATCTCTAAATTGTGCATTGAGTGGACTTCCTCTTAAATCATTCACCGCCCAAAAACATAGGAAAGAATCCTATCGTCAAGTCAATACTATGCGATAACCAATCGTGAGAATCATAGCAACTTGTGCATAGCCTCCATCCTCTAAGAAGCACGACTACCAAGCTAAAACAATAGAAAAATCCTTCTGTAGAGCAACGACAATATCCCAATCAACTATATCAGGAGAAACATCCCGCACCACATCTGTAGTACCATTACTATTCTTCAATTCCCAATTAATAACAAGTTGTATGCATCGCGTATGATTGAATAGAAAAAAAATAAAGGCATAAGTCTCACGAAAGTAAACCACGCGATGAGGAATCAAGAAAGGAAGTGCTCCAAACAGTCCTACAACCTCTCAGAGATATGTATTGATATCTATGTACTAATCTGCAAGACTCTACTAGACTCACTCATGAATTGTGAGACCTAAGAGAACATAGTGGACCGATACCATGTTGTCACAATCCAAATTCCACGAAGGGCCATGATGGCGCCGGACACTTTGTCAGGCAAGCCAACCTAAATAATTAATTAAATTCTCGTTTTAATAATCTTCAGAAGTATGACTTTCCTTCAATTTTACAAGTAAAAGAAAATCATTTCAAATCAAATATAATGTTAAATAATACAAGATACCCCTTAATCATCCCAGAACCCAGTGTCACAAGTGCATGAGTATTTACTAGGGACTGAAATAAAATACAGTAACTATACCGAATACAAAGTGGACAGAAATTAAAAACACAGTAAAATACTCTAAAGCGGACTTTGTTGGTTTCAAGTCGTCTCGATTAATGCAGCTCACCTAAGTCTCCTAATGCATGTCGCTATGCTACTAAGCCACTAGCTATATATGAACATGTGCAACAAAAATGCACTGTATGTGTAGTATGAGTACGAAAATAACGTATACCCAATGAGTATCCCGTCTAATATCGAAGAAGTAGAGACGAGAGGTCAACTTCGACACTTGCTAATGGTCCAATGATAATATAGTGAAAGTGTGAGGAATTCATGGATGTCATAAAGCAAAATTTACCAAATAAAGCAAGAAAACAACTTCTTAAATAATAGAGAATTTCAAAAGATTTACTTTTCATTATCTTTATCAATTTAGCTCTAGCCAGGAAGGGCAACTATCAAAATTTATAACTTTAACGCAAGCAATATAAGCATGTGCATATCATGCCAAGGTCATACGGTCCGATCCAACATAAATCTAAAATGTGCACTGCTTAGGGTCAAACGGCGTTAACCATAGATATATTTATTACCCAGCTCATGAATCATGCATGCGACGCGATAATAAATAAATAGACAATCACCTCGCTCGCAAATCATACATGTGACCTAGGTACACATAGAAACATACATTCAAACAGTCAATCAAAACTTTATCAGGGAGACAACTACTCAAGGACGTGTCATATTCTCTTTTACAAGCCGAGAAAATTAAGTTTAACTGTTTTAGACAATCATTTACCGCTTTGATGCAATTAAAGCAATTTAACTGTCAATAAGGTTACCATTATTGCAAGTAAAGCATGCTTTTTGGGTCCTAATCTACCCGTACATACGCATAGTAGTAGCTATGCACGGACTCTCGTCACCTCATGCGTAGTAGCCCCCAAATTTAGGAGCACGTATTTAATAATTCACCTATGGGATTCTCTCTCACAAGGTTATAAAGGAGATTCACCTCGCTCTGAAGTTCCAAACCCGTCTTCCAATACCTTGTGACGACTTAAATTGATGCACAACACTCAAAAACTAGCTAATAAATGAGAAAATCCATAAATATATGCTATAATAATCACAATAATACAATTTAGATAAATGTCTAACTTCGTTTGAAAAGATGACAAAATCTCCCTTGGGTCTACGTGCCCGGATGTAGAAAAATACTCACAAACTCCGAGAACCCATTCTCATACGAGTTCAACCACACCGATTTTATCAAATTCTAATAACAACTTGACCTCCAAATCTTGAATTTTTGTTCTTGAAATGTTTTACAAATATCTTTTTTTTACATTTAAATCAAAAATAAATGATGAATATATCCATAGAATAATAAAGTATAACTACCTTTGGATTTAGAACACTTACCCCAATTCACGTGGTGAAAATCGCCTAAAAATTGCTTCAAACCGAGATCCATAGCTCCAAATATGATAAAAATGGTCGAAACCTCAAAATATGGCTACTGCCCAGGTATTTACTATTTGCTATCGTGGAAAACGCTTCGTAATAGAAAAGCATAACATCTCTCTGCCCAAAATTTGCCTTTCACGATTGCGAAAAATGCTTAGCGACCGCGAAGAACAAATGCCAAACTCTTCAAGACAGTCTCTAGTATAATGGCCATAACATTTTGTACCAAATTCCAAATTACAAATGGATTAACTTTTTGAAACTAGCCTCAAAGGACTACAACTTTCATGGTTTGTGCAACTGCCAGTTATTATAGATTACATGACATAAGCTTCCAAAATCAGCCCTATGCAATAAAAATTTCTTTTTTGCAATTTCCAAACTCTTCCTGGATAAGTTGTAGTGTACCACTCATAACTTTTTATACACAAATCTAAATGACAACTAGTTTAGCTAAATGAAAAATACACACAAAGTGCTAAACTTTTGTTTTTGGATCATCTCTAAATTCTATATAGATTGCAAGGTACAAGCTTCTAAAGTCGACCACTGCTGTAGAAACTTTCCTCTACACGATCGCGAAAGCCCTTCTGCTATCGCAAATCACTACCATTTTTTCCCATTTTAATCATCGCAATCGCGCCCTATTCCCAGTGATCGCATAGCACACTGCTGTAGCCCAAAACCAACAGCTAAAAAGAGTATAGAAATGGTCCCAAACTTTTCTAAGCCCCTTAGGACCATATTCGAACATACCAACAAGTCTCTCAAAGTATCACAGACTTAATCGAGGCCTCAAATAACATCAAACAATGCTAAAAGTATGAATCACACACCAATCCAATTTTAATGAACTTTAGAATCTTAAACTTCTATATTTGATGTCGAAATCTATCAAATCAAGTCCGATTGATCTCAAATTTTTCACACTAGTCATATATGACATTACCGACCCACTCAAACTTTCGAAATCAGAATCCGGCCCCGATATCAAAAAATTTACTTTCAGTCGAACTCCTCAAAAACCATCCAATTTCTATCCTTAGACAAATTACTCAAAAATGACCCACGGACCTCCAAATTCACTTAAAATTGCGCTCCTAAAACAGAATCTCCATACAAAGTTATTTCCGGATTTGGAATACCAAACAGACATCGATAACAGTGAAATGAACCTCGACCTAAACATATGAAATTTTTTCAAAAGTGAAAACTTCCACATTAAATGCTGAAATGTTCCCGAATCCTCCAAAACCCGATCGGAACATACGCAGAAGTCCAAAATCATCAAACGAACCTCATGGAACCTTCAAATCATGATTCTAAGGTCGTTTACTCAAAAATCCAACCCTAGTCAATTCTTTCAACTTAAAGCTTCTGAAATAGAAATTCTCTTTCCAAATCAACTCCGAACTTCTCAAAATTTAATTCTCACCGTCCGCACAAGTCATAGTACGTGAAGTGAAGCTGTTCATGGCCGCAAAGTGTTGGATGATGCGCTAGAGCTCAAAATAACCAGTTGCGTCGTTACAACATTCATTGATCACTAGGTTATAAGTCGATGAATCAATTATAATAGATTAATTTATATATGTCAAGACGTTTTGTTTTTAATATTCAACAATGCATCTGATTAGGTTATAAGTGGATGATTCAATTTATATATATATCGTTGTACTACTTTAACTACAAATATAGCATGTTAGACTACACTTTAGTATATTCATCCCTTGTTTTATAAAAGTGTTAGCGGATTACGTTTATATTATTTAGATAGTAAATACAAAAGTAATTTCTACTTTGTACTAATTTTGACCTGAAAAGAGACAAACTTTGGTCGCTAATTATCCAGAAATTCAAAACAACGGCCAAAGTTGGTCGTTAATTATCTAAATACTTAAAATTAGAGACCAAAGTTGGTATCTAAATTTAAATAAGATTTATTTATATTTTATATAATAATTAAAATAATGATATAATTATCAAACATTACAACTGGGTCCCAGATTAGGGACCAAAGTATAGTATCACAGATGATCTAAGATTTAGTACATACAAAGTCGAAAGAAATAATAATACACTGTTCCAGAATATAAGAGAAATGAAACAGGAATAGTAGGTAGAAAAAGACGCCATGGCCTCCGAACGCCTATATGACTACCTCGGGTGCCTAATGAGCACAAATTAGCAATCCTACCACGATCCGAATTCTACAACACTAAGGTCTACATATATGACTGTAGAGTGTTGTATCAACACAATTGAACCCATATTCTAGTAAGTGCCTAGCCTAACCTCAGCAAAGTAGTGATGATTGTAGGAGAAGACTACCAAAAAAACGTGTGCAATTGAACTATATACAGCAGAAAAGAAGTACACAAAGAAACAATCAAATACAACCAACTATGGGAGGGGGAAACAACAAATAGTAACAAAAAAGCATCAAATAAATATGAGAATCACTACATTTCAATTGAAAATAGGAAGGAGAAATCATGTTGCGTGGTACAACAAGTATCAATAGGAAGCCAGCAATTTAGTGTAGAGGAACCGTAACACAGTTATCAATAAAAGCTAAGAAATCAAATACAAGTGCACGGTATTACCCGTCGTGTTTTGATTCTCTCTCCCAAAAACAATACACGTATCACACCCTTCTAGCTTTACGCTCTTCCTTACCCTAACAACAATCACAGGGCAAATAGGGTAAGGGAATCGTTAACCTCGAAATAAAATCAAGTAAGAATAGAGAATCAATACATAAACATTAAGGACAACATAACTCAATTATCAACAAGAATCCGGAAAATCAAAGAAAGTGCATGGCATCACCCTTCGTGCTTTTACTCTCGTCCTCACCGTAAGAATCAATATAAATTTCATGACATCACCCTTTGTACTTTTACTCTCATCCTCACCATGAAATTGATATAATTGGCACGGAACAGTACATCACGTGGCATGACATCTCCTTTTGTTCTTTACACTCTTTCCTCACAAAACAAATAATGCACGACATCACCATTCGTGCTTTAACGCTCTTTACTCATAAAAAAAATAATTCACAGTATCATCCTTCGTGTTTAATGCTCTTCAACACCCAAACAACAATAACAAATAACTTGGCAAGGAAATTTGCAATAAGACTCTCGGCAAAAGAGCAACAAGTCATTAATCAAATTCCGGCAAGGGAACATCAAGTCAACTATTAAATCCGGCAAGGGAAAAACATTAATAACAACCACATCTCGGCAAGGGAGATAACAAGTAAATCAAAAATAGCCCAATAAGGGCGATAAAATATTAATCACTTATCTTTCTCACTTTTATTTCACAACTCGAGCCAATGTTTTAGAGGTTCAATTATCACTTATACATTCACAACTCGAGCCAATGCTCCAAAAGTTCAATTGTCACTTATATTTTCACAACTATTTATGAAACTTGAGCCAATGCTGCTCAATGTTCATATGTCACAATTCTTTCCACAAACTTTATAGAACAATTAGAAATCTTCACCAAGACATGATTAATACAACGAATTCATGAAAATCATAATATAAGACTCACGGTCATGCTTGACACAAACGTATAGATACTCGTCACCATGCCTATATGTCGTAAACAAGAAGCAATTAGCAAATACGACACGACTCTTAATCTCTTAAGCTAAGGTTAGACCAAACACTTACCTTGATGCCACTAAAACAATTCACGATTCAATTTTAGCTTTACCCCTTGATTCCACTACCAATTCGCTTGTATCTAGTCACAAGTTACTTGATTATATCAATAAACGTTAATTGAATCAACACCAATTCATGAAAATGCGTTATCCATAGTTTTACCCAAAAAGTCAAATCGTCCCCGAGCCCACATGGTCAAAACCCGAGGTTCAACTAAAACCTGATTACCCATTCCCCCATGAACCCAAATATACAATTTGTTTTGAAATTGGACCTCAAATCAAGGTCCAAATCCCCAATTTTTGAAAAACCCAGGTTCTACCCAGAACACCCAATTTCCCATATGAAAATCTTTGATTTTAAGATGAAATCATGTTAAAAGATGTTAATGATTGAAGAGAACTAGTTAAAAAAGATATACAATTGATTTTGACAGAAAGTTTCTCTTGAAAAATTGCACTAGTTTGTTTATATTTTGATAACATGCGATAAATGAGTTGAAAATCATATGAGTGTAACAGGTACATGTCTTAATTACGTGAATTGTGAACTGGAGTTCGCAATTACAAACCAACCTCTGCTCGCTTGGGAATTGGGAAAAAGTTTAGAAATGCGAAATGGGAAATGCTTGCAAGCATGGGAATTTTGAAAAAAGTTCGAGAAATGCAAACCTGGGAATTGCAAAAAGAAAAGTTTGGTAAATGCAAACAAGCCTAGGAATTGCAAAAAAAGAGTTTACAAAATGCGAAGACTCCAGGCCTGCAATTCTTTAAGTCCAAAATTTCACCCCGTGGGCTATCCAAAACTCAGTCGAGCTCCGGGGGTTCCAAACCAAATATATACATAACCTCAAAAACATCCTACGGACTTATTCCTATACTTAAATCACCAAAATAACATCATGAACATCGAATTAAATCTCAGGATCAATGAAATTTCCTAAAACTTCTTTAAATATCAAATTTGCATTTAAGGTCTGAATCACATCAAATGAACTCTGTTTCTTACCATGCTTCACATTTCCAAAATACGAGCCTAATACCAACATGTTTTGTAACATCACGTACATTTGGAATAGATGTGGATATGTTAAACGGGTATTTATTTGATATTTTAGACATATGAAGTCTTAGGTGGATTATTATGGACGAAAACTGTTTTTTTAGAATCGATACATAGCGCGAGGTGCATAAAATTTAAAAAATCGACTAAGTTTGCAGAAGCTCCGTCTTCTACCAGGTTTTAGTGAAAACGTGTAAGGTATTGGTAGTAACTCTAAGCATGAAAGTTGTAAGTCTTTTAAATCTTTTGAAAGATATATTGTGAAGACCAAATGAAGATCTTTGTAAAAAGTTATGCCCATTTTACAGAAAGGTATGCAACCACTGCGGTCCTGTCGTATTTTCACCGCGAACGCGGTGGTGAGGCAGTGCTTCAACGAATTACCAAGGTCACGACTGCGGTCGCGGCAAGTGGGATGCAGGGGCCAACTTGGAAAGTCATTTTTTATCCCTACTTTGTCCCCTACAGCCTCAAAACATAAAAAATTTATCCACAAAAGAAAAAGCCCAAAAACCTAACTCCTCAAGGGTCCCTCCACCATCCAAGGTAAGTTCTATTGGTGATTCTAAGTTAATTTGAATTTTCCCATATCTTATTAATATGGGTAAACCCTCCATATAATTATATATTCTATTGGGACATCATTGGTAAGAGAATAAATCCTAGAACTCCAATTCAAGGGGATTGAGCATCAAAAATATAATATTTTCACCCTTTAGTTGATTATATCATTGAGTTACGATAAAAGACTCTATTTCATGAGATATATGTTGATAGGTTTGATAGAAAAGCATAAACAGTGATATGTTTGGGTTGTTGATTGGTTATTATTTGTTATGGAAGTTGATTGCCTTATGGGTGATAAAGAATAAGGTTGATTATAATCAGTTGAGATTTTAGAATTTATATAGGAGAAAGAGAATGGGTTATTGGGTGTAGAGATACTATTCATAAGGGCTATGAAGCTTTATTCCACCAAGTGTTTAGTAAAATGCCTATGTTACCAAAAAACGGATATTGTTGCTAATTATGAATCCCTTTGACTTGTAATGATAGAAATTGATGTTGAAAGGGGTAGCGAATGTTGTATTATTCTCAAAAGAAGGAAGTTAAGGTTTGTGAGGCTAACGCTCTATGTTTGGGAATGTTAATGATTCCCCCTACAGTACGTTTCTTTTACGACATATCGACTGCCTCAGAATTATAGTTAAGCCTATTCCCTTGAACAGTTGTAGAACTTCTATTCTCTAGCTTCATAAGTCATCCATGACTTTCATTATGAACGTTGTAAGTTCAGTTCGTATTCAATATAGACATGGGTTTGATGTCGTATGTATCAGTATAGCTTACTCAGCATAGCATAAATAGTTAAAGTTTCAGTGTTCATAATAAGTTCAAGAATACATGTCTCATTCTAGTCCTATTTACTATTCCATCATTATGCAACTCAGTATGTTTCATTTTTCCAGTATTATGTTCTTAGAACAATCCAGTATTCGAGTATCATGTAACTCAATGTAATTTAGTATTTCAGTGCTATGTATTGCAGCATGATTCTCAATTCCTAATTTTATATCCCTGAATGTCGGACACCTATATTTGGGCCTGAGGCCGTAGTTAATGCTTTATGCATCTTTGGGCCTATGTCCACGGTTTATGCTTTATGCATCTTTGGGCCTGAGTCCGTAGTTTATGCTTTATGTATTTTAGACTTGATGTCGCAGTTATGAATAAGTATTGTTGGGCCCCAGGTTGCAGTTTGTGCACATATATATATACACACACACATATATATAGGTCCTGAGGCGTATATATATATATATATATTGGGTCTGAGGCTGCAATTTAATAATTAGATAAATAGGTTTTTTATCGTTTAGAAGAAGGATTATTCATATCCTCACTTCCTTTCTGTTCAATTATTTGTTACCGATTAGTTATCAGTTACCAGTTATTAGTTATTAGTTATCATTTGTCATTTCAGTTTCAGTTTCAATAGTTATTATTGCAGCTACCAGCTAAATTCTTAGTTATCAGCTTAGTGTCAGTTTCAGTATTTATAATTCTTTCTTTCAGTTGCTTTACATACCAGTGCAATTCAAATGTGATGAAGTACCTTTTGATCAGGCCCTACATCTCACAATGCAGGTAATGATTTATAGGTTGATGATTCCGAGCGCTAGGATTCTCGAATGCAACTATTTGGTGATCTCAATTCTTTTGGGGCTTTATCATTACCTTACAGTGTTCAGTATTCTCAAATAGTCAATGTTTTTAGTATTTCATTAGAGGATTCACAGACAGAAGTAACAATTAGACAAAGTCTCAATCTTTAATGTTAAGCCATATTGTCTTCAAATGCTTTTCAGAATTGTATTTTTATTTTCGCACTTTGATTTATATCATCCAGACTTTCAGTATATCAGCATGCGTTTTTTTATCTTCTGCATTCAGAATGTTATGATATCACATGTTGATTCAGCCATCCAATGGTTCGCTCGGTCACATATAGCCAAGCACTGAGCGTGGTGTTACGTCCGGGCCCCTGTTCGGGGCATGACATGTTTGAATCAAAATTCATTTCCCCACCATAAATACAATTTCAGAAAATAGTATTTTTCCAAAATTCATTTCAAGGGCTTGGGACCTTGGAATTCGATTACAAGCATACGCCCAAGTTCCATATTTTCCTACGGACCCTACGGGACCATCAAATCACGGCTCCGGGTCTGAGTTCGAGTCTTTTTACCCAAAATGTTGACCGAAGTGAAATAATTTTTTATAGTCAAAACTCATCATTTTTCATAGATTTTCAAATTTGGGCTTTCCGGCTACGCTCCCGAACTACGCATACAAATCAGGGTGGTGCTAAATGATGTTTTTAAGGCATCAAAATGTAGAATTTCATTTTAAAACAAGTAAGGTTGTCACATTCTCCACCTTTGAAATAATTGTTCGTCCTAGAACGGACAAAAGAAGGAAGTACATGAGTTGGGGAAAAGATAAGAATAGTAGCTCCGCATATCAGGCTTGCACTCCCAGGTCGTTGCCTCAAGAGGCTGACCTCTCCTGTGAACACGAACTGAAGGAAATCTCTTCGATCTCAACTGATGAATCTGCCGGTCTAGAATAGCTACCAGCTCCTCCTCATAAGACAAGTCCTTGTCCAACTATACAATGCTGATATCTAACACGTGGGATTGATCGCCATGATATTTCCGAAACATGGACACATGAAACACTGGATTGCACGAATGATAAGCTCGGTGGCAATGCAAGTCTATAAGCCACCACTCTGAATTATCCTACAAGGCCCAATATACCGTGAGCTAAGATCGCCTCTCTTGCCAAATCTCATTACACCTTTTATAGGTGACACCTTTAAGAATACCAAGTATCTAACCCCGGACTCTAAATCTTATCTCTGCACGTCAGAATGTGACTTTTGTCGACTCTAAGCTTTCAACACTTGTTCCCAGATAAGCTTTACTTTTTCTATGGCTTTTTGAACCAGGTTAGGCCCATATAATCCAAATTCTTCAACATCGAACTACCCTATGAGAGATCTGCACCAGCGCCCACACAAATCCTCATACGGAGCAATCTAGATATAGGAGTGGTAACTTTTATAATATGAAAACTTGATAAGAGGTAGATGTTCATCCCAACTTCTCTTATAATCCAGCACACATGCTCGCAACATATCCTCGAGCGTCTGAATCGCGCGCTCGGTTGGTCCATCTCTTTGTTGGTGAAAAGTTGTGCTCAGATTTACTTGAGTTCCTAGACCATACTGAAATGACCTCCTAAAATGTGCTGTAATCTGGGCCCCACAGTCAGATATAATAGATGCGGGTACTCCGTGTAGTCGCACTATCTCATTAATAAATAATTTTGCATAATCCTATACTGCATAGGTAGATCTGACTGGTAGGAAATGAGATTATTTTGTGAGCTTGTCGACTATCGTGCATATGGAATCAAACATACCATGGGAACAAGGTAAAATTGTGATAAAGTCCTTGTTTATCGCCTGCCATTTCCGTGTCGGGATGTCTATTGTCTGCATTAGCCCTCTGGGCTTCTGGTGCTCTATTTTCAACTGCTGGCAACTAGGGCATTGACCGACATACTCAGCATATTCTTTTTTCATATCGTTCCACCAATACACATCCTTAATATCATGATAAATTTTTGTCGACCCCGGGTGAATGGAATACATGAATAATGTGCCTCCGGCATAATCCTGTCTTGTAGCCCTTCTACATTTGGAACACAAAAATGACCCTTGTATCTGAGAACCCCATCTCCTTTGAGTTCTAACAATGGCTTATTCTCATATGGAACCCTCTATCTCAACTTGACTAACTTTGTATCATCGTAGTATCTCTCCTTTACTTCAGGTAGGAGGGATGATTTTGCAGTATTTTGGAGTACAACTCCTCCATTGCCAGCGTCTGCTAACCGAACCCCCAAACAAGCCAATTGATGAATCTCTTTTGTTAATTGTCTTTTCTCGGCCTCTACATGTGCTAAGCTACCCATAGATCGGCGACTTAAAATCCTCTATTACAACATTAGCTTTCCTTGGATTGTAGAGAATATTAACATCGTAGTCTTTTAATAGCTCAAGCCCTCCCCTTTGTCGCAAATTCAACTCTTTTTGCTTGATGATATATTACAGGCTCTTATGATTTATTAATATATAAACATGCACGCCGTATAAATAATGATGTCGTATATTAAGTGCATGGACATTCGCAACTAATTCAAGGTCGTGGGTCGGATTATTCCGCTCATGCTTCCTTAACTTCCTTGAAGCATATGCAATTAATATCTAATGTTGCATTAGGACATATCCTAACCCGACACCTGAGGCATCACAATACATGACATAACTATCTAGACCATTCTGAAGTGCCAGAGCTAGCACTGAGGTCAACCTGTTGTTAAGCTCTTAGAAACTCTACTCTGAGGCCTCTGTCCACTGAAAATTAGTTGCTTTCTGCGTCAGCTTTATTACTGGTGTTGAGAGAAGGAAAAACCTTTACGAACCTTCGGTAATATTCTGCTAGTCCCATAAAACTACGAATCTCTGTCAAAGTGGTAGGTATAGGTAATGATTTCACAGCATCAATTTTTTAGTGTCTACCTTTATACTTGTGTCGGATACGATATGCCTCAAGAATGCAATAGATTTTTACCATAATTCGCATTGAAAAAACTTAGCATAAAATATATTATCGTGTAGTTTTTGGAGTATTTCCCGTAGATGATCCACATGCTTATCCTCTAATGGTGAATAAACAAGATATCGTCAATAAAGACTACCAGAAGAAGATCTAAATATGGCCAAAATAGGCTATTCATCAAGACCATAAATATGGCAGGTGCATTCGTAAACTCGAAGGACATAATAAGAAACTCAAAGTGGCCATATCGGGTCATATTGGCAGTCTTGTGAATATCTTTCTCACGAACTTTGACCTGGTGGTACCCGACCACAAAACTATCTTTGAAAAGCATCTAACTCTTTGCAACTGCTCAAACAAGTCGTTGATCCTTTGAAGGGGGTACTTACGCTTAAAGGTTCCCTTGTGCAGTTGCATATAGTCTATACACATCCTTAGCGATCCGTCTTTCTTCCGTACAAACAATACCTGTGCACCCCAAGGTGAGATACTGGTTCTAATGAAACCTTTCTCCAGTAAATCTTTTAACTTCTCCTTCAACTCCTTTAATTCGGCAGATGCCATTCTATACCGAGAGATTGACATAAGTTGCATTCCGGGAAGCAAATCGATGCTCAAATCAGTCTCTTGCTCTGGAAGAATAATTGAATATTCATCTGGAAATACATCTGCGTACTCCTTTACTACTGGAATAGACTGAAGTGTAGGCATCTTAGCATTTACATCTTTAACTCGCACAATATGATAAATGCACCCTTTTGCAATCATTTCCTCGCCTTTATATATGAAATAAACCTGCCTCTGGGTGTCGCTGTATTACCTACCCATTCAAGGACTGGCTTGCCCGGAAAATAAATTCTAACTATATTTGCTCAACAATCAACTATGGCATGACAAGCTGACAACCAGTCCATGCCCATGATAGCATCGAAATCTAGCATCTCTAGTTCTACTAGGTTGGCAGAGGTTTTACGACCAAAACGATTATCGTACAACCTCGGTAAATGAATCTAGTGATAATTGATTCTCTGACCAGTGTAGATACTAAAAAATGATCACTTAGTATTTTAGGCACTATACCAAATTCGCGTGCGACAAATGGGTAATATATGATAAGGTAGATCCTGGGTCTATCAAGGCAAAAACATCGTGAGAACAAATGGTCAACATACCTATCACAACATCTAGTGAGGACTCTTGGTCATGTTGGCCTACTTGCGCATACATACGATTCTGGTTACTACTTGAACTATACCCTTTATCTCTGCCTCAACCATTACCAGCCGAAGACTAAGAGTCACGCCCCGAAGGATGCACAGACATAGATGATCCTGTTGCTGAATTCGCTGGTTACGCCATACCCCTAGAATCTCTATTTGGGAAATCTCGCATCATATGCCCTGGACGTCCACATATATAATAAGCATCAGAACTAGCTCGGCATTGTCCTAAGTGTCCTCGACCGTAGATGGCACATCGTAGCGGAAACGACCCAATCTTTCTCGAACCTCGTTATCGCTGCAATCTTGATGAATATGAGCTCTCACTTGGTCCGGACTGAGTATAGTGGTCACACTGTAACCCTCTAATTGAGATGGTTGAGGTCTAGGAGGCAATTCAAAGTACTGGGGCCTGTAACTTCCTTGAGACTACTCTTGAGACCTGGAAAATCTCATCCTCTTACATTGCACTAACTCAGTCCTCTCCATACTCTACTAGCGACGCCTACTCCTCTCTATATTTTGGGAAAAATGCCTAAATTCGCAAGATATCCATACTATCCGGTAATGCAGCGGTGGCATACACCTCGGTCAACTCTGGGCCTAACCCTGCTATTAATCTGTGGATCGTGTCCCGCATAGTAGAAAGTGTAGACGCTGCATATCTGGCCAATAAGTCAAAATGGAGATTATATTCTCGAACACTCACATTTCCTCCTTGAGGGCTAGAAATTTATCGAGTCGGGCCTGTCAGATTTCTCGTGGAAAGTACTGGTCAAGGAAGACATCTGAAAAATTCTCCCAAATAGTAGGAGTGCATCACGTCCCCTGGACCTTTCCCATCCCTCATACCAAAGGATGGCTATATTTTTCAGAGTCGAAAAGCTGCTAACTTAAGTGCCTTTTTCTCCGTGGTATGGATAACCCGAAAGATCCTATGAAGCTGATCTATGAAATTTCGTAGGTCCTCCCTTTGATCTATCCTTGTTAACTTTGGGGATTAAAAGTAATAAACTCTCAGATTCTTGAACTCCCAAACCCCTCAGAAGGGCATGCACTAGCACATGCCCTAGCCTGTTGCTGGGTGGCTACCAACTGTGCTGAAAAATGCATTGCACTCTTCATGTCCTGATCTGATGGAAGCAGATGGGGAACTGGATGTGCCGTCTCCCTAGGGATATCCTCAGGTGGCAAAGGAGTCGGTTATCGATGTGTAGGGGTCTCTCTCTGCAACTGTGCCCCATCTATTGGCGGTACCCTACTTATCCCCTCACCTACTGCTGGTTGTCTCCTCTGGCTAGCTATAGTCTTCCTAGATATCATCGTCTATGTATACAAACGTCAACACATATGCTTAACTCAAATTTATCTATAACTTAGTGCTACAACACGATTTAGATTCGAAAGAAGGGTAACAAACTCCTAGATACCCTGTAGTCCCCTGCTTATATAATATGGTGCACTATACATCTATAAACAAGATCCTACTAGACATAGCTTGTAGATTCCTTAGGACAGAACTGCTCTGATACCACTTTTGTCACGCCCCAAGCATAGGGGTGAGACCGGCACTCAGTGCCTCAACTGTCGTTGCATATCACTTGTGACTCTGAGACTCTGAACATGTAACATCATATTTTTGGCCATGGGCCACATTGCAAGATAATGTGTGATGAGAAATTTAAAACCGATAGAGACTAATGCGGACTAACTGTCAACATAAGGCTGGGCCGGCAAGGCTGTCATATTTATTACCACAAACAAGGCAATAAAATATATGTACAGGGCCTATAAGCCCAACATGCTGTACTAAGTGATATGACATATCTACAAGCCTTTACTGATAGATGTACAATGATAGTAACAAGGCCCCGACCTACCCATAGCCAATCTACATATATACACAATATATACACTACCCTACTAGACCTGCCAACTCAAAAAGAAGGGGAGCTTACCGATAAAGCTGAGCTCGGGCAACACCTACTGATAAGGTCTACCTGTCTGTCTATTTGAACCTGCATGCATGAAATGCAGCATCCCTAGAAAGGGATATCCGTATGAAGTAATGTACCGAGTATGTGAATATGTGGGAAATTGGAAGGGTTCCCAATATTGGCGTGATCTAGAGAAATTTTAGCCCGAGAGGTTCAACCTTGCCGATGATATCAACAGATCAATTCCTCCTGAGTTCTTGGGATTTGGATTTGGGAGAAGAGCTTCTCCATGAATGTTATTTAGTATAAATCCTGAGGAATTAGATATGACTGAAAAATTTGGTGCTTCCGTTGCAAAGAAAATAATTTGCACTTGTTAGCTTTACCGTATGATTATTAATTACACCCTCTCCAATTGATAAGATTTGGTCTTCTTAGATGTTGCTTGTAGTGCTTAGCAATAACGTTAAGTCTTTGATTTCGCCTCTTTCAATACTTTTTTTTCTCGTTTCCTTTCTTGTATTTGATTGTGTTGTTATATTTTTGTTTCTGGAGTTTTCATGTGTTATTTTAAATTACAAATAATGGAACCTGTGTGATATGTGAATAATTTGACGAAGTATTAATCTTATAAAATGATGTTATTATATATCACATTATTTATGAATTAATAGTTAGTATTATTTTATTATTTACTGTAGTAAACGTGAGTACAATATAATCTATACAAAATCAACGATACAAAGAGTTATAGTAATAAAATAAATTGTTTATTTTTTATTAAATTAGCCGGTACTTACTACTATACATTTGCTAATATGATTTTTTATTAATTTGGCAATTGTCTTAATATTTTGATACTACTTCTCTTCTAGTAGAATATACATATATTTTCTTATTCTAGAAATATGTATTTATATAATTATGTTATTCTGTTTAAAATTCTATAAATTATTTAAATTATCAATACTTTTTAGTTGTTTATTAATTATTATAAAATTAATTCACCTCTTTTCGAACATTCATTTCTACTATAATATTTTATTATTTTTTTCATTTTATATTTAATAAAATTATAAATAATATCATTATTTTACGAAATAACAATTTTGAATTCATCAAAAGTATAAAGAGATAGGCCTTTTATTATTTTTGTGAAAAAAGCACTAATGTTTTTAATAATTAATAAAATATGTTTGATATATAATTTATTATCTTATGTATAATATCCTAATAATTTCTTCATATTTTTGTGTTTTTCATTATGAAATTATGATTTTTATTTTTCAACTACATTTTCCAACATGAGAAATTTAATTAGTATATATACTATATTACGATATCATTTAATATATTTATTTATTTTGTATTCATCGTTTATGACTATTTGTTTATTATTATTTTAGTTACATGTATATGTATCTTTCTCATAGTAATTCTAATAATTTTATATGTCTAATCATATTATCAATTATTTGTTTCTTGTTTATGTAGTTGTATTATTCATTACTTAATATTGTTAAATTGGCATATGAATTATAATTAATTATCAATTTAGTATAATAACAACTTCCATCATTTGGGCTTTTCTCTTTACGAAATATTTTATTCATTGCTTATGAATTTTAATGCTTTTTAGGTAAGGGCGAAGCTAGGTGACCAAAGAGGGGTTTGGTCCCCCTTCAGTGAAATTTCACTGTGTATCTCAGATTAATTTCTTTTTTTATGTATATATTACAGATGCTAAATTACTCCTTAGCATTTTTATGTGTTGTTTTTTTAACCCTCTTGATGAAAGCTCCAGGGATCAATAATTTTCCATGAGCAAGCTCACACAACTAAATTGAAAAAAGACTGGCAAGAGCCGTGGTCACACCAGGTTTTATATGTGCGAAAATAGAGAACAAATAAATAGATGGTATTAACTGATAAAACAATGCATGCTCTTATATCATAATTGTTTTAGCTAATACACCAAATCAAACACGTCCTAAATGTAAGACAAGTGTATGCACATGAATTTTTAGCACATAACGATAGTTAATTACTGCCCCATATGTTACCAGCATGTTTTATCACTTAATTGACAAAAATCATTGGTGATAATAGAAGTGGCTCCGTTTCGTTTTGTACGGGCTTAGAATTTTTAAAATTTTTGGTCCTAATATGTTATAACATTGTAATCATGACTATAAGCGTATATTAAGATTAAAACATGAAAATTTAAAATCAAATAGCTTAATAAATATGAAATATATTTCGTTGAGAATACTAAACAAAAAATAACGCAATATAAATTGAAATACATAAATATTACAAGTTCTCACACCTCCTTTTTGGTTTACACGTGGTCACCTCAAAAGATGACACGTGTATTGGAGTTTTTCCAATTAATGTGACATTATTCGATATGGGATTAAGTATTTATTTCAAGAGTCGCCACTTGGGATAGGTTTCTCTTTTGGTATCCCAAGTCACCGGTTTAATGGTGTAAACTTGGGGAGGTTTGGTGACCGACCACCACCATGAGGCGATTTCCTGCAGCGACATTAAGGTGGCTACTGGATTGTCAGGAGTGGTCGATACACCGGAGTGTATGTTCGAGGAAGGAGGATTATTTGGTCTCTAAGTGTATTAGGAACGTTTGGACATATATGTATTATTTTGGTTGGAGTTTCATGGTTGTTGGATGATCAACTGAGCAATGGCTGTTATGGACCTTCCCAAAACGGCGTCGTTTTGGGTTGGTTACAGGTAGGCTGGGTCAGGGAATGGTTTTTGGGCTAGGTCTGTGTGTTTTAATAGAGAAAAAGGGTTTGTGCCACCTAGGTCTGACCCAATTGTGGCCACCCTGGGTGGTTGTATATATACATGTATATATTTTGTTTTTCTTTTCGTTTAATTAATTCCCAATCTTAAATAAAACAAAAATTTCTAATTAACACAAATAAAAACGCAACAAATTGAAATTATACAAAAATGATAAAAAATGCTAGAAATACTACTTGCACATATTTTTTTTGTATTTTCTGTTTGCAAAAATAATCCTAATTAATAATTATTTCGGAAAGAAATATTAAATTAAGTCCTAAATGATTTTTAAACACGCATTGATGAAAACACATTCACACACGCAATCAAATTCTAAAACAAATATTAAAGAAAAAACCTAAAACTGAAAGTCCTATAAGAGTTGTCTTAATAGGAAAAAAATCATACGTTCACTTACTTTTGAGTGAGCTTGGGATCGTTAGCGAGGTAAGTACGTAAGAGCAGTTGCTAGAAATTCAAACTCATGACCACTTTTTGTTAGGTGAGAATATGGGATTCGGCGTGTTTTCTCTGATTAATGTTTATGAAAGAATACTTTTAGTTATTTAATAAAAGATAAAGCATTAAAAATGATTTGATATGTACAATATTTACTTTGTTTAAGAGTTTAACATTTTAATATTTCTTGAAAGAATCATTCAAGGCGAACTAAGAATGTTTAATTAATTGGGCCATGGGGTACACATAAGTGCAAGGTCAGGTTGATGCATCGGTCTGCATAATGGCAATTATACTTCCATAACTTATAACTATTTTATAATTAAAAAAAAAAATTTTGACTCCTCGTCTTTTGTGTTGTTTGTAATTAGTGGTGGCCTTTTGATTTACACGGAGACAAATTAAATCTAAAAAAGATGGAGAGTCGACTTAACTACAACCAGGGGCGGATTTATATGGTGGTAAGCGATGTCACAGGATGCCATTTCGTCGAAATTATTTATTATTCATAAATATAAAAATAATAAATAAAACATAAACACAAGATAAAAATTTTAAAAGTGACACCACTTGCAACAAGATATCTTAGTAGTTTAGTGGTTGTCAGCTTCAAATATTATGTAAGAGGCCGTGGGTTTGAACTCCCATAGCTTCACAAAATATTTTTTAACTATTATAGCCCTTTTACTAGAAATAGTGACACCACTTATGAAAAATTCTGCGTACGCCACTAAGTACAACTCATGCTCGCAACAAATAACGGGGTATAACTAAAATTATTTGTATTCTTATTAATAACAGACAATTTATAATATGATAATATATCACCTTGTATTGCCATATATTAAGAATATATGAAGGTATCTTAATACTAACACGAAAAGCCACAATCCCAGAGGATTAGTCTAGCGGTAGGGTTTTAAACTAGCTATCTTGTTTACTGCTTAATTATCGTCTCTAAAGTTATGCCGGATTATCGAGTACCCTAATTCGAGCATTAGAAACGTAGTTTTCTTATTCTTATTTGTCATGATTAAAAATTAATATAGGTTATCTGTCTGGAATATTAGGTAGATAGGATAAAGTAAATAATCATGATGGAAACTATGCGTGCTTCAAGCCGTGGTATGGAATATAGCTCACCGTAGAATTCCCTCGGCAACTTCGCCTACGCGACCAAATAATCAGCAAATGGACCTGTCAAATCATATAGATTTAGTGTAGAAGTGCAGCATGAGTACATAAACCAACACGTATCTAGTAAATGTCGAGCCCACCCCGAAGAAGTAGCAACGATAGGTTGGCATTGACATTTATTAGTGGTGCAGTAAATCAATTAAATAAAGTAGGAAAGTATGAAATATGGTAAGTAAACAATGAGTACACATATAAGCAAATAATATAGTTTATCGATGAACAACTAACACAATTTCCTAAATTATCAATACTTTCTCAAAATGGACTATGTAATGATCAAAACCCAATAAACGGTCACATCTCAAATTAGGAAATTTATGAGTATGTAGACTCCTTATCAAGTATTTCACACGATTCTGCTGAGGTGAGCCTTGATCCGATAAGAGTGTTAAGGCAATCCTATAAGAATATGACACATGATAGTGCTAAGGCAAACATTTATGTTGGCCCAAGTTCGGGTTGAAGTTTTGAAGAATGAAAAATGAACTCAGTGAAGGATCAGGTCCATCTTAGGAGACATAGTTGTTACAGCATATGCACATGAGATTCACGTGAAGAAGATAAGCCTTTGGTATCGAGCAGCAATATCTTCTAAACTGATCGAAAAGACTGTAGATGGTATAAGGATAAGAAGTCTCCTTATATGAGGAGAACTATATCCGGATCTAGGATAAGGAATTGGAGTTTGAATTATTATAGGAATCGAACTTGATGAAGGATCCACAATTCGAGTTTTTGTTAAACTCTGATTACTAACTAATAAAAGTAATACTATTCTCTTATACAGGCACGCACAAATACAAAGATGTTAGAGATAAATTGAGATCAATAGAGCAAGACTATTTTGCAAGCAATTTACGTGAGATCAAGTGTGCACGCTTGTAGCTACTTGAACAAGATTGATGAACCAGTTCCATTGTTTTCTTCTTATTCTAGTTCAATTGTAGTAGGTAATTAAAAGTTTACCATTTCAGCTTTTATAGAAGCAAATTGTACTAGGTACGTTGAGTATTCAAGTTAGAGTTAAATTGAAAGTGTCACAACAGTTGAGGCTGTGTTCTACATTGAGATTAGAGTTAATCCTTAGGTGTACAAAGCGTTTTGTAAATTTGTTTTAGCTCATTGAGTTTAGTGGATGTTTGGAAAAATCCTAGTGAGTAGTAGATCGTGTTTGTTCACCTTTTGAGTCAGGTATTTTTCACGTAAAAAACTCTTGTTCTTTATTTTATGGACTCTTAATTATGCAAATAGACATAGTTAGTATGTCTAGAAAAACCAGGTTCTTCTAGTACGAAAATTGGGTACCACACAAATCACCCCCCTTGTGTGGAATTAACATTTGGAACATCAATTGGTATCAGAGCAGGTTATCTTTGAAGAGTCTAACACCTTAGGAGAAGATCAACAATAAGTTCACCACCTGGAACTGGGAAGGTCAATCCACTGTTAGGCCTCCACTTTTCAATGGCCAGTACTACTCTTGGTGGAAAAACAGCATGAGAGATCACATTATAGGGGAAGATTATGAGCTTTGGGACAGATGGTCCTCTAGCAACTACTAAGAATAATGCAGAAGGAATTGAAGTACCAAATACGAGGGCTGACTACACTACTGAAGACTTGAAAAAGTGGGAGAAAACTGCTAAAGCGAAGAAGTGGTTTGTATGTGGCCTAGGGCAAGACGAGTACTGTAGGATCCAAAGCTGCACAAATGCTAAAGAAATATGGATAACCCTACAAGTGGCTCATGAAGGAACACATCAGGTGAAAAGATCAAGAGGAACACTTCTGTATTCTCAATATGAGAATTTTATTATGAAGGAATGAGAAACTATCCAGGAGATGTACACTAGATTCATCACTTTGAAAAATGAACTGGAATCTTTTGAAGGACTATCCTTGAACAAGACAAGGTTGAGAAGATTCCCACAAGCGTTCTGCCAGTCACATGGGAAAGCAAAATCACTGCCATTCAGGAATCCAATAACATTGCTACCCTCAGACTGGATGAACTTATTGGAAATTTAACTGCCTATGAAATGAGGAGACAAACCATGAATATAGATACCCCCAAAAGGGAGAAAAGTTTAGCTCTCAAAATTGCTGAAGGTGTAGAACTGGAAGATTATAAAACGGATATAATCACTAGGGATTTGAAAAGATATCTAATGAGGGGAAATGGTTCTTCAAGAAATATAAGCTTTAATAAAACAAGTGCTTTAGAGAAACAAGCAAATGAGGGATGTTATAAGTGTTGCAAGACTAAACACATGATCAAAAATTGGCCATAATGGGAAATTGAGTGGAAGAAAGAAATTGAGTGGAAGGAAGAAGGAACAGGTTCAACCTATGAGAAACAAAGTTTCAACCAAGGCTATGTTTGCTTCTTTGGGAGAAACATCAGATGAAGACTCAGAAGATCAAGCTGAGGAGTAGCAAGCATTAATGGCCTTCGAAGAATCAGATGATGAGCAAGAGGTAAGTATTCTTCATCTCAAAGACAAGATTAAATTCTTGTCTAAATAAAAACTTATTGAGCTATTAATCAACTTCATTGATTAGTCTGAAATAATCAACAATTAGAACAAATTTATGTCTATGGAATGTGTGATTCAAAAAGAAAAATGTAAAAGTCTAGAGTCTAGGGCTAATGAGAGTGATAACAAAAGCACTGAGTTGAAGAATTAGGTTCTTCCACTTGACAATTGTGTCTTAGAACTTACGTCTAAAAATCTTAAACTTTAATTAGGGACAGGAAAGAAGATAGCTGATCACACACAACTCACTCTAGAAGAAAGATTAGGAAAAATGAAAGATGAGTTATATAGAAATGCAGACATTGTATGCAATTCAGATGGCGGGGAGTGAATCAAGTCTCCATGCACTTGACATTGATGAATTTGCGTACGAAACTAATAGAGTCACGCTCCGTGGTGAGGTAATAATACCCTCCTCGGAGATTCTTCTTTGCCAAAACATATCCACTTATGTGCGGTCCACAGACTCCGAAATATACCTCGGTCATGATGGTTGTGGCCTGTCCATCATCTGTTTCTGCAGCTTACCTCAAGCTCAAAATACGTGCCTCATATTCTGCCATATTTTTGATGCAATAGAAGCGGAGTTGAGCTGTAACGGGGTAATGGTGCCCCAATTTATAAATTAGTACCGCTCCTATCTCGATGCCTTTCATGTTAAAGGCCCTATCGAAAAAACATTTCCATCCCGGCTAATTGCCTATTTCATTTCATCGATATACATTACCTCCTCGTTAGGGAAGTATGACTTTAAAGGTTCATATTATTCGTCTACTGGATTCTCGGCCAAATGATCAGCCAACGCCTCCGCTTTCATTGTAGTGCTTATTACGTAGACAATTTTTAATTCAGTGAGCACAATTTGCCATTTTCAAGCCTCCCTGTTGGCACAGGCTTCTGGAAGATGTGTTTCAATGGGTCCGAGCGCGAGATGAGGAAAGTGGTATACGATGACAAGCAATGTTTCAACTTTTGTGCTGCCCAAGTTAGGGCATAACACGTCCTTTCGAGATGAGTATTCCGAACCTCTTAGGTTGTGAATTTCTTGTTGAGGTTGTATATGGCCTGCTCTTTCCTCCTTGTGACATAGTGTTGACCCAACACACATCTGCATGAGTTGCCCAAGACTGTCAGATATAGGATCATGGGCCTCCGTGGTTTCGGTGGGACCAATACTAGTGGGTTTGACAAGTATTCTTTTATTCTATCAAAAGCCTCATGGCATTCATCCGTCCATCTGACCGCGACATCATTTTTCAACACCTTATAGATGGGCTCGCAACTTTGTAAGCTGAGAAATGAATCGACTGATGTAAAATAATCTTCCCAATAGACTCATCACCTCTAATTTGTACCTCGGAGGCGGTAATTCACGTTTGGATTTTTTATTTGATGGATCTAGTTAAATTCCTCAGCGGCTAACTATGAAACCTAGCAACTTCCCTGCGGGGACCCCAAATGCGCTTTTCGCAAGATTGAGTTTGAGATTATACCTGCGGAGCATCTGGAAAAATTTCCTCAGATCTCTGACATTGTCGGATTGCTTCCTAGATTTAACAATTACATCATCCACATAGACCTCAATCTTTTTATGTATCGTATCGTGAAAGATGGTTTCATCGCCCTCATATAGGTTGCCCCAACATTCTTCAAGCCGAAGGGCTTGATCCTGCAGCAAAATGTTCCCTATGGCGTGGTTAATGTTGTCTTCTCTGCATCCTCCTCATCCATCAAAACCTGGTGGTAGCCTACGTAACAATCTCCGAAGGACCCAATCTCATGTTTTATACAATTGTCAATCAATATGTAGATTTTAGGTAGTGGGAAGTTGTCCTTTGGACTTTCTTTGTTGAGTTCACAATAGTCGACGCATACCCTAGTTTTACCATCCTTCTTCGGCACAGGCATGACAATGATTAACCATGTGGGATATCGTGTGACTCGGATGACCTTGGCCTCTCACTTCTTGGTAACTTCCTCTTTGATTTTAATGATCACATCAGTTTTAAACTTTCTCAACTTTTGATTAACATGAGGGAAGGATGAGTAGGTGGGAAATTGGTGAACCACCAAGTCAGTGCTCAACCCTGGCATATCATTGTAAGACCATGCAAAAACATCGTTGTATTTAAGCAACGCTTCGATTATTTCTTCCCTATGTTGTGGCTCAAGATGGACACTTATTTTGGTTTCTCTAATGTTATCTAGGTCCCCTAAATTGACTGCTTTTGTATCGCTCAGGTTTGGCTTGGGCTTTTCCTCAAACTGGCTCAACTCATTACTAATTTCCTCCAACGCCCTTTCCTCATCATATTTCAGTTCATTTTCAGATTCTATATGTTAAATTATTACTTTTGAATTAGATCGATTTTAAAGACTCAACCGAATAGTTCTTATGCATGTCAAATCATTGGTACCAGCATAAAAATAACTGTACAAGAATGAAAAGAAAAGCAAAGAAAAATAATGGCTATTAGCACTAAAGAAAAGGGAAATTACATTTCATTGAAATTGGAAAAATAATAGGGTTTACATATCCAAACGGACAGAATATAACATCTGAATTACAACCCTGGAGGTAACCTAGACTTAACTAATAGAAAAATCCAAGTCGACTACCACGACTCCTTCCGGATGGGAAGAGGATTAGTTTCCCAGTTGTTGACTTTTGCACGGGGTCCCACAAACTACACATATGTCTTTCTTGATCGCGCTACAACCTCCACCATGTTCACATCTTCAAACAACTTGTGGAACCTTTCGAGAAATTACTTATCAGGATCAACAGTAGCAGTGGCACTTGTTGTTTTCAGGCACATCTTGGCGCCAGGTTTCACAAATAATTTGAAGAGACGAGGCAAAGGCTTGGGGAGGGCCCATGCTTTCTCTCTCATCTTTCTAGCTCTCTTGATATCTGCACTTGTAGGCTTGAATCCCAAACCAAAATTTTATATGTTATGGGGAAGAGAAACCCACTATATGATACCCTGAAGTAAGGCCCCCAAACATTTTCCAGGAACAAACCCATTATTTAGCATTTCAACTGCAACCATGACTGTTGTCGTAGCCAATCTTAGTGTTCGAACACGCTCCACTTCTGGAACCTTTTCTACTAATATCTAGTCCTAAACTTGATACACCCAGGGCCCCTTATCATCATCTGCCTCAATATTTTGAATGATAGCATCACTTTGAGCATACATATGGTCTTCACCGTGCAAAACTATTTCTTGTCGATACAATTCAAATATCATCATTTGATGCAAAGTAGATGGGACTGCTCTGGCAGCATAGATCCAAGGCCACCCTACCAGCAGATTATATGAGATAGCAACATCAAGCACATGCAACTCTAAGGTAAAATCAAGTAGCCCGATTGTCCATTCGAGCACTATGTCGCCGACCTAATATTTTCCCCCGCCATCAAATCCTCGCACACAGATGCTGTTCTTGTGAATTCTTTCATTTTTCACCTTCAACTTGTTCAACGTGGAAAAAGAGCAAATATTTGCCCTTGAACCATTATCCACTAAAACTAGAATCGTCACACATTACCGTGAGCTATAGTGCTCTGTTATGCTTGGTGCCTTCTACTGGTAATTCATCATACGAAAAGGATACTCTGTTCACCTCAAAAATCTTATTGGATATTTTCTCCAAATGGTTGACTATGACTTTATCAGGAATGTGGGCCTCGTTTAGGATCTTCATTAATGCCTAACAATGCTCGCTTGAATGACTAAATAATGATAACAACGAGATTTGAGTAGACGTCTTTCTCAGTTGTTCCACAATAGAATAATCCTGCATTTTTATCTTCTTTAGAAACTCTTCCACCTCTTCTTCACTCACAGCTTTCTTTACTAGTGGCGAATTATCCTTAGTTTGTTTTGATTTTCTTAATTCCTCGGGGGAAAAGAACCTCTCACAAACTTCTACTCTAACCTCCTTCCCTTTGTATGTCACTGTTACTCGATCATAATTCCAAGGTACATCCCTGCTGCTTTTAATTGGTAGCTGAACCACAGGTTTTTATAATGACAGGCTTCAAACGAGTGCCTTCCACGACAACCACAAGCTTACTAGCCATCCGTGGTACAAGAAAGTTTTCATTCTCTTGTTTCACCGTCCCATCTTTTGGTTCATGATTCTCCCAATAGAGTGAAAGTTTTCTTCTTCTACATCCTCTCAATTTTTAAAGCTTGGTTGGCCCAAAAAGTTGGTTTCGGGGGTTGTTGGTAGGCTCTTGGAGGGTAGTTATTTTGGGGAGCTGAGTAACTATTATGTGGAGTTGGCGCATGCCATTGTGCATAGGCGGGAGGTTGGGTTCATGTTTGTGCATGATGGACTGAGAAACGGGGGTCAGGAGGTGGGAAATAATGTTGTTGTGTGCTATATGGAGTGTGTGAGTGGATTTGGTGGTAAGGATAGGGTTGGCAGTAATGGGATGGATCTCGGGGCCTAACCCAAGTCCCTGAGTCGATGGTTTCTACCTTCTCCTTCTTCTTCGTTCCAATTGCTACTCTGGTCCCTCTTTTGATAGCCTCGGTGGTTGCATTGATTGCAGAGTAACTCATGATCTTGTTGGATTTGATTCTTTCATCAACCATACTTCCCATTTTCACTACCTTATTGAAGGATTTACCCACCACTGATACTAGGTGACAAAAATATGTAGGCTCCAAAGCTTGCAAAAAATAATCTACCATTTTACTTTCCTTTATCAGGGGGTCGACCCTCGCTGCCTAGTCCCTCCAATGGAAGCCATATTCTCCGAAGCTCATTGTGATTTTTTTCCAAATTCATTAAAGACAAATGGTCCGGGATAATTTCAATGTTGCACTAAAAATAACACACGAATGCTTGTGCTAGTTCGTCCTAAGTGTACATCCGAGCACGATCCTGCTGGGTGTGCCATTCCAACGCTGACCAACTTAAATTTTGGCCGAAGTATTCCATCAACAATTCATCTTTTCCACCTACCCCTCTCATCTTTCTATAAGAACCCCTTAGACGTGCGACTTGATCACCGCCATCATACAAGTCAAACATGGGCATCTTAATGCATGGAAATAATTTAAAATTTGTGAATAAGCAAAGGTCTTTGAATGCCACACTCACTTGGCCACCTAATCCTTGCATATCACTGAATAATTATTCTAAGCTTCTAACCTTTATAAGCATATGAGTAGGGTTCATGAGCTTTGTAATGAGATTCTGGTGGGTAATACTAGTTGTCGTGAACTTGGAACAAAGTCTCACTAGAAGATCTGTGGAGTGTCTCGGGGCGAAGTGCCACATAAATTGGAGCAACTGGAGGAGGAGGGTGAGCTGGGAGTGTTTGTGAAGTCGTACCCTGGTATTGTTGGTAGACAGGGAAAATTGGGGGTGGATCAATAGTAGGATGGTCATGTGACTTCGCTAGCGGAGGGACCAAGTTCGGATTAGTAGGATAAATTTGTGGTGGCTGCCCTCTCACCCATGCCTCATACATCTCAGCCATCTAATGTTGAAGTTTATACATTTCCTCCTTCATTGCATTAACTTCCAACTCCTTTACCTATTATGAGGGATCAATAATACTTGCGTTGGTCTCTTGATTGGACATAATTAGCTTATTTTTGGACTGAGTGTTGTAGGAGTGGTTTGCAAGAATGTTGCGAAAACTAACCACCAGTCTGAACTGGGGGAGACAACACTAAAACTTGTTAACGGTTAGGCTTCAATTTATCGGTAGCCACATATTCGGGATTGAATGCAACAAAGCAGTTATCTATTTCTATTATGCACATGAATTGGACGCTAGTGTAATCCAGGTTCTTATCCTATGCCACATTTCTTTTCTCTCTTGTTTTTTCTTTTGTTCTTCCCTCTCTTACTAAACTTGTTTTGCCTACATCTTTCCCTGATTTATTCTCTCCTTCTTTTCAGCACTGTTTCTCTCATTTTTTCTTCCCTTTTTTTCTTTCTTTTCTTTATTTTGGTTATGGTCGAACCGTATGGAGATTGCCTACGTATCATTACCCCACATGAATCAGACTGAGCATAGTTCTAGTGAATAAATATAGAAAATATTGTAGAAGTCTTTCTTCAATATTCATAAACTAAAGCACTTGATTACAACTCAATTAGAAGAAATTAACATACTCAAACTCAACTGAAAACAACAAACTCTAACTCAAAATGAAAACAACTGACTTGACAACCTACTATTAACTTAATTAATAGAATATACAAACTCTCAAATTGACCAACGGGCATGGAGAACCTTAATACATTAAAGAATCTAATGCTGCTGGTGTCTACGGTACATCATTCGGTCTCGTTGCAGGCTTGCGTGCTAAAACCCTTGGAGGTGGTGGAGGTCTTCCATCACTTGATGAACAAAGGCCATGACGGTGGTAAAGAACAAAGATCTTGTCATTCTTCACAATGTCTACACTTTACGGTGATGTAATCAGCAATAATCTGTACCCACTCTCTTATAGCACAATTTTATTGCAACAATCGCCCAATTTGTTGGGCCCTTGCCTCCAAAGTTTGTTCGTCTACACGATTCAATTCTTGAAAATTTTGTTAATCTCTTTCCAATTGTGCCATTGTTGTTAACAATGCCCCATTTCAGCCTTGAAGTCCTTTGCCTCCTGAACCATTTTGTTTTCAACCACGATGACCCTCTTCTTCAACCCAGCAACCTCGTTGTCTTACATTTCTTTTAGTTGTTCAATCATGCGTGCTCGTTCCTCTACATTTTTGGCAAAAGTTTTTCGGGCCCTGGACAGCTCCCCCTCTTCTTTCTTCAACACAAAAGCATATTCTTCTACTATTGGCCTCAAATTGTCTATGAGTTTTTCATCCTTTACACTTCTGGAGGGATTCTCCACAGCTATTTTCATTTTCTGAATTTGGGCTCGCAAAGCTTCATTTTCTATGGCTAGTCTTTTCTTTTTCCCATCGTCTACCACAACTTGCAAACCATTTTTTAATTGAAGGTCTTTGACTTTGCGTTTATAATTTCCCTATTGTAGCCCTGTATTCATTTTTTTGGCTAACCAATTCCATTATTCTTGTTATGCTTCAACAAACTCCTGAAGATGTTGCCTCTTAATCGACCTTCCAAGCTATATTTCCTTTTTATACCAATCCAGGTACACTGGTGCAACCTTGCCTTTAGATAAGTCTCGTACTCGAGTGTCAGCAGTCTACTGACATTTGCTCCAAATTTGATGGACTGCTGCTTTGGGAAGCTGACCATGGTGATTAATTTCAACCGCATGGTGAATAATGTCTTTATCCCTAGGAATCATCTGGCACCTCCCTAACTGTCTCAATACTCTGTATGGAGTATACGGCCGGAGACTCTGGAAACCCATCAGAAGGAAATGAGGCCCGGTTGCTGGCATATATATAATGTCATCAATAAGGAGCCACCTAAATGTCCACTTTATTTGGCATGCGCTTATGACACGAAGATATGATACCCATTCTGTAACCCTTTCTGGTAACCTGGACACATCAACTCTGGTATAAAATTCCGCTATGCGGCTCCTTCCTGATGACCCATAACTCATGAATTGAGGTTGGCGGCGCAAGTGTTCAATCATCCACATATGTAACAACAATTGCATCATTTGAAGAAATCTCCCCCGACTTAAAAGGCTGTGAGGGCACGGAATAATTCTTTGGCTTGACTGAGCAAAGTGCTGACAACCCCTGCTATCTATATGTCAATATTTCTGTCCTTCTGTGGAAAAACCAAAAGGCCTAAGAATAATACCATAAATGCGAAACACCTGTGTTCCTATTTGATTCAGTTTCCCTTGCTATAAATTTTATTTTCTGGGTCATTAAATCCCAATGTATGCCTATATCTTTGTTATCTAAGCTGTAATGTATATAAACCGGCTAAGATATCTAGATTGTAAACCCCTCTGCTTATTTTAAATGAGTCCAAGAACTTATGTACAGCGACGGCCCTTGGACACAATTATGCAATAAAATCATTTAATAATAAACCAAGATACAACAATTATTTAAAGCTAGAATTCTTGAACCCATAACCAGAGATTTTGGGTTCGATCCCCAGCAGAGTCGTACAGCTATCACACCTCCTTTTTAATACTACTACCCTGGAATGGCGTAGATAAGCGAGTTTTTCCAATTAAAGGACAATCAAAGCGGGATTTATTTTTTTAAGATATTTTAGATTCACCACATGGAATAATTTATGGTGTCCCAATTCACCGGTTTATATCCCGAATCGAGGAAGGCTGGACTCTATTTAACAGTCTGCGAACTAGAAATCTGGGTAAGGAATTCTACTAATCCGGGAGAAGGTGTTAGGCACTCCTGAGTTCTGTGGTTCTAGCACGGTCGCTCAATTATTATATTCGGTTTAATTATCTAAATTTAATGCATTTGTAGCTATGTTCCAATTATATCTTTTAACCGCTTTTTTTTATTTTTAAGAATACTGCAACGTTATCGAAACACATCTTCAACCACGTCATATAAGTAGTTGGGTCACATAAATGTGCACACGTAATTAGGAAGATACTTCATATAACTAACGAGTATGTTTAAGTTTGCGAGGGACATGAAGTTTGCTAAGTGTGTGCACCTCGGGTTCTAAGGAATGGAAAATTAATTAATCAATGCCTACGCAATTATTCAATTTATTTGGAATTTGTATGCCTTGATGATAGTTGAAGAGGCAGAAATAAACTAAGTTACGTAAGGCTGTAGGCATTTGGTATTTGATGTGGCTCTCATTAGTTAATGGACGAAGGGTCTAAATTCTACATCAATGGACAGACATAATTGTATCATAATTCTGCCAGCCTTGCCTCAAATTTATTCTAGAGTATTGGGCCAAGGCTGGCCATAGGCTCAAATACTGTGAGACGGACTCCAATAATTAAATAGAAAAGCAATTGGGATCAAACATGAGACCAAGGGAGGCTGAACTCTACATAGCCCTTTATTTCTACACCTCGATATAGAATCCCTACAAGGCTCATTGTAAAAACCCACAGGTTCATCAGATTATTATAGAGACCAAAGCCCTCATAAACTTACTATTAACCAACATCAAAATAGACATACAATATCTAAAAGTGTGGTAAAACTACAAGTTATCAAAAACGTCACTCATTCGTATGATGAACACTTAATCCTCGTTTAGCATTTTACAGTAGGATCATTTTCATCTTTGAGTTGCTGATTTTAAATTCAAGCACATAAACTCAACCATACAATTATTTCAACAAATAAAGTATCACTAACCAGACACAACTACCTCAAAATCAAAACTAAATTCAAATGCTCATATGGTGCTCATTGTCATAGCATTATAACAGTCCCATAATAACACAGATTTATCTAACACAACATAAACACACATTCAACCCCTGATCCACGCTTGACAAGCAGTCCATTGTAACATGATAACTTGATTAATCCAACTGACATTAACTGAATTACGTTGAATTAAATAGCTAAGCATATAAATAACTTTTAGAGGATTCAAAATGACATGAATAAATGCAAATGTGATAATTTCAAACATCTCACTTCATCTATAATGTGGGACATATATCCAATAGGATTTAAAGAGAAAAGTACCTGGAAGTTCAAAGACAACAAAAAGTAAATGAGGTCAGCAACAGTAGCTTTGTGTTGACTGCAATATTAACGGGTAAATTAGACTTGAATTCAGTTGAAATCAATTAGTACCTAAAAGGTAACAACATTTAAACTAGAAAACTACTGAAACCAATCTAAAAAATTAATGGAACACTAACTTTCTTTTTTCTGTATATTTTCACTCTTTTATGATCTATTATTACTGGGGAAAAAACTCAAATCTATTCAGAACTTTTCCCTCGAACTTTTAAGCACCCTTTTTTTCTCTCAAAACCAATCCCCTGAAAGGCATGTTTAAGAATGCCTTTAATAGGCAAAGATAAGGGAATCTCTACTAAAAATTAGTTTGCATTGCAGTCCCTCCATTATTAACTTCTGGACCAAGTTTTAAAGCTTGAAATTAGCCGAGAACCTCTGCTAGCGGTTTCTTATCCTAGTTATGCAAAGACTCTCTATTTTTTTTTGGTTTAACGTTAGTTTCCATTGATATCAACAAATGTACAAGGATGAGTTCTATGTGGAAGTAATAGACTAACTACCACACTACAATAACTGTTAAAGCTAATACAATTCTAATACTAGCCAAGGATAGTGATTAAGTTGTCGCAGTCCCTTTAGCCATTTTTTTTCATTTCCTGCCCCGAGCATGTATAAGTATTGCAATCTCTCGGCATACATGATTATCAACAAAAGATTTGCCCTCGAATCTGATAGCATTCCTGCACCTCCAAATCAGTGATACTGTGGTGACAAAAGCAGTGGCCACCACAGCCTTTCTATATACTTTACTCCTAGCAAGGCAGCAAATCCATAATAGTTCATCCTTCCAGCATCCTATTGTTCAGTTGCATCCCAGCCAGCAGCAAACTCTAGACCAGATCTTACTTGTAATTGGACAAGTAAAGTATAGATGACCAAACTCTTCAACAGCCTGTTGACAGAATACACATTTTTCCCTACACTTATGCCAAACTTCAGTAATCTATTGACTGTAGGTAGACGACCATGAGCAGCCAACCATGCAGTAAACTTATGTCTAGGCAAGACATTAGTTGTAGCCATTAAGTTCTTCCACTCCACCCTTGGGAAAACTGGGAGCAAAGAGTGATATAGAGATTGTATTTGAAACTTTCCAGCTTTACACATACCTGACAGTCTGAACAATAGATCCCCTTGCAATTTGTTGTCAGCCATAATAGGGGTCCTACAGTCTATTATTTTCCTGACTACCCATGAAGCATTTTTGGGATTAGCCACTGTCTCAGTGTCATCACTCTTTATGTAGTAATAGTGGATCCACTTGATCCATAGGCAATCCTTTTTTCTTGCTAAGTCCCACAACAGTTTAGAAATAACAGCTTTGTTCCAAGTCTGGATATCAATAAGATTTAGCCCTCCAGCAGTAACTGGTCTGCAAATTTTATCCCAGGCTACCAATGATCTTCTGGACACTGTACCATTGCCAGTCCAAAGGAAAGATCTGCATATAGCTTCAATTGCTTTCACCACCTTCTTAGGCAATATAAAAATCCGTGACCAGTAGGTTTGGACCCCAAATAATACTGATTTAATAAGTTGACATCTGCCTGAATAGGACAAGAATTTAGCAGACCAGCATGTAATCCTATCAATTATTTTCTCAACCAGTGGTAAATAGTGATGAATATTCATCTTCTTTGAGTGTAGTGGAATGCCTAAGTAATTAAAGGGAAGATGCCCTTCACAGAACCCCAAAGACTCAAGAATATCCTCCTTTTCATTCTGAGAAATTCTAGCAAAATAGATAGCACTCTTAGACTTATTAGCAGAAAGTCCAGATGCTGCAGAGAATGTTAGGAATGCATCATGCAGTAATTGGATAGAAGTTATATCAGCTCTACAGAATAGCAGCAAGTCATCTGCAAAGCAAATATGAGAGCAATTAAGTTTCCTGCATCTAGGATGAAAGTTGAAGTCACCATTTTTATGCATCTGTGCCAAAATTCTGTTAAGATATTCCATAGCAGTGACAAATAGGTAAGGAGACATAGGATCCCCTTGCCTAGTTCTAGCTTGGAAAGGCAAACACTCTCTATTTGTATTTCCCTAAATATCATTTTAAGCATTCTTAATTACACAATTACCTGCCTGGGTCAATTTGACCCAAGGCAAAATGCTAATGGGTCCTTCAAGCCTTGGATTGAACTCTTTTGTTTCAGGCTTTAAATGGCGGAATCTTAAACCCATGATTAAGCAAGACTCATGAATTAATTCGTGAATTTAACCTTTAAATTAAAAAAAAATCCCTAAATCAAAAACCCTTGAGTTACAAAACCCTAAATAACTCACCTAAATATCCTAAAGTTAAAAACTAGGAGCTGTACATGAAAATGCAATTAAAGTTAAAGCATAATAACAAAACCTTTTATACAATTTAACAATGTAAAACAACTGGATAATGAAAACAAAATCTACTAGTCATGATTTTAGGACTATTTACACATGAAAGTTTCCATTAACCATTAATTGAATTCGAATGGGCAAGCCAATCAAGAAACAATGAGAGTTAAGAAAGAGAAGACAACAAAATCGATTGTAATTTTTCCTTAACAAAATAAAAAATCATAAGCTAATGAGAATGGGGTTTGGACGCACAAAAAAACCTAGAAAATATGCACGTACAGGCTATGAATTTTTGATTAGAATATTGATCTAAAATTCGAGTTTTTACAAAGACGTTTGAAGGAAACCATTTGCGGATTTATCCCGAGGGTGGTGAGTAGGTCATTTGGTATCAATTTGGGGGGATTTATAAATGGTGCCTCCATACATGGCGAAGGAGGGTGATATTCGAGGGACGGAGGTTGATATTCGAGGAACTCCGGTGATATTCGAGGGATGGTTGTTGCACATTTTGATAAAGAAGGGTGAAGCACTCAAGCGGTTTAAATTTTGTGGCCTTTGGGTGATCTTCGCCGGCAGAGACAATTTTCGATGGGTGGTTTATGGTGGTGCTAGGGTATATGAGGGTGAGGGGGTGAGAGACAGGGTATGAATTTTTTTGGGGGGTGGGGGTTGAACACGTATATACTTAAGGATCGATCACTTCTAGACTGTCAGATTGAAAGTGACTAATGGCTCAAATTGGGGGACGCCAGCTTTGCTTGGTCAAGTATGGGGATGGCCCGGTTTTTTGGGTTAGGCTGGACTGGTCTCTTGTGTGTTGGGCTATTTTAAACTGACCCAATTTATTTTATTCGTTTTGACTTTCATCTTTCTTTTTTTTCTTGTCTTTTTTCTTCATTTTCTCTTTCTCAAAAATAACAAAAAATCAAAATTGAATTATAAACCCCAAATTAATCCTAAGAAAGCTATTTAATCCTACATAATCGTTGTCATAAATAGTTGAAACGAAAATAAAAGGCAAAATCACTAAAAACAAATATTAAAAGTCAAAAGTGCAAATTAACTAATTTTGTTGTTTTCCCTTTTTTACATAAATGAATAATTGCTAGTTAATTATTCAAAATTAACCATATCGAATTCTAAATACGCATTGACATATTTTTGCATTTTTACTAATTAAAATACGCAAACAAATGCAAACAATTAACCAAAGATGTCACAAAATTCATGAAATTGAAAATCAATAAAAGAAATGATTTTGTTTGAGTTTATAGGAGGGATTCATCAAGGGCAAAAATCACGTGCTTACAGGTAAAACTTAATCTGTCTGATTGACGGGGTCTCTTATTCGGCGCATGACCACCTCCCTACAACAGAACCATCTCAACTTTGCAATCCGTATTGGTCACCTATTAAAAAATGATCTCACTCCCAGCCTCCTTGGCCATCTGAAGATGAATCGGTTGAATAAGACTGCAAATAAACCTTTGCACCCTCTATCACTCACTGAGAAGTATGAAGAGAGCATGGCGAGCAAAATTGATGAACTTGGCATCATACTGGGTAGCCGTCATGGAACCCTGCTGGAGGCGCTCAAACTTCCTCCGATAGGCCTCTCTATGATTAATGGGGAGGAACGTCTCTAGAAACAACATAGTAAAAGACTCCTAATTCAAGTCTAGTGACCCGTCTGGTCTAGCTAATCAATAATCCATCCACCAAGTCTGGGCAAATCCAGACAGGCGAAATGTAGCAAAATCGGCCCTTCTGGTCTCAACAATACTCATGTTCCTAAGAACCTCATAGTAGCTGTATAGATAATCATGGGGATCCTCAGTAGATGCACCATTGAAAGTAGAAGTGAAGAGCTTGGTGAATATATCCAGCCTCCACAAAGAATCGCGTACATAGTTTCTCCATCACCGTTTGCGCTACCACACTCCGCGGTACTGCCCCAACTGGATGAACCACTGGATTCTGAATCTGAGGAGCTACTCTAGAGTGCGATTAGTAGGAGTTTGGGTCGCTGTTCCAGCCTGAAAGACGGCTGCTGCTAGAGGAAGCAAGCCTGCTTGAGTGACACTCTCCATAAGACCCACCAATCTGACCAAAGCGTCCTGAAGAATTGGGTAGCAATAAACCCCTCTGGGACCTGAGATGGGCCTACTGCAGCAGCTAGGGTTAGAACCTCGTCATCAAAATCAATTTGAGGCTCCGCTGCTCGAGGCTGAGCTCTGGTATTACCTCGTCCTCTAGCACGGCCTTGGCCTTGCCCTCTACCCTCATGGGAGCTACTTCTAGGGGTTCGGGATACTGAGTGTCAGATGAGGAAGTGCATGCTTTTGCCATCTGTGAAAGAACAGAGTAGAAATAAAGTTAGTATTGGGAAATAGAACTGCACGACAAGAAAGAACAAAGGTAAAGTTTTTCCTAACTATGCAGCCTCTGGGTATAAATATAGGTGTCTCCGCACCAATCACTCAGACTGTACTAAGCTTGTTTGTGAACTATGAGACCCATGTAACCTACAGCTCAGACACGAACTTTTCACGACTCAAATTTTCCACCTTCAGAAGTCACGATGGCACCAAATAATGAGAGCTATGAAAGCCAACCCTTAACTACCTTTTTCATTAACAAGTTACTTGCTTTTAACATATACTAATGACAATATCAAAACACAAAACTTTAAATAATTAAGCGGAAGGTAACGATAAAATATCTAAAAGAAACGTCCATTACAACTTTTAAAACCTCAATGCCACTAAATCTGGTGTCGCGGTGTCCTAGACTATCTAAGAATTACTACAACCAAGAGAAAAATATGAAGTTCAATTTCTAAACAAAATAAAATGAAATAGAGAAACGGGAAAGTGGGAGATGCCAGATCATGCGGACGCTTGCAGGTCTACCTTTGGTCTCCGGGTGGACTGAAGGAAGCCCTCCAACTACTGTCAAAAAGCTGCCCCTAGATCTGCATACAGTGCAGAGTGTAGTATCAGCACAATCAACCCCATGTGTTGGTAAGTGCCTACCCGAACCTCGGCAAAGTAGTGACGAGGCTAGGACCAGACTACCAAATAATCCTATGCAGTTCAAATATATTATAAAGAGGAAAAAAATTCAAGAAACAACCAGTCATTGTAGGAGGGTAAAACATGTTGTAAGGAGGATAAGAATTTTGAATTTAAAGCATCAAGCAAGGAAAGAAACAACATGATTAGAATATCAACCAGAATCATAAATCAACAATTTGAACGGCATAACCCTTCTTGCTTTTACACTCGTCCTCACCAAAGAAATTTAATAATAAATGTGTATACGGCATCACCCTTTGTGCTTTTACTCTCATTCTCACAAAATTAATCATATAATAAGAATGTGTACGACATCACCCGTGTTTTTACTCTCTTTCCTCAGCATATAATCAATGATAATCGGTACGAAACAGTACATTGTTCAGCTGGACATCACCCTTCGAGCTTTAATGGACTTTAGTAGATAGAGACTCTGGAGTAGAAGTGGGAGCGGATCACCATGAAATTTTTAGTTGGACTCCCACGGACCTCGAAGAAGTTTGGTACAATTTGGGTGATTGTAGATCGGCTGACCAAGTATGCTCATTCTATTCCTATGTTTAATACTTATTCATCGGAGCGATCGACACAGATTTTTATCCGGGAGATTTCATCTGCATGGTATTCAAATTTCTATTATATCAGACAGAGGTACTCAATTTACATCATGAATCTCGAGGGATTTTCAGCATGAGTTGGGTACTCTAGTGGAGTTGAGCACAACATTTCACCCCTAGAAAGATGGACTGTCTGAGCGCGCTATTCATATTCTTGAGGATATGCTCTATGCATGTGGGATTGAGTTTGGAGGGTCTTGTGATAAGTTCTTGCCTTTAGAAGAGTTTTCTTACAATAAAAGTTATCATTCCGGCATTCAGATTGTGCCCTATGACGCTTTATATGGTAGAGGGTGTAGATCTCTGGTGGGTTGGGTTGAGCTGGGTAAGGCTAGGCTATTGGGAACATATTTGGTTCAGGGGCTTTGGAGAAGGTTAAGGTGATTCAAGATAGACTCTGTACAGCCCAAGCTAGAAAGAAGAGGTACACGGATCGGAAGGTTCATGATGTTTCATATATGATCGGAGAGCGAGTTCTGCTTCACATTTCACCTACGAAGGGCGCTATGAGAATTAGAAAGAAAGGGAAGTTGAGTTCGAGATTTATTGGCCCTTTAGAGATATAGAGGTGAGTTGGGTAGGTTTCTTATAAGCTTACCTTACCTCCCATCTTGACAGGAGTTCATCTGATATTTCATGTTCTGATGTTTCGGAGGTATCACGGTGATCCATCGTACGTGATGGATTTCATTTCAGTCCAGTTGGACAATGATGTATCCTATATTGAGGAGCCAGTGGCTATATTGGATAGGCAAGTCAGGAAGCTGAGGTCAAAGAATATTGCATCAGTAAAGGTTCACTAGCTGGGCCAGCCGGCCAAAAAGGTGATCTGGGAGACCGAGCAGGATACGGCCAAAGGTTCACTATTGCATTTTGAAGGTTTTTCATAGACAACGATCGGGTAAGGATTATAAACTCCTTTTTACTTGTACCCAACTAATCTAAGCATAAATTCCTTTTCTATTTTTGATTTTTGAATAGAAAATGGGTAAAACTTTATAAACCAAATTATTGAGGTTTTTCTGGGTGTTTGACCTCCGATTTGAGAGACTTTTATATTGTTAGACTCTTGAGAGTATGAAGATTCTGAAAATATTAATTTCATCCGATTTCGAGACATTGGCCTTAGGGGCATTTTGGTCTTTTGACCTAATTTAACGTCTTAGCTTTGAATTAAATTGTAGAATCGGTTATTGGAGATGTTATTTACAATATGTAATTGAATTAAATAGATTTGGGCAATCTGGAGTCGGATACTCGTGGAAAAAGTGTGGTTTCGAGTTGATTTTTGAGCTTATTCCAGGTAAGTGGCTTGTCTAACCTTATATGGGGGACCTTTCGCCTTAGGATATGATATTTTGTAATTGAATGCCTTTTAAATGAGGTGACAAGCACGTTCCTGAGATTATTGTTGAAAATACATTTTTACTTGTAGTATATAAATTGAGTTTCATGTTTGCCTGTTTTACAATAATTTCAAATTTTGCATACTTTAGTTTAGAGATGATTAGTTTTCTTAAGTGTCTATTTGCTTAAATTACCTTGTTTGTACTTTGTGAAGCATGTTAGGTTGGGATTTACAGTTACCTGTTATGATTTTAGAAACTACTTCGCTATTCATTAGTTGTTACTACGTGTTTAAATTTGGGACTACGGGACGACATCTTGAGAGATCCCTAGCACATGTATATATATATATATATATTTATATTGAGGATACCAAGAGATCCTCGGGATACCAAGAGATCCCCGGTTTTCATTCTTGTTGTGAGTAGCATTTCCACATGTTGTCTTATTTCTGTCTTTCTGTTGTTGTATTCTATATTTATTATGTTAAGATTCTTGTTTTAGATTCTCATTATACTATTTTTCTATTCTATCATTTATTATATTTTTTCTCAGTACGGCCCTGACCTTCATCATCACTACTCGACCTAGGTTAGGCTTGGTACTTACTAAGTACCGCTATGGTGTACTCATGCCCCTTCTACTCATGGTTTTCATGTGTACATCTAGGTACCTCCACTCAGGCATATCATCCTTGAGGCAGGGAGAGCTATGGAGACTACGAGGTACATCTGCCGATTCCGCAGACTGAAGAGTGTTCTTCTTTACTCAATCTTGTAGTGTTTAGCCTTTTATCGTACTTTGGATGTAGATATTTCTAGAGTTTAGAGCACTTTTTTATATTCCTTGTAGCTTGTGTTCCCGTGAGTTTCAGGGTTTTGGGATTGATTTGTAGAAGTTGGAGTTATTATGCTGTATATGCTGAGTGGCATTTTACATTTCGTTATTCTATTTTTAAATTTTGGATATTAAGTTATGCTTTTGCAATTTTCGATTTGTTTTCACATTTTTAGGCATACATTGTCACAGGGACTAGGTGCCATCACGACATGTTCACGGAGGGCGAACTGGGGTCGTGACACCTTGTGCACTGACTGCAGAAAATCGGCCACTTTTCTTAAAGGCAAAACATCTCGAAAACACCTGCGAAACACACCCGAGCCCTCGAGGATCCTAACAAATTACACGTACTAACTCAACAACATCATTCAAACTTATCCATGCGTTCAAATCACTAAAATAACCACAAAAACAATGAATCAAACCTCAAAATCAAGAATTTTTCTCAAACTTCTTCAAGTATCAAATTTTGCAATTTATGTCTGAATCACGTCAAACAACGTCCATTTTTAACTAAATTTTACAGAAAGGACTTAAACCATTATCAAAATATGGGCCCGATACCATTGCTTCCTAATCAAATTTCATTTCAAATTTCTTTAAACATTTTCAGAATATAATTTTACAAAAACTTTATTTCTCGGTCTCGAGACCATGGAATTCGATTCCGGGCATAGTCTGAGTCCCATATTTTCCTACGGACCCGCCGGGATCAACAAATTATGGGTGTGGGTTTGCTTATCAAAAATTTTGACCGAAGTCAAATTTATTCATGTAATAGTTAAGATATAGTATTTTTCACTAAATTTCATATTTAAGCTTTTCGGCTACGTGCCTTGATTGCACACACAAATCGAAGAAACTCTAAATTGGGTTTTCAAGGCCTCGGAAGCACATAATCCAATTTAAAACAACTGATAACTCATCACACTTCTCTATCTGAAGGATGACACATATCACCAGGTGGTCTTCTATTTTAAAAGTGCTATCTCATATGAGGAGCAGAACTCATCGACGCATATAAACTTTTTAACCTAGGTATAAGAGGTAAATAATGCATCGACTTGATAGCGACCATATTCCTGTGGGAAAGCCTCGTGACGCGAGGGTTTTCGCAAAATTTACAACTACTTAAATTTGGATCATCTTTATATTATAACCCGCAACAATCTTCATAACAATCAATTCTCATTGACAAAAGTCCTATCTTAGAAAATAATTTCATTACCTTATATAAATCAATAGGGAATTTTATATTAGAGTCACTTAGTTCACTCATAAGATCAATGAAAGAGACCATGGTTGTTTGAGAAATATTCCGATAAGATTTGACACTTACTAATCTAAGTACAACAGACAGCTCAGAGTGCAGACTTCAATTACATATTCGACGACTATCTGCCTGTAACTGTTTATAAAAATGTTTTGCGTGTTCATTAGTAGTTTTCTCAACATTTTCATGGGATCACCCCTAGGTGCATCCTCAAAACATCTTCAACCATATTATGAATTCTAGAATCATGTGTTGTATCCTCTACTGACCTACTACTTTCACCCACAACCCCGTTACGAAATATTTCATGGCTACCATCGATCTCTCCATTATTAGTCCTAAGAAAGCAATTTGCTATAAACCCCTTCATATAAAGATGATTTTTAACTTCCACCGGTTTTCCAAAATTCATACAGTTGCACCTAATACAAGGACACCTAATTACTCCTTCACTTAGGTATAGTGGATGTGACATTGAATGTCTAATAAAGTCATCCGCCTTTTACAAATGCTCCCACAATCCCTGCCCATCAGGATAATTCCTATTGTCCATCCAAGTAAGATGTTCCATCTATACAAATAAAACAAGAACAAATTAATTTATTTAATTCATATCCTAATCTTTTTTTAGTTAATTAAAAGTTCAATAGGACCTTAAGTTCATAAGTAAATTCATTAATAAACTCCTCCCTTTAATTCTTTTTCTTTCTTCATTGGATTAGACTCTATAGCAGCCTTCAATGTTTTTTTAATCATATAAATGTTAATGCATAGTGTGAAGCATGAGTTTAGGTACTTATTTCGGTATTGCTCATTCGCTCCTCTTATAAGACAATGTATTTACAAGTACTCTAATCTAGGTATTGCTAATGTATGAATTAAATCTTTTCACCACTGAACTCAATATAAATTAATGCAAGAACAAAAAATTCATAATTTCTACCTTTAGTTGATAAATCTAATGTAGTTCAAACAAAAAATCCTAATACTAAATAGACAAAAACTCTAAAACATTATATCAAATTAGATAGTAACAATTAAAAATTAAAAAGCTAATAATGTGGCTTACTAACTTGTAGATAAAAAGGAGGATTAAAAAGCAGTGGTGGCAAGGGGTGGCGGACAGCGGCTCCGGCGACTTATTTAGCAGCAGCTCCGGCGTAGTCGCGCGCGGTCACAGTGGTGGCAAGGGGTGGGGGATTTATTTGTGTGAGATAAATAGAGAAGGGGTGGGGGAATTGTTGAGAGAGAATATGGGAAATGTTTTGCAAAAAAATAAGAGAACGGGAGGGAAAACCCGATTTTGACTCTGGAACTAGAAAAAGTTACCAATGTTGGTCGCTATTTTTGTACCTAATTATGTTTTGACTGTTTGACCAAAATAGCGACCAACGTTGGTCGTTATTTTTTTTTACTATTTCACTAAAATAGCGATCAAAGTTGGTGGCGATTTAAAAAAAAAAAATTACTTTGTTTTTCTAATTTGGTTATACACACACACACACACACACAGATATATATATCTATCTATATATAGTACACTGTATTATATATACTAAGTGTATAGTGTAGTATATTATATCATACACAGTACTATATATACTACATGTATAACATGTTATAGTATATGATATTATATTCATTATTTGTATTGTAACTGAGTTAAGTAATTACATTCATTCATCACTAGTTATAAGTCGATGAATCCATTTTAACGTATTAATTGATATAAGTCGAGATATTTTGTTTTTTTCATATATATACGTGCATCTGAGTACGTTATATGTCGATGAATCAATTTACAAGTGCGTCAATACCTAAGAGGACCTGACCCCGTGACCGACCACTTCATGTCGTTATATACATATATATATATATACACATATATATATATATATATACACACACACACACACAAAGACACTTCACTGTAATACTATAACGTATATATCAGTTGTTAAATTATATGTTACCGTGTGTATATATATCACACACATACTTCGTGTTACATTAACTATATATATAGAATGTTACATTATATTATATTGAATTTCTTATTTATATTATAACAGAGTTAATGAATTACATTTGTCACGACCAAAATATAACTAAGGATCGTGATGGCGCCGGACACCGCTGTCAGGCAAGCCAACCAGAATACTTAATTAAATTCTCCTTTTAATAATTTTGAAAATTATGATTTTACTTCAAATTTACCAGTAAAAGTTAATGGTTTCAAATCAAATACAAATGTTAAGTAGTTAATAATCATCCCAAAACCTAATGTCACAAGTGCACGAGTATTTACTAGAGAATGAATAAAATACAGTAACTGTCCGGAATACAAAGTATACAGAAATAAAAAATTAAAATACTCTGAAGGGGACTTTGCTGGCGGCGAAGCATTCCGATAAATGCAGCGCACATAAGTCTCTGTATAAACCATGCCGCTATGCCATTTATCCACAAGCCACGTATGAACCCATGCAACAAAAATGCACAACAACTATAGTATGAGCACAAAAACAACATGTATCCAATGAGTATCACGTCTAATCTCCAAGAAGTAGAGACGAGAGGTCGACTTCTACTCTTGGTAGTAGTCTAATGATAATATTGTAGAAGTGTGAGGAATTCAAGAATTTCATAAAGCAAAATTTAACTTATAAAGAAGGTAAACAACTTCTCAAATAATAAAGGATTTCCAAAGATTTACATTTCATTATCCTCATCAATTTATCTCTGGCCAGGAAGGGAAATTATCAACATTTAAAATTCTCAAGCAAGCAATATAAGCATGTGCATATCATGCCGACGTCGTACGGTCCGATCCAACATAAATGTAAAATGTGCATTGCCGAGGGTCAAATGATGGGAACCATAGATGCATCTATTACCCCGCTCGCAAATCATACATGCGACACAGGAAAATATAAATGATTAATCACCCCGCTCGCGAATCATACATGTGACGCAGGAACGCATAGACACACACATTCAAATAGTCATTTTCAGGGAGACAATTATTCAAGGACGTGTCAATTTCTCTATCAAAAGCCGAGAAAACGAAGTTTAACTAAATTAATTTAAACCGTCAATAAGGTTACCATTATTGCAAGTAAAGCATGCTTTTTGGGTCCTAAACTACTCGGACATAAGCATAATTGCAGCTACGCATGGACTCTCGTCACCTCCTGCTTATGTAGCCGCCACAATTAAGAGAACATATTCAATTAATTCACCTATGGGGACAATTCCCTCTAACAAGGTTAGAAAGGATTCTCACCTCGCTTTTAATTTTTCAAAATCGTGTTCCATGCACTTCTGACGACACAAATTGATGCACAACACTAACTAGCCAATAAATTAGAAAATCCATAAATATATGTTCTAATACTCACAACAATTCAATTTAGATAAATTTATTACTATGTTAAAAAGGTTAAAAAAATCTCCCTCGAATCCACGTGCCCGGATTCTGAAGAAACACAAAAAATCCGAGAACCCATTCCGATACGAGTTCAACCACACCAATTTTGGCAAATTCCTATAACAACTTCACCTCCAAATCTTGAATTTTCATTCTTGAAAAGTTTTACAAAAATCTTGATTACTTACAATTAAATCCAAAAACAATGATGAATATAACCATAGAATCATGAAGTATAATTACTTTCAGATTAGAACACTTACCCCAATTCATGTGGTGAAAATCGCCTCAAAAACGCTTCAATCTGAGCTTCATAGCTCAAAATATGATAAAAATTGTCAAAACCTCGAAATATAGCTTCTGCTCAGTTATTTATTCTTCTCTATCGCGCAAAATGCTTCCTTATCTCGAAGTACAACATTTCTCAGCCCAAAATTTGCCTTTCACAATGGCGGAAAAAGCTTCACGATTGCAAAGAACAAATGTATAGCTCTTCCAGACAGTCTCTAGTATAATGGCCATTACATTTTGTACAGAATTCCAAATTACAATTGGTTTAACTTTTTGATACTCGACTCAAAGGACTACAACTTTCATGCTTTGCGCAATTGCCAGTTCATTATAGATTACATGATATAAGCTTCCAAAATCAGCCCTATGCAACAAAATTTCTTTTTTGCAATTTCAAAACTCTTCCGGATAAGCTGTAGTGTACCACTCATAACCTTTTTTACACAACTCTAAATTCCAAATAGTTTAGCTATATGATAACTAGACACAAAGGGCTACAACTTTTATTTTTGGATCATCTCCAAATTTCTTTATAAATTTCCAGATACAACCTTCCAAAGTCGGGGAGTGCAGCAGAAGCTTTCCTCTACACGATCGCGAAATTCCTTCCGCGATCGCAAATCAATGGCCATCTTTCCCATTTTACTCTTTGCGATCGCTCCCTATTCCCTATGATAGCATAGCACACTACTGTAGCAAAAAACCAGCAGCTAAAAATAATATAGAAATGGTCTGAAACCACCCCGAAACTCATCCGAGCCCATTGGGACCGCGTTCGAACATACCAACAAGTCTCAAAACATATCACTGACTTAGTCAAGGCCCCAAATCACATCAAACAATGCTAATACCATGAATAGCACTACAATCCAAGCTTAGTCAACTTCATAATTTCAAACTTGTATATTTGATGCCGAAACCTATCAAATCACATACGATTGACCTTAAAGTTTGCACACATATTATATTCGACATTACGGACCCACTCGAACTTTCGAAATCAGAATCCGACCCCGATATCAAAAAGTCCACTTCGGGTCAAACTACTCAAAAAACATCAAATTTCTATCTTTAGCCAAATGACTCCAAAATGACCCAAGGACCTCCGAATTCACTTCCAATTGCGCTCTCAATACAAAGAATCACCATACGAAACTATTCCTAGAGTCGGAACCCTAAACATTCATTGATAGCACTGAAATGCACTTCAACGTAAACATATGAAATTTTTTAAAAAATGCAAACTTCCATAATAGGTGTCGAAACCTTCGAATCCCGATTTCGAGGTTGTTTACTCAAAAATACAAACTTAGTCAATTCTTTCAATTTAAAGCTTCCGAAATGATAATTCTCTTTCCAAATCAACTCTGAACATCCCAAAATTCAATTATGGCCGTACGCAAAAGTCATAATACATTAAGTGAAGCTGCTTGTGGCCTCAAACTCCTGAACGGTGTGCTTGAGCACAAAATGACCGGTCGGGCAGTTAAATTCTCGCCCACTTAAACATACATTCATGCTCGAATGTGCTAAGAATTGCACTTGAGTTGCCTGAAATCACTGTTTTAAGGCCTCGAGCACCTACTTGCGCTACCACAACTCAGCTAGGCACCCTAGCTCAATAAATATGAAGATATCCTTTTTCGCTTAAGCAAATAGGCCTTAAAGCCCAATTCTAACATCCGAAATTCTCTGCCAAGCCTGTTCCAGCATACGCTCACCTTATTAATAACTACACATTGTACAAAAACATGACTGCATAACTTAGCTGAATTAACACCTTGCACTAGTTTACTTAGAGGACTACAATAACATTCTCTGATCAAATTATTCGAAATTCCACGAATCTGATGTTCCCATTGCACCTCATGACATACATAGGTATTGCTCTAACTCTTTCAATATTGGCACGACGGAGGAGATGTGTAGAAATTCATAACTAGCTGTTGAATCAACAAATCAGTACGTCTATACTTATGACAAGAACCATCATCTCATTCCGAACCAAATAATGATCTTAGCTCCTTAATATACTCCATATAATAAGATTGCATTGATCCTACATCCAATGACCTCGTCTCACCCACATATGACAAAAAGTCTCATATAATGCCACAATGCGCCAATGGGCTTCCAACTCGAATGTGATACAAAAGGAAAAGGATATCAGAAAAGGAAATCCAATTACCTCGCTCGTGAATCATACATACGATACGACCAACATAATTAAACAAACACCCCGCATGTGAATCATACATGTGATGCGGGCACACAACTAATATGAGTTTTCCCTCAGAAAGATAGGAAACAAAACACATAAAAACATACATTGAAATTCATACTCAACATCATACTATTGCGGCATGCAACCAGATCCAAACAACACACCCATGGCGGTGTGCTACTATTCCACCCATAATATTTACATAAGGGGTTACACATTGAGCCAGATTTCTCATTACAACAAAATACCGAATGTCGGTCACAAGAACGCTAAGTGCATAATACCATCCCTGGAGATACATATAGTGCTATAAGCTATAAACTCAAGCTCAACTGAGGTGTGATATACGATCTGAATCTCAAGAGCATTCTGCTCATATAACATCTTCTCTACATGGAACCTTAACACATATGAAATTCACATATCCATCTCACAACTCACACAACACAATATATCATTTCATGAAAAAGATTATGATGAAATAACTCCCCGACTACTCCTCCATAAGGATCGCATTGCTGAAATGAACACATCTGGCCCTATATAGAGCCTATATTCACAATTTAAATCCATCCATACACCTCAAGATGATTCTTATCGCATTGAACTAAGCTACTAACCTTTCAAAGGTCCATAATAACTGCCTTTTATAATAACACACTAGAACAACCATCATAATTAGAGTAATCCTGCACAGTCCACAACCCAATAAACCGAGAGCCCTCCGGGCGTCAATTGTCAATTAACGACAACACCACAATCTTCATACTTGTTTTACTCTTCAATCAATAAAGTGACTGCATGCCAGACTTATAAAAGCTTCCCGTGAGGCACGCTCCTACAACCTTCTGTAACAGATAACAGGTCTCTACATCCGAACCACCAGCCGAACTAACGCTAACAAGCGATCAATAATCTTTAACTAGGGTGAAAATGTTTTTTCACAAAACACCGACCTCAAGTGACGCTGAAGACAATACCAACTTAATTTTAACATCGAAACTCCTTTCCTACTCATCCAATCTCATGACATCCTTGTTAACACCGAACTACAACCTTGACCCCCATTTTCAAATTCTATATTCCTCACTGAACCCAACAGCCATTATATGATTGAACCCGACTTTTACCATGACTCTGGAACCACAATTAGATTAACATTACATCATATAAAAACATTTCACTTAACTAATTTAAGGAGAACCATCGCAACGTGCAAGTAAATTCTCATAATAGTAGAATATATACTCTTCAAGTAGTGGTCTAAGCCATCATAGCCCTTCTGGGATCCGCCTACATTTAACAAGCCATTACCGTAGCATACTTTCGAATAAAATTAATTACGGCGATCGATAAACCTCACAGTGCCCGTCATAAATAACATACATAACTTGATCACGCTGAAGGAATTGATCTCTACAACAAATATGCCAATTCAACAATGGCTAACTAATCTATCTTCGTCCAATTTACTCTTGAATTCCTTTGAAATAACAATAACACAATTCAACACATACCACATGCCATCTACACTCATCTCGAGTAACCCTGAATCACGAGACCAAGTTGTCTCAAATCCTACGAACTATTTCATACCTCATTTGTGCGAACATTCTCATCCTCAACTGGTATGCCCATTTTGATAATCCCTCTAAAAGTCCGAAGACTTTTCTCATTTTCCTCCCAAATGCTACACTGCAAGGAAAAACATCATAAAACATTCTGGGGCTCTTCTCTTAAGGTGCTATAAAAGCTTGATTCTTGTCCGTACCTATAGGCTCGAAATTATTAGACACCGCACTTTAACCTTTGAGTCCACTAGGACCGTTGTTAAGAGCCACACGTTCTGACTTGGACCTAAAGATAATTAAATCCATAAATATTCTAGTATATGAATACCCTCTCGACGAAGCACCCAGTGGACTCACATCCCTTGAAACCCGCATTCATACAAGGCATAAATCTTGAATCCCTTTGCATGTTTGAATATAAGCTTATAAGGCCTACCATAGCATACCTTTAACAATTCTTTTGCTCAAATTATCACTTATGTTCTTTTCCTAGAGCTGAAATAACCCACCAATATGCTAATAACCAGAAACCTTGCAAGTAGTTAACCATGCAACCTGATCATAGGCTGTGGGACTTCCCCACTTAGCTTGAAGCCACTATTACACAACTCTAGATTTCACTAGGATTCCTTATATTTTATTGACATAACCTTGCACAATCAACAGCCAAAATTCTCGGAATGTTTATTTAAATCCCATTTTTATATTCTAAATCATTAACCACATTCACATGATTGATCTCTTTGTTGTATAACAAATAGAATTCTTTGCAGAAGCTTCGCCAACCATGCGACAACCGATCTGTTCACTAGAGATCACCCACTTGTGGAATTTACTTGCTGAAATCATCCAACTCTCCTGCACGGGGTACAATAACTACGACATACCCTAACCCATCTTGAGTCCTGCCTGACTCTCTACGTGCACAAGTCCATTCACCATTCGTGGGCATCAATTTAATATGCGGCAACATCCTTCCAATTCAAAGTTATGTTGTATCCTTCTTTATTTCAAGAAGCTCATTTCCGAAGATCATCATTCTCGAGTCGTCAACATTAGAAAAGCCGATTCAATCCTAAACCATTATACCCTGTGATATCTAATAGTCGTTTCCCCAGTATTATTTCACACTATCTAAACCCCGAAGGCGAATTGCAAAAGACCATATCATCGGCGAACTTAACATATACAATCGTGGACGATGACACTACATCACAAATGAAAATTCCACCACGCTTGAAAATACCAAGTCTCGTTACTCCATCACCCCAAATCTGAAGTTTCATAGTCCAATTGCTTTAACTCAGCAAAAATAAAATATCAGGTCTCTGAATCATGCATTGGGTGGACTTCCTTTTAAATCATTCACCACCCGAACACATAGGAAAGTATCCTATCGTCAAGTAAATACTATGCGATAACCAATCGTGATAATCATAGCAACTTGTGCATAGCCTCCAAGCTACTAGAAGCGCGACTATCAAGCTAAAACAATAGAAAAATCCTTCTGTAGAGAAACAACAATAGCCCAACCAACTATATCGGGAGAAACATCCCGCACCACATCTGTAGTACCATTACAATTCTTCAATTCCCAATTTATAACAAGCGGTCCGCATCGGTAAGATTGAATATAAAGGATATAAAGGCATAAGTCTCACAAAAGTAAACCGCGCGATGAGGAATCAAGAAGGGAAGTGCTCCTAAAATCCCTACAACCTCTCGGAGATATATATATATATCTCTGTACTAATCCGCAAAACTCTACTAGACTCGCTCAAGAACTGTGAGACCTAAGAGAACCTAGTGCTCCGATACCATGTTGTCACAATCCCAATTCCACAAAGGGCCATGATGGCGCCAGACACGTTGTCAGGCAAACCAACAAAAATACTTAATTAAATTCTCGTTTCAATAATCTTCAAAAGTATGATTTTCCTTCAATTTTACATGTAAAAGAAAATCATTTCAAATCAAATATAATGTTAAGTAGTTATTACAAGATACCCCTTAATCATCCCAGAACCTAGTGCCACAAGTTCATGAGCATTTACCAGTGACTTAAATAAAATACTGTAACTATACCAAATACAAAGTGGACAGAAATTAAAAACACAGTAATATACTCTGAAGCGGACTTTGTTGGCTCCAGGTCGTCTCAATAAATGCAACTCACCTAAGTCTCCATATCATGCAAGCCGCTATGCCACTAAGCCACTAGCTATATATGAACATACGCAACAAAAATGCACCGCAAGTGTAGTATAAGTACGAAAATAACGTATACCCAATGAGTATCCCGTCTAATATCGAAGAAGAAGAGACGAGAGGTCGACTTCGACACTTGTTAGTGGTCCAATGATAATATAGTGAAAGTGTGAGGAATTCATGGATGTCATAAAGCAAAATTTAACTCATAAAGCAGGAAAACAACTTCTTAAATAATAGAGGACTTCCAAATATTTACTTTTCATTGTCTTTATCAATTTATCTCTAGATAGGAAGGGCAACTATAAACAATTATAACTCTCATGCAAGCAATATAAGCATGCGCATATCATGCCAAGGTCATACGGCCCGATCCAACATAAATCTAAAATGTGCACTGTTGAGGGTCAAACTGCGCTAACCATAGATATATTTATTACCCAGCTTACGAATCATACATGTGACGCGATAAAAAATAAATAAACAATCACCTTGCTCGCAAATCACACATGTGACGTAGGTACACATAGAAACTTACATTCAAACAGTCAATCCAAACTTTATCAGGGAGACAACTATTCAAGGACGTGTAAATTTCTCTTTTACAAGCCGAGAAAATGAAGTTTAACTCCTTTAGAATATCATTTACCGCTTTGATGCAATTAAAGAAATTTAAACTATCAATAAGGTTACTATTATTGCAAGTAAAGCATGCTTTTTGGGTCCTAAACTACCTGGACATATGCATAGTAGTAGCTATCCACGGACTCTCGTCACCTCGTGCGTATAGCCCCCAAAATTAGGAGCACGTATTTAATTAATTTCACCTATGGGGACAATTCTCTTTTACAAGATTAGAAAAGAGATTCACCTCGCTCTGAAGTTCCAAAACCATCTTCCAATCCCTTATGACGACTCAAATTGATGCACAACACTCCAAAACTAGCTAATAAATGAAAAAATCCATAAATATATGTTATAATAATCACAATAATACAATTTTGATAAATTTCTAAGTTCCTTTGAAAAGTTGACAAAATCTCCCTTGGGTCTACATGCCCGAATTTAGAAAAATACACACAAAATCCGAGAACCCATTCTGATACGAGTTCAACCACACCAATTTTATCAAATTCTTGTAACAACTTGACGTCCAAATCTTGAATTTTCGTTCCTGAAATTTTTTACAAAAATCTTGCTTTTACATTTCAATCGAAAATAAATGATGAATATGTTAGAATAAGTGCTTAACGCTAGAGGGGGGGTGGGGAATAGCGTTATAATAAAAAAATAGTGTAAACTTGCAGAATTAAAAAAATTGCAGGAATGAAATAAGTGCGGTAAGTAAATAATAAGGAACGAACGCACCGATGTTATCCTGGTTCACCACAACCTGTGGCTAGTCCAGTCCCCGAGAGACTCTCTCGAGATTCCACTTACTTCGTTAAGCTTACGGGTACCGTTACACTTGAAGGATACCGCACCTTTAGACTTCGCTTGCTCGAGGATACCTCACCCCAAGACTTCTCTGTTAAGCTTACGGGTGCCTAACAAACCGTTACAACTTGAGAACTTGAGTCACACAAGTCTCAAACAACCTTGCTCGAAGATACAACACTCCAAGACTTCACACGAAGGAATAAAATATTCCTTCTTACAACAAGGGATTATAAACTTCCCTTCAAGTGTACAAAAAACACTTAACACTCACTTAAACAAGACTCTCTTAATAGAGTAGATATGAGTAAACAAGTACGCTCAAGAACACAGCAATTAATTCAAAGAATTGGCTCTCAAAATGTGATAAAAATGATCAAAATGATATTGAAAGTATTTTAAAGCTTATGAATGTTTTAGATCAGAAGTTGTGTGTTTAATGAGTGATTTTGGGGTGTATTTATAGCTCCAAAATTACTCCTAGCCGTTGCTAAAATCATAAAGACAGATTCTGAAAATCTGTAGGTTAGTCGACTAACTTATGGTTATTCGACTACCTACTAGCCGTTGGGCTGGCAACGGTCATCAGGATAGTCGACTATCTGATATGGATATTCGACAATCTTGGCAACGGTCATCAGGATAGTCGACTATCCAATATCAGATAATCGACTATCTGACCTTGCGGAAATGGTCCGTTTTTAAAACAACTAACTTATTGAAAATAAGTTATAAAATGTTTTTCAAAGATTTGTTTGAAGATATTAAATATTATAAATATCTTAATTATGAAAGATAATTGTAATGACCATTCCGGATCAATAAAAACTTTAAAATCATTTCGTTTTAAATGTATTGAAAATATTTATTATATAACATTTAAAACCAATTTGTTTTAAATGTAATAAAAATATTTATGATATGCATATATTGTAGAATCATTTATGATATGCATATATTGTAAAATCATTTATGATATGCATATATTGTAAAATCCATTTGATTAGAGACGCCAAGACTCAAACTTAAAGTCGGATCAAGATCACAATAGAGACAATATAAATAAGACTCAACAAAAGGTCTTCATTTATTTTCATTTCTTCATATCTTTTCTTGATCTTGTCTTGAACTTCTTGGCTCCAATTCTTGTCCGCTCAAATAATGCGCATATTAAATTCGCATATCAAATCCTATCTTCCCCCTTGTATGCTTTTGCATATCTACAAAATAAATACACTTTAGTTAAAATATAAATCAAAGTGTATTCAATAATAACTCACATTTATTTGGCATATATTATTTTCCATCTAAATCGGTTTGTCAATTATCAAAACATATAAATTTGAACATACATATATGTTCCAACAATTTCTCCCTTTTTGATAATGGCAAACCTTCATGGGAATATGCATATACCCTTATAAAAACTTGCCAAATATAAGACAAGTCATTATTGAGTTCCCCCTCAATTTATGCAATAAAATAAATATGCATATAAATAAATAAGTATGCATATACCCTTATCTTCCCTAATTCATAAATATACCCTTTATCTTCCCTAAAAAAAATAAATATGCATATATCCTTATCTTCCCCCTTTTGACATTAACAAAAAGATAATTTCATTAATGAAGAAGGAAAATTACAATAAGAGTAATTGAAAATACATTTCAAATAATGAAAAATACATTTCAAATAATGAAAATACAAATCAATAACTTTCATCGTCGTCGAAATCGTCGCTAGAAGTACTTGCAGAATAGACGTGAGAATACGAATAATTGACATGGTCAAAATATCCGTGGATTTCGTCACTAAGTCGTCGCACATTTCTTTCCGTGCGAGACACATTTCTATCAATTCGATTCATTGAAGTTGATAGAGAAGCAAGTTGTTCCGAGATGGTTTGAAGAGACGCATCCGGTTGAGCACGAGGACGACGAGCTTGAGTTGGAGGAGGATGAGGAATTTGATCATGGCCATGGAAAGAAGTCTCTTGTATTTCCCAATGATTGGTACGATTTTTCTTGGTGCCAACATTGGTGTTGATTTGAGACGCTTCAAGAAGATGCATTATAAGAAATGCATACGGAAGAGGTTTGTCACCTCCTATAGAATCAAACATATGTGTATGAACAAATTTACACCAATTTATGCGTGCTTTGGAAACAATAGCATGCATGATTTTTGCGTCTTCACGGCCAATTGTGGTGTGATTGCTTTTCCTCGGTTTGAGAATCCGAGTGATAATGTAAAAAATCAAACGAAATTCCGGAAACATTCCTTTAATGGGAGCTCTCTTTTGCTCTTGAGAAAATTCAAAGGGTCCAATTCCAATAAGGTTGAAAAGGACTTGTTCATCATAGAGTATTCCTTCGACACCGGAATATTGATTGATGTCTTGGCCATCACGAGGAAGATTTGTGAGAGCTTGAATATTTTCTTCACTTAGAAGAATTGGAATACCGTTAACTTTGGTAGAGAGTACCCCATCCTCATCTTTCTTAAGATTTGAATAGAAGGCTTGAATCAAATGAGGATGAATGAAATCATATTTCAAATATACAAAGTCGATTATTGAACTTTGTAGAAGAATATTGGAATGAATGGAATCCGCAAGATATCTTCCGGTGGTGAATCGAGGTGGAAGAATTTCTCAATTATCAAACTTTTGAATAAATCTTTGTAGTTCGACTTCTTGTTCGAACCAAAGAACCGATCCATCATCATAGCCAAATATAGATGGAGGAGTATTGGAAGAAGAAGGGACATTCTTTCCGGCACGAGAACGTTTAGAACTTCTATTTTCCATTGAAATTTGTAGGCTAGAAGAACTTTTGAAAGAAATTTGGAATAGAATTTTTGAAGAGAATTCTTGAACAAGAATGATTTTGGTGTGAAACAATGAGTACACACTATTCCTATTTATAAAGTTCAAGAAAACATAGCATTGAATGACAAAAATCAGATTTTTGGACTGATTTGAACGGCTATAAAACGGTCAGACTTTTGAAAGCTGGCCGTGGATAGTCGAATATCTTATTGGATAGTCGACTATCTGGGAACTATTGTCGAATATCTTCTGTGATAGTCGACTATCTGGAAATAGCTTGATTTTCTGGATAATCAAGTTATTCGAATAACTGCAAGTTAGTCGACTAACTTCGACGACTTTGAAAAATCGTTTAAGCAGAAAATATTGGAAAAATAGTTTTCATTTTATGGAATTCGTTTATTTAAAAATAAACTATATTTTTGGTAAAAATATATATCATAATTTTATGAAAATAATTTTATCAAAACAAATATGCTATTTCCAAAATCAAAAATTCAGAAGCCAAAAAAATATCGACTTGAATTAAAAACATCATCTTGGTTCCCCCTGTCTGTAGGGCGATACCTGCAGAAAGAAAGAAAGTAAACGTCTCCGATGCTCAAGTCAGTAATTATTCAATAAAACAAAAACAATACTAACTTGTTTCTTGCTAAACCAAGAAACTAAGGAGTTACCAAGCAAATGGCAAGTGCCACTATTGCTTTTGCGGTCTAATCTGCATCCTGCAAGATCAGAGACGGAATAGCCAATTAATTGACGTGAAGGACCTTTGGGATATCAAAGTCCCACATTTAAAGTTTCAATTAGGGACTTCATTATTCGTTTAACCGCAGAAATATGTGACTCCTTTGGACATGATTTATATCTAGCACATCAATAAACGCTAAATATTATATCAAGTCTACTAGCAATAAGGTAAAGTAAGGAACGATCATACCTTTGTAATTCTTGGTATTGCTCTCCTTACCTTTCACATTTCTGTCAAGATGGTCATATAAATTCATTGAAGTGGCCATTGCTTTGGTGTTGCTTATTTCAACTAGATTTAGCAACTCATTGCAATATTGAGTTTGACAAATGAAAGTTCCCTCTTTCATTTGTTTCACTTGCAACCTCAAGTTGAAATTATGCTCGTCCATCATTGACATCTAAAATTTTGCTAGTCATGAGTTATAAAACTCCTTGCATACAAATTTATTAGTTGCTCCAAACATAATATCATCAATAAAAATTATTTTTAAAATACAAGAAATATCATCAAGATAATATCATCAATAAAATTCATGCAATCTATTTTTCCTTAATGAAAAATTCCCCCACAAATAAGGCAAACTAGAATATAAAGACATTCCCCCTTACTTGACGCATATCGCCTAAACAGTTCCTCTTTTTGCATTTAGCAAGAAGAGAGTATATTAAGGCTACTTCCCTTTTTCGACATTTCCAGAATGTCAAAATAAAATAGGAAAGACAATGACGAGTATGCAATATGAAGATTGCTAGAAATTTATCAAGACATACCAACCAAACATAGATATACCAATTGTTATAAAACAATGATAAAACCATTTGTTGGAAAACATAACAAATGTATCAAATGTTATTTTATTAACAGTGATACTAATTGTTATTTTTAGTAAAACATATTACCAAAAAAAATGTCAACTGTTAATATATAACAAATCAACAGTTTTATTAAAATCATAAATCAAATTTTGAAAAAATATACCAACCATTATTCAGACCAAAAGATATATTCATCAAGAGTCGATTTTTAACAAAAATACTTTTATCAACTGTCAAAAACATGAATCATTTATTTCTGGAATATATCAATTATTTTTCAAACCAAAAATAGCATTCATAAAAAACATGAGTGAAAAGTTTTTTGACAAAAATATGCTAACAGTTAATACACACCAAAAAAATTATTTATTTTTCTAGTATATACCAACAGTTATTTAAACCACAAATGACAATTATCAAATTATAAATGAATTGTTTTTATTAGAAGCAAGCTAACAGTTAATACATACCAACTGTTATCAATTGTTGCACAAACATTTCAAAGGTTATTTTTATCAAAAAGATATTAATTGTTAACACTTATCAACAATTAGATTCTTATAAAAAAATAACTAACAAGGATCAATCATTATTTCTAAAAAATAATTGATGCCAATTGTTATTTTAAAAGTTTATCAAAACATGAATTAAAAAAATTGATACCAAAATTAATTATCAAAACATGGATCAATCATTTAATAATTGATACAAATTTTCAACATATGAATCAACAAAGATAATTGATATCAATTGTTAACAAGGATATCTCAATTGTTAACACATATCAACTATTACGATTAAGCACATCAAAAATTTCAACAATATAAGAACCAAATTAACAACAAATATGTTAATATCGGTTGCTGGCACATATCGACAATTCGATTTTTATCAAAAAGGATAACTAACCGAAATTCCCCCTTGATGCAATGAGGTGTCGTGCTTGGTGCATCTACTACGATATTGTAGCCTTCAAGCACACCTGCAAAAGTACCTAAAAATAGGTTTTTGGTACCCCAACACTTTTGGGTCCTTGGGGTTAGACAAATGATAATCATAGCCAAAAGATAAATCCCTATGTTTTGCAAAACATGTGGGTGCTATGTGTCCTACCCGGTTGCAGTAGTGACATACGACATTCGGGTTGTGCATATGCCTAGATTGTGCCAAACACGTTCTAGGTGATCTAAAATCATCATTTCTAGGAGCGTTGAAATTCCTAGAGTTATTTCTAGGCGGTCTAGAATAATTATTTCTAGACTCATTAGCACAATTCCTAGAGTTGTTTCTAGGTGTCCTAAAAAGATTATTTTTAGACTTATTATTAAAAATCCTAGTATCGTTTCTCGGTGGTCTAAAATGGTTAATTCTAGACTCATTCCTAGAATTATTTCTAGGTTGCCTAAAATGATTATTTCTAGGCTCACTTGAACAAATCCTAGAATTATTTCTAGGTGGTGCATCATAATTTCTAACATGATTCTTATTCTTTTTACGCCTTTTATTTTTCTTAGGCTTTTTCTTTTTAATCTCTTCAACTGTTTTAGGAATGTCTACACTACGTTTTTTCTACTGTGTTCCTAAGTTCTATGTTCTCTAATTTCAAGGAATCACAAGATAAGCAAATAGAACATTTATCAATTGAAGAAGCTTCATTCATTGTTTTAGTTTTTTTTCTAAGATCGCCATTGTCATTTTTCAAAAAATTATTTTCTTTTTCTAAAACTTCAATGTTATTTTTAAGAACACTAGTGACATTTTCAAAAGAATTCTTTTCTTCTATTAGCTTCTCATTTTCACTAGTCAATCTTTCAAAATCTATTTCTTTCAAAGAGAGTGTTTTCTGAAAATCTGTTTCTTGCAAAGAAGGTGTTTTCTTCAATTCTGTTATCGTTTTGGAAGCATTAACAAATTCACCATACAATTCATCATAGACATTTTGTATTTCTTCAAACGAGTGAGAGTTAGAAGTACTTACCTCTTCTTCTTTGTTAGCCATAAGACACCGGGCAGTTGGTTCATCACATGAGCTGTCCGCTTCCTGAGGCGTACTTTCATATGTGTCCTCAAGCTTGTCCCACATATCTTTAGCAGTTTTGCAGTGGGAAATTTTCCGATAGTCCTCTTGATTCAAAGCGCTATACAACATATTAATTGCCTTGGTATTGTATTCACTCACCATGGCTTCCCCAACTTTAGTCGTCATTTGCTCACCATACTTGATGATTTGCCATAGATAAAAGTTGTATGATTTGATGAAGATTCTCATCCGATCTTTCCAATATGTGTAATTGCTTCCATCAAATATTGGAGGCAAAAAGGTAAAGTGACCTTCACCTATTCCTGCAAAAGCACTACTAGTAGAAGCCATAGAAGGATTCTCTCAAACTGTTAAGTCTTACATAGAGTTAGGCTCTGATACCAATTGTTAGAATAAGTGCTTAACGCTAGAGGGGGGGTGAATAGCGTTATGATAAAAAATAGTGTAAACTTGCGGAATTAAAAAAATTGCAGGAATGAAATAAGTGCGGTAAGTAAATAATAAGGAACGAACGCACCAATGTTATCCTGGTTCACCACAACCTGTGGCAAGTCCAGCCCCCGAGAGACTCTCTCGAGATTCCACTAACTTCGTTAAGCCTACGGGTGCTTAACAAACCGTTACACTTGCTCAAGGATACCGCACCTTAAGACTTCACTTGTTCGAGGATACCTCACCCCAAGACATCTCTGTTAAGCTTACGGGTGCCTAACAAACCGTTACAACTTGAGAACTTGAGTCACACAAGTCTCAAACAACCTTGCTCGAAGATACAACACTCCAAGACTTCACACGAAGGAATAAAATATTCATTCTTACAACAAGGGATTATAAACTTCCCTTCAAGTGTATAAAAAACACTTAACACTTTAAACAAGACTCTCTTTATAGAATAGATATGAGTAAACAAGTACGCTCAAGAACACAGCAATTAATTAAAAGAATTGGCTCTCAAAATGTGATAAAAATGATATTGAAAGTATTTGAAAGCTTATGAATGTTTAGATCAGAAGTTGTGTGTTTAATGAGTGATTTTGGGGTGTATTTATAGCTCCAAAATTACTCCTAGCCGTTGCTAAAATCATAAAGACAGATTCTGAAAATCTGTAGGTTAGTCGACTAACTTATGGTTATTCGACTACCTACTAGCCGTTGGGCTGGCAACGGTCATCAGGATAGTCGACTATCCGATATGGATATTCGACTATCTTGGCAACGGTCATCAGGATAGTCAACTATCCAATATCAGATATTCGACTATCTGACCTTGCGGAGATGGTCCGTTTTTAAAACAACTAACTTATTGAAAATAAGTTATAAAATGTTTTTCAAAGCTTTGTTTGCAGATATTAAATATTATAAATATCTTAAATATGAAAAACAATTGTAATGACCATTCCGGATCAATAAAAACTTTTAAAATCATTTCGTTTTTAATGTATTGAAAATATTTATTATATAACATTTAAAACCAATTTGTTTTAAATGTTATTAAAATATTTATGATATTCATATATTGTAGAATCATTTATGATATGCATATATTGTAAAATCATTTATGATATGCATATATTGTAAAATCCATTTTATGAGAGACGCCAAGACTCAAACTTAAAGTCAGATCAAGATCACAATAGAGACAATATAAATAAGACTCAACAAAAGGTCTTCATTTATTTTCATTTCTTCATATCTTTTATTGATCTTGTTTTGAACTTCTTGGACTCCAATTCTTGTCCGCTCAAATAACGCGCATATTAAATTCGCATATCAAATCCTATCTTCCCCCTTGTATGCTTTTGCATATCTACAAAATAAATACACTTTTGTTAAAATATAAATCAAAGTGTATTCAATAATAACTCACATTTATTTGGCATATATTATTTTCCATCTAAATCGGTTTGTCAATTATCAAAACATATAAATATGAACATACATATATGTTCCAACAGAATATAAACGTAGAATAATAAAGTATAATTACATTTGGATATTGAACACTTACCCCAATTCATGTGGTGAAAGTCGCCTCAAAATTGCTTCAAACCGAGCTCCATAGCTCCAAATATGATAAAAATGGTCGAAACCTCAAAATATAACTACTGCGCAGGCATTTACTCTTTGCTATCGTTGAAAATGCTTGATAATAACAAAGCATAACATCTCTATGCCCAAAAATTTCCTGTCACGATTGCGGAAAGTGCTTAGCGATCGCGAAGAACAAATGCCCATCTCTTCAAGACAGTCTCTAGTATAATGGCCATAACATTTTGTACCAAATTCCAAATTACAAATGGTTTAACATTTTCAAACTAGCCTCAAAGGACTACAACTTTCATGCTTTGCGCAACTGCCAGTTCATTATAGATTACATGATATAAGTTTCCAAAATCATCCCTATGCAATAAAAATTTCTTTAGTGCAATTTCCAAACTCTTCCCGGATAAGCTATAGTGTACCAATCATAACTTTTTTTACACAAAGCTAAATGCAAAATAGTTTAGCTATATGAAAACTAGAAATCATGGGCTACAACTTTTGTTTTTGGTTCATCTCCAAATTCTTTATAGATTGCAAGATACAAGCTTCTAAATTCGAGTAGTGCAGTAGAAACTTTCCTCTACGCGATCGCGAAAGCCCTTCTGCGATCGCAAGTCACTGGCCATTTTTTCCCATTTTACTCATTACAATCGCACCTTATTCGCAGTGATCGCATAGCTCACTGCTGTAGCCCAAAACCAATAGCTAGAAACAGTGTAGAAATGGTCTGAAACCACCCCGAAACTTATCTGAGCCCCTTAGGACAACATTCGAACGTACCAACAAGTCTCACAACATATCACGGACTTAATCGAGGACTCAAATCACATCAAACAATACTAAAACAATGAATCACACTCCAATCCAATTTTATTGAACTTTAGAATTTTAAACTTCTATATTTGATGCCGAAATCTATCAAATAAAGTCTTATTGACCTCAAATTTTGCACACAAGTCATATCTGACATTACCGACCCACTCAAACTTTTAAAATCAGAATCCGACCCCGATATCAAAAAGTGCACTTTTAGTCGAACTCCTCAAAAACCATCAAATTTCTATCCTTAGCCAAATGACTCACAGACCTCCGAATTCACTTTAGATTGCGCTCTTAAAACAAAATCGTCATACGAAGCTATTCATGGATTTGGAATCCCAAACAGACATCGATAACACTGAAATACACCTCAACATAAACATAAGAAATTTTTTCAAAAGTGAAATCTTTCACATTAGATGCTGAAATGTTCCCGAATCTCCAAACACCGATCGAAACATACGCAGAAGTCCAATATCATCATACGAACATGCTGGATCCTTCGAATCATGATTCTAAGGTTGTTTACTCAAAAATCTAACCTTAGTCAATTCTTTCAACTTAATGCTTCTGAAATGAGAATTCTCTTTCCAAATCAACTCCGAACTTCTCAAAATTTATTTCTGACCGTCCGCACAAGTCATAGTACCTGATGTGAAGTTGTTCATGGCCTCAAAGTGTTGGACGATGCGCTAGAGCTCAAAATAACCGGTTGGGTCGTTACAACATTCATTCATGACAAGGTTATAAGTCGATGAATCAGTTATAACTGATTATTTTATATAAGTCAAGACTTTTTGTTTTTAATATTCAACAATTCATCTGATTAGGTTATTAGTCGATGATTCACTATACTTTAGTGTATTCACCCCTTGTGTTGTAAAAGTGTTAGAGGATTACTTTTATATTATTTAGATAGTAAATACAAAAGTAATTTTTAATTTGTACTAATTTTGACGTGAAAAGAGACAAACTTTGGTCGCTAATTATCAAGAAATTCAAATCAGCGGCCATAGTTTGTCGCTAATTATCTAATTAATTAAAATTAAAGACCAAAGTTGGTCTCTAAATTTAAATATGATTTATTTATATTTTATATAATATTTAAAATAATAATATATTTATTAAACGTTAGAACTGGGTCCCAGAATAGGGACCAAAGTTGGTCTCTACCTGCTTTTGTTTTACTAAGAGACCAACTTTGGTCGCTAACTTAGAATTTATTTGTTAATATTTTATAAATTTTTAATATAATAATATAATTATTAAAATTTTATAATCGGGTCCTACATTAGCGATCAAAGTTAGCCTTTATCTGCTTCCCCTATCGTAAGAGACCAACTTTGGTCAGTAATTGTAATGTAGATTTATTTATATTTTATAATTTTTTTAAATAACAATACAATTTTTAAAAGTTTATAAGTGTGTCCCACTGTAGCGACTAAAGTTGGTCTCTAATTTCACTATTTTTTTGACCAAGAAAGTATGACCAGTCCAGTCAACATTTTGACAAAATTATGCACCAAGAAGCAACCATCCTTGGTCACTATAATTATTTTCTCCAATATAGCGACCAAAATTTGTCGCTTTTCATGACAGACAAATTTTGGTCGCCAAATATTTGTTCCTTTTTTCCGAATTTCAAGTAGTGCCAGTATAATTGTTTAATTAGTTTCACGCCCGGATTTCTCACGAGAGTTGTGATGGCGCCTATTAATGAGAGCAAAACAAGTCAATCCTTAATTGCTTACTTCATGATATATTACTTCTTCTTTTTCTGAATTATAAAACAATCACAAGAAACCAGCAGAATTTTAAATAATTAAGCCGAAGATAACAATCAACATATGAATTCTACATGTATTACATTTACTTAAGTCTCAAGCACCAAAACTCTGGTGTTATAGTGTCACAAACTATCTAAGATTTACTACATACAAAGTCGAAGAAATAATAATACACTGTTCCGGAATATAAGAGAAATGAAAAGGGAATAGTAGGTGGAAGAAGACGCCAAGGCCTGCGAACGCCTGTATGACTACCTCGGGTGCCTGTTGAGCACAAATTAGCAATCCTACCGCGATCCGAAGTCTACAACACTAAGATCTACATAATAGAGTGTAGAGTGTAGTATAAGCACAACTGAACCCATATTCTAGTAAGTGCCTAGCCTAACCTCAGCGAAGTAGTGATAAGTCTAGGACCAGACAACCAAAAAACATGTGCAATTTAACTATATACAGCGGAAAAGAAGTACACAAAGAAAAAATCAAATACAACAAACTATGGGAGGGGGGAACTTCAAATAGTAACAAAAAAGCAACAAATAAATATGAGGATCACTACATTCCAATTGAAAATAGGAAGGAGAAATCATAACGCGTGGTACAACAAGTATCAATAGGACGCCAGCAATTTAGTGTAGAGGAACCGTAACACAGTTATCAATAAAAGCTAAGAAATCAAAGACAAGTGCACGGTATTACCCGTCGTTTTTTCATTCTCCCTCCCCAAAACAATACAAGCATCACCCTTCGTGATTTACACTCTTCCTTACCCAAACAACAATCACAGGGAAAATAGGGTAAGGGAATCCATAACCTCGAAATAAAATCAAGTAAGAATACAGAATCTATTCATAAACATAAAGGACAACATAACTCAATTAGCAACAAGCATTGGGAAAATCAAAGAAAGTGCACGGCATCACCCTTCGTGCTTTTACTCCCGTCCTCACCGTAAGAATCAATATAAATTTCATGACATCACCCTTCGTACTTTTAGTCTCATCCTAACCATGGAATCAATATAATAGGCAGGGAATAGTACATCATGTGGCATGACATCACCTTTTGCTCTTTACACTCTTTCCTCACAAAACAAACAATGCACGACATCACCATTCGTGCTTCAACGCTCTTTACTCATAAAAAAATAATTCACGGTATCACCCTTTATGTTGTTCCTCACCCAATCAACAATAACAAATAATTGGGCAAGGAAATTTGCAATAAGAGTCTCGGCAAACGAGCAACAAGTCAACAATCAAATTCCAGAAAGGGAACATGAAGTCAACTATTAAATCTTGGCAAGGGAACAACATTAATAACAACCACATCTCGGTAAGGGAGATAACAAGTAAATCAAAAATAGCCCAATAAGGGCGATAAAGTAATGATCACTTCTCTTTCTCACTAATACCTTCACAACTCGAGCCAATGCTCCAAAAGTTCAATAGTCACTTATATTTTCACAACTCCTTACGCAAATTGAGCCAATGCTGCTCAATGTTCATAGGTCATAACTCTTTCCACAAACTTTATACAAAAATTAGAAATCTTCACCATGATATGAATAATACAATGATATCATGAAAATCACAATATAAGACTCACGGTCATGCTTGACACCAACGAATAGATACTCGTCACCATGCCTATATGTCGTAAAGAGAAGCAACTAGCAAAAACGAGACAACTCTTAATCTCTTATGCTAAGGTTGGACAAAACACTTACCTTGATGCGACTAACACAAGTCACAATTCAATTATTGCTTTACCTGTTGATTCCACTACCAATTCGCTCGTATCTAGTCACAAGTTACTTGATTATGTACATAACATTAAATGAATCAACCCCAATTCATGAAAATGAGTTTTCCTGAGTTTTACCCGAAAAGTCAAAAATCGTCTTCGAGCCCATGTGGTCAAAACCCAAGATTCAAACTAAAACCTGATTGCCAATTCCCCCACGAACCCAAATATATAATTTATTTTGAAATTGGACCTCAAATCAAGGTCCAAATCCCCAATTTTTGAAAAACCCAGGTTCTACCCAAAATTCCCAGTTCCCCCTATGTAAATCTTTTATTTTAAGATGAAATCATGTTAAAAGATGTTAATTATTGAAGAAAACTAGTTAAAAAAGACATACAATTGATTTTGAAAGAAAGTTTCTCTTGAAAAATTGCCCTAGTTTGTTTATGTTTTGAAAACATGCGAAAAATGATTTTAAAATCGGATGAGAATAAAAGGTACATGTCTTAATTACGTGAATTGCGAACAAGGGTTCGAAATTACGAACCAACCTCTGCTCGCTTGGGAATTGGGAAAAAAGTTTGAGAAATTCAAGCAACCCAGGGAATTTCGAAAAAAGTTTGAGAAATGCAAACCTGGGAATTGCAAAAAAGAAGTTTGGGAAATTCGAAAAAGCCTAGGAATTGCAAAACAAGTTTGGAAAATGCGAAGACTGCAGGCCTGCAATTCCTTATGTCCAAAATTTCACCCTGTGGTCTATCCAAAGCTCACTCGAGCTCTGCGCGCTCCAAACCAAATATATACACAACCTCAAAAAAAATCCTACGGACTTATTCCTGTACTCAAATCACCAAAATAACATCATGAACATTGAATTAAAATGCAGGATCAATGAAATTTCTCAAAACTTCTTTAAATATCAAATTTGCATTTAAGGTCTGAATCACGTCAAGTGACATCCATTTCTTACCATACTTCACAAAATTATCTTAAATCATATATAAGACCTATACCGGGCGTCAGAACAAAAATACGAGCCTAATACCAACATGTTTTGTAACATCCCGTACATTTGGAATAGATGTGGATATGTTAAATGAGTATTAATTTGATATTTTTGACATATGAAGTCTTAGCGGGTTTATTATGGATGAAAATTGTTGTTTTAGAATCGAGACGGAGCGTGAGGTGCATAAAATTTAACTAATCGACTAAGTTTGCAGAAGCTCCTTCTTCAAGCAGCTATTAGCGAAAACGTGTAAGGTATTGGTAATAACTCTAATCATGAAAGTTGTAGGTCTTTGAAATATTTTTAAAAATATATTGTGAAGCCCAAATGGAGCTCTGTGTAAAACGTTATGGCCATTTTATATAAAGGTATTCAACCACTACGGTCTTGCCGTATTATTACCGTGGCCCCGGTGTTGAGGCAGTGCTTCAGCTATTTACCACGATCGGGACTGCAGTCGCAGAAACTCGGATGCGGGGGCAAACTTGGAAAGTCATTTTTATGCCTGTTTTGTCCACAATAGCCCCAAAACATATAAAATTGCTCCACAAAAGAAAACGCTCAAACACCTAACTCCTTAAGTGTCCCTCCACCATCCAAGGTAAGTTTTACTGGTGGTTCTAAGTTAATTTTAATTTTCTAATATCTTATTAATATGGGTAAACCCTTCATATAATTATATATTCAATTGGGACATCATTGTTAAGAGAATAAATCCCAGAACTCGAATTCAAGGGGATAGAGCATCAAAAAGATAATATTTTCACCTTTTCATTGATTCTATCATTGATTTAACGATAAAAGACTCTATTTCATGAGATATGAGTTGATAGGTTTGATAGAAAAGCATAAACAGTGATATGTTTGGGTTGTTGATTGGTTATTATTTTTTATGGATGTTGATTACCTTATGGGTGATAAAGAATAATGTTTATTATAATCAGTTGAGATTTTAGATTTTATCTTGGAACAAGAGAATGGGTTATTGGGTGTACAGATACTATTCATAAAGGCTATGAAGCTTTATGCCACCAAGTGTTTCATAAAATGCCTAAGTTACCAAATCAAGGATTTTGTTGCTAATTATGAATCCCTTTGACTTGTACTGATAAAAATTGATGTTTAATGGGCTAGCGAATGTTGTATTATGCTCAAAAGAAGGAAGTTAAGGTATGTGAGGCTAACTCTCTATGCTTGGGAACGTTAATGATTCTCCCTACAGTACGTTTCATTTACGACGTATCGATTGCCTCAGAATTATAGTTAAGCCTAGTCCCTTGAACATTTGTAGAACTTCTATTCTATAGCTTCATGACTGATTCATGACTTCCATTCTGAACATTGTAAGTTAAGTTCGTATTCAATATAGACTTGGGTTTGATGTCCTAAGTATCAGTATAGCCTATTCAGCATATCATAAATAGTTGAAGTTTCAGTGTTCATAATCAGTTCAAGAATACACGTCTTATTCTTGTCCTATTTACTATTCCAATACTATGAAACTCAGTATGATTCATTTTTCCAGTATTATGTACTTAGAACGATCCAGTATTCCAGTATCATGTAACTCAATGTAACTTAGTATTTCACTGCTATGTATTGCAGCATGATTCTCAGTTCCTAATTTTAAATCCCTGAATGTCGAACACCTATATTTAGGCCTGAGGCCGTACTAAATGCTTTATATATCTTTTGGCCTAAGGCCACGCTTTACGCTTTATGCATCTTTGGGCCCGAGTCCACAGTTTATGCTTTATGCATTGTAGACATGATGTCGCAGTTATGTATATGTATTCTTGGGCCCCAGGTTGCAGTTTGTGCACACACACACACACAAACACACACACCTACACATACATATATATATATATAATATATATATATATATAATATATATATATATATACACATATATATATATATATATACGCACATATATATAGGTCGTGAGGCATATATATATATTGGGCCTGAGGCCGCAATTTATTATTCAGATAAATAGGTTTTTCATCATTCAGAAGAGGGAGTATTCATATCTTCACTTCCTTTCTGTTCAATTATTAGTTACTTGTTTGTTATCAGTTATCAGTAATTAGTTATCAATTATCAGTTGAGTTATTACTTTATCAGTTATCAGTTATCATTCCCATTTCACTTTCAATAGTTATTATTACAACTATCAGCTATAAATTCTTAGTTATCAGCTTAGTTTTTGTGTCAGCATTTATAATTCTTTCTTTCAGTTGCATTACATACCTATACAATTCAAATGTACTGACGTCCCTTTTGCTCGGGCCCTGCATCTCACAATGCAGGTAATGATTTATAGGTTGATGATTCCGAACGCTAGGATTCTCGTAAGCAGCTCTTTGGTGATCCCAATTCTTTTGGGGCATTATCATTACCTTACAGTCTTCAGTATTCTCAGACAGTCAATGGTTTCAGTATTTCATTAGAGGATTCAAAGACAAGAGTAATAATTAGACAAAGTCTCAATCTTTCATGTTAAGCCATATTGTCTTCAAATATTTTTCATAATTGTATTTGTATTTTCACACTTTGATTTATATCATACGGACTTTAAGTATATCAGCATGTGTTTGTTTATCTTGTGCATTCAATATGTTATGATATCACATGTTGATTCAGCCATCCAGTTGGTTCCTATAGCCAAGCACTGAGTGTTGTGTTACGTCCGGGCCGAGGTTCGGGGCATGACATGTTTGAATCAAAATTCATTTCCCAACCATAAAAATAATTTCAGAAAATAAATCTTTTCCAAAATTCATTACGACTTTTAGGGCAGGGTTAAATTCTTTGTCCTTACAAATCATCCCGATGACTGGCCCATTGTTGTGGCCCGACAACGGGTTATTTGTTACATTCAGGACATCTTCATCTCTCAGCACTATCTTCTTTTGTTCTATTAAATCCTCTATTGCCCGTTTCAGAGTCCAATAGTTTGTCATGCCCTTTTGCCCCGAAATGATAAGCACAACGTACGCCCCTTTGATAGGAAGGTGACTCAGGGTTCTAACTATTCTAGGGCACGGGCTGAAGGAGACCCATATGGACAAATTTTAGAAATAAGCTGGCACATGATTCCCCTACTGGAGTAAAGTTTTGTCTCCTAGGTGGTTCCCTGGGAGGTAATAAATTTGCGGAGGGTGGGGATTACAGTGATTCTTAGGAAGTTGATTTCTCGGGGCTAGGTTTCATTTTCCCTATTGTTGTGGTCGGGCAAATGGATGTGCATTTATGATTGCATAAAGTTGAATAACTTAATTCATGTCTTGATGGGGATAGAAATGCTGAGATGCCCTTTCTGAGAATACAGGTCTGTGAGCGTGATATCTTCTCATTCCGGAGGATGCCATTGACACTTCTTCTTTCTTTTTGTTTCTTGCGACCCCTCATGCGCCGCCGTGGATGGCCTAGGAGGTTGCTCTTATAGCGGACTGACTCAGAATTCTTCCTATTTTCAGGCCATTTTCTACCATCTCGCCGATCTTAATTGCTTCCGCAAAAGGTTTACCTATCGCTGACATCATATTTTGAAATATTCTACCTCTTGTGCTTGTAGGAAAACAATGACCATCTCTGTCTCGTCCATGGGTGGCTTAACTCTTAACACTTGTTCGCGCCACTTGACAGCGTATGCTTAAAAGCGTTATGAAGGTTTCTTTTTCAAATTGGCCAAAGAATTTCTATCCGGGGTGATGTCAATGATATACTAGAACTGCCATACGAAATCCCAAGCGAGACCATTCAAAATATGCCATCAAGTGATATCCTTGTCCATATACCATTCAGAATCGATGCTTACTAAACATTTCCCAAAATATGCCATTAATAGTTCTCCCTATCCTTCTTCTCCACGCATTTGATTGCATTACTTTTTCAAATGAGCAATGGGATCGCCATGACCATCGTACTTTTCAAACATCAGCGTTTTGAATCCCATGGGAAGATGTACGTTGTGGGGACATGCACGAATCCGAGTAGGACACGCTTCTCTGCCCACTGAACCCTTGCATGTTTTTAAAAAACTTTGTTCAATGCTTTTCATCCTTCTTGTTATTTCATCTTATTCAGGTGTCTTAGGGGTTTTGTCCAGCACCAGTGTGAGTTAATATGCTGGTTGAGGATAATTGTATGTGGGTTATGGGGGAGGCTCGGTTTGGTAGTTGGGAGTTGTAAATGTCAAAACATGGGCCTCGGCACCGCAGGCTGTGTGGTGGCGGCGCACGAAGGGGCCGTAAAAATATTAGGAACTTAGCCAGATGTGAACATCGGAGGACGGGCTTTAGAAGGTGCTCCGACAAAGTTGGTTGATATGGTAGGCTGCCCCAAGAGGATATTTGGGGGGGTGATGGAGATAGTGAAGGTACTCCCCCCCCCCCGACATTAGGGTAACACTTGGAGGTTCTTTTCCATTTGTCCAAGCATCCCAACTCGGATTCGAAGGATCCTATTATCTTTAGCTACCGCAGTTTCTGAGGCTGGGATCCCGGCAATCGAGTTTTCCTCTTGCAATGGTGGCATGCGTCATCCCGACATTTATTCCGAATTTATGTTTGTTTCTTACTTCTTATTAGCTATAAACTTTTCCTGTTTTAGAAGAATACGGTTGAATCCTATGAAGATTGCCTGCGTATCATGATGCCACATGAATCAGACCGATCGTAGTTCATGGTAAAATATGAAGGAAATAACATGATTTTTGGAATTATTAATTTTTAAAAAGACGAAAACTTTGATTATAAAAGCTAACAAAATTAAAGGCAACTACCAAACTTTGACACTATAAACTAAAACACTCGAAAGGTGCATAAGAGAACATACAGATAGACTCTTTTAAGAAAACTACAAATTTATGAGTACATTAAAAGCTCCAATGTTTTTGGAGCTTGGGGGCATCATTCGGCCTTGCCGCAGGCTTGTGTGCCAAACTTCCTTTGAGGTGGTGGAGATCTTCAATCACATCACGAACAAATGTTATGGCGGTAGCAAAGAACATAGATTTCATTCGGCCTTGCCCGCACCGTTCCCTGACGACACATTTTTCTTTTAATAGATGCCCAATTTGCTTGGCCCTTGCTTCTAGAGTTCGTTCTGCTACTTGATTCAGCTTTTGGATTTGCCGCAGATCCCTTTCTAATCCTGTTATTACTGCATAGCAATGTTCCCTTTCGGCTTTAAAGTCACTGGCTTGTTTGGCAATTTTGTTTTCAGCCATGATGACCTTCTGTTTTAAACCAACGATCTCATTGCCATTCCCTTATTTTCATTTCTCCAATATGCGGACTCGTTCCTATGCACTTTTAACAATTGCTTCTGATATGAGTTTTTCATCTTCTGAATTTCTTGGAGGATTTTCTGTGGCTGCCTTCATTTTTTTGATTTGGGCTCATACGGCTTCTTTTTCCTGGGTCAATATCTTCTTTTCTCTCTCACTGGTTGCAGCTTGCAAACTGTTTTCAACTCGCAGCACATGGATTTTCTTTTCCAACCTTCATATAGTATCCCTATATTCATTTTCCTTGGCTAACCAATCCCACTGCCCTTGCGATGTCTCAACAAATTCATGGAGTTGCGGGATTTTCGCCGGCCTTCCAGGCTCTATGTCTCTCTTGTACGAAGCAACATACCACAGTGCAACCTCGCCTTGAGATACGACACGCAATCGAGTATCGGCTATAAAGTATTGACATTGACTCTAGATTTGGCGTACAATGGCTTCGTGGAATTGACCATTTAGGCTTATCTCAACCACATGAAGACTAATATTCTCGTCCCTGGGGATCATTTGGTATCTACCCAATTGTCTTAGTACTCTATATGGCGCATAAGGCTGGATTCGTTGGGGGTCTATCAGAAGAAAATGAGGTCCGGTGGCTTGCATGTACACAACTTCATCCATAGGGAGCCAACGGAATGTCCACTCTATCTGATTTACAGTGATGACGCAGAGATGAGACACCCATTATATGACGCCCTCAGGTACTTTAAACCCATCAACCCTGTTGCAGAATTCTTCTATGCAGCTTTTCGTTGGCGACCCGCAATTCATGAATCGAGGTCGGTGGCATATATGCTCGATCATCCATATTTGCCGCAGCAAGTTACATCCCCCAAAGAAGTCTCCTCTTGCTTTACACGTGGTGAGAGCACGAAATATTTCGGACAAGATCATGGGAGAGAGGGTACTTTTAGCCTGATTCATTAAAGCGCTAACGACTCCCGTTATCCGTATATAAATATTCCCATCCTTTCGTGGGAAAACTAGTAGACCCAAGAAAGACACCGTTAACGCAAAACATCAATGCTCCTCCCACTTGAGCCGATTTCCTTTGCTACAATTAAGATATTCGAGGTTGTTGAATCCTCCAATATGGCCATACCTCTGACATAAAAGTCGAGGGGTACCAAAGCCAGCCGATAAATTGGGATTGTGAACTTTTCTGCTGATTTTCAAGGAATCGAGGAATTTGTGCACGACCACGGCTCTTGGTGCAATCAAGTATTGGTGTCTTAAAGGGATTGTATGGGTCCCGATATATCCGATCATTTTCTCTAGTGTCGGGGTGAGTTCAAAGTCCGAGAAATGGAAGACATTGTGGGCCAGGTCCTAGAATGCCATTAAGGCTTTTATGACGTCTCCCTTTGGGATAATATTCAATAAACCAGTGAGGTCTCCTAGATATGTATGGAACCTTTTCTATCCTGCTTCCCCCAAATTATTCCACCATAGTCCCAACTCCAAGGGAACTTTGTTCATTATCGTGCTCATTTTGCATATTTATTAAGGCGAATTAGTATTCTCAAAATATTAAAACCGGCATTTTATGAAATTCCTTTCTTATAATCAAGGACATGCTTTGCGAATACGGTATTACAACACTTTTGAGAGAAGGTTCTTCAGGCTGTGTTTGCTTGCTGGTCAATACAAGACTCGAAGGTGTTAATTTGTGTGAGATCAGCCTTTTGGCGTCCCTTGCGGTAACATTGGGCTTTTTCCGCCAGTAATGGAATCACCTGATTTATTTTGAAACATGTGGATAAAACCAAAATTGTTTTTTTTCTTGTTTTAGAAAATTTGGACCCGGTCGAAACAATTTATCAAAACCAAAATATTGTTGAAAAGCTTTCGCAATATCTTTTGCTATTGTTCTGTATTTTGCTTTTTTTTTTTTTGTTCAAAAATTCGGCAACATTCTGCTGCTATTTGGCCATTGGTTGTTTTTGCAAATGAATTATCTCAATAACTCTCAGGTTCAAGCGGATCAACATGTGAATCCAAAGCAAGTGAATGCACAAGTAGCATGTAATATGCATCAGGACGGTTTTTTCATTTCGGGTCCCCTGTCCTAGACGGGCCCAACCTCTGTGTTGAGTCCCCTATGTCAATTGCACGTGATGCAAAACGTTCCTACTAGGGATTCGGCATGTGGTTTTGTTATAATAAGTTGTGAACCTGGGTATTTGTTCTAGATTGTGTACCCGAGAGGAAAACTCGAGTCGAGGAGGGGGCTATGTACCGGGACTGCCATTCGACTTAGTAACTTGTCCGGACTCTTTTTTATTTCAGGCATCACGCCAACAGAATAGGTAGTCTCAACAACTAAGCACATTACCGGAGGTGAGAAATGATGGTTTTTGTACCATTTTATATGTATAGTTCAGGTAATATCAAAGCGGTAAAGCATTAGCACATTAGGATGAAACATGTAGAGAAATCAAAAGAAACCAAATATAATAGTTATTCTAAGCTCGAATTCTTTAACCCTGAACAAGATATTCTTGTTTCCATCCCCAACAGAGTCACCAGAGCTATCACACCTCCTTTTTACATGGCTACCTCGAAGGATGACACATATAAGGGATTTTTTCCAATTAAAGTGACATTATTCAAAATGGGATTAATTATTCATCTAAGAGTCGCCACTTGGGATAGGTTTGGCTTTTCGTGTCCCAAGTCACCGGTTTATTAGAATCCCAAATCAAGGAAATTTTTTGACTGTCCAATTGGAGTCTACGAAGCAGAAATTCTCGAGTATGGAATTCTATTGACCCAAGGGAAGGTGTTAGGCACCTTCAGATCCCGTGGATCTAGCACAGTCACTTAAACTATCATATTTGGCTAAATTTCCTCGATTTTTATGCTCGTCCTATAGTGCGATTTTAAAATTATTAACCGCTTTATTCATTTTAGAGATATTTGCAACGTTATTGAAACATGTCTCGAACCACGTCACATAAATGCACCCGGGTTCTCGACACATTTTATTATTGCTGAGAATTAAATTTGGGTCACATAAATATGTACCCGGGATTAGGAAGATATTATAAAAACACCGAGCCTGCAGCAATTACGCATTTGAAAATTCATAGAAGGCCATGGATTTTACTAAACATCACCTCCAAATTTCTATACATTTTTATGACAATTAAGGAGCCTACATGGAGCATAATTTTGTTAAGCGCGCTCATTTAATATTATAAAGGAAACCTAAAGCGACTATTGTTTTCTATTATGCTTGTCTCTAAGATATGTCTTAATAATTCATACGTGAGTGTTATATTCAAAGGGAGATTCAACATCTATATCTTCAACCTCATTCAAGGCTAGTTTTGAAATTTGGGCTTTGTTTTGTTTTGGCCCAGGGGACACATTTCTGTATGTTTCATAACTAACAATAATTTGGCCTTCACTTGGGACCAAAAACGTTGGACTACAAGTAATCATGATAACAGTCCTTTTAAATTGCAATACTATAATCATTGACATTATGGAGTTGATCGTTTATCAAGGCATACTAAAGACGTTATAACAAAAATAATTTCTAAAAAATATGTGATCTTATATTAACAAAGTAATAAACTATATCTCATATTTTGATCCGACATATAATTAAAGGAACTAATGTACTCATCATTCAGAGTACATATACAAACATCGAGTTTCTACTTTTCTCCTAGAATAAATCATAAACATCAAATAATTATGGATTGGCCCACTAAAGAACTACTAAATCTAATTAAATTAAAGTTACAGGCTAAGTACAGTTCAACATTATTACACATTCATACTTATTATATCACAAGAAATGCTACTTAAAAGTAATAACATTCATAATATGACATTGATACATAAAAAATAATATTGTATTCATTATCAATTATAATCTTGAACGTGTACATCTATTACTTCTCAAATTTTTGAGTGTTGATTGGTACCTGGAATTTCAGCTGAAAAAGAAGAACCTATAAGCAAGTTAAGCAAGTAGCAAGCAAGCACAGCAGCCAAACATCCACATAACCCAGGAACTCAGGAAATTTGAGGAGAAAATAATGAAAATAGATCTCTCTAACATCTCTAAAATGCACATGCATCAATCCATCTTCGACTTATAATGAATAAAACTTCAATTATTAGAGAATACTGAATAAGAAGAACCACTTGAAAAAGATTTCAGCCGAATACTAATTATAGTGTATCTCAATGTATATCTCTATATCTGAAAATTATCCTCTAGCTCTCGAAAAAATCAACAAAAATCCCCCATTGGAAATGATTAGATATTCCTTTTATAACTGAAGCCTTTCGGCAACATAAATCTTTTTGTTTTCCTTTTAGTCCTTTATCCATTTTTCAGTTTTTCCTAAATGGTCCTTGATATTCTAACTTGTGACTCCAGGTTTGGGGCAGAATTAACAAAAATTACACTTTCAACCTTCACTAGATTGTTCCAAGAGTTTGTTACAAGATTCCCTATGTTCAAATGCCTTTAATACCCCTGTCCCTTTTCCTAATTAGTGGCCTAATTGTTTTAAACCCTGGTTCCTATCTATTTGGTCAAAAATCGACCCTAGTTAATTACATCAGGTTATAGACCAAGATCAAATTCTTAATTGTTGACTATATCATGCAGAAACAAATTACCAAGGTTGAAGTTTGATCAATTCAACACATAGATTCACGCAAATATCTCAGTGCGGACATTAAATTACTCAGAAACAAAAATGAAACTAATCATCACAAACTTCAGAAGCACATAAATACTAATCGATTTTGGGACCATAAGAAATGAAAAATCAGAGCATGCTTATTTAGGGACACTCATGAATTTAGATATTAAGGAAACTATTTAGAAGCAGGTCATCCAATCTTAAAACCAAAACAAAAGAAATCACTAACTGGGAAAACCTAACAGATGAGTAAATGGGCATGCATGTCTTCAAATAACAAAATCAACGAAACTTAGAAGCAAATGAAAGGAAGAACCAAAATAATTAGAAGAGAACCTAAAGAAACTATACAACAATTATAAGGATGAACAAATTAAAACACTCATTAGAAAACAAAAAGCAGTTATAAGGAAGAATACATGAATTAAAGTAACTAAAATATGAATAACGGAAATTAAGCACTCAGAAGATAAATAAGGAGACTTAGCATATTTAACAAATGCAAGTAATGAAGATCAAGAGTAATTAGAAAAGAGAACCAGGACAACAATATGACTCTAGATGGAGACACCTACTCAGAATTTCAAATATAATATGCTTAAACAAAATGAAAATAGAAAAGATCAAAAAAAAAGAACAAGGATGAGCACATAACAACTATTTAGAATTTTCCAAAGATGAACAAATGAAAAATCAGGAAGACAAAAGGAAAACAGGGACGAGGATGTAACTCTAGATGGAAAAAACTATTCAGAATATCTTGAAGACAAAAAGATAGAAAACAAATGAACCTAAAAACGTAACAAGAAAGAAGATCAAAAGAAAGAGAAGGTATATGATTTCGGAGATGAACATATAGAAAACAAATGAACTTAAACAAATGAAAATCAAAGGAGATAAAATCAATTAGAACAAGAAAACACACAAACTCAAGAATACAGGGAACTTAGCTTTTCAGCGTTGCAACCCTACAATAGGGTTTTTTCAAATTGCCAGACTTTCAAACCTTTCTGAGAGGGTTTTTTGTCTTTTGAGACCCTTGTGTCATTGTTGGAAAGGATGACGGGGTATTTAGGCTAGGGTTGAGTAATTTTGGGACGGGGTCTGGGTTTCAGTCCTAACTTTTGGTCGTTTGTAGTTGCATTCGAGGGTCGTGGGTGGCAGGGTTGTGATTGGGGACATGAGACTGTCACTAGGGAACAGTTTGAGCAGGTTTCGGTTAGTTTAGGTTTTGGGACCAGTCTTCGATCTGATATTAGAAGAGGTCTGTTAGGATGCGAAGGATGAAACTCAGATAGTTGGGAATAGGGGAAATAGGCGGTTTAATGGTGTTATTTTGGGTCGCTTGGTGTTGGTGTTGCCGGAGACGGCGGAGCCGGTGAATCTTCTGTCGAATATTTGACGAGCTGGGGTGATTTTTTAGGGGAACTAATGGTGGGAGGGGAAAGAGGAGGTTGAGAAGGTGTAGTGTGTAATTTTGGGGCTTTTTGGTGGTTGGACGCAGCCGTGAGGCGATTTCCGGCGGTGACGTTAGGGTTGTTGAGGGGTGGTGATACACCGGCGTAAGATACGAGGAAGATGAGTGTTTGTCTCTGAATATACAAAGGCAATTGGACATATATATATCGTATTTGAAGAAGGGGCTTCAGGACCGTTGGATTTGTTGTGATCAATGGCTGAGATGAGCTTCCCTAAAACGATGTCGTTTTGGGGCGTCTCTTGTGTGGATTGGGTCAGTGACGGGTTATTGGGCTGGGTTTTAGGCAATTGGATGGGTATTGTGTTTGGGCCACCCAGGTTTGGTTCCAATTGTGGCTAGCCTGGGTTAATTAGTTAAATATTATTATTTTTTATTTATTATTTCCTAATTTTATTTCTAAAATTCCTAATTAGGCTAAATCAAACTAATAACTACCTAATGTGTAAAATTAATCAAAAATGCAAAAGAATGAAAAATTAACCATAAAATGCCAGGATAATTACTTGATTTTTATGATTTTATATTTTTCAAAAATAACCTTAATTACAACTTATTTTATCAAAACTATGTGAAATTAAATCCTAAATGCTTATGCATTTTTTGTATTTTTATGATTTATCAGGCATGCCATCAATGAAAACACATAGTGATATGCGCAATTAAATCCTAAAATAAATAAGAAAAAGCAAAAATCCTAAGTTTGAGAATTCTATAGGAGTAATTTCAACGAGGCAAAAATCACATGCTCACAAGTGGTTCAAGGCTACAACCAAAAGAAAGGCATTGACTATGATGAGACCTTTGCTCTACTTGCAAGACTAGAAGAAATAAGACTTCTCACTGCCTTTGCAGAACATATGGAATTTACACTTCATCGAATGGATGTCAAAAGTGCCTTCCTAAATTGCTACCTCAACAAACAAGTGTTTGATAAACAACCTCCAGGATTTGAAAGCAAGGAATGTCCTGAGCGTGTGTACAAGTTGGACGAGGCTCTATATGGGCTCAAACAAGCCCTAAGAGCGTGGTATGAACGACTATCAAAATTCCTACCGGAGCATGGCTACAAAAGAGGTAAAATTGACCACACATTCTTCCTAAAGGAAAAAGGTAAAGACCTCCTTATTGTACAAATATATGTTGATGACATAATATTTGGGGCCTCTACTGATAAGTTGAGTAAGGATTTTGCTAAATTACTGGGGAGTGACTTTCAAATGATTATTGTAGAGAGTATCAAGGTAGAAGAGGAAGAAGAAGAGGAGATGGACCTGGTCCATCAAGAAAGAGGAACAACTAAAAAAGTACCATCACTCAAACCAAAAGGTCCCAAGACTTCAACCACGAAGACTTCCTATTTACCCATATATGCTTAGTTTTTATGGTCGAAAAGAACTAGGTCCTATGGGAAAAGAAATCAAAAGAAAATTATTGAACACGAAGAATAATGCAGTTGAGAAGAAAAGGAGGAGGAATCTGGTAAAGAACAGGAAAGATTTGTCCTCATTGGCAGGAGAAAGATCTTGAAAGGAAGAATTCTGAAAGACGTGGAGGAGCCTGAAATGAAAGGATTGGTTGGCCCTGAATGCACAAGGGTGGAAGAACATGGTTCTTCAACTAGATGGCAAACTGGCAAGAAAAGTGTTGATCGAATTTATGGCAAATGCCACAGTATTGAATGGGGTTGTTACTAGTCTAGTGAAATGAGTCAAGGTGCTGTTTGATGCTCCTAAATTGGGGAGATTCTAGACATTCCATGTGTAGTATATGATGATTACACAAGGCAAAGGTGGCCTTTCTTAGAGTCTTTTCCTAATGCACTCAAAATCACAAGAAACTTTTGTGATTATGCAACTCCTGAAGATGTGCCTAATGCTCGATTTGTTCAGAAAAGTAAGATGAGGTCTAAGCATAAGGTGCTTTTTGAGTTTGTGAACAAATGTTTGCTGCCCAGACACGAGAGAAGGCACACTGCAAACTACATAGACCTGGTTCTTATAGAGTGTCTTGTGATAAGAAAGCAGATAAACTGGCCTGCATTCATTGTCAAACTACTAGATAGAGTCATCAACGGCTCTAATGCTCAACACACCTTATGGTTTCCAATTGACTACTGTTATTGAAAAGCTACATGTGCCTTTGAAGAAATGGGAAATGACATCTAGCAAAGAGCACTTTTGTTTTAATACTTTTATAGCCTGTGATTATCCAGTGACTGTCAACCCAGTTGAACACGGTTCATCTCAAAGGACTCTTGTAAATAGCTAGGTCAGGGCTATGGTTCAGGAGTGAGGAACAAAAGATGCTGAAATTGACAGGCTGAAGGCTCGTGTTGTTGAATTAGAAACTGAGCGAGATGGACATAGAGCTGAGCCAGCAAAGGAAAAAGAGAAGAGTGATGGAATGCTTCAGAATATGTTCAACCGTCTCCAAACCCAGCCCTCTCATTCCTCCAAGCCTTAAAGCCATTTTAAAAATCCCCCTCAGTGACCTAGATTAGGGACTTTTTTTTATGCTTTTGGTCATGGTTGGATTTTTTGTTTTCTTTTTGTGGTCTGTAATGTAGAAACATCTCCTAATCAATGACAATGCGCTTTGTTTCTTTTGATTCTATGAAGCTTATGATCTTAATAGTTCAATTCTTTGTACAGCTGATTGTTGGTTAACTGAATCATGTTTTCACTTGAAGTTGACCCAACGGCCATGAGTACTATTTAATATCAGGGATTCATATAATATGCAACTTTTCGATGATGCCAAAAGGAGAAAGAGATATTGTGCTTTAGTTTTTGTATTCTAAAATAAATTTATATTTATAACCTGATTAAACCTGGTCCTTATTTATAAGTTAATTTAAAGTGTGAAAATGTCAAAATTAAGTTGAGTTCCACAGGTTCTTTGATCAGTAAAAGCACAAAGTTTTTCATCATAAAAAGGGGGAATTCGTTGGCCCTAGTTCGGTTGAAGTTTTGAACAATGACAAATGAACTCAATGAAGGACCAGGTCCATCTTAGGAGACACAGTTGTTACAGCATATGTACATAAAATGCATGTGAAGAAGATAAGCATATGGTATTGAGCGGCAATATATTCTGAACTAATCGAAAAGATTGCATATGGGATAAGGAGAAGAGGTCTCCTTATATCAAGAGAATTATATCGGGATCTAGGATAAGGAATTGGAGTTTGAATTAGTTTAGGACTCAATCTTGATGAAGGATCAGCAATTCGAGTTTTTTTTAAACATTGATTACTAACTGTTCTTTTATACATGTAGGCACAAAATAGAAAGAAGTTAGAGCTAAATTGAGGGCAAAACAACATGACTATTTTGCAAGCAATTTACGTGAGATCAAGTTCGCACGCCTGCAGATACTTGAATAAGATTGAAGAACCAGTTCCACTATGTATTACTTATTCTAGTTAAATTGTAGTAGGTGATTTTAAGTTGTACCGTTCTAGCTTTCATAGAAGCTAAATGTATTAGGTTCGTTGAGTATTCAAGTTAGAGTTAACATGAATGTGTCGCAACAGTTGAGGCCACGTACTACACTGGGATTAGAGTTAATCCTTAGGTTTTTAAAGAGTTCTGTAAATGTTGTTTTGGCTCATTCAGTTTAGTAGATGTTTGTTAAAATCCTACTGAGTAGTAGTTCGTGGTTTTTCACCTTTTGAGCCAGGTGTTTCCACATAAAAATCGCTATGTTATTTATTTTATGCACTTTTAATTCTGCAAATAGTCATAGTTAGTACATTTAGATGAATCAGGTTTATCAAGTGTGAACATTGGGTAACACACAAATGACCCCCCTTGTTGTGTGGAATTAACGTTTGGAACATCAATTTCGATTCTATAAGAGTGCTTGATACAATATCTTACCAAGGAAAATGACCTGGTCTCATAAGAGTATGTTACAATATCCTGTCAGGTGAATGGCCCAGTCCCATAAGAGGGTGGTACATAATCTGGCTAAGGTGAACAACTTAATCCCACTAGAATAATAATCTTCAATAGGTCCTTAACCCCATTCAGGAATATACATGTGAGTTATGAAAGATAAGGAAGATTTTCGATGAAAACACACAACGGAGGAGAAATGCATAAGGAAGCATAAATTTTCCGCTGCTAAATCACCAGTGGTCGAATATCTACAATAGCGAGTCCACTAATCTACGCGAGTCTAGTCTTGGGTCATAGTGCATTTTAATTTAATTAAATAGACAAGAATAAATCAAACAGTATAATTAAACCATGACGTGAATCCTAGTCTACCCGGACATAACAAGAAATTCTCGCACACGCACGAGCACTCATCACCTCATACATGTGCAGCCCCCATGAAATCTATAACATAATAAGAATAAAACCTAGGTGGTACTTGCTCCTCACAAGGTTAGACAGAAGACTTACCTTGCTCTGAAGTTCCATAACTGGCTTCAACACCTCTCTAATACCTCAAACCGGTAGCCATCGATACGGACTAGTCAAACAATCAGGAAAACCATTAAAAATAACTCCAACATCATAATTAATCAATTTATGACAATTCCCAACTCTGCTAGAAAAGTCAACAAGGTTAACGCTTGAGCCCACATGCTTGAATTTCAAAATTTTGAATATAAATATTATCAATAACATTACGAACTCTATCATACAATTTATTCGATATTCTATATCCAATTTCGTTGTCAAAATAAAAGAATACTAAATTCTATGCTTTTTTCAAGTCTCACAAATTTCTATACATTTTCATATTAAAATATTTATAGAATCTATCTATTTAACTTACAATATGCAGAAGTTACTTACGTTGACATAGATGATGAAAATCTAGCCATGTCAAACAATATTATAATTTACTAATCGATTGCCAAAACCTTTCTTTCAATTTTCAAACTTTCAAGCATTGACATAGGCATGCGAATTACACATAAAAATACTAGAATAATGCCAAACATTACGTGCCAGTTATAAATGAGAATACGAACCTATTCCAAAGATCAGAATCCTAAACAAACATTGATGATGCCAAATTCATCTTCAGGTCAAACATCGGAATTTCTAAAACATAAAAAATGCTTACTTTCCTTGATAAGCATCGAAATTCTCTCGGATGACTTGATACTCAACACAAACATGTGCCCGAGTCCAAATTTACCATACAAACCTATTGAAACCTTCTAATCCCGATTCCGGGATCGATTAATCAATAGTCAACCCCTAGTCAGCTCTTCTTACTTAAAGCGTCTAAATTTATAAAGTTTGTTTTCAAACAACTCTGAACTTTCCTGAATTAAATTTCGACCATATGTACAGGTCATAATATATGAACTGAAGATACTCAATGCCTCAAATCACTAAACGATGCGATAGAACTCAAAAAGATTGATAGAGTTATTACATTATCCCCCAAAAGTAATACGATTACGCCAAATGGCTAATGTTCTTCACGAACACATAGGTCAAATTGCTAGTGTTCTTTGGAAATGCATATGCCAAATAGCTAGTATTCTTTTAGAGCGCATCAGGTCCGTCACGTATGTAAAGAATAAATGACTCCAGTAATTTAAAACATTCCAAATTGGGAATCTTCCAATATTTAACCATTTTTAAGATTGAGCTCAGCCTAGAAGAAATTTGAAGAGATTTTTCATCCCAACTTTTTTAAGTTAGTATATTTTAACTTGTTTTCTTATATTTTAACAAACGCTCATTGATCTAGCCCGTAGTCTATGCTTTTTCATGGTTGAAATTAAGGATTTAGGTACAAATTGGGGGTTTTTAGAATTTGATACTTAGACCTCAAATTGAGGTCAGATTTGTAAACTAATTACAGAACCGCGCTGGGGGGGGGAGAGGGTGAATTGGTGATTGATATTTTGTCTGAATCTTGAGTTTTGACAAAGTAAGCTTGGGGCGGATATTTTTCAAAATAATAAATTTGATTTGTTTAGAGGTTAATTCAAGAGGAAAACTCACGGTTGTGCTTTTATTTTAGTTTTTAAGAAAGATAAGTGTCATGTTTAACCTTAACCTGAGGAATTAGGACTTGTTGGTATATTTTCTATGGTTTCAATGTGTGGGGACAATATATTAATGAGGTGACGACTATCTATGTGTTGTCACTGGGTTATAACATACGGGTGAAAATTATTACTTTGTATTTTATTGTTTAGTTAATTATGTTATCCATGGTTAAGTTAGATTATTACTTCTTTAAGTTATCTGTTTTGTATTTATTGCTTATTTTAATGATATTATATAATTTTAAAGTTGAGGTGGTGACACTATTATTTGAACTTGTATTGCTGCTTGGTATGGAAGACACGAAAAGAATGAAGGGTTTTGCTATGCATTTTTTACATTTGCTTACAAATATTGAGAGATTTGAGAATAAAAACACGAAGGGTGATGTTATGCCAATTAGTAAAAGCACAATGGGCGATGTCATGATAGTGAGTAAAAGCACGAAGGATGATGTAGTGCCATTTTATGTATGGTGTTACATGGTGTGGGCAAGAGTAAATGCATAACAGGTGATGCCGTTATATTTTCCTATAATTTCCTTATATGATTTCCGATTTTGGTGATTTACGTAGTTTTTCTCTGCATATCTCGGAAGATAATAGTTGTAATTTCAGATATGCCATTTTAATGATATTTTTCCTTCTGCATGTCCCTTCCTTATTAATATTTTATTGTTCTTATTTTTATTTTGTTGGTTTATATATATTTTCATAGAGTTTCTACATAGATATCTTGTCACAGCTTCGTCACTATCCCGTCGAGGTTAGGCTTGATACTTATAAAGTATATTGGGTCAGTTGTACTCATACTAAACTTCTGCACTTTTTGTGCAAATACTAGTATTGGTCCTAGTGGTGCTTAGAGGTGTGTCAGCTCAGACTACACTATTTTGGAGACTTGAGGTAGATCTACTGGCATTCACCTTAATGTCCCCTTCAATTCCCTATTTATACTATTTATCTAATTTGAATAGTTGTATTTATTTCTGACTATATTTGTGGACTTGTAGTTGCTCATGTACTTGTGACACCAGACTTCTAAGTTTGAATTGGACCGTAATATATTATGGTTTTATTTAAAGTATTACAACTTAAATCTTTGTTCGTAATGTCACACATCCTTTTCCTAAGGGAAAAGTTGAGTTGTTAAAAATAAAATGATATTAATCGAAATGAGATTATTTATTTAATTTCTGAGTCGCCACTTGGAATAATTTATAGTTTCCTAAATCATAGGTTTATTTTAAAATCCTAAATTTAGAAAATTTGACTCTGTTTAAAGTCTGCAGAAACCAGCAGACTGAGTAAGGAGTTCTGTTAACCCATGAGAAGGGGTGAAGCAGTCCCGAATTTCGTAGTTTTATCATGGTCACTCAACTATTAATATTTGGCCTAATTACATGATCAATACATATTAGAACCTATTGTGTAATTTTATCTTCTAACCGCTTTTAATATTTATGGAATTTATTTGAACAAGTTACGATGTCTCGTAGTCATTATTTTTGTACACATTATGAACCGTGCAACGTGAAACGCACCCGCGATTTATAACATGTTTATTTTATTATTAATTGACGTTATGGTCGGATAACATGAAATGCACACTTGAATTGGCGATTACTTATCATGACTATGCCACGGGAACAATACCCATAGTCACGAATATTTACTTAATCGCACCTAAAGCAAACTACAAATATTTATCATTATTTCTTAAAGCTAATTTTGAGATTATTGTGAGGCCAAGAGTTTATGGGAACTATTAAAAGTTGCAACATCCCGTAAATTTAAATTTGTTGTGGATACATTAAATGAGTATTAATGTGATGGTTACCAATTTTTTATGATTGTAAGTGTACGAGGCATATCATATGTGATTATGGGTCCAAGAAAAGGCCCGAGTCTAAGTCATGTTTGAAAATTTCATGTTAGACTAAAATTCCAAATGAGTACGCACAAGACCAAAATTTGCACAAGAATATCTACATCTATATAAGGTGTTATACAATGCACAACATATCAACTGAAAGATCTTTTAGTCTAGTTTCTAACGCTTTAAACCGTTCATCATTTGGAATCTCCTAGCAGAAGCTATTACCAGATTATTGTTAGAAACTACGCTTTATGCTAGAGGGGGGGTGAATAGCGTATTAATAGAATTTAGCGTTTTCTTGCGGAATTTAAACTTTGCAGGAAGTAAAATAAATGCAGAAAAATAAACTTACACAAAGATGTATACTGGTTGGCCACCAACGTGGTTAGTCCAGTCCCGGAGAGACTCTCTCGAGATTTTTCACTATCTTGTTAAGCTTAAGGGTGCTCAACAAACCGTTACACACTTGAGGACACAAGCCTCAAACAGTTGCTCGGAGATCGCAATCTCAAAGACTTCACCCAAGGAAACGCAAGTTCCTTGAAACAAGAGAATCGCAATTCTCTTACAATTATATCAAATACTTGGACACTCACTTAACTAAAGTACTCCTTATTGAGTAGATATGAGTAAAAGAATATGTTCAAGATCACAACAACTTTAAGCAATAATATGGCTCTCAAAAGCTTTATGAAATGAGTAGAAAATGAAGAACAATTGAATGAAAGCTTATAGCAATGTAATGATCAGTTTTGTGTATGTTGTTGTTTTTAAAACACTGAAATGAAGCTGTATTTATAGTTGAAAAAGTTGGTTCAACCGTTGTCTAATTGCCAATTAAGAGTTGCTGAAATTACTCAGTGATAATCGATTATTAAGACCAAACAATCGATTATCTGCCAGTCAGTTTAAAAATCAATCCCAGATTTAACGCTTCACAATCGATTATACATAATCTATAATCGATTACTGGCAATATTCAAAATCAGATAATCGATTACACTAAGTTCATAATCAATTACTTTAGCAACGTTCTAAAAATCATTTCCAGATTTTAAGCAAAACATCGATTATATACAATCAATAATCGATTACTTCAGCAACGTTCTAAAAATCATTTCCAGATTTTAAGCAAAACATCGATTATATAAAATCAATAATCGATTACTTCAGCAACGTTCTAAAAATCATTTCCAGATTTTAAGCAGAACATCGATTATCTAGAATCAATAATCGATTACCTTATGGTATTTGAAAATCATTTGACAACGGACAGCTTCAACAATCGATTGTCCTTTGCAACAATCGATTACTTGTTATTTTCTGAAAATCATAAAACTTACTGTCTCAGTGGTAATCGATTATCTAAAGACATAATCGATTACTTAATTAAATTTAAAATCACTGGAAGACATCAACTCAACACAATCGATCACCATTAGTTCATAATCGAATATTTTGAGTATTGAAAAACTTTACCTCAACAACAATCGATTGTCATTTGTTCACAATCGATTATCATGCAGATTTGGAAAAACCTGATGTTCACTGTCTTACTCACAATCGATTACCATTAATTCATAATCGATTGTCATGCAGTCTTGGCTCAGAAACAATCGATTATCATAAGTACATAATCGATTATTTTAGCCCAGATTTTTGAGGCATGTTTAGAAAACATTTTGTCTAATGTAAATATGCATGATTTAAAATCTTTTTGACACAGAATTAAATATGCATGATTTTGGAAAATAGTTTTATGAGAGAGGCCATACTATGAGTCAAGTTTTAGGATCGAGATTACAATTTAGAACAACTCAATAACAATTAAAAGCTATATCTTGAACTTCAATCTTATTCGCAACCATTGTGCGCTTGTACTTGAATTCCGTCATATATCAATTTTTGCTTCGTTTGTCATTCATCAAAACCTACAAAAGAGTACACGTTTAGTATATTGCATTGAGAACGTGTTTCTAACAATTTCCCCCTTTTTGATAATGGCAAACATTAAGCGGGATATGCAATTTAGGCAAAAGATATTGACAATTCAAGACAAGTAACAATTATGCAATTTTGTTCTTGTTCCCCCTCAATTTAAGAGTTCCCCCTCAATTTTAGCTTATAAGCAATCAATGAATTAAGAGGTGGTGCATACCCGATATCCCGTTTTCTTCCCCCTTTTGCCATTAGCAAAAAAATAGTAAGGAAAGATGCAAAAAGATGAAATAAACAAGGTTTATTTATTGGAAAAAAAGAGGGTACATCAATGGGAACCGAAGAGAACAACAGCAAAAACCACACAAAACACAAAAAAAATTTATTCATTTCCGTCGTTGTCCGCCTCGTTATCCGGCGCTGCTTCAAAAGGAACGAGAGCTGCATATGGATAATTGACATGATCAAAGTATCCATGGATCTCATGAGTGAGTTGAGCAAGCTGGTCGGATATGGTTTGGAGAGTAGGCTCTTGGGACGAACGAGCACGACGGGGTGGACGACTTGAAGGAGCTGGAGCATGATCACCATCATGATGGAAAGAAGACTCCGAGATTTCCCAAATTTTGGTACTCCTTTTGAGAGGACCATTTTCCGTGACAAATCCGGATGCTTCAAGGAAGTTCATAATGAGGAGGGCATAAGGAAGAGGCATGTCATCACCGATGGCATCGAGCATATGAATTTTGATTAGCCGACACCAATTTATTTTGGCTCCGGTGACAATGGCATGCAGAAGTTTGGTATCCTCCTGGGAGATGGTGGTGTGATTGTGCCGTCTAGGCTTGAGGACTCGGGTGATGAAGTAAAGAATCAACCGGTAGTTTGGATCCATTCCCGTTATGGTAGGACGACGGGTAGAGATAGATGGATCATAGGAGGTTATACCGGCTTGGTGGAGAAGGATGGTTTCATCAAAGAGAGCCCCGGCCTTATCAATATACCGGTAAAGGTCTTCACCTTCATTTGGAAGGCGGGCAATGGTGTGGAGATTCTCTTCAGAGAGAAGAATTTGAACCCCATTAATGGAGGTGACAAGTTCGCCATCTTCATCTTTATGGAGGTTTGAGTAAAAAGCTTGAACGAGAGTTGTGTTTATGTGAGGATGAGTGAGAAGCAAGAAGTCATATAGTTGACACTCCTTTAACATATTTGCGGCAGGGGTGAAAGGCTCAAGGAGTTTACTATTTGAGAACCGAGGAGGAAGAATGGTGCGTTTCTCAAATTTTGATAGGAACCTTGTGAGTTTATTTTCAGTTTCAAAGAACAAGACGGAACCGTCTTGGTATGGAAAATTTAAAGGAGGAGGGGCGGTTGAGGCTGATGCGCCATGTTTGGATCGGGAACGTTTTGAAGATCGTCAAGACATGTTAGGAGAAAGACTGCTGGAGTTTGGCAAAGAAAATAGAAGAGATTTAGCTTTTGAATACTAGAGATAGTGCTTGAGTGGGTGAATGTGAGCTCTTATGATGCCTATTTATAGAGGAAAGGATTATCAAGCATTGAATGGAGACATTTGCTGAGATTTTGGTTTAGGAGCAGTCAGAAAACGGTAAGAATTAAAATTACTGACCGTTAGATAATCGATTATTGAACTGAAATAATCGATTGTATTTACTGTTTGATTGAGATTTTGAATCTGACAAATCGATTCTTGAGTCAAACGGTAAAAAAATTTGAATGAAATAATCGATTGTTAAATTTTGGTAATCGATTATGGAGCATTTAAGACCTGACAGGAATCGATTGAGGAGCAAAACGGTAACAAAAAATTAATATGAAGTAATCAATTGTCAATTCTTGGTAATCGATTATTTAGGGAACTAATTTGATACAGTGAACTTGGAGAATATCAGAATTTGTCAAATAATCGATTGTATGAAAAAATAATCGATTGTTGTAGAAAGCATTGCTGAATGACTGAGGCGGAAATCGATTATGCAATTTAGGAAGTAAAAAATTAAACACAGATGCATAATAGTAATAATCAGTCATAAACAATCGATTATTGATACTGATAATCGATGTACTGCACAGAAAATAATCGATTAGTGGCTTGAAATAGTCGATTATTTTGTGCTAAAACTTCATAATTCCCCCTACCTTTGGGGTGGTACCTGCAAAATAGATTTAAACGTCTCCGACGCTCAAGTTAGTAATTTATAGCGAAATTGATAAATTACACTAGTGTTAACAAGTAATGCCGTGAACTCTTAAGAATTGTGTCCTAGAGTGTTCTTAAGAGAGTTTCGGGTACTTACCTTTTCTCCAACATCGCCAATTACCTGTTCGAGAGGATGGTCCTTGATCGTTCTCCACTCGTTAGGCGTATTTATTGCTTTTTCTAATTGTGGCGCTTCTTCCGTTGGTTGTTCCCCAATTTCATTTTTGTTTTCCTTTGAAGGTTCTTCTTGGATTTTATCTTTCAAGCTATCCAAGATACCTGCAAGATCAAAACCGGATTCCTTTCTCGCCAAGCGAGTATTATCTTCGGAAAACACAACATGAGGGGATTCCTCCACAATTTGGGTTCTTTTGTTAAAGATCCTATATGCTTTGCTACGTGAGGAATAACCAATGAAAATACCTTCATCCGATTTAGCATCAAACTTACCCAATTGGTCCTTGCCATTATTATGAACAAAACATTTACAACCAAAAACACGTAAATGAGAAATGTTGGGTTTTCTACCCTTATAAAGTTCATATGGGGTTTTCATGAGTATCGGCCGAATTGCTACTCTATTTAAAACATAGCAAGCGGTACTCACGGCGTCCGCCCAAAAGTATTTGGGAATCTTAGCTTCGTCGAGCATGGTTCTAGCCATCTCTTCGAGACACCTATTTTTCCTTTCCACCACCCCATTTTGTTGTAGTGTCCGTGGAGCGGAAAAGGTGTGTTCGATTCCGAGTTCGTCACAAAAATCCGCAAAGAGATTGTGATCAAACTCTCCCCCATGATCACTTCTAATCGAAATGACGGTCGATTCCTTTTCGTTTTGAACACGCTTAAGGAAATACTTGAAATTTTGAAAAGCATCACTTTTATTTGCAAGAAATAGAGTCCAAGTAAATCTAGAAAAGTCATCAACAATTACAAAAACATATTTATTTTTACCAAGACTTTCAATACGAGAGGGACCAAATAAATCCATGTGAAGTAATTGCAAAGGTCTAGACGTTGAAACAATATTCTTGAATTTAAAAGATGCTTTGGTTTGCTTCCCTTTTTGACAAGAATCGCAAATAGAATCATTTTCAAACTTTAAACTGGGAAGACCAACTACTAAGTTTTGAGAAAGAAGCTTGTTCAAAAGATGCATGTTCATGTGTGCTACTCTACGATGCCATAGCCAAGAGTTATCCTCTTTGCTTACTAAACAATCAACATATTCGGGTGAGGAGTTTGCAAGATCAACCATATAGATATTATCAATTCTAAAACCACGAAGTATGATCTTGAAATCACTACGTCTAAATACAAGATATTCATCCGAATTAAATAGAGCAAGATTTCCCTTATCACATAATTGGCTTATGCTCAAGAGATTATGCTTCAAACCTTTCACAAGTAGTATATGTTTAATAGAGGAGTTTTCGTCCTTACCGACCGAACCAATGCCGATGATTTTTCCTTTATTGTTATCACCAAATGTGACACTTCCTCCTTCTTTGTGCTCTAGTTGAAGGAATTTGGATTCATCTCCCGTCATGTGTTTGGAGCATCCACTATCAAGGTACCATAGTACACTTGATCCCTTCAAGCACACCTACAAAACAAATTAATGTTCTTTAGGTACCCATGCCATCTTGGGTCCTTGAGGGTTAGGCATGTTATAATGATGCAATTGATTTATATGTCTATGACGAGTAAAGCAAGCGGGAGCAATATGACCAATACGTCTACAATAATGACAAGTCACGTTGGGATTATGCATTTTTCTAGGTACATAGTAACTAGATGAATGAAGGTTGCTTACTCTACTTTGAACACCATTGTTTCTCCTATTATGAGCTCTACGAGGTTCACAAGTTTGTCTAAAATATGCATCATTTCTAGAATATCTATTTCTAGGTGGAGGGTCATTTCTTGGTCTTCTAAATTGTTCAAGGTTTGGCCTAAAATATGCATCATTTCTAGGTCTTCTAGCATTTTCATTATTTGGTCTAACATGCAAGTTATTTCTAGGATTTCTACTTCTAGGATAAGCATTTTGGTTATTAGTCCTAGGTTGAGCTCTAGGTTGTTGTGGTTTAGCACCAACCTTTTCTTCATTTTTGAATCCTATTCCATGTTTAGTTGATTTTAGATTAACAAGCACATCATTCAAGTTTTTATGCGAAGAATTAAACTTATCTAATGTGCCTTTAAGTCTAGCTACTTCATTCTTAAGAAGCACACAAGAAGAACAGTTTCTAGTAGAACCTTCAGGTTTATCAGCACTTCTTTTTCCATTAAACTTGTTTTCCTCTTTTAGCTTCTCATTTTCGAAAACCAGTTTTTCTAATTCTTTTTCTTTTAATGAATGCTGTGTTTGAAAATCTTTTTCTTTTAGAGAAGCGCTTTCTTTAACACTTTTGACAGTTTTTGAAGCTTTGATAAATTCAGCATATAGTTCATCAAAAGCATTTCTCATTTCATCAAGAGTAAAGAAATTTTGAGAAGAGATTTGACTTACCTCGTCTTTGCCGTCTTCTTGAGCCATGAGACATAAATTTGCTGCTTCATCGTCTTCTTCTTCGCTTGCTTCATCTCCGGAATCTCCTCCCCAAGAGATGTATGCACGTTGCTTTTTGAAGGGTTTCTTCTCCTTTTTGATGTTAGGGCAATTTGATTTTATGTGCCCGGTTTCTCCGCATTCATAGCATTTTAGTTGATCGCCTTGCTTTTTGTTCTTGCGTTCATACTCTTTGCGGATGAATTTTTGAAACCTTTTGATAACGAGTCCAAACTCGTTGTCACCTTCCTCATCAATTTGTGGTTGGCTAGCCTTTAGAGCAATCCTTTGCCTTCTTTGATCATCAACAAACGGGTTAAGTATAGTTGATTCATAGGTTTTGAGATTACCTCTTAATGCGTCAATTGTGACATTTGTGATGCCAATGGATTCTTGGATTGCATCGGCCTTTGATCGCCATGCCGGAGTGAGACTTCTGAGGATCTTCCGGACAAGTTCTCTATCCGTAAACGTCTTTTTGAGGGCGTGTAGATCATTCACGATCATTGAGAATCGCTCAAACATTTCGTCTACTTTCTCTCCTTCCTTCATGTGGAATAGTTCATAAGAGTGAGTTAAGAAATCAATTTTAGCTTCTCGTACCTGGTCGGTTCCTTCGTATGTCACTTCAAGCTTATCCCACATTTCTTTTGCTATTTTGCAACATGATATCTTCCTGTAGTCGTTAGCATTAACAGCACAATATAATAAATTTATAGCTTTGGCATTATTTTGAACCTTACGAATATCCTTCGCGGTATATTCCTCTTCGGTCTTTGGAACCCATTCGTCTTCCACCTTCTTGGTTGGGATTTGGTTTCCATTGGTGAATACTTTCCACAAATGAAAGCTATTTGATTGCACAAAGATTTGCATCCTCTCCTTCCAATATGAGTAGTTTGTGCCGTTGAATAGAGGAGGTCGTGTAGAGCATTGTCCTTCTTCAATTCCTGCAAAAGAGTCAAGAGTAGAAACCATGGATGGTTCTCTCAAACGGTTAAGTTTTCAGAGAGTTGGGCTTTGATACCAATTGTTAGAAACTACGCTTTACGCTAGAGGGGGGGTGAATAGCGTATTAATAGAATTTAGCGTTTTCTTGCGGAATTTAAACTTTGCAGGAAGTAAAATAAATGCAGAAAAATAAACTTACACAAAGATGTATACTGGTTGGCCACCAACGTGGTTAGTCCAGTCCCCGAGAGACTCTCTCGAGATTTTTCACTATCTTGTTAAGCTTAAGGGTGCTCAACAAACCGTTACACACTTGAGGACACAAGCCTCAAACAGTTGCTCGGAGATCGCAATCTCAAAGACTTCACCCAAGGAAACGCAAGTTCCTTGAAACAAGAGAATCGCAATTCTCTTACAAGTATATCAAATACTTGGACACTCACTTAACTAAAGTACTCCTTATTGAGTAGATATGAGTAAAAGAATATGTTCAAGATCACAACAACTTTAAGCAATAATATGGCTCTCAAAAACTTTATGAAATGAGTAGAAAATGAAGAACAATTGAATGAAAGCTTATAGCAATGTAATGATCAGTTTTGTGTATGTTGTTGTTTTTAAAACACTGAAATGAAGCTGTATTTATAGTTGAAAAAATTGGTTCAACCGTTGTCTAATTGCCAATTAAGAGTTGCTGAAATTACTCAGTGATAATCGATTATTAAGACCAAACAATCGATTATCTGCCAGTCAGTTTAAAAATCAATCACAGATTTAACGCTTCACAATCGATTATACATAATCTATAATCGATTACTGGCAATATTCAAAATCAGATAATCGATTACACTAAGTTCATAATCGATTACTTTAGCAACGTTCTAAAAATCATTTCCAGATCTTAAGCAAAACATCGATTATATACAATCAATAATCGATTACTTCAGCAACGTTCTAAAAATCATTTCCAGATTTTAAGCAAAACATCGATTATATAAAATCAATAATCGATTACTTCAGCAACATTCTAAAAATCATTTCCAGATTTTAAGCAGAACATCGATTATCTAGAATCAATAATCGATTACCTTATGGTATTTGAAAATCATTTGACAACGGACAGCTTCAACAATCGATTGTCCTTTGCAACAATCGATTACTTGTTATTTTCTGAAAATCATAAAACTTACTGTCTCAGTGATAATCAATTATCTAAAGAAATAATCGATTACTTAATTAAATTTAAAATCACTGGAAGACATCAACTCAACACAATCGATCACCATTAGTTCATAATCGATTATTTTGAGTATTGAAAAACTTTACCTCAACAACAATCGATTGTCATTTGTTCACAATCGATTATCATGCAGATTTGGAAAAACCTGATGTTCACTGTCTTACTCACAATCGATTACCATTAATTCATAATCGATTGTCATGCAGTCTTGGCTCAGAAACAATCGATTATCATAAATACATAATCGATTATTTTAGCCCAGATTTTTTGAGGCATGTTTAGAAAACATTTTGTCTAATGTAAATATGCATGATTTAAAATCTGTTTGACACAGAATTAAATATGCATGATTTTGGAAAATAGTTTTATGAGAGAGGCCATACTATGAGTCAAGTTATAGGATCGAGATTACAATTTAGAACAACTCAATAACAATAAAAAGCTATATCTTGAACTTCAATCTTATTCGCAACCATTGTGCGCTTGTACTTGAATTCCGTCATATATCAATTTTTGCTTCGTTTGTCATTCATCAAAACCTACAAAAGAGTACACGTTTAGTATATTGCATTGAGAACGTGTTTCTAACAATTATCAAAAGCTCATAGAATTTTATACTATCACGCCACCCCATTATTCGCCCCATGCAGTGCGGTTGCGTAGATTAGTACCTCCAAATTTAGTTTCTACACACACTTTTCACTACCGAACCTCCCCATGCGTCGCCCCATGCACCGCGGCTGTGCAAATCTTCATTGTTTTTTAACCCGACCCTATTTTGATATAAATTCTTCGGGGTTATTTTTCCCACTTCATTTTGATGAATTTCAGGGTTTTCCTCCACCCTCTCAAGACCTACAAACTCTCCCATATTCATGTTAAGTAATCCCCATTATTTTGGTGTGAATTCTATAATTTATACACTAGTATTGATGAAATCTACACATACAATACTTGGATCTTCAAGGGATTTCTTCAATAACTCAAAGGAGGGTTTTGCGAGATTTCTTTCTAAAGGTAATCCTACACCCTTAGACTTACATGTATGGATTTATTAAGGGAATATGAGTATTAGTGAATATTGGAACTCTTGGAATGGTAATTGAAAACCATAGGTTCCCAACTAGACTATTATAGAGATTGCAAGATGTTTATTTAATAGAACTTTGTTGGTTGGGTGTGGATAGATGGTCATATATGTGATTTTGGGAGTTATAAATTTGTTAATCATGATGGTGGGATAAATTTTTGATGAATTGTTGTAGTTATATGAAGTAATTATATGGTGATGAGATGTAGAGATTTATGCATGCTAAATATAATAAGTTATGGAATTTGTTGCTAATATTGGGTTCCATTGGATGTTACTATTGTAGATAGAAAGTTGTAAGGGTTGTGGATCATTGTAGTACCACCAAGGGGTGAAATTGAGTTATGTGACACTAACTTTCTATGATTGGGAATGCAAATGATTCTCCCTACACTATGTTTCTTTTACGACGTTTCTAATTGCCTAAGAAATAAGCATAAGCCTAGTTCCTTGAATAGTTTTATAACTTATATTCTCTAGCTTTATGACTCGCTCATGACTTTCATTCTGAACGATGTGAGCTCAATGCATATTCAACATAGACTTGGGTTAGATGCCCCCGAGTAATAGTATAGATTACTCAGTATGCCATATATACTTGAAATTTTAGTATTCATAATCAATTTAAGAATACATGTCTCCGTCTAGTCCTATTGAGTATTCAACTATTATTTAAGCTAGTATGATGCAGTATTCCAGTATATGTAACTCAATTTGACTCAGTATTTAACTATCAAATATTGCAGTAAGATTCTCAGTTTTTGATTTTAAATTCCTGAAGGTTGAAAATCTTTATTTAGTCCTAACCCATATTTATGTGCTTTATACATAAGGCCTAACGTTCTAGTTTATTGTTTATGCATGCTTGGGCCTGTGGCCGTAGCTTATGCTTTATGCATTTTTGGACCTAAGGACGTAGTCATGTATACGTATACTTGGGCCTTAGGCCGTAGCTTGCACATATATATTGAGCTCGAGGTCGTAGCTTATTCAGATGTATAGGTTGTTCGTCATTTATAAGAAGGAGTATTCATAACCTTACTTCCTTTGTTCAACTCAATTATCAGTTATCATTTTGGATACTAGCTATACGTTCAGTTATCAGTTATCAGTTATCATTTATGTTCCATTTCAATAATTATCATTTTAGTTACCAATTATAAAATCTTAGTTATCAGCTTAGTTTTAGTTTTAGCATTTATAAATTTTTATTTCATTTGCTTTACATACCAGGACAATTCAAATGTACCGACGTCCCTTTTTCCCGGGGCCTGCATCTCATGATGCAGGTAATGATTTAAATGATGACTAATCAGAGCGGTTGGATTCTCGTAACAACTTTTTGGTAATCCCTAGTTCTTTCATGACATTATCTTTACTACAGACTTTAGTATTTACAGACAGTTAGTGTTTTCAGTACTCAAATAAAGGCTTCATAAACAGGAATAACAATTAGAGAGAGTCCGAAGCTTTTTATGTTAAGCCATGTTGTCTTCAAACATGTTTCAGACTTGTATAGCGTTTCAATACTTTGATTTTTTTTATCAATCAATCTTTCAATATATTAATATATGTTAGTTTATCTTTCTCATTCAGTATGTTATGATACCATTATAACTTATATGAGTCCACCAATCTATAAAGAGCCTAGTCACGTATGAGGCTGATACATAGAATGCTGTAACGACTGAAAGTAGAGAAGGCAAGAGTTTTTCTAAGTGGAAAAAATCCCACACAAGGGGATAAAAAACAACTACCTACTCTTGTAGGAATTAAACTCAACTAACTTATAATCTACCTATTTCAAGCCACTTTGCAAAAACCCTGTTTCAAAGACTTTACACTAACTTGTGATTCAACCACTACAAGCAACTCTCTAACTCTCCTAGGTACAGAGGATTTAACTTATGAATTTGTTTTGTTCCTAAAGTAGTGCATCTAAGAAAAAAAAGGAATTATAATGTAGAACAATTAACAAGGTTAAAACTCAGCTTTGGATGTACATAATACTCATTTAGATACTGGTCATTAATGGAGTTGTCTTCTTGTTCTTGAGACACTAGTGATTTCAATGGCAAATAGATGCTTCTTCTTCTTGAGAGAATATTATTGAATGCACAAGTGATGGTGTGCCTTGCACCAGGTTGTTTTATCACAAAGGATATCACAATAGATAGTGGTGTCAACTCATGGTGTACTTCTTCTCAGTGAGAAGTGACTGTTGCACTATCTGCACGACTACTTCTAGGCAGGTCCATTCTTTCTGGACTTTGTGCTTCTGTCATGACATACCAATGAACGGGGTCCTAATACCTTTGTCAGGACATGCCAATGGACCTGTTCCTAGTGGTGTTCCTTTTCTGAGACAGTTTCTTGATGGACACTTTCTTCTATTACGTTTCAGTGGTGCACTTTGACCTGTACTTGTATTAGAGAACCCCAAGGGAGCCGTTCCCTGCTGTGTTTCTCTTTGTTTTTAATGTGTATTGTCACCTACTTGTACTTTTGTTGGAGAACCCTAAGGGACCAGATCATCAGGTTCCTATTATGTTCCTCCATGTGGTCGTTGGTCTATTTACTGATGCTCAAGCTTCGACCAGTTCATATAAGATGTGTATCATGTTGAGCAAGTTCTGTATCTTGTTTTTTACGATAGGTTTTTTTAGATCATAAAAACATCAGAAGCATAAGGTTAAGTAAAACCCATCGATTTCCCCATTTTGGATGATGATAAACTTAAGCTTGGACATCAGAAATAACAAGCTGAGATGCCAGAACTACACGAGTTCCCTTTAGATTATAAATAACCAAATGAGATGCCACAACTACACGAGTTCCCCCTTAATAAAACTCCCCCTTAATCTCAGATCTCATTACACGACAACCATGTTTACCTTAGCCTTTTTCCCCCTTTTTCTATCATTAAAAAGAACTGGTAGGAAGTACAGCACAAGAAGGTAATAAGCATAAAGAAATCCAACACAGCTAGCTCATGCCACATATGTGCACACAACATGACAGAAAAGAGAAGCTAGAGGTACACAGTATTATAAATGCAAAGAGAGTGGAGCTATTTCATTAATAGTTATGGTTAATTTCAACATGCCATCACAAAAAAAAAAACAAGTAAACACCAGAAAAATAGCAACCACGGGATGTTGGAACAAAAATAACTTGATGCTAAGAGGATTCTAGGAAACACTAGAGGAAGAGGGCTTGGAGGAAGAGGCAGCAATGGGTTTGAGAACCAGGTTTCACCTAGCATTTGCAGCCGCTTGTTCTTCAAGTAATTGAGCTCGAAGTCTCTCATTTTCCTTTCTTAGTCGAGCAATCTCCTGATCTACAGAATCAGGTCCTTTATCTTCTTAGCTAAGCTGGGTCTGCTGTTTGGAATTTCGAGCCCTCAACCTTCTCTATTCCTTAGAGGCTACATTTTGAGCGTTTACCAGCTGAGAAATGGTCATGATTCTCCCACCAACTTTTTCTATACCGAGAAGCATATTGATGAACGGATTGCAATGGAAAAGCCAAAGACGAGCTCAAATGTTCAAGACCGAAGACCCAAGGCGTAGGTCGTTAGGTAGAACCAATGTAAGAGCAACGCTTATGTTATCTCGTCTTTTCGCTCAACATATGTCATCATAAATATGCATAAAATCATTTTATTAAATCATATTTATCATAAACATATTTTAAATACTTCAAACAAAATGATGTCAAAGTTTTCAACTTAGCCAAAATGGTTTTTGAAGTAAGTTTTCAATCTGCCTCAGAATAATTGATTATACAAAGTGCATAATCGATTATTTTATAACAGTGGCCAAAGTGTTTGAACACTGCCACAGAATAATCGATTATACAAAGTGCATAATGGATTATGTTATAACCGTTGCCAGGCGTTTGAAAACTGGCTCAGAATAATCGATTATGTAGTATCAGATAATCGATTATTCAGCAGAAAATCAGCTTCTGATTTTCTGAACGTTGAAGAATAATCGATTATTTGGACACAAAATCAGCATAATTGATTGCCAATTAAGCAACAGACATACACCATTTTTCACCTATAAAAAGAGGTCTTTTGAGCTGATTTCAAATACACAACACCTCCCAATATTGATATACATATTGACATTATTTGAGCATCATTTTAGAGCTTTTGTTGAGCCATTTGAGAGACAACTTTGAGTTGTTCATAGAGCTAAATTTGTATCTCTTTATCTACTCTTTTGAGAGAGTTCTTGTTGTAAAAGAGAAAGGTGTTTGAGAAGAACATATCTTCTCATTGATTGTCGGGTTCGCTAAGTACCCTAAGTCTTAGTGTGTGAAGTTTTGTGGTGCGGTATCCACGAGCAAGGTTGAAGTCTTGAGGTGCGGTATCCTCGAGCAAGTTGAAGTCTTGTAGAGTGTGCATCTACGAGCAAGTATAACAATTTGTTAGGCACCCGAAAGCTTAACGTAGTTAGTGGAATCTCGAGAGAGTCTCTCAGGGACTAGACTAACCACAAGTTGTGGTGAACCAGGATAAATTCGGTGTGTTCTTTCCCTTGCTATTTTTATTACAGAATTTATTATATTCCTGCAATTTTTAATTCCGTAATATTTATCAATATTCTTGTGCTGCACTATTCTCCCCCCCCCCCTAGTGACGGGCATAAATCCTAACATGCTTGTGTGTGCCCACTATAGGATTTTCCAAGGGGACATTGAAGAATCTGAACACTTGAGTAAGGAGAAATCCATAAGGTAACACATGATTTTAACCCTTAAAATTTTCCAACTTCTGCATATGATCTATCACGATTGATGGAAAATTTATTGGCATAAACCCATCAAGCTCCTCCATCAGGACAAAATCTGATTTTGTAGCGATAGAGCACCTCTCAAAACGGGGTAGGAGTACTTTATTGACCAGTTCAAAGAGAAGGTGGTACTCAAGAAGAAATACCTTCTTATGGACGTGTTCCCCCTGTTGAATAGCTTGCTCTTCCATGCCGACTCTCCGAAAATTTATTCCACAGACATCATTTACTAAGGACACACCTTCACATGGAATTCTGAGACCAACGTTAAGGTGTCGAGTACAATATCTAGTCCATTTACAAGCGCACAGATGTAATCCTCCTTAACAGTAAAAGAAGATGCATAGAAGGTTTGCACTGCATGTTCGTATACCATAGACATGCTCCCTTTAAACAAGTGTTTCCATTGTTGAATCTCCAAAATTGGTCTCATGCCTGCCATCTCCAAAATTGTTGGATCAAATGTTCGGCCCCACAGCACCTTTTGAGTTCTTAATATATGCGACCATTGAACACCATCACAGGTCAAGGACTTTGAAGAGCCAGTTTCCTTAACAGGTTCTCTCTTTTGTTTGCTAATCCTTTCAGCAGACTTTCCTTTCCAGCCTACTACCCCCATAATAATTTCTCAGACACTACTAGTTCATTTGGATTCCATTTAGATTTGCAGCTATTTTTCACTAATTAACCTTTCTATTTCTTGGAACTTTCCTTAATTGTCATAGACTGTTGCACTAATGAACCAGGTTCTCTAGAAGCATCTTTGTCTGTCCAGCTTACTGAAACATTCTTGATGAAATCCTTTGGATTCATTTTTCTCTTTATCCTTGTCTTGACACTCTTCTTAATTTTCTGCAATGAGGATTCAAAATTCTCTTGCTGAACTGACTTGGGAATGGGTGATTTTTTAATAGGAATGTTAGAGCTTGGAATGAATTGGAGGTGTAGGAGTGGGTTTGCATGGAAAATAATTAGGTTCACCGTGAACCTTTCCCTAGAGTATCTCATAATCTAACGATTCTAAGAGCGACGTCGTTCTTATATCTTCTAGGAATGGAATTTCTTCACCATGGTATTTAGACGAGAGATATTCTCCTTCATTCATCAATCTCTCAGTAGTAATAGCCATGATGCTATGAGCTTCTTCCTTTTGTAGTGACTCCTTACGGCATGCAATATTAAACACATTACTATTAACCTAGGGAATAGGAACCTGATGCCAGAAAAAAGTTATTGAATAAGTTTTTGGTTTCTCCTCTCTCTTCACCTTTCGCACCTGTTCCTTTAGGTTCTATGATCGTCACGCGTGTTTACTTGTAACTATATTGATGTGAGCTAGGCTTGGTTCGAAAACATTTTAACTATTTTTACCTGGTGCTATCTTACATAATCAACTGATGGCGGATTAGGTTCTCCATTTGGTCCTTGTAACTACATCTTCACATTTGGTTAATCCAGAGTTTTCTACTTGAGGCTTTGATGCAGATGTATGGAATTTTGTCTTTTGTTCCATCAATATGCTTGATGTTCTTCCTTTTTTTTTAATTCGAAGACCTCTTTAAATTGTGCCAAGGTTGCGACTTCACTCATCTCATACCACCAGCTTGTGGGAATTCGCACTTAGTTGGAGTGGATGTTCTTGTTTCCTTTGTAAGCTGAAACCACTTGGCAAGTTATGACATGAATGACTGCACTTTTTAGACCATTCACATAGCGCATATTCTTACTTGCGTGCCAAAAGAACATATCTACCTTTTCATTCACTTGAGAATGTATCCTTTACTTTATTATTAAGGATATATTCCCTTCCTGCATGGCAGTCAATGAGAAGATATTTATTTTGTTTTAACTGCATGCTTTATGTATCCATTTTCTGTGATCCATAAAAACCTGCTTCCTTTCACTGTTCCCTACTTATGCAAATTAAGGTTTAGATTTGGGAACCCAAACTAATTTGGGTCCCTCGTTATGATAAATAAGATGAATAAAGTATTTCCTAGTGTATACAGTAAACATCCGCTTTTTTAGAGTGGTACTTGGTCCCTTTTTAGTTGTCACTCCATCAGAGAACACTTTGTTTGTTGGGGCAGCCTGTACCCTGGCTAGGCAATTTTCCTTGAAGTGCCCATTGTTCCGAGTGGGTACATAGCCAGTTATCAGGTACAATAACATACTTGTTTTGCGAGTTATAGGGAGTTTTCTGCCTTTGGAAAGTGATTCCCTACCTGTTCCTACTGTTGTTGAGATACATGGTAGTGACAACATCTGAGGTCCAGGTCCATTTCAGATATTTCTCAAGGTCATTTCTCAGTTTCGCCAATTCAGCTTGGAGTTGATGATTCCTCTCGAGTTCACTGCAAAAAGACTGGTTTTCACAATGGTTAACTCCTTTTCAAGCATGATGTGTGTCTCACTAACTATTTCCTTCCCTTTCCCATTACTTACATTCCTAATTTATTTACTAGCTACTGAGGCCCTCAATGGTTTCCTTTAGATCTGTGCATTACTAACTGGTCATCCATTTCCTCGACAGTAGATGTAACTTTATCTTCTAAGGTTTGTTTCTCATTGTTAAGGCTTTCTATTGTTTCTTTTAGATCAACTACTTCTACTATCAAATCATCTCTCTCATTCTCGCCACTGGTTATCTTGTCATTTAAGGCTTCCTTTTCTTTTTCGAGATTTACTATTGTCTCATTTAAGTCAACTACATAGACCACTAGATAATCTCTAGATTGCTATGCCTCTCCTACTTTTGGGGTCAGGATCTCCTTTTCATTTTCAAGGCTATAGAAGGCATCAATTAGGACATTAGATAAATATCTTAGCTTCTTGGAAGAGTAGGATTTCAGTTTTTTCTGAACATCCGTGAAGTTTAGTTCATCGTCTTTATCTTCTTGTTCATCATCATCTGACTAAGCCATTAATGCGAATATTGAATCGTACTTCGTTACTTTAGTTTCCACTACCATCATGGAACAGTTTCCAACATCCGATTCCCTTTCAGATTCACTCGAGGAGTCTCCTCAAGCAGCAAGGGTCTGCTTAACAATATTGTCAGTACTGCTTTTTCGATTGAACCTTTTATCTAGAACCAGGTTCCTTTTTCCTGCTTTGTCAGGATTTTGCTTGTATTGCTCATATTACGCGAGTGGGCAGTATTTAATGAAATGCCCTGACTTTGCAGATCCGTGATAGAGATCATTGTTCCTTATCTTACTTGAACTGACCCACTTTGGTATGCCACCATTTCTTCGAACAATTGTTTGATAACTCTCAGTAAGATGGGTCGTGTCACTATCTTCATCACTTGAATCACTCCTTTCAGCTTTAAGCACCAGGTTCTTTTCCTTCTTAGGCTCTTTTCTTTTACTATCTTTATTTCTTTTCATCTCGTATGTTCTCAGATTTCTAATCATCTTATCCATGGTCAGAGTCTATAGATCTTTAGCTTCAATGATGGTATTTAAATTACTTTCCCAAGATACAGGTAGAACACTGAGTATTTTCCTTACAAGCTTGTTTCTGGGAATGACATATCCAAGTGAGTGAAGCTCATTTATTATGGAGGTGAATCTGGTGTGGATATCTTGTATGGACTCATCATCCATTATCTTGAAAAGCTCTGTTAGTGGTGAGCATGTCGAACTTATATTGTTTGTCTTTTCTGGTTACTTCGTATGTAGTTTGTAAGGCTTCCTATATGTCTTTGGCAGTATCACAAGCCGATACTCCATTGTACTCATCAGGTCCTATGCAAAACATCAACATTTTCTTGGCACTGTATTCTTTTCTACAGCTTTCTTGTCAATGTTGTTGTACTCTCTTCTCTCTTTGGGAACAAAAGGTCCTGTCTTTTCAAGTTTTTTGAAGGGAACATGTGGACCATCACAAATGATATCCCACAGTTTTGAATCTTCATCCATTATGAAGTCATGCATCCGAGTCTTCCACCATCAATAATTTTGACCATTGAATCTGGGAGGTCTATAGGTTCATTGTCCTTCATAAAGTTGGGTAGAGCCACTTTTTAAAAATCTTATTGCAAAGACTTTACACTAACTGGTGATTCAACTACCATAAGCCACTGTCTAACTCTCCTAGTTATAGAAGATTTAACTTATGACAATTTCTAGTCACAACATAAACTCTAAATTTTTACGAATTTTGTTTGTACCTAAAGTAGTGCTTCAAAGAAAGCAAAATAGTAATTACGATTTAGAATAATTAACATTATTACAACTCAACTATGGATGTACATATGACTTTGTTTCGCGACTGATCCTTAATTGAGTTGTCTTCTTGTTTTTTACACAGCACTGATTTAAATGCCAGATAGATTCTTCTTCTTCTTCTTGAGAGAATATTACTAAATGCACAAGTGATGGTATGTCTTGCACTAGGTTGTTTTATCACAAAGGATTTAATAATAGATAGTGGTTTCAACTCTTGGTATACTTCTTATCATTAAGAAGTGACTGTGGCACTGTCTGCACGGCCACTTCTAGGCATGTGCGTTCCAGCTGGACTTTGTGCTTCTGTCAAGACATACCAATGAACCAGGTCCTAATACATCTATCAGGATATACTAATGGACCAGGTCCTACTTTTGTTCCTCTATTGAAATAATTGCTCGATAGACACTTTCTTTTTCTATGTTTCAATTGTGCACTTTGACTTGTACTTCTGCACGATAACCCAAAGGGAGCAGTTCCCCGATGTGTTTATCTTTATTTGAATAGTACAATCACTGACTTGTGCTTTTGTCGGAGAACCCTAAGGGACTAGGTCATCAGGTCCCTACTGTGTTCCTCTATGTGGTCGTTGATCCATTTGCTAATGTTCAAGTTTCGACCAGTACATATGAGATGTGTATCCTGTGGACCAGGTTCTATATCAAGTTTTTTACAATAAGTTTGTTGGATCATAAAAATATAAGAAGCATAAGGTTAAGTAATACCCATCATATCAAATGTTTATTTGGCCAACCATGTGGTTCCTTTGGTCACCTGTAGTCAGGCGCTGAGTACCGTGTACGTCAAAGCCGAGGTTCGAGGCATGACAAAGCTTGGTAATAGAACACTAGGTTCAAGAGTCCTAGAGAATCTATGAAGCAATTTCTAGTGAAGTTTTCTTTATATGTGTGTGCCGGCCACTCACACAAATGGTTAACTACCAAGACATCCAGGATTGTATCATCTGTTTCTACTCTAGATCTTGCGATGAAGCTTAGAGCAATAGTTAACCTTCTCTTCCTATCGAATTCCATACATATCGAATGTCCAAGTGACAAGCAAGAAAAGTCTAAGGTTCTAGAAAGGATGATTTGCCCATTGTGGTATTACTATGGAGTACATGTTGGTAACAAATGATATTTCATAAGATGTTGAAAAGGGGATGCCAAGGATAATAGTACAGATAGAGCATAACTTTATTAGAAAGTAAAAAAGCAGTCATTATGTTTATTGTTATCAATTTACCTTAATTACAAGTTATACAGTCTTTCAGTTAGCATGTTTATGGTTATTCAGTATGCCTGTTCTTTGTTATTTAGTTACCATATCTCAAAATTTTAGTGTATCAAAATATCCGGAGACTTATAAGTATACAGTGATGCATATGAATGCTCAAAGAAAATGTAAGTAACTGTGATTATAGCGGAATCTTCACATTCTTTTGTGAATTAGACCCAAGACTCATTTGATGGTACATAAAGTGATTTATCAGGTGTGTATGGCATTGTATCCGTATGTCAGACCCCACAGTATAGCAAGTTAAGAATTTGATTGCAAATGGCCTAGAATTGGTCATTATAGTTTTTTGTTTTTTTTTAAAAAGGAGACTAAGGGCAAAATTCCTAATTGTCAGTTATGTTTGATGTTACCATATATATATCTTTTTATATGATTCATGCATATGACTCAAAGACATGATTTATGAAATGAGAATCAACGGCAACCAATATTGAATTTTAGGGAATGAACTTAAGCTATTCATATTTATTCATATTAGAACTAGAAAGTACCACTGTAGTAAGCTACTATAAGAATTAGGTATTATTATGAGATAAACAATATGACAGTTCCCCTTAACACGATGTGAATATGTGTTTAGGCCGAAAGTTTATAGGGTGAAGTGATATTGAAATATATAGAACGTTAGGGATTAGATATCCCAATTTAGTTTATTTACAAATGATTTCCCTAAGTGTGAGCCATGTGCATAATTGAAAAAGAATGCTAGTGTATGACAAAAGAATATGGTCAGATGATGGGGGAAGTTAGAAATAACCTTATGCTTTACTTTAGTTATTCAAAGCAGAGCAAGAAAAGATGATGCTAGAAAGTGGTTAGTAAAAGAATAGTAAATATTTGAGTAAATACAGTGAATTAGAAATTTCATAAGAGCTACTAGAGTAGATTTGATTCGCTTAGCCAAGTTAACTCTAGTAAGCGGATGATTGTTTGAAATACCGAATATGTGTTAGAACCCAAAGAGTTTAAGATAAACCAAAAGGTTAGTTACAATGGGGAAATAATCAGTGAGCAATGAGAGAGCAAGCTACAGAAGAATAACCTTTACGAATTATTAAAATGTGGTTACTCCAAGAATGATAGTGTAAGCAGAGTTCAATTATTAAGTTTGTGTATGATAGGTGTGAATACATTAGCTTTTCGTTATGCGAACAATTTATTTTTTTTCTAGCTCAGAAGTAAGTTGGGAGATGAGTCGTCATTGACATAGAGTGCAAAGAATTCCAGAAAATAAGGATGGTTATTTGGATCACAACAAAAATAGAATGATCCGCAAGTATAAGGCCTTTAGTCTAAGGGGTGAAGCTAATATTTTCAGTAATTCCAGTTACATATTTGAAACCCGAATTGTTAGAACGGATATGAAAAAGAGAACAGTTTGGTAATGAGGGAAAATTGTATAATTACCACAAGGAATATATCTAACATGTGTGAGAAACACAAAAGTGAGTAGAATGAACCCCGAGCTTAGCTATTAAAGAAAAAAGATAATAAAAAATCTATAAAATCATGCCTATTATGTATTATGAGGGTAGTGCCGTTGTACGACACTCTAATATTCTGAGTAGTGGTAAGTGACTTAGCTCAAACAATACTGTAAGTTTTTCTAGGAAGTGCTAAAGAAGATAAAATTGAGGGAAGTATAACTCATGAATGAGGTAGACAAGAGAACTATGTTGAAAGATGTTCACTGATTAGCCTAGGTAGGAGTTAAACTTTCGGACAACAAAGTTAGTGGAGTTGTTCTCTAGAACAGGACTTGTTCCTCCTTAGAGCCGAAGTGAAGGAGAAGTTGTTTGATTATCCCAACTTGTTATAGTTGAAAGAGGGGAAACACATGTATAACACGATGGCTTTTCAACAAGGGGAGATGATGGTACTTTGACGTACCAGGATAGATTTTGTGTTCCAACAATAGATGGACTTAGCAAGGGAAGAAGATGTTAGAAGCCCATAATTATAGGTATTCTATTCATTCATGTTTCTCAAACATGCATCATAATCCCTGGGAGACTTATTGGTTAAATAACATGAAAAAGAAGGGTGTAAATTTTGTGGCCAAGTGTCTGAATTGTCAACAAGTGAAAGTCGAGTAGCAGAAAACCAAGTGTTTATCTCAGAACACACACAACCTTTAGTGGAGATAGTAAATATGGACCTTATAGTATGATTATCTCGCCCATATTGAAAGCATAAATTTTATGGGCGAAGGTATAGATTGCAATTTATTTGGTTTGAAGTTGGCAAAGCGAAGTTGTTGGGACCAGATTTGGTCAATCAGTCTATGGAGAAAGTCAAGTTTATTCAAGAGCATTTGAAGACAGCTCGGAGTAACAAAAAATTTCTATTCAAACATGCAACATAGAGACCTGAGTTTCAAGTTGATGATAGGATGTTTCTAAAATTTTCACCTATGAAAGGTGCTATAAGATTTGGAAAAAAAAGGAAAGCTGAATCCTAGATATATCAGCCCATATAGGATCTTATGATAGATCATGTAAGAAAATTATCACTTAGAATTTCCACCATAATTAGCGGTTGCACACCAGTATTTCAAATGTCAGGTTATCACATTCAAGTTTCCAGTATTCCTATCTCATGTCATGACATTTCTATTTTCAGTATTCAAATCTCATGATTAGAACATTCAAGTTAGTTCAGTACTTAGAACTCATGTTAGTCGAATACTCAGATATTCATGCCAGCTTAGAACTCGAATATTGATGTTAGTTCAAAGATCATGTCTGTTCAGCACTCGATTATTCGTGCCAGTTCAGTATTCATATATCCACGTTAGTTTAGAATTCACGTTTCCATAATAGACAAGTGTTCATGTATATGTATCATGTTATGCGTATTATTATGGCATATGGCGCTAGTGTTATGCTCGGTTAAGTGGTAGGTATTTTTGAGAAATGTTGAAGGTATCTATCCTTCTCATTCAGACCTTATACTACAATCTCCATGTCTTTCAGTATTTAGTTAGTTCAATAGCTATTCAATTTAGTAACTATTTAGTTTAGTGTCCCATCAGTTCAGTAATTGTGTATTCATTCAATTTAGTATGCAAGTGTAAATGAAAGTTCATGTTCCCACCAGATCCATTTATGTTCCAGAGTTAGCCGAAGATAAATCCAAGATAACTATTTGAGGACATATAATCCCAAGGAAGAGATAATGTAATACTCCATAAATTTGAGTTAGTGGTGGACGCATTAAATGAGTATTAATGTGATTTTTATCAATTGGTTGTTATCATATGTTTACGAGGCATATCATATGTGATATGGGGTCCAGGAAGAGGCCTAAGTCCAAGTCAAGTTTGAATATTTCATGATAGACTAAATTTCCAAGTGAGTACGCACAAGATCAAACTTTTCACGAGCATATCTATAATAATATAAGATTTTATATGATGCACAATATATCAAATGAAAGAACGTTGAGTCTAGTTTATTACATTTTAAATTGTTTGTTATTTGGACATTCCTACAAGAAGTTATGACTAAATTACCAAAAGCTCAAAGAATTTTACACTACCGCACCGCCCCATGCGGCACGACTGTGTGGATTAACAAAGCATCTCCAAATTTCGTTGCTAGAAAAATTGTTCATTACCGTGCCGACCCATGTATCTTCCCATGCTCCGGGGCTGTGCAAATCTTTGTTTTTTTTTATCCTGATCCTATTTTGATACAAAATATCTTGGGGTTATTTTTCTCACTTCATTTGGACGAATTTTAGTATTTTCATCCACCCTCTCAAGACCTCCAACCCCTGCCATATTCAAGGTAAGTAATACTCATTATCATAATATGAATTTCATCATTTATACACTAGTATTGATGAAATCTACACATAAAATACTTTGATCTTCAAGGAATTTCTTCAAGAACTCAAAGGAGAGTTTTGCAAGATTTCTTCCAAAACCCCTACACACTTAGACTTAATAGTATTGATTTACATAGGGAATATGATTATGAATAAGTATTTAAACTCTTTGTATGGTGAATGAAAATCATAAATTCCCAATTTGATTACACAACTATTATAGAGATTGAAAGATGTTTATTTAATGAAAATTTGTTGATTGGGAGTGGATGGACGGTCATAGAAGTGATTTTGGAATATGTAAATTGGTTAATTATAATGGTGGGATAAATTATTGATGAATGATGGTAAATAAAATATATGGTGATGAGATGTAGAGAATTATGCCTACTAGGTATTTCATAATATGCCTAAATGGCTTAACTTGTGGAATTTGTTACTAATATTGGGTTCCATTGGATATTGCTATTGTAGCTTTAAGGTTTTTAGTATTGTGGATCATTGTAGTATTAGTAAGGGGAGAAATTGAGGTATGTGAGGCTAAATCTCTATGTTTAGGAATATTGATGATTCTCCTTACACTACGTTTCTTTTATGATGTTACTAACTGCCTCAGAAATATACTTAAGCCTATTTCCTAAAATAGTTGTAGAACATATATATCTAGCTTCATAACTCACTCATGACTTTCATTCTGAACATTATGAGCTCAATGCGTATTCAATAAAGACTTGTGTTAGATGCCCCCTGACTCTTATTATAGATTACTATTTTGTTTATATAGTATAGACTACTCAGTATGCCATATACTGTTTAAATTTTATTATTCATAATTAGTTCAAGAATACATGTCTCAGCCTAGTCTCATTCAGTATTCCAGTATTATGTAATCCAGTATGATCTAGTATTCCAGTATCATGTAACTCAATGTGATTCAATATTTCACTATCATGTATTGCAGCATGATTCTCAGTTTCAGATTTTAATTTCTTGAAGGTTGAACACCTGTATTTGGGCTTGAAGCCGTAGTTTATATGCTTTCTGCCTACTAGGGCATGAGGCCGTAGTTAATGCTTTATGCATGTTTGGGCTTGAGGCTGTAGTTTATGCTTAATGCATTTTTTGGGCCTGACTTCATTGTTATGTATGTGTATACTTAGGCCTTAGGCCATAGCTTGTGCTTATATATATTAGGCCCGAGGCCATAACTTATTTAGATAAACAGGTTGTTCATCATTCACAAGAGGAAGTATTCATATCCTTACTTCTTTTGTTCAGCTTAATTATCAATTGTCATTTCCGTTGCCCGTTATCAGTTCAAATATCATTTCAGTTTCAACTTAAATAATTATCATTTCAGTTATCAATTATCAATCTCAGTTATTAGCTTAGTTTTAGTTTTAGCATTTATAATTCTTTCTTTCAGTTTCTTTACATACCAATGCAATTCAAATGTATTGACGTCCCTTTTATCTAGGGTCCGCATCTGATGATGCAGGTAATTATTTACAGGTTGACGATTGAGCGCGGCAGGATTACTGTACCAGCTATTTTGTTATCCCTAGTTCTTTCGGGGCATTATAGTTACTACAACTTTCAGTATTTGAGGACATTTAGTATTTTCAGTACTCAAATAGAGTCTTCATAGACTAAAGTAACAGCTAGACAGAGTCACAAGCATTTTATGTTAAGCCATGTTGGCTACAGTCACGTTTCAGACTTGTATAGTGTTTCGACACTTTGATTTTTTATCATTCAGACTTTTAGTATATCAGTATATATTAGTTTGTCTTCTGCATTTTGTATGTTATGATATCACATATTGATTTAACCAGTCAGTTGGATTGTTCGGTCACATGTTGTCAGGCACCAAGTATCGTGTTATGTCCGGACCAAGGTTCGTAGCATGACAAAAGTGGGCCTCACCGATATCAAATGAACATACAACAACTTTTCTATTTAATTACAAATAAATAAAATGTTCACACTAATCCTTCGACAAACAATATCAACTCAAAAACCACTACCAGATCGTAACAACGATTCAAACATAGCTCAATATTTCATCAACATATTAACTATATAAAAATCCTTCATTGTTTAATAGCTCAAATCCCATAACTTATCAAGTTTTAAAAGCAACTAAGAATCTAAGGATATGTTTTACAATTCTAAATTCATCACTCTATGAGCCGAGGAAAAGGAATTTAACGAACTATTCATGCTCGGCAGGAAAAAGAAATGATACAAACTTTCACATGTACAAACAGTAACCAATTTTATGCATTGAACTATGAATAAGATGGAATTTTGTGGGGGCTCCAATAGGGATGAAAATTGGTGAATAATGTGTGAATTTTAGAGCAGTTTTTGCTGCTTTTCTATTTTGTGATATTTTAGTTGTTGTTAGGTGGTTGATTAGTGTACAAGTGCGGTGGTTCTTTAGCATGTGCAGTTGAAGATAATTGCGTGAACTAATGTGTTTGATAAAATACTTTATTGAAACAAAGTGTGAAGTTTGTTGCTCAATGGGAGGATAATTCTTTGGGGCTAGTGTGATAATAGAAGATGAGTGTGGGGAAGAAGGTCAAGTACTTATGTTGTGAAACTTAAATATGCTAGTACTGAGTGCTAATCGATTGACCACCCCGTGCTAATATATGGCTACTTGCTAATTGAGGCGTCTTATTCGTGCTATGTACTTTTATAGTGTTGTATTGTGATTTGTTAATTTTTTTAGTAGTAAAGTAGTATAACTTCTTATTTTTCTTTTTGTAATGATTCGACTGGTCATTTTGAGCTTTTTCGCTTTAATCGCCATTTTTGGCATGACTTGCCTCGTGTAATGTATTATGTTGGTGTAGATTGTTTGTTTTGATTTTCAGAAAAAATTTGGAATGAATTTTATGAGTAAAATGCAAAATTTTGATATTAAATTGAATAAATTCCATTTCGGCCAACATTTTGGGTAAATGAAACAAGACACGTGATTTGACGGTCCCAGAGGGTCCGTGGGAAAACATGAAGCTTGAACGTATGCCTGGAATCGAATTGTAAGATCCCAAGCCCGAGAAATGATTTTTTGTGTAAAATTGTTTTCTGGAAATAATTAAGGAAAATTAGAATAAATTTAGATGAAAATAATATGGTATCAGGCCCGTATTTTAGTTCTGGAGTCCGGTACAAGTCTTATATATGGTTTAAGCGCTTTTTGTAAAGTTTGGTTGAAAACGGATGTTGTTGGACGTGTGTTGAACATAAAATGAAAATTTGATGTTCTATGAAAATTTGGAAGAAATCATGGATTTCGAGGCTTAATTCGATGTTTATGATGTTATTTTGGTGATTTGATCGCATGGATAAGTCCGTAGGATATGTTTGAGGTTGTGTGTATATTTAGTTTGGAGCCCCGGGTGCTAGGGAGAGTTTCGGATAGGTGTCGGATTGCATTAATTTTGAAAAATCTAGCATTTCAGTAATGCAAACTTTGCATTTGAAAAGGTCTCGCAAATGCGAGCATGTTCTCGCAGATGCGAGATAAGGAGTCCTGCAGCTGGGTCGCAAATGCGACCATTGGGTCCATAAATGCGAAAAGGTGCATTTCGCAAATGCGCCATTTGGGCTCGCAATGCGAAGTCCCTCCCTTTTCCCAGTGTTCGCAAATGCAAACAGGACTTCGCAATTCCTATAATAGGTCGAGGTTCACAATTGCAATCCCCAGTTCGCATTTCCCACATCTACAACCTGCATGTTTCATACTTAGTCAATTTCAAGACATTTTTCACCCTATTTTTAATTTACAACTCCTTTGGGCGATTTTTCAAGAACAAACCTTCTTCCAAATGAATTGTAAGGTTATTTTTACTCATTTATTTCAATCATTAACATTATTTAACATGTTTTCAACTTAAAATCAAGGGTTTGCATGGGTGAAATTTGGTGTTTTGGGTAGAACCTAGTTTTTTCTAAAACTAGAAATTTGGACCTCAATTGGTGGTCTGATTTGAAAATAAATCATATATTTGGATTCATGGATTAATGGGTAATCGGGATTTGGTTTGAACTTCGGTTTTGGACCACGTGGGACCGAGGGCATTTTTGAACTTTTTGGGCAAAAAAATTGGGAAATTCACTTTGTATGCATTCAAATTGAGTCATTTAACATTGGTTGATGTAATTATCTGATTTATGACTAGATTCGAGCGAATTTGTGGTGGAATCGAGAGGTAAAGCTATAATTGAGGCTTGAGGTAAGTAATGATTGTAAATACTGTATTGAGGGTTTGAAACCCCGGATTACACATCGTTGTGTTACTTTGAGGTGACTTACACGCTAGATGAGGAGCGTGGGTAGAGCACCGCTGAAGATTGGGACCTAATCCATCCCGAACGATTATTTTCATTTGAAACTGATAGTTAATTATTTGATGTTATTATATTCTGGGTTGTATGCCATGTTTAGGACCTTGTGCCGACTTTTTGAGACTCTTTGGGGGATTTTTACTATCTTTCCCCACTATAGTTGTTGAAAGCATATCCTCAATCATGTTTTTTACCGGTTATTACTCAAATTTGGCTTTATAGAAATATTCTTAAAAGTTTAAAAACTGTTTTGGGCTAAGTTCCCTGTTTTAGTGAGATTGACCGAGGGTCTGATGGTGAGATTAACGACTGAAAGCCTGGGAGTCTGATGGTGAGGTTATTGATTTAGAGAGGTCGAGGGCCTAGTTTTGAGGATTATATATCCATGTCTCGGGTACACGCCGCAATAATATATATATATATATATATATATATATATATATATATATATATATATATATATATATACAAACAGATCTGGCTGCATGCTGCAGCAATATATAAATATATGTTTACGGATCGGGCTGCAAGCCGCAACAATATTATGCTTGAGCCGTAAGGGACCCCTCCGGATTATGTACACCCCTAGTGAGGGCCGTCGACGAAATATATGGATCAGGTTGCACGTGCAATGATATATGGATCAGGCTGCACGCTGCAACGGTTACTATATGGTACTTATTGAGCTTGAATGCTGGGTGCGAGTAATGTCTAGTAAAAGATGAGTCACGAGTGATAGGGAGGCTAGGACGAAGGGCGATAGATATATACACATGCACATGAGTGACATGTTTCCTAAAAGGCATGTGTACGAACTTATTGAATTCACTCTTCCTAAAAGTGAGTTTCTATCCAATGCGCTGATTTATGATTGTTTTTCACTCATCTGCACATTGAGCCTCTATCGAAAAGTTGAACAAATATCTTAAAACAAATTTTTATTTAAACTGGGGTTTACGAGACGTTTAGAAATTAATCACTGATTTGGTGTTTGGCTATTTTTATCGAGACTTCCATTTATGAGGTGTTTATGATTATTGTTTTACCTGAGGGGCTTTTTTAAAAACTATGTTTTGCTCGAGAGGCCGATATCGGGCTTGTACGTGATTTCCGCATTTTATTCAGACTTGTATTATCAAACATTGATCAATTAAAGGGTTAATAATGACTCTTAACACTTAAGGGGTTAAAATGAGTGTTGTGTTGGCTGGCCTCGTCTTCACGAGAGGCGCCATCATGACCGGACCGGTTTGGGGTCGTGACACTTTTCTTGGTTACTAATTTAGCTTCTTAATTTGGTATTTTATATTAGTGCAGTCCGTAGTTTTGTTGTTGTAATATTATGTTGGTGATTGAGTGGATAGCTTATTTCTTGCGGAGTGCATTCAATAGGGTAGTCTGAGTCCTCAATATACACGGTACTTTTGAGCACGCCAATAATATTAATGTGGGATAGTTACCCCATTTGGCCTTGCTTTTGGTTTAAAGTGTTATAGCTAATTGTGTTCGTCATATGCAGATACAATGCCTCACCATCTTAGTACCGGACCTTTGTTTTAGCCCGAAAGTTAGTATTAATGATCGTAATGATGACTTCCAGCCGTACTTCTAGATGTTCAAACTAGCAAACTTTGAAAAAACCAACCATAGCCTCCATGGGAAGCTTCCTTATTCACACGGGCAGCCCACAATGGTTGAACAAGCCAACCATAGCCTCCATGTAAAGCTTCCTTATTCACACGGGAATTTCCACAACCATATTTGCTATAAATAGAGGTGCTTGCCTTCATTGTAAATCATCAAAAAAATTAGAGTGTTCATCACCAAGAAGAGTGAGAACAAGAGTGATCCTAGAGAGTGATCCTCATTTATGAGTTTTTTTAGAGTTTTTTTTATGAGTTTTGTAAATACTCGTGTAATCTATTCTTGAGATTAATAGAGGTTGTTTTTCTCTCAAATTTGTGTTTACCAACGCCTAATCGATCCACATACCCTAACAAGTGGTATCAGAGCCAGGTTAGAGACATTGGTCTAGTTTTTAGGTGACGGGCAAATTTGGGTTTTCAGAGCTTTACTCGAAATACAATTCTGACGGAACCATTGGATTTGTCTCGTCGAACGGAGTCCAACGCACCAAACATCGACCGAATCGGAGTTTAAACGAGCCAGAAATCGCAGTCAAAGTTTGGTCAACTTTGCCGGCGGTTCGCCGGGAACTCGCCGGAGAAGACAACCATCGCCGGAAATTTCGCCGGAGAAGATGACCGGTCAACTGTATCGAACCAGTAAACTCTCTGAAATTGCAGATTGGTTCAAAAATTGCAGTTTTGCCCCTATTGTGGAATTTCAACCACGAAGTATCAATTCCACCATTTTCGACCGTTCCGGACCCAACGGTGAACTCCGTGTTTAAAGATTCAACCCCGATCGATTTGAATGATTATTTTGATAGATGATAATGTCCACAGAAGAGTCAACATCATCTTCCGGAGCCATGATTACGCTTACTGCCACAAATTACACGCTATGGAGACCTTGGATGGAAGATCTCCTAAGCAATAAAGATTTGTTTGATCCCATAGAATTGATGGGTAAAAATACTGATCTCGCCAAGGAGTTAGAGTGGAAGAAATCAAGTCGAAAAACTATTGGTCAAATCCGTTAATGGATTGATCATAGTGTCTTCCACCATGTTCCACAAGAAACAGACGCATATACCCTTTGGAAAAAGATAGAAGACATGTACCGGGCCAAGACCGCTCGGAAAAAGACCCTACTGATGAGGTGCTTAGTCAACAGGAAGCTAAAAAATGAAACTTCAGTAGCCAAGCATACTAGTGAGTTCCAAAACTTGGTCAACCAGTTGTCGTCTGTAGAGATGCCACTTAGCGATGAAGTTCAGGCGCTGTTACTACAAAATTCCCTTCCCGATAGTTGGGAAACGCTGGTCGTATCACTCACCAACTCAGCCCCTAATGGCAAACTTACCGTGTCAATGGTCAAGGATGCCCTATTTAGTGAAGAGGCAAGGAGAATGTAGATGGGCACAGATCAGACCCATGCCTTAGTCACAGAGAACCGGGGGAGGCAACAAAAGATTAGCAAAAGCAAATGGAGAGGCAGAAGCAAGAGCCGGCGCAGGTCCACTGATGGCAGAAAACCAACATATAAGTTCCATCATTGTGGAATAGAGGGACATATGAAGAAGAATTTCTACAAAAAGAAAGAGGAGCAAGGCCAGAGCAGTTCGCATCCGAAGAGCAAGTGTGGAGAAACGTTAGTTACTATCTCTAGTGATGTAGCTTATTGTTCAACCCAAGATGAGACATGCCTTCACGTCTCACGAGAAGACACGGAATGGGTCGTAGATACTGCAGCATCCTACCACGTGACTCCATACAAGGAATACTTAACAATATACAAAGCCGGTGACTTTGGAGCTGTGAAAATGGGAAATTCCAGTTCCGCTGAGATTGTCGGAACTGGTGATGTCCAGATAAAGACAAGTTCCGGGAGCTAAATCACTTTGAAGGATGTCTGCCATGTGCCAGATCTTCGGCTAAATCTATTGTCAGGAATAGCTCTTGACAAACAGGGCTATGATAGTCACTTCAGTAAAGGCACGCGGAAGTTATCAAGAGGCGCTATCACAGTACCCCGAGGACATATTTGTGGCACGCTATACAAGACTCATGTGAAGATATGCACAGAGAGCCTCAACGTTGCCGAAAAGAAGCTTCTCAATGTTTATGGCACCAGAGACTCGGCCACATGAGTGAGAAAGGGTTGTTTACACTAATAAAAAAGGAGTTTATCAATGTGGACAAGGATGTTGTACTAAATCCTTGCAATCATTGTCTGTTCGGTAAGCAGTATAGAGTCTCGTTTAATTCCTCTTCAATGAGAAGATCAGAGTTACTCAGTCTGGTACACTCTGATGTTTTCGGTCCCTTAGAGGTAGAATCACTCGGCGGCAATCGATACTTTCTAACGTTCATTGATGATGCTTCTCGAAAGGTGTGGGTGTATTTCATACAAACGAAGGACAAGGTGTTCGATTACTTCAAACTGTTCCATGTCATGATAGAACTTGAGATAGGAAAGAACTTGAAGTGTCTTCGATCCGACAATGGAGGTGAATACTCTTCCAGGCAGTTCAATGCCTATTGCAGATCATATGGCATTCGACATGAGAAGACGGTCCCACGCACCCCTCAACACAACGGTGTAGCTGAATGAATGTACCGAATAATCATGGAACGTGTTTGGAGCATCCTCAGTATGGCCAAGCTGCCAAAGCCATTCTGGGGAGAAACAGTCAGAGCCACTTGTTACTTGATCAAACGATCTCCATCAATACCATTGAATTTTGAAGTTCTAGAGAAACGTTGGTCTGGAAAGGATCCATCATATTCTCACTTGAGAATATTTGGATGTTTGGCGTACGCACACGTATCCAAGGAGCTCAGGCAGAAGCAAGATGCAAGGACCTCTCCATGCATATTCATAGGCTTTGGAGATGAATAATTTGGATACAGATTATGGGATCCAAAGGAGAAAAAAGTGATCAGAGGTAGGGACGTAGTGTTCCATTAAAACCAGACTATAGAATATATGTAAAAGCCCACAATATCTTAGAAGCCAAATGTTGCTCCTCGGGTACCAGAGGCAACAGCAGAATCATTCATGAGAAATGAAAATACAGTGCCAGAAGATATTCAAGAAGTAGAAGACAATGAGAAAGAACACGGTGTTGAGCACGGGGAGCCACATCCCACTCTGCCAGATGTTCCAAAACCATCACAAGACTCATATGATTGTGGATCTCCTCATATTCCAGAAGTTCGTAGATCTGAACGAGGTCGGATTCCATCGAGAAGATATCCAGAATCCGAATATCTTCTACTTACTGAAGATGGAGAACCAGAGAGTTTCCATGAAGCAGTATCTTATATGGTCAAAGAACAGTGGTTGCTCGCAATGTAGGATGAGATGGAATCTCTGCAGAAAAATCAGACTAATGAGATCGTACCAAAAGGGAAGAAGGCACTGAAAAGTGATGAAATACAAAGCACAATTTGTAGTTAAAGGATTCCAGCAGAAGAAGGGAATCGAATTTGAGGAGATTTTTTCACCCGTTGTCAAGATGACTTCAATCATAGTCATACTTGGATTAGTCGCAAGTATGAACTTGGAGCTTGAACAGATGGATGTGACGACAGCGTTTCTTCATGGAGATTTAAAAGAAGAAATCTACATGCAGCAGCCCGAAGGTTTTAAGGTTTCAGGAGATAACCTCATGTGCATGCTGAAGAAGGTTTGTACGGTTTGAAGAAGGCACCAAGACAGTTGTAAAAGAAGTTTGACTCGTGCATGGTGAGTAAAGGATACAAGAAAACTGCCGCAGATGAATGTGTTTAATTTCAGATATTTTCAGACGGGAATTTCGTTGCTCTGCAACTATATGTAGACGATATTTTGATCGTGGGAAAAGACGCAACGAAGATCAAACAGCTGAAGAAGGAACTCTCTAAGTCATTTGACATGAAAGACTAAGGACCGGCTCAACAAATATTGGGAATGCAGATCACCCAAGACAGGAAGAACCAGAGGTTTAGGCTATCTCAGGAGAAGTATATTGAACGAGTTCTTGCACGGTTCAATGTGATCAATGCCAAACCAGTTAGCATTCCATTAGCCAACCATTTCAAGCTGACCAAGAGTTCCAGTCCCTCATCCAAGAAAGAGATTGGGGAGATGTCGTCAGTACCATATTCTTCAGCAGTTGGAAGTTTGATGTATGCTATGGTGTGTACGAGCCCCAATATTGCTCACGCAGTAGGAACAGTGAGTCGTTTTCTCTCCAACCCCGGGAAAGAGCATTGGGAGTCAGTAAAGTGGATTCTTAGGTATCTTATGGGTACAATGAAACTATGTCTTTGTTACAGGGGAGCTGATCGAATCTTGGAAGCTATACAGATGCAGATATGGCCGGAGATCTTGATAGTAGAAAATCTACTTCAGGATTCATTTACACTTTTGGAGGGGGAGCTGTTTCATGGCAGTCTAGGCTACAGAAGTGTGCTGCTTTATCCACAACCGAAGCAGAATACATTTTTGCCGCTAAAGATGGAAAAGAGATGTTGTGGCTAACGCGTTATCTCCAAGAGTTTGGAATCAAACAAAAGGAGTACAAGGTACATTTGTGACAGTCAGAATGCTTTGGATTTGAGCAAGAACTCCATGTACCATTCCCGTACAAACATATTGATATTCGACATCATTGGATTCGCGAGGTGATGGATCGACAACTGTTGAGACTAGTGAATATCCATACAAAGGAGAATCCAGCTGATATTTTAACAAAGGTAGTGACTCGAGAAAAGCTAGAGTTATGCAGAGCCATAGCCGGGATGTTTATTTCAGATACGGCTGGAGAGGGAAAATTGATGACTTCCAGCCGTACTTCTAGATGTTCAAACTAGCAAACTTTGAACAAGCCAACCATAGCCTCCATGGGAAGCTTCCTTATTCACACGGGTAGCCCACAATAGTTTAACAAGCCAACCATAGCCTCCATGGGAAGCTTCCTTATTCACACGGGAATTTCAACAAAAAACCCTGACCATTTTTGCTTTAAATAGAGGTGCTTTCCTTCATTGTAAATCATCACAAAAATTATAGTGTTCATCATCAAGAAGAGCAAGAACAAGAGTGATCCTAGAGAGTGATCCTCGTTTGTGAGTTTTTTGAGCGTTTTTTTTTATAAGTTTTGTAAATACTCGTGTAATCTATTCTTGTGAGTAACAGAAGTTGTTTTTCTTTAAAATTTTTATTTAACAATGTCCAATCGATCCACATACCCCAACACGTAAGTTAACCAAGAAGTACTCGGTGAGTCGACGAACGTGAACATGGTAAAGAAGTTCTATGCCAAGTGAAAGCCTGATAGGCCAGATGAATCTCCTTTTCCCCACGAGTAATTAATTAAATTATGGGAATCACGGAGCACTCTTATAAGTGGTTCTTGAGGTTGCTGCCATTTGTCATCATCATGTTTCCTCAATACAAATACGGGACAGAATCTTAGAGCATCTACTCTAACAGAATTCTTATGGGGCATGTTTCCATCTTGAATTGAGTCAGGAGGAAATTGAGAAGTGTTGAAAAAAAAATCAAAGAATTTATTGAAGCAAAGAAGCTAACATGGCATTGTGTTTTGGATAAGACGGAAGTAATTTTTGAAGAGAATATTTTGCATTTACAACTATTTTAATTTTTAATTTTATATTCCATGCTCCAGCGTGATGATTATTCTTTAGTAATTAGTACTCAAAAGATTGATATTATTATTAATTTTTATTTTAAAAAAAAATATTTCCCTCAATACCAAACATCAAAAGATATGAGAACATGATGACGTGTGATTCCGTAACACTGAAAGAGCAAGTTTCTGTCATTAGACAAATCCTCCAGGATTGTGACTAGATACGTTGGTATATCCTTAATATTTTAATACAAGGTGATATAATACGAAACTATAATCTGTCTTTTATTTATAAGAAGAATACAAATAATTTGTAGTTATACCCCGTTGTTTGTTGCGGGTATGACTTGTACTGGAATCTGTTCTCCGTCTTTTATAGACTTATTAAATTAATTTGTCTCCGTCCTGTAAATAAAAAAGCCACCACTAATTAATAATAACACAGAAGACAAATATATCCAATAAATTCCTTTTATTAATAAAAAAGTATTATAACCTATAGATGTATATATAGTATGGGGTTACACCAAAGTTCTGCGCACAGTCCATTCCTATTCGCCTTGGTGATGGACGAGTTAATACATCACATTCAAGGGGATATGTCATTGTGCATACTATTTGCCGATGACATAGTTCTGATTAATGAGTCGCAAACCGGTGTTAACGACAGGCTGGAGGTTTAGAGATAGGCTCTCGAATTTAAAGGTTTCAAGGTTAGTAGGACAAAGACGGAATACCTGGAGTGTACGTTTAGTGCTGAACAGAGGGAGGTGCGCGTGGATGTGAGGCTAGAATCACAGGTTATCCCGAGTAGTGGCAACTTCAAGTACCTTGGGTCTATTATCCAGGGGGAAGGGAGATCGACGAGGATGTTACACATAGTATTAGGTCTGATGGATGAAGTGGAGATTAGCATATGAAGTATTGTATGACAAAAGAGTGCCACTGATACTCAAATGTAAGTTATATAAAATTGCGGTTAGGCAGGCCATGATGTTTGGGGCTATGTGTTAGCCGTTTAAGAAATCACACATCCAGAGGATGGAGGTAACGGAAATGAGGATGCTGAGGAAGATGTGCGATCACAGCAGGATGGATAAGATTGGGAATGTTGATATTCAGGAGAAGGTATACGTGGCTCCCATTGATGACAAGATGTCGTATGCAAGGCTCGGATGGTTCGGGCAAGTTCAGAGGACAAGATCGGATGCTCCGGTAAGGAGGTGCGAACTTCTGGTTATGGAGGGCACAAGTAGAGATAGAGGGCGACCTAAGAAGTATTGGGGGAGGTGATTAGGAATGATATAGTGAGACTTCAGATTTTCGAGGACATGGTACTTGATAGGAACATGTGGAGGTAGAGTATTAGGGTTATAGGTTAGGAGGTAGTTGAGTCTTGTCTTATACCATATCTTCGTGAGACTAGTTCGGTAGAGATATTATTTTGCTTTTGCCTTGCTTTTTAATATTTTTCTTGATTTTTGTTTCTATTTGTCATATTTGTTTCATATTATTTCTGCAGTGTTACTAATATTGTCTTCTTTTGTCTTTTTGTGTCGAGCGTCTTTCGAAAACAGGCTCTCTACTCTTTCTGAGTAGGGATAAGATTTGCATATACATTACTCTCTCCCGACTCTACTAGTAAAATTTCACTGGATCGTTATTGTTGTTTGTTATATATGTCTTTTTCTTTTCTTTTTTTCACGGTTGGTGGAGGGAGTTTGAGTTGTTGAAACTCTACTAGATAATTTTTTATTTTTTTTGGCAACCGCTAGGCGAAGCCTAGGGTTAAGATTTTATTAATAACAGAAAATTAAAATTAAAATATGAAAAACATGATCGTGCCAGATGAAATATGACCGTCCCAGAGTTCATAACTTACTCTGTGATGATGTTACATTTGAGGAAATTAAGACAGTTGAATAAACTTATGATGAAGCGACGATCATATATGCGAGAATCTACTAGATTATTAATACTCCCTTCATTCCACTTTTATATGCGAGAATATTTTTTATTCCATTCTAAAAAAAATACGTAGTAAATTTTTTATTTTGAAATATGTTAAACTATAAATTTCACATTTTATTTGTAATGAGATAATTTATTAATAATAAAAATATCTATAACTAGACTACAAGTTTTTATCATTCTTTTTTTCTTAGACTTCATATCTATTTCAACTTAATGACATAAAATAAAATGATGGGAGTAAATAAATGCATTCCCTCCATTTCACGTATTGTGACAAGATTTTGGACTACAAGGCTCAAAGTTAATAATTTTGACTGTAATTTAGAAACATAAGATTCTTCAAAAAATAAAATTTGTTATGAAATAACACAGTCTAAAAGTGAAACAAGAGGATCAGAGAGGAAACTTAAGGAGAGACTTTATTGCAGTATTTTAATGTCTTACAAATGGGCAAAAAATTATTATTTGCAAGAAGAAAATAGCTCGGTGACCAAGTAACTTTCTTGCTCACAAAGTGACTTTTACCTCCCATGTTTTCGTACTACACAATAATTAAATTAATAAAAGCTGAAAATGAGACGTTACATTTCACATTTTTTGTATGTTAAAGTTTCGTCATAAGTTAATCGACGTAAGTTTAGGAATGAGATTATTTTTGGACGATAAATATTATGGTATTTCAAATAAGTGATATGTTAATTCGTGAAGGGGGGGGGGGGGGGGGTAAGCAAATTGAAGAAAATAAATTTTGTCGAAGTTTGATATTTTGGGATAAAATAGGGCCCAAACTATAATACCCCATATATACTTATTAGTGCCATACAAGATACCATATAACCATAATAATAAAGTATACAAAGTATATAAAAAATAAATAGTATTTTAACTAATCTGAAATAATTTTAAATTATATAAATAATTAAATAATTAAGAATAATTAGTGACAGATTAACTGAGTGAATCAAATAAATGAATTTTTAGACCGTTATGACGCATATTTCATCAAAGTAAGTGGCATGTTTAGAGGAGATGTTTGGCCAAGTCATCTTACAAAAGGGGCCCACACATATGATAAGGAACATCCCAATTTTATTGAGGGGAATGGAGGAAGGTTTTATTAAAATAAAGAAGGAAATTTTCAACAAAATCCATGAAAGTACGGATGAAGCTTCAATACGGAATCGCAATTCTATGAGATTTGCAACGAAGTTTTATTATCTAATCGCAACGAGTTTTGGAATTTGATGGGAGCACGGTACAATTTTTTTTTAAAACTATCATACGATTTTTTTTTATGTTGATCTGTCGTTATATGTTTTATCGCAAAAAATATGTGTTAGAGGAACTGTCAAGAGAATCAGACCATGTATATTAAGGCTAAGCCTGTCCTTAATTTTTGCAGATCTCGTAGCTATATGTGTTTGATAACGAGGCATCAAGAGAATTTCATACTCCCAAATTTATATACATTATGCTAGTCTCCTAAGTTACTTTTTCTCCCTTATTGGGACATTATATTCAATTTAATATTATTTTCTTCCAGTCAAGAAATTAGAAAGTCTATATATATAGTTTTACTGTAGTTTCACTACCATTGAGCTATAATCGATGTATATGCCCCTATTGGACAACCCCTGATCAGACGGTAAGTTATATATCGAGCATACTGTGGCAAAGCGCCTATGTGGGAGCCCAGTTGGTCGAGATATGCAACCCAGTATGGCCGATCGCCTATGAGTGAGCTTACTACGTCATAGCACTTATATATATACCGAGCCTTATAAGGTCGGACAACTATTTTACTTATTATTAAGAGACTTGAGTCACTATCAACATGTAAGCATATGTTCATATTATCTTTGACTACCAGTTGCTTTTAGTTATTATATTATCAATTTAGTTTCAATTTTCAGTATATTGCTTTATGGTACATTATTTCGTACTAACGTGCCTTTTTTGGGGTGCTACATTTCATGCGTACAGGGTCAGACAAATAGACAGGTAGACCTCATCATTAGGTATTGCCCGATTTCAGCTTGAGCTTCATACCCTTCGAAGTTGTCAGGTATAGAGCTTTATGTATATATATATATATATATATATATATATATATATGTTGGGCCTTGTTCCAATCATAGTGTATCCATCAGTAGAGGCTTGTAGATATATCTTGTCAGTTAGTACAATATGTTGGGCTTGTAGGATTTTTATATATATATTTTTTATTCCAGTTGTAGTAGTTATGACGGTCTAGTACTATATTGATGTTTAGCCAGCATCCACAATTTTCTTACAATGTGGTAGTATGACATTATATGTTCATAGTACCTTAATCGCTAGTTGGTACGCAAGGATGGATGAGGCACCGGGTGTTGGTCTCGCCCCAAGGTTTGGGGTGTGACAAAAATAGTATCAGAGCAGTTCTGTCCGAGGGAGTCTATAAGTTGCATCTACTAGAGTATTGTTTATGGGTGTGTCGTGCAGTACACTTATAATTAGGAGGCTACAGGGCATTCAGGATTGTCTTTTCTCTTATTACTCTATGGTCATGCGGTAGAGCTCACTTATAAGAATAAAACTCCTAACTTCTATTTTATTCATAATAAGATGATACCTACATCTGAAAATACGGTTGGTAAGAGATTTAGCTGAGGAAGATAAGAGTCAGAGGAACTCAGTTTTGCATCATGCTTATTATAAGTAAATGTAAGTTCTTTAATAGATTATCTGTGTATAAGCTTCTAGATGAAGAGCCTTAAGGTAAGAATATCTCTCCACCCATATAGTGAAAGGTAATGAGAGATTCATAAAATAGATATAAGTTTCAGTAAGTAAAAGAAGTAAGATGAAGAAGAGTACGAAGCGCTCAGTTAATAAAGATTATCATTATTTAAAAATTCAGGCAGATCAAATAAGCCATTTTAGTTACCTTCAAAAATAACAGAGGTACGTACCAATATCCACACCACTCTCAATTATTTAATATGGAAGTTAATAGATATGGTTTAAGAGAAGGATTTGATATGTCACGCCCTAATACACAGTGATATGACCGGCGCTCGGCCGGGTAGCCCCAGTCAAGCAAATATGGGTCCCTTTCGTATCCCACGTGTTATCCCGTGATTTCATTACTCATTATTCAAGTGAAATAGCCATTTATCATTAAACACATTCTTACATGGTATACTTAACACACGTGGTTACTTTTTGTGGTCTACAAGTTACATTGCCCAATACATAGATACATATTTACATAACCCACATTTCTTGTTTACGGAGCCTATATGGATACAAACGAGTTTTACAATACATTCCGGTAACAAGCATCCGGCTATTCCTTACACAAATATAAAAATAAGTCTCCGGGAAGAAAAGCGGCATGAGCCACGCAAGGCCCCATAAGGAAAGGGGCTCACCAATAGAGCTGACGGAAAGTGGAGGAGTGATACTGTCGGTGGACTTGAGTACTTCTATAGAACCACCTACAATTATAACAAGAATATACCTCCCCCAGTAAAAGGGACGTCAATACATTTGAATTTTTTCAATTACCACAGTTGCCCACGACAAGCTACACATGATATTACCACAATTGTTTCAATTACACCAATTACGACTTCTATCCATTATTTATTACACAACCATTACCACATAAACATATTAACACACACACTTAGTTTGTTGCCATTTAATCACACCATCACATCGGAACGTATAACCAACAATGTTCAAGGAATATAAATCACATGAATTCATGAAATAGGCCATCTTCCCATAACACCCGTGAAACAAACCATAATTCAGAAATAGTTCACGTAAATAACACGTATCAATTACTCATACACCAAACAAGGTGACTTTTTTTTAAGTATAACTGTTATATTTCATTGATCTCAATCAAAATGTACATCATAGTGCTCGATATTAGTAGCTTGGACTAGCTACTACTCATTTACAAACTATCATCTCTACAATCATATCTATCTAGACACAAATGTCATTACAGCATAGGGATGTCTAATGGCTATAACTAAGGAAAGCAATTGAGCTGCTGCAAGCCATTCTGCCAACGTTTGCATTTTCTGCCTCGAATATGTATAAGTAATGCAACTTCTCTGCAAATCAGTTCCTCCACAAAAGCAGTCCCTTCAAATCGAATGCTATTCCTTACTCTCCAGATGAGGGCAACGGTAGTGACAAAGGCAAAAGCTGTAATAGCATTTTGCCACAATCAGCTTTTTGCTTTACTGCAAATCCAGTGAAGTTCTGTTTCCGAGTCACCAACAGTTTTGAAATCCCACAGCCAGCAACATATTCTGGTCCACAGTCGGTTAGTGATTGAGCATTTAAAGAATAGGTGTTTAAAGTCTTCAACATTTTGATTGCAAAACACACAAGTTGCTGGGACTTGTATGCCATTGTTCTATAGTCTGTCAACTGTAGGAAGTCTGTGTTGGGCAGCTAGCCATACAGTGAACTTATGTCGAGGTTGGATATTAGTGATTAGCATCATGTTCTTCCATTCTACCCTATTGAAGCAGGGGAGCATTGTGAGGTATAATTTCTGTATATGGAACTTATCCAGCCTACATACACTTTACAATCTGCCAAACAGATCCATCTGAAGCGTCTGGCTCTCCAGTATCATAGTTCTGCTTTCCACTATCTTTCTGACAACCCAAGAAGCTTCTTTTGGAATGTTTACTGTTGCAATGTCACCCTGTTTGATGTAGTAAGAGTGAACCCATCTAACCCAAAGACAATCATTTTTCCTGGACAAGTCCCATAGCAATTTAGTAATGGCTGCTTTGTTCCACACAGTCATGTCTAGAATGTTAAGACCTCCAGCTGAGATTGGTCTGCACACCTTTTCCCAAGCAACCAGTACCCTTTTGGACAGATTAGCAGTGCCAGTCAACAGGAATGTTCTGCATATTGCTTCAATGGATTTCAATACTTTCTTGGGCAGAATGAATGCTTGTGCCCTATAAGTCTGAATACCAAACACCACAGCTTCTATCAGTTGGCTTCTCCCTGCATAAGATAGCAACTTTGCTGATCAGCAAGTAATTTTATCTGTTATCTTTTCTATCAGAGGCAGATAATGATGGATAGACAGTTTTTTTGAATCAAGTGGTATCCCCAAGTACTTGAATGGAACTTGGCCTTCAGTGAATCCCAAAGTTTCAATGATTTCTTCTCTGGCACTTTGTTGCACACCAGCCAGGTAGACTGCACTGTTGCTCATATTTGCCTGAAGTCCAGATGCTTCAGAAAACTGAAGGAAAGCTTTCTGTAAGATTTGGATAGATATAATATCAACTCGACATAACATAAGGAGGTCATCTGCAAAACATGAGAGCAATTGAGTTTCCTGCATTTGGGATGGAAATTGAAGTTCCCATCCTTGTGTAACAGTTTTAGGATCCTGTTCAGGTACTCCATAGCTAGTACAAACTGTCTAATACCTCTCTTAGCAGTGAATGACTTAGTTAATCCACCATTCATTACTAGGGAGTAGGAGACAGAGGTGACACAAGCCATGATCCAGTGAATAAATTTTGCTGGGAAGCCCAAGTCAATGAGAATCTGCTTGAGAAAACTCCATTCCAAGGAGTCATATGCCTTCCTCAAATCCACCTTGAGCACACATCTGGGTGATACACCCTTTCTTGAATAGCCCTTGAAGATTTCATGGCTTAGCAGGATATTATCAACAATACTTCTCCCTTCAATAAATGCAGATTGAACTGGCCCAACTAATTAACCAATGACAGATTTCATCCTCCATGTAATAACTTTGGAGATGATTTTATAGACACTAGTACAGCAAGCAATAGGTCTATGGTCTTTAACAGTAGCAGGTGCTTTGACTTTAGGAACAAGTGCAATGGCAGTGGTGTTGATCATATTAGGCATTTTGCATGTAGAAAAGAATTCCTTTGTAGCAGCTACAATATCACCGTTCACCATCTCCCAGTTTTTAGTAAAGAATTCCACTGGAAAGCCATCTACTCCTGGAGCTTTATCTTTAGGCATCTCTTTTACAGCTTCTGTAATCTCTTCCAATGTAACCTCCTTAATTAGCATTCTTTGCTATGCTAGAGTTAAGCACTGTCCCTCCTTAATAATACACAAGGAAGTTCAGCAGCACACTCTCCCATCAATGATTGGAATACCTTTATAAACTCCTGTTGCACAGATAAAGGGTCAGTAAGTTTCAAACCTGTATCACAATAGATGAATGTGATGTTATTCTGGCCTATTCTAATCTTCCACTGAGCATGGAAATACTTTGTATTAGCATCCACACACTCAATCCAGCAAGCCTTGGATTTGTGCCTCAGTATTTGTTCCTCCACACAACTCCACTTCTTAATTTCTTCAAGTGTTGCTTTTTCCTCAGTAAATAATGACTGTGTTAGTGGATTGTTCTGCAGTTGATTCTGGATAATACCCAGTTTCTCTCTTGCATGAATAAGTTTCTGCTTGTATGAGGCCATATGAGCATTTGTCTTCTTTAAATGTTGTTTCATGGCCTTCAATTTTTTCATATCTGCTGCATAGGTGTTCCTTCACATTCCTGTCCCAAACCTGCTGTAGAATGCTATGAAACTGAGGTTGTTCCATAATAGCTAGGTAGAGTCTGAAAGGTTTAGGGTGCAGTCGTTTTTGATTTCCAAATTTGATAAGAATAGGGGAATGATCAGAGACTGAGGGGTTCATGAAGTCAGCTTCCAGGTGCCCATACTGTTGTAACCACTGAAAATTGCCCAGAGCCCAATCAATTTTACTATAAAATCTAGTGGAAGTACCTTTCTTATTGGTCCAAGTGTAGTGCAAACCTTTAACTCTAAGAGCAGTAAGTTGAAGGTTAGTGATAGCATCTTTGAAGTCTTTGACTTCAGCATCAGTAACTGGAGAGCCAATTCTGTCATCAGTACATAAGACACAATTAAAATCCCCACTTAGTAGCCAAACGTCTTGACTGGGAATATAGATTGACCTTAAGTCACTCCACAATTAAAATCCCCATTATTGAATATTTCGGAGCAGAGCACAAGTTAGAAATAAATACTTTCACTTTTCACTTCACCACACGATATAGATAAAAAAAGAAGAGGGTAATTTCCTAAATGTCCATGTTGCCCCTGCTTATAAATATGGTCGACAGCACACCGATAAAAAGGGCTCTACTAGACACAGCTGTTAGATATCCTAGGACTCTTTTAAAACCTTATGCTCTGATACCAAGTATTCCCACCCCAAAATCAAGGGATATGGATAGCGCTAACCGGTTAGCCCCAGTCAAGCGAACTTGGGTGCCTTTCTTATCCCACGTGTTACCCTGTGATTTCATTACTCATTATTTAATTAAAATAGCCGTTTATAATTAAACACATTGCTAGGAGATATACATAACATAATTGGTTACTTTGTGTGGTTTACAAGTTACGCTGCCCAAATACATAGATACATAACCCACGTTTTCTGTCTACCGAGCCTCTTAGGTTACAAAGATGTTTTACAATACTTGCCGATAAAAAGGCTCCGGCTATACCATCCATAAATACCAAAATAAGACTCCAGGAAGAAAAGTGGCATGAGCCATGCGGATCCCCGAAAGGAAAGGGGCTCACCGATAAAGTTGACTGAAAGTGGAGGAGTACTACCGTCGGTGGACTAGAGTATCTTCTATAGAGCCACCTACAATCATAACAATAATGTAGCGCCCCAAAAAAAGAGGCATCAGTACATCTGAATTGTACTGGTATGTATGAACAAATTTGACCCCAAGTAAAATCAATCAATAGACAGATAATAAATATTAATAGAACCGACAATCAAATGCACATGAAAGGAACAACCAAAGCCAACAAGTTTCACAATCTCTCTTTTTGCCGTGACAACATCATTTCATATGTTTTCATTTCAATAGTGATTATGATCACTTTTCTACCCTTATTACCTCGGCCATCCTTATTACCTCGGTCACCCTTATATCAACAACCCACACCTTATAACTTCATGTTGCGGCGTGCAACCCAATCCTACTGGACAATCACATTTCACACAACAACAATAGTTTACAGTTTAATCACATGGCTTCAGGCTATCTAGAATATCATTTCACAGCAACAATAACAATTTCCTAATGAATTTTCATTAACCTCAGTACCGTTTCCATCATATCAAATAGCTCGTATACAATTTAAGTCATAACGAATATTGCTCATGACAAGAGACACATGATATTACCACAATTGTTTCAATTACACCAATTATGACATCTTTCCATGCTTTATTACACATCCCTTACAACATAAACACATTCACACACACACTTAGTTTGTTGCCATTTTTTCACACCATCACATTGAACATATATTTAACAATGTTCAAGACATATAAATTACAAGAATTTATAAAATAGTCCATCTTGCCTCAGCATCCGTGAAACAACAAAAATTCACAAATAGTTCGCATAAATAACACGTAGCAATTACCCGTACACCAAATAGGGTGGCTTTACAAAGGTTAAAGTTAGCCATACATACCTAGAGTCGAATTTACTTTTTAAACTCCTACTTTCAATTCACCAAAATGTCTAGTACCGTCAATCTAGTTCACAAGTTAATACACATATCTTAGAATTGAAGTTCACAAATACAGCGCAAACTTACTTTGGTTATCAATCCATTCTGTTTTGCAAATCTTTACTCCTTCCCAATTTCTCTTTCTAGATTTTAGGTATTAAAGACCATGCATGTATGTTTAAACTGATATTTTCAAGAATAAGTTCATGAGAACCCCTTTGTTATTTAAATCTGAAAACCAATGATAAAGAGTTGGGGATTTTACCTGCGAGAGCAAATATGAAGGTAATTATTTAATATTTTAGGGCCTGGGGGACTTTGAAACTAAAATTGATGAAGATAAGGCTCTCTCTCAAGAAACCTTTTCTTCTCTCTCTCTAGTTTTGTACAGAATGTGTAAAAATGAATGTTTGGGGTGTTTCCTTGAAGAATTGGTCGGGTTTAAAAATGATAAAAATTAGAGTCCCGAGTCAGGTATGCGATCGCAAAGAGGAAATGCGGTCCACATAATTGACCGCAAAAGTGCTCCAAAACTCTAAACATTTCTATTTGGGTTCGCGGCAGAAATGCGGTCCGCATACCGAGTATGTGGTCGCATAATGTACCGCAAAACTGCCCCTTTGCAAAATCCCAAGATAATTATCTGATAACTATAGGTCCACATATCATTTTTGCGATCACATAATCGACCGCATTTTGACCTTAATTTTTACTTTCCCACTAACTCACAACGCGACAGAAATACGGTCCTCATACTAAATTTGCGACCGCATCCTGGACTGCATAATAGCACTTTTCTGGAAAACTTTGATTCTTGATTTTTAAATGCTGGATCAATACAAAGGGTCCGGACACATTCCTAACACATATTCAAAACATGGCATTACGAGCTACTAGGTTTTGGGTACATGTTTCACAGGGCCTTATAGGATATATGGATCCAACTAAGGTTAGAGTAACCCAAAATGGTGAATGGATTGTTTGTATTAGTTGATATTTCTGAAGGATATTGCAAATGTGGTAATAGATCTTCTTTTGAAACACGCAGGTGGTGCAATTTAAAATAAGATAGCTAGGTATAAGTATTACAAAGATAGGCACGGGAAACCTAGAAGTGATATATCTTATCTTAGTACGACTCACATCCTTAATCGAGAGAATTTTATTCAACCCGAAGATCCCGTTGATGAAGAGGAGCTAAAAGCAAAAAAATATATTGTTGAAGTTTTCAAAATAAAATGATAGACATAGTTGTTAATGAAAAATAAGAAAAAAGTTATTGAAGTACTTTGAAAGAGATACGACACATGGATGACAACGGTAGATGAAAGGATGACAGTTATAAAATATATGGTTAAGTGAAGGAAGAAACAAGAGGTGGCAGGCCATAAGATAACAAAAGAGTGCAGGTTATACAGTCATATCTCAAGAAAGTCTTGCAACTGTTCCTTCAACTTTTTCAACCCCAGCGGGGCCCAAATGATATGGCGGGATAGAAATAGGCCGAGTGCCCAGAGCCAAATCAATAAAAATGTCAATATCCCTAATGAGGTGGCTTACCCGATAGGTGTGAAGGTAAAATATGAGGAAACTCACAAACAACAGGCATATAATCAATAAAAGATACCTTAGTAATAGAATCACGAACATATGCCAAATAGGCCAAACACCCCTTCTCGACCATACCCCGAGCATTCACATATAAATTAACACTACGGTTAGAATGATCTGGAGTCCCTCTCCACTCTAAACGGGGCAAGTACGATAAGGCTAAGATCACAGTCATTACATGATAGTCCAAAATAGTATGGTACTACGATACCTAGTCCATTCCCAATATAACATCGAAATCGCCCATGTCTTGAAGCAACAAATCCACGCGAGTCTATTGACCCCCAACCAGAACTACACAAGAGCGATGGACTCGATCTACCATAATATAATCACCAATCGATGTAGACACATAAAAAGGAATACTCATCGAATCACTAGGTATGACTAGGTACGGTGCAAAATAAGATGACACATACGAAGAGGTAAACCTCAGATCAAATAACACCGAAGAATCTTTATCACAAACCACAATAGTACCTATATTAACTGCATCTAAATCCTCAGCCTCGAGCCTAGCTGGAGGGGTGTAACATCGGGGTTTGACCCCACCACCCTAAACTACCTCTTTGGGACGACCTTCTACTCGCTGGCCTCTACCTCTGGCGGCGTGAGCTCCACCTCTAGGACCTCTATCTGCATCTCTAGTACCTCTACCCCACCTCTAGCTGGCTGGGTGGGCTATGAAACACTTAGTGCCTAATCCATAGCATGGGAACCCTGATACTGCGAGCCACACAGTGATCGAGGGAAAAAATAGCATTGTGACCCGGACAACCACAAGAGTAACAAGCCCTCGGTTGCTGAGACTGCTGGCCCTGTTGACCTGAATTACCACCTCAGAAACTCTAATGTGGTGGTGCACTGATGAAAACTAGTGGTGCACAGTAACACTGCTGATCAGAATATTGCGTATGAGAACCACAACCACTTAAATTACCGTGAGAGACCAAGAGATCTGAATGAAAGGGCATAGGAGGACGGCCTCTACCATATAAATCTCTACCTCTAGATGAGGTGTACTTTCACACCTCTTTTTCAACACTACTACCCAGAAAGGGCGTTCGGCTTAATTATCTGACTTAATGAATTTGTACCTATATGCAAATTTTAACTTTTAACCGCTTTTATTTAATTTTAAAAAGATAGTAACATTATCAAAACACGTCTCGAATAAATAATTAATCAATGTCTATGCAATTATTCAATTTATTTGGCACTGGCATGCCTTGATGATAGTTGTAAAAGGAGAATTAAACTAAGTTACATAAGGCTACACGTATTTGGTATTTGATGCTGTTCTCTTTAGTTAATGGACAAAGGGTCGAAATACAATCATCAATGGACAGACCCAATTGTATCATAATGCTGCTAGCCTTGCCTCAAATTTATTCTTGGGTTTTGGGCCTAGGCTGGCAATAGGCCAAAATATTGTGAGACATACTCCTATATTTAAAGAGAGAGGCAATTGGGTTCAAACGTGAGCCCATGGGAGGCTGAACTCTACATTGCCCTTTATTTCGAAGCCCCGACAGAGAATCCCTGCAAGGCTCATTGTTGCAAACCCACAGGTTCATCAGCTCACTAGACAGCCCAGAGCCTCCATAAACTTACTATTAACCAACATAAAAATATACATAAAACTTCTAAAAGAGTGGTATAAGTGCAGGTTATCAAAAACATGACTCATTCATATGATGAACACTTAATCCGTGTATAACATATTACAGTATAGTCATTTTCATCTTTGAGTTGCTGATTTTAAATTCAAGCACATAAATTGAACCTTACAATTATTTCAACAAATAAACTATCACTAACCAGACACAGACCACCTCAAACTCAAAAATAAATTCAAACGCTCTAATTGTGCTCATTGTCACAGAATTTTAACAGTCCTATAAGGACACAGATTTTGCTAGCACAACTTAAACACAGATTCAGCCCCTGATCTAGCCTTGACCAGCAGTTCATTATAACATGATAACTTAATTAATCCAGCTGACATTAACTGAATTACATTGAATCCAATAGCTAGGCATATAAATATAATTACGAGGATTGAAAATAACAAAAACAAATGCAAATGTGATGAATTCAAAATTCTCACTTCATCTTCAATGTAGCACATATATCCAACATGATTTAAAGAGAAAAGTACTTGGCAGTACAAAGAGACTAAGAATAAAAGGAGGTTAGCGGTAGTAGCTTTGTGTTGATTGCAGTATTAATAGGTAAATTATCCTTGAATTTAGTTGAAATCAGTCAGAAACCCAAGCAGTATGCCACCAACCCAAAGGAAACAAATTTAAACTAGAAAGCTCTCGAAACCAATCTCAAACATCAATGGAACAGTAAAAGTCTTTTTTCTATATATTTTCACTATTTTCTGATCTATTGTTACTGAAAAGAAAACTCTAATCCATTCAGAACTTTTCCCTCAAACTTTTAAGCCCCTTTTTTACTCTAAAAACCTATCCCCTGAAAGGCAAGTTTTAGAATGCCTTTAATAGGCAAAGATTATGGTATCTCTGCTGAAAATTAGTTTGCATTGCAGTCCCTCAACTTTTGATACTTGGATCAAGTTTTTCAAGCTTGAAATTAGCCGAGAACCCCTACTAGAAGTTTCTTAACCTAGTTATGCATAGATTCTCTATTTTTATTACCCTAAATACCCTTATTAGCATTATTAATTATATCATTCCCTGTCTGGGTGAATTTGACCCAAGGAAAAATCTTAATGGGTCCTTCAATCATTGAATTGAACTCTTTTGCTTTTGGACTATTACATGGCAAAATTTAAAGCCCATAATTAAGCAAGACTCATGAATTAATTCCTGAATTGAACCTTTAAATTAAAAAACAAAAATCTCTGGATCACAAACCCTTGAATTACAAACCCCTAAATAACACACCTAAATATCCTAAAGTTAAAAACCATGAACTGTACATGATCATGCAATTAAAGGTAAAGCTAAATAACTAAACCTTTTATTCAATTTAACAATCTAAAACAACTAGATAATGAAAACAAAATATACTAGTCTCAATTTCAGGTCTGGTTACATATGCAAGTTTCCATTAACAGTTAATTGAATTCGAGTGGGCAAGCCAAACAAGAAATAATTGGAGGGAAGAAAGAGAAGACAACAAAATTGATTGCAATTTTTCCTTAACAAAAAGAAAACTCAAAAGCCAAGAAGAATGGGGTTCGGACTCACCAGAAAGCCTAGATAATCATCACGCACAGGCTAGAGCTTTTAGGTCATAATCTCAATATGAAATTAGAGTCGTTGCAGTGACGTTTGAAGGAAACCACTTGCGGATTTATCACGAGGGAGGCAAGGAGCTCATTTAGTATCAATTTGGGGTGATTTTGAAGCAACGCCGCCGTACACGGTGACAGAGTCCATATTTCAAAGTGATATTCAAGGAACTCTGGTGATATTCATGGGACGGCGGTTGCATATTTGGATAGAGGAGGGTGAAGTGGTCAAGCGGTGTAAATTCTCAGACCTTTGGGTGATCGCCGCCGGCGGAGACGATTTTTGGCTAGTGGTTTACTGTGGTGCTAGGGTTTATGAGAGTTAGGGGGTAAGAGACAGGGTATGAGGTTGTTTGGGGTATGGGGTGGGGGGTTTGAACACTTATATACCTAAGGATTGATCACTTCTCGACCGTCGGATCGAAAGAGATTAATGGCTCAGATTGGGGGACGTCAAATGGCGTCGGTTGGTCAAACAAGGGGCTGGACTAGTTTTTGGGGTTGGGATGGACAGGCCTCTTGTGTGTTGGGCTGTTTCAAACTGGCCCAATTTATTTTATTCGTTTTGATTCTCAGCTTTCTTTTTTTTTCTCCTTTTTATTCATTTTCTCTTTTCCCAAAATTAGCTAAAAAACCAAATCGAATTATAAACCCCAAATTAATCCTAAAAGTTCTACTTAATCCTACATAATCATTGTCATAAATAGTTGAAACTAAATTAAAAATCAAAATCTCTTAAAACTAAAAATTAAAAGTCCAAACTGCAAGTTAACTAATTTTATTTTTTCCCTTTTTATAAAATGACATAATTTATAGAAAACACTTGAAAAATGACGAGATCGACTTCTAAATGCGCATATGACATATTTTTGTAGTTTTCACTAATTAAAATGCACAAAAAATGCAAACAACTAACGAAAGATGTCATAACATTCATAAAATTTCAAACAAATAAAATAAATGATTTTATTTGAAGTTATAAGAGTTATTCATGCAGTGCAAAAATCACGTACTCACAGCTTCCCCTCTTTGACCGGAAACACAAAGAGTTTTCTTTCAAAGATAAGTGAGCGGACACGAGCGATTTTTGCCCGTTCCAATACCCTGTTAGAAGCATTTTGAAAAGCTTGACCGCACCCTGCTTCAAAAGCTGCCTACATATTCTCAGCTAGAGAGGAATCAGGTCAGTGAAGTTCATGAGTGTTTGGTAGTTGGGACTACCAAAGTTGTGGTCTCACTATTGTTGCTGCTGCCACTACCTGTTGCTAGACCCCCTTATTACACCATGCAAAACTAAAAGAAGCTAGACTAAGCTAAAATCTAAAGAACCTATCTATATCTTAAAGCTTGTTCTTGATCCTTGTTGCATTGTTGCTATGTTCCTCTTCTCCATGTTGATGCTTGATTATTGGACTTGAAATATATTCCCTAGTTCTCTAGGTGGGCGCCTGATTACCAAATTTGAAACTCGAAATATAATCCCTTGTTCTCCAAGTGGGTGCCTGATAAACAAAACTTGAAGCTTGAAATTTATTCCCTTGTTCTCCATGTAGGCGCCTGATTACGAAAACTTTAAACGTAAAATGTATTCTCATGTTTTCTAGGTGGGCGCCTAATTACGGGAAAATTGAAACTTGAAATGTATTCCCTTGGTCTCTAGGTGGGAGCCTGATTAACAAAACTTGAAACATGAAATGTATTCCCTTGTTCTCCGGGTGTACACCGGATTACCAACACATCAAACTTGAAATGTATTTTCTTATTCTCCCGGTGGGCGCCTGATTACAAAAACTTGAAACTTGAAATGTATTCCCTTGTTCTCCAGGTGGGTGCTTGATTACAAAAACTTGAAACTTGAAAAGTATTCCCTTGTTCTCCAGGTGGGCGCATGATTATCAAAACATGAATCTTAAAATTTACTCCCTTGTTCTCTAGGCGGGATCCTCATTGCCAAAACATGATATGCATTCCCTTGTTCTCCAGGTGGGCGCCTAATTACAAAAACATGAAACTTCCTTGTTCTCCAAGTAGGCGCCTGATTACAAAAACTTAAAACTTGAAATATATTTCCTTGTTCTCTGAGTGGCGCCTAATAACAAAAACTTGAAACTCCAAAACTATTTCCTTATTCTCCAGGTGGGTGCCTGATTACAAAAACATGAAACTTGAAATGTATTCCCTTGTTTCAAGGTGGCTACGTAATTACCAAAATTTGAAACTTGAAAAGTATTCCCTTGTGCTCTAGGTGGGCACATGATTACCAAAACTTGAAACTTGAAATGTATTCCCTTGTTCTCCATGTTGGCGCCTGATTACCAAAACTTGAAACTTGAAATGTCATCCCTTGTTCGTAAGGTGGGCGCATGATTACCAAAACTTGAAAACTTCAAATGTATTCATTTTTTCTCAAGGTGGGCACCTAATTACCAAAACTTGAAAAGTATTTCCTTGTTCTCCAGGTGGGCGCGTGATTACAAAAACTTGAAACTTGAAATATATTCCATTGTTCTCCGAGTGGCGCCTGATAACCGAAACTTGAAACTTGAAAAGTATTCCCTTGTTTTCTAGGTGGACGCCTGATTACCAAAACTTGAAACTTCAAATGTATTCCCTTGTACTCCAGGTGGGTGCCTAATTACCAATATTTGAAACTTGAAAAGTATTCCCTTGTTCCGTAGGTAGGCACCTGATTACCAAAACATGAAACTTGAAATCTATTCCCCTGTTCTCTAAGTCGGCGCCTGATTACCAAAACTTGAAACTTGCAAAGTATTCCCTTGTTCTCCAGGTGGGCGCCTGGTTACCAAAACATGAAACTTGAAATGTATTCCCTTGTTCTCTAATGGGCAAATGATTACCAAAATTTGAAACTTGAAATGTATTCCCTTGTTCTCTCGATGGGCTCCTGATTACCAAAACATGAAACTTGAAAAGTATTCCTTTGTTCTCCAGGTAGGCACATGATTCCTATTAGTGGAAACTTAAAACATATTCCCTTGTTCTCCAGGTGGGCGCCTGATTACCAAAACATGAAACTTGAATTATATTCTCTTGTTTTCCAGGTGGGCACATGATTAACAAAACTTGAAAACTTAAAATGTATTCCCTTGTTCTCCAGGTGGGCGCCTGATTACCAAAACTTAAAACTTGAAATGTATTCCCTTGTTCTTCAGGTGGATTCCTGATTAACAAACTTGAAACTTGAAATGTATTCCCTTGTTTTCCAGGTGTATGCCTGATTACCAAAACTTCAAACCTGAAAAGTATTCCCTTGTTCTCCAAGTGGGCTCCTGATTGCTAAAATTTGAAACTTGAAATGTATTCCCTAGAACTGCTGCCTTTAAACCTGATTACGATAACACAATCAAAACAAAAGAAATTTTACTGCCCCAGTTTGGTGATGGTGCATTTGTGTGTGTCAATCAAATCCTGTTACCAAGTACCTATACGAACTAAATCCCATTATCCATGAGGGTCTTGACAAGTTTTGATTAATGATAACTTTAAGATTAGGCTAAATTCTCCAAAGGTATTACTTCTGCTGTGTCTTGTTATTCAAGTTATCTGTTGGGGTCCAGTAATTGAGGCTATATATCATTATCCTGGAGGGTCCTAACAATTCTTAATTAAGACGAATTTTAAATCCATGTCACGTTTGTTCGGGATTAATGTTTAGGGCTACGTAACATAATCCCAGAGGGTTCTGGAAGCCTATTAAAATTATGTCCCATTATCTAAGAGGGTCCTGACGACTCTTGTTGGGGAAATATTTGTCCCTGACCATATGCCCATACTTGTTTTAGTTTTAAGCCTATTCCTATTTTCTATGAGGGTCCTGACAACTCTTAATTGAATCATATTTCAACATGCAAGCTACTTTACGCTCTTTGCTATTTCAAATTATCTCCAACCTTTAAATAAGTCCAACTTTCAAGGTGGGTCTTCCGAAATTTCAAATTAAATGCCCTTTTTGACTCTGAGTTATTTTTTATGAGAATTGCTAATAAACGTCATGTCCCATTATTAAGCCGGGTCATGTCAACTCTTATTGGGAAATTATTTCAGCCAGATTATGCTCCCTATTGAGTTTTAAACTGAGTCCCATTTTCCAGTCGGGTCTTGAAGTTCACAATCATACGTGCCAGGTGCTTGTTTTTTATTGAAGATTTTCCCGCATCCCCGTGAATTTTATGACCCTGATTCATTCAATCAAAATGTTGTTAGTTTAAAAGTGGTGGTTAACTCACGACATTCTTGCTGAAAATGGCCTCATCACTATCATGTTCCATTGTGTCCAATTTCCCTCACTAACGATGAGCCGCCTGATTTTCTCGGCTGACCCCTAAACCCTATGGCTTTTAGATGAACCAACTGCTATGTTCCCCCATCATTGTGTTGCAGTCCTGACCCTTTTTCCAGAACCCTTTCATCCTTCTTGAAATTACCGAGTCAGTTTACTAACGTAACTTTCATTGATTTTTACCATTTACGTTTCATCTGTTGTTGCCTTTTGTTATGTTTTGACCGGCATGTGCTTTGCCGTATGGAGACATCTTAGAAGAAAAATGAAGAATCGAAATAAAATGAAATGGAATGACTCTGATTTGTTTTATAATAAAAGAATTTCGAACTTTTGCGACTATTAAGAAGGAAAAGAGGAGAAACTTATATGTGGAGGAAAAACTGGTTCCAATGATCATGACATGCACTTCGTCTTAGTCGACCCAGTCTGTCAATATGATCGGCCTTCGACTCTCATGCTTTGTTGTTGTGACCTTTCATAACCTAATTCCCTTAACCAACTGTTGACCTTTTCTAACTTACAGTGTTTTGAATAGATTTCCACCGATGAGCCTCTCTCATTTTCATTTCTGTTAGCTCACCTCGCCTTACGGTGCCCGTGAGGGTTTTCACCGATTAGACTCTCTCATTTTCCTCCCTCCTTTCTTGAACTAGAGTGTTACCCTGAGGTATAAATCACCTATTCTTGCTTGACTAGGCATTTCTTAAAAAGTGATAAGAAGGTCTTTCTTTGGACCGTAATGCAGAATTTTGGATATTGTTAGAAAGAAAAAGGCATATTAAAGGCTCAAAATAATTCAAATGGGTTCAAAAACTATAATTTTCGGAACCAAATTTTCTTACAACAACGTCAACTTCTGCCCCAATTTCTTGCTTTGGGACCTTTGAATTTTTTTTTTAATATGATCGAGCCATGAGGCTGCCTACGTATCCTCTAAAAGGAATCAGATCAAATGTAGTTCATGCTGATTCCTTGTTGTTTTGTTTTTTTATGGCTTTTCCCTTCTCTTTTTTTTCTCTTTATTTTCTCTTTTTTCTTTTAGTTTTTTCTTCTTGTCTTTTTCTTTTTCATCTTTTCTTTTCTTTTTCTTCTTCTTCCTTCTCTATTCTCTTTTTCTTTCTTTTCATTCTTTCCTTTGCTTTTCCTTTCACTTACTTCTCACACTTGTATTTCTGACTTTTGTTTAAGATTCCAAAAGAGGGCTATCCAAGAAAAAAATTAAAGCTCAAAAAGGGCTAACAAAGGATAAAATGTTATATAGCCGAATCAAATTCCTTCGTTATTCCAATCTCCAAAACATGCCAAGTACAAAAAAGTATGCCAAGTGTAGACAATAATTTAAACAAAGAAAATCATACATATTATCTCCTAACTGCATCGGAATTGATGGCGTTTTCTACACACTTGCCTTCCACATCTGTAAGATACAATGCTCAATTGTACAACATTCTTTATACGATAAACGACCCTTGCCAATTTGGGGAAAACTTGCCCTTTGCCTCTGTCTGATTAGGGAGGATGCATATAAATACCAACTGACCCACTTCAAACCTTCTTTGAGGTACTTTTTTTTATACCCTCTGTCCATTCTCTATTGATACAACTGGCCGTGACATATCGCTGCCAATCTTTTTTAATCAATCAAACTAAATTGCTCCAGACGGGCTTTGACCCATTCCTCGTCATCAATTTCTGCCTCGACGACAATATGAAGGGATGTGATTCCCATTTCAGCCAGTATCACTGCTTCTATACCATATACCAACAAATACGGAGTTTCCCCTATTGAGGTGCAGACAATTGTGTGATAGCTTAACAATGCGAAAGGCAGCTTCTCATGCCATTTCTTAGATCCTTCCGCCATTTTTTTGCAGTATCTTTTTTATGTTCTTATCAGTTGCCTCAACTGCTCTATTCTCCTTAGCGTGGTATGTGGTGGAATTGAGATGCGTAATCTTAAACTGCTAATATACCTCTTTCATCAAATGACTATTGAGATTTGCTCCATTATCAGTGATGAGCGTCTTCAAGACTCAAAACCGGCAAATGATATATTAATGCTCAAAGTTTACCAAGGCTTTCTTTGTCACCTCCTTGAAAAGTTTTATCTTCGACCCACTTGGTAAAATAATCAATAGCAACCAGGATGAACCTGTGTCCGTTTAAAGCTGCTAGCTTTATTCGCCCGATGACATCCATGCCCTAAGCAACGAAGGGCCGTGGTGCAGACATTGAATGCAATTCAGATGGCGGAGAGTGATTCAAGTCTCCATGCACTGGACATTGATGACATTCGCGTAATATAGTCATGCTCCGTGGTAAGCTAATAATACCTCCCGAAAGAATCTTCTTTGCCAAAACATATCCACTCATGTGCGGTCCACAGACTTTGAAATATACCTCGGTCATGATGGTTGTGGCCCGTCCAACATCGATGCACCTAAACAACCTAAGATCCGGCGTCCTTTTGTATAGCACCGTCTACTGAAGGAAAACCTATTTGATAAGCAACAGATTGCTCTCTTTCGGTCACTTGTAGTCTGTATTGGGTACACACCCATCCTGATATATTTTTTGATATCACAAAACCAAGACTCAAGTTAAGCTCTTCATCCACCACACTACAGTAAGCATGTTGGTCATGGACTTGGATATACAATGGATCAACATAAGCCTTATCTGGATAATGTAACATTGACGCCAGAGTGGCCAAAGCATAAGCAACCTCATTGTCAATTCTAGGGATATGCCTAAACTCTAGTGACTGAAATCATTCACAAAGTCCATACAAACATTGCCGATATGGTATGAGCTTCAAATCTTGTGTTTCCCACTCCCCTTGAATTTGGTGTACTGAAGGTACGAGTCTCCTAAGACCAAGACTTTCCGGACACCTATGTTTGCAGCTTACCTTAAGCTCAAAATACGTGCGTCATATTCTGCCATATTGTTGGTGCAATAAAAGCGGAGCTGAGCTGCAACAGGGTAATGGTGCCCTATTTTATAAACTAGTAACGCTCTTATCCAGATGCCTTTAATGTTAGAGGCCCCATCGAAAATAAAATTTCCATTCCGGCTAATCGCCCTGCTCGTTTCATCGATATACATTACCTCCTCATTCGAAAAGTATGTCTTTAAAGTTTCATATTCTTCGTCTACCAGATTCTCGGCCAAATGACCAGCCAATGCTTGCTCTTTCGTTGCACTGCTGATTACGTAAACAATTTCAAACATGGTGAGCACAATTTGCCATTTTTCAAGCCTCCCCGTTGGCATAGACTTCTGGATGATGGAATTCAACGGGTCAAAGCGTGAGATGAGGTAAGTGGTATGCGATGACAAGTAATGTTTCAACTTTTGTGCTGCCCAAGTTTGGGCACAACACGTCCTTTAGAGATGAGTATACCGAACCTCGTAGGTTGTGAATTTCTTGCTGAGGTTGTATATGGCCTGCTCTTTCCTCCTCGTGACATAGTGCTGACCCAACACACATATGCATGAGTTGCCCAAGACTGTCAGATATAGGATCAAGGGCCTCCCTGGTTCTGTTGGGACCAATACTTGTGGGTTCAACAAGTATTCTATTATTTAATCAAAAGCCTCCTGGCATTCCTCCGTCCATCTCACCGCGACATCCTTTTTCAACACCTTAAAGATGGGCTCGCAAGTTGTTGTGATCTGAGAAATTAATTGACTGATGTAATTCAATCTCCCCAAAAGACTCATCACCTCTAATTTGTACCTGGAGGCGGTAATTCACGTATGGATTTGATATTTGATGGATCTAGTTCAATGCCTCAGTGGCTAACAATGAACCCTAGAAACTTCCCTGCGGGGACCCAAAATGCGCTTTTCGCAAGATTGAGTTTGAGATTATACCTGCTGAGCCTCTAGAAAAATTTCTTCGAATCTCTGACATTGTCGGATTGCTTCCTAGATTTGACAATTACATCATCCACATAGACCTCAATCTCTTTAGGTATCATATCGTGAAAGATGGTTTCATCGCCCTCATATAGGTTGCCCCAACATTCTTCAAGCTGAAGGGCATGATCCTGCAGCAATACGTTCCCTATGGCGTAATGAATGTTGTCTTCTCTGCATCCTCCTAATCCATCAAAACCTGGTGGTAGCCTACGTAACAATCTGTGAAGGTCCCAATCTCATGTTTTGTACAATTGTCAGTCAATATGTAGATTTTTGGCAGTAGGAAGTCGTCTTTTGGACTTGCTTTGTTGAGATCACGATAGTCGACGCATACCCTGGTTATACCATCCTTCTTCGGCACAGCATGACATTGGTTAACCATGTGGGATATCGTGTGACTCAGATGACCTTGGCCTCTAAGTGCTGGTAACTTCCTCTCTGATTTTCATGCTCACATCAGTTTTAAACTTTCTCAACTTTTGATTAACAGGAGGGCAGGCTGGGTAGCTGAGAAATTGGTGAACAACCAAGTCACTTCTCAACCCTGTCATATCATTGTAAGACCATGCAAAAACATCTTTGTATTCAAGCAATGCTTCGATTATTTCTTCCCAATGGTGTGGCTCAAGATGGACACTTATTTTGGTTTCTCTAATGTTATCTGGGTCCCCTACATTTACTGCTTCTGTATCGCTCAGGATTGGCTTGGGCTTTTCCTCAAACTGGCTCAACTCATTGCTAATTTCCTCTAACGCCATTTGCTCATCATATTTCTGTTCATTTTTAGATTCTATGTGTTAAATTATTACTATTGAATTAGATCGATTTTAAAGACTGGGCAGAATAGTCCTTATGCATGTCAGATCATTGTTGCCAGCATAAAACTTATTGTACAAGAAAGAAAATAAAAGCAATGAAAAATGAAAGTTATTAGGACTAAAGAAAAGGGAAATTACATTTCATTGAAATTGGAAAGATAACAAGGTTTACACATCCAAACGAACGGAATATAACATCTGAATTACAACCCTGGAGGTAACCTAGATTTAACTAAAAGAAAAATCAAAGTCGACTACCACGACTCCTTCCGAATGGGAAGAGGAGTAGATTCCCAGTTGTTGACTTTTGCACGAGGTCCCACAAACTACACATCTGTCTTTCTTAATCCATCTACAACCTCCACTTTGTTCACATCTTCAAACAACTTGTCGAACTTTTGGATTAATTACTTATCAGGATCAACAGTAGCACTGGCACTTGTTGTTTTAGGCACATCTTAGTGCGAGGTTTCACAAATGATTTGAAGAGACGAGGCACAGGCTTTAGGAGGGCCCTTGCTTTCTCCCTCATCTTTCTAGCTCTCTTGATATCTGCACTTGTAGGCTTGAATCCCAAAACAAAAGTTTCTATGTTATGGGGAAGAGACACCGACTATATGATACCCTGAAGTGAGGCCCCCAAACATTTTCCAGGAACAAACCCATTCTTTAGCATTTCAACTGCCACCATGACTGCTGTCGTGGCTAATCTTAGTGTTCGAACACGCTCCACTTCTGGAACCTTATCTACTAATATCGAGTCAAAACCTGATACACCTAGGGCCTCTTATAAGCATATTCCTCAATAAATGGTATGATAGCATCACTGTGAGCATACATATGGTGTTCACCGTGCAAAACTATTTCTTGCCGATCCCATTCAATATCATCATTTTATACAAAGTCGAGGGGACTGCTCTGGCATTATAGATCCAAGGCCATCCCAACAGCAGATTATAAGAGATTGCCCCATCAAGCACCTGCAATTCCAAGGTAAAATCAACTAGCCCGATTGTCAATTCGAGCAATATGTCGCGACCGAATCTTTTCCCCCACCGTCAAATCCTCGCACACAGATGTTGTTCTTGTTAATTCTTTCATTTTTAACCTTCAACTTGTTCAACGTGCAAAGAGGCCAAATATTTGCACTTGAGCCATTATCCACTAAAACTCGAGTCACCATAAAATCCTCACAGTTTACCGTGAGCTATGGTGCTCTGTTATGCTTGTTGCCTTCTATTGGTAATTCATCATAGGAAAAGGTTACTCTGGTACAAGCATTTTTTCATTCTCTTATTTCACTATCCCATCTTTTGGGGATTCCTTTCTGACTACAACAGCAGGCTCACTACTTCCTGCGCTCAGCTTGACTGTCGACATATCGCTTGCAAAATTCTCACTCGTCTCACGTTCACTGGCTCGGATCATCATGCCAGTTTGCAAAAGCTCTTTAGGCTTCCTTTATTTGTGCTCTATTTTGATCATATTTGTCTCTTGATGAGCTGGCGGTGGGTTTTGGTTAATATTAGGTGCTTTTTGAGCTTGCACCTCAATTTGATGGAAATCAATGAGCCCTTGGATAGCACACTTTAGATGACAACATTTTTCTATGTCATGTCCTGGGGAACTGGAACAATACTCACAACTAATAGAATAATCTAGGTTTCTTGGGGGAGGGTTTGCCAATTTTGCTTCAATCGAACTCAACATGTCTAGCTGCCTCAACTTGTTGAATGAGCTAGTACATGATTCTCCCAATAGAGTGAAGTTTTTCTTCTAATGCATACTCTCAATTTTTAAAGTTTGGTTGGCCCGGAAAGCTGGTCTCGAGGGTTGTTGGTACGCTCTTGGAGGGTAGTTATTTTGGGGAGCTGAGTAACTATTTTGTGGAGTTGGCGCATGCCACTGTGCGTAGGCGGGAAGTTGGGTGTATGTTTGTGCATGATGGACTGAGAAACGGGGGTCTGGAGGTGAGAAATAATATTGTTTTGCACTATATGGAGTGTGTGGGTAGATTTGGTGGTGAGGATAGGGTTGGCAGTAATGGGATGGATCTCAGGGCCTGAACCAAGTCCCTGAGTTGATGGTTTCTACCTCCTCCTTCTTCTTCGTTCCAATTGCTCCTCCGGTACCGCTTTTGATAGCCTCGGTGGTTGCTTTGATTGCAGAGTAACTCATGATCTAGTTGTATTTGATTATTTCATCGACCATACTTCCCATTTTCACTAGCTCATTGAAGGATTTACCCACCACCGATACTAGGTGACCAAAATATGTAGGCTCCAAAGCTTGCAAAAAATAATCTACCATTTCACTTTCCTTTATTAGGGGGTCGACCCTTGCTGCCTATTCCCTTCAATGGAAGCCATATTCTCCGAAGCTCTTAGTGTGCTTTTTTTCCAACATCATTGAAGACAAATGGTCCGGGATAATTTTAAGGTTGCACTAAAAATGACACCCGAATGCTTGTGCTAGTTCGTCCCAAGTGTTCTACCGAGCATGATCCTGCTGGGTGTACCATTCCAACACCGAGCAACTTAAATTTTGACCGAAGTATTCCATCAACAATTCATCTTTTCCACCTACCCCTCTCATCTTGCTGCGGAAACCCCATAGACGTGGGACTTGATCACCTCCATCATACAAGTCAAACATGGACATCTTAAAGCCAGGAGGCAATTGCAAATTTGGGAATAAACAAAGGTCTTTGAAAGCCACACTTGCTTGGTCACATAATCCTTGCATATCTCTGAATAATTGTTCTAAGCTTCTAACCTTTATGAGCACCTCCGCTTACTTGTGATTTTTGACTCGTTTTTCAGCCTCCCTTGGGACATCAAAACGAGAAGCATAGGAGTAGGGTTGGGCTTTGTATTGAGGATCTGGTGGGTAATACTAGTTGTCGTGAACTTGGAACAAAGGCTCACTAGAGGATGTCTGGAGTGTGTGAAGGCGAGGTGCTACATAAATTGGAACAACTAGTGGAGAAGGGTGAGGAACAACTTTGGGTAGTGGAGCGAGGGGTGTTTGAGAAGTCGTACCCTGGTATTGTGGGTAGATAGGGAAACTTGGGGTGGATCTGTTGTAGGATGGTCATGTGACTGGGCTAGCTGTGGGACGAAGTTTGGATTAGTACGATAAATTGGTGGTGGCTGCCCTCTCACCCATGTCTGATACATCTCAGCCATCCGATGTTTCAGTTTGTACATTTCCTCTTTCATTGCATTAACTTCCAAGTCAATTACCTCTTTTGAGCGATCAATAATACTTGTGTTCGTCTCTTGATTGGACATAATCAGCTTGCTTTTGGACTGAGTGTTGTAGGAGTGGGTTGCCAGAATGTTGCGACAACTAACCACCAGTCTGAACTATGGGAGACAACACTAAAACATGTTAATGGTTAGGCTTCAACTTATGATAGCCACATATTCGTGGATGAATGCAACTAAGCAGTTATCTATTCTATTATGCACATGAATTGGTCGCTAGCGTAATCCCGGTTCTTATCCTATGCCACATTTCTTTTCTCTCTTGTTTTTTCTTTTCTTCTTCCCTCTCTTACTAAACTTGTTTTGCCTACACCTTTCCCTGCTTTATTCTCTCCTTCATTTTACCACTGTTTCTCTCATTTTTTCTTCCCTTTTTTTCCTTCCTTTTCTTTATTTAGGTTATGGTCGAATCCTATGGAGATTGCCTACGTATCATGACCACGCATGAATCAGACCGAGCATTGTTCTGGTGAATAAATATAGAAAGCATTGTAGAAGTCTTTCTTCAATTTTCATAAACTAAAGCACTTGATTAACACTCAATTAAAAGAAATTAACAGACTCTAACTCAACTGAAAACAACAGACTCTAACTCAAAATTAAAACAACTGACTTGACAACCTACTATAAACTTAATTAAAGGAAAATACAGACTCTCAAATGGACCAACGGGTTTGGAGATCATGAATACATTAAAGAATCTAATTCTCCTAGGGTCTGCGGGACATCATTCGGTATCTCTGTAGGCTTGCGTGCTAAACCCCTTTGGAGGTGGTGGAGGTCTTCCATCACTTGATGAACAAAGATCATGACGGTGGTAAGGAACATAGATCTTGTCATATCTTCACAATGTCTACACATTACGTCGATGTAATCAAAAATAATGTGTACCCTCTCTCTTATAGCACCCTTTTCTTGCAACAATCGCCCACTTTGTTGGGCCCTTGCCTCCAAAGTTTGTTCGTCTACACGATTAAATTCTTGAAATTGTTGTATATCTCTTTCCAATTGTGCCATTGTTGTGTAACAATGCCCCATTTCAACCTTGAAGTCCTTTGCCTCCTTAACCATTTTGTTTTCAACCATGATTACCCTATTCTTCAACCCATCAACCTCGTTGTCATACGTTTCTTTTAATTGTTCAATCATGTGTGCTCGTTCATCTACATTTTTGGCAAATTTTTTTTGGGCCATGGACAGCTCTCCCTCTACTTTGTTCAAGACAAAACCATATTGCCCTAATTTTAGCCTCAAATTGTCAATGAGTTTTTCATCCTTTGCACTTTTGGTGGGATTCTCCGCAACTATTCTCATTTTCTGAATTTGGGCCCGGAAAGATTCATTTTCTATGGCTAGTCTTTTCTTTTTCCCGTCTACCACAAATTGACAACCATTTTTTAATTGAAGGTCTTTGACTTTCTTTTCCAATTTCCCAATCGTGGCCCTGTATTCATTTTTCTTGGCTAACCAATTCCCTTATTCTTGTGATGTTTCAACAAACTCCTGAAGATGTTGCCTCTTAACCAGCCTTCTAATCTCTATTTCCTTTTTATACCAATCAAGGTACACTGGTGCAACCTTGCCATTAGATAAGTCTCGTACTCGAGTGTCAGCCGTCTACTCGAGTGCAACCTTGCTCCAAATTTGATGGACTGCTGTTTCGGGAAACTGATCATTGTGGTTAATTTCAACGTCATGGTGACTAATGTCTTTATCCCTAAGAATCATCTGGCACCTCCCTAACTATCTCAGCACTCTGTATGGAGTATAAGGCTGGATACTCTAGAGACCCTTCAGAAGGAAATGAGGCCCGGTAGCTGGCATATATATAATTTCATCAATAAGGAGCCACCCGAACGTCCACTTTATTTGGCATGCGCTTATGACACGAAGATATGATACCCATTCTGTAACCCTCTCTGGTAACCTGGACACATCAACTCTGGCATCTTTTGAAGAATTCTCTCCCGACTTTAAAGGCTGTGAGGGCATGGAAAAATTCAGATAGTACCATGGGTGCGAGGGTGCTATTGGCTTGACAGAGCAAAGTGCTGACAACCCCTGGTATCTTTATGTCAATATTTCTATCCTTCAATGGAAAAACCAAAAGGCCTAAGAAGAATAGCATCAATGCGAAACACCGGTGTTCCTATTTGATTCAGTTTCCCTTGCTATAAATTTTATTTTCTGGGTCATTCAATCCCCATGTATACCCATATCTTTGCAATATAAATTCTTAAGTACATAAACCGGCTGACAGATCTAGATTGTGGACCTCTCAGCTTATTTTCAATGAGTCCAAGAATTTGTGTATAGCGACGGCCCTTGGCACAATCAAATACTGATGTCTTAGAGGAATTGTGGGAACCCCCATATATGTTGTTATTTCTTCCAGGTTCAGAGTGAGGTCAAAGTCCGGGAAATTAAATATGTTGTGGGTCGGGTCCAAAAATGTAACAAATGCTTTTATGATGTTCCCTGTAGGTGTTATTTTCAACAACCCGGTAAGTACTCCCCAGTGCGTGTTGACCTTGTTTTGCCTCGATTTACCTAGATCATTCCACCACATGTGTACCTCAAAAGGGATTTTGTTCACGACTGAGATTGGAAAATTTTGATTTGTGCTCATTCTACACATTCATCAGGATGATTAAGCAAAAATCATTATTTATCGGACTCAAAAACAAATATTAATAGTTTTTCCAAATCTTCAAAATGAAATCCTGACCTTGTAAATACGGCCTTTCACCAGTTGCGGGGCAAGATTATAAGGCTTTGCCAACTACTAGCAAAAATTTGGAAAATAATCCAAGGCGGTTGTTTTTTCAAAACAGCCTTCCGACGCCTTTTTAGGGACACTCGGATAATTTTGACAAAAACTGCTTTATATCAATCATAAACATCTGGTTCTTTTGGCTATTTTTTAAAAAATAAAGTTGGGCCATATAAGGGTTTCCTACAAATCCCACACCCTGTGAGAATCAAATTGGCGAAGTTCGTGCGATGTGAAAGAATTGAAAAACCAACTTCTGTTTTTCCTTTTTCTTCTTTTTTTTTGAAAAGTAAAAATCCTTTTCTTGAAAACGGACTCCTCTAGGGGGTTTTGTTGTATTTTTTTCTAAATTTTGGCAGTATTTTAGTATCGATCTTTTGATACGAGTAAATTCCTTTCTCACCCCACACACTTTGTTATCTTCTTTATCAAATTATCCTCTCTTTTTTTCTTTTTCTCTTCTCTCTTTTCCTTCCCTTTTTTTTCAAAAGCCGGTCGGCATGAAAATTTGGAACAAATGCAAAAGTAGCACGAAAAATGCATCAAGATGCTCTAATATTTTGGGTGCACCTGTCCTAGACGGACCCAACTCCCGTGTTGAGTCCTATAAGTCAAATGTATAATTCTAAATAAGCGTTCCTGCTAGGGCTCCGGCATGAGGTTAAGTTATTCTAAGTTCAAAACCTTGGCATAGGATATATATTGTGTACCCGAGCGGACAATTCGAGTCGAGGAGGGGCTTACATACCGGGAACCAAAAGGCCATCCGCCTTTGTAACTTGTCCGAGCCTCTTTCTTATTTGAAGGTATGGCACTAACAGAATAGGGAGTCTCAACCAGCAAGCACATCCCCGAAGATGAGAAGAGAAGGGTTTCACGGCAGTTTATATACAATACAAATATTATTAAAGCGGTAAAAGAACATTTAACACATTGGACACAATTATGCAATAAAATAATATAATAATAAATCAAGATACAACAATTATTTAAATCTCGAATTCTTGAACCCTGAACGAGAGATTTTGGGTTCGATCCCCAGCAGAGTCGTACAGCAATCACACCTCTTTTATAATACTACTACCCCGGAAGGGCGTAGATAAGGGAGTTTTTCCAATTAAAGGACAATCAAAGCGGGATTTATTTATTTAAGATATTTAAGAGTCACCACATGGGATAATTTATGGTGTCCCAAGTCACCGGTTTATATCCCGAATCGAGGAAGGCTGGACTCTATTTAACAGTCTTTGAACCAAAAATCTGGGTAAGGAATTCTACTAATTCGGGAGAAGGTGTTAGGCACTCCCGAGTACCGTGGTTCTAGTACGATCGCTCAATTATTATATTCGGCTTAATTATCTAAATTTACTGCATTTTTACCTATGTTCCAATTTTATCTTTTTACTGATTTTATTTATTTTTAAGAAGATTGCAATGTTATCAAAACACATCTTCAACCACGTCACATAAATGCACCCGTGGCTTTTGATATATTTTAACATCACTGGGATTTGTATTTGGGTCACATAAATGTGCACTCGTAATTAGGAAGATACTTATTATAAATAACGCGCCTAAAACCATTTAGTATGTTTAAGTTGGCGAGGGCCACGGAGTTTGCTAAGTGGTGCACCTCGATTACCAAGAAATGGAAAATTAATTAAGCAATGTCTATGCAATTATTCAATTTATTTGGCATTGGTATGCCTTGATGGTAGTTGAAGAGGGAGAATTAAACTAAGTTACATAAGGCTATAGGTATTTGGTATTTGATGTTGCTCTCTTTAGTTAATAGACGAAAGGTCTATATTCCACATCAATGGACAGACACAATTGTATCATAATTCTGCCAGCCTTGCCTCAAATTTATTTTAGAGTTTTGGGCCTAGGCTGGCAATTGGCTCAAACACTGTGAGACAGACTCCTATAATTAAAGAGAAAAGCAATTGGGATTAAACGTGAGCCCAAGGGATGCTGAACTCTACATAGCCCTTTATTTCAAAGCCTCGAGATAGAATCCCTGCAAGGCTCATTGTAGCAATCCCACAGGTTCATCAGCTCACAATAGAGCCCAAAGCCCCCATAAACTTACTATTAACCAACATCAAAATAGACATGCAATATATAAAAGAGTGGTATAACTACAAGTTATCAAAAACATCACTCATTCATATGATGAACACTTAATCCTCGTATAGCATATTACAGTATGATCATTTTCATCTTTGAGTTACTGATTTAAATTCAACAAAAAAACTATCACTAACAAGATACAACTACCTCAAAATCAAAACTAAATTCAAATGCTCAAATGGTGATCATTGTCACAGCATTTTAACAGTCTCATAATAACACAGATTTATCTAACACAACTTAAACACACATTCAACCCCTGATCCAGGCTTGACCAGCAGTCCATTATAACATGATAACTAGATTAATCCAACTGACATTAACGAAATTACATTGAATTAAATAGCTAAGCATATAAATAACTTTAAGAGGATTCAAAATGACAAAAACAAAAGCAACTGTGATGATTTCAAACATCTCACTTAATCTATAATGTGGCACATATATCCAATAGGATTTAAAGAGAAAAGTACGTGGCAGTTCAAAGAGAACAAAAAGTAAATGAGGTCAGCAACAGTAGCTTTGTGTTGACTGCAATATTTACTGGTAAATTCGCCTTGAATTCAGTTGAAATCAATTAGAACCCAAAAGGTAACCAAATTTGATCAAGAAAACTGTTGAAACCAATCTCAAAAATTAATAGAACAGTAAAATTCTTTTTTCTGTATATTTTCACTTTTTTATGATCTATTATTACTGGGGGGAAAAAACTCTAATCTATTGAGAACTTTTCCCTCGAACTTCTAAGCACCCTTTTTTTCTCTCAAAACCAATCCCCTGAAAGGCAAGTTTAAGAATGCCTTTTATAGGCAAAGATTAGGGCATCTCTGCTAAAAATTAGTTTGCATTGCAGTCCCTCAATTTTTGACTTCTGGACCAAGTTTTAAAGCTTGAAATTGGCCGAGAAACCCTACTAGCGGTTTCTTATCCAAGTTATGCAAAGACTCTCTATTTGTATTTCCCTAAATATCCTTTTAAGCATTCTTAATTACATCATTACCAGCCTAGGTCAATTTGACCCAAGGCAAAATCCTAATGGGTCCTTCATGTCTTGGATTGAACTCTTTTGTTTATGGCTTTAAATGGCGGAATCTTAAACCCATGATTAAGCAAGACTCATGAATTAATTCCTGAATTGAACCTTTAAATTAAAAAAAATAAAAATTCCTAAATCACAAACTGTTGAATTACAAAACCCTAAATAACACACCTAAATATCGTAATGTTAAAAACTAGGAACTGTACATGATCATGCAATTAAAGTTAAAGCATAATAACAAAACCTTTTATACAATTTAACAATGTAGAACAACTGGATAATGCAAACAAAATCGACTAGTCATAATTCTAGGACTTTTTACACATGCAAGTTTCCATTAACACTAAATTGAATGCGAATTGGCAAGCCAAGCAAGTAACAAGCAGAGTTAACAAAGAGAAGACAACAAAATCTATTGTAATTTTTCCTTAACAAAATAAAAACTCATAAGCTAAGGGGAATAGGGTTTGGACTCACAGAAAAACCTAGAAAATATTCACACACAGGCTAGGACTTTTACATCAAAATCACGATCTGAAATTTGAGTTGTTAAAATGACGTTTGAAGGAAACAATTTGCGGATTTATCAAGAGGGAGGTGAGTAGGTCATTTGGTATCATTTGGGGTGATTTGGAAGTGGTGCCGCCGTACACGGCGACGAAGGGTGATATTCGAGGGAAGGAGGGTGATATTCGAGGATCTCCGGTGATATTCAAGGGATGGTGGTTTCATATTTTGACAAAGAAGGGTGAAGCAGTCAAGCGGGGTAAATTTGGTGGCCTTTGGGTGATCGTCGCCGACATAGACAATTTCCGGTGGGTAGTTTATGGTTGTGCTAGGGTTTCTGAGGGTGAGGGGGTGAGATAGAGGGTATGAACTTGTTTGGGGGGTTAGGGGTTGAACACTTATATACTTATGGATCGATCACTTCTAGTCTGTAAAATTGAAAGTGATTAATGGCTCTGATTGGGGGATGCCAAACTGCATTGCTTGGTCAAACAGGGGATGGCCCGGTTTTTGGGGTTAGGCTTGACTAGTCTTTTGTGTATTGGGCTATTTTAAACTGACCCAATTTATTTTATTCCTTTTGATTTTCAACTTTCTTTTTTTCTTGTCTTTTTTCTTCATTTTCTCTTTTCTCAAAATTAACTAAAAATAAAAATTGAATTATAAACCCCAAATTAATCCTAAGAATGCTACTTAATCCTACATAATCATTGTCGTAAATAGTTGAAACGACAATATAAGGCAAAATCACTAAAAATCAAATATTAAAAGTCAAAAGTGCAAATTAACTAATTTTAATTTTTCCCCTTTTTTGCATAAATGACTAATTTCTAGATAATGCTTGAAAAATGATCAAATTGACTTCTAAATACGCATGTGAACTATTTTTGTATTTTTACTAATTAAATAAATGCAAACAACTAACGAAAGATGTCACAAAATTCATAAAATTTAAAATCAGTAAAAGAAATGATTTTGTTTGAATTTATAGGAGTAATTCATGAAGGGAAAAATCACGTGCTTACAGGTACCACTGAATCTGTCACATTGATGGGGTATCTTATTCGGCACATGACCACCTCCCTACGACAGAACAATCTCAACTTTGCAGGCCATATTGGTCACCTCCTAAAAAATAATCTCACTCCCAGCCTCTTTCGCCATCTGAAGATGAATCGGCTGAATAAGACTGCTAATAAACCTTTGCACCCTCTATCTCTCGGTGAGAAGTATGAAGAGAGCATGGCGATCCAAATTGATGAACTTGGTCTCATACTGGGTAGCCGTCATGGAACCCTGCTGGAGGCGCTCAAACTTCCTCCGATAGGCCTCTCTATGATTAATGGGGAGGAACTTCTCTAGAAACAACACTATAAATAACTCCTAATTCAAGGCTAGTGACCCGTCTGGTCTACCTAAGCAATAATCCCTCCACCAAGTCAGGGCGAATCCAGACAGGCGAAATGTACCAAAATCAACCCCATTGGTCTCAACAATACCCATGTTCCTGAGAACCTCATAGTACCTGTATAGATAATCATGGGGATCCTCAGTTGATGCACCATTGAAAGTAGAAGTGAAGAGCTTGGGGAACCTATCCAGCCTCCACAAAGCATCACGTACATAGTTGGTCCATCACCGGTTTGCGCTACCACACCCCGCTGTACTGCCCCAACTGGATGAACCACAAGAGTCTGAATCTGAGGAGCTATCTACCTAGAGTGCGAGTAGTAGGAGTTTGGGTCCTTCTTCCAGCCTGAGAGACGGCGGCTCCTAGAGGAAGCAAGCCTGCTCGAGTGACACTCTTCATAAGACCCACTAATCGGACAATAGCGTCCTCAAGAATTGGGTAGCAATAAACCTCTCTGGGACCTGAGATGGGCATACTGCAGCAGCTAGGCTAGAACCTCGTCATGAAAATCAGTTTAAGGCTTCATTGCTTGGGGTTGAGCTGTGGCCCTACCTCATCCTCTAGCAAGGCCTCGGCCTTGCCCTCTACCTCTCATGGGAGCTACTTCTAGGGGTTCGGGATACTGAGCGGGAGATGAGGAAGCACATGATTTTTCCATCTGTGAAAGAACATAGTAGAAATTAAGTTAGTATTGAGAAATAGAACTGCACGACAACAAAGAACAACGGTAATGTTTTTCCTAACTCTGTAGCCTCTGGGGTATAAATATAGATGTCCCTGCACCGATCCCTCAGACTCTACTAAGCTTGTCTGTGAACTATGAGACCCATGTAACCTAGTGCTCTGATACGAACTTGTCACGACTCGAATTTTCCTCCTTCGAAAGTCATGACGGCACCAACTAATGAGAGCTATGAAAGCCAACCCTTAACTACATTTTTCATTAACAAATTACTTGTTTTTGACATATGCTAATGATATTATGAAAACAAAAAACTGTAAATGATTTAGCGGAAGGTAACGATAAAATATCTAAAAGCAACGTCTATTGCAACTTTTAAAACCTCAATACCCCAAAATCTGGTGTCGCAGTGTCCTAGACTGTCTAAGAGTTACTACAACAAAGAGAAAAATATAAAGTTCTATTTCTAAACAAAAAAATGAAATAGAGAAAAGGGAAAGTGGGAGACGCCGGATCCTGCGGACGCTTGCAGGTCTACCTTGGGTCTCCGGGTGGACTGAAGGAAACCCTCCATCTACTGTCAAAAATCTGCCCCTAGATCTACATACAGTGTAGAGTGTAGTATCAGCAAAATCGACCATGTGTTGGTAAGTGGCTACCCAAACCACGGCGAAGTAGTGACGAGGCTAGCACCAGACTACCAAATCAACCTATGCAGTTCAAATATATACAAAGAGGAAAAAAATACAAAAAATAACCATTCAATGTAGGAGGGTAAAACATGTTGTAAGGAAGATAACAATTTCAATTGGAAAGCATCAAGCAAGGAAAGAAACAACACGATTAGAATATCAACCAGAATCAGAAATTAACAATTTGCACGGCATCACCCTTCTTGCTATTACACTCGTCCTCACCAAAGCAATTTTGTAATAAAAGTATATACGGCATAACCCTTCGTCCTTTTTCTCTCATTCTCACCAAATTAATCATATAATAAGGATGTGTACAACATCACCCTTCGTCTTCTTACTCTCACTCCTCACCAGATAATCAATGAAAATCGGTATGAAACGGTACATCGTTTAGCAGGATATCATCCTTCTACATTAATGCTCTTTAGTAGATAAAGATTTCGTAGTGGAAGTGGGAGCGGATCACCTTGAACTTTGTAGTTGGACTCCCACGGACCTTGAAGAAATTTGATACCATTTGGGTGATTGTAGATCGGCTGATTAAGTATGCTTATTTTATTCCTATGTGTAGTACTTTTTCATCGGAGCGATCGATAGAGATTTCTATCCAGGAGACCATTCATCTGTATGGTATTCCAGTTTCTATTATTTCAGACATAGGTACTCAGTATACATCATGATTCTCGGGGGATTTTCAGCACGAGTTATGTACTCCAGTGGAGTTGAGCACAGCATTTCACCCCTAGACAGATGGACAGTCTGAGCGCGCTATTCAGATTCTTGAGGATATGCTCCGTGCATGTGTGATTGAGTTTGGAGGGTCTTGTGATCAGTTCTTGCCATTGGTAGAGTTTTCTTAGAATAACAATTATCAGTCCAGCATTCAGATGGTGCAGTATGACGCTTTATATGGTACGGGGTGTAGATCTCTGATGGGTTTGGTTGAGCTGGGTAAAGCTAGGCTATTGGGAACATATTTGGTTCAGGATTCTTTGGAGAAGGTTAAGGTGATTCAAGATAGACTCTGTACATCCCAGTCTACACAGAAGAGCTACACGGACCGGAAGATTCAAGATGTTTCATATGATCGGAGAGCGTATGACATTTAGGAAGAAAGGGAAGTTGAGTCCAAGATTTATTGGCCCTTTAGAGATATAGAGGTGAGTTGGGGAGGTTTCTTATTGGCCTGCCTTACCTCCCATCTTGACAGGAGTTCATCCGATATTTCATGTTCTGATGCTTTAGAGGTATCACGGTGATCCATCCAATGTGTTGGATTTCAGTTCAGTCCATTTGGACAAGGATGTATCCTATATTGAGGAGCCAATGGCTATATTGGATAGGCAGGTCAGAAAGCTGAGGACAAATAATATTGCATCAGTAAAGGTTCAGTAGCGGGGTCAACCGGCCAAGGAGGCGATCTGGGAGACCGAGCAGGATATGTGCCGCAGTCACCCTTGTCTTTTCAAACTTTGGCATTTCAATTTTTAATGTATACGATCCAATATTGAGATTTTGATTCGAAGGTCGGAATGGAATTTCTGTAGTTTTTGTACTCCTGTCATGTCATTTGGGATGTGTGTACAAAAATTTCAGGTTATTCGGGTGTGGTTCGGATGCTCAACGGGTCATTATTCTCCTATTTTGAAATGTTGTTGTTGCTTCTGGTATCCCTCTATCGCGTTCGTGAGCTGCCTTTCGCATTCGCGAAGCCATGTTGATGACCACCTGGAAATTGTTCTTCGTGGTCGCATAACTATCCCCGTCTTCACGATGCCCCGCTTATTTCCTCATCACGTTTGCATCAACTATCACGCGTTTACGTATCTGTGCAAGTCCCCTCTTTGCGTTCGTGCATGGTTTCACGGGTTTGTGAAGAGCAACCTCAGGTCCCCTTATATTTTCCTTCCTCGCGTTCGCGTGCATGCTTCTACATTTGCGAAGCATACCTGGGCATCATTCATTTTTCTTCTTCGCAAAAGCGATGGTAGTCTCGCGTTCGCGATGCATAAGATTCCTGGGAAGTTATAAACTTACAAAAAAATCGAGGGTTAGCCATTTTTACAACAAGTCAAGCGTGATACCTCGGATTTGAGAGACCTTTTGAGCGGTTTTCATAGACAACGATTGGGTAACGATTCTAATCCCCTTTTCACTTGTAAACCACTAATCTAATTATAAATTCCTCTTCTACTTTTGATTTTTGAAAAGAAAATGGGTAAAACTTTATAGAACAAATTATTGAGGTTTGTGTGGGTGTTTGACCTCCGATTTGAGAGATTTTTATATTGTTAGACTCATGAGAGTACGAAGATCCTGAAAATTTTAATTTCATCCGATTTCGAGACGTTGGCTTTAGGGGCACTATGACTTTTGGCATAATTTCACGTCTTAGCTTTGAATAAAATTGTAGAATCGGTTATTTCAGATGTTATTTACAATATCTAATTGAATTAAATAGATGTGGGCCATCTGGAATCGGATACTCGTGGAAGACGTGTGGTTTCTAGTTCATTTGGGAGCTTATTCCAGGTAAGTGGCTTGTCTAACCTTATGTGGGGGACCTTTCCCCTTAGGAAATGATATTTGGTAATTGAATGCCTTTTACATGAGGTGACGAGCACGTACCATAGCTAATTGTTGAAAATCCGGTTTTACTTGAAGTATATAAATTGAGTTTCATGTTTGCCTGTTTTACTCTAATTTCAAATTTTGCATGCGTTAGCTTAGAGAAGTATGTTTAGTTTTATTACGTGTCTATTTGCTTAAACTACCTTTTTTGTACTTCGTGAAGCATGTTTGGTTAGAATTTACAGTTAACTGTTATGATTTTAGATATTATTTTGCTATTCTTTAGTTGTTACTATGTGTTTAAATTTGGGACTACGGGACGATATCATGAGAGATCCCTTGCACATGTTATGTTCTAGACTGAGGGTACCGGATACCAATAGATCCCTAGCACATGTGTGTATATATATATATATATATATATATATATATATATATATATATATATATATATATATATCTTGAGGATACCAAGAGATCCTCGGGATACCAAGAGATCCCCGGTTTTCATTCTTGTTGTGAGTAGCATTTCCTTGTGTTGTCTTATTTCTGTCTTTCTGTTACTGTATTCCTTATTTATTATGTTTAGATTTTTGTTGTAGATTCTCATTATACTATTTTTCTATTCTATCATTTATTATATTTTTTCTCAGTACGCCCCTGACCATCATCGTCACTACTCGACCGAGGTTAGGCTTGGCACTTACTGAGTTGCGTTGTGTTGTACTCATGCCCCTTCTACTCATGTTTTTCATGTGTACATCCAGGTACGTCCACTCGGGCATATCATCCTTGAGGTAGGGAGAGCTATGGAGACTTCGAGGTACATCGGCCGATTCCGCAGACTAAAGAGTGTTCTTCTTTACTATATGTTGTAGTGTTTAGCCTTCTATCGTACTTTGGATGTAGATATTTCTGGAGATTAGAGCACTTTTCTATATTCCTTCTAGCTTGTGTTCCCATGAGTTTCAGGGTTTTGGGAGAGATTTGTAGATGTTTGAGTTATTATGCTGTATATGCCGAGTGACATTTTACATTTCGTTACTCTTTTTTTAAATTTTGGATTTTAAGTTATGTTTTCGCAAGTTTCGATTAGTTTTCAAATTTTGGATTGTATGTGTGTATATATATATAGAGTACAATGTATTATATATACTAAGTTCATAGTGTAGTATATTATATAATACACAGTACTATATATATTATATGTATAACATGTTATAGTATATGATAGTGTATTCATTATTTGTATTGTAACAGAGTTAATGAATTACATTCATTCATCACTAGTTTATAACTCGATGAATCAGTTTTAACGTATTAATTGATATAAGTCGAGGTATTTTGTTTTTTCATATGTATACGTTCATCTCAGTACATTATAAGTCGATGAATCAATTTACAAGTGCATCAATACCTAAAAGAACCTGACCCCGTGACCCGACCACTTTATGTTGTTATATACATACATACATATATATATATACATACATATATATATATATATGTACATACATATATATATATATATGTACATACATATATATATATATATGTATGTATATATATATATATGTATATATATATATATATATATATATAAAAACACACAAAGATACTTCACTGTAATACTATTACGTATATATCACTTGTTAAATTATATGTCACCATGTGTATATATATATATCACACATACTTCGTGTTACTTTAACTATATATATAGAATGTAATAGTATATAATATTGTATTTATTGTTTGTATTATAAAAGAGTTAATGAATTACATTTGTCACGATCGAAATTCACTAACGATTGTGATGGCGCCGGACACCTCTGTCAGGCAAGCCAACCAGAATACTTAAGTAAATTCTCCTTTTTAATAATTTTGAAAATTATGATTTTACTTCAAATTTACCAGTAAAATTTAATGGTTTCAAATCAAATATAAATGTTAAGTAGTGATAATCATCCCAGAACCGAATGTCACAAGTGCACGAGTATTTACTAGAGAATGAATAAAATATAGTTACTGTCCGGAATACAAAGTAGACAGAAATAAAAAATATATTAAAATACTCTGAAGGGGACTCTGCTGGCGGCGGGTCATCTCGATAAATGCAGCGCACGTATGTCTCTCTATAAACCATGCTGCTATAGCATGTTAGACTATACTTTAGTGTATTCATCCCTTGTGTTGTAAAAGTGTTAGCGGATTAGTTTATATTATTTAGATAGTAAATACATAAGTAATTTTTAATTTGTACTAATTTTGACCTGAAAAGAGACAAACTTTGATTGAAAATTATCCAGAAATTCAAATCAGCAGCCAAAGTTGGTCGCTAATTATCTAAATAATTAAAATTAGAGACCATAGTTGGTCTATAAATTTAAATAAGATTTATTTATATTTTATATAATATTTAAAATAATAATATAATTATTGAACGTGTGAACTGGATCCCAGAATATGGACCAAAGTTGGTCTCTACCTGCTTTCGTTTTAGTAAGAGACCAACTTTTGTCACTAACTTAGAATTTATTTATTTTTATTTTATAATTTTTTAAAATAATAATATAATTACTAAAATTTTATAAGTGGGTCATACATTAGCGATCAAAGTTAGCCTTTATCTGATTCCCCCATCGTAAGAGACCAACTTTGGTCAGTAATTGTAATGTATATTTATTTATATTTTATAATTTTTTAAAGTAATAATGCAATTATTAAAATTTTATAAGTGGGTCCCATTTTAGTGACTAAAGTTGGTCTCTAATTTCAGTATTTTTTTGACCAAAGAAGTATGACCCATCCGGTCAACATTTTGACAAAATTATCCACCAAGAAGCAACAATCCTTGGTCATTAATAATTTATTATAATTGTTTAATTATTTTCTCCAATATAGCGACCAACATTTGTCGTACTTCATAACAGACAAATTTTGGTCGCCAAATTTTTGTTGCTTTTTTTTCCGAATTTCAAGTAGTGCCAGTATAATTGTTTAGTAAGTGTCACGACACGGATTTCTCACGAGAGTTGTTATGGCGCCTACTAATGAGAGCTAGACAAGTCAATCCATAATTGCTTACTTCATTATCATATTACTTCTTTTTTTAGAATTATAAAACAATCACATGAAACCAGCAGAAGTTTAAATAATTAAGCAGAAGATAACAATCAAACATATGAATTCTACATGTATTACTCAAGTCTCAACCACCCAAAATCTGGTGTTATAGTGTCACATATGATCTAAAATTTACTACTTACAAAGTCTGAAGAAATAGTAATACATTGTTGCGAAATATAAGAGAAATGAAACAGGAATAGTAGGTAGAAGAAGGCGCCAAGGCCTGCGAACGCCTGTATGACTACCTCGGGTGCCTGATGAGCAAAAATTAGCAATCCTACCGCGATCCTAATTCCAAAACACTAAGGTATACATAAAAGAGTGTAGAGTGTAGTATAAGCACAACTGAACCCATATTCAAGTAAATGCCTAGGCTAACCTCCGCGAAGTAGTGATGAGTCTAGGACTAGACTACCAAAAAACATGTGCAATTTAACTATATACAGCAGAAAAGGAGTACACAAAGAAACAATAAAATACAACCGACTATGAGAGGAGGAAACATCAAATAGTAACAAAAAAGCAACAAATAAATATAAGGAACACTACATTTCAATTGAAAATAGGAAGGAGAAATAATGTTGTGTGGTACAACAAGTATCAATAGGACGCCAGCAATTTAGTGTAGAGGTACTGGAACACAGTTACCAATAAAATCTAGAAATCAAAGACAAGTGCACGGTACTACCCGTCATGTTTTGATTCTCTCTCCCAAAAAAAAAACACGCATCACCCTTCGTGCTTTACGCTCTTCCTTACCCAAACAACAATCATAGGGAAAATAGGGTAAGGGAATCCATAACCTCGAAATAAAATAAAGTAACAATAGAGAATCAATACATAAACATAAAGGACAACATAACTCAATTATCAACAAGAATCGGGAAAATGAAAGAAAGTGCACTGCATCACCCTTCGTGCTTTTACTCTCGTCCTCACCGTAAGAATCAATATAAATTTCATGACATCGCCATTCGTACTTTTACTCTCATATTCACCATGAAATCACTATAATAGGCACGGAATACTACATCACGTAGCATGACATCACCTTTTGCTCATTACACTCTTTCCTCACAAAACAAACAATGCACGACATCACCATTCGTGCTTTAATGCTCTTTACTCATAAAAAAATTATTCACGGTATCACCCTTCGTGCTTTAATGCTCTTCCTCACCCAATCAACAATAACAAATAATTGGGCAAGGAAATTTACAATAAGAGTCTCGGCAAAGGAGCAACAAGTCAACAATCAAATCCCGGCAAGGGAACATCAAGTCAACTATTAAATCTCGGCAAGGGAACAACATTAGTAACAACCACATCTCGGCAAGGAAGATAACAAGTAAATCAAAAATAGCTTAATAAGGGCGATAAAATAATGATCACTTCTCTTTCTCACTTTTACTTCACAACTCGAGCCAATGTCTTAGAGGTTAAATTATCACTTATACCTTCACAACTCGAGCCAATGCTCCAAAAGTTCTATTGTCACTTATATTTTCACAACTCCTTATGAAACTTGAGCCAATGCTGCTCAATGTTCATAGGTCACAATTCTTTCCACAAACTTTATACAAAACTTAGAAATCTTCACCAAGACATGAATAATACAACGAAATCATGAAAATCACAATATAAGACTCACGGTCATGCTTGATACCAATGTACAGATACTCCTCACCATGCATGTATGTCGTAAACAAGAAGCAATTAGCAAATACGACACAACTCTTAATCTCTTAATCTAAGGATAGACCAAACACTTACCTTGATGCCAATAACACAATTCACGATTTAATTATAGCTTTACCCCTTCATTCCAATACCAATTCGTTCATATCTAGTCACAAGTTACTTGACTATATCAATAAATGTTAAATGAATCAACCTCAATTCATGAAAATGAGTTTTCCATAGTTTTACCCAAAAAGTCAAAAATAGTCCCCGAGCCCACATGGTCAAAACCCGAGGTTTGAACTAAAACCCGATTACCCATTCCCCCACAAACCAAAATATATAATTTGTTTTAAAATTGGACCATAAATCCAGGTCCAAATCCCTAATTTTTGAAAAACTAAGGTTTTACCCAAAACACCCATTTCCCCATATGAAAATCTTTGATTTTAAGATGAAATCATGTTAAAAGATGTTAATGATTGAAGAGAACTAGTTAAAAGAGCCTTACAATTGATTTTGAATGAAAGTTGCTCTTGAAAAATTACCCTAGTTTGTTTATGTTTTGAAAACATGCGAAAAATGAGTTTATAATCAGATGAGAATAAAAGGTACAAGTCTTAATTACGTGAATTCCGAACAGGGGTTCGCAATTACAAACCAACCTCTGCTCGCTTGGGAATTGGGAAAAAAGCTTGAGAAATGCGGCATAGGAAATGCAAGCAAGCCAGCGAATTTCGAAAAAAGTTTGAGAAATGCAAACCTCGTAATATATACGCAACCTCAAACATCCTAAGGACTTATTCCTATACTCAAATCACCAAAATAACATATTGAACATTGAATTAAATCTCAAGATCAATGAAATTTCTCAAAACTTTATTAAATATCAAATTTGCATTTAAGGTCTGAATCACGTCAAGAGAAGTCTGTTTCTTACCATACTTCACATATTTATCTTAAATCATATATGAGACATATGCCAGGTGTCGGAACCAAAACACGAGCCTAATACCAACATGTTTTGTAACATCCCGTACAATTGGAATAGATGTGGATATGTTAAATGGGTATTAATTTGATATTTTGGACATATGAAGTCTTAGAGGGTTTATTATGGCTGAAAATTGTTGTTTTAGAATCGATACGGAGCGTGAGGTGAATAAAATTTAACAAATCGACTAAGTTTGCAGAAGCTCTGTCTTCTAGCAGGTTTTACTGAAAACATGTAAGGTATTGGTAATAACTCTAATCCTGAAAGTTGTAGGTCTTTGAAATCTTTTCATAGATATATTGTTAAGCCCAAATGTAGCTCTGTGTAAAAAGTTATGCCCATTTTACAAAAACGGTATGCAACCATTGCGGTGTTGAGGTAGCGCTTCAGCGATTTACCACGTTCGAGACTGCAGTAGTAGAAACTCGGATACGGGGGCCAACTTGGAAAGTCATTTTTTAACCCTATTTTGTCCCCTACAGCCCCAAAACATAAAAAATTGCTCCACAAAATAAACGCTCAATAACCTAACTCTTTAAGTGTCCCTCCACAATCTAAGGTGAGTTTTACTGGTGGTTCTAAGTTAATTTTAATTTTCCAACATCTTATTAATATGGGTATATCCTCCATATAATTATATATTCCATTGGGACATCATTGTTAAGAGAATAAATCCTAGAACTCGAATTCAAGGGGATTAAGCATCAAAAAGATAATATTTTCACCCTTTAATTGATTCTATCATTGAGTTAACGATAAAAGACTCTATTTCATGAGATATGCGTTGATAGGTTTGATAGAAAAGCATAAACAGTGATATGTTTGGGTTGTTGATTGATTATTATTTGTTATGGATGTTGATTACCTTATGGGTGATAAAGAATAATGTTGATTATACTCAGTTGAGATTTTAGAATTTATCTAGGAAAAAGAGAATGGGTTATTGGGTGGAGAGATACTATTAATAAGGGCTATGAAGCTTTATGCCACCAAGTCTTTCATAAAATGCCTAAGTTACCAAAACACGGATATTGTTGCTAATTATGAGTCCCCTTGACTTGTACTGTTATAAATTGATGTCGAAAGGGCTAGTGAATGTTGTATTATGCTCAAAGAAAGAAGTTAAGGTATGTGAGGCTAACTCTTTATGTTTCGAAATGTTAATGATTCTCCTTATAGTACATTTCTTTTACAACGTATCGATTGCCTCAGAATTATAGTTAAGCCTAGTCCCTTGAACAGATTAGAACTTCTATTCTCTAGCTTCATAACTCATTCATGACTTTCATTCTGAACGTTGTAAGTTCAGTTTGTATTCAACATAGACTTGGGTTTGATGTCCTAAGTATCAGTATAGCTTATTCAGCATATCATAAATTGTTGAAGTTTCAGTGTTCATAATCAGTTCAAGAATACATGTCTCATTCTAGTCTTATTTACTATTCCAATATTACTCAATATGATTCATTTTTCCAGTATTATGTACTTAGAACGATCCAGTATTCCGGTATCATTTAACTCAATGTAATTTAGTATTTCACTGCTATGTATTGCAATATGATTCTCAATTCCTAATTTTAAATCCCTAAATGTCGAACACATATATTTGAGCCTGAGGCCATAGTTAATGCTTTATGCATCTTTGGGCCTACGGACACGGTTTATGCTTTATGCATCTTTGGGCCTGGGTCCGCAGTTTATGCTTTATGCATTTTAGACATGATGTCGCAGCTATGTATTAGTATTCTTGGGCCCCAAGTTGCAGTTTGTGCGCACACACACACACACACACACACACACACACACACACATATATATATATAGAGAGAGAGGTCGTGAGGCGTGTGTATATATATATATATATATATTGGGCCTGAGGCCAAGATTTAATATTCAGTTAAATAGGTTTTTCATCGTTCAGAAGAGGTAGTATTCATATCCTCACTTCCTTTCTGTTCAATTATTAGTTATCAATTAGTTATCAGTTACCAGTTATTAGTTATCAATATCAGTGCAGTTTTCAATTATCAGTTAGTTATTAGTTATCAGTTATCATTCCAGTTTCAGTAGTTATTATTGCAGCTATCAGCTGTAAATTCTTAGTTATCAGCTTATTTTAAGTTTCACCGTTTATGATTCTTTCTTTCAGTTGCTTTACATACCAGTACAATTCAAATGTATTGACGTCCCTTTTGCTCACGCCCTACATCTCACAATGCAGGTAATGATTTATAGGTTGATGATTCCGAGCGCTAGGATTCTCGTAAGCAGCTATTTGGTGATCCCAATTCTTTTGGGGCATTATCATTACCATACAGTCTTCAGTATTCTCAGACAGTCAATGTTTTCATCATTAGAGGATTCACAGACAAGAGTAACAATTAGACAAAGTCTCAGTCTTTCATGTTAAGCCATATTGTCTTCAAATATTTTTCTGAATTGTAGTTGTATTTTCGCACTTTGATTTATATCATCCAGACTTTCAGTATATCAGCATGTGTTTTATCTTCTGCATTCAGCATGTTATGATATCACATGTTGATTCAGCCATCAAGTTTGTTCGATTGGTCACACATAGCCAAGCTCTGAGTGTCGTGTTACGTTCAGGCCTAGGTTCGGGGCATGACATGTTTGAATCAAAATTCATTTCCCAACCATAAAAACAATTTCAGAAAATAATTTTTTTCCAAAATTAATTTCTCGGGCTTGGGACCTCGAAATTCAATTCCGAGCATACGCCCAAGTTCAATATTTTCCTACTGACCCTCTGGGACCATCAAATCACGGGTCCGGGTTTGGGTCCAAGTCCTTTTACCAAAAATATTGACCGAAGTCAAATAATTTTTTTTATAGTCAAAAATCATCATTTTTCACAGATTTTCATATTTTAGCTTTCCGGCTACGCTCCCGAACTACGCATGCAAACCGAGGTGCTGCTAAATGAGGTTTTTATGGCATCGAAATGTAGAATTTGATTTTAAAACAAGTGAGGTCGTCACATTCTCCACCTTTGAAATAACTAATCGTCCTAGAACGGACGAAAGAAGGAAGTACCTGAGTTGGGGAAAAGATGGGAATAATGGCTCCGCATATCAGACTCAGACTCACAGGTCGATGCCTCAGGAGGCTGACCTCTCCAGTGAACACGAACTGAAGGAAATCTCTTCAATCTGAACTGATGAATCTGCCGGTCTAGAATAGCTACCAACTCCTCCTTATAAGACAAGTCCTTGTCCAACTATACAATGCTGAAGCATGGACACATGAAACAGTGGATGCACGACTGATAAGCTCGGTGGCAATGCAAGTCTATAAGCCACCTCTCATAATGATCCTATAAGGCCCAATATACCGTGAGCTAAGATTGCCTCTCTTGCCAAATCTCATTACACCTTTTATAGGTGACACCTTTAATAATACCCAGTATTTAACCCCAGTCTCTAAATCTTATCTATGCACGTCAGAATATGACTTTTGTCGACTCTAAGCTTTCAACACTCGCCCCCAGATAAGCTTTACCTTTTCTATGGCCTGCTGAACCAAGTTTGGCCCATATAACCCAAATACTTTAACATCGAACCACCCTATGATAGGTATGCACAAGCACCCATACAAATCCTCATACGGAGCAATCTAGATATAGGAGTGGTAACTTTTAATATATGAAAACTTGATAAGAGGTACATGTCATCCCAACTTCTCTTAAAATCCATCACACATGCGCGCAACATATCCTCGAGCGTCTCAATCGCGCGCTCGACTAGAACATTTGTTTGTCGATAAAAAGTTGTGGTAAGATTCACTTGAGTTCCTAGACCTTACTGAAATCACCTCCAAAAAAGTGCTGTAAACTGGGCCCCACGGTCAGATATAGTAGATACGGGTACTCCGTGTAGTCGCACTATCTCATTAAATATAATTTTGCATAATCCTCTACTTTATAGGTAGATCTGACTGGTAGGAAATGAGCTGATTTCATGAGCTTGTCAACTATCACACATATGGAATCAAACATACCATGGGAACAAGGTAAAATTGTGATAAAGTCCATGTTTATCACCGCCCATTTCCATGTCGGGATGTCTATAGTCTGCATTAGCCCTTCGGGCTTCTGGTGCTCTATTTATCAACTGCTGGCAACTAGGGCATTGACCGACATACTCAGTATATTCGTTTTTCATATCTTTCCACCAATACGCATCTTTAATGTCATGATACATTTTTGTCGACCCTGGGTGAATGGAATACAATGAATAATGTGCCTCCGGCATAATCCTGTCTTGTAGCCTTGCTACATTTGGAACACACAAATGACCCTTTTATCTGAGAAGCCCATCTCTTTTGAGTTCTAACAATGGCTTCTTTTAATATAGAACCCTCTATCTCAACTTCACTAACTTTGTACCATCGTATTATCTCTCCTTTCATTCAGCTAGGAGGGATGATTTTGCAGTATTTTGGAGTACAACTCCTCCACTGGCAGAGTCTACTAACTAAACCCCCAAACAAGCAAATTGATGAATCTCTTTTGTTAATTGTCTTTTCTCGGCCTCTACATATGCTAAACTACCCATACATTGGCGACTTAGAATCATCTACTACAACATTAGCTTCCCTTGGATTGTAGAGAATATTAACATCGTCATCTTTTAATAACTCAGCCCTCGCCTTTGTCGCAAATTCAACTCTTTTTGCTTGATGACATATTGCAGTCGCATATGATCTGTGAATATATCAACATGCACCCCATATAAATAATGTTGTCGTATATTAAGTGCATGGCCGTCCGCAACTAACTCAAGGTCGTGGGTCGGATAATTCCGCTCATGCTTCCTTAACTGCCTTGAAGCATATGCAATTACTTTCTCATGTTGCATCATGACATATCCTAACCCGACACCTGAGGCATCACAATACATGGCATAACTATCTACACCATCTGGAAGTGCCAGAACTAGCAATGAGGTCAACCTGTTCTTAAGCTCTTAGAAACTCTACTCACAGGCCTTTGTCTAGTGAAAATTAGTCGTTTCCTCCGGTAATATCCTACTAGTCCTGGAAAACAACAAATCTCTGTCGAAGTGGTAGGTCTAGGCCAGGATTTCACAGCCTCAATTTTTTGAGTGTCTACCTTTATAGCTATGTCGGATACGATATGCCTCAAGAATGCTACAGATTTTACGATAAGTCGCATTTACAAAACTTAGCAAGAAATTTATTATCGCGGTGGTTTTGGAGTCTGTAGGTGATCCACATGCTTATCCTCTAAAGGTGAATAAAACAGATATCATCAATAAAGACTACCACGAGAAGATCAAAATATGGCCAAAATAGGCTATTCATCAAGCCCATAAATATGGCAGGTGCATTCGTCAACTCGAAGGACATAATAAGAAACTCAAAGATGCCATATCAGGTTATATTTGCAGTCTTGGGAATATCTTTCTCTTGAACATTGACCTGGTGGTACCCGACTTCAAATCTATCTTTGAAAAGCATCTAACTCCTTGCAACTGGTCAAACAAGTTGTCGATCCTTTGACGGGGGTACTTACTCCTAAAAGTTACCTTGTGCAGTTGCATATAGTCTATACACAACCTTAGCGATCCGTCTTTTTTCCGTACAAACAATACCGGTGTACCCCAAGGTTATGTACTGGTTCTGATGAAACCTTTCTCTAGTAAATCTTTTAACTTCTCCTTCAGCTCCTTTAATTCGGCAGATGCCATTCTATACCGAGAGATGGATATTAGTTGCGTTCCGGGAAGCAAATCGATGTTAAAATCAATCTCTTGCTCTGGAAGAATACCTGAAAGTTCATCTGGAAATACATCCGTGTACTCCTTTACAACTAGAATAGACTGAAGTGTAGGCATCTTAGCATCTACATCTTTAACTCTCACAATATTATAAATGCACCCTTTTGCGATCATTTTCCTCTCCATTAGATATGAAATAAACCTGCCTCTGGGTGTCGCCGTATTACCTACCCATTCAAGGACTCGCTTACCCGGAAAAGAAAATTCTAGCTATCTTTGCTCAACAATCAACTATGGCATGACAAGCTACCAACCATTCCATGCCCATGATAGCATCGAAATCCGGCATCTCTAGTTCTACTAGGTTGGCTGAGGTTTTACGACCAAAACTATTATCGTACAACCTCGGTAAATGCATCTACTGATAATTGATTCTCTGACGAGTGTAGATACTACAAAATGATCACTTAGTATTTTAGGCACTATACCAAATTCCCGTGCGACAAATATCTTGGGTCTATCAAGGCATAAACATCGTGAGAACAAATGGTCAGCATAACTATCATAACATCTGGTGAGGACACTTGGTCATGTCGGCCTACTAGCGCCTAGATACCATTCTTGTTACTACCTGAACTATACCCTCTACCTCTGCCTCAACCTCTCCCAGCCGAAGACTAAGAGTCACGCACCGAAGGATGCACAGACATAGATGATCATGTTGTTGAATTCACTGGTTACGCCATACCCCTAGAATCTCTATTTGGGCAATCTCGCATCATATGCCCTTGACGTCCACATGTATAATAAGCATCGGAGCTGGCTCGGTATTGGCCTAAGTGTCCTCGACCATAGATGGCACATTGCAGCAGAAACAACCCAGTATTTATCGAACCTCGTTGTCGCTGCAAGCTTGTTGGATAGGAGCTCTCACTTGGTCCTGACTGAGTATAGTGGTCATACTTGTAACCTTGTAGTTGAGATGGTAGAGGTCTAGGAGGCCATTCAAAGTACTGGGGCCTGTAACTTCCCTGAGACTACTCTTGAGACCTGGCAAATCTCATCCTCTTACAATGTCCTAACTCAATCCTCTCCATACTCTGCTAGCGATTCCTACCCCTCTCCATATTCTGGGAAAATGTCGAAATCCGCAAGATATCGATACTATCATGTAATGCAGCGGTGACACACACCTTGGTCAACTCTGGGCCCAACCCTGCTATAAACCTGTGGATCTTGTCCCGCATAGTAGAAATTGTGGACGCTGCATATCGGGCGAATGAGTCAAAACGGAGATTATATTCTCGAAAACTCATATTGCCTCCTTGAGGGCTAGAAATTGATCGAGTCGGGCCTGTCAGATTTCTCATGGTAAGTACTGGTCAAGGAAGAAATCTGAAAAATTCTCTTAAATAGCAGGAGTGCATCACGTCCCCTGGACCTTTCCCAACCCTTATACCAAAGGATGGCTATATATCGGAGTCGAAAAGCTGCTAACTTAACTGCCTCTTTCTCCGTGGTATGTATAACCCGAAATATCCCATGAAGCTGATCTATGAAATTCCGTAGGTCCTCCCTTTTATCTGTCCCTGTGAACTCCAGGGGATTCAAAGCAATAAACTCTCGGATGCTTGAACTCCCAAATCCCTGAGAAGGGCATGCACTAGCGGATGCCCTAGCCTGTTGCTGGGTAGCTACCAACTGTGACAACAAATGACATCGCACTCCTCAATCCCTGATCTGATAGAAGGAGAGGGGGGAACTGGATGTGCGGTATCCCTAGGGATATCCTCAGGTGGCAGAGGAGAAGGTAATCGATGGGTAGGGGTCTGTCTCTACAACTGTGATAAGGCCCCATCTGTTGGGGGTACGCTGCTTGTCCCCTCACCTACTGCTGGTTCTCTCCTCTTGCTAGCTATAGTCTTCCTAGTTATCATCATCTGTACATAAACGTCAACACGTATGTTTAACTCAAATTTTCTATAACTTAGTGCTACAACACGATTTAGATTTGAAAGAAGGTTTACCAACTCCTAAATGCCATGTATTCCCCTAATTACATAATATGGTGCACTATACATCTATAAACAAGACCCTACTAGACATAGCTTGTAGATTCCTTAGGACAGAAGTGCTCTGATACCACTTTTGTCACGCCCCAAGCATAGGGGTGAGACCGGCACTCAGTGCCTCAACTATCGTTGCATATCACTTGTGACTCTGAGACTCTGAACATGTAACATTATATTTTTGGCCATGGGCCACATTGCAATATATTGTGCGATGAGAAATTTAAAACCAAATAGAGACTACCACTGTCTAACTGTCAACATAAGGACGGCAAGGCAGTCATATTTATTACCACTGACAAGGCAATAAAATATATGTACAGGGCCAATAAGCCCAACATACTGTACTACGTGATAGGACATATCTACAAGACTCTACTGATAGATGTACTATGATCGTAACAAGGCACCGACCTACCCATAACCAATCTACATATATACACAAGATACACACTACCCTACTAGACCTGCCAACTCCAAAAGAAGGGGAGCTTATCGATAAAGCTGAGCTCGGGCAACACCTACTGATAAGGTCTACCTATCTGTCTATTTGAACCTGCATGCATGAAATGCAGCATCCCTAGAAAGGGACATCAGTACGAAGTAATGTACCGAGTATGTAAGGGAATATATTGAAGTTGAAACTGAATTTATAATATAATAATTGAAAACAATTGGGAGTCAAGAAAATCTAAAGTTATGCTCATCTGCTGATATCGGCTCAACTCTCTAAATATAGTGAGTAAAATAGTTGTCCCGTCCTTTAAAGCTCGGTATACATATATAAATTCTCTACCGTAGTAGGCTCGCTCATAAGCGCTTGGACATACTAGGCTCTGTTTCTTGACCAACTGGGCTCCCTCATAAGCGCTCGGGCACAGTAGGCTCAACATATATATAACTACTCTGTCTTAGTACGCTCACTCATATGCGCTCAACCATACTAGGCTTTGCGTCTCGACCAACTGGGCTCGCTCATAAGCGCTCTGTCACAGTAGGATCGGCATATAACTTATCATCTGATCAGAGGTTGCGCAATAAGGACATGTCCATTGATTATATCTCGATGATAATAAAAATACTGTAATATAATATATATGTATACTCGAATTTTATTTTTTCAATGTATATTTAATAAGAATCGAGATTATATTAGTTACAAGCGCATCAGTTAAAACATTAATGTCTACTCATAATGCCACATTTAATCCATTCTCGAGTACAAAATTGATACCTATATAACATTATAGATAATCTTCTCCTAACGTCTCTGTACAGGAATTTAATAAAAATATTAAGAAAGACTACAACAAGAGACTAACAAATGTAGCAAGAAGATGCTTTCTGACCAACATTCCATTAAATACATTAAATTCATTTAGTTGGAAATATATATCTGCCAAGTAAAATATACGTAACTTTTAGAATATATATTTTTTTACGCCTCTTCATTAAACTTGTATAATAACGACAATGTTTTCTCGGCTTAAATGTCACATAAAATCTTGGTAAGACTTTCAAATGAAGCTTCTGACACCTATTAAAGGTGGTTGATGAATCACCTTAATAAAAGGGAGGGCGGGGGGTCTGCTCAGTATTTCCTTGGGAGGTGACTTTTATTAAAAGTTATCCACTTATAACTAACCGGATAATATTTCATTATTCAATAATTAATTTAGTATCAGCATAATTTAAAAATTAGTATAAATTACTTAAATTTTTATTTATTTTCAAAATATTTCATATATATAATGTATATATTATACTATCGTGGTCATTTGGTAGCTTGCATGGTACTAGTTTATAATTATCAGACATTATTACTTGATCCGTATTTTATCCCAACTTGGCTATTATCAACAAAACTCGTTTTCTCTAATTCGTGCATCCTTTATCCTTCATGGCACTTATTTATCGCTTGTTATAAACAGCGTAGGTACGTCAAGAAGATCTCATTCCCGTGTCTATGTCGGTTAACTAATACCGAAATTATAACGTACGAAAACACGAGATGTAACAACGACAAGTCAACAATTAAATCTCGGTAAGAGAACAAGAAGTCAATAATTAAATCATGGCAAGGGAACAACATTAATAGCAACCACATCCTGGCAAGAGAAATAACAAGTAAATCAACAATAGTCCGACAAAAGTGATAACATAATGATTTCTTCTCTTTCTCATTTTTACTTCACAATTCTCTTCACAGCTCGAGCTCTAGAGTTTCAATTATCACTTATACCTTCATAACTCGAGCCAATGCTCTAAAATTTTAATTGTAACTTATATTTTCACAATTCGTTATGCAACTTGAGCCAACGCTTCTCAATGTTCATAGGTCATAATTCTTTTCACAGACTTTATACAACAATTAGAAATCGTCACCAAGACATGAATAATACAATGAAATCATGAAAAATCACAATATAAGACTCACGTTCATGCTTGACACCAACATATAGATACTCGTCACCATACGTATACGCCGTACTCAACAAGAAGAAATTAGCAAATAGGATGCAACACCTAGTCCCTCAATCTAAGGTTAGACCAAACACTTATTTCAATGCTACGAACATAAATCAGGATTTACTTATAGCTTAACGCCTTCATTCCACCATAAATTCGCTTGTATCTAGACAGAAGTTACTTAATGACATCAACAAACGCTAAATTAATCAACCCCAATGCATGAAAATTAGTTTTTCATAGTCTTACCCAAAAAGTGAAATTTGTCCCCGGGCCCACATGGTAAAAACTCGAGGTTCGAACAAATACCCGACTACCCATTCCCCTATGATTCCAAATATATAATTTATTTTGAAATCAGACCTCAAATCGAGGTCCAAATCCCAAATTTTTGAAAACACTAAGTTCTACCCAAAACACCCAATTCTCCCAATGAAAATCTTTGATTTTAAGTTGAAATCATCTTAAAAGATATTAATGATTGAAGAAAACTAGTTAAAAATAAGTTACAATTGATTAGGAAGGAAAATTTCTGTCACACCTCCTTTTGACCTACACGGCCATCCCGAAGGATAAAACGTATAATGGAGTTTTTTCAATTAAAGTGACATTATTCGAAATGGGATTAATTATTTATTCAAGAGTCACCACTTGGGATAGGTTTTATTTTTGGTGTCCCAAGTCACCAATTTATTTAGAATCCCAAATCGAGGAATATTTTGACTACCCAATCGGAGTTTGTGAAACACAAATTATTAACCACTTTTGAGATTTGGATTTGGGTCAAATAAATGTGCACCCGCATTTAAGAAAGGTGAATTATTAAAAACGTTCCCTAAAGCAACTAACGCGTTATTATCTTTGTGAGAGGTCGTGAATATTCGCTAGACGACTCATCTCACATTCTAAGCATGTGTAGTTCCATTTTTTTTAGGAGATGACTCAAAAGAATACTTGATGTTAAGACTACTTGATCCTAAAAATTAATTACAAAGATTTATTTGAATGCCATGCCGGATGTCCTGGGTGCACGCATCAGCTGGGCCTCAATGGGGTCCAGCTTGACAGCCCTAGCGTTGGAACCCAAAGGCAACCTCTCATATTTACACAACAAGTGAAGTTGCACATATGGACATACTGCTAAATTTAGTTAGCTTAACAGCCCAATCACTTAACCTTCAAAGGAGAGGGCCCCTATCTAATACTATACTTTGGGGTCGTATATCAAAACTGGGTACCAAGGATCACACCCATATATAAATCGTTGAGGTTAATGGGCTAGGTGGCCCTATCAGTCCTAAATAGTCTTAATTTTGCACAAGTAATTGAAGGCCTGGGCACAAGGCATATTGTTAACAGGCATCAGGTGTCCAAACAACTCATCAGATTTATCTAGACCTTAATTTGAATAGAAATAGGCTCACGTTTGTTAGTGTATCACCAGCTCAGACGCACCCCTTTGAGTCAGCTTATGGACACACATATATTGTACAAACATGAAGACGATATTAAAGATTGATTACACTACCACCACACGAATATCCTAATAAATTAACAAGTATTTTTACATCACGATTACAGGTAAACATAAAACTCATGGGAACTTCAGAATTCATGCTAAGCCTAAACACAAAATTGGGAAGCCATTTACTATATTACTATTACATAACAATGGTCAATCGCATAATTTACTGAAATAAAAGGGATTCCTAATTAGAAGTCTTGTAAACAGGGTGCACAGCTATACATTGCACAAAATTTACTAGCTAGATGAGACAAGGGAAAGAAATAGAATAGCTAAACACTTGTATTAAAAAATCAAAGCTCCATTCTACATTCATATGAGATCCATGGGTTCAAAATATACCTGGAAAATGTAAAGAGAGTGGAGATGATGGTTCAACAAGCAAACAGGAGAGTGATAGTATTTCAAAACAAAACATCAAATAATCCCAGCTCCCAGGCAGTTAGAGATAGATGCAAGGATAGTTTTAACTTTAAGAAATGAAGTACAAGGAACCCAGAACAGGCTTCAAATCATCAGGTATCAAAAATCAAATCAAACAAGGACAAATAGCTCGAAATTTTCAGAATGAGAAGCTCCTTTTAGAAGGTTAGAGATCGATCCAATGCAACAGTAAAATTTCAGTAGTATGCATATATTTTCTAGAGAGTTTTTTTTTTGTTTTTCTTCCTTTTTCTTTTCAGCCCCTTCTTCAGTGATTTTCCATCTCTTTTTATAGCCAAATATCTAGGACAACATTACTATTGATTTTTCCTGAAAGTACATCCTTCAATTTCAAGTTTTGACCTTTATGGCCCTTCATTTTTTGCCTTGTTGCCCAAGTTATTGCAATAAATCTACTGATTTTATGCTAAGGACCCCTTCTAGAAGGGCCTATACACTTCTACCATCATCTACCTTTCATGGACTACCCACATTACCCTTATTTTTCCCTAATATTACCAAAGCTAAGCTGAAAGTTCTATATTACCCTTATTTGTCTAAAAATTATCAAAAAATAAGCAGGAAAATCCTGTATCCCCCTTGAGCTACTTACTTAGTATTAACTCTCTTAATTAATGTTAATTCGGTACTAAACAAAAGCACATGCTAAATAATCTTCAGCAAATAATTTCAAGCAATCCAAACCATCTCTAAGTGGACTCAGACTAGTCCTTAGATAATCATACAATGAATAAAAAAGCATGTCGAATCTCAGATTGAAACTAGGAACAAGTATGACAATGAATAGGCCCCGCTAATTTGGCTTAACAAAACAAATATGCTCGCAACCTAATAACATTTTTCAATCAAAAGAAATGAATCCAAAATTTTAAAAGGAACACAAAATGAAATAAAAATGGACTTACGGATTCTTTTATTAACTTTCCTGAACGAATTCAAGTCGAAAGGCCTCTAAAAAGTGGCGTGAATGCAGCCAAAGTCATTGCCAACCTCGAAGGTGCCTGGGGTTGCTTTAGAGAGCTTGGGGTGTGTGTACTAGGTGAAAGATACAAAACAAATTTTAGGTGTGGTTCTATAATGATTGGTGGTGTTTTGATGGAGTTGGGTGGCAGTGGACAGCGTTGGATGGTAATGGGCGGCATTCACCGCTGTGCATGGCGGTGCTTCCATATTCTGGTGAGTATTTGAGGCGTTGGGGTTATGTTCAAGGGTAGATACTGCTATGGTTAGAGTGGGGGTGGAGAGAGGAATCACTCGTGTTAGTTTGAGGGTGGTTTGCCATCGACCGCCGCCGTAGACGGCGGAGCCACCACGCTTGATCAAAAATTCGAGCATACTGGCAATTACTTGAAGTATGATTCATATGGAATGGGAAGAAAAGGGTGAGACACTTCTACGGTCTAAATTTAGAAGGTATTAGGGCTACGCCTCCACCGGCGGCGGACGGTGTGATTGTGACGGCTCATGGGTGGTGGTGTTATTTAGGCGTGAACTGTACGAAGAGGAGATATTTACTTGTTTGGGGGGGTGGGTTGAGGGCCGTTAGATGATTTGTGATCAACGGTTGGGATGACTTGCCCCCAAACAGTGTCGTTTTGGGCATAGTGTGTGAACTGGGTCAGGGACCCATTGTTTGGGCTGGGTGTTGGTGTTTTTTACAGGGTACAAGTAGTTGGCCCACCCAGGTCTGGCCCAATTGTGGTCAGCTTGGGTGGTTTATTATTATATATATTTGTTTTATTTGTCTTTTTTCTTTCCTTTTTTCTTCTTTTTTTTGTTTTTTTTTGTTTTTGTTTTCCTAATTGTATTTAAAAACTCCTAATTAACCTAAAACAACCTAATAACTATCTATTTATGCAACAGAAAAATAAAATGCAACAAATTAAAATTAAAAAATATAATAAAAATGCTGGAAATACTACTTATTTTTTGTGAATTTTATATTTGTAAAATTAATCGTAATTACCAATTATTCTAGCAAAAGATGAAATTAAATCATAATGCTTATGTAATTTGTATATTTTATGAATATATGTATGCGTTACTGAAAACGCACTAACATGTGCAATTAAGTCTCACAATTAAATCCTAAAAATAAAAATAAAAAAGAAAAATCATAAATTGAGAGTCCTGTAGGAGTCGTCTCAACAGGGTAAAAATCATATGCTCACATTTGCTCTTCAAAAATTGCCCAAGTGTGTTTATGTTTTCAAAAGATATGAAAAATTGGTATAAAATCGGCTAAGTATAAATGTCGCCTATACCAACCTCTGCTGGTTTGGAATTGCAAAAAAGGTTTGGGAAATGCGAACCTGAGAATTACAAAAAAAGTTTGGGAAATACGAACAAGACTCAGAATTGCGGAAAAAGTTGGGGAAATGCGAACGTGGGGATTGCAAAAAAAGTTTGGGAAATGCGAACAAGCCTGGGAATTGTGAAAAAAGTTAGGGAAATGCGAAGCCTGCATGCCTGCAATTTCTTGAGTCCAAAATTTCACCCTGTCGCCTATCCAAAACTTACCCGAGCCCTCGGGGTTCCAAACAAAATATACACATAACCTTAAAAATATCATACGGACTTATTCGTGTACTCAAATCACAAAAATAACATCATAAACATTGAATTAAACCTCAAGATCAATGAAATTTCTCAAAACTTCTTTAAAAATCAAATTTGTATTTAATGTTCGAATCACGTCAAATTAATTTTGTTTCTTACCAAACTTCACAGAATTATCCTAAATCATATGTAAGACATGTACCGGACACCAGAACCAAAATACGGGCCCGACACAAATATGTTTATCAAAATTCATTTCCAAACCTTATAAACAATTTTAGAAAATAATTTCTTTCAAAAATTTATTTCTCGGGCTTGGAACCTCAGAATGTGATCCGGGCATACGCCCAAGTTACATATTTTCCTATGGATCCTCCGGGACCATCAAATCACGTGTCCGGGTCCGTTTACCCAAAATATTGACCGAAGTCAAGTTAATTCGTTTTGTAGTCAAAATTCATTATTTTTCACAAATTTTCATATTTTGGCTTTCTGACTACGTGTCTGGACTGCGCAAGCAAATCAGGGTAGTACTAAAAAAGGTTTTTAAGGCCTCTAAACGTAGAATTTCATTTTAAAACAAGTGCTAATCTTTTGGGTCATCATAATTAGTTAGATGTCTTATTCATTTGGATTTGTAAACAACACCATGTGCGTTTCATTAAAAAAACAGGCGAAAGAGTAATACCAAATATTTACATCGAAATGATATTAATTTTCCTGGTTAAATTATAAATAAGTGAGATAGTATATTAATTAACTATGGTTTAGAGATAAAAATATACTTCTCATCTGTGGAAACCACTACAATACTTGCTTCACACCGCAGTTGATCAGAATTTAATTGAACTTTTGAAGGATCCAGAATGGAAAGAACCAGTAAACAAGATTAATACTTAATATATCATTAGAAAAATAGAATTTTCAGACAACATATAATATGTAGTAGCCAGCTGAACATTAATAGTCACACGAAAGCATGGGATATACTATCAATCAATGCATATATAGACTAATTAATATCTCTCGCATAGGAAAGCTACCCAATTTTATATTACTTGGTCTTCCCAAGAAGCTGATAAATACGAAAGAGATGCTAGTAAATTTAATAAAAATATTAAGAAAGACTACAACAAGAGACTAACAAATGTAGTAAGAAGATGCTTTCTGACCAACATTCCATTAAATACATTAAATTCATTTAGTTGGAAATATATATCTGCCAAGCAAAATATACTTAAATTTTAGAATATAATTTTTTTTTATGCCTCCTCATTAAACTTGTATATCAACGAGAATGTTTTCTTGGCTTAAATATCACATAAAATCTTGGTAAGACTTTCAAATGAAGCTTTTGACACCTATTAAAGGTGGTTGATGAATCACCTTAATAAAAGGGAGGGGGAGGGGGGGTGCCCCATATTTCCTTGGGATGTGACTTTTGTTAAAAGTTATCCACTTATAACTAACCGGATAATATTTTATTATTCAATAATTAATTTATTATTCACATAATTTAAAAATTATCATATATTACTTAAATATCTATTTATTTTCAAAATACTTCATATATATATATATATATTGTATATATTATACTATCGTGGTCATTTGGTACCTTCTATGGTACTAGTTTATAATTATCAGACATTATTACTTAATCCGTATTTTATCCCAACTTGGCTATTATCAACAAAACTCTTTTAATCTAATTCGTGCATCCTTTATCCTTCATGTCACTTATTTAGCGCTTGTTATAAACAGCGTAAGTACGTCAAGATGATCTCATTCCCGTGCCTATGTTGGTTAACTAAAACTGAAATTATAACGTACGAAAACACCAGATGTAACAACAACAAGTCAACAATTAATTCTCGACAAGAGAACAGTAAGTCAACAATTAAATCACGGCAAGGGAACAACATTAATAGCAACCACATCCGGGCAAGGAAAATAACAAGTAAATCAACTATAGTCTGACAAGCGGGATAACATAATGATTTCTTCACTTTCTCATTTTTATTTCACAATTCTCTTCACAACTCGAGTCAATGCTCTAGAGGTTCAATTATCACTTATACCTTCATAACTCGAGCCAATGCTCTAACAGTCTAACTATAACTTATATATTCACAATTCGTTATGCAACTTGAGCCAACGCTTCTCAATGTTCATATGTCATAATTCTTTTCACAAACTTTATAGAACAATTAGATATCTTCACCAAGACATGAATAATACAACGAAATCATGAAAATCATAATATAAGACTCACGGTCATGCTTGACACCAACATATATATACTCGTCACCATGCCTATACATCGTACTCAACAAGAAGCACTTAGCAAATAAGATACAACGCCTAGTCCCTTAATCTAAGGTTAGACCAAACACTTATCTGAATGCTACGAACATAATTCACGTTGCAATTATAGTTTAACCCCTTAATTCCACCATCAATTCGCTCGTATCTAGTTACAAGTTACTTAATTACATCAACAAACGCTAAATGAATCAAACCCAATGCATGAAAATGAGTTTTTTATAGTTTTACCCAAAAAGTGAAATTTGTCCTCGGGCCCAAATGGTCAAAACCGGAGGTTCGAACCAATACCCGACTTCCCATTCCCCCACGAACCCAAATAAATAATTTGTTTTTAAATCGGACCTCAAATCGATGTCCAAATCCCCATTTTTGAAGACCCTAAGTTCTACCCAAAAAACCCAATTTTCCCCATGCAAATCTTTGATTTTAAGTTGAAATCATGTTAAAATATATTAATGATTGAAGAAAACTAGTCAAAAATAATATACAATTGATTTGGAAGGAAAGTTGCTGTAACACCTCCTTTTGACCTACACGGCCACCCCGAAGGATAAACGTACAATGGAGTTTTTCCAATTAAAGTGACATTTTCGAAATGAGATTAATTATTATTCAAGAGTCACCACTTAGGATAGGTTTGATTTTTGGTGTCCCAAGTCACTGATTGATTTAGAATCCCAAATCGAGAAAAATTTGACTATCCAATCGGAGTCTGCGAAAAAGAAATTGTTGAGTATGGAATTCTGTTGACCCTAGGAAAGGTGTTAGGCAACATCGGATCCCGTGGTTCTAGCAGGGCTGCTTAACTATTATAAGTGGCTAAAATCTGATTTGTTATACATGTTCCGACCTATGATACAATTTTAAATTATTAACCGCTTTTAATATATATTTTTAGGAAGTTTGCAATGTTATTAAAACACATCGTGAATCATGTCACATAAATGCGCACACAATATTAGACATATTTCAAATCTATTGAGATTTGGATTTGGGTCACATAAATGCGCACCCACATTTAAGGAAGGTGAATTATTAAAGATGTTCCCTAAAGCAACTAACACGTTATTATCTTTCTGAGAGGTCGTGAATATTCGCTAGACGACTCATCTCAGAGTGTAAGCATGTTAAGTTCCATATTTTACAGGAGATGACCCAAACGAATACTTGATGTTAAGAGTACTTGATCCTAAAAATTAATTACAAAGATTTATTTTAATGACATGCCGGATGGCCTGGGTGCACGCATCAGCTGGGCCTCAATGGAGCGCATCTTGACAACCCTAGCCTTGGGACCCAAAGGCAGCCTCTCATATTTACACCACAAGTCAAGTTGCACATATGGACAGACTGTTGAATTTAGTGGGCGTAACAACCCAATCACTTAACCTTCAAAGGAGAGGGCCCATATCTAATACTTCAGCATGGGGTCGTAAATTCAAACTGGGTATCAAGGATCACACCCATATATAAATAGTTGAGGTTAATGGACCAGGTGGCTCGATCAGCCCCAAATAGGATTAATTTTTCACAAGTAATTGAAGGTCTGGGCACAAGGCATATTGTTAACAGTCATCATGTGTCCAAGTAACTCATCAGATTTATCCAGACCTTAATTGGAATAGAAATAGGCTCACGTTTGTTAGTCTATAACCAGCTCAGACCTACTCCTTTGAGTCAGCTTATGGACACACATAAATTTTACAAACATGAAGACTATATAAACGATTGATTGCACTACAACCACACCAATGTCCTAATAAATTAACAAGCAACTTATACATCACGATTACAGGTAAACCTGCAACTCATGGGCACTTCAGAATTCATGTTAAGCCTAAACACAAAATTGGGAAGCCATTTAATACATTACTATTACATCGCAAGGGTCAATTGCAGAATTTACTGAAATAAAAGGGATTCCTAGTTGTATGTCTTGTAAACAGGGTGCACAGCTATACATTGCACAAAATTTTCTAGCTAGATGAGACAAGGGAAAGAAATTGAATAGCTAAACGCTTGTATTTCAAAATCAAAGATCCATTCTATATTCATATGAGATCCATGGGTCCCAAAGATACCTAGAAAATGTAAAGAGAGTGGAGATGAGGGTTCAGCAAGCAAACAACAGAGTGATAGTATTTCAAAAATAACTTCTAATAATCCCAACTCCCAGGCAGTTAGAGATAGATGCAAAGATAGTTTTAACTTTAAGAAATGAAGTACAAGGAACCTAGAACAAGCTTCAAATATCAGGTATCCAAACTCAAATCAAACAATGAAAAATAGCTCGAATTTTTCAGAATGAGAAGCTCTTTTTAGAAGGTTAGAGATCGATCCAATGCAACAGTAAAATTTCACTAGTATGCATATATTTTCTAGAGATTTTTTTTTCTGGTTTTCTTCCTTTTTTCAGCCCCTTCTTCAGTGATTTCCCATCTCTTTTTATAGCCAAATATCTAAGGTAAAATTACTATTAGTTTTTTGCTGAAAGTACTTCCTTCAATTTCAGGTTTTTACCTTTATGGCCCTTCATTTTTTAACTTGTTGCCCAAGTTATTGCAGTAAATCTACTGATTTTATGCTAAAGACCCTTTTAGAAGGGCCTAAACGCTTCTACCAGCATCTAATTTTCATGGACTACCCACATTACCCTTATTTGTCCCTAAATAATCTTCAACAAATAACTTCAAGAAATCCAAACCATCTCTAAGTGGACTCAGACTAGTCCTCAGAAAATCATACAATGACTAAAAAAGCATGCCGAATATCAGATTGAAACTAGGAACAAGTTTGACAATGAATAGGCCCCGCTAATTTTGGCTTAACAAAACAAATATGCTCGCAACCTAATAACATTTTTCAATCAAAAGAAATGAATCTAAATTTTTAAAAGGAACACATAATGAAATCAAAATGGACTTACAAATTCTTTTATTTACTTTTCTAAACGAATTCGAGTCGAAAGGGCTCTAAAAAGTGGCGTGAATACAGGTAATGTCATTGCCAACCTCGAAGGTGCCTGGGTTTCTTGAGAGGGCTTGGGGGTGTACTAGGTGAAAGATACAAAACAATTATTAGGTGTGGTTTTATAATGATTGGTTGTGTTTTGATGGTGTTGGGTGGCAGTGGACAGCGTTGGATGGTAATGGGCGGCAGTCACCGCCGTGCATGGCGGTGCTGCCATCTTCAGGTGAGTATTTGAGGCATTGGGATTATGTTGAAGGGCAGATACTGGTATGGTTATGGTGGGGGTGGTCGAAAGGAATCATTAGTGTTAGTTTGAGGTCGGTTTGCCACCGGCTGCCGCCGTAGACGGCGGAGCAACCACGCTTTGATTGAAAATTTGAGCATACTGGCAAGGATTTGAAGTATGGTTCATATGTCAATGGGAAGAGGAGGGTGAGACGCTTCTATGGTCTAAAATTTTAAGGTATTAGGGCTACTCCACTGCCGGCGGCGGACGGTGGGATTGTAACGGCTCATGGGTGGTGGTGATATTCAGGCGTGAACTGTACGAGGAGGGGAAGTATTGGTCTCTAATGTTATACATACGTTTGGACATATTTATTTGTTTTGGGGGGGAGGGGGGAGTTTAAGGCCGTTGGATGATTTGTGATCAAGGGTTGGGGTGACCTGCCCCCAAACAGTGTCGTTTTCGGGCATAGTGTGTGGACTGGGTCAGGGACCCATTGTTTGGGCTTGGTGTTGGTGTTTTTTATAGGGTACGAGTAGTTGGGCCACCCAGGTATTGCCCAATTGTGGCCAGCTTGGGTGGCTTATTATTATTATATATATATATATTTGTTTTGTTTGCCTTTTTTTCTTTTTTTTCTTCTTTTTTTTTCGTTTTTTTGTTTTTGTTTAACTCCTAATTGTATTTTAAAACTCCTAATTAACTAAAATCAACCTAATAACTATCTATTTATGCAACACAAAAATAAAATGAAACAAATTAAAATTAAATAAAATAATTAAAATTTTGGAAATACTACTTATTTGTTGTGAATTTTATCTTTGTAAAAATAACCGTAATTACAATTTATTCTAGCCAAAGATGAAATTAAATCCTTAATGCTTATGCAATTTGTATATTATATGAATTTATGCATGCTTTACTGAAAAACACACTAACAAGCGCAATTAAGTCTCACAATTAAATTTTAAAATTTTTTTAAAAAAAATCCTAAAATCGAGAGTCATGTATGAGTCGTATCAACAGGGTAAAACTCATATGCTCACAATTGCTCTTGGAAAATCGCTCAAGTGTGTTTAAGTTTTGAAAATATATGAAAAATGTGTATTAAATCGGCTAAGTATAAAAGTGACAGTTCTCTGTTATGGGAATTGCGAACAGGGGTTCGCAATTGCGAACCAACCTGTGTTGGTTTGGGAATTGCGAAAAAAGTTTGGAAAATGCGAACCTGGGAATTACGAAAAAGGTTTGGGAAATGCGAACAAGCTTCGGAATTGCGAAAAAAGTTTTGGAAATGCGAACCTGGGTATTGCAAAAAAAGTTGGGGAAACGCGAACAAGCCTGGGAATTGCGAAAAAAGTTAGGGAAATGCGAAGCCTGCATGCCTGCAATTTCTTAAGTCCAAAATTCTCTCTGTCGCCTATCCAAAACTTACCCGAGCCCTCGGGGTTCCAACCAATATATACACACAACCTTAAAAATATCATACAGACTTATTCATGTACTCAAAACACAAAAATAACATCATAAACGTCGAATTAAACCTCAAGATCAATGAAATTTCTCAAAACTTCATTAAAAATCAAATTTGCATTTAAGGTTCGAATCACGTCAAATATATTTCGCTTCTTACCAAACTTCATAGAATTATCTTAAATCATATATAAGACCTGTACCGGGCACCAGAACCAATATACGGGCCCGATACCAACATGTTCTAATTAAAATTCATTTACAAACCTTATAAAAATTTTCAGAAAATAATTTCTTTCAAAAATTCATTTCTCGGGCTTTGAACCTTGTAATGTGATCCGGGCATACGCCCAAGTTACATATTTTCCTATAGATCCTCCGGGACCATCAAATCACGTGTCCGGGTCCGTTTACCCAAAATATTGACCGAAGTCAAGTTAATTCGTTTTGTAGTCAAAATTCATTATTTTTCACAAATTTTCATATTTTGGCTTTCTGACTACGTGTCTGGACTGCGCAAGCAAATCAGGGTAGTACTAAAAAAGGTTTTTAAGGCCTCTAAACGTAGAATTTCATTTTAAAACAAGTGCTAATCTTTTGGGTCATCATAATTAGTTAGATGTCTTATTCATTTGGATTTGTAAACAACACCATGTGCGTTTCATTAAAAAAACAGGCGAAAGAGTAATACCAAATATTTACATCGAAATGATATTAATTTTCCTGGTTAAATTATAAATAAGTGAGATAGTATATTAATTAACTATGGTTTAGAGATAAAAATATACTTCTCATCTGTGGAAACCACTACAATACTTGCTTCACACCGCAGTTGATCAGAATTTAATTGAACTTTTGAAGGATCCAGAATGGAAAGAACCAGTAAACAAGATTAATACTTAATATATCATTAGAAAAATAGAATTTTCAGACAACATATAATATGTAGTAGCCAGCTGAACATTAATAGTCACACGAAAGCATGGGATATACTATCAATCAATGCATATATAGACTAATTAATATCTCTCGCATAGGAAAGCTACCCTATTTTATATTACTTGGTCTTCCCAAGAAGCTGATAAATACGAAAGAGATGCTAGTAAATTTGTCATATCAATTTAGATCTGTGATTTGTCTAGTCAACATAATAATGGAAGCCTCTTTCTTCATTATCATCTTCCTCTTTTTCCTACCGTTGACGGTCATATTCATTAAACAGCACAAAAGAGGGAGAAAAAACTTGCCTCCGGGACCATGGAAGCTCCCACTAATTGGCAACTTGCATCAGCTGGGAATCAGCTCCCCCCATGTTGCTCTCAAGGAATTAGCTGACAAATACGGACCTTTGATGCACCTAAAATTAGGTGAATATTCAACTATTGTCATATCATCGTATGAAATGCTGAAAGAAGTGACAAGAACAAGTGATATCGTGTTTTCAAATAGGCCGGAGCTCCTTGTCTCAAAGGCTATGATGTACGATGGTGGAGACATTGGTTTTGCTCCCCATGGTGATTACTGGAAACAAATGCGCAAAATTTGTGCGCTAGAGCTCCTAAGTCCTAAAAGGGTTCGGTCGACTTATCCTCTAATGGAAGACGAGATTTCGCGCTTAGTTAAATCTATTAAGGACTCAGGCGCATGTACCCCAATTAATATGTCTGAATGTTTTAGATCGCTCACTTGTGCTATTATTTGTAGAGCTTCAGTTGGAATGGCTAGTAAAGATACCGACTCATTGATTTTGGCAGCAAAAGAAGCAGCATCTGTCGGAGGACTCTTAAATATCCCAGATTTGTTCCCTTCCCTCAAGTTTCTTCCGTATATCACAGGATCCAAACAAAAACTAGTTAAAATGCATCAAGTATGCGATCGTCTTCTTGAAGAAATTGTTCGTGAACATGAAGATAACATACAAACAAGTAACGGTGAACCAATTGATGAAGAAGATCTTTTGCATGTTCTTCTAAGGCTTGGAGAAAAGGAGAGACACAAATGTCAAATCCCTATAACAAGAGATACCATAAAGGCCATAATCTTGGTATGTATCTAGCTAGATCTTCCTCTACATCACTTTCGTTTATTTCCTTCTTAGTTATTAATTACTCATAATATGTTTATTTATTGGCTGCAAATAAGCCCTAAAATTGCTTATCGATTGGGCATGCACCTACAGGATATGTTCATTGCCGGAACTGATACCACAGCAACTACATTAGAATGGACCATGTCCGAATTAATGAAGCATCCGACAATCATGAAAAAAGCTCAAGCTGAAGTAAGAGAAACTTTGAAAGGAAAGAAAATAGTAGATCATAGTGATATGCAGAATTTGAAATACCTGAAATTGGTAGTCAAGGAAACTCTAAGGCTTCATCCTCCTGGTCCATTGTCTGTACCTAGGGAATCAAGAGAGGAGTGCGAGATTGATCGGTACGTTATACCGAATAGAACAGTAGCCCTAGTGAATATGTGGGCAATGGGAAGGGATCCCCAATATTGGCGTGATCCAGAGAAATTTGAGCCCGAGAGGTTCAACCTTGTCGATGATATCAACAGATCAATTCCTCCTGAGTTCTTGGGATTTGGATTTGGGAGAAGAGCTTGTCCGGGAATGTTATTTGGTATGACAAACATTGAGCTTACTCTGGCTAGATTACTCTACCATTTTGATTGGAAACTTCCTAATGGTAAAAATCCAGAGGAATTAGATATGAGTGAAACTTTTGGTGCTGCCGTTACAAAGAAAAATAATTTGCACTTGTTAGCTTTACCTTATGATTACTAATTACCCCCTCTCCAATTGATAAGATTTGGTCTTCTTAGATGTTGCTTGTCCTACTTAGTAATAACGTGAAGTCTTTGATTTCGCCTCTTTCAATACCTTTCTTTTTCTCCTTTCCTTTGTTATATTTGTTTGTGTTGTTATATTTTAGTTTCTGGAGTTTCCCGGTGTTGTTACTTTTAGTCACAAATAATAGAACATGTGTGATATGTGAATAATTTGACAGAATATTAATCTTATAAAATTATGATTTAATATATCATATTATTTCATAAATAATAGTTAGTATTATTTTATTATTTAATGTAGTATACGTGAGTACAATATAATCTATACAAAATCAAAGATACAAAGAATTATAGTGATCAAATAAATTGTTTATTTTTTATTAAATTAGCCAGTACTTAGTAATATACATTTACTAATATGATTTTTTTTTAATTTGTCAATTGTCTTAATATTTTGATACTGCTTTTCTTCAAGTAGAATATACATATATATTTTCTTATTCTAGAAATATGTATCTATATACTTATGTTATTCTGTTTAAAATTCTATAAATTATGTAAATTTATCAATAATTTTTTAGTTGTTTATTAATTATTATAAAATTAATTCACCTCTTTTCGAACATTCATTTCTACTATAATATTTGATTAGTTTTTTCATTATATATTTACTAAGAATTTAAATAGTATCATTCTTTTACGAAATTATAATTTTGAATTCGTCAAAAGTATAAAGAGATAAGCCTTTTATTATTTTTGTGAAAAAGCTAGTATATTTTTTAATAATTAATAAAATATGTTTTATATATAATTTATTATCTTATGGATAATATCCTAATAATTTCTTCATATATTTATATTTTTCATCATGAAATTATGATTTTTATTTATCAACTACATTTTCCTACATGAGAAATTTAATTAGTATATATACTATATTAAGATATCATTTAATATATTTATTTATTCTGTATTCTTCATTTATAACTATTTCTTCATTATTATTTTAGTTACGTGTATATGTAACTTTCTCATAATAATTCTAATTATTTTATATGTCTTATTATATTATCAATTATTTGTTTCTTGTTTATGTAGTTGTTTTATCCATTACTTAATATTGTTAAATTGGCATATGAATTATAATAAATTATAAATTTAGTATAATAATTACTTCCATCATTTGGGCTTTTCTTTTTTGGAGATATTTTATTCATTGCTTATGAATTTTAACGGTTTTTAGGTAAGGGCGAAGCTAGGTGACCAAAAAGGGGTTTTGTCCCCCTTCAATGAAATTTCACAGTGTATCTCGAATTATTTTCTTTTTTTATGTATATATGTAGATGCTAAATTACTCCTTAGAATTTTTATGTGTTATTTTTTTAAACCCTCTTGATGAAATCCCTACTTCCACCACTGCTCCAGGGATCAATTATTGTCCATGAATTTTTATCACATAACGATAGTTAATTACTGCCCCATATGTTACCAGCATGTTTTATCACTTAATTGACAAAAATCATTGGTGATAATAGAAGTGGCTCCGTTTCGTTTTATATGGGCTTAGAATTTTTAAAATTTTTGGTCCTAATATGTTATAACATTGTTATCATGACTATAAGCGTATATTAAGATTAAAACTTGAAACTCAAATAGCTTAATAAATATGAAATATATTTTGTTGAGAATACTAAACAAAAAATAGCGCAATATAAACTGAAATACATAAATATTACTAGTTGTCACACCTCCTTTTTGGCGTATACGTGGTTACCCCGAAAGATGACACGTGTATTGGAGTTTTTTCAATTAACGTGACATTATTCGAGATGGGATTAATTATTTATTTCAAGAGTCGCCATTTGGGGTAGGTTTGGCATTTGGTATCCTAAGTCACCGGTTTAATGGTGTAAACTTGGGGAGGTTTGGTGACCGGACGCCGCCATGAGGCGATTTCCGGCGGCGGCATTAAGGTGGCTACTGGGTGGTCAGGGGTGGTCGATACACCGGAGTGTATGTTCAAGGAAGGAGGCTTATTTGGTCTCTAAGTGTATTAGGAACGTTTGGACATATATATATTATTTTGGTTGGAGTTTCATGGTCGTTGGACGATCAGCTGATCAATGGCTGTGATGGACCTTCCAAAAATGACGTCGTTATGGGTTGGTTACAGGTAGGCTGGTCAGGGAATGGTTTTTGGGCTAGGTCTGTGTGTTTTAAAAGAGAAAAAGGGTTTTGGCCACCTATGTCTGGCCCAATTGTGGCCAGCCTGGGTGGTTGTATGTATACATGTATATATTTTGTTTTACTTTTTGTTTAATTAATTCCCAATTTTCTTTAAAACAAAAATTTCTAATTCACACAAATAAAAATCCAACAAATTGATATTAAACAAAAATGATAAAAAAATGCCAGAAATACTACTTGCACATGTTTTTTTATATTTTCTATTTGTAAAAATAATCCTAATTAATAATTATTTCGGCAAGAAATATGAAATTAAGTCCTAAATGATTTTTAAACACGCATTGATGAAAATACATTGGCACGCGCAATTAAATTATAAAACAAATATTAAAGAAAAAACCTAAACCTGAGAGTCCAATAGGAGTCGTCTTAATAGGGCAAAAATCACATGCTCACTTACTTTTGGGTAAGCTTATGATCGTTAGCGAGGTAAGTACGTAAGAACAATTGATAAAAATTCAAACTCATGACCTCTTTTTATTAGGTGAGAATATGGGATTCGGCGGGTTTTCTCTTATTAAAGATTATGAAAGAATACTTTATGTAATTAATAAAAGATAAAGCATTAAAAATCGTTTGATATGTACAATATTTACTTTGTTTAAGAGTTTAACATTTTAATATTTCTTGAAATAATCATTCCAGACGAACTAAGAATGTTTAATTAATTGGGCCATGGGGTACACATAAATGCAAGGTCAGGTTGATGCATCGCTCTGCATAATGGCAATTATACTTCCAAACTTATAACTATTTTATCATTGAAAAAAGAATTTTGACTCCCTGTCTTTTGTGTTGTTTGTAATTAGTGGTGGCCTTTTAATTTACACGGAGACAAATTAAATCTAAAAAATATGGAGAGTCGACTTAAGTACAACCAGGGGCGGATTTATATGGTGGTAAGCGATGTCACGGAATACCACTTCGTCGAATTTTTTTATTATTTATAAATATAAAAATAATAAATAAAACATAAATACAAGATAAAACTATTAATAGTGACAACACTTGCAACAAAATATCTTAGTAGTTTAGTGGTTGTTAGCTTCAAATATTATGTAAGAGGTCATGGGTTTGAACTCCCTTAGCTTCACAAAATACTTTTTAACGGTTATAGCCCTTTTACTAAAAATAGGACACCACTTATGAAAAATCCTGCATACGCCACTAAGTACAACTCATACTAGCAACAAATAACGGGGTATAACTGCAAATTATTTGTATTCTTATAAATAACAGACAATATATAATTAGATAATATATCACCTTGTATTAACATATATTAAGAATATATGAAGGTATCTAATACTAACACGAAAAGCCACAATCCCAGAGGATTAGTCTAGCGGTAGGGTTTTAAACTAACTATCTAGTTTACTGCTTAATTATCGTCTCTAAAGTGATGCCGGATTATCGAGTAGCCTAATTCGAGCATTAAAAACGTAATTTTCTTATTCTTATTTGTCATGATTCAAAATTAATATAAGTTATGATGGCGTGCAACGTTATCGTTAGGAAAATTAACGGTGAACTACCAACTTAATTATTCATTTTATTATTTTGAAATCATAAATCTTATTAGGTAGGAAAATCAATCCATTAAAAATCATAGATACATATAGATTAAATGAAATATAAAGTAAAAGCGTGCCAATGTAAAGCAACTATACATAAATTCTAAAACACCCCAAAACCCGATATTACAAGTGCATAAACATCTATTAGAAAGTACAACAATAATACACTATCTGGAGTATAAGGTAGATAGGATAATGTAAATAATGATGATGGAAACTATGTTTGATGCGAGTCGTGGTATGGAATATAGCTCACCGTAGAGTTCCCTCGGCAGCTACACCTACGCGAGCAAATAATCACCAAATGGACCTGTCAAATCATATACATTTAGTGTAGAAGTGCAACATGAGTGCACAAACCAACACGTATTTAGTAAGTGTCGAGCCCAACCCCGAAGAAGTAGCAACGATAGGTCGACATTGACATTTATTAGTGGTCCAGTAAATCAATTAAACAAAGTAGGAAAGTATGAAATATTCTAAGTAAACAATGAGTACACATATAAGCAAATAATATAGTTTATCGATGAACAACGAACACAATTTCCTCAATTATCAATACATTCTCAAATGGACTATGTAATCATCAATACCCAATCAACGGTCAAATATCAAATTAGGAAATTTATGAGTATGCAGACTCCTTATCAAGTATTTCACACGATTGTGCTGAGGTGAGCCTCGATCCGATAAGAGTGTTAAATAAAAATTTTGAGACGGATGGCCCAATCCCATAAGAATATGATACATGATAGTGCTAAGGCAAACATTTCTATTGGCCCAAGTTCGGTTGAAGTTTTGAAGAATGACAAATGAACTCAGTGAAGGATCAGGTCCATCTTAGGAGACACAGTTGTTACAGCATATGCACATGATATTCACGTGAAGAAGATAGGCCTTTGGTATCGAGCAACAATATCTTCTAAGCTGATCGAAAAGATTGTATATGGGATAAGGATAAGAGGTCTTCTTATATGAAGAGAACTATATCCGAATCTAGGATAAGGAATTGGAGTTTGAATTGTTATAGGACTCGAACTTGATGAAGGATCAGCAATTTGAGTTTTTGTTAAACTCTGATTACTAACTCTATAAAAGTAATACTGTTCTCTTATACAGGCACGCACAAATACAAAGAAGTTAGAGATAAATTGAGAGCAAAAGAGCAAGACTATTTTGCAAGTAATTTACGTGAGATCAAGTGTGCACGCTTGCAGCTACTTGAACAAGATTGAAGAACCAGTTCCATTGTGTTCTTCTTATTTTAGTTCAATAGTAGTAGGTGATTTAAAGTTTTACCTTTTCAGCTTTTATTGAAGCAAATTATATTAGGTACGTTTAGTATTCAAGTTAGAGTTAAATTGAAAGTGTCACAACAGTTGAGGCTGTGTTCTACACTGAGATTAAAGTTAATCCTTAGGTGTACAAAGAGTTTCTTAAATGTTGTTTTGGCTCATTGAGTTTAGTGGATGTTTGGAAAAATCCTACTGAGTAGTAGGTCGTGGTTGTTCACCTTTAGAGCTAGGTGTTTTTCACGTAAAAATCTCCGTGTTCTTTATTTTATGCACTCTTAATTACGCAAATAGTCATAGTTAGTATGTCTAGAAAAAACAGCTTCTTCTAGTACGAAAATTGGGTACCACACAAATCACCGCCCTTGTGTGTAATTAACATTTGGAACATCAATTGATATCAGAGCAGGTTATCCTTGAAGAGGCTAACACCGTAGGAGAAGATGAACAATGAGTGCACCACCTGGAACTGGGAAGCGCAATCCACTGTTAGGCCTCCACATTTCAATGGCCAGTACTACTCTTGGTGGAAAAACAGAATGATAGATCACATTATAGGGGAAGATTATGAGCTTAGGAACAGATGGTCCTCTAGCAACCACTAAGAAGAATGCGGAAGGAATTGAAGTACCAAAGACGAGGGTAGACTACACTGCTGATGAATTGAAAAAGTGGGAGAAAACTGCTAATGCGAAGAAGTGGCTTGTATGTGGCCTAGGGCCAGACGAGTACAGTAGGATCCAAAGCTGCACAACTGCTAAAGAAATATGGACACCCTACAAGTGGCTCATGAAGGAACACCTCAAGTGAAAATATCAAGAGGAACACTTCTGTATTCTCAATATGAAAATTTTACTATGAAGGAAGGAGAAACTATCCAGGAGATGTACACTAGATTCACCACTTTGAAAAGTGAACTGGAATCTTTTAAAGGACTATCCTTGAACAAGACAAGGTTGAAAAGATTCTGATAAGAGTTTTGCCAGTCACATGGGAAAGCAAAATCACTGCCATTCAGGAATCCAAGAACATTGCTACCCTCAAACTGGATGAACTTGTTGAAAATTTAACTGCCTATGAAATGAGGTGACAAACCATGAACATAGATACCCCCAAAAGGGAGAAAAGTTTAGCTCTCAAAATTGCTAAAGGTGTAGAACTAGAAGATTATAAAATGACTATTATCACTAGGGATTTTAAAAGATATCTAATGAGGGGAAAGGGTTCTTCAAGAAGTACAAGCTTTAATAAAACTAGTGCTTTAGAGAAACAAACAAATAAGGGATGCTATAAGTGTGGCAAGACTTACAACATGATAAGAAACTGGCCTTAATAGGAAATTGAGTGGAAGAAAGAAATTGAGTGGAAGGAAGAAGGAACAGGTTCAACCCAGGAGAAAAAAAGTTTCAACCAAGGCTATGGTTGTTGCTTGGGGAGAAACTTCAGATGAAGACACAGAAGATGAAGCTGAGGAGGTGCAAGCGTTAATGGCCTTCAGAGAATCAGATGATGAGCAAGTATTATTCATCTCAAAGATAAGATTAAATTCTTGTCTAAAGAAAAACTGGCTGAGCTATTAACGAACTTCATTGATGAGTCTGAAATAATCAACAATGAGAACAAAGTTTTTTCTATGGAATGTATGATTCAAAAAGAAATATGTAAAAGTCTAGAGTCTAGGGCTAATGAGAGTGATAACAGAAACACAGAGCTGAAGAACTAGGTTCTTCAACTTGACAACAGTGTCTTAGAACTTAGGTCTGAAAATCTTAAACTTAAATTAGGGATAGGAAAGAAGATAACTGATCACACACATCTCACTCTAAAAGAAAGTTTAGGAAAAATGAAAGATGAGTTATATAGAAAAGGTTAATTCATCAATGTTCTAAAAGAAGATCTAGGAAACGTAAAACATGAACTAGACAGAACTTGCAAGTGGAACAAATCCTCACATGCTCTCTCTTGGTTGCAAGAGCATCACAACAGTAACCAATGAGTACTTGGCTATGAGACTCAATCTCCTAAATGGGATATGGATGGGCAAGAAGGAATTTCATTCATCCTTTTACTTATAGAAAGGGACCCGAACTAGTTTGGGTTCCTAAGACTAATCCCTGATTTCCTTTTGCAGGTCCAAGTGAGAGGGAGGAGCCAAATATTGTATATGGATAGTGGCTACTCAAAACACATGACTGGGGACAAGGACCAGTTCCTTTCACTTGAGGACATAAAAGGAGATAATGTCTCCTTTGGAAATGGAATGAATGGTGAGATCATTGGGGTTGGAAAGGCAGGCAAGACTGATTCTCACCCAATAGAGAATGTCTACCAGATTGATGGTTTGAAATATAGCTTAATAAGTGTGTCACTATTGTGTGACAGAGGCAACCTTGTGGCTTTTACCTCTACCAAATGTTTTGTGATTTACCTTATCACTGACAAAGTTGTTTTGCAGGGAAAAAGAGTTAACACTATTTACATTGTAGATTTGCCAACTATTTCAGAAAATGAACTCACTTGTTTAAGTGTTTTAGACAATGATCCCCTCAAGTGGCACAAAATACTTAGCCATGCCATTCTAAATCAGTTAATCAAATTAGTCTCCAAAGACTTGGTAATAGGATTACCTAATATAAAGTTCAAGGAAGACAATGTTTGTCAGACATGTACAAAGGGGAAGCAAGTAAAGCCATCCTTCAAATCCAAGAAAATTGTAAGTACGTCCAAGGCATTGGAACTGGTACATATGGATCTTTGCGGTCTAATAAGAACCATAAGCAGAGGAGCAATGAAATATGTGAAGGTGATGTTGATGATTACTCTATGTTTACCTGGGTACTATTTCTGACATCTAAAGATGAGGCATTTGAAATGTTTACCGCTTTTGTTAGAAAAACTCAGAAACAATTAGGAAATCAACTTGCATCCATTAGGTCTGATCATGAAACTGAATTTGAAAATGCATAATTTGCCAAATATTGTGATGAAAATGGTATAGATCACAACTTCTCTGCCCCTAGGACTCCTCAACAAAATGGAGTAGTTGAAAGAAAGAACATGACCCTTGAGAATATGGCAAGGACCATGCTTTTCTCTAGTATATTACCCTACAGCTTCTAGGTAGAAGCTGTAAATACATCATGTTACATAATCAATAGATGCATGACAATAGCTCTTGTTGAGAAGACTCCATATGAGTTACTTAAAGGGAGAAAATCAAACATATCCCATCTTAGGGCATTTGGGTGCAAGTGCCAGGTGCAAAATAATAAAAAAGACTCCCTAGGTAAGTTTGATCCCAAAAATGATGAGGGATTATTCTTGGGATATTCTTCATATAGATAAGCATATAAACTGTGGAACAAAGTGTGCATGTTGTGTTTGATGAAACTAACATTCTTTCTGAAGGATAGGAACATGAAGATAAAGCCATTGGACTAGTCAAAGAGTTGGGTGAAGCATCAGCTCAAGTCAAAGAAGCACCTACAGAAGGAACATGTGATGGAACAAGTTATTCCTTATAGGGAAACCTCACAGGGGGAAGAAATCAAAGAGGAATTGAAATAAACCCCTTGAAGGAAACTGTTCCTGAACCTGGTTCTCAGTAAATAGCTGAAACATTCACCAGAAACTAGTTGGTCGTGAAACCTCACTAGTATCAAAGTTATCATTCCACTGAGAACATTCTCACTGATCTTACATCTGGAGTCAAAACAAGATCATAACAAAAAAATCTATGTGCATTTGATGCCTTTCTATCTTATTGAACCTAAAAATGTTGCGGAGGCTTTGTAGGATATAGATTGGGTCAATGCTATGCAGAAGGAATTCAATCAATTTGAAAGAAGTCAAATTTGACATCTAGATCCAAGACCCAAGGACATATCAATCATTGGTACCAAATGGGTCTTCAGAACAAACTTGATGAAGATGGAACTATCACACGAAACAAGGCAAGATTGGTGGTGTCACACCTCCTTTTTACACGGCTACCCAAAGGATGACACGTATAAGGGAGTCTTTCTAATTAAAGGGATATTATTCGAAATGGGATCAATTATTCATTTTAGACTCTCCACTTGGTATAGGTTTGGCTTTTGGTGTCCCAAGTCAACGGTTTTTTAGAATCCTAAATTGAGGAAATTTTTCGACTGCCCAATTGGAGTGTGTGAACGAAAAATTCTTGAGCAAGGAATTCTATTGACCCGAGGGAGGTGTTTGGCACCCCCGAATCCCTTGGTCCTAGCACGACCGCTTAAACTATAATATTTGGTTAATTTTCCCGATTTTTATACATGCTCTTCCTATAGTGAAATTTTAAAATTATTAACCGCTTTATTCATTTTAGAGATATTCGCAATGTTATTAAAACATGTCTCGAACCACGTCACATAAATGAACCGGGTTTTCGACACATTTAATATTGCCGAAATTTGGATTTGAGTCACATAAATGCGCACCCTGGCGTAGGAAGATATTTTATTAACATCGCGCCTACAGCAATTACGCGTTTGAAAATTCATGGAAAGCCATGGAATTTACAAAACAGCACCTCCAAATTTCTATACATTTTTATTATAGTTAAGGGAGTACATGGTGCATAATTTTATTAAGCGCGCTCACTTGATTTTATAAAGGCAACCTAAAAAGACTATTGTTTTCCATTATGATAGTCTCTAATATATGTCCTAATAATTTCATATGTGAGTGTTATATTCAAAGGGAGATTCAACATCTATATCTTCAGCCTCATTTGTGGCTGGTTTTGCAATTTGGGCTTTGTTTAAATATTGGGCGCAGGGGGGCACATTTTTTTATATTTCATAACTAACAACAGTTTGAGCCTTCACTTGGGCCCAGAAACGTTGGACTACAAGTAACTATGATAACAGTCCTTTTAAATCTACACTATAATCATTGACATTATGGAATTGATCATTTTTTCAAGGCATACTGAAGGCATTTTAACGAAGAGAATTTCTAAAAATATGTGATCTTATATTAAAAAAGTAATAAGCTATAACTCAAATTTGGATCGGACATATAAGGAAAGGAACTGATGTAATCATCATTCAGAGTACACATACAAACGTCGAGTTCATACTTTTCTCACATAATAAATTATAAACATCAAATAATTATGGATTGACCCACTTTAGAACTACTAAATCTAAATAAATTAACGTTACATGCTAAGTATAGTCCAGCAATATTACTCATTCATACTTATTACAACACTTGAAATGCTACTGAAAATAATGACATTCATAATATGACATTGATACATAAAAAATAATATGGTCTTCATTATCAGTTATAATCTCGAACGTGTACAGCTATCACTTCTCAGATTTTTGAGTCAGGATTGATACCTGGAATTTCAACAGAAAACGAAGAACCTATGAGCAAGTTAAGCGAGTAGCAATCAAGCACAACAGTTAAATAGCCAGTTAACTCGGGAACTAAGGAAGTTTGAGGAGCAAATAATGAAAATAGATATCTATAACGGATCTAAAATGCACATGAATCAATCCATCTTCCACTTATAATGAATAGAACTTCGATTATTAAAGAAGACTCAATCAGAAGAACCACTTGAAATAGATTTCTGAATATTAATGAAAGTGTATCTAAATGTGTATCTCTATATCTAAAAAATCATCCTCTAGCTCTAGAAAAAAATGCAGAAAAATTCTCCCTTTGGAAATGATCAGATGTTCCTGTCATAACTGAAGCCTTAGGGAAACATAATTCTCTTTGTTTTCCTTTTAGTCCTTTATCCATTTTTCAGCTTTTCCTTTAATGTCCTTGATTTTCTAACCTGTGTCTCATGTTACGGGGCAAAATTAACGGAAATTACACTTTGAACCTTCACTAGAATGTTCTAAGAGTTTGTTACAAGATTCCCTATGTTCAAATGCCTTTAATACCCATGTCCCTTTCTTAATTATTTGACTAAGTGATTTAAACACTGGTTCCTATCTATTTGGTAAAAAATTGACCCTAGATAATTACTTCAGGTTATAGACCAAGATCAAATACTGAATTGCAGACTATATCATGTAAAAACAAATGACCAAGGGTTGAAGTTTGATCAATGCAACACATAAATTAAGGAAAATATCTCAATGTGGACATTAAATTACCCAGAAAAAAAGATGAAACTAATCAACAAAACCTTCAGAAGCACATGGATACTAATCGAGTTGTGACCAGAAGAAATGAAAAAATCAGAGCATGCTTATTCAGGGAAACTCATGATTTAGATATTAAGCAAACTATTTAGAAGCAGGTCATCCAATCTTAAAACAAAAACATGTGATGGAAAAGAAATCACTAACCAGAAAAACCTAACAGATGAATAAATGGGCATGCATGTCTTTACATAACAAAATAAATGAAACTTAGAAGCAAATGTATGGAAGAACAAAAACAATTAGAAGAGAACATAAAGCAACTATACAACAATTATTAGGATGAACAAATTAAAAGACTCAGCAGAAAACTAAAAGCAATTATAAGGAAGAATACATGAATTAAAGTAATTAAAAGATGAATAATGGAAATTGAACACTCAGAAGAGAAATAAGGAGACTTAGCATATTTAACAAATGGAAGTAAAGAAGATCAAGAGTAATTAGAAAAGATAACCAGGACAAGTATATGACTCTAGATGGACACACCTACTCAGGATTTCAAATATAATATGCTTAAAAAAAATTAAAATAGAGATGATCAACAAAGAGAACAAGGATGAGCATATAACAACTATTCAGAATTTTCCAAAAACGAACAAATAAAAAATCAGGAAGAAAAAACGAAAACAAGGACGAGCATGTAACTCTAGATGGAAGCAACTATTCAGAATGTCATAAAGAAGAAAAGATAGAACACATATGAACCTAAACAAGTAACAAGAAAGAAGATTAAAAGCAAGAGAAGACATATGATTTCGAAGATGAACAGATGGAAAACAAATAAACTTAAACAAATGAAAATCAAATTAGAACAAGAAAACACACAAACTCAAGCATACAGGAAACTTAGCTTTTCAGCGTTGCAACCCTACAGTAGGGTTTTTTTCAAATCTGCAGACTTTCGACCCTTTCTGAGAGGTTTTTTGGTCTTCTGAGACCCTTGTCTTATTGTTGGAAAGGAGAAGGGGGTATTTAGGCTAGGGTTGAGTCATTTTGGTACGAGGTCTGGGTTTCAGTCCTGACTTTTGGTCGTGTCTAGTTAAATTCGAGGGTTGTGGGTGGTAGGGTTGTGGATGGGGACGTGAGACGGTCACCAAGGACCAGTTTAAGGGGGTTCCGGTGAGTTTATGGTTTGGGACCAGTCTTCGATTTGAAATTCGAAGAGGTTCATTAGGATTTGAAGGATGAAACCTAGATGGTTGGGAAGAGCGGAAATTTGCGGTTCAGGGGCTTTATTTTGGGTCGATTTAGGGTTGGTGTCGCCGGATACGGCACAGACGACCACTCTTATGTCGAATATTCGACGAGCTGGGGTGATTTTTGAGGGGAACTAATGGTGGGAGGGAAAGAGGAGGTTGAAAAGCTCTAGTTGTGTAATTTTGGGCTGTTTGGTGGCTGGCCGCCACCATGAGGCGATTTCTTGCGGCAGCGTTAGGATGGTTGAGCGGTGGTAGACGACGGTGGAGGGTTGGTGATACACTAGCGTAGTTAGATACGAGGAAGATGAGTTTTTGTCTCTAAATATACAAAGGCATTTTGACATATATATGGGATTTGGGGAAGGGGCTTCAGGACCGTTGGGTTGGTTGTGATCAATGGCTGAGATGGACTGCCCCAAAACGACTTTGTTTTGGAGCGTCTCTTGTGTGTACTGGGTCAGAGACGGGTTATTCGGCTGGGTTTTAGGTAATTGGATGGGTATTGTGTTTGCGCCACCCAGGTTTGGGCCAATTGTGTCCAGCCTGGGTTAATTAGTTAAATCCTATATATTTTTTGTTTTTTCTTAAATATATTATTTCCTAATTTTATTTCGAAATTCCTAATTAGGCTTAATCAAACTAATAACTACCTAATGTGTAAAAATTAATCAAAAATGCACAAAATGAAAACTAAACCATAAATTCTAAACAATAAAATGCCAGAATAACTAGTTGATTTTTGTGATTTTATATTTTTCAAAAATAAACCTAATTACCAATTAATTTAACAAAACTATATGAAATAAAATCCTAAATGATTATGCAACTTTTGTATTTTTATGATTTATCCTGCAAGAATCAATGCAAACATACAGTGATATGTGCAATTAAAGCCTAAAAATAAATAAGGAAAAGAAAAGATCCTAAGTTTGAGAATTCTGTAGAAGTAATTTCAACGATGAAAAAATCACATGCTTACAGCTGCCCCTCTTTTCTCGGAAACAAAAAGAGTTTTTGTGCAAAGATTAGTGAGCACACACGACTGATTTTAATCCGAATGAATACTCCGTGTAAAGCACTTTGAAAAATTTCCTAACCGAGCCTCGCTCCAAAGGTTCCCTACATATCCTCGGCGATAAAGGAATCAGGTCAGTGTAGTTCTTGAAATTTTAGTAGCTTGGACTACCGTGGGGTGTGATTTCAGTTCTGTTGCTACTGCTACCACTTACAAATTCTTTATTACTCTAAAGAAAAACAACTGCTAAGCTAGCTAGGTCTACCAACTACGAGTTACAAAATTCATATCCATGAGTCTCTTGAAACTTGATATCGAGTGTTGACTAGCTCTTGTAGCAGACTTCGATCTGAATCTAGTTGCTCGTTAGCTGCAGCTGATGGCTTATTCCTAAATTTTGAAACAAAGCAAGACAGGCGAGTTTTGAGATTTATCAAATTTGGGCAATTCGTGTCTCTATCCGCTTAATCATTTTTAATTCATTTCTTTTTGTTCTTTTCATTATTTTCTTATTTTGGATTGAGACTCCCACTTTCGGTCATCTCGAATTCTGTGCCTTGAGGTATAGCTTGCTTGGACACCAAAACCAACAAACGAACAAAATTTTCTGCCCCAATTTTCACCGGAACACAAATCTAAGCTAGTTTTACTGAAAAAAATACAAGTTAGGATTGCGTATCCTTTGGACTGATTGCCAGGTTTTCAAAGACCTGAAGCTACGTGCAAATTCTCATTGGATCTCGGTTGTTCTTAACAGCGATGGCTATTCATTCAAGTCTTTGTGTAGCTGCTAGGTCATACGTTCAATGAAGACAAGTACATGCATTCAGCTTTTTCCACAATTTTCCACTATTTCTGTGAGGCCAAACCTCACCTTACTACACTTCGAGGTAAGACAAGAGAAGAGGGTCGGTCGCTTCGCTTGTATCTTCGAGATAGGGATTCACGGTCTTTCTATACGAGTACTAGGACGTACTAACAATCGATTAATATGCGACCACAAAGGATCTCTGCGAGGGATAGGAGGAGGATCCACGGGTTATGCCGGGATAGGAATGAAACAGTTCCTGGTAGGGTTAAGAAAAGGATCCGCGGGTTATGACGGGATGTGGATGAAAGGTCCTGCTGCGGATGGAAGCAAAGCCATGGGTTATTCGGGGATGAATGAAGAAATTCCTGGGTTATGGCAGGGAAACTGTGGGTTATGTCGGGGTTGAAAGGAAAATTTTCCTAGGTTATGCTAGGGAGATCCACCTGTTATGCCAGGATAAACGGAAGAATTCCTAGGTTATGCTAAGAAGATCTACGGGTTCCGCAGGGATTGAAAGAAAAACTTCTAGGTTATGCTGGGCAAATTCACGGGTTATACTGAGAATGAAAGAACAATTCCTGTGTTATTCTAGGAGGAATCTGCGGGTTATGCCGGGATGAATGGAAGAATTATATAGGCTATGCTTGGTGAAATCGCGGGTTATGCCAGTATAGAGAGAAAGGTCTTAGGTTATGCTAGGGAGATCCACGGGTTATGTCAGGTATGAGAAAAAAGTCCTAGGTTATGCTAGGGAGATCCACGGGTTATGTAGGGAATGAGAGAAAAATTCCTGGGTTATGCTAGGTGGAAGCCGCAGTTTATGCCGGGATGAATGGAAGAATTCCTACGTTATGTTAGGAGAATCTGTGGGTTATGCCAGGATTAAGAGAAAATTCTTAGGTTATGCTAGGAAGATCCACGGGTTATGCCGGGTTTGAGAGAAAAATCCTAGGTTATGTTAGGGAGATCCGCGGGTTATGCTGGGAATGAAAGAAAAATTCATAGGTTATGCCAGGAGGAATCCGCGGGTTATGCCAGGACAAATTGAAGAATTCCTAGGATATGCTAGGGGAATCCGCAGGTTAAGCCGCATTGAGAGAAATGTCCTACATTATGCTAGGGAGATCCACGGGTTATGCTGGGATCAGAGAAAAACTCCTAGGTTATGCTACGGAGATCCACAGGTTATGCCGGGATGAATTGAAAATTCCTGGGCTATGCCAAGTGAATATGCGGGCTATGTCGGGATGAGAGAAAACTCCTAGGTTATGCTAGGGAGATATACGGGTTATGGCAGGATGAATGGAGAATTCCTGGGTTATGCCAGGGGAATCCGCGTGATATGCCGATATTGAGAGAAAACCCCTAGGTTATGCTAGGGTTGAATGGAAAATTCCTAGGTTATGCCAGGGGAAGCCGCATGTTATGCCGAGATTGAGAGAAAACTCCTAGGTTATGCTAGGGAATTACAAGGAAGTAAAAGGCCACAAGGATACTTTTGACTATGCTGGGGATAGATAAGGGAAGGAAAAGCCATTAGGTAATGCAAAGGATAGAGAAGCTTGAACTCTCAGACTATGCTGGGGAGTAAAAGTGGGAAAAAGGGGGTCCTCAGGTTATATTGGGGATTTAAAGAGAAACGTCCCGAGTATGCCGGGGAGCGAAGAAAGGAAATTACTTGTTCTATGATGGACGGGGGGGGGGGGGGGGGGGGGGGGGGTTGAATGCAATCCTTGGGTTATGCCGAGGAAATCCACAAGCTGCACAGGGGGAAGCTAGGGGTTGGATTCCCGTGCTATCATGTTTATTTATGAGTTTGCAGGAAAAGAATGTACAAAAAACTCCCCTCTTTCTTATTGATGAAACACCATTCTTGTTCCCCATGTTCCTTTTGTTTTTCTATATTACACATGCGTGTACTTCAATTCAGAAACAAAACAAACTGTTAGTTTGAACAGTGATCGGGTTTGCGGCCTTTTCTGCTTGATTTAAACCTCGTATATGTTGGACGAGAAACCCTTGACTTCGATCTTTGCCTCGTAGGTTGGCCGTGGGGGTCCTCATTTTTCAAGTTGGTTTTGTTTTCCAGGCTTTTGGTTTTTATTTTTGTCCTGATTTCGATTTCAGGGCTTACCTTTGTGATCTTTGCCTCGTGGACTCTTTAAGCTTTGAATTTATTGTCGGTCAGGATATCAAAAGTTAAAGGGGAAAAGAGTGGGAAATAATTAAACAAAACATGCGCTTAGAGAAGTATGTCTCTTTTAGAGGAAATGGGAGGACTTATCTAGGAGTGCGTGCCAGTTTAAATGGAGACGACATGCTTCTTGGACAAATTACCTGGCCCAGATCATTTTTTGCTTTCTGATTCCAAAATTTTCAAAACCAAGTGAACTTGTTCAGGCTTGTGTGGCAATATTTCCTCTTTTCGACCGACAACGCCGTTTTTCGGCTATTCGCCAATCAGCCTCTCTCATTTGTCCTCTCCCGTCGCCCGATAGCGCTCTTTGCGAGTTTTCACTAAACGGACTCTCTCATTTTGTTGTTCTCTGCTCGCTGTCGCCATATGGTGCCCGAAGGTTTTTAGCGATAAGATTATCTCATTTTACTTCTCTCATCATTGAGTTGTGCCGAATTCCGACAATGGTGTTTTTCACGTCCCTATTTTGCCTAATTGATCAGAAGGACTTGGGGCTAGGCTTCTTGAGTAAAGGAAGTTGGATGAATCTACAACTTTGGAACCATTCGGGCGGATTTATGGCCGAAACAATATATTTCTGCCCAAGTTTTTTTTCTTGGGGAATTGGGGTTTTATTTGTATATGACTGAACCTCAGGGAGAGGCTTCCTACGTATCCTTTAGAAATCAAGTCAGACGTAGTTCAGGAATTTTTTCCTAAACTAATTTGTTTGACGTTTCTTTATTTTTTAAAATTTTTGAATTATATATATATATATATATATATATATATTATCCTCTTTTTTTTTCATTTTTCTGTTTAATTTTTCTTCTCGTGTTTCTTATTTCTCTTTTTTTTTTCAATTAATTTTTTTCTTTTGAACAACACGTCCGGGTTCCAAAGAGGGTGATCAAAGAAACGTAACCAAATCAAACGGCTTGCGAAGGATTGATAGTGTTTATGATAGCGGGAAAGAAAAGCGTTAGTCAATTTCAATCAACCGGAGTCATTGTTGTAGGGAGTTCAAACTTAATACCTTTTTACTGCATTTGCATTTACTGCTGCCTCGGGCTCGTCTCCTTCAACGTTGCCTAGGTACAATTCTCTATTAGGTAATATATTTCTAATAATGTATGGACCTTTCCAGTTTGAAGCGAACCTTCCTTTGCCTTCCTGATGGTGAGGAAGTATCGGCCTCAATACCAGCTGCCCGACTTTGAAATTGTTAGGGTACACTTTCTTGTTGTAAGCGTGGGCCATCCTTTGATGGTACACCTGCCATGACAAACCACATCCATTAGTTTTTCATCAATTAATGAAAACTTCTCCAAACGAGTTTTTACCCACTCTATATCCTCAATTTCTGCTTCGACAATTACTCGGAGCGAAGGGATTTCTACCTCTGCGGGTATGACAGCTTCAGTCCCATAGACAACCAAGTAGGGAGTTTCTCCTACTGATGTGCGCACTGTGGTGCGATATCTCAGCAATGAAAGGCAACTTCTCATGCCATTTCCTTGATATTTGAATCATTTTCCTCAAGATCTCCTTGATATTCTTGTTATCTGCTTCAATGGCACCATTAACTTTGGGCCGGCAAGGGGTAGAGTTCCTATGTGTTACCTAGAATTGATCACACATTTCTCTTATCAGACGACTTTTCAAGTTGGTTGCATTATCTGTAATGATGGCTGCAAGAATCCCAAAATGACAAATGATATTGGAATGCACAAAATCCGCCACAGCTTTCTTGGTATAAAACGTAAGAGTCATGGCTTCAACCCATTTTGTGAAGTATTCAATTGCAACCAATATGAATCTATGTCTAATTGAGGCCTTTGGCTCAATCGGCCCAATGAAATCCATGCCCCAGGCAGCAAATGGCCAGGGTGCTGACATATGATACAATTCAGTTGGCGGTGCATGAATCAAATCACCACGCACCTGACTATATGACATTTTCGAACGAAGCTTAAACAGTCCTTCTCCATTGTCATCCAGTAATACCTGGCTCGGAGAATTTTCTTTCTCAGCACGTACCCGTTCATATGAGGCCCACACACTCTTGAGTGTACGTCACTCATAATTCTTCCAGCTTCCTCGATGTCAACAAATATCAGCAAATTAAGATCTGGAGTCCTTTTGTATAAAGAATCACAACTCAAGAAGAAGCTACTTGCATTCTGTCGGATGGTTTTCTTTTGCTCCTCGGTGGCTTGTTCGAGATACTCCTATGTTTTCAAGAACCTCTTAATGTCATAATACCAAGGTTGTATGCTGGACTTCGCTTCGGTCATTTTATAATACCCATACCTTTGTTTGATTTGGATTTTCAAAGGATCGATGTAGGCGTTTTTGGGCTTAGGAGACATGGAATCCAAAGTGGCAAGTGCGTCTGTTAGCTCATTGTGATAGTGAGGAATGTACCTAAATTCTACCGATATGAACAATTTGCTGAGGTCCTCCACATGCTGTCCATAGGAAATGCATTTAACGTCTCTTGTTTCCCACTCTCCTTGAGCCTGTCAGATGATCAAATCTGAATCCCCCATGATTAACAATTCCTTGACATCTTGGTCAATGGCTATGTTAATGCCCATGATGCAAGCTTCGTACTCAGCTGTATTATTGGTGCAGAAAAACCGAAGCCTGGCTTTAGCCAGATAATGTTGACCTATGGGTGAGATTAAAATTGCCCCAATCCCTACGCATTTTACGTTTACTGCTCCGTTAAAGAACATTTTCCAAGCGGGGATGTCTTCAGATGTTACTTCCACCGAATTCACTTCTTCATCAAGGAAATAGGTATTCAAAGGCTGATATTCATCTTCAACGGGATTTTCGGCCAGATGATGTGCCAATGTTTGAGCCTTTATTGCAGTACGAGTGACATAAACTATGTCGAACTCGATGAGAAAGATTTGCAATTTTACCAATTGCCCTGTGGGCATCGATTTTTGGAATATATACCTCAGTGGATCCAGCCTCGTTATAAGGTAGGTGGTATGAGATTGCAGATAATGCCACAACTTCTGAGCCACCCATATCAAGGTGCAATAGGTTCTTTCTAGTAGTGTGTACTTGGCCTCGTAACTGGTAAATTTCTTGCTCAAATAATAGATGGCCTGCTCTTTTTTTAATTTGGCGTCATGCTGCCCCGAGAATACAACCAAAAGTGCTTTCCAAGACTGTTTGATAGAGAAATAGTGGTCTTCCTGGTTCTGGAGGGACCAAAACTGGTGGGTTGGACATGTATTGTTTGATTATGTCAAAAGCTTATTGACACTCAACAGTCCATTTAACTGCCTCATTTAACTGCTATCCTTTTTCAATGGCTTGAATATGGGCTCGCATGTAGAAGTTAACAGGGAAATGAATCGGCTGATGTAATTCAATCATCCCAGTGAGCTCATTACATCCTTTTTGGTCTTTGGAGGAGGTAACTCTCGAGTGGATTTTATCTCGGTCGGATCCAACGCAATACCTCTTCGGCTGACAATGAATCCCAGAAGTTTGCCTGACGGGACCCCAAATTCACACTTGGCTGGATTCAATTTCCAATCATACTTGCGAAGCCTTTCGAAGAACTTTCTTAAGTCCTTTACATGATCACCCTGAGTCTTGGACTTGATAATCACATCGTCCACATATAATTCTATTTCTTGATGAATCATGTCATGGAAAATTTTGGTCATGGCCCTCATATATGTTGCCCCGGTGTTATTTAGACCTAAAGGTATAACTCTGTAAAGTAAGTTACCTAAGGTGTAGTGAAGACGGGTTTCTCAGCATCTTCCTTATCCATCAACATTTGGTGGTATCCTGCGTAGCAATCTACAAACGACTATATCTCGTGTTTGGCATAGTTGTCAACAAGGATGTGGATGTTAGGTAGGGGGAAGTTGCCCTTGGGACTCGCCTTGTTAAAATCTCTGTAGTCTACACACACTCGAGTTTTTCCGTCATTTTTTGGTACCGGGACCACATTGGCCAACCATGTGGTGTATCGAACCACTCGGATTACCCCCACCTCTAGCTATATTGTGATCTTTTCTTTGATCTTATCGCTGACATCAGCTTTGGACTTTCTTTGTTTTTGTTAAACCGGAGGGCATTCGCGGTATGTGGGCAACTAATGAACCACCAAATCAACACTCAACCAAGTCATATCATCGTAAGACCAAGAAACTACATCTTGGAAATCCAAAAGGAGTTGAACCAGTGAATCCCGGATTTCTTTATTCACATGAATGCTTATTTTTGTTTCCTTGATTTCACCTGGATCGCCCAAGTTGACCGGTTCAGTATCGTCTAAGTTCAATTTAGGTTTATTTTCAAAGTGTTCCAATTCTATGTTGATTTCCCAAAAATCCTCTTCTTCATCCTCTTCCGGTTTTTGATTCATTATTTCAGAAATAGGCAGCATGGTTGGCTTGTGGCATGAAGTCCACGAGCATGTTGTTTGAATTAAAGCTGCATTATTTGGACTAAAAGAAGAAAAAATGAAAAATAAAAGAAAAACAAATTCTGAAAAAGACAGAGACGTGCAAACGATGAAATATTAATTTCATTTCTTTGAAATTGCAAGATAACAGGGCTTACAATTGGAATTTAAAGGACAAAATGTGAAAGCAAAAAAAAAAAACCGAGATACACCCTGAATTAATTTGTGATGAAATAAAAGGTAGCAAGGAGGGACTAACGGGCCTCCTGCCTGAGTGGGAAAGGCGTGGACATCAAGTTTTGAAACTTGGCATCCGTTCCTATATAGAGCACTTCAGTCGTGCTTGAGCCTTCTCCCAGCTGGACCATGTTGGTTTCATACAATAATTTCCTCATGGCTCCACATATCTCCTCAATTTCCTCTGCCGTGAAGGTCTCGTCTTCTTATCCCTCATTGTATTTTTGTTCTACAAATATTTTGTACAAGTGGGGGAGGGGTTGTGGTAGAGCCTATCCATGACGTTTCCTATGGTTGGCCTAGGTGATGTCTTCTAAAGTTGGATGGAAGCACAGCCCAAAAACTTTTCTGTGGAAGGCAGAGCGACCGGCTCAGTTATGACTTGGAGAGAACTTCCAAGTCCCTTGCCTTGCATAAAACCTTTGCGTGTCATCTCTCTTGCCACCATGATTGAAGAATCAGAGAGGAAAGGCTGGGGAAGTGGTTTGCCTTCTTCGTGTTGATTGCATACCAAAATTTCAAAAGCATAGTAAAATATATGCTCACTTCCCTCTTTGTCTCGGAGGAAGGGAACAGAGGGATTCCGGTAAATTGACTATTCATCTTCTCTTTGGACCACGATCTCGTGGTTTTCATGGTTGAACTTTAGCATTTGGTGTAGAGTAAAAGGCACCGCTACTACTGCGTGAATCCACAGTCTTCATAGGAGATAGTTATAGGATGTGTCCATGTCTAATACTTGAAATGTCACTTATGGTCAGTACTAAGTCAATTTCCCCTAAGGTGTATCTCTTGATTCCATCAAAGGCTCAGAGACATACATTGTTGGGACGGATCCTTTCAATTCCAATCTCCTTTCCTTGGAATGTTGACAATGGGCATATATCCACCCCAGAACTTCTGTCTTTCATTACTCTATTAAAATAATAGCCTTCTTACTTGACGGTGAGGTGCACGTCTTTGCTATGGGCCGCTCTCTCTGGTGGTAGATCGTTCTTGCTGAATGTAACCCGAGTAATGGTAAAGAATCTTTCTTCCATTTTCTCTATTTTCTCTACGGAGGATTCAACCGGCACATAGTCTTCATTCAAGGTCTTAGCCAAAACTTTCTGGTGCTCTGGAGATTTCAATAGCAATGGCAATAGCGAGACCTGCTCGGGAGACTTTCGGAGCTGGTCCACCACCTCATATTCTGGCATTTTCATTTTTGAAAGAAGTCTTCTGCTTCTTCATCATTTACGGGCCTTTTGGGTTGAAATCGATGTTTGCTGGCAGCGTTTACTTCTTCCATATTTAAATATTTCTTTGTGGGATAGCCTTTCTGAGTTTCCTCGATGATCTCTTTGCCCTTGTATATCACTATGGTTTTTTGGTAATTCAACGAGACTGCAGAGGGGTTTGTCATTGGCTTCGGAGGTGCGCGACCGCTAACCACGGGCTCATTCAGTCTTGGTGGTTGAATCAGTCCCCGTACCACATAATCCCCCTTGAGTACATACAATATTTTGTTCAAATAAAACCTTTTTGGGAGACATAAAGTGGGATGTTTTTCTTGACGCCCTCGTGAGATGTAAAGTATTATTTCCTCGGTAGGGGTCGTCTCAGTTTTGATTTCACACTTCTTCTCTTCTTCTAGATGCTTTACTTTGCTCATTTCCTTTTCTTCAACTTGGGGGTAACTTTCTATATTCTGTCTGCATCAGCAATAGTTATTATGGCTTTTAGGGCAGGGTCAAAGTCTTTGTCCTCACAAATCATCCCGATGGCTGGCCCATTGTTGTGAGCCGACAACGGGTTACTGCTTACATTCGGGACATCTTAATCTCTCAGCACTATCTTCTTTTGTTCTATTAAATCCTCTATTGCTCATTTCAGAGTCAAACAGTTTTCGATGTAATGTTCTTCTGCCCCGAAATGATAAGCACAACTTACGCCCCTTTGATAGGAAGGTGACTCGAGGTTCTGCCGATTCTACGGAACGGACTGCAAGAGACCTATATGGACAAATTTTAGGATAAAGATGCCACAAGATTCCCCTATTGGAGTAAAGTCTTGTCTCCTGGGTGGTTCCCTGGGACGGTAATTAATTTGCGGAGGGCGGGGATTACAGTGATTCTGAGGAAGCTGATTTTTCGGGCTTGGTTTCTGTTGCCCTGTTGTTGTGGTCGGGAAAATGGCTGGGCATTCATGATTTCATAAAGTTTAGGAACATAATGCATGTCTTGATGGGGATAGTAATGTTGAGAGGCCCTTTCTGAGAATACATGTCTGTGAGCATGATGTCTTCTCATTCTGGAGGCTACCACTGACACTTGTTTTTTTTTTCGTTTCTTGCGACCCTTCATTCCCCGCCTTGGATGGCCTAGGAGGTTGCCCTTATGGCGGACTGGCTCAGAATTCTTCTTATTTTTTGGCCATTTTCTACCATCTAGCCGATCCTAATTGCTTCCGCAAAAGGTTTGCCTATCGCTGACATCATATTTTGAAAATAATCTGCCTCTTGCGCTTGTAGGAAAACAGTGACCATCTCTATCTCGTCCATGGGTGGTTTAACTCTTGACGCTTGTTCACTCCACTTGACAGCGTATTCTCTAAGGCTTTGTGAAGGTTTCTTTTTCAAGTTGGCAAACGAATTTCTATCCGGGGTGATGTCAATGTTATGCTGGAACTACCTTATGTAATCCCGGGCGAGATTATTCCAATTATTCCATCGAGTGATATACTGGTCCATATACCATTCAGAAGCGATGCCTTCTAATCTTTCCCCGAAATATGCCATTAATACTTCATCCTTTCCTCCAACCCAATGCATTTGATTGTAGTACTTTTTCAAATGAGCAATGAGATCGCCGTGACCATGGTACTTTTCAAACTTTGGCATTTTGAATCCCATGGGAAGATGTACGTTGTGGGAATATGCACAAATCCGAGTAGGACACGCTCTTCTGCCCACTTAATCCTTGCATGTTTTTAAAACATTGTTCAAGGCTTTTCATCCTTCTTGTTATTTCATCTTATTCAGGTGTCTTAGGGGTTTTGTCCTACACCGGTGTGAGTTCATATGCTGGTTGAGGATATTTGTATGTGGGTTATGGGGGAGGCTCGGTTTGGTTGTTGGGAGTTTGAAATATGAAAGCTGTAGGATCAAACATTTGCCTCGGTACCGCAGGCTGTGTTGTGGTTGCGCACGAAGGGGCCGTATAAATAATAGGAACTGAGCCAGATGTGAGCATCAAAGGACGAGCTTCAGAAGGCGCTCTGACAAAGTTGGCTGATATGGTAGGTTGCCCCAAGAGGATATTTGGGTGGCTTTTGGGGATAGTGAAGGTACTCTCCCCCCTCCCTCCCCCCCCCCCCCCGCAACCTTGGGATAACACTTTGAGGTTCTTTTGTATTTGTCCAGGCATCCCACATCTCCATAACTCGGATTCGAAGGATCCTATTCTCTTCAGCTGCCGCAGATTCTGAGGTTGGGATCCCCTCAATCGGGTTTTCCTCTAGGATGGGAACTGCTGGTAGAGTCATTTTGGATGACATCTTTGTGCTTCCTTTTGATCTAGTAAAGTATCTGTGCGAGGCCAGGTTACTGCAAACCAATCATTGTTCTTTTAAAGCTTGGACTAGAAACTGGAATTTCAAACGGTTAGGTTGGGATAGATAAGAAACAGGAAATCGCATGTTGGGTATGGTGCACCGACGTAGTTAGCATGTTTCTATATTCTTGCAATGGTGGCATGCATCTTCCCGGCATTTATTCAAAATTTCTTTTTGTTTCTACTTCTTATTAGCTATTAAGTTTTACTCTTTTAAAATAATATGGTTGAATCATATGAAGATTGCCTACGTATCATGACGCCGCATGAATCAGACCGAGCGTGGTTCATGGAGAAATATGAAGGAAATATCATGATATTTTGGAATTTGAAATTTTGATAAAGACAAAAACTTTGACTATAAAAGCTAACAAAATTAAAGGCAACTACCAAACTTGGACACAATAAACTTACAGACTCGAAAGGTGCATAACAGAACATATTCAAGAAATATACAAATTTATGAGTACATTAAAACGTCCAATGTTTTTGGAGCTTGCGGGGAATCATCCGGCCATGCCGCAGGCTTGTGTGGCAACTTTCTTGGAGGTTGTGGAGGTCTTCAATCACTTGACGAACAAATGTAATGGCGGTAGCAAAAAAAAATAGATATCATCATATCCTCACAATAGTTGCACTTTGTGCTAATATATTATATGATTGCCCGAACCCTTTCCCTGATGACACCTTTTTCTTGTAATAGATGCCCAATTTTCTCGGCCCTTGCTTTTAGAGTTTCTTCTTCTACTTGATTCAGCTTTTGTAATTGCCGCAAATCCCTTTCTAATCCTGTTATTACCGCATAGCAATGTTCCCTTTCGGCATTAAAAACCGTGGCTTGTTTGGCAATTTTATTTTCAGCCATGATGACCCTCTGTTTTAAACCAACGATCTCACTGCCATTCCTTTCTTTTCATGTCCATTATGCGGGCTCATTCCTCTTCACTTTTAATCAATTGCTTCCGAATCCTAGATAGCTTCTCCTCCGCCTTATTCAGGTCGAAGCCGTATTTGGTTACTTTCCGCCGTATGTTTTCTATGAGTTTTTCATCTTTTGCACTTCTAGGAGGATTTGCCGTGGCTGCCTTAATTTTCTGGATTTGGGCTCGTATGGCTTCGTTTTCCTGGGTCAATATCTTCTTTTCTCTCTCACTGAATGCATCTTTCAAACTATTTTCAAATCGCAACTCTTGGATTTGCTTTTCCAGCCTTCCTGTAGTAGCCCTATATTCATTTTCCTTGGCTAATTAATCCCACTGCCCTTGCGATGTATCAAAACATTCTTTGAGATGTGCGCTTTTCGCCGGCCTTCCAGGCTCTATGTCTCCCTTGTACCAAGCAACATACCTCAGTGCAACCTCGCCTTTAGATACGTCACGCACTAGAGTATCGGCTATCAAGTATTGACATTCACTCTAGATTTGACGTACAATGGCTTCGTGGAATTGCCCATTTGGGCTTATCTCAACCACATGACGACTAATATCCTCGTCCCTATGGATCATTTGGTATCTACCCGATTGTCTTAGTACTCTATATGGCCCATAGAGTTGGATGCTTCGGAGGCCTATTAGAAGAAAATAAGGTCCGGTGGCTGGCATATACACAACTTCATCCACAGGGAGCCAACCGAATGTCCACTCTATCTGATTTGCAGTGATGACCCAGAGATGAGACACCCATTCTGTGACGCCCTCAGGTACAATAAACCCATCAACCCTGTTGCAGAATTCTTCTATGCAACTTTTTGTTGGCAACCCGTAATTCATGAATCAAGGTTGGTTGTATATATGCTATATCATCCATATTCGTCGCAGCAAGTTACATCCCTCAAAGAAGTCTCCTCCTTATTTACAGGTGGTGAGAGCACGAAAGATTTCGGACAAAATCATGGGAACGAGGGTATTTTTCACCCGGGTTATTAATGTGCTAACGATTCCAGCTATCCGTATGTCAATATTCCCATCCTTTCGTGGGAACACCAGTAGACCCAAGAAATACACCATGAACGCAAAACATCGATGCTCCTTCCACTTGAGTCAATTTATTTTGCTACAAATAAGATTTTCGAGGTTGTTGAATCCTCCGATATGGCCATATCTATGATATTAAAATTGCGGGGTGCAAAAGACAACTGATAAGTTAGGATTGTGAACTTTTCTTCTAATTTTCAATGAATCCAATAATTTGTGCACGACAAGGGCTCTTGGTGCAATCAAGTATTGGTGTCTTAAAGGGATTGCATGGGTCCCGATATATCCGATCATTTCCTCTAATGTTGGGGTGAGTTCAAAGTCAGAGAAGTAGAAGACATTGTGGGCCGGGTCCCAAAATGTGATTATGGCTTTTATGACATCTCCCCTTGGGTTAATATTCAATAAACCAGTGAGGTCTCCCAGATATGTATGGACCCTTTTATGTCTTACTTCCCCCAAATTTTTCCACCATAGTCGCAACTTTAAGGGAATTTTGTTCATTATCATGCTCATTTTTCACATTTATTAAGGCAAATTAGTATTCTACAAATATTAAAACCGGCATTTTATGAAATTCATTTCATAAAATCAGGACAGGCTTTGCGAATACTACCTTACAACAATTCATAGAGAAGGTTCTTCCGGCTGTGCTTGCTTGCTGGTCAATACAAGACTTGAAGGTGTCCATTTGTGCGAGATCAGCCTTCCGGCGTCCCTTCCGATAACATTCGGCTATTTCCGACAGTAATGGAATCAAGTGATTTATTTCGAAACATGTGGATAAAAACAAAATTGTTTTTTTCTTGTTTTAGCATTTTAGCAAAAGTTGGACCCGGTCGAAACAATTAATCAAAACCAAAAAGGAAAGCTTTCGCAAATTCTTTTGCTATTGTTTTGTATTTTTCTTTTTTTAAAACCATTCGGCAACATTCCGACGCTATTTGGGCATTGGTTGTTTTTGCAAATTTATTATCTCAATAACTCTAACATTTCAAGCCGATCAACATGTTAATCAAAAGCAAGTGAATGCACAAGTAGCACGTAATATGCTTCAGGACGGTCTTTTCATTTCGGGTCACCTGTCCTAGAGGGACCCTACCCTTGTGTTGTATCCCCTAATTCAAATGCACATGATGAAAACAAACATTCCTACTAGGGATCCGGCATGAGGTTTTGTTATACTATGTTCTGAACTTGGGTATTTGTTCTAGACTATGTACCCGAGTGGACAACTCGAGTCGAGGAGGGGGCTACGTACCGGGAACCAAAGGGCCATTCGACTTAGTAACTTGTCCGGCCTCTTTCTTATTTCAGGTATGGCACTAACAAAATAGGGAGTCTCAACCATTAAGCACATCCCCGGAGGGGAGAAGTGAAGGGTTTCGTAGCAGTTTATATGTACAGTTCAGGTAATATCAAAGCGGTAAAGCATTAGCACATTAGGATTAAACATGTAGGCAAATCAAAAGAAACCAAATATAATAGTTATTCTAAGCTCGAATTCTTGAACCCTGAACCAGAGATTCTGGGATCCATCCCTAGTAGAGTCGCTAGAGCTGTCACACCTCCTTTTTACACGGCTACCCCGAAGGATGACACGCATATGGAAGTTTTTCCAATTAAAGTGACATTAGTCAAAATGGGATAAATATTCATTTAAGAGTCGCCATTTGGGATAGGTTTGGCTTTTGGTGTCACAAGTCACCAGATTTTTAGAATCCCAAATCAAGGAAATTTTTCGACTGTCCAATTGGAGTCTAAGAACCAGAAATTCTTGACTATGGAATTCTGTTGACCCAAGGGAAGGTATTAGGCACCCTCAGATCCCGTGGTTCAAGCACAGTCACTTAATCTATCATATTTGGCTAATTTTCCCGATTTTTATACATGATCGTCCTGTAGTGAAAATTTAGAATTATCAACCGCTTTATTAATTTTAGAGATATTTGCATCGTTATTAAAACATGTCTCGAACCACGTCACATAAATGCACCCGGGTTCTCGACACATATTAATATCGCTGAGACTTTGATTTGGGTCATATAAATACGTACCCGCGTTTAGGAAGATATTTCAATAACATCGAGCCTGCAGAAATTACGCATTTGAAAATTCATTGAAGGCCATGGAATTTACTAAACATCTCCTTTAAATTTCTATGCATTTTTATTACAGCTAAAGAGCCTACATAGTGCATAATTTGCTAAGCGCGTTCACTTAATTTTATAAAGGCAACCTAAAGCGACTATAATTTTTTATTAGGCTCGTCTCTAAAATATGTCCTAATAATTTCCTACGTGAGTGTTATATTCTAATGGAGATTCAACATATATATCTGCAGCCTCATTCAAGGCTAGTTTTGCAATTTGGGGTTTGTTCAATATATGGCCCAGGGGACACATTTCTTTACGTTTCATAACTAACAATAATTTGGGCCTTCACTTGGGACCAAAAATGTTGGACTACAAGTAATCATGATAATAGTCCTTTTAAACAGCAAGACTATAATTATTGACATTATGGAATTGATCATTTTTCAAGGCATACTAAAGACGTTTTAACAAAAAGAATTTCTAAAAATATTTGATCTTATATTAACAAAGCAATAAGCTATAACTCAAATTTGGATCCGACATATAATTGAAGGAACTGATGTACTCATCATTCAGAGTATATATATAAACATCGAGTTCCTTCTTTTCTCACAAAATAAATCATAAACATCAAATAATTATGGACCCACTTTAGAACTACTAAATCTAAATATATTTATGTTACAGTCTAAGTACAGTCCAATATTATTATACATTCATACTTATTACAACACCAAAAATGCTACTGAAAAATAATAACATTCATAATATGACATTGATACATAAAAAATAATATTATCTTCATTATCAATTCTAATCTCGAACGTGTACATCTATTACTTCTCAAATATTTGAGTGAGGATTGGTACCTGTAATTTCAGCTGAAAAAGAAGAACCTATAAGCAAGTTAAGCGAATAGCAAGCAAGCACAACAACCAAACAGCCAATTAACCCAGGAACTCAGGAAGTTTGAGGACCAAATAATGAAAATAAATCTGTCTAACAGTTCTAAAATGCACATGCGTCAATCCATCTTCAACTTATAATGAATAGAACTTCAATTATTAAAGAAGACTCAATCAGAAGAACCCCTTGAAAAAGATTTCAGCTGAATAATAATAATAGTGTATCTCTATATCTGAAAAATTATCCTCCAGATCTAAAAAAACCAGAAAAATCCCCCCGTTGGAAATGATCAGATGTTCCTTTTATAACTGAAGCTTTAGGCCAACATAAATCTCTTTGTTTTCCTTTTTGTTCTTTATCCATTTTTCAGTTTTGCCGAAATGGTCCTTTATTTTATAAGTTGTGTTTCGAGTTTTGGGGCCGAATTTACAAAAATTACACTTTGAACCTTCACTACGATGTTCCCAGAGTTTGTTACAAGATTCCCTATGTTCAACTGCCTTTAATACCCCTGTCCTTTTTCCTAATTACTGGCCTAAGTGTTTTAAATCCTGGTTCCTATATATTTTGTCAGTAATTGACCCTAGATAATTGCTTCAGGTTATAGACCAAGATCAAATACTAAATTGCAGACTATATCATGCAGAAAAAAATGATCAAGGGTTGAAGTTTTATCAATGCAACATATAGATTCTATTAAATATCTCAATATGGACTTTAAATTAGTCAGAAACAAAAAATGAAACAAATCATCACAACCTTCAGAAGCACATGGATACTAATCGATTTAGGGACCAGAAGAAATGAAAAATTAGAGCATGCTTATTCAGGGACAGTCATGAATTTAGATATTAAGCAAACTATTTAGAAGCTGGACATCCAATCTTAAAACCAAAACATGTGGTGGAAAAGGAATCACTAACAAGAAAAACCTAACAGATGAGTAAATAGGCATGTATGTCTTTACATAACAAAATCAATGAAACTTAGAACCAAATGAAAGGAAGAACCAAAACAATTAGAAGAGAACCTAAAGAAATTATACAACAATTATAAGGATGAACAAATTAAAACACTCAGCAGAAAACAAAAAGCAGTTATAACTAAAGCAGCTCACCCCGAGGAGGCCTAACCTCTCTCTAAAAATAATCCTCTGCCTTCTCTCTAGGAAGAAGTGTGAGTTGGCTCTCCTTTCACTATTCATCGGAATAGTAATCTCGACACTATTTTCACCGGAATCTTTAGGTGGATTGGTGTAATTTTGGAGTCACATAATCCTCTTCTTCTTGCGAACAATTCCACATTGATTTTTTCATCATATCTATGACCATTTCTTCTACAACTTAGATCTTAGTTTCGATCTACAGTAACTACTAAATTATCAGCTCAATCCAATTCCTATTGTATAGAAGGAATATTTCTATTTTGATTATGATCGAATATTATGGAAGTGTCGCTCTCTCCCCAGCCTTGTGCTGTGGGAGAGGCTTCGAAAATATACCCAGAAAAACAATCTGGATATGGATCCAAACACTCATTTGCATCGTTGATTGCTGGACAGCAATTTGTCGAGACAAAACCTCAGCTGCAACTTTGTCCAATTTCTTTCGATCAAGGTTTGCCAACTGTGGAGTTTACAGTAGATGAAGTGAATTCTTTCACTAAGGAGGAAGGTCTTCAACAAGTTATGATATTCAAATTCTCATATTGAAAGCTAGAACTTCAAGAGTTGAGGAAGATTCTGCCGAATCAACTTGGTGTCAAAAGCAGTTGTAATATCGGTCAGTTAGATTATCGTCACATTCTTGTAAGAATTGATTTGTTCGAAGATTATGCTCAGGTGGTGTCATGAACTAATGGATATGTAAGGGCTAAAGGAGACGATTTCTTCATTAGGACATTCCAATGTGATTTAATCCGCGAGAGGAAACGTCGAAAGCTGTGGTATGGATTTCTTTGTCGAAAGGCGGGTTTCTCAGAATCTTCCTTATCCATCAACATTTTGTGCTATCCTGCGTAGCAATCAACAAACGACTATATCTCGTGTTTGGCATACTTGACAACAAGGATGTGGATGTTACGTAGAGGGAAGTTGCTCTTGGGACTCGCCTTGTTTAAATCTCTGTAGTCTACACACACTTGAGTTTTTTCGTCTTTTTTCGGTACCGGGACCACATTGGCCAACCATGTGGTGTATCGAACCACTCGGATTACCCCCGCCTCTAGCTATATTGTGATATTTTCTTTGATCTTATCACTGATATCAGCTTTGAACTTTCTTTGTTTTTGTTGGACCGGAGGGACTTCGCGGTATGTGGGCAACTTATGAACCACCAAATCAACACTCAGCCAAGTCATATCATCGTAAGACCAAGAAATTACATTTTGAAATCCAAAAGGAGTTGAACCAGTCAATCCCGGATTTCTTTATTCACATGAATGCTTATTTTAGTTTCCTTGATTTCACCTAGATCGCCCAAGTTGACCGGTTCAGTATTGTTTAAGTTCGGTTTAGGTTTATTTTCAAAGTGTTCCAATTCTTTGTTGATTTCCCTAATATCATCTTCTTCATCCTCTTCCGGTTCTTGATTCATTATTTCAGAAATATGCAGCATGGTTGGCTCGTGGCATGAAGTCCACGAGCATGTTGTTATAATTAAAGCCGCATTATTGGGACTGAAAGAAGAAAAAATGAAAAATAAAAGATAAACAAATTTGGAAAAAGACAGAGAAGTGCAGACGATGAAATATTAATTTCATTTCGTTGAAATTGCAAGATAACAGGGCTTACATCTGGAATTTAAAGGACATAATGTGAAAGCAAAAAAAAAAACCGAGATACACCCTGAAATAGTTTGTGATGCAATAAATGGTAGCAATGAGGGACTACCGGGCCTCCTGTGTGAGTGGGAAAGGCATGGACATCAAGTTTTGAAACTTGGCATCTGTTCCTATATAGAGCACTTCAGTCGTGCTTGAGCCTTCTCCCAGCTTGATCATGTTGGTTTCATACAATAATTTCCTCATGGCTCCACATATCTCCTCAATTTCCTCTGCCGTGAAGGTCTCGTCTTCTTATCCCTCATTGTATTTTTGCTTTACAAATTTTTTGTACAAGTGGGGGAGGGGTTGTGGTAGAGCCTATCCATAATGTTTCCTACGGTTGGCCTAGCTGATGTCTTCTAGAGTTGGATGGAAGCCCATCCCAAATAACTTTTCTGTGGAAGGCAGAGCGACCGGCTCATTTATGCCTTGTAGAGAACTTCCAAGTCCCTTGCCTGGCATAAAACCTTTGCGTGTCATCTCTCTTGCCATCATGATTGAAGAATTAGAGAGGAAATGCTGGGGAAGTGGTTTGCCTTCTTCGTGTTTATTGGCTACCAAAATTTCAAAAGCATAGTAAAATATATGCTCACTTCCCTCTACGGCTCGGAGGAAGGGAATAGAGGGATCCCGGTAAATTGACTCTTCATCTTCTCTTTTGACCACGATCTCGTGGATTTCATGTTCGAACTATAGCATTTGGTGCAGAATAAAAGGCACCGCTACTGCTGCGTGAATCCACAGTCTTCCTAGGAGATTGTTATAGGATGTGTCCATGTCTAATACTTGAAATGTCACTTATGATCAGTACTAAGTCAATTTCCCCTAAGGTGTATCTCTTGATTCCATCAAAGGCTCAGAAACATACATTGTTTGGACGATCCTTTCAATTCCAATCTCCATTCTTTGGAATGTTGACAATGGGCATATATCCACCCCAGAACCTCCGTCTTTCATTACTCTTTTAACATAATAGCCTTCTCACATGACGGTGAGGTGCACGTCTTTGCTATGGGCTGCTCTCTCTGGAGGTAGATCATTCTTGATGAATGTAACCTGAGTAATGGTAAAGAATCTTTCTTCCATTTTCTCTAGTTGCTCTACGGAGGTTTCAACCGGCACATAGGCTTCATTCAAGGTCTTAGCCAACACTTTCTGGTGCTCTAGAGATTTCATTAGCAATGGCAATAACGATACCTACTCGGGAGACTTTCGGAGCTAGTCCACCACCTCATATTCTGGCATTTTCATTATTGAAAGAAGTCTTCTGCTTCTTCATCATTTACGGGCCTTTTGGGTGGAAATCTCTGTTTGGTGGCAGCGTTTGGACTTTTTAAGTTTCCTCAATGATCTCTTTGCCCTTGTATATCACTATGGTTTCTTGGTAATTCCACGAGACTACAGAAGGGTTTGTCATTGTCTTCGGAGGTGCGCGACCGATAACCACGGGCTCATTCAGCCTTGGTGGTTGAATCGGTCCCCGTACCACATAATTCCCCTTGGGTACATACAATATTTTGTTCAACTCAAACCTTTTTGGGGGACTTAAAGTGGGCTGTTTTTCTTGACGCCCTCGTGAGATGTAAAGTATTGTTTCCTCGATAGGGGTCGTCTCAGTTTTGATTTCACACTTCTTCTCTTCTTCTAGATGCTTTACTTCGCTCATTTCTTTTTCTTCAACTTGGGGGTAACTTTCTATATTATGTCAGTATCAGCAATAGTTATTATGGCTTCTAGGGCAGGGTCAAAGTCTTTGTCCTCACAAATCATCCCGATGACTGGCCCATTGTTGTGAGCCGACAACGGGGTACTGCTTACATTCGGGACATCTTAATCTCTCAGCACTATCTTCTTTTGTTCTATTAAATCCTCTATTGCTCATTTCAGAGTCAATCAGTTTTCGATGTCATGTCTTTCTGCCCCGAAATGATAAGCACAACGTACGCCCCTTTGATAGGAAGGTGACTCGAGGTTCTGCCGATTCTAGGGAATGGACTGCAAGAGACCTATATGGACCAATTTTAGGATAAAGCTGCCACAAGATTCCCCTATTGGAGTAAAGTTTAGTCTCATGGGTGGTTCCCTGGGACGGTAATTAATTTGCGGAGGGCGTGGATTACCGTGATTCTGAGGAAGCTGATTTCTCGGGCTTGGTATCTGTTGCCCTGTTGTTGTTGTCGGGAAAATGGCTGGGCATTCATGGTTTCATAAAGTTTAGGAACATAGTGCATTTCTTGATGGGGATAGTAATGTTGAGAGGCCCTTTCCGAGAATAAAGGTCTGTGAGCATGATGTCTTCTCATTCTGGAGGCTACCATTGACACTTCTTTTTTCTTTTTTTTTTCTTGCGACCCCTCATTCCCCGCCTTGGATGGCCTACGAGGTTGCCCTTATGGCGGACTGGCTCAGGATTCTTCTTATTTTCTGGCCATTTTCTACCATTTAGCCGATCTTAATTGCTTCCGCAAAAGGTTTGCCCATCGCTGACATCATATTTTGAAAATAATCTGCCTCTTGCGCTTGTAGGAAAACAGTGACAATATCTATCTCGTCCATGGGTGGTTTAACTCTTGACGCTTGTTCGCGCCACGTGACACCGTATTCTCTAAGGCTTTCTAAAGGTTTCTTTTTCAAGTTGGCCAACGAATTTCTATCCGGGGTGATGTCAATGTTATACTGGAACTGCCTTAGGTAATCTCGGGCGAGATTATTCCAATTATGCCATCGAGTGATATCCTGGTCAATATACCATTCAGAAGCGATGCCTTCTATTCTTTCCCCGAAATATGCCATTAATACTTCATCCTTTCCTCCAGCCCCACGCATTTGATTGCAGTACCTTATCAAATGAGCAATGAGATCGCCGTGACCATGGTACTTTTCAAACTTTGGTGTTTTGAATCCCATGGGAAGATGTACGTTGTGGGAACATGCAAAAATTCGAGTAGGACACGCTCTTCTGCCCACTTAATCCTTGCATGTTTTTAAAACTTTGTTCAAGGCTTTTAATCATTCTTGTTATTTCATCTTATTCAAGTGTCATAGGGGTTTTGTCCTACACCGGTGTGAGTTCATATGCGGGTTGAGGATATTTGTATGTGGGCTATGGAGGAGGCTCGGTTTGGTAGTTGGGAGTTTGAAATATGAAAGCGGTAGGATCAAACATTTGCCTCAGCACCGCAGGCTGTGTGGTGGATGCGCACGGAGGGGCCGTATAAATAATAGGAACTGAGCCAAATGTGAGCATCGAAGGACGAGCTTCAGAAGGCGCTCTGACAAAGTTGGCTGATATGGTAGGTTGCCCCAAGAGGATATTTGGGTGGCTTTTGGGGATAGTGAAGGTACTCTCCCCCCCCCCCCCCCCGCGACCCTGGAATAACACTTTGAGGTTCTTTTGTATTTGTCCAAGCATCCCACATCTCCATAACTCGGATTCGAAGGATCCTATTCTCTTCAGCTGCCGCAGATTCTGAGGCTGGGATCCCCTCAATCAGGTTTTCCTCTAGGATGGGAACTGCTGGTAGAGTCATTTCGGATGACATCTTTGTGCTTCCTTTTGATCTAGTAAAGTATCTGTGCGAGGCCAGGTTACTGCAAACCAACCATTGTTCTTTTAAAGCTTGGACTAGAAGCTGGAATTTCAAACGGTTAGGTTGGGATAGATAAGAAACAGGAAATCGCATGTTGGGTATGGTGCACCTACGTAGTTAGCATGTTTCTATATTCTTGCAATGGTGGCATGCATCTTCCCGGCATTTATTCAAAATTTCTTTTAGTTTCTACTTCTTATTAGCTATTAAGTTTTACTCTTTTAAAATAATACGGTTGAATCATATGAAGATTGCCTACGTATCATGACGCCGCATGAACCAGACCGAGCGTAGTTCATGGAGAAATATGAAGGAAATATCATGATATTTTGGAATTTGAAATTTTGATAAAGACAAAAACTTTGACTATAAAAGCTAACAAAATTAAAGGCAACTACCAAACTTGGACACAATAAACTTACAGACTCGAAAGGTGCATAACAGAACATATTCAAGAAAAATACAAATTTATGAGTACATTAAAACGTCCAATGCTTTTGGAGCTTGCGGGGAATCATCCGGCCTTGCTGCAGGCTTGTGTGCCAAACTTCCTTGGAGGTTGTGGAGATCTTCAATCACTTGACGAACAAATGGTATGGCGGTAGCAAAAAAAATAGATACCATCATATCCTCATGATAGTTGCACTTTGTGCTAATATATTATGTGATTGCCTGAACCCTTTCCCTGATGACACCTTTTTCTTGTAATAGATGCCCAATTTTCTCGGCCTTTGCTTTTAGAGTTTGTTCTTCTACTTGATTCACCTTTTGTAATTTCCGCAAATCCCTTTCTAATCCAGTTATTACTGCATAGAAATGTTCCCTTTCGGCATTAAAAACCGTGGCTTGTTTGGCAATTTTATTTTCAGCCATGATGACCCTATGTTTTAAACAAACGATCTCACTGCCATTCCTTTCTTTTCATAGCTCCATTATGCGGGCTCATTCCTCTTCACTTTTAGTCTATTTCTTCTGAACGCTAGATAGCTTCCCCTCCGCCTTATTCAGGTCGAAGCCGTATTCGGTTACTTTCCGCCGCATGTTTTCTATGAGTTTTTCATCTTTTGCACTTCTAGGAGGATTTCCCGTGGCTGCCTTAATTTTCTAGATTTGGGCTCGTATGGATTCATTTTCCTGGGTCAATATCTTCTTTTCTCTCTCACTGGATGCAGCTTACAAACTGGTTTTAAATCACAACTCTTGGATTTGCTTTTCCAGCCTTCCTGTAGTAGCCCTATATTCATTTTCCTTGGCTAATTAATCCCACAGCCCTTGCGATGTCTCAAAACATTCTTGGATATGTGGGCTTTTCGCCGGCCTTCCAGGCTATATGTCTCCCTTGTACCAAGGAACATACCTCAGTGCAACTCGCCTTTAGACACATCACGCACTCTAGTATCAGCTATCAAGTATTGACATTCACTCTAGATTTGGCGTACAATGGCTTCGGGGAATTGCCTATTTGGTCTTATCTCAACCACATGACGACTAATATCCTCATCCCTGTGGATAATATGGTATCTACCCAATTGTCTTAGTACTCTATATGGCCCATAGAGGTGGATGCTTCGGAAGCCTATTAGAAGAAAATAAGGTCTGGTGGCTGGCATGTACACAACATCATCCACAGGGAGCCAACCGAATGTCCACTCTATCTGATTTGCAGTGATGACCCAGAGATGAGACACCCATTATGTGACGCCCTCAGGTACTTTTAACCCATCAACCCTGTTGCAGAATTCTTCTATGCACGTTTTGTTGGCAACTCGTAATTCATGAATCGAGGTCGGTGGCATACATGCTCGATCATCCATATTCGCCGCAGCAAGTTACATCCCTCAAAGAAGTCTCCTCCTGATTTACAGGTGGTGAGAGCACGAAAGATTTTGGACAAGATCATGGGAGCGAGGGTATTTTTTGCCCGAGTCGTAAATGTGCTAACGACTCCCGCTATCCGTATGTCAATATTCCCATCCTTTCGAGGGAACACGAGTAGACCCAAGAAAAACACCATGAACGCAAAACATCGATGCTCCTTCCACTTGAGTCAATTTCCTTTGCTACAAATATGATTTTCGAGGTTGTTGAATCCTCCGATATGGCCATATCTATGATAATAATATTGCGGGGTGCAAAAGACAGCTGATAAGTTAGGATTGTGAACTTTTCTTCTAATTTTCAATGAATCCAATAATTTGTGCACGACGAGGGCTCTTGGTGCAATCAAGCATTGGTGTCTTAAAGGGATTGTATGGGTCCTGATATATCCGATCATTTCCTCTAATGTCGGGGTAAGTTCAAAGTATGAGAAGTAGAAGACATTGTGGGCCGGGTCCCAAAATGTGATTATGGCTTTTATGACATCTCCCCTTGGGTTAATATTCAATAAACCAGTGAGGTCTTCCAGATATGTATGGACCCTTTTATGTCTTGCTTCCCCCAAATGTTTCCACCATAGTCGCAACTCCAAGGGAATTTTGTTCATCATCATGCTCATTTTTCACATTTATTAAGGCGAATTAGTATTCTACAAATATTAAAACCGACACTTTATGAAATTCATTTCATAAAATCAAGGACAGGCTTTGCGAATACTGCCTTACAACACTTCATAGAGAAGGTTCTCCAGGCTGTGCTTGCTTGCTGGTCAATACAAGACTTGAAGGTGTCCATTTGTGCGAGATCAGACTTTCGGCGTCCCTTTCGATAACATTCGGCTATTTCCGACAGTAATGGCATCACGTGATTTATTTCGAAACATGTGGATAAAAACAAAATTGTTTTTTTCTTGTTTTAGCATTTTTGCAAAAGTTGGACCCGTTCGAAACAATTAATCAAAAACAAAATATTGTTGAAAAGCTTTCGCAAATTCTTTTGCTATGTTTTGTATTTTGCTTTTTTTTTTAAAACAATTCGGCAACATTCCGGCGCTATTTGGGCATTGGTTGTTTTTGCAAATTAATTATCTCAATAACTCTCAGGTTTCAAGCCGATCAACATGTGAATCAAAAGCAAGTGAATGCACAAGTAGCACGTAATATGCTTCAGAACGGTCTTCTCATTTCGGGTCACCTGCCCAAGAGGTACCCAACCCTTGTGTTGAATTCCCTAAGTCAAATGCACATGATGCAAACAAACATTCCTACTAGGGATCCGGCATGAGGTTTTGTTATACTATGTTCTGAACTTGGGTATTTGTTCTAGACTGTGTACCCAAGCGGACAACTCGAGTCGAGGAGGGGGCTTCGTACCAGGAACAAAAGGGCCATTCGACTTAGTAACTTTTCCGGCCTCTTTCTTATTTCAGGTATGGCACTAACAAAATAGGGAGTCTCAACCAGTAAGCACATCCCCGGAGAGGAGAATTGAAGGGTTTCGTAGCAGTTTATATGTAGAGTTCAGGTAATATAAAAGCGGTAAAGCATTTGCGCATTAGGATTAAACATGTAGGAAAAACAAAAGAAACCAAATATAATAGTTATTCTAAGCTCGAATTCTTGAACCCTGAACCAGAGATTCTAGGATCCATCCCTAGTAGAGTCGCCAGAGCTGTCACACCTCCTTTTTACACGGCTACCCCGAAGGATGACACATATAAGGGAGTTTTTCCAATTAAAGTGACATTTGTCAAAATGGGATTAATTATTCATTTAAGAGTCGCCACTTGGGATAGGTTTGGCTTTTGATGTCCGAAGTCACCGGATTTTTAGAATCCCAAATCAAGGAAATTTTTCGACTGTCCAATTGTAGTCTAAGAACCAGAAATTCTTGACTATGGAATTCTTGTTGACCCAAGGGAAGGAATTAGGCACCCTCAAATCCAGGGGTTCTAGCACGGTCACTTATACTATCATATTTGGCTAATTTTCCCGATTTTTATACATGCTCGTCCCGTAGTGAAATTATAAAATAATTAACCGCTTTATTTATTTTAGAGATATTTGCAACGTTAGTAAAACATGTCTCGAACCACGTCACATAAATGCACCCAGGTTCTCGACATATATTAATATCGCTGAGACTTTGATTTGGATCATATAAATACGTACCCGCATATAGGAAGATATTTTAATAACATCGAGCCTGCAGAAATTACGCATTTGAAAATTCATAGAAGGCCATGGAATTTACTAAACATCGCCTTTAAATTTCTATACATTTTTATTAAAGTTAAAGAGCATACATAGTGCATAATTTTATTAAGCGCGCTCACTTAATTTAATAATGGAAACCTAAAGCGACTATAGTTTTATTATGCTCGTCTCTAAAATATGTCCTAATAATTTCATACGTGAGCGTTATATTCAAATGGAGATTCAACATATATATCTCCAGCCTCATTCAAGGCTAGTTTTGCAATTTGGGGTTTGTTTAATATATGGCCCAGGGGACACATTTCTTTATGTTTCATAACTAACAATAATTTGGGCCTTCACTTGCGACCAAAAATGTAAGACTACAAGTAACCATGATAATAGTCCTTTTAAACCGCAAGACTATAATCATTGACATTATGGAATTGATCATTTTTCAAGGCATACTAAAGACGTTTTAACAAAAAGAATTTCTAAAAATATTTGATCTTATATTAACAAAGCAATAAGCTATAACTCAAATTTGGATCCGACATATAATTGAAGGAACTGATGTACTCATCATTCAGAGTATATATACAAACATCGAGTTCCTTCTTTTCTCACAAAATATATCATAAACATCAAATAGTTATGGATTGACCCAATTTAGAACTACTAAATCTAAATAAATTAATGTTACAGGCTAAGTACAGTCCAACATTATTACACATTCATACTTATTACAACACCAAAATTGCTACTGAAAAATAATAACATTCATAATATGACATTGATACATAAAAAATAATATTATCTTCATTATCAATTCTAATCTCGAACGTGTACATCTATTACTTCTAAAATATTTGAGTGAGGATTGGTACCTGTAATTTCAGATGAAAAAGAAGAACCTATAAGCAAGTTTAGCGAGTAGCAAGCAAGCACAACAACCAAATAGCCAGTTAACCCAGGAACTCAGGAAGTTTGAGGACCAAATAATGAAAATAAATCTCTCTAACAGCTCTAAAATGCATATGCATCAATCCATCTTCCACTTATAATGAATAGAACTTCAATTATTAAAGAAGACTCAATCTGAAGAACCACTTGAAAAAGATTTCAGCTGAATACTAATTATAGTGTATCTCTATATCTGAAAAATTATCCTCTAGCTCTAATAAAAACCCCAGAAAAATCCCCTTGTTGGAAATGATCAGATGTTCCTTTTATAACTGAAGCCTTAGGCCAACATAAATCTCTTTGTTTTCCTTTTTGTTCATTATCCATTTTTCAGTTATGCCGAAATGGTCCTTCATTTTATAAATTTTGTTTCGAGTTTTGGGGCAGAATTAATGAAAATTACACTTTGAACCTTCACTACAATGTTCCAAGAGTTTGTTACAAGATTCCCTATGTTCAACTGCCTTTAATACCCCTGTCCCTTTTTCTAATTACCGGCCTAAGGGTTTTATTACATGGTTCCTATATATTTTATCAGAAGTTGACCCTAGTTAATTACTTCAGGTAATAGACCAAGATCAAATACTGAATTGCAGACTATATCATGCAGAAAAAAATGATCAAGGGTTGAAGTTTTATCAATGCAACATATAGATTCTTGCAAATATCTCAATGTGGACTTTAAATTAGTCAGAAACAAAAAATAAAACAAATCATCACAACCTTCAGAAGCACATGGATACTAATCGACTTTGGGAAATGAAAAATTAGAGCATGCTTATTCAGGGACACTCATGAATTTAGATATTAAGCAAACTATTTAGAAGTAGGTCATCCAATCTTAAAACCAAAACATGTGGTGGAAAAGAAATCACTAACAAGAAAAACCTAACAGATGAGTAAGTGGGCATGCAAGTCATTACATTACAAAATCAATGAAACTTAGAACCAAATGAAAGGAAGAACCTAAAGAATCTATACAACAATTGTAAGGATGAACAAATTAAAACACTTAGCAGAAAACTAAAAGCAGTTATAACAAAAAGCAGTTCACCCCGACGAGGCCTAACCTCTCTCTAAAAACCATCCTCTGCCTTCTCTCTAGGAAGAAGGGTGAATTGGCTCTCCTTTCACTATTCATCGGAATAATGATCTCGACACTATTTTCAACGGAATCTTGAGGTGGATTGGTGTAATTTTGGAGTCACATAATCCTCTTCTTCTTGCGAACAATCCCACGTTGATTTTTCATCATATCTATGAAAATTTCTTCTACAGCTTATATCTTAGTTTCGATCTACAGTAACTACTAATTTATCAGCTCAATCCAATTCCAATTGTATAGAAGGAATGTTTCTGTTTTGATTCTGACCGAATCTTATGGAAGTGTCGCTCTCTCCCCAGCCTTGTGCTATGGGAGATGCTTCAAAAATATACCCAGAAAAACAATCTAGATATGGATCCAAACAATTATTTGCGTCGTTGATTGCCGGAGAGCATTCTGTCGAGACCAAACCTCAGCTGCAACTTTGTCCAATTTCATTCGATTAAGGTTTGCCAACTGTGGAGTTTACAGTAGATGAAATGAATTCTTTCACTAAGGAGGAAGGTCTTCAACAAGCTGTGATATTCAAATTCTCATATGGAAAGCCAGAACTTCAAGAGTTGAGCAAGATTCTACCGAATCAACTTGGTGTCAAAGGCAGTTGTAATATCGGTCAGTTAGAATATCGTCATTCTTGTAAGATTTGATTTTTTCGAAGATTATGCTCAGGTGGTGTCAAGAACTAATGGATATGTAAGGGCTAAAGGAGACGATTTCTTTTTTAGGAAATTCCCATAGACAATGTGATTTAATCCGCGAGAGGAATCGTTGAAAGCTGTGGTATGGATTTCTTTGCCTGACCTGCCTGCTAATCTTTTTGCCAAAAAATCTTTACTGTCCGTCGCATAGGAAGTAGGAAAGCCTATTGCAGTAGACAAAGCTACTAACGGTCGAACACGACCAAGTACGGCAAGAGTTCAAGTATTGATCAAATTATTGGACAAATATCCAACAATAATAAAGAACAAGATAGTAGACTCAAAAACTGGAAAGGCAGCAGATTTCGACCAGAAGATAGTCCTCGATAATGTTCCTGCATACTGCACACTTTGTAATCACCAAGGACATAATGTTAAATCGTGTCGATGAATTTCTTGAAATGGAACAGCAGTTCTATATACTGTTTCAAATGAAAGGAGCAGTCTGTCTAAGTTAGAAGGTGAGGCAAAGGACTATCTGAATGCTAACCTTGCAGGTCGTTGATCTGATTTTCATGATATAGGACAGCTAAAGGTATCGGGATCTGCTGTCCAAACTGGTTAACTTATTTCACATCCAATTGGTCATGAGATGCGGGTTAATGAAAGGCAGAATTCAGTTATGTTACATACTCCTCTGAATGGTGTTAATGAAATCCAATCTGGAAATGGAACTTCACCTGTCAAACCTACTGCTTCTATTGCAGTAGCTGACATTGAAAACATCTCTGTCTAGAAGTTGGTAGAGGCTAGTAACCAAGGTAAGAATATTGAGCAACCGCTAGTTCTTAACAAAGAGGTCAACCACTTGAATTTTTTGGATGATATGGCAAAGGGTTCTACTATGAATATCAGTTCTGATCCCTCTAGTAGTTCATCTGAAAATAATTCTATCAAGAAGCCAGTAGATGTTCATAGGCAAGAAAATGCCACCGAGAAGCAGTTAGTGTTAAAAGCTGATAACAATACTTCTATTAAAGCAAATGACACTAACATTGGAGAGTCAGGGGCTTTGAATGTTACTGCTAATTCAATTGATGCTTCAACCGAGTCAGTAGACAATGAAACAGTTCCAAGTTAATGTGATGATTCCCTAATTAATGAATCACAACAATGTAGTAAAATGTCTAATCTAGCAGCTATGCCTTCTGTCAAAATGGCCAATGTAATGGAGTCCAAATAGAAAAGAACTGGACATTCATATAAAACAGTATTACTCAAGGCAGGAGTGAAGGATGTATTTGATCAATCTGATATTGCAGAAATAACTGGGACATTGTAGGTAATAACATACCACAAAACTGATTCTGCACAGGATGAGCAAATGGTTGCTCTTGAAGGTCAACATAGCAGATGCAACAACCAAATGGTAGGAGGCCAAACAACTGAGCTTGATCCTGCTCAATCCCTATCAAGTCCAAAGGGAGAACCTGCATTCTGTAAAAATAACAATGAAAAAATAAACCAACTGAAGTTGTTCGACCAAAACCTGATAGGCAATAAAAGCTCAGTGGTTGGACAAGAAAAAGGTGAACTGTCTAAATCATCTGATTTAGATAAGCTCACCAAAATAGACGTGGCTGCTGAAGATAACATCAGTTCAAACAGGTCGATACTAATCGAACCACTTAATGCACACTCTATTTCCATACATCTGGAAAATCCTTTGCAACATTCTACTGATTGAGATAATCTTGAGGCTGAGAAACAGTTAACAAAATGAACATAAGAATAGGATGCATAGAATTTAGATCATCAGCAGACATATAGTCAACAAGAAGGATAAAAAAGGCAGCAAATTCACGGTCCCAACAATTTCAGTCTCGGCTGATGTTTCAATTCCAAATGGAATGCAAATACATCCCGAAGAGGTATATCAACAAACTCTTCAAATCAGTCAACATACAACAAACAAATGCCCATCCTTGGAGAAGGGACATCAACAGATTGTGTTAAATGCTTCACAAGTCAACATCCAGAATAGCCAATTTCTGAATGAGGAAATAGGAAGACATATCTATGAAGAAGGGGAGGAAGAAGAATCTTATCACATTGCCGAGCAGAAGCGGCGAGAAATGGTGATTTATCACAATGCATGGTAAAGCAAATAAGAAATCTTGTGAAAGAGAAAGAGTTTGCGACAACAGGATGGGCGTAGACGCTAACATTCGAAGGCCCCTGATGAGAATCGCAAAGCAAAAACAAGCCCTGCAACCATCCGTCTTATAACCTATTCGGTCGAGGAACAAGCGTGAAGGTTAAAGATAATTGGAACTAACAGTCCACAAATATGAAGAAAAGAAAGCAAATCCGCTTTCTTTACCATCACATTAATGTTCATCGTTTCCTTGCTTTTTATTTCATGAGGATTTTTAGGGCCTCGATAGGATTTATAAGGTAAGGTTGCTGCCGGTTATTATTATATGGGTGACAATACTGGCGTCCCCCTCCTTATCATATAAACCTATCTTCTTGTAATTTTTCTTTTGCTTTTTTGTAATATTATCATAATAGGTTGAAGACGGTAATGTTAGACCGGTTGTGTTATATGGGTAACAACTCCGGCAATTTGACTCCCTTATTTGTATCTCACCTATTTGTAGTAACTTTATTTTCTTTATTAATAAAATCTAAAATTTGCTTTAAAAAAAAGCAGTTATAAGGAAGAATACAGGAAATAAAGTAATTAAAAGATGAATAACAGAAATTAAAGACTCAGAAGAGAAATAAGGAGACTTGGCATATTTAATAAATGCAAGTAAAGAAGATCAAGAGTAATTAGAAAAAAGAACCAGGAAAAATATATGAATCTAGATGGAGACACCTACTCAGAATTTCAAATATAATATGATTAAACAAAATAAAAATAGAGAAGATCAACAAAAGAGAACAAGGATGAGCATATAACAACTATTCAGAATTTTCAAAAGATGAAAAAATGAAAAATCAGGAAGACAAAAGGAAAACAGGGACGAGCATGTAACTCAAGATGGAAACAACTATTCAGAATATCTTGAAGATGAAAAGATAGACAACAAATGAACCTAAACAAGTAACAAGAAATAAGATCAAAACCAAGAGAAAACATATGATTTTGAAGATGAACAGATAGAAAACAAATGAAAATCAAAGGAGATAAAATAAATTAGAACAAGAAAAAACAGAGACTCAAGCGTCCAGGGAACTTAGGTTTTCAGCGTTGCAACCCTAAAATAGGGTTTTTTCTAATGTTCAGACTTTCAACCCTTTCTGAAGGGGTTTTGGTCATTTGAGACCCTTGTCTCATTTTTGGAAAGGATGAGGGGGTATTTAGGCTAGGGTTGAGTAATTTTGGGATGAGGTCTGGGTATTTGTCCTATCGTTTGGTAGTGTCTAGTTGCATTCGAAGGTCGTGGGTGGCACGGTTGTGGATGGGGACATGAGATGGTCACCAAGGACAAGTTTGAGGGGGTTCTGCTTATTTTAGGTTTTGGGACAAGTCTTTGATTTGATATTCGAAGCCGTCCAATAGGATGCGAAGGATGAAACTCGGATGGCTGGGAATAGGGGAAATAGGCGGTTCAGGGTGTTATTTTGGATCGATTTAGTGTTGGTGTTGCTGCAGACGGCGAATCCTGCGACTCTTCTGTCGAATATTCGACGAGCTCTGGTGATTTTTTAGGGGTACTAATGGTGGGAGCGGAAAGAGGAGCTTGAGAAGGTCTAATGGTGTAATTTTAGGGCTGTTTGGTGGCCGACCGCCGCCGTGAGGCAATTTCCGGTGGCTACGTTAGGTTGGTTGAGGGGTGGTAGACGGTGATGGATGGGTGGTGATACACCGGCATAGGATACGAGGAAGATGAGTGTTTGTCTCTGAATATACAAAAGGCATTTGGACATATATATTGTATTTAGGGAAGGGGCTTCAGGACCGTTGGATTGGTTGTGATCAATGGCTGAGATTGACTTCCCCAAAATGACATCGTTTTGGGGCGTCTCTTATGAGGACTGGGTTAGAGACGGGTTATTGGGCTGGGTTTTGGGTAATTGGACTCGTTTGGGCCACCCAGGTTTTGCCCAATTGTGGCTAGCTTGGGTTAATTAGTTAAATACTATATATTTTTTGTTTTTTCTTATTTATTATTTCCTAATTTTATTTCTAAAATTCCTAATTAGGCTGAGTCAAACTAATAACTACCTAATGTGTAAAAATTAATCAAAAAGTCAAAAAAAATGAAAAATTAACCATAAAATGGTAAACAATAAAATGCCAGGATAACTACTTCATTTTTGTGATTTATATTTTGCAAAAAAAAAACCTTATTTAGCAATTAATTTAACAAAACTATGTGAAATTAAATCCTAAATGCATATGCAATTTTTGTATTTTTATTATTTATCCTGCATGCCATCAATGAAAACACACAGTGATATGCGTAATTAAATCATAAAAATAAAAAACAAACAGAAAAAATCCAAAGTTTGAGAATTTTGTAAGAGTAATTTCAACGAGCAAAAAATCACATGCTCACAGGTTGTTCAAGGCTAAAACCAAGAGAAAGGCATTGACTATGATGACACCTTTGCTCTAGTTGCAAGACTAGAAGCAATCAGACTTCTCATTAGCTTTGCAGCACATATGGAATTCACTTTTCATCAGATGGATGTCAAAAGTGCCTTCCTAAATGGCTACCTCAAAAAAGAAGTATTTGTAAAACAACCTCCAGGATTTGAAAGTAAGGAATGTCCTGAGCATTTGTACAAGTTGTACAAGGCTCTATATATAGGCTAAAATAGGCCCCAAGAGCGTGGTATGAACGACTACAAATATTCCCACCGGAGCATGGGTACAAAAGAGGTAAAATTGACAACACCTTGTTCCAAAAGGAAAAAGGTAAATACCTTCTTATTGTAAAAATGTATGTTGATGACATAATATTTGAGGCCACTACTGATAAGTTGAGTAAGGATTTTGCTAAATTAATGGGGAGTGAGTTTGAAATGAGTATGGTGGGTGAACTGAATTTCTTCCTAGGCTTCCATATCGAACAAAGCCTACATGGGACCATGATCCATCAGCAGAAGTATACAAAAGAACTAATCAAAAGGTTTAAAAGTAGGACGCCAAAGAAATCGATACACCTATTGCAACTGCCACTAAACTAGATGTTGATGAAGCTGGTTCATCAGCTGATCAAAAGTTGTATAGGGGTATGATTGATTCACTCTTGTTTCTTACTTCCAGCAGACTTGACATTTATTTCTATATAGGGCTTTGTGCACGTTTCTAGGGAAATCCAAATGAGTCACATTTGAAATCTCTCAAGAGGATTTTGAGATATCTGAAAGGCACCACTGATTTGTGTATTTGGTATCCCAAAGGTAGTAACTTTGATGAAGTACGATATGCTGATGCTGATTATGCAGGTTACTTGGTGGACAAGAAGAATACTTCAGGTATGCAACATATCCTGGGATCATGTTTAGTGTCATGGGCTACCAAAAATCAAAATCATTAGCCCTATCTACTGCTGAAGTTTAGTATGTTGTTGTTGCTTCTTCTTGTGCTCAATTGCTATTGATCAAACAACAGGTGGTAGACTTTTGAATTGAAGTGGGATGTATACTAATATGTGGTGATAACACTAGTGCTAAAAGTATGACAAAGAACCATGTTCATCATAAAACGATCAAGCACATTGATGTTAGACAACACTTCTTGAGAGATAACTATGAGAAATGGTTAATCTCCATAGAAATTTGTGCTACTCATAAACAAATAGCAAACATCTTCATTAAAGCGCCAAGTAGAAAAAACTTTGAATTGAACCGGTTGGAATTAGGGATGATTAAGATCACCTAAACAGGTCCAGTTCAGAATGCAAGAAAAAAAAACTTTTTTTTATTTGGTTAGAAGTTCTAACTTTATGTGAATATCTAAACAATTCTTACTCAGTCTTATACTCTGATTGGTATACTCCTGTGACATGTTTTTTTTCATTCATTTATCTCTTACAAAAAAGTTTTCTATTGTGCTTTATTGGCATACTCAAGAGAATTTCTACTTGAAGAACCTGGTTAATCATTCTATGCTCATGAGAAAAGGTCAGGTATGTTTCTATTCTTTACACAATTAGAAAATTAAATATTCCAATTATGAGCAGAAGTCCTATTTTAACCAAACTCCAAAACCTATTACCGCTAAGCATTGGACCAGTTTTATTCTCATAGAATTCTAAAGAAATATGGGACCTTTCCCTAAAAACCATTGCTAGTTAAAGACTGGAGTGTTAATGGGATTAGACTACTAATTGACCACTACAAAAGGCTACCGTTAGTAATCATAATCTATTTTTTAAATACACTCCACACATTTCTAATTTGGCCCATAGCCACCATTAAGTGCTAAACCACTGATCATCCTTCTTCTCCAAAATCACCAAATATTCCCAAATCTTCCAGAAATCCATCACCATGTCTAACCCTCAAGAAAATCCAGGGACGATCTCACATGTATCTCCTAATAAATCCTCGTCTACACCCCCTAGCAACAATCCTAAACCTAGATTTCACCAGCAAAAGATGTTATCAAGGAACAGTGTAGCCACCGGAGCTCTGAGAACGGCTCTAAACAAAAACTTGAGAGCCAGCCAGAAAAAGGAGAACTCTAAAAATGAATCATCTGACTCGATTTCTGAGCCTGAAGACTTTGTTTCTACAAGTGATGGAGAAGAACGTGGGTCTTCTGACACAGACAAAAATCAAGAAAACCCTAGGAAAGTGAATACATGCTATGGTTCCTATAATGCAATCGAAAATATAGAAAATAGGTTTTTCTTGGTGGGTATGTTTAATGATATGAAGGGAGATGAATCTAATTGACGAGGAGGGAAAAAGAAAGAAGAAATTCTTGCGATTTGTGGAAATGTTTATGGGAGTGGCAACAAGTTAGGGGGAAATAGCTTCTGGGACGCTGCTGAAGGTCTTGTTCACCTGAGTATGCAACAAGTTAAAAGTGGTTCATCTGGTAAGGAAACCCTAGCTTACCTCATGAAAAAAATCGGGGCCAGTTACGATCCATAGAAGCACAAGGCTTCTTCCCTAAAAGCTCAGACTGCTTCCAAGCCAACTAAGAAAACTAAAATGTCCTCCCCTAAGTCTACTGTTTCTCAAAGAGAAACTAGAAGTAGGGTTAAACAAAGTGAGGAACAATTTCAAAAAGCACTGGAAGAAAGCAGGAAGAAAAAGAGAGAAAAAGGGAACGCAAAAGTTTTAGAGAGTATCGAGGTAGAAGAGGAAGAAGAAGAGCAGATGGACCTGGTCCATCAAGAAAGAGGAACAACTAAAAGAGTACCATCACCCAAACCAAAAGGTCCAAAGACTTCAACTAAGAAGACTTCCTCTGTACCCATATCTATTGAGTTCTCATAGTCCAAAAGAACTAGGTCTGCTGGGAAAAGAAAACAAAAGAAAATTATTGCAGGTGAAGAAGAATGGAGTGTAGAAGAAAAGGAGGAGGAATCTAAAACGGAATAGGAAAGATTGTTCTCTTTGGCAGGAGAAAGATCTTGAAAGGAAGAATTTTGAAAGACCTGTTGGAGCCATGAATGAAAGGATTGGTTGGCCCTGAATGCACAAGGGTGGAAGAACATGGTACTTCAACTAGATGGCAAACTGGCAAGAAAAGTGTTGATCGAATATGGCAAATGCCACAGTAGTGAATGGGGTTGTTACTAGTCTAGTGAAAGAAGTCAAGGTGTTCTTTGATGCTCCTAAACTGGGGGAGATTCTAGACATCCCCTGTGTAGGATATGATGATTATACAAGGTAAAGGTTGCCTTGCCTGGACTCTCTTCCTAATGCACTTCAAATCACCAGAAACTTTTGTGATTCTGCAACTCCTGAAGATGTTCCTAAAGCTCGATTTGTTCATAAAAGTGAGATGAGGTCTGAGCATAAGGTGCTTTTTGAGTTTGTGAACAAATGTTTGAGGTCCAGACAAGAGAGAAGACACACTGAAAACAACATAGACCTGGTTCTTCTAGAGTGTCTTGTGAGAAGAAAGAAAATAAACTAGCTTGCATTCATTGTCAAACTACTGGATAGAGTAATCAATAGATCTAAAGCTCATGGCACACCTTATGGTTTCCTATTGACTACTGTTATGGAAAAGCTACATGTGCCTTTGAAAAAATGGGAAATGGCATCTAGAAAAGAGCACTTTGGTGTCAAGTGTGGCCTGTGATTATCCATGGAATGCCAACCCAGTTGAACCAGGTTCATCTCAAAGGTCTCTTGTAAATAGCTAGGTCAGGACTTTGGTTCACGACTGAGGAACAAAAGATGCTGAAAATGCCACACTGAAGGCTCGTGTTGTTGAATTAGAAACTGAACGAGATTGACTTAGAGCTCAGCTAGCAAAGGAAAAGGATAAGAGTGATGGAATGCTTCAGAATATGTTCAACCTTCTCCAAACCCAACCCACTCATACCTCCAAGCCTTAAATCCAATTTAAAATACCCCCTGAATGACCTAGATTAGGGACTTTTTTATGTTTTTTGCTCATGGTAGGATGTTTATTTTTCTTTTTGTGGTCTGTATTGTAGAAAAATCTCCTAATCAAAGACAATGCGCTTTGTTTCTTTTGATTCTATGAAAGTTATGATCTTAATAGTTAAATTATTTGTACAGTTGATTGTTGGTTATCTGAATCGTCTTTTCACATGCAGTTGCCACAGCGGCCATGAGTACTAATTAATATCTGGGATTCATATAATATGAAACTTTTCGATTATGCCAAAAAGAGAAAGAGATATTGTGATTTAGTTTTTGTATTCTAAAATAAGTTGATATTTATAACCTGATTAAACATGGTCCTTAATGATAAGTTAATATAAAGTATGAAAATGTGAAAATTAAGATGAGTTCCACAGGTTCTTTGATCAGTAAAAGCACAACGTTTGTCATCATTAAAAGGGGAAATTTGTTGGCCCTAGTTCGATTGATGTTTTGAACAATGACAAATGAACTCAATGAAGGACAAGGTCCATCTTAGAAGACACAGTTGTTACAGCATATGCACGTGAAACGCACGTGAAGAAGATAAGCCTTTGGGATTGAGCATCTATATCATCTGAATATCTTCTGACCTGATTGAAAAGATTGCATATGGGATAAGGAGAAGAGCTATCCTTATATGAAGAGAAATATATCCGGATCTAGGATAAGGAATTAGAGTTTGAATTGTTCGGGGACTCAAACTTGATGTAGGATCAGCAATTCAAGTTTTTGTTAAACTCTGATTACTAACTCTATAAAAGTAATATTGTTCTCTTATACAAGCAGGCACAAATACAAAGAAGTTAGAGATAAATTGAGTGCAAAACAACAAGACTATTTTGCAAGCAATTTACGTGAGATCAAGTATGCACGCCTGCAACTACTTGAATAAGATTGAAGAACCAGTTCCATTATGTTTTTCTTATTCTAGTTCAATTGTAGTAGGTGATTTAAAGTTGTACCTTTCTAGATTTCATATAAGCAAATTGTAATAGGTAAGTTGAGTATTCAAGTTATAGTTAACTTGAAATTGTCACAACAGTTGAGGCTATGTACTACACTGGGATTAGAGTTAATCCTTAGGTTTTCAAAGAGTTTTGTAAATGCTGTTTTGGCTCATTGAGTTTGGTAGATGTTTGGAAAAATCCTACTGAGTAGTAGTTAGTGGTTTTTCACCTTTTGAGTCAGGTGTTTTCCACATAAAAATCACTATGTTCTTTATTTTATGCTCTGTTTATTCCGCAAACAATCATAGTTAGTACATTTAGATGAATCAGGTTCTTCGAGTGTGAAAATTGGGTACCACACCTATCACCCCCCTTCTTGTGTGGAATTATTGTTTGGAACATCAATTTCGATCCTATAAGAGTGCTTGTTACAATATCCTTCCAAGGAAATGACCCAGTCTCATAAGAGTATGTTAAGAGTGTGGTACATAATCTGGCTAAGGTGAACAACCTAATCCCGTTAGAATAATAAGCTTTAATGGGTCATTGACCCCATTCACGAATATACATGTGAGTAATGAAACATAAGGAAGATTTTCGATGAAAACAGACAACGGAAGAGAAATGCGTAAGGAAGAATAATTTTTCCGCTGCTAAATCAGCAGTGGTCGAATATCTAAAATACAAGACCATTAATCTACGTGAGTCTAGTCTTGGGTCATAGTGCGATTTAATGTAATTAAACAGACAAGAATAACTCAAATAGTATAATTAAACCTTGACGTGAATACTAGTCTACCCAAAAATAATAAGAAATTCTCACACACACACGAGAAGTCATCACCTCATACATGTGCACCCCCTCGACATCTATAACATAATAAAAATAACACCTAGGAGGTACTTGCTCCTGACAAGGCTAGACAGAAGACTTACCTTGCTCTGAAGTTCCATAACTGGCTTCAACACCTCTCTAATACCTCATACTGGTAGCCATCGATCCAACTAGTCAAACTACCACGAAAACCATTAAAAATAACTCCAACATCATAATTAATCAATTTATGATAATTCCCAACTCTGCTAAAAAAGTCAACAAGGTTAACGCTCGAGCCCACATGCTTGAATTTCAACAATTTTGAATATAAAAATTACCAATAACATTACGAAATCTATCATATAATTATTCCCAATTCTATATCCAATTTCATTGTCAAAATAAAAGAATACCAAATTCTAGGTTTTCTTCAAAAGTCTCACAAATTTCTATACATTTTCATATGTAAATCTTTATAGAATCTATATATTTAACTTACAATGTGCATAAGTTACTTAGGTTGACATAGATAATGAAAATCTAACCATGTCAAACAATATTAAAATTTACAAATCGAGTGCCAAAACCTTTCTTTCAATTTTCAAACTTTCAAACTTTGACGCAGGCATGCAAATTACACTTAAACACCCTAGAATAATGCCAAACTATACGTGCCAGTTATAAATGACAATACGAACCTATTCCAAAGATTAGAATCATAAACAAACAGTGATGATGCCAAATTCCACTTCAGGTCAAACATCAAAATTTCTAAAACATTCAAAATGCAAACTTTCCTTAATAAGCATCGACATAAAGCTTCTAAATTTAATAGTCAACCCCTAGTCAACTCTTCTGATATAAAGCTTCTAAATTTAAAGTTTCTTTTCGAATCAACTCTGAAATTTCCCGAATTCAATTTCGACCATATGTACATGCCATAATATATGAATTGAATATACTCAATGCCTCAAATAACTAAACAATGCGATAGAACTTAAAAAGATCGATCGAGTCATTACATTATCTCCCCAAAAGTAATACTATTACGCCAAATGGCTAATGTTCTTCAAGAGCACATATGTCAAATCGCCAGTGTTCTTTGGAAATGCATTAGCAAAATAGCCAGTATTCTTCGTGAGCGCATCAGGTCCCTCATGTATGTAAAGAAAAACTGACTCCAATAATTTAATACAGTCCAAATCGGAAATCTTCCCATATTTAACCATTTTTGAGATTGAGCTCAGCCTAGAAGCGATTTTGAAGAGATTTTTCATCCCAACTTTTTTAAGTTAGTAGATTTTAACTTGTTTTCTTATACTTTAACAAACACTCGTTTATTCTAACCTGTAGTCTATGCTTTTTCATGGTAGAAATTAGGGATTTAGGTAGAAATTGGGGATTTTGAGAATTCGATACTTAGACCTCAAATTGAGGTCAGATTTCTAAACTAATTAAAGAACCGGGTTGCGAGGGGGTGGGGTGAATGGGTGATTGATTTTTGGTCTGAATCTTGAGTTTTGACAAAGTAATCCTGGGGTGGTCTTTTTTCAAAATCATAAATTTCATTTGTTTAGAGGTTAATTCAAGAGGAAATCTCACGGTTGTGCTTTTATTTTAGTTTTTAAGAGAGGTATGTGTCATGGTTAACCATAACTTGAAGAATTAGGACTTGTTGGTATATTTTTTATGTGTTTTATGTGTTGGGACAATGTATATATGAGGTGACGACTATCTATGTGTTGTCATTGGGTTGAAGCATACAGGTCAAAATTGATACTTTGTATTAAATTGTTTAGTTAATTATGTTTTCCATGATTAGGTTAGATTATTACTTCTTTAAGTTATCCGTTTTGTATTTATTGTTTATTTTAATGATATTATATAATTTTAAAGTTGAGGTGATATGGTGACACTATTACTTGAACTTGTACTGCTACTTGGTACGGAGAGACGAAAAGCATTAAGGGTTTTGCCATGCATTATTTACATTTGGGTAAAAATATTGAGAGATTTGAGAATAAAAACACGAAGGGTGATGTTGTGCCAGTGAGTAAAAGCACGATGGGTGATGCCATGATAGTGAGTAAAAGCACGAAGGATGATGTACTACCATTTTATGTATGATGTTACATGGTCTTGGCGAGAGTAAATGCATAACAGGTGATGCCGTTATATTATCCTATCATTTCCTTATTTGATTTCCGATTTTGGTGATTTACTTAGTTATTCTATGCATATCTCGGAAGATAATAGTTGTAATTTCATACATGCCATATTAATGATATTTTCCTTTTGCACGTCCCTTCCTTATTAGTATTTTATTGTTCTTATTTTTATTTTGTTGCTTTATATATATTTTCATAGAGTTTCTACATTGATATCTTGTCACAGCCTCGTCACTATCCCGTCGAGGTTAGGAATTATACTTATAGGGTATATTGGGTCAGTTGTACTCATACTACACTTCTGCACTTTTTGTTCAAATACTTGTATTGGTCCTAGTGGTGCTTAGAGGTGCGTCAGCTCAAACAACGTTGTTTTGGAGACTTGAGGTAGATCTGCTGGCATTCACCTTAATGTCCCCTTCAATTCCCTATATTTACTGTTTATCTAATTTGAATAGTTGTATTTATTTCTGACAATATTTGTAGACTTCTCGTTGCTCATGTACTTGTGACACCATACTTCTGAGTTTGAATTGGACCGTAATATAATATGGTTTTATTTAAAGTATTACAACTTAAATCTTTGTTAGTAATGTCACACATCCTTTTCCTAAGTGAAAAATGGAGTTGTTCAAATTAAAATGATATTAATCGAAATGAGATTATTTATTTAATTTCTGAGACGCCACTTGGAATAATTTAGAGTGTCCTAAGTCACTTGTATTTTTAAAATCCTAAATTTAGAAAATTTCACTCTGTTTAAAGTCTGTATAAACTAGCACACCGAGTAAGGAATTCCATTAACCCATGAGAAGGTGTAAAGCACTCCCGAATTTCGTAGTTTTAGCATGGTCACTCAACTATTAAAATCTGGCCAAATTATCTGATCAATACATATTAGAACCTATTGTGTATTTTTATCTTCTAACTACTATTAATATTTATATAATTTATTTGAACAAGCTGCGATGTCGCGCACTAATTATTTTTGTACACATTATGAACCGTGCAACGTGAGACGCACCCGCTATTTATAACATTTTTCTTTTATTATTATTTGACGTTATGGTCGGATAACATGAAATGCACACCTGAAATGGGGATTACTTATCATGACTATGACACTGGAACTCTACCCATAGTCACGAAGATTTGCTTAATCGCACCTAAATCAAACTACAAATAGTTATCATTATTTCTTAATGCTAATTTTGAGATTATTGTGAGGCCAAGAGTTTATGGGAACTATTAAACGTTGTAACATCCCATAAAATTAGATCAGTTGTGGATACATTAGATGAGTACTAATGTGATGGTTATAAATTTGTTGTGATTATAAGTGTACGAGGCACATCATATGAGATTAGGGGTCCAAGGAGAGGCTTGAGTCTATGTCAAGTTTGAAAATTTTATGTTACACTAAAATTCCAAATGAGCACGCACAAGACCAAAATTTGCACAAGAATATCTACATTTATATAAGGTGTTATATGATGCACAACATATCAAATGAAAGATCTTTTCGTCTAGTTTCTAACGCTTTAAACCGTTCATAATTTGGAAGCTCCTACCAGAAGCTATTACCAGATTATCAAAAGCTCACAGAATTTTATACAATCACGCCACCCCATGTTTTGCCCCATGCGGCGCGGTTGTGTAGATTAGTACCTCCAGATTAGAGTTTCTACACACATTTTTCATTACCGCACCTGCACACGCAACCTTTGGGGGTTATTTTTCCCACTTCATTTGGATGAATTTTAGCGTTTTCCTCCACCCTATCAGGACCTCCAATCTCTCCCATATTAAAGTTAAGTAATCCGCATTATTTTGGTATGAATTCTATCATTTATACACTAGTATTGATGAAATCTACACATACAATACTTGGATCTTCAAGGGATTTCTTTAATAACTCAAAGAAGGGTTTTGCAAGATTTCTTTCAAAAGGTAATCCTACAACCTTAGACTTATATGTATGGATTTATTAAGGGAGTATAAGTATTAATGAGTATTTGAACTCTTGGAATGGTGATTGAATACCATAAGTTCCCAATTAGATAATAAAACTATTATAGAATTGAAAGATGTTTATTTAATAGAACTTTGTTGGTTGGGTTTGGATAGATGGTCATATATGTGATTGTGGGAGTTATAAATTGGTTAATCATGATGGTGGGATAAATTGTTGATGAATGGTGATAGTTATATGAACTAGTTATATGATGATGAGATGTAGAGATTTAGGCCTGCCTAAATGGCTTAAGTTATGGAAATTGATTTATGCGACACTAACTCTCTATGTTTGGGAATGCCAATGATTCTCCCTACACTATGTTTCTTTTACGACGTTACTAATTGCCTTAAAATAAGCATTAGCCTAGGTCCTTGAATAGTTGTATAACTTTTATTCTCTAGCATTATGCTCAATGCATATTCAATATAGACTTGGGTTAGATTCCCCCGAGTCATAGTATAGATTACTCAGTATGTCATATACAGTTGAAATTTTAGTATTCATAATCAATTCAAGAATACATGTCTCTGTCAAGTCCTATTCAGTATTCCACTATTATATAACCTAGTATGATCCAGTATTCCAGCATCATGTAACTCAATCTGATTCAGTATTTAACTATCAAATATTGCAGTATGATTCTCAGTTTTTGATTTTAAATTCCTGAAGATTGAACATTTGTATTTAGTCCTAACCCATAGTTTATGTGCTTTATACATACTTGGGCCTTACGTTGTAGTTTATGGTTTATGCATGCTTGGGCCTGTGGCCATAGTTTATGCTTATGAATTTGTGGACCAAAGGCCGTACTTATGTATACGTATACTTGGGCCTAAGGCTGTAGCTTGTGCACATATATATTGAGCTCGACGCTGTAGCTTATTCAGATAAACACGTTGTTCGTCATTCGGAAGAAGGAGTATTCATATCCTTACTTCCTTTGATCATTTCAATTATCGGTTATCATTTTTGATTCCATTTATCAGTTCGTATAATCAGGTATCATATATCATTTAAATTTCCTTCTCAATAATTATCACTTCAGTTACCAATTATCAAATCTTAGTTATCAGCTTAGTTTTAGTTTTAGCATTTGTAATTTTTTCTTTGATTTGTTTTACATACCACTGCAATTCAAATTTACCGACGTCCCTTTTGCTCGGGGCCTGCATCTCATGATGCAGGTAATGATTTACATGTTGACTAATCAGAGCGGTAGGATTCTCGTAATAGCTATTTGGTAATCCCTAGTTCTTTCATGACATTATCTTTACTACAACCTTTAGTATTTACATATTTTAGTGTTTACATTACTCAAATAAAGGCATCATAGACTGGAATAAAAATTAGACAGAGTTCGAAGCTTTTTGTGATAAGCCATGTTGGCTTCAAACATGTTTAAGAATTGAATAGTGTTTCAACACTTTTATTTTTTTATCATTCAATCTTTTAGTATACTAGTATATGTTAGTTTATCTTTCGCATTTAGTATGTTATGATATCATTATAGCATCCATGATTCCACCAAACTATAAAGAGCCTAGTCCTGTATGAGACTGATACATAGAATGTTGTAAAGACTGAAAGTAGAGAAGGCAAGAGATTTTCTACGTGGAAAAAATCTCACACAAGGGGATAAAAAAATTACTACCTTAAACTCAACTAACTTTTAATGTACCTATTGAAATAAACTTTGAAAAAACCATATTTCAAAGAATTTACACTAACTTCTGATTCAACCACTACAAGCCACTCTCTAACTCTCCTATTTACAGAGGATTTAACTTATGACAATTTCTCGTCACAACATAAACCCTAAAGTTTATGAATTTATTTTGTTCCTAAAGTAGTGCTTCTATGAAAATAAAATAGGAATTACAATGTAGAACAATTAACAAGATTACAACTCAACTATGGATGTACATATGACTCGCTTAGAAACAGGTCATTAATGGAGTTGTCTTCTTGTTCTTGAGACTAGTGATTTCAATGGCAGATAGATGCTTCTTCTTCTTGAGAGAATATTACTGAATACACGAGAGATGGTGTGCCTTGCACCAAGCTGTTTTATCACAAAGGATATCACAATAGATAGTGGTGTCAACTTATTGTGTACTTCTTCTCAGTGAGAAGTGATGGTTGCACTGTTTGCACGTCCACTTCTAGGCAGGTGCATTCTTTCTTGACTTTGTGCTTCTGTCATGACATACCAATGAACCTGGTTCAAAAACTCTTGTCAGGACATACCAATGGAGCTAGTCCTAGTTGTGTTCCTTTTCTGCATCAGTTGCTTGATGGACACTTTCTTCTGTAACGTTTCAATTGTGCACTTTGACCTGTATTTGTATCAGAGAACCCCAAAGGAGCCGGTCCTTGATGTGTTTCTCTTTGTTTTTAATGTGTATGTCACTTACTTGTGCTTTTGTTGGAGAACCCTGAGGAACCAAGTCATCAGGTCCCTATTGTGTTCCTCCATGTGGTTGTTGATCCATTTACTGATGCTCAAGCTTCGACCAGTTCATATTAGATGTATATCATGTTGAGCAAGTTCTCTATCTGGTTTTTTACGATTGGTTTGTTAGATCATTAAAACATAAGAATCATAAGGTTAAGTAAAACCCATCGATTTCCCCATTTTTGATGATGATAAATTGAAGTATGGATATCAGAAATAACCAGCTGAGATGCAAGAACTACACGAGTTCCCTTTTGAGTAGAAATAACCAAATGAGATGCCACAACTACACGAGTTCCCCCTTAATAAAACTCCCCCTAAATCTCAAATCTTATTACACGACAGCCATGTTTACCTTACCCTTATTTCCCCCTTTTGGAATCATTAAAAAGAACTGCTAGGAAGTAGAGCACAAGCAGGTAATAAGCATAAAGAAATCTAACACAGCTAGCTCATGCCACATATGTGCACACAACATGACAGAAAAGAGAAGCCATAGGAACACATTATTTTAAATGCAAAGAGAGTGTAGCTATTTCAAAAAATAGTAATGGTTAATTTCAACATGCCATCACAAGAAAAAAAAAAGTAAACACCAGCAAAATAGCAACCACGGGATGTTGGAACAAAATAACTTGATGCTAAGAGGATTCTAGGAAACACTAGAGTAAGGGGGCATGGAGGAAGAGGCAGCAGTGGGTTTGAGAACAAGGTTTAGTATTGCATTTGCAGCCGCTTGTTATTCAAGTAATTGAGCCCGAAGTCTCTCATTTTTCTTTTCTCAGTCAAGCAATCTCCTGATCTACAGAATCAGGTCCCTAATCTTCTTAGCTAAGCTGGGTCTGCAGTATGGCATTTTGAGCCCTCAACCTTTTCTATTCCTTTGAGGCTACATTTCGAGCGTTTATCACCTGAGAAATGGTCATGATTCTCCCACCAACTTTTTCTATACATTCATATTCTTGTAGAGTGGTCCTGGAGAAGGTCTGCTTCTGTGTGCCCACTATAGGATTTACCAAGGGGACCTTGTAGAATCTGAACATTTGAGTGAGGAGAAATCCATAAGGTAACCCATGATTTTACCCTTAAAATTTGCCACCTTCTGCATATGATCTATCATTATTGCTAGCAAATTTATTGGCATAAACCCATCAAGCGCCTCCATCAGGACAAAATCTGATTTTGTAGCGATAGAGTACCTCTCAGAGTGGGGTAGGAGTACTTTATTGTTCAGTTCAAAGAGAAGCTGGTACTCAGGAAGAAATACCTTCTTATGGACGTGATCCCCCTATTGAATAGCTTGTTCTTTCATGCCGACTCTCCAAAAATTTATTCCACAAACATCATTTACTAAGGGCACACCTTCACATGGAATCCTGAGACCAATGTTGAGGCGTCGAGTACAATATCTAGTACATTTACAAGCGCACGGATGCAATCCTCCTTAACAGTAAAAGAAGATGCATAGAAGGTTTGCACTGCATCTTCATATACCATAGGCATGCTCCCTTTAAACAAGTGTTTCTATGGTTGAATCTCCATAAACTCCAGAATTTGTCTCATGCCTGACATCTCCAAAATTATTGGATCAAATGTTCGGCCCTACAGCACTTTTTGAGTTCTTAAACTATGCGAGGATAGAACACCATCACAGGTAAAGGACTTTGAAGAACCAGTTTCCTTAACGGGTTCTCTCTTTTGTTTGCTAGTCCTTTCACCAGACTTTCCTTTCCACCCTACCGCCCCCATAATATGGTCTCAAACACTACTAGTTCATTCGGACTCCATTAAGATTTGCAGCTATTTATCACTAATCACCTTTCTATTTCATAGAACTTTCCTTAATTGTCATATACTGTTGCACTAATGAACCAGGTTCTCTAGAAACATATTTGTATGTCCATCTTACTGACATATTCTCGATGAAATCCCTTGGATTCATTTTTCTCTTTATCCTTGTCTTGGCACTCTTATTAATTTTCTGCAATGAGGATTTAAAATTCTCTTGCTGAACTAACTTGGGAATGGGTTATTTTTGAAGAGGAATCTAGGAGCTTGGAATGAATAGGAGGTGTAGGAGTGGTTTTGCATGTAAAAGAATCAGGTTCATCGGGAACCTTTTCCGAGAGTACCTCATAATATTACGATTCTAAGAGTGATGTCGTTCTTATATCTTCTAGGAATGGAATTTCTTCACTCTGGTATTTAGACGAGAGATATTCTCCTTCATTCATAAATCTCTCAGCAGTTATAGCTACGATGCTATGAGCTGATTCCTTTTCTAGTGACTCATTAGGTCATGCAACATTAAACACATTACTATTAACCTAGTGTACAAGGACCTGATTCCAGAACAAAATTTTTGAACATGTTTTTGGTTGATTTTCTCTCTTCACATTTCTCACCTGTTCCTTTAGGTTCTATGATAGTCACTCGTGTTTACTTGCAACGGTATTGATGTGAGCTAGGCTTGGTTAGAAAATATTTAACTATTTTTACCTGGTGCTATCTTACATAATCAACTGATGGCGGATTAGGTTCTTCATTTGGTCCTTCTAACTACTTCTTAACATTTGGTTGATCTAGTGTTTTCTACTAGAGGCTTTGATGCAGATGTCTGCAATTTTGTCTTTTGTTCCTTCAATATGCTTGATGTTCTTCCTTTTTTTTAATTTGATGACCTTTTTTAATTATTACAAGGTTGCAACTTCACTCATCTCATACCACCAGCTTGTGGAAATTCGCACTTAGTTGGAGTGGATGTTCTTGTTTCCTTTGTCAGCTGAGACCACTTGGAAAGTTATCAGATTAGTGACTACTCTTTTTAGACCATTCACATAACGCATATTATTACTTGCGTTCCAAAAGAACTTATCTACCTTTTCATTCACTTGAGAATGTATCCTTTACTTCCTTTTTAAGGACACGTTCCCTTCCTGCAAGGTTGTCAGTGAGAAGATATTCATTTTGTTTGTAGCTGCATGCTTTATGTATCCATTGTCTGTGATCCATAGAAACCTGCTTCCTTTCACTGTTCCCTACTTAGACAAATTAAGGGTTATATTTAGGAACCCAAACTAGTTTGGGTCCCTTGTTACGATAAAAAATATGAATAAAGTATTTCCTAGTATATACAGGCAACACCCGCTTTTATAGAGTGGTACGTTGTCCCGTTTTAGTTGTCACTCCATCAAAGAACACTGTGTTTTTTGGGGCAGACTAAACCCTGGCTTGGCAATTTTCCTTAAAGTGCCCATTGTTCCCACAGTAGGTACATAGCAAGTTATCATGTATAGTAACATACTTGTTGTGCGAGTTATAGGGATTTTTCTCCCTTTGGAAACCGATTCGCTACCTGTTCCTACTGTTGTTGAGATACATGGTAGTGACAACATCTGATAACCAGGTCCATTTCAGAGATTTCTCAAGGTCATTTCTCACTTTCGCCAATTCAGCTTGGAGTTGATGATTCCTCTCGAGTTCACTGCAAAGACTGGTTTTCACAATGGTTAACTCATTTTCAAGCATGATGTGCATCTCACTAGCTACTTCCTTCCCTTTCTCATTACTTACATTCCTAATTTCTTTACTAGCTACTGAGGCCCTCAATGGTTTCCTCTGGATCTGTGCATATTACTAACATGTCATCCATTTCCTCAATAGTAGATGTATCTTTATCTTCTAAGGTGTGTTTCTCATTGTTAAGGCCTTATATTTTTTCTTTTAGATCAACTACTGCTACTATCAGATCATCTCTCTCATTCGCCACTGATTATCTTTTAATTTAAGGCTTTCTTTTCTTTTTCAAGATTTATAATTGTCTTATTTAGGTCCACTTCATAGACCACTAGATAATCTCTAGATAGCTCTGCCTCTCCTACTTTTATGGTCAGGATCTTCTTTTAATTTTCAAGGCTATAATAGGCATCAATTAGGACATTAGATAAATATCTTAGAAGAGTAGGATTTTGGGTTTCTCTGAACATACCTGAAATTTACCTCATCGTCTTTATCTTCTTCATAATCACCATCTGACTGAGCCATTAATGCGAATAGTCAATCGTACTTTGTTGCTTTAGTTTCCACTACCATCATGGAACAATTTTCTACATCTGATTCCCTTTTGGATTCACTCGAAGAGTCTCCTCAAGCAGCAAGGGTCTGCTTAACAATATTTTTCATTAGTGCTTTTTCAATTGAACCTTTTATCTAGAACCAGGTTCTTTTTGCCGACTTTGTAAGGATTTTGCTTGTATTGCTCCTATTTCGCTAGTGGACAGTCTTTAATGAAATGCCCTGACTTTCCATATCCATGATAGAGATCGTTGTTCCTTGTCTTACTTGAACTGCCCCACTTTGGTATGCCACCATTTCTTTGAACCATTTTTTGAAATCTCTTAGTAAGATAGGTTGTGTCACTATCTTTATCACTTGAATCACTCCTTTCAGCTTTAAGCACCAGGTTCTTTTCCTTCTTAGGCTCTATTCTTTTTCTATCTTTCTTTCTTTTCTTCTCGTATGTTCTCATATTTCTAATCATCTTATCCATGGTCAGAGTCTATAGAGCTTCAGTGATGGTAGTTACATTAATTTTCCAAGACACTGGTAGAACACTGAGTATTTTCCTTACAAGCTTGTTTGGGGGAATGACATATCCAAGTGAGTGAAGCTCATTTATTATGGAGGTGAATCTGGTGTGCGTATCTTGTAGGGACTCATCATCCTTTATCCTGAAGAGCTCTTTCAGTGGTGAGCGTGTCGAACATAGATTGTTTGTCTTGAGTGGTTACTTCGTGTGTAGTTTGTAAGGCTTCCTATATTTCTTTGGCAGTATCACAACCCGATACTCTATTGTACTTATAATTTCTACGCCACACATCAACAATTTCTCTGCACGGTAGTTCTTTTCTATAGTTTTCATTTCAATGTTTTTGTACTCTCTTCTTCCTTTGGGCACCAATGGTCGTGTTTCTTCATGTTTTTTGAAGGGAACATGTGGACCATCACAAATGATGTCCCACAGTTTTGAATCTTCATCCATTATGAAGTCATGCATCCGATTCTTGAATCATCCATAGTATTGACCATTGAATCTGGGAGGTCTATAGGTTGATTGTCCTTCTTTAAAGTTGGGTGGAGCAACCAATTAAGGATCCTTCCTAGTTGTTAGCCTGATAGTAGGAACGCGGTCTGATACCAATTGATTGCTTATATGAGTCCACCAAACTATAGAGAACTTGGTTTCGTATTAGACTAATACGTAGAATGCTGTAAAGATTGAATATAGAGAAAAAAAGATATTTTCTACGTGAAAAAATCTCATACAAGGGGATGAAAAAACCATGACTTACTCTTGTAGGTTTTAAACTCAACTAGCTTGTAATCTACCAATTAAAAGCCACTTTGCAAAAATCCTATTGCAAAGACTTTATACTAACTTGTGATTCAACCACCATAAGCCACTGTCTAACTCTCCTTGTTAGAGAAGATTTAACTTATGACAATTTCTAGTCACAACATAAACTCTAATGTTTACGAATTTGGTTTGTTCCCAAAGCAGTGCTTCAAAGAAAGCAAAATAGGAATAACAATGTGGAATAATTAACAGGATTACAACTAAACTATGGATGTACATAAGACTTCGTTTAGAAACTGATCCTTAATAGAGTTGTCTTCTTGTTCTTTACACACCAATGATTTCAATGCCGGAAAGATTCTTTTTCCTCTTCTTCTTGAGAGAATATTACTGAATGCACAAGTAATGGTATGTCTTGCACTAGGTTGTTTTATCACAAAGGATATCATAATAGATAGTGGTGTCAACTCTTGGTGTACTTCTTCTCAGTATGAAGTGAATGTTGCACTCTCTGCACGGCCACTTCTAGGCATGTGCGTTCCAGTTGGACTTTGTGCTTCTGTCACGACATGCCAATGAACCAGACCCTAAATACTTCTATTTGTACATTCCAATGGACCAGGTCCGAGTTGTGTTCCTCTGTTGTAATAGTTTCTCGTTAGACACTTTCTTTTTCTATGTTTCAATTATGCACTTTGACTTGTACTTCTGTCCGAGAACCCCAAGGGAGCAGGTCCGTGATGTGTTTCCCTTTATTTGAATAGTACAGTCACTGACTTGTGCTTTTGTCGGAGAACCCTAAGGGACTAGGTCATCAGGTCCCTATTGTGTTCCACTATGTGGTCGTTGATCCATTTGCTAATGCTCAAGTTTCGACCAATTCATATGAGATGTGTATCCTGTGGAGCAGGTTCTCTAGCTAGTTTTTTACAAATGTTTTTTGGATTATAAAAATATAAGAAGCATAAGGTTAAGTAATACCCATCATATTAAATGTTTATTTGGTCAACCATGTGGTTCGTTTGGTCACCTGTAGTCAGGCGCTGAGTACCATGTACATCAAAGCCCAGGTTCGGGGCATGACAAAGCATGGTAATAGAACACTAGGTTCAAGAGTCCTAGGGAGTCTATTCAGCAATATGTGTGTGTCAGCCACTCATACAAATGGTTAACTACCAAGACATCCAGGATTGCATCATCTCTTTCCACTCTAGATCGTGCCATGAAGCTTAGTGCAATAGTTAACCTTCTCTTATTATCGAATTCCATACATATTGAATGGCCAAGTGGAAAGCAAGAAAAGTCTAAGGTTCTAGAAATGATGATTTGCCCATTGTAGTATTAATGGAGTACATGTTGGTAAATAATGATATTTCATAACATGTTGAAAGGGTGATGCAATGGATAATAGTACAGATTAGAGCATGACTTTATTAGAAAGTACAAAAGCAGTCATTATGTTGAATGGTTATCAGTTTAACTTAATTACCAGTTATACAGTCTTTCAGTTAGCATGTTTATGGTTATTGAGTATGCCAGTTCTTTGTTATTTAGTTACCAGATCTCCATTTTTTAGTGTATCAAAATATCCGGAGAGTTGTAAGTATACAGTGATGCATATGAATGCTCAAAGAAAATATAAGTAACTGTGATTATAGCGGAATCTTCACATTCTTTAGTGATTAAGACCCAAGTCTCATCGAATGGTGCATAAAGTGATCCGTGTGTCAGACCCCACAGTGCAGCAGGTTAAGAATTTGACCGTAAATGGCCTAGAATTTGTCATTATATTTTTTTTTTGGAAAAAGGAGACTTAGGGAAAAATTCCTAACAGTTAGCATGGATATGAAAAATAAAATAGTTTGGTACCGAGGGAAAATTGTATAATTACCACAAGGAATATATATAACATGTGTGAGAAACACAATAGTTAGTAGAATGAATCCCGAGCATAGTTATTAATGAAAAATGATAACAGTAATGCTATAAAATCATGCCTATTTATGTATTATGAGGGTAGTGTCTATGTACGAAACTCTAATATTCTGAGTGGTGGTCAGTGACTTAGCTCACAACAACACTATAAGTGTTTTTAGGAAGTGCTAAAGAATATAAAAGTTAGGGAAGTATAACTCATGAATGAGGTAGACAAGAGAACAATGTTGAAAGTTGTTCATTGATTAGCCAAGGTAGTAGTTCAACTTTCGGACAACAAAGATAGTGGAGTTGTTTTCTAGAACAGGAGATGTTCCTCCTTAGTAGCCTAAGTGAAGGAGAAGTTGTTTGATTATCCCTACTTGTTATAGCTGAAAGAAGGGATCACATGTATAACACGGGTGGCTTTTTAACAAGGGGAAATGATGGTACTTTGACGTACCAGGATAGATTTTGTGTTCCAACAATAGATGGACTTAGCGAGGGAGGAAGATGTTAGAAGCCCATAATTCTAGGTATTCTATCAACCCAGGTTTCTCAAACATGCATCACAATCTCATGGAGAATTATTGGTGAAACAACATGAAAAAGAAGGCTGTAGATTTTTTGGCCAAGTGTCTAAATAGTCAGCAAGTGATAGCCGAGCAGCAGAAAACCAAGTGTTTATCTCTGAACACACACATCCTTTAGTTGAAATGGTAAATATGGACCTTATAGTATGATTATCTTGCCCATTTTGAAACCATAATTTTTAGGGGCGAAGGTATGGATTGCAATTTAGTTGGTTTGAAGTTGGCAAAGCGGAGTTGCTGGGACCAGATTTTGTCAATCAGTCTATGGAGAAAGTCAAGTTTATTCAAGAGAATTTGAAGACAGCTCAGAGTAACAAAAAAAGTCCTATTCAAACATGCAACATAGAGACCTGAGTTTCAAGTTGATGATTTGATGTTTCTAAAAGTTTCACCTCTGAAAGATGTTATATGATTTGGAAAAAAAGGAAAGCCCAATCCTAGATATATCAGCCCATATAGGATCCTATGCAGGATCATATAAGAAGCTTATGAGTTAGAATTCCCACCATTGTTAGCAGTTGCACACCAGTATTTCACGTGTTAGGTTATAACATTCAAGTTTCCAATATTCATATATCATGTCATGACATTTCTGTTTCCAGTAATCAAATCTCATGATTAGAACATTCAAGTTTGTTCAGTACTTAGATACTCCTGTTAGTCCAATACTCGGATATTCATGCCAGCTCAGTACTCTAATATTGATGTTAGTTTAATGATCATGTCAGTTCAGCACTCGATTATTCGTGCCAGTTCAGTATTCATATATCCACGTTAGTTCAGAATTCATGTATCCATAATAGACAAGTGTTCATGTATATGTATCATGTTATGCATATTATTATAGTATATGGCGCTAGTGTTATGCTCGGTTAACTAGTAGGTATTTATTAGAAATGCTGAAGCTATCTAACTTTCTCATTCAGACCATATACTACAATCTCCATGTCTTTCAGTGTTTAGTTAGTTTAGTAGCTATTCAATCTATTAAATATTTAGTTCAGCATCTCATCAGTTTAGTAGTCGTGTATTCATTCAATTTAGTATGCAAGTGTTAATGAAAGTTCATGTTCCAACCAGATCCATTTAAGTTCCAGAGTTAGCCGAAGATACATCCAAGATAATCATTTGTGGACAAATAATCCCAAGGAAGTGATAATATAATACCTTATAAATTTGAGTTAGTGGTGGATGAATTAAATGAGTATTAATGTGATTTTTATCAATTGGTTATGATAATAAGTTTACGAGGAATAAGTGATTTGGGATCCAAGGAGAGGCCTAAGTCTAAGTCAAGTTTGAAAATTTCATGATAGACTAAATTTCCAAATGAGTACGCACAAGATCAAACTTTGCACAAGAATATATATAATTATTAAAGATTTTATATGATGCACAATATATCAAATGAAAGAACTTTGAGTCTAGTTTGTGGCATTTCAAACTGTTTGTTATTTGGACATTCCTACAAGAAGTTATGACTAAATTACCAAAAGCTCGCAGAATTTTACACTACCGCACCGTCCCATGCGGCGCGACTGTGTAGATTAACAAAGCATCTCCAAGTTTCGTTACTAGACAAATTGTTCATTACTGCGATTCCCCATGTGTCTTCCCATACTCCGCGGCTAATCTTCGTTTTTTTAACCCGATCCTATTTTGATATAAAACTCTTGCGGTTCTTTTTATCACTTCATTTGGACAGATTTTAGTATTTTCATCCACCCTCTCAAGACCTCCAACCCCTGTCATATTCAAGGTAAGTAATACTCATTATCTTAGTATGAATTTCATCATTTATACACTAGTATTGATGAAATCTACACATAAAATACTTTGATCTTCAAGGAATTTCTTCAAGAACTCAAAGGAGAGTTTTGCAAGATTTCTTCCAAAAGGTAATCCTACACGCTTAGACTTACTAGTATGGATTTACTAAGGGAATATGAGTATGAATAAGTATTGACACTCTTGGTATTGTGATTGAAAATCATAAGTTCCCAATTGAATTACACAACTATTATAGAGATTGAAAGATGTTTATTTAATGAAAATTTATTGATTGGGAGTGGATCGACGGTCATATAAGTGATTTTGGAAGTTGTAAATTGGTTAATCATAATGGTGGGATAAATTATTGATGATTGATGGTAGTAGCATGAATAAATTATATGGTGATGAGATGTAGATATTTATGCCTACTAGGTATTTCATAATATGCCTAATTGGCTTAAGTTGTGGAAATTGTTACTAATGCTGGGTTCCATTGGATGTTGCTATTGTAGATTTAAGGTTCTTAGTATTGTGGATCATTGTAGTACTAGTAAGGGGAGAAATTGAGGTATGTGAGGCTAATTCTCTATGTTTGGGAATATTGATGATTCTCCTTACACTACGTTTCTTTTATGATGTTACTAACTGCCTCAAAAATATACTTAAGCATTGTTCCTTCATTAGTTGTAGAACTCCTATATCCACCTTCATCACTCACTCATGACTTTCATTCTGAACATTATGAGCTCAATTCGTATTCAATATAGACTTGGATTTGATGCCCCGAGTCTTATTATAGATTACTTTTTTGTTTATATAGTATATATTACTCAGTATGCCATATATAGTTCAAATATTATTATTCATAATTAGTTCAAGAATACATGTCTCAGCCTAGTACCATTTAGTATTCCAGTATTATGTATTCCAGTATGATCTAGTATTCCAGTATCATGTAACTCAATGTGATTCAATATTTCACTATCATGTATTGCAGTATGATTCTTAGTTTCATATTTTTAATTCCTGAATGTTGAACAACTCTATTTGGGCTTGAAGCTGTAGTTTATATGATTTATGCATACTTGGGCCTGAGGACGTAGTTAATACTTTATGTATGTTTGGGCTTGAGGCCGTAGTTATACTTTATGCATTTTTGGGCCTGACTCCATAGTTATGTATGCGTATACTTAGGCCTTAGGTCGTAGCTTGTGCACATATATGTTGGGCCCGAGGCCATAACTTATTTAGATACATAGGTTGTTCATCATTCAGAAGAGGGAGTATTCATATGCTTACTTCCTTTGTTCAGTTCAATTATCAATTGTCATTTCAGTTGCCAGTTATCAGTTCAGTTATCATTTCAGTATCAATTTAATTAGTTATCATTTCAGTTATCAATTATCAATCTCAGTTATTAGCTTAGTATTAGTTTTAGCATTTATAACTCTTTCTTTACGTTTCTTTATATACCTATGCAATTCAAATGTATTGACGTCCATTTTATTTAGGGTCTGCATCTCATGATGCAGGTAATTATTTACAGGCTTACGATTCAGCGCGGTATGATACTCGTACCAGCTATTTGGTAATCCCTAGTTCTTTCGGGGCATTATCGTTACTACAACGTTCAGTATTTAAAGACAGTTAGTATTTCCAGTACTCAAATAGAGTATTTATAGACTAGAGTAACAGTTAGACAGAGTCACAAGCTTTTTATGTTAAGCCGTGTTGGCTACAGTCGCGTTTCAGACTTGTATAGTGTTTCGATACTTTGATTTTTTTATCATTCATACTTTTAGTATTTCAGTATATTTAGTTTATCTTCTGCATTTTGTATGCTATGATATCACATATTGATTTAGCAAGCTAGTTGGTTTGTTATGTCACTTGTAGTCAGGCACCGAGTGTCGTGTTACGTCCAGACCAAGGTTCGTAGCGTGACAAAAGTGGGCCTCACCGATAATTTGTTTTAGCCAAAAATATTAAAGGTTTGGTTTTCTATTTTATTCAATGAAAAAGAAAGAAATCTCATTTCCCAATATCAAATAAACTTACAACAACTTTTATATTCAATTACAATTAAATTAAATGTTCACACTAAGCCTTTGATAAACAATATCAACTCAAAGCACACTATCAGATCCTAACAACGATTCAGACTTAGCTCAATATTGCATCAACATATTAACTATTTAAAAATCCTTCATTCTTTTATATCTCAAGTCTCATAACTTATCAAGTTTTAAAAGCACTAAGAATCCAAGGATATGTATTACAATTCAAAATTCATCACTCTATGAGCCGAGGAAAAGGAATTTAACTAGCTATTCATGCTCAGCAGAAAAAATAAAACATACAAACTTTGACATGTACAAACAGTAACTAATTTTATGCATTGAACTATGAATAAGATGGAATTTGGTGGGGTTCCAACAGGCTGAAAATTTGTGAATAATGTGTGAATTTTAGAGTAGTTTTTTCTGTTGTTATATGTGGTAATATATTAGTTGTTGTTAGGTGGTTGATTAGTGTAAAAGTGCGGTGGTTCTTCATCATGTGCAGTTGAAGACAATTGGGTGAACTAATGTGTTTGATAAAATACTTTATTGAAACAAACTGTGAAGTTTGTTGCTCACTGGGAGGATAATTCTTTGGTGCTAGTGTGATAATAAAAGATGAGTGTGGGGAAGACGTTCAAGTTCTTATGTTGTCAAACTTAAATGTGTTAGTCCTGAGTGCTAATCGATTGGCCAGCCCGTGCTAATATATGACTACTTGCTAATTGAGGTGTCCGATTCGTGCTATGTAGTTTTGTTGTATTCTAATTTGTTAATTTTGTTAGTAGTAAAGCAGTATAACTTCTTATTTTTCTTTTTTTAATGATTCGACCGGTTGTTTTGAGCTTTTCCACTTTAATCGCCAGTTTTCGGCATGACTTGCCCCATGTAATGTATTATATCTGATGTAGATTGTTGGTTTTGTTTTTCAGAAAAAAATTTGTAATGTATTCTATGAGTAAAATGCAAAATTTTGATATTAAATCGAATAAATTTGATATCGGGTAACATTTCGGTAAACGAAACCAGACACGCGATTTGACGGTCCCGGAGGGTTCGTGAAAACATATGAGGCTTGGGCGTATGCCTGGAATTGAATTCTAAGGTCACAAGCCCGAGAAATGCATTTTTGTGTGAAATTGTTTTCTGGAAATAATTAAGAAAAATTAGAATGAAATTTGATTAAAATAATATGGTATCATGCCCGTATTTTTGTTCTCGAGTGCGATACAAGTCTTATATATGGTTTAAGCGCTTTCTTTAAAGTTTGGTTGAAAACATATGTCGTTGGACGTGTTTCGAACATAAAATGAAAATTTGATGTTTGATGAAACTTTTGAAGAAATCATGGATTTTGAGGCTTAATTCGATGTTTATGATGTTATTTTGGCGATTTGATTGCATGGATAAGTCCGTAGGATATTTTTGAGGTCGTGTGTATATTTAGTTTTGAGCCCTGGGTGCTCTGGTGAGTTTTGGATAGGTGGCGGATTGCATTTTTTAATTTTTGAAAAATCTGGAATTTCAGTTCTGCAAACTTTGCATTTGCAAAGAAGGTCTCGCAAATGCGAGCCTGTGATCGCAGATGTTAGATAATGAGTCCTGCAGCTGGGTTACAAATGTGACCAGTGGGTCCATAAATGCGAAAAGGTGCATGTCCCAAATGCGGCATTTGGGCTCGCAAATACGAAGTCCCTCCCTTTGCCCAGTGTTCGCAATTGGGAATAGGACTTCACATTTCCTATAACATGTTGAGGTTCAAAATTGCAATCCCCAGTTTGCATTTCCCACATCTACAACCTGCATGTTTCATGCTTAGTCGATTTCAAGACATTTTTCACCCTATTTTCAATTTACAACTCCTTTGGGCGATTTTTCAAGAACAAACCTTCTTCCAAATCAATTGTAAGGTTATTTTTACTCATTTATTTCAATCATTAATATTATTTAACAAGTTTTCAACATAAAATCAAAGGGTTTTCATGGGTGAAATTGGCTGTTTTGGGTAGAACCTAGGTTTTTCTTAAATTGGAAATTTGGACCTTAATTGGTGGTGTGATTTAAAAATAAATCATATATTTGATTCGTGGGAGAATGGGTAACTAGGTTTTGGTTCGAACTTCGGCTTTTGACCACATGGGACCGGGGTGTTTTTGGACTATTTGGGCAAAACTTTGAGAAATTCACTTTTTATGCATTCAAATTGAGTCATTTATCATTGGTTGATGTATTTATGTAATTTATGACTACATTCGAGCGGATGTGTGGTGGTATCTAGAGGTAAAGCTATAATTGAAGCTTGAGATAAGTAATGATTGTAAATACTCTCTTGAGGGTTTGAATCCCCGGATTACACATAGTTGTGTTACTTTGAGGCGACTTACACGCTATATGAGGAGTGTGGGGGTAGAGCACCGCTCGGGATTCTCACCTAATCCATCCCGAACGATTATTTTCATGTGAAATTGATAGTTCATTATTTGATGTTACTATATTTTGGTTTGTATGTCATGTTTGGGACCTTGTGGCGACTATTTGAGACCTTTTGGGGGATTTTCACTATCTTTCCTCACTATAGTAGTTGAAATCATATCCTTAGTCACGTTTTTTACTTGTTATTACTAAAATTTGGCATTATATCAATATTCTTAAAAGTGTAAAAACTGCTTTGGGCTAAGTTCCATGTTTTAGTGAGATAGACCGAGGGTCTGATGGTGAGATTAACGACTGAATGACTGAGAGTCTGATGGTGAGGTCAATGACTAGAGAGGTCGAGGGCCTACTTGTGAGGATTATATATCCATGTATCGGTTGCACGCCGCATCAATATATATATATATATATATATATATATATATATATATATATATATATATATATATATAGCATGCTGCAGCAATATATAAATATATGTTTACAGATCGGGCTGCAGGACGCATCGATATGGTGGATCGGGCTGCAAGCCGCATCAATATTGTGTTTGAGTAATAAGGGACCCCTCCCGGATTCTGTACACCCTAGTGAGCGCCGTCAACGAAATATATGGATCGGGCTGCACGCGCAGTGATATATGGATCGGGCTGCACGATGCAATGGTCTCTATGTGGTACCTATTGAGCATGAATGCTGGGTGCGAGTAATGTCTTGTAAGAGATGAGTCACGAGTGATAGAGAGGCTAGCCCGAAGGGCGATGGATATATATACATGCACATGAGTGACATGTTTCCTGAAAAGCATGTTTAGGAACTTATTGAATTCACTCCTCCTAAAAGTGAGTTTCTATCGAGTGCACTGATTTATTGATTGTTTTTCACTCATCTGCATATAGAGCCTCTGTCCAAAAGTTGAACAAATATTTTAAAACAAATTTTTATTTAATCTGGGGTTTACGAGACGTTTAGAAATTAATCTCTGATTTGGTGTTTGGCTATTTCTACCGAGACTTCCATTTATGAGGTGTTTATGATTATTGTTTTGCCTGAGGGGCTGTTTTACAAACTATGCTTTGCTCGAGAGGCCGATTATGGATTTAACCTCTATTATAATTTTTAAATGGTATTGATCCCTATTGGAACTGCTGGAAAGTGCTTTAGCATGATTTTTACCAAAAGCTGGATTTTAAAAGGGAAGGTTGACTCGTATTATGATTTGAAGGCTTGTTGTGTTTATTGAGACTAATGTGAATGTGGATTCATTATTTCCTACTGATAAGTTTTTATTTACTGTTATTACTTACTGGGTTTGAGTACACACATTACTCGATGCACCTCGTGTGCAGATGCAGGTATATTAGAATCCGATAGTGAGTTTTGATTTGTTCAGACGCGGAGTCATCAAAGTTAGCAGGTGGCTGCATGACATTCGCAGCACCGCTCCCTTCCTACATTGCGATTACTGTATTTAGTATATTATTTTACACTTTTTGTTGTATTCAGACCTTGATAGATTCTCATGACCAGTGACATCCCGATGTCAGGCTTGTATGTTATATTCTCATTTTATTCAGACTTGTATTATAAAACATTGATCAATTAAAGGTTTAATAATGACTCTTAACGCTTAAGGGGTTAAAATGAGTGTTGTGTTGGCTGGCCTCGTCTTCACGAGAGGCGCCATCACGACCAGACCGGCTTGGGATCGTGACACTTTTCTTGGTTACAAATTTAGCTTCTTAATTTTGTATTTTATACTAGTGCAGTCCGTAGTTTCGTTGTTGTAAAATTATGTTTACTGAAGCAAAGAAGCTAACAGGGCATTGTGTTTTGGATAAGACAGAAGTAATTTTTGAAGAGAATATTTTGCATTTACAACTATTTCAATTTTTAATTTTATATTCCATGCTCCAGCTAGCACTCCAGCGTGATGATTATTCTTTAGTAATTAGTACTGAAAAGTTTGATATTATTATTAATTTTTATTTTTAAATTTCCTATAACCAGCGGGATAGCACCCAATACCTCTGTTTCTTTTCTTTTCTTTTTCTTCTTTTTTCACGGTTGGTGGAGGGAGTTTGAGGTGTTGAAACTCTACTAGATAATTAATACTCCCTCCATTCCACTTTTATATGCCAGAATATTTTTTATTCCATTCTAAAAAAAATACGTAGAAAATGTTTTTTATTTTGAAATATATTAAACTATAAATTTAACATTTTGTTCTTAATGAGATAATTTATTATTTATAAAAATATCTATAATTAGACTACAAGTTTTATAATTCTTTTTTTCTTAGACTTCATGTGTATTTCAACTTAATCACATAAAATAAAATGATGGGAGTAAATAAATGTATTCCCTCCATTTCACGTGATGTGACAAGATTTTGGAGTACAAGGCTCAAAGTTAATAGTTTTGACTGCAATTTAGAAATATAAGATTCTTCAAAAAATAAAATTTGTTATGAAATAACACAATCAAATAGTGAAACAAGAGGATTAGAGAGGAAACTAAAGGAGAGATTTTATTGCAATATTTTAATGTCTTACAAATGGGCAAAAAACTTCTTATTTGCAAGAAGAAAATAACTCGGTGACCAAGTAACTTTCTTGCTCACAAAGTGACTTTTACCTCCCATGTTTTCGTACTACACAATAATTATATTAATAAAAGCTCGGAAATGAAACGTTACATTTCGTATTTTTTGTATTTTAAAGTTTCGTCATAAGTTAATCGACGTAAGTTCAGGAATGAGATTATTTTGAGACTATAAGTAATGTCCTATTTTAAATAAGTGATATGTAAATTAATGTAGGAGGGAGGCTAAGCAAATCGAAGAAAATGAATTTTGTCGAAGTTTGATATTTTGGGATAAAATACGGCTCGAGCTATAATACCCCGTATATATTTACTAGTGCCATACAAGCTACCATATAGCCATAATAATAAAGTATACAAAGTATATTAAAAATAAAAAGTATTCTAAGTTATCTGAAATAATTTTAAATTAAAGAAATAATTAAATAATTAAGAATTTTTAGTGAAAGATTAACTGAGTGAATAAAGTAAATGAATTTTTTGGCATTGAATGGATAAGACTAAGTACCGTAACATAACAGCAAAATTTTTAGACCGTTATGACTCATATTTCATGAAAGTAAGTGGCATGTTTAGAGGAGATGTTTGGCCAAGTCATCTTACAAAAGGGGCCCACACTTATATTAAGGAACATCCCAATATTATTAAGGGGAATGGAGGAAGGCTTTATTAAAATAAAGAATGAAATTTTCAACAAAATCCATGAATGATTTCTCAAATTCAAAAAAATTTATATCTGATTATGATAAAGTTTACAAAATGAAGGCTTATGACTAAAAGTATGGATGAAGCATGAAGCTTCAATACGGAATCGCAATTCTATGAGATTTGCAACGAAATTGTATTGTCTAATCGCAACGAGTTTTGGAATTTGATGGGAGCACGGTACCATCTTTTTTAAGAATATTATATGATTTTTTTTATTTTGATCCGCTTATATGTTTTATCGCAAAAAATGTGTGTTAGAGGAACTGACAAGAGAATCAGACCAGGTATATTAAGGCTTAGCCTTTCCTTAGTTTTTGCATGATCTCGTAGCTATATGTGTTTGATAACGAGGCATCAAGAGAATTTCATACTCCCGAATTTATATACATTATGCTAGTCTCGTAAGTTACCTTTTTATCCCTTATTAGGACATCATATTCAATTCAATATTATCTTCTTCCAGTCAAGAGAGAATAAAGTCTATATATACAGTTTTATATTTTCACTATCATTGAGCTATAATCGATGAATATGCCCCTATTAGGCAACCTCTGATCACACGGTAAGTTATATATCGAGCCTACTGTGGCAGAGCGCCTATGTGCGAGTCCAGTTGGTCGAGATATGCAGCCTAGTATGGCGGATCGCCTATGAGTGAACCTACTACGTCATAGCAGTTATATATATACCGAGCCTTATAAGGTCGGACAACTATTTTACTTATTATTAAGAGAGTTGAGTCACTATCAACAAGTAAGCATATGTTTAGATTATCTTTGACTCCCAGCTGCTTTCAATTATTATATTATCAATTTAGTTTAAGTTTTAAGTATATTGCCTCATGGTACATTAATTCGTACTAACGCACCTTTTCAAGGGTGCTAATTTCATGCGTACAGGTTCAGACAAATAGACAGGTAGAACTCATCATTAGGTGTTGCCCGAGTTCAGCTTGATCTTCATACCCTTCGAAGTTGTCAGGTCTAGAGCTTTATGTATGTATGTATATATATATATATATATATATATATATATATATATATATATAAAATTTATGAGTATGTTGGGCCTTGTTCGGATCATAGTGTATCCATCAGTAGAGGCTTGTAGATATATCTTATCAGTTAGTACAATATGTTGGGCTTGTAGGCTTTTTATAAATATATTTTTGGTATTCCAGCTTTAGTATTTATGACGGCTTGTCGGCCTAGTACTATATTGATGTTTAGCCACCATTCGTAATTTTCTTGCAATGATGAAGTATGACATTATATGTCATAGTACCTTAGTCGCAAGTTGGTACGCAAGGATGGATGAGGCACCGGGTGTTGGTCTCGCCCCCAGGTTTGGGGTGTGACAAAAGTAGTATCAGAGCAATTCAGTCCGAGGGAGTCTATAAGTTGTATCTAGTAGAGTCTTGTTTATGGGTGTGTCATGCACTACCCTTATAAGTAGGAGGCTACAGAGCATTCAGGATTGTCTCTTTTTCTTATTACTCAATGATCGTGCGGTAGAGCTCACTTAAAAGAATAAAACTCCTAACTTCTATTTTTATTCATAATAAGATGATACCTACATCCGAAAATACGGTTGGTAAGAGATTTAGCTACGGAAGATTAGAGTCAGAGGAACTCAGTTTTGCATCATGCTTATGATAAGTAAATGTAAGTTCTTCAGTAGATCATGTGTGTCTAAGCTTCTAGATAAGGAGCCTTAAGTTAAGAATATCTCTCCACCCATATAGTGAAAGGTAATGATTCATAAAATAGATATAAGTTTTAGTAAGTAAAAGAAGTAAGATGAAGAAGGGTACGAGGCGCTCAGTCAATTACCACAGTAGCCCACAACAAGCTACACATGATATTACCAAAGTTGTTTCAATTACACCAGTTACAACTTCTTTCCATCATTTATTACACAACCCTTACAACATAAACATATTCACACACACACACTTAATTTGTTGCCATTTAATCACACCATCACATCGAAACGTATAATCAACAATCTTCAATGAATATAAATCACAAGAATTCATGAAATAGGCCTTCTTGCCATAACACCCGTGAAACAAACCATAATTCAGAAATAGTTCACATAAATAACACGTATAAATTACTCGTACACCAAATAGGGTGACTTTACAAAGGTTAAAGTTAGCCCTACATACCTGTTGTCAAATTTCCTTTTAAATCCTACTTTACATTCACCAAACAGCCTAGTACCGCCAATTTTAGTTCACAATTAAATAAATATATCTTAGAAATGAAGTTCACAAATACAACCCGAACTTACTTAGGTTAGCAACCTTTCCTTTTTGCAAATCTTTACTCCTAGCCAATTCTTCTTTTTAGATTTTAGGTATTAAAGACCATGCATGTATGTTTCAACTATTACTTTCAACAATTTGTTCATGAGAACCCCCTTTTTGTTTAAATCTAAAAACCAATGAAAAAGAGTTGGGGACTTTACCTGCAAGAATGAAGATGGAGGAAATTACATGAAATTTCCGGGCCTGGGTGACTTTGAAAATGAAAGTGATGAAGATAAAAGTTTCTCTCTCAAGAACTCTCTCTTTCCTCTCTCTAGTTTTGTTCAAAAAATTTGTAGATATGAATGGTTGGGGTATTTTATTGAAGAAAGGGTCGGGTTTAAGGAGCCCTGAGTCAAGCATGTGATCGCAAAGAGGAAATGTAATCCGTAGAATGGACCGCATAAATGCTCCAAAAATCTGAACTTTTCTGTTCGGGCTTGCGGAAGAAATGCGGTTCGCAAACCTGTTATGCGGTTGCATAGCGCACCGAAGAACTGCCTCTTTGCAAAATCCCAAGATAAATATGCAACGAAAATGCAGTCCGTATATTAGATTTGCGATCGCATAATTGACAATATTTTGACCTCAATTTTGACAAACATGCTGACTCACTTTGTGATAGAAATGCGGTCCGCATACTTGATTTGCGACCGTATTTTGGACCGTACAATAGCACTTTTCTGGAAAACATTGATTCTTGAGGTTTAAATGCTAGATTAGTACAAAGGGTCCGAACCGTGGCTCGCAAGCTTGTCACGATGAATTTTACACATTCCTAACTGTAATTTGAAACTTGGCATTGCGAGCTACTAGGTTTTGAGAACAAATTTTCACGGGGCCTTACATCCTTCCCTTGCTTAAAATCATTCGTCCTCGAATGAGGATTTTGGAAATCAGTTGGTTTTTAAAACATGATATGCTAATTCCCAATTTTACACTAACTTCCATATTTTTAGAATATTTCAGCAGAGTTTCCTTTGTAAATAGACTTATTTACCTGTCAAAGAGCCCACGAAACATATTTCCAAGCACCATTACACAATCCGTATTATCACTACAACTGGTATACAATTTATTTCCTTAGCACTTACACATATTTAATGACTTGCCATATTTTTGCACGTAATTTGTCACTTCAATGAGTCCCGCCAGTTCAACCACTTCAATACACTATATGAATTTCAATTAATCATTGCCAATCTACACTACCATTAATCGTTCACGTATCATATGAGTTTTTACAAAACTTTTATTCACCAAAAGTGGTTGCACATGACTAAATTAATTACAACACAAACAATTCTTGCACAACTTGAGAAGTTAAAATAGAAAGCCATTAAGGGAAAAATGGGGTGTCTTTGCACCAAATTGAACATATCATCAGCTTGCTTAGAGATAAAAGTTTGCAAGATCACTACAAGATTTGCTCAAATAGGTGGAGATATTTTTCTTTCATTTCATCTTCCGCTTCCCAAGTGGCTTCCTTGATTCGTTGACTTTGACATAATACTTTAACTGAAGTAATTTCCTTTTTCCTAAATTTACGGACTTACCTATTAAGAAAAGAAACCAGAGTTTCTTCATACGATAAATCTTTATTAACCTCGATATTCTCAACTGGTAGGGTGGTGGATGGATCTCCAACCACTTTCTTTTACATAGACACATGGAACACCGGGTGCACTAATGACATTTAAGGGGGTAATTCCACCCTATCAGCCACTTGCCCTATCTTTTGAGTAACCCGATATAGCCTGACGTATCCTGGACCCAACTTCCCTTTCTTCTCAAATCGCATGACTCCCTTCATCAGACATACACTCAAGTGTTAGAAAATACGCTTAACGCTAGAGGGGGGTGAATAGCGTTATAATAAAATTCAGTGTAAACTTGCGGAAATTAAAATTTGCAGGAAATAAATAAGTGCATTAAATAAACAAAAAGGAAAGAACGCACCGATATATTCTGGTTCACCATAACACGTGGCTAGTCCAGTCCCCGAGAGACTCTCTCGAGATTTTCCACTAACTTGTTAAGCTTACGGGTGCTCAACAAACCTTTACAACTTAAGGACACAAGCCTTAACACCTTTGCTCGGAGATACAACACTCCAAGACTTCAACCAAGGAAACACAAGTTCCTTACAACAAGAGAATCACAATTCTCTTACAAGTGTATAAAACACTAAACACTCAAACACAATACTCCTTAATGAGTAGATATGAGTAAAAGAAGTAAGCTCTAGATCACAACAACTTTGGACAAGAATATGGCTCTCAAAAGCTTTATGAAATTGAATATAAAATGATAAACAAAAGTATGCAAGCTTATAGCAATGTAATGATCAGTTGTAGTATGTTGTTGTGTTTAAAACACTGAAATGAAGCTGTATTTATAGTTGAAAAACTTGGCATTACCGTTGCCTAATTGCCAATTAAGAGTTACTGATTTTACTCACTAACAATCGATTGTCAAACCCCAACAATCGATTGTCTGCCAGTCAGATCAAAATTCAATTCAAGATTTTACGCTTGATAATCGATTACTTATAATCCATAATCGATTATTGGCAACGTTCATAAAATCCTTTTCAGATTTTACCACAAACAATCGATTGTCCAGAATCAACAATCGATTACTCAGCAACGTTCAAAAAATCTTTTCCGGATTTTAATCAAAACAATCGATTATACAAAATCAATAATCGATTACCCAATAACATTCAAAAAATCTTTTCCGGATTTTAATCAAAACAATCGATTATACAGAATCAATAATCGATTAACAGACAGTATTTGAAAACTTTACGACAACGGTCAGCTTCACAATCGATTGCACAAAGTCAACAATCGATTAGTTATAAGTTTTTGAAAAACATTTTAGACATTGTCTCTTTGACAATCGATTGTCCAATGTAACAATCGATTATTTAATAAATTTGAAAATCACTGGAAGACACTGTCTCAACATAATCGATTACCATTAGTTCATAATCGATTATTCTGAGTTTTGAAAAACTTTGATGGACACTGCCTCAGTCACAATCGATTGTCATTAGTTCACAATCGATTGTCATGCAGGTTTGAAAAACCTGATGCTCACTGTCTTACTCACAATCGATTGTCATTAGTTCACAATCGATTGTCATGCAGTCTTGGCTTAAAACAATCGATTATCATAAGTACATAATCGATTATCTTAGTCCAGATTTTTAAGGCATGTCTAAAAATTATTTTGACTACTGTAAATATGCATGATTTAAAATCATTTGACATGAAATTAAATATGCATGATTTTGGAAAATAGTTTTATGAGAGAAGCCATGTTACGAGTCAAGTTGTAGGATCAAGATCACAATTAAGAATGACTCAATTAAACTATAAAACTTTGTCTTGAGCTTGAATCTCGTTGTATATCAATTGTGCGCTTGTTTCTTGAACTTCGTCATATATCAATTTTCGCTTCATTTTTCATTCATCAAAACCTATACAAAAGAACACACGTTTTAGTATATTGCATTGAGAACGTGTTTCCAACAATTTTCCCCTTTTTGATAATGGCAAACATTATGCGGGATGCAAGACAAGCAATTTATAATGACGATTCAAGACAAGTATATACATGCAACAAGTATGCAATTTGTTCCCCCTCAATTTGAGAATTCCCCCTCAATTTAAGCTTATAACTTGAGAGTGCATCATACCCGTTATCTTCCCCCTTTTGCCATTAGCAAAAATAATAATAAGATGCCAAAGATGAAATAAACCTTGTTTATTTATTGGAAAGAAGGTGTGATTATTTAAAGAGAGTATAATCGCTCAAATGATAGCATTACAATCGATTATTGATACGAGATAATCGATTATTAGATGAGGGAAACAGATTTTTCTGAAGAAGACTCGATTCTTGCGCGTCATGCTTTATAATTCCCCCTACTTTTAGGGCGATACCTGCAAAAAAGAATTAGACGTCTCCGACGCTCAAGTTAGAAATCATGAAAAAAAATTCAATGCATGACTTAGATCAACGTGGAGTCAAGGATCCCGAGTTCACTTCGAATTCGGAAGAGGGACTCTTTCTCTAAAGGCTTTGTAAAGATGTCTGCCAATTGGTTTTTGGTTTCAACAAATTCAATTTCGACATCGCCTTTGAGAACGTTATCTCTAATAAAATGATGTCTAATTTCAATGTGTTTCGTTCGCGAATGAAGAACGAGGTTCTTCGTCAAGCATATGGCACTAGTATTATCACATCTAAGAGGGATATGATTAAGACTTAGGCCATAGTCCAAGAGTTGTTGTTTCATCCATAGGATTTGAGCGCAACAACTCCCCGCGGCTACATATTCAGCCTCGGTTGTGGACAACGCAACACTTACTTGTTTCTTGCTAATCCAAGAAACGAGAGAGCTACCGAGCAAATGGCAAGTGCCACTAGTGCTCTTGCGGTCCAATTTGCATCCAGCAAAATCGGAATCGGAATAGCCAACAAGTTGGCATGAAGAGCCTTTGGGGTACCATAGACCCACATTTGTAGTACCAACAAGATACCTTAAAATCCGTTTTACCGTAGTAAGGTGAGACTCCTTCGGACACGATTGATAACGAGCGCATAAGCACATTCTAAACATGATGTCCGGACGACTAGCAGTAAGATAAAGAAGAGAGCCAATCATACCTCGATACTTTTTGGTGTCGACTTCCTTACCTTTCTCATCTTTGTCTAGATGATCGGATGTGCTCATGGGAGTTGCCATTTCTTTTGCATTGTTCATCTCAAATCGTTTCAGCAATTCTTTGCAATATTTGGTTTGACAGATGAATGTACCTTCTTTCATTTGCTTTACTTGTAATCCCAAAAAGAATGTTAACTCACCCATCATAGACATCTCAAATTCGCTTGTCATTAAATCGGAAAATTCCTTGCATAAAACATTGTTAGTAGTACCAAATATAATATCATCTACATATATTTGAACTAACAAAATATCATTGTTTTTATGCTTAACAAAGAGAGTTGTGTCAACTTTCCCTCTAATGAAATCATTTTCCAAAAAAAACTTACTCAATCTTTCATACCAAGCTCGGGGAGCTTGTTTTAAACCATAAAGAGCCTTTTTGAGTTTGAAAACATGATCGGGAGATTTAAAATCTTCAAAACCGGGGGGTTGTTCAACATAAACTTCTTCTTGAATAAAACCATTTAGAAAAGCACTTTTCACATCCATTTGATATAAATTGAAATTCATAGAAGAGGCAAATGCAAGCAATAAGTGAATAGCTTCTAATCTAGCTACGGGAGCATATGTTTCCTCATAGTCAATACCCTCTTCTTGATTATAGCCTTTTGCTACAAGCCTAGCTTTGTTTCTAGTGATTATACCATTTTCATCTAGTTTATTGCGAAAAACCCATTTCGTACCAATTATGGTATGACCTTCGGGTCTTGGCACCATATCCCAAACGTCATTGCGTTCGAATTGGTTAAGCTCCTCTTGCATTGCCAAGGTCCAAAATTCATCCCCAATTGCTTCTGAGATGGTTTTGGGTTCAATTTGAGAAACAAAAGCAGTATGTTCTAAGGTATTTTTGAGAAGTTTCGGGTACTTACCTTGTCTCCAACGTTGCCAATTACCTGTTCAAGAGGGTGATCTTTGATCGTCCTCCACTCATTTGGCACTTTTGTTTCTTTTTCCAATTGTGGCGCTTCTTCCGTTGGTTGTTCCTCAGTTTCATCTTTATTTTCCTTGGGTGGTTCCTCTTGTATTTTGTCTTTCAAGCTATCTAAGATACCTGCCAGATCAAAACTGGAATCCTTTCTCGCCAAGCGAGCATTATTTTCGGAAAATACAACATGAGGGGATTCCTCCACAATTTGGGTTCTTTTATTAAAGACCCTATATGCTTTACTACGTGAGGAATATCCAATGAAAATACCTTCATCCGACTTAGCAACAAATATACCCAATTGGTCTTGCCATTGTTATGAACAAAACTTTTGCAACCAAAAACTCTAAAATAGGAAATATTTGGTTTTCTACCCTTATAAAGTTCATAGGGGGTTTTCATGAGTATCGGCCGAATTACTACTCTATTTAGAACATAGCAAGCGGTACTCACGGCGTCCGCCCAAAAATGTTTGGGTATCTTAGCTTCATCGAGCATGGTTCTAGCCATCTCTTCGAGACACCTATTTTCCTTTCCACCACCCCATTTTGTTGTGGTGTACGTGGAGCGGAAAAGGTATGCTCGATTCCGAGTTCGTCACAAAAGTCCGCAAAGAGATTGTGATCAAACTCTCCCCCATGATCACTTCTAATTGAAATGACGGTTGTTTCTTTCTCATTTTGAACACGCTTAAGAAATTATTTAAAAATTTGAAAAGCATCACTTTTATTTGCAAGAAATAAAGTCCAAGTAAATCTCGAGTAATCATCAACAATCACAAAAGCATATTTATTTCTTCCTAGACTTTCAATGCGAGAGGGACCAAATAAATCCATATGAAGCAATTGCAATGGTCTAGAAGTTGAAACAATGTTATTAGATTTGAAAGATGCTTTTGTTTGCTTCCCCTTTTGACACGAGTCACAAATAGAGTCATTTTCAAATTTTAAATTGGGAAGACCAACAACTAAGTTTTGAGAAATCAATTTGTTCAAAAGATGCATATTGATATGTGCTACTCTACGATGCCATAGCCATGTATCATCCTCTTTACTCATTAGACAATCAACATAATCGGGTGAGGAATTAGCAAGATCAACCATGTAAATATTATCCACTCTAAAACCACGGAGGATAATTTTGAAATCACTACGTCTGAACACTAAGCATTCATCCGAATCAAATAAAGCAAGATTTCCCTTGTCACACAATTGGCTTATGCTCAAGAGATTATGCTTTAATCCTTTAACAAGTAATATATGCTTAATAGAGGAATTTTCATCCTTACCGACCGAGCCGATGCCGATGATCTTTCCTTTATTGTTATCACCGAAGATAACACTTCCTCCTTCTTTGTGCTCTAATTGAAGGAATTTGGATTCATCTCCCGTCATATGCTTGGAGCATCCACTATCAAGGTACCATAGTACACTTGATCCCTTCAAGTACACCTACAAAACAAATTAATGTTCTTTAGGTACCCATGCCATCTTGGGTCCTTGGGGGTTAGGCATATTATAATGATGCGATTGAGTAATATGTCTATGACGTGTAAAGCATTCAGGAGCAATATGACCAATACGTCTACAATAATGACAAGTCACATTTGGGTTATGCATCCTTCTAGGTTCTAGTAACTAGACGGATGAAAATTTCTTACTCTATTTTGAACACTATGACTATTTCGCATTTCATGAGAATTATTTCTCCTACTATGAGCTCTAGGATGGGCAGCATTTCTAGAGTGATTGTTTCTCGGTTGAAGGCCATTTCTAGGTCTTCTCAAGGGTTCAACATTTGGCCTAAAATATGCATCATTTCTAGGGTAACTATTTCTAGGTGGTAAGTCATTTCTAGATCTCCTAAAATGTTCAATATTTTGTCTAGCATGCATATTGGTTCTAGGATTGCTATTTCTAGGATAAGCATTTGTTTTATTAGTCCTAGGTTGAGCCTTAGGTGGCTGGGGTTTGGCTTCAACCTTTTCTTTAACCTCATTCTTAAATCCTATGCCATGCTTGGTTGATTTCAAATTTACAAGGACCTCATTCAAATTCTTGTGGGAAGAATTAAACTTATCTAAGGTACTTTTGAGTCTATCTACCTCATTTTTGAGATGCAAGCAAGAAGAACAATTTTTAGTAGAACTTTCGGGCTTATCGGCGCTTCTTTTTCCAAAAAACTTGTTTTCCTCTTTCAGCTTTTCATTTTCTAAAATCAGTTTTTCTAAATCCTTTTCTTTCAAAGAAAGCTGTTTTTGAAAATCCTTTTCTTTTAATGAAGCATTTTCTTTTATGCCCTTAACAGTTGTTGAAGCCTTAATAAACTCAGCATATAATTCATCAAAAGCAGTTCGCATTTCTTCAAGAGTAAAGAAGTTTTTAGACGAGATTTGACATACCTCATCTTTGTTGTCTTCTTGTGCCATAAGGCAAAGATTTGCTGCTTCGTCTTCTTCTCCTTCGCTTGACTCATCTCCGGAGTCGCCTCCCCAAGAAATGTATGCACGTTGCTTTTTAAAAGGTTTCTTCTCCTTTTTGATGTTTGGGCAATTTGATTTGATGTGCCCGGTTTCACCACATTCATAGCACTTGATTTGTTCGCCTTGCTTTTTGCCCTTGCGTTCATACTCCTTGCGCATGAACTTTTGAAATCTTTTGATAACGAGTCCAAACTCGTTGTCGCCTTCCTCATCAATTTGCGGTTGGCTTGTGCTCGCCTTTAGAGCTATTCTTTGCCTTCTTTGATCATCAACAAAAGGGTTAAGAATAGTAGATTCATAGGTCTTAAGGTTACCTCTTAGTGCGTCGATGGTGACGTTTGAAACCAATGGATTCTTGAATTGCATCGGCCTTTGATCTCCATGCCGGTGTGAGACTTCTAAGAATTTTTCGAACGAGCTCTCTATCCGTGAATGTTTTCTTGAGAGCATGTAGGTCATTTACGATTATTGAAAATCGCTCAAACATTTTGTCCACCTTTTCACCTTCCTTCATGTGAAATAATTCATATGAATGGGTTAGAAAATCAATTTTTGCTTCCCTTACCTGGTCGGTACCTTTGTATGTAACTTCTAGCTTGTCCCACATCTCCTTTGCCGTTATGCAACACGATATTTTCCTGTAATCGTCAGCATTAACAGCACAATATAATAAATTAATTGCTTTAGCATTATTTTGAACCTTTCGGATGTCATCCGCGTCATACTCATCCTCGGACTTAGGAACCCATTCGTTTTCCACCTTCTTTGTTGGAATTTGGTTTCCCTTCATTATCACCTTCCAAAGCTGAAAGCTGTTGGACTGAACAAAGATCTTCATCCTCTCCTTCCAGTACGTGTAATTTGTACCGTTGAATAGAGGTGGTCGTGTGGAGCACTGTCCTTCATCAATTCCTGCAAAAGAGTCACGAGTAGAAGCCATGGATGGTTCTCTCAAACTGTTAAGTCCTCAGAGAGTATGGCTCTAATACCAATTGTTAGAAAATACGCTTAACGCTAGAGGGGGGGTGAATATCGTTATAATAAAATTCAGAGTAAACTTGCGGAAATTAAAATTTGCAGGAAATAAATAAGTGCGTTAAATAAACAAAAAGGAAAGAACGCACCGATATATTCTGGTTCACCACAACACGTGGCTAGTCCTGTCCCCGAGAGACTCTCTCGAGATTTTTCACTAACTTGTTAAGCTTACGGGTGCTCAACAAACCTTTACAACTTAAGGACACAAGCCTTAACACCTTTGCTCGGAGATACAACACTCCAAGACTTCAACCAAGGAAACACAAGTTCCTTACAACAAGAGAATCACAATTCTCTTACAAGTGTATAAAACACTAAACACTCAAACACAATACTCCTTAATGAGTAGATATGAGTAAAAGAAGTAAGCTCTAGATCACAACAACTTTGGACAAGAATATGGCTCTCAAAAGCTTTATGAAATTGAATATAAAATGATAAACAAAAGTATGCAAGCTTATAGCAATGTAATGATCAGTTGTAGTATGTTGTTGTGTTTAAAACACTGAAATGAAACTGTATTTATAGTTGAAAAACTTGGCATTACCGTTGCCTAATTGCCAATTAAGAGTTGCTGATTTTACTCTCTGACAATCGATTGTCAAACCCCAACAATCGATTGTCTGCCAGTCAGATCAAAATTCAATTCCAGATTTTACGCTCGATAATCGATTACATACAATCCATAATCGATTACTGGCAACGTTCAAAAAATCCTTTCCAGATTTTACCACAAACAATCGATTGTCCAGAATCAACAATCGATTACTCAGCAACGTTCAAAAAATCTTTTCCGGATTTTAATCAAAACAATTGATTATACAAAATCAGTAATCGATTACCCAATAACGTTCAAAAAATCTTTTCCGGATTTTAATCAAAACAATCGATTATGCAGAATCAATAATCGATTACCTGACGGTATTTGAAAACTTTACGACAACGGTCAGCTTCACAATCAATTGCACAAAGTCAACAATCGATTACTTATCAGTTTTTGAATAACATTTTAGACACTGTCTCTTTGACAATCGGTTGTCCAATGTAACAATCGATTATTTAATAAATTTGAAAATCACTGGAAGACACTGTCTCAACATAATCGATTACCATTAGTTCATAATCGATTATTCTGAGTTTTGAAAAACTTTGATGGACACTGCATCAGTCACAATCAATTGTCATTAGTTCACAATCGATTGTCATGCAGGTTTGAAAAACCTGATGCTCACTGTCTTACTCACAATCGATTGTCATTTGTTCACAATCGATTGTCATGCAGTCTTGGCTTAAAACAATCGATTATCATAAGTACATAATCGATTATCTTAGTCCAGATTTTTAAGGCATGTCTAAAAATTATTTTGACTACTGTAAATATGCATGACTTAAAATCATTTGACATTAAATTAAATATGCATGATTTTGGAAAATAGTTTTATGAGAGAAGCCATGTTCGAGTGAAGTTGTAGGATCAAGATCACAATTAAGAATGACTCAATTAAACTATAAAACTTTGTGTTGAGCTTGAATCTCGTTGTATATCAATTGTGCGCTTGTTTCTTTAACTTCGTCATATATTAATTTTCGCTTCGTTTGTCATTCATCAAAACCTATACAAAAGAACACACGTTTTAGTATATTGCATTGAGAATGTGTTTCCAACATCAAGAACACCCAATCATCTACTTGAAACTCCAATTCTCTTCGACGTACGTCCTCATAAGATTTCTTGCGACTTTGACCAGTTTTCATCCTCTCCTAAATGACTCTAACTTTTTTCATAGCCTGGTGCATGAGATCCGGCTCTATCAATTCAGCTTCGGTTGCTTCGTACCATCCAATCAGAGACCGACACCTCTTTCTGTACAACGCCTTAAATGGGGTGATCTGAATACTTGCATGAAAGCTGTTATTATTGTAAGAAACTTCTATAAGTGGCAAGTGATCATCCCAATTACCTTTGAAATCCAAGACACAAGTTAACAGCATATCTTAAAGCGTCTAAATAGTCCACTCCGCTTGACCATCAGTCTGGGGGTGGAAAGTCGTGCTGAGATTGACTTGAGTACCAAAACCTTGTTGAAATTTCTTCAAAATATTAGTTCTGAACGGGGCCACTTGATCTGAGATAATAGGAAATGGAGTGCCATGAAGCCTTACTATTTCGTTCATATAAAACTGAGCATATTGCTCTGCAGTATCGTTGGACTTGACTGGCAAAAAGTGAGCCGATATTGTGTGTCAATCCACTATTACCCAAATTGAGTCGAACTTGTGCTGAGTGCGGGGTAAACCTACCACAAAGACAATGTTGATCACCTCCCATTTCCACATTGTCATTTTCATAAGCTGAGTTAACCCACTGGGCTACTGATTCTCAGCTTTTACTTGTTGACAATTCAGACATTTGGATAGAAAATCCACCACACCCCACTTCATACCGTTCCACCAATAAATTTTCTTTTGATCATGAATCATTTTTGTATAACCTAGGTGCACACAATACCTGGAGTTATGAGCCTCCGCCATTACTCTCTACCGAAGATCATCCATATCTGGAACACATAACCTACCTTGACATTGCTATACATCGTCATTGTCACCGAGTGAAAATTCTGAAGTCTTTTAATTCAAAACCTCCTCCTTCATCTTTGCCGATGCTGGATCAATGAACTGCTTTCCCTTGATTTCCGCTACAACTAATGATTTTGCTCCATTATGCACCATAATATTCCCCTCGTCTAAGGCCAAAATACAAACCCCCTAGCTGGCCAATTTGTAAACTTCATGAGCCAAAGGCCTCCGATCCGCCTCCAAATGAGCCAAACTACGCGTAGACTTCTAACTAAGAGTGTCGGCCACCATATTTGCCTTCTCTAGATGGTACAAAATGTTCATATCATAATCCTTGAGAAATTCTAACCACCGTCGTTGCCTTAGATTCAACTCTTTCTGGTTGAACACATATTTGAAACTCTTGTGGTCATAGAACACATCCACATGGACCCCATAAAGTTCACGCCTCCATATTTTCAAGGCAATCACAACTGCCGCAAGCTCTAAATCATTTGTCGGATAATTCTTTTTGTGATTCTTGATTTGCCTTGAAGCATACGCTATATCCTTTCCATGTTGCATCAAGACACCCGAAACTGACCTTGGAGGCATTGTAATAAACTACAAGTCATTCTGTGCTTTCTTGCAAGGTCAATATCAGCGCTAAGGTCAACCACGACTTCAATTCTTGAAAACTTTTCTCACAAGCATCCAACCATTGGAACTTAACTACTTTATGCATCAACTTAATTAGTGGGGAGGCGAGGGTAGATAATACCTCCACAAACCTCCGATAATACCCTACTAAACCCAAGAAACTACAGATCTCCGTCGGGATTATGGGTCTAGGCCAATCTTTCACTGCTGCAATCTTCGGATTATCCACCTGAATCCCTTTAATTGAAATATCACGGCCCGGAAAGGTAATGGACTCAGAAAAATTCAGATTTTGAAAATTTTGCATACAATTGATGCTGATGAAGAGTTTTCAGAACTGCCATGAGGTGATCGGCATAATCCTCCTGGCTCCATGAATAAAGAGGGATTTCATCAATGAAAAAAATCATGAATGAGTCTAGAAATGGCTTGAAGACCCAATTCATAAGATCCATGAAAGCTTCCAGGGTATTGGTTAGCCCAAAAGACATGATCAAGAATTCAAACTGACCATATCGAGTTCTGAAAGTGGTCTTAGGAAAATCCTTCTCTCCGATCTTCAATTGGTGATACCCGAACCATAGATCAATTTACGAGAAGAACCTTGCACATTGTAATTGGTCAAATAAATCATCTATCTGAGGCAAATGATATTTTGATGGTGGCTTTGTTAAGCTGTTGATAATCAATAAACATCCGGAGCGACCCATCCTTCTTTCTGACAAAAAGGACCGGAGCACCCCACGTCGACACACTTGGACGAATGAACCCCTTTTCTAATAAATCCTTCAATTGCTTCTAAAACTCCCTTAACTCCCCTGACGCCATTCGTTATGGTGGAATGGATATTGGCTGCATATCTAGCAATACATCAATCTCGAAATCAATCTCCCTATATGGTGGGATCCCTTGAAGCTTGTCCGGAAATACTTCAAGAAACTTATTCACAACTAGCACAGACTCGGGGATAGACATTTCTAAAGTTTAGTTTGCCACCAAAACCAAATGATAGATACACCCATTCCTAATCATCTTTGAAGCCTTAAGGTAAGAAATAAACCTACACTTCAGGACCACACTGTTTCCTTTCCACTCAACAACCAGCTTATTAGGTAACTCGAGTATCATGAGCCTCATTCGGCAGTCAAGTTTAGCAAAGCCCGAATAACCCAGTCTATTCCCATAATACAATAAAAATCCACCATTCCAAGCTCGATAAGATCGGCCGTGGTAACGCGATCACATACCATGACAACGCAATTCCAATAAATCCGTGCGGCTGTAATAGAATTACCAATCGGAGTCGATACAGAGAACATATCATGAAGTTGTTCGGGTTCTATCCCTAAACCTGAAGCAATAAATGGGGTGACATAAGACAAAGAGGACCCTAGATCAATAAGAGCATAACAACCAATTGCCTGAACAGACAAGATACCTATAAAAACATCTGGAGAAGCCTCTGCACTCTGGCGACCACTCAAAGCATAAAATCGACCGGGTCCGCCTCTACCACGAGCTCCAACCTTAACAGCACCACGCCCTGCTGGCGCTGGAGGACGCACAGATGATGTGGCGGCTGCAGAAATTGATGACTGAGAAAATCTCATATGCATGCCCTGACTAGGTGCAGAACAGTATCGATTGATATGACCTCTAACCCCGTATCTATAACACACCGGGATAGCCAAAAAACCAGTCTCAAAGTTGAACCTCCCATACTTGGGGCATGGTGCCCTCCCATGCTGCTGTGATCTCCCTCATAGACGACCGGACTGATAGGGTATCCTACTGTCGGAACATAGTCTCAAGTCACTTCTCTGCTAATAACTATGCACATATAGCGGTGCGCTTATTGAATACTGAGCAATTGACTGGGATGTCATTGGGCCTATGCCAGTGAACTCTGGAGGGGCCAACCGCAGAAACTAGTTGACTTTGGAGCTGGCGGATTCTCCCTATTTGCTTGAGTACGCACGGGCATCATGAGATCTCTGGGCCTGAGTGGCCACTCACTGGGTCAATATATGGATGGCCCCCCTAATGTCCCCATCAGAAACTCTAGGACTTGAAATAGTATTAAGATCAGGAATATCAGCGGGAGGGATGGTAGCACCCTCTACCGCAGGAAGAACAATAACACTTTGATCTTGAATAGATGGGTTCGGTAGATTCAAGACTGGGTAATACTGCTTTGTATCACGTACATGGTTCATAGCCACACTTGGGGTGGCATTAACCTCAAGGCCAAGTGTAGCTCTCTTCTTAGGTGCCATTATTGAAAATTTCGGAGCAGTGCACGAGTTAGAAATAAATACTTTCACTTTTCACTTTACCACAGGATATAGAGCAACAAAGAAGAGGGTAATTTCCTGAATGTCCATGTTTCCCCTGCTTATAAATGTGGTTGAGAGCACACCGATAAGAAGGGCTCTATTAGACACGGCTACGAGATATCCTAGGACTCTTTTAAGACCTTCGGCTCTGATACCAAGTTTGTCCCGCCCCAAAATTAAGGGACATGGTTGGGCTCGACCGGTTAGCCCCAGTCAAGCGGACTTGGGTGCCTTTCCTATCCCATGTGTTACCCCGTGATTTCATAACTCATTATTTAATTAAAATAGCAATCTATAATTTAACACATTCTTACAAGATATACATAACATACTTGGTTACTTTGTGCGGTTTACAAGTTACACTGCCCAACTACATAGATACATAACCCACGTTTTCTGTCTACCGAGCCTCTAGGGATACAAAGCAGTTTTGCAATACTTGCCGGTAAAAAGGCTCCGACTATACCTTCCATAAACACAAAAATAAGACTCCAGGAAGAAAAGTAGCATTAGCCATACGGGTCCCCCAATGGAAAGGGGCTCACCAATAAAGTTGACGGAAAGTGGAAGAGTGCTAGCGTCGGTGGACTAGAGTACCTGCTATAGAGCCACCTACAATCATAACAAGAATGTAGCGCCCCCAGTAAAAGTGGCGTCAATACATTTGAATTGTACTGGTATGTATGAACAAACTTTACCCCAAGTAAAATCAATCAATAGACAGATAATAAATAGTAATAGAATCGACAATCAAATGCACATGAAAGGAACAACCAAAGCCAACAAGTTTTACAATCTCTCTTTTTGCCATGGCAACATCATTTCATACTTAACAGTTTCAAATATAATCATTTCAATAGTGATTATGATCACTTTTCTACCCTTATTACCTCGGCCACCCTTATTACATCGGTCACCCTTATATCCACAACCCACACTTTATAACTTCATGTTGCGGCGCGCAACCCAATCCTACTGGACAATCACATTTCACACAACAACAATAGTTTAAGGTTTAATCACATGGCTTCATGCCATCTAGAATATCATTTCACAACAACAATAACAATTTCACAATGAATTTTCATTAACCTAGGTACCATTTCCATCATATCCAATAGCTCGTATATAATTTAAGTCATAACGATAATTGCCCATGACAGGCGACACATGATATTGCCACAGTTGTTTCAATTACACCAATTTAGATATCTTTTCATCATTTATTACACATCCCTTACAACATAAAAACATTCACACACACACTTAGTTTGTTGCCATTTATTCACATCATATCATTGGAACATATAATTAACAATGTTCAAGGCATATAAATCATATGAATGAACTTGGACATCGTAACTAAGGTTAAGGGGGACTGTAGCATTTCTCTCCAGCGCTGCTTCACTGTAGCATGGGTGAACAGTACATTTCGCTACTCTTCATCGTGCGGATCATCGGATTTTGCCATTAGTTTGTCACAAAATTTGCGTCACTTGATCCCCTTCTCTTTGGGATCATTTCCCAATTGAAATTTTCCTATAATCCATAAACAATTATCCTACATCTTAAATCTATGATTTGCGAGTTACTGTGGCATCAGTTTTTGAATTGAATTCCATCAAATAATCCACACAATGTTTGTGATGGATTGCGGTTGACTGAGCTCGCATTGATGGAAGTTACAGACTCTCCCCAACTTCGTGCTGTGGGAGAGGATATTCAAAACTCTTCAGAAAATAGGTTAATTATCGGGACCAAACCAAGCTACGCAGCGTTACTAGCTGGAAAACAGTCTGCCGAGGCAAGTTCAAAGCTGGAACTCAGTCCAGTTTCTGTTCAAAATGGAATTCCTACTGTTGAATTCACAGTAGACGAAGTCAATTCATTCACTATAGAGGAAGGTCTTCATCAAGATGTTGTAATCAAATTTTTGTATGGAAAACCTGCAATCCAGGAGTTGAGACAGATCCTGTCGAAGCTTTTCGACATCAAAGGAAAATGCAACATCGGACCACTAGAACATCGACATATTCTGGTAAGATTCGACTTATTCGAAGAATTTGGTAATGTCGTATCAAGAACATCTGAATATGTTCAGTCCAAAGGAGACGATTTCTTCTTTAGGACATTCCCTTGGACTATGAGATTCAATCCCCCTGAAGAAACGTCAAAAGCGGTAGTTTGGATTTCACTACCAGATCTGCCAGCAAATTTCTTTGCAAGGAAATCACCGATGTCCATTGCATCTGCTGTTGGGAAACCTCTTGCCGTAGATAAGGCAACTAAAGAACGCACGTGACCTAGTACGGCACGAGTTAAAGTCTTGATTAATTTGATAGACAAACATCCAAAGAAAAACAAGATTAAGGTTGTTGATATAAAATCTGGAAAATTTGTTGAATATGACCAGCAGATCGTATTTGATAATCTTCCAAAATACTGTACTTTCTGTTATCATCAAGGTCATGAGAAAAAATTGTGTCGTTGGATTATAGAAGATCGTAATGAGAAAGCAGTTACTGCTAATGTTTCTGAAGGCGGGGGTAGTATGCCTAAGTCAGGGAGTGATGCCAGGGAAATATTGAATGAGATTAGTGCTGGTCGAAGAGGTGAAGTGTTTCAACATTCTGAGAATGTAGATGCTACCAAAAAGACTGTCACTGTTGCAAATGCTAACGCTGCAGAATCTCTTCCAATTTCTCCTCCTGTCCAACTTCGTACAGAACCATCTTCAGTTAATTTGCAGCAGATATCTTCTGTGAAAGAACCATCGACTTTGAATGGCTTAGTTAAAATTCACTCAGATAAGGAGCTGTCTATTATGGCACACTTTGCTGAATCTCCAGTAGGTGAAAGTGCAGAATTGGTCTTTACAGATTACACTGTAATGGATAAGGCCATACAGCAACAATGTTTGATACTGAACAATTTAACTGTTGTATCAGTCAAACCAAAGGAAAAGCCAACACAGATATCCTCTGTACTTCCAAGCTGTCCTAATATGATCCAAACACAATTGCCTCAAAGCATTCCTGATATGGTCCAAACAGAACATAGTGAGACTTCTATAAGTGCTGTATCAGATGAACCAAAGGAAAAGCCAAAACAGGTATATTCTGCATGTCTAGGCTGTCCTGATATTATCCAAACAGAACTGCCTCAAAGCATTCCTGATATGGTTCAATCAGAACATAGTAGTGCTGTATCAGCTGAACCAAATGAAAAGCAATCACAGATTTGTTCTGCACCTCCAAGATGTCCAGATATGATCCATACAAAAGTGACTCAAAGTTTTACTGATATGGTACAAACAGAACATACCATTTCTGAGGCTGTCTGTGCAGTGCCTAGGCTATGGTCCAGTGAGTCAGTACAACCTCTTAATGATGCATCAGGTATACTAATAGGAGAAAATGAAAAAAGGCCAGTATTGGTATTGACAGACTCCACTGTGCCCAGTAATCCTACAGAATCCTCAAAGCTAAACTCCCATAGTGCAACTCTTTGTAAAGCTTCAGCTATCTTTCCACTGAAATCTCCAAAAAATGAGTTGGCTAAAAAACAGTCAGCTATTCTTGCACTGAAACATTCTGATGCATCAACCATTCCAGCAGCCACCGAGCAGCAGTATTTGGCACAATGTAAAACTATTGGTGCATTTGTTAAACCACAGGAGACGTTGACACAGGTTACAGATCAAAATGTTTCCAACAGGTCATTGCCAAAGGAGGATTCTACAAGTATAATTCATAATCTTGATGATCGAACTACATCCGGGGCAGAAGATTCAACTCAGGCAACAAGCTCAGATGAGTCAATGGAGGAAATAATGAAGGATACTGCAGGTTATGCAACTACAAGTATTCAGACTAGCCAGGTGAAAGGTTTGGAGGCAAAAGATCACCAAAGGCCAGAGGATGAACTTGCTCAACAATGTGCCTCGGCAGTGTCAATTCCAGTGATTATTCCTGCAAATGTTGTGACTGAAAAACAGAATCATAATGTTTCTTCTGATGCAACAGAAGCTGGCAACACAAAAATTCCAGAAGCTAAGCTAACAGAACAGCAGCATCCTTTGCATAATTCATGCAACAAGGTCGTAATGCAGGTTTACTTAAGGGGGAGGATGCGGACTACAAAAGTCCAGTTGTACAGACATCTCTAAAATTAGTTAATGCACTGGAAAAAATAGACAATAAGGAATCAACTAAATCTGGATAGAATAGGCATAATGACATTATTCAATTCTCAACAACAATATCTTCTTCCAATTCACATGTCGACACATCTTTCAAGGATTATGGAAAACCATCAACTCCCACTGGAAGTAATAAACAAGTTTTGTTTACCAGGAGGGACTTGGTTATTAATTCAAAACTGTGGAAAGACCAACAAGATTGTGACGACGACGAGGGTTGGGGAGAAGGATTTGCTGCTTTTTCATCGTCAGACGATGACCATGATTTTGAGGACGATACTTATGGAGAGGACAGTGATGATCAGTTATCAACTCAAAGGAAGTTAGCAAAAATTAAGGGTAATGATCATCCACAAATAGTCCCAAAGTCAATATCCAATTTGAATTGCAATGCTCCTGTTTTTATTCCAAGAAATAATTCAAAACCAGGTGCAAGTCTAGCTGCTAATCGAATTGCAACATTAATGCCTATTGATGTTCAAAATCAGATTGTGTCAAATAAACCAAACAATACATTGGGGAAAGGACAGCAACATATTGTGTTAAATGCTTCAGAAGTCAAGCTACGGAATATTCAATTCATGAAAGAGGAGATAGGAAGACACATATATGAAGAGGGGGAGGAAGAAGATATCTTAGCACATTGCAGAGCAGAAGCGACAAGAAATGGAGATTTATCACCGATGTATAGTAAAACACTTAAGAAATCTCATGCAAGAGATACAAGTCGTGATGACAGGATGGGAGAACTCGATAACATACGGAGACCCCCGATGAGAATCGCAAAGAAAAAGCAAGTCATGCAACCTTCGGTTACAAAGCATAATGGTTCGAGGAACAAGCGAGAAGTTTAAAGGCAACTGGAGATAATTGTTCATAAAAATGGAGAAAAGGAAGAGATAAATCTTTTTCTCTACCATCACATTAAGTTATGCTTCTTTGTATTCTATTTTGGGAAGCTTTTTAGGGCCTCGATAGGATTTATAAGGTAAGGTTACCGACAGTATTTGTTATATGGGTCACAATACTAGTGCCCCCTTATCATATAAACCTATCTTTCTGTATTTTCCTTTGCTTGTTTGTACCATTATCACAATAGGATGAATACGGTAAGGTTAGACCGGTTGTTATATGATTAACAACTCTGGCGATGTGATTCATTTTTTCTATTTATAAAATCTAACCCTAGGCTTTGCCTAGTGGATTGCCAAAAAAAAAATCATAAGAATTAATGAAATAGTTCATCTTGCCTAAGCACCCGTAAAACAACAAAAAATTATAAATAGTTTACATAAATAACACGTAGCAATTACCCGTACATCAAATAGGGTGGCTTTACAAAGGTTAAAGTTAGCCATACATACCTAGAGTCGAATTTCCTTTTTAACACCTACTTTCAATTCACCAAAACATCTAGTACCGTCAATCAAGTTCACAAGTTAATACACATATATTAGAATTGAAGTTCACAAACACATCCCAAACTTATTTAGGTTATCAATCCATTCTTTTTAGCAAATCTTTTCTCCTTCCCAATTTCTCTTTCTAGATTTTAGGTATTAAAGACCATGTATGTATGTTTCAACTGATATTTTAAAGAATTAGTTCATGAGAACCCCTTTTTCATTTAAAAATGAAACAAATGATAAAGAGTTGGGGATTTTACCTGCGAGAGCGAAGATTAAGGCAATTACTTAAAATTTTCGGGCCTGGGCGACTTTGAAACTAAAATTGATGAAGATAAGACTTTCTCTCAAGAACCCTTTTGTTCTCTCTCTCTAGTTTTGTTCAGAATATGTAAAAATGAAGGTTTGGGGTGTTTCCTTGAAGAATGGGTCGGGTTTAAAAGTGAGAAAATTTATAGCCCCAAGTTAGGGATGCGATCGCAAAGGGGACATGCGGTCCACATAATGGACCGCAAAAGTGCTCCAAAACTCAAAACATTTCTATTTGGGTTCGCGCCAGAAATGCAATCCGCATACCTATTATGTGGATGCATAACGCACCGCAAAATTTCCCCTTTGCAAAATCCCATGATAATTATCTGATAACTATGTGGTCCACATATCATTTTTGCGATCACATAATGTACCGCATTTTGACCTCATTTTTTACTAACCCACTAACTCACTTTGCAACAGAAATGCAGTCCTCATACTTAATTTACGACCGCATCTTGGACTGCATAATAGCACTTTTCTGGAAAACTTTGGTTCTTGATTTTAAAATGCTGGATCAATACAAAGGATCCGGACTATGGCTCGCAAGCTCGCCATGAAGAATTTTACACATTTCCAACACATATTCGAAACATTACATTACGAGCTACTAGGTTTTGGGTACAAGTTTTCACGGGGCCTTATAGGATATCAGGATCCAACTAAGGTAAGAGTAACCCAAAATGGTGAATGGATTGTTTGTATTAGTTGATATTTCTGAAGGATATTGCAAATGTGGCAATAGATCTCCTTTTGAAACACGCAGTTGGTGCATTTTAAAATAATACAGCTAGGTATGTGTATTACAAAGATAGGCAATGGAAACGTAGAAGTTATATATATTATCTTAGTACGACTCACATCCATAATAGAGAGAATTTTATTCAACCCGAAGAGCCCGTTGATGAAGAGGAGCTAAAAGCAAAAAAATATTTTGTTGAAGTTTTCAAAATAAAATGGTAAACATAGTTGTTAATGAAAATAAGAAAAAAGTTAATGAAGTACTATGAAAGAGATACGACACATGGATGACAACGGTATATGAAAATATGACAGTTATAAAATATATGGTCAAGTGAAGGAAGAAACAAGAGGTGATAGGCAATAAGATAGCAAAAGAGTGTAGGTTATACAGTCATATCTCAAGTAAGTCTTGCAACTTTTTCTTCAACCTTTTCAACTCCAGCGGGGCCCATATGATATGGCGGGATAGAAATAGGCTGAGTGCCCGGAGCCAAATCTATGCAAAAGTCAATATCCCTGATGAGGTGGCATACCCGGTAAGTCTGAAGGTTAAACATTAGGAAACTCACAAACAACAGGCATATAATCAATAGAATAGACCTTAGTACTAGAATCACGAACATATGTCAAATAGGCCAAACACCCCTTCTCGACCATACCCCGAGCATTCACGTAAAAAATAACACTACGGGTAGAATGATCTGGTGTCCCTCTCCACTCTAAACGGGGAAAATCTGATAAGGCTAAGATCACAGTCTTGGCATGACAGTCCAAAATAGTATGGTACTATGATAACTAGTCCATCCCCAAAATAACATCGAATACCCTGTTAGAAGCATTTTGAATAGCTTGACCACACCCTATTTCAATGATTGCCTACATATCGTCGGCTAAAGAGGAATCAGGTCAGTGAGGTTCAGGAGTGTTTGGTAGGTGGGACTACCAAAGTTGTGGTCTCACTGTTGTTGTTGCTGCTGCTACTACTTGCTAGACTCCCTTATTACACCATGAAAAAATAAAAGAAGGCAGACTAAGCTAAGCTCTAAAGAACCTATCTATGTCTTCAAGCTTGTTCTTGATCCTTGTTGCCTTGTTGATATGTTCCTCTTTCTCCATGTTGATGCTTGATTGTTGGACATGTTTACATTCCCTTGTTCTTGAGGTGGGCGCCTGAGTACCAAATTTGAAACTTGAAATGTAATACCTTGTTCTCCAGGTGGGCGCCTGATTAACAAAACTTGAATGTTGAAATGTACTTGCTTGTTCTCCACGTGGGTGCCTGATTACGAAAACTTGAAACTTAAAATGTATTCTCATGTTCTCCAGGTGGGCGCCTAATTACGAAAACTTGAAACTTGAAATGTATTCCCTTGGTCTCTAGGTGGGCACCTGATTACTAAAACTTGAAACATGAAATATATTCCCTTGTTCTCCAGGTGGACACCGTATTACCAAAACATGAAACTTGAAATGTATTTCCTTATTGTCCAGGTGGGCGTCTGATTACAAAAAGATGAAACTTGAAATGTATTCCATTGTTCTCCAGGTGGGTGCTTGATTACCTAAAATTTAAACTTGAAAAGTATTCCCTTGTTCTCCAAGTGGGCGCCTTATTATCAAAAATTGAATCTTGAAATGTATTCCCTTGTTCTCCAGGCGGGCTCCTCATTGCCAAAACTTGATATGTATTCCCTTGTTCTCAAGGTGGGCGCCTGATTACCAATACATGAAACTTCCTTGTTCTCCAAGTAGTCGCCTGATTACAAAAACTTGACATTTGAAGTATATTTCCTTGTTCTCCCACTGGCGCCTGAAAACAAAAACTTGCAACTTGAAAAGTATTCCATTGTTCTCCAGGTGGGCACCTGATTACAAAAACTTGAAAGTTCAAATGTATTCCCTTGTTATCAAGGTGGCTGCCTAAATACCAAAATTTGAAACTTGAAAGTATTCCCTAATGCTCTAAGTGGGCACCTGAATACCAAAACATGAAACTTGAAATGTATTCCCTTGTTCTCCAAGTCGGCGCCTGATTACCAAAACTTGAATCATGAAGTGTGTTCCCTTGTTCTCAAGGTGGGCGCATGATTACCAAAACATGAAAACTTGAAATGTATTCCTATGTTCTCAAGGTGGGCACCTGATTACCAAAACTTGAAACTTGAAAATTATTTCTTTGTTCTCCAGATGGGCGCCAGATTACAAAAACTTGAAACTTGAAATATATTCCCCTGTTCTCCGAGAGGCGCCTGATAACCAAAACTTGAAACTTGAAAAGTATTCCGTTTTTCTCTAGGTAGGTGACTAATTACAAAAATTTGAAACTTGTAAAGTATTCCCTTGTTCCGTAGGTGGGCACTTGATTACCAAAACTTGAAACTTTAAATGTATTCCCTTGTTCTCCAAGTCGGCGCCTGATTACCAAAACTTAAAACTTTCAAAGTATTCCCTTGTTCTCCAGGTTGGTGCCTGATTACCAAATCATGAAACTTGAAATGTATTCCCTTGTTCTCCAGGTGGGTGCCTGATTACCAGAACATGAAACATGAAATATATTCTCTTGTTCTCCAGGTGGGCACATGATTCACAAAACACAAAAATTTTAAATATATTCCCTTGTTCTCCAGGTGGGCGCCTGATAGCCAAAACATGAAAGTTAAAATGTATTCCCTTGTTCTCCAGGTCGGTTCCTGATTAACAAAACTTGAAACTTGAAATGTATCCCTTGTTCTGCAGGTGTATGCCTGATTACCAAAACTTCAAACTTGAAAAGTATTCTATCGTTCTCCAGTTAAGCGCCTGATTACCAAAATTTGAAACTTGAAAAGTATTCCCTAGTTCTCCAGGTGGGCGCGTGATTGCAAAAATTTGAAAAACTTGAAATGTATTCCCTAGAACTACTGCCTTTAAACCCGATAACAACAACACAATCAAAACAAAAGAATTTTTTCTGCCCCAATTTGGTGATGGTGCATCTGTGTGCGTTAATCAAATCTAGTTACCAATTACTTTTATGAACTAAATCCCATTATCCAAGAGGGTCTTGACAAGTTTTGATTAATGACAACTTTAAGATTAGGCTAAATTCTCCCAAGGTACTACTTCTGTTGTGTCTTGTTATTCAGGTTATCTGATGGGGACCAGTAATTGAGGCTATATATCATTATACTCGAGGGTCCTAACAACTCTTAATTAAGACAAATTTTAAATCCATATCACGTTTGTTGGGGATTGATGTTTAGGGCTACGTCACATAATCCTGGAGGGTTCTGGCACCCTTTTAAAAATAAGTCCCATTGTTCAAGAGGGTCCTGACGACTCTTGTTGGGGAAATATTTGTCCCCGACCATATACCCATACTTGTTTTAGTTTTAAGCCTAGTCGTATTTCTTTGAGGGTCCTGACAACTCTTAATTGAATCATATTTCAACATGCAAGTTACTTTATGCTCTTTTCTATTCCGGATTATTTCCAACCTTTAAATAAGTCCCATTTTCCAGGTGGGTCTTGAGAGTTTTCAAATTAAATGCCCCTTTTGACTGTGAGTTATTTTTGCTGAGAATTGCTAATTAAAGTCATGTCCCGTTATTCAGGCGGGTCCTGTCAACTCTTATTGCGTAATTATTTCTGCCAGATTATGCTCCCTATTTAGTATTAAACTGAGTCCCATTTTCCAGCCAGATCTTGATGTTCACAATCATACATGCCAAGTGCTTATTTTTTATCGAAGATTTTGTCGCATCGCCTGGAATTTTCTGCCCCTGATTCAATCAATGAAAATGTTCTTAGTTTAAAAAGTGGTGGTCAACTCACGAAATTCTTTCTGAAAATGGCCTCCTCACTGTCATGTTCCATTGTGTCCAATTTCCCGCACTAACCATGAGCCGCCTGATTAGCTCGGCTGAACCCTATGGCTTTTAGATGAACCAACTGCTCTGTTCCCCATCATCGTGTTACACTCCAAACCCTTTTTCCAGAACCCTTACATCCTTCTTGAAATTACCGAGTCAGTTTACTAACGAAACGTTCATTGATTTTCCCCTTGCCATTTCATCTTTTGTTGCCTTTGTTATGTTTTGACCGGCATGTGCTTTGCCACTTGGGAGCTGGTAGTATGCTTTGAAATTTCTCCCCTGCTTGCTTAAAGACAATGACTTTAGAGACATCTTAGAAGAAAATTGAAGACCCGAAAGTAAATGAAGTTGAATGACTCTAAATTGTTTTAGAATAAAAGAATTTCTAATTTTGGCGACTATTAATAAGGAAAAGAGGAGAAACTTATCTTTGGAGGAACAACCGGTTTCAATGATCATGACATGCAATTCTTCTTAGTCGACCAGTATGTCCAAATTCCCTTAACCTAATTCCCTTAACCAAACACTGACCTTGCTTAACTTGAAGTGTTTTGAATCGATTTCCACCGACAGCCCTTTTCCAGTTGTTCATTTCTTGCCTGGCCTTCGCCTTATGGTGCTCGTGAGGGTTTTCACCAATGTGACTCTCTCATTTTCATTTCTGTTAGCTCCCCCCGCCATACGATGCCCATGAGGGTTTTCACCAATTAGACTCTCTACATTTTCATCTTTTCTTGCTTGAACTAGAGTGTTACCCTGGGGTATAAATCACCTATTCTTGCTTGACTTGGCATTTCTTGAAGACTGATAAGAAGGTCTTTCTTTGGACCGTAATGCAGAATTTCGGATAAGGTTAGAAAGAAAAAGGGGTATTAAAGGCTCAAAATAATTCATATGGGTTAAAAAATTATAACTTTCGGAATTAAATTTTGTTACAACAACGTCAACTAACACAATTTCTTGGTTGAGGATCTTTGAATTTTTATTTTAATATGATCGAGCCATGAGGCTGCCTACGTATCCTTTAAAAGGAATCAGGTCAAATGTAGTTCATGCTGATTCCTTGTTTTTTTGGTCTTCTCTTTTCCTCTTTTTCTTATTCTGTTTCTTCCTTTTTCTTCCTTTTTCTTTTGCTGTTTTGCTGTTTGATGGCTTTTCCCTTCTCTCTTTTTTCTCTTTTCTCTTCTCTTTTTTCCTTTTTGTTTTTTCTTCTTGTCTTTTTCTTTTCCTTTCTTTTTCGTCTTTTCTTTTCTTGTTCTTCTACTTCCTTCTCTATTCTCTTTTTCTTTCTTTTCATTCTTTCCTTTGCTTTTCCTTACACTGACTTCTCACATTTGCGTTTCTGACTTTTGTTTCTGATTTCAAAAGAGTGGTATGAAAGAAAATAATTAAAGCTCAAAAAGGGTTAGCAAAGAATAAAATTTTTAGATAGACGAACGAAATTCCTTCGTCATTCCAATCTCTAAAACATGCCAAGTACAAAAAAATATTCCAAGTATAGACAATGATTTAAACAAAGAAAATCATATATAGTATCTATTAACTACATCGGAATTGATGGCGATTTCTACAAACTTTCCTTCCACATCTGTAAGATACAATGCTCCATTGGACAACATTCTTGATACGATAAACGAACCTTGCCAATTTGGGTCGAACTTGCCTTTTGCCTCTACCTGATAAGGGAGGATGAGTTTGAATACCAACTGACTCAGTTCAAACCTTCGAATGATGTGGGCTCGCAAGTTTTTCTGAGCTGACAAATGAATCGAATGATGTAATTCCATCTCCCCAACAGACTCATCATCTCTAATTTGTACCTCAGAGGCGGTAATTCATGTATGGATTTGATATTCAATGGATCTAGTTCAATGCCTCAGCGGCTAGCAATGAACCATTTCAACTTCCCTGCCGGGGCCCCAAATGCGCTTTTCGCAAGATTCAGCTTGAGATTATACCTGCAGAGCCTCTGGAAAGATTTCCTCAGAATCTCTGACATTGTCGGATTGCTTCCTAGATTTCACAATTATATCATCTACATAGACCTCAATCTTTTTTGTATCATATCGTGAAAGATGGTTTCATCGCACTTATATAGGTTGTCCCAACATTCTTCAAGCCAAAGGGCATGATCCTGCAACAATATGTTCCCTATGGCGTGATGAATGTTGTCTTCTCTGCATCCTCCTCGTCCATCAAAATCTGGGGGTAGCCTACGTAAAAATCTGCGAAGGACCCAATCTCATGCTTTGCACAATTGTCAATCAATATGTAGATGTTTGGCAGTGGGAAGTTGTCTTTTGATCTTGCGTTGTTGAGGTCACGATAGTCGATGCATACCTTGGTTTTACCATCCTTATTTGGCAGAGGCATAACATTGGTTAACTATGTGGGATATCGTGTGACTCGGATGACCTTGGCCTCTAACTTCTTTGTAACTTCCTCTTTGATTTTCATGCTTACATCAGTTTTAAACTTTCTCAACTTTAGATTAACAGGAGGGCATGCTGGGTAGGTGGGAAATTTGTGAACAATTAAGTCAGTGCTCAACCCCGGCATATCATTGTAAGACCATGCGAAAACATCTTTTTATTCAAGAAACGCTTCGGTTATGTATTCCCTATGCTGTGGCTCAAGGTGGACACTTGTTTTGGCTTTTCTAATGTTATCTGGGTCCCCTAAATTGAGTGCTTTTGTATCTCTCAGGTTTGGCTTGGGCTTTTCCTCTAACTGGCTCAACTCATTACTAATTTCCTCCAACGCCCTTTCCTAATCATATTTAAGTTCATTTTCAGATTCTATCTCTTAAATTATTACTTATGAATTAAATCGATTTTGTAGGCTGGGCTGAATAGTCCTTATGCATGTCAGATCATTGGTGCCAGCATAAAAATATCTGTACAAGAAAAGAAAAATAAAAGGAAAGAAAAATGAAAGCTATTAGCGTTAAAGAAAAGGGAAATTACAATTCATTGAAATTGGAAAGATAACAGGGTTTACACATCCAAATAGACGGAATATAACATCTGAATTACCACCCAGGAAGTAATCTAGATTTAACAAAAAGAGAAATCAATGTCAAATACCACGACTCCTTCCGGATGGGAAGAGGAGTAGTTTCCCAGTTGTTGACTTTTTCACGGGGTCCCACAAACTGCACATATGTCTTGCTTGATCCTTTACAGCCTCCACCATGTTCACATCTTCAAACAACTTGTCGAACCTTTCGAGTAATTACTTATCAGGATCAACAGTAGCATTGGCACTTGTTGTTTTCAGGCACATCTTGGCGCCAGGTTTCACAAATAATTTGAAGAGACAAGGCACATGGTTGGGGAGGGCCCATTCTTTCTCTCTCATCTTTCTGGCTCTCTTGTTATCTGCACTTGTAGTCTTGGATCCCAAACCAAAAGTTTCTATGTTCTGAAGAAGAGATACCAACTATATGATACCCTAAAGTGAGGCCCCCAATCCTTTTCCAGGAACAAACTCATTCATTACCATTTCAACTGCCACCATGACCGTTGTCGTAGCTAATCTTAGTTCGAACACGCTCCACTTCGGGAACCTTTTCTACTAATATCGAGTCATGAACCTGATACACCCAGGGCCCCTTATCATCATCTGCCTCCATAAATGGTATGATAGCATCACTGTGAGCATCCATATGATATTCACCGCGCAAAACTATTTTTTGTCCATCCCATTCAAATACCATCATTTGATGGAAAGTAGAGGGGACTGCTCTGGCAGCATAGATCCAAGGCCATCCCAACAGGAGATTATAAGAGATAGCCACATCAAGCACCTGCAACTCCAAGGTAAAATCAACTAGGCTCATTGTCAATTTGAGCACTATATCACCAACCGAATCTTTTCCCCCGCCATCAAATCCTGGCACACAGAAGTTGTTCTTGTGAATTCATTCATTTTTCACTTTCAACTTTTTCAACGTGGAAAGAGGGTAGATATTTGCACTTGAGCCATGATAAACTAAAACTCGAGTCACCATAGAATCCTCACACTTTACCGTTAGCTATACTGCTTTGTTATGCTTAGTGCCTTCTATTGGTTGTTCATCATAGGAAAATCTTATTAGCTAGTTTCTCCAGATGGTTGACTGTGATTTTATCAGGAAAGTGGGCCTCGTTCAGGATCTTCATTAAAGCCTAACAATGCTCGTTTTAATGAATCTATAATGATAAACGAGATTTGAGCAGACGTCTATCTAAGTTGTTCCACAATTGAATAATTCTGCATTTTCATCTTCTTTAGAAACTCTTCCACCTCTTCTTCACTCACAGATTTCTTTACCAATGCTGAATTATCCTTGATTGGTTTTGATTTTCTTAATTTCCCGGGGGCAAAGAACCTCTCACAAACTTCTTCTCTAACCTCCTTCCCTTTGTAATCACTATTACTCGATCATAATTCCAAGGTACATCCTTGTTGCTAATCATTGGTAGCTGAACTATAGGTTTTTATAATGACAAGCTCTGAACGAGTGCCTTCCACGACAACCACAAGGTTACTGGCCATCCCCGGTACAAGCATTGTTTCATTCTATTGTTTCACCATCCAATCTTTTGGGGATTCCTTTCTGACTACAACAACAGGCTCACTACTTCCTGTGCTCCGCTTGAGTGTCGGCATCTCGCTAGCCAAATTCTCACCCGTCTCCAGTTCACTGGCTCAGATCATCATGACAGTTCGTGAAAGCTCTTTTGTCTTCGCTTCTTTGTGCTCTATCTTGATCATATTTGTCTCTTGATGAGCAGGTAGCGGGTTTTGGTTAATATTGGGTGCTTTTGGAGCTTGCACCTCAATCTGATTGAAATCAATGTGTTATTGGATAGCACACTTTAGATGCCAACATTTCTCTATGTCATGTCCTGGGGCACAAGAACAATACTCACAACTAATAGAACAATCTAGGTTTGTTGGGGGAGGGTTTTCCAATTTTGCTTCAATCGGCCTCAACATGTCTAGCTGCCTCAACTTGTGGAATGAGATGGTATATGATTCTCCCAATAGAGTGATAGGTTTCTTCTTCTGCATCCTCTCAAATTTTAAAGCTTGGTTGGCCCGGAAAGCTGGTCTCGGGGGTTGTTGGTAGGCTCTTGGAGGGTAGTTATTTTGGGGAGCTGGGTAACTATTTTTTGGAGTTGGCGCATGCCACTGTGCGTTGGCGGGAGGTTGGGTATATGTTTGTACATGATGGACTGAGAAACGGGGGCCAGGATGCGGGAAATAATGTTGTTGTGCGCTATATGGAGTGTGTGGGTAGATTTGGTGGTGAGGAAATGTTTGGCAGTAATGGGATAGATCTCGGGACCTGAACCAAGACGCTGAGTCGGTGGTTTTCTACCTCCTCCTTCTTCTTCGTTCCAATTGCTCCTCCAGTCCCGCTTTTGATAGCCTTGGAGGTTGCTTTGATTACAGAGTAACTCATGATCTTGTTGGATTTGATTCTTTCATCGACCATACTTCCCATTTTCAATACCTCATTAAAGGATTTACCCACCATCAATACTAGTTGACCAAAATATATAGGCTCCAAAGCTTGCAAGAAATAATCTACCATTTCACTTTCTTTTATTGGGGGGTCGACCCTCGCTGCCTATTCCCTCCAATGGAAGCCATATTCTCCGAAGCTATCATTGTGATTTTTTTCCAACTTCATTAAAGGCATACGGTGTGGGATAATTTCAAGGTTGCACTAAAAATGACGCGCGAATGCTTGTGCTAGTTCGTCCCAAGTGTACCACCGAGCATGATCCATCTGGGTGTACCATTCCAACGCCGACCAACTTATATTTTGACTGAAGTATTCCATCAACAATTCATCATTTCCACCTACCCCTATCATATTGCTGCAAAAACCCCTCAGACGTGCGACTTGATCACTGCCATCATGCAACTCTAACATGGGCATCTTAAAGCCTAGAGGCAATTGCAAATTTGGGAATAAGAAAAGGTCTATTAATGCCACCCTCACCTGTCCACCTAATCCTTGCATATCTCTGAATAATTGTTCTAAGCTTCAAACCTTCATGAGCACCTCCGTTTACTGGGATTTTTGATTCGTTTTTCAGCCTCCACTGGGACTTCAAAACGAGAAGCATATGAGTAGGGTTCATGGGCTTTGTAAGGAGGTTCTGGTGGGTAATACTAGTTATCGTGCACTTAGAACAAAGGCTCAATAGAGGATCCGTGGAGTGTGTGGGGGGAGGTGCCAGATAAATTGGAGTGACTAGTTGAGGAGGGTAAGGAACAACTTTGGGTGGTGGAGCTGGGGGTGTTTGAGAAGTCGTACCCTGGTATTGTAGGTAGACAGGGAAACTTGGGGGTGGATCATTGGTAGGATGGTCATGTGACTGGGCTGGGAGTGGGACGAAGTTTGGATTAGTAGGATAAATTCGTGGTGGCTGCCCTCTCACCCATGCCCGATACATCTCAGCCATCTGATGTTTCAGTTTGTACATTTCCTCTTTCATTGCATTAAAATCCAACTCCTTTACCTCTTTTGAGGGATCAATGATACTTGCGTTTGTCTCTTGATTAGACATAATCAGCTTGCTTTTGGACCGATTGTTGTGGAAGTGGGTTGCAAGAATGTTGCGACAACTAACCACCAGTCTGAACTGGGGGAGACAACACCAAAACTTGTTAACGGTTAGGCTTCAACATATCGGTAGCCACATATTCGAAGATGAATGCAACTAAGCAGTTATCTATTTCTATTATGCGCATGAATTGGTCGGTAGCGTCATCCCGGTTCTTATCCTATGCCACATTTCTGTTCTCTCTTGTTTTTTTTTCTTCTTCCCTCTATTACTAAACTTGTTTTGCCTACACCTTTCCTTGCTTTATTCTCTCCTTCATTTTACCACCGTTTCTCTCATTTTTCTTCCCTTTTTTTCTACCTTCTCTTTATTTTGGTTATGGTCGAATCCTATGGAGATTGCCTACGTATCATGACCCCGCATGAATCAGATCGAGCATAGTTCTGGTGAATAAATACAAAAATATTGTAGAAGTCTTCTTCAATTTTCATAAACTAAAACACTTGATTACAACTCAATTAAAAGAAATTAACTTACTCTATATCAACTGAAAACAACAGACTCTAACTCATAATGAAAACAACTGACTTGACAACCTACTATTATCTTAATTAAAAGAAAAACAGACTCTCAAATGCACCAATGGGTTTGAAGATCATGAATACATTAAAGAATCTAATGCTCTTATGGTCTGCGGGACATCATTCAGCCTAGCAGCAGGCTTGCGTGCTAAACCCCTTGGAGGTGGTGGAGGTCTTCCATCACTTGATGAACAAAGGTAATGGCGGTGGCAAAGAACATAGATCATGTCATATCTTCACAATTTCTACACTTTACGGTGACTTAATCAGCAATTATCCGTACCCTCTCTCTTATATTACCTTTTTCTTGCAACAATCGCCCAATTTGTTGGACCTTTGCCTCCAAAGTTTGTTCGTCTACACGATTCAATTATTGAAATTGTTGTAAATCTCTTTCCAATTGTGTTGTTGTTGTGTAACAATGCCCCATTTCATCCTTGAAGTCGTTTGCCTCCTTAACCATTTGGTTTTCAACCATGATGACCCTCTTCTTCAACACATACCTCGTTGTCATATGTTTCTTTTTATAGTTCAATCATGCGTGGTCGTTCCTCTACATATTTGGCAAATTTGTTTTTGGGCCCGTGACAGCTCCCCCGCTGCTTTGTTCAAGTCAAAACCATATTCTCCTACTTTTTGCCTCAAATTGTCTATGAGTTTTTCATCCTTTGCACTTCTTGAGGGATTCTCCGCAGCTATTTTCATTTTCTCAATTTGGGCTCGCAAAGCTTCATTATCTTTGGGTAGTCTTTTCTTTTTCCCCTCGTCTACTACAACTTGCAAACCATTTTTTAATTGAAGGTCTTTGACTTGCTTTTCCAATTTCCCTATCGTGGCCCTGTATTCATTTTTCTTGGCTAACCAATTCCATTATTCTTGTGATGCTTCAACAAACTCCTGAAGATGTTGCCCCTTAACGGGCCTTCCAAACTCTATTTCCTTTTTATACCAATCAAGGTACCCTGGTGCAACCTCGCCTTTAGATAAGTCTCGTACTCGAGGGTCAGCCATATAATGACATTTGATCCAAATTTTATGGACTGCTGCTTCGCGAAACTAACCATTGTGATTAATTTCAAACACATGGCGACTAATGTCTTTATCCTTGGGAATCATCTGGCACCTCCCTAACTGTCTCAACACTCTGTATAGAGTATAAGTCTGGATACTCTGGAGACCCTTCGGAAGGAAATGAGGCCCGATAGCTGGAATATATATAATTTCATCAATAAGGAGCAGCCGAATGTCAACTTTATTTGGCATGCGCTTATGACACGAAGATATGATACCTATTCCTTAACCCTTTCTGGTAACATGGACACATCAACTCTTGTATGAACTTCCTCTATGCGGCTCGTTCTTGATGACCGATAACTCATGAATATAGTTTGGCAGCGCAAGTGTTCAATCATCCACATCCGTAACAACAAATTGCATCTATCGAAGAAATCTCCCCCGACTTTAAAGGCTGTGAGGGCACGGAAAAATTCAGATAATACCATGGGTGCGAGGGTGCTATTGCTTGACTGAGCAAAGTGGTGACAACCCCTGCTATCTGTATGTCAATATTCCTATCCTACTGTGGAAAAACCAAAAGGCATAAGAAGAATAACATAAATGCGAAACACCGGCGTTTCTCCCACTTTATTGGATTTCCCTTGCTATAAATTTTATTTTCTGAGTCATTAATTCCCCCCTGTATGCCCATATCTTTGTTATATAAACTGTAAAGTACATAAACCAGCTGAGAGATCTGGATTATGAACACCTCTGTTTACTTTCAATGAGTCCAAGAATTTGTGTACAGCGACGACCCTTGGCGCAATCAAATGCTGATGTGTACAACGATTGACCTTGTTTTGCCTCGATTTACCTATATCATTCCACCACATGTGTACCTCAAAAGGGATTTTGTTCACGACTGAGATTTGAAAATTTTGATTTGTGCTCATTCTACACATTGATTAGGGTGATTAAGCAAAAATCATGATTTATCGGACTCAAAAACAAAAATTAACATTTTTTCCAAGTCTTCAAAATAAAATCCTGACCTTTTAAATACGGCCTTTCAACACTTCTGGGGAAGATCTGAAGGCTGTGCCAACTACTAGCCAAAATTTTGAAAATAATCCAAGGCGGTTGTTCTTGTAAAATAGCCTTCCGACGCCTTTTTAGGGACACTCGGCTAATTTTGTCAAAAACTGCTTTATATCAATAATAAACATCTAGTTCTTTTGGCTATTTTTGAAAAAATAAAGTTGGGCCCCATAGGGGTTCCCTTGAAATCCCACACCCTGTGAGAATCAAATTGGCGAAGTTCGGGCGATGTTGACAAAGTTAAAAAACCAACTTCTATTTTCCTTTTTCTTTTTTTTCGAAAAGTAAAAATCATTTTCTTGAAAACGGACTCCTCTAGGGGATTTTGTTTTTTTATTAAATTTTGGCAGTATCTTAGTATCGATCTTTTGATACGAGTAAATTCCTTTCTCACCCCACATACTTTGTTATCTTCTTTATCAAATTATCCTCTGTTTTTTTCTTTTTCTCTTCTCTCTTTTCCTTCATTTTTTTTCAAAAGCTGGTGGGCATTGAAAAATGCACAAGTAGCACGAAAAATGCATCAAGATGGTCTGATATTTTGGGTGCACCTGTCCTAGACGGACCCAACCCCTATGTTGAGTCCCCTAAGTCAAATGCATGATGCCAAATAAGCGTTCCTGCTAGGGCTCCGGCAAGAGGTTAAGTTATTCTAAGTACAAAACCTTGGTATATAGTATAGATTGTGTACCCGAGCGGACAATTCAAGTCGAGGAGGGGCCTACGTACTGGGAACCAAAAGGCCATCCGGCTTTGTAACTTGTCCGAGCCTCTTTCTTTTTTGAAGGTATGACACTAATAGAATAGGGAGTCTCAACCAGCAAGCACATCCCCAAAGATGAGAAGAGAAGGGTTTCGGGCAGTTTATATACAGTCCAAATATTATTAAAGCGGTAAAATAACATTTAACACATTGGACACAATTATGCAATAAAATCAGATAATAATAAATCAAGATACAAAAATTATTTAAAGCTCGAATTCTTGAACCCAGAACCACAGGTTTTGGGTTCGATACCCAGCAGAGTCGCAGAGCTATCACACCTCATTTTTAATACTACTACACCGGAAGGGCGTAAATACGAGATTTTTTCCAATTATAGGACAATCAAAGTGGGATTTACTTATTTAAGATATTTCAGAGTCATCACTTGGGATAATTTATGGTGTCCCAAGTCACTGATGTATATCCCGAATCGAGGATGGCTGGACTCTATTTAATAATGTGCGAACCAGAAATCTGGGTAAGGAATTCTATTAATCCGGGAGAAGGTGTTAGGCACTCCCGAGTTTCGTGGTTCTATCACGGTCACTCAATTGTTATACTCGCCTTAATTATCTGAATTTAATGCATTTGTAACTATGTTCTAATTTTATCTTTTAAGTGCCTTTATTTATTTTTAAGAAGATTGCAACGTTATCAAAACGCATCTTCAACCACGTCACATAAATGCACCCGTGTCTTTTGACATATTTTAAGATCACTAGGATTTGTATTTGGGTCACATAAATATGCACCCGTAATTAGGAAGATACTTTATATAACTAACGCACCAAAAACAATTTCGTATGTTTAAGTTTGCGAGGGCCACAAAGTTTGCTAGGTGGTGTACCTCGGGTTCTAATAAATGAAAAATTAATTAAGTGATGTCTATGCAACTATTCAATTTGTTTGGCACTGGTATGCCTTGATGATAGGTGAAAAGGGAGAATTAAACTAAGTTACGTAAGGCTATAGGTATTTGGTATTTGATGTGGCTCTCTTTAGTTAGTGGACGAAGGGTCTAAATTCAACATCAATGGACAGACGCAATTGTATCATAATTCTACCAGCCTTGCCTCAAATTTATATTAGAGTTTTGGACCTAGGCTGGCCATAGGCTCAAATACTGTGAGACAGACTCCTATAATTAAAGAGAAAAGCAATTGGGCTCAAACGTGACTCCAAGGGAGGCTGAACTCTACATTGCCCTTTATTTCAAAGCCTCGAGATAGAATCCCTGCAAGGCTTATTGTAGCAAACGCACAGGTTCATCAGCTCACAATAAATCCCAAAGCCCCATATCCTTACTATTAACCAACATCAAAATAGACATACAATATCAAAAAGAGTGGTATAACTACAAGTTATCGAGAACATCACTCATTCGTATAATGAACACTTAATCCTCGTATAACATATTACAGTATGATCATTTTCATCTTTGAGTTGCGGATTTTAAATAAAAGCACATAAACTAAACCTTAATATTATTTCAACAAAAAAAGTTTCACTAACCAGACACCACTACCTCAAAATCAAAGCTAAATTCAAATGCTCAAATGGTGCTCATTGTCACAGCATTTTAACAGTCGCATAATGACACAGATTTATCTAACACAGCTTAAAGACACATTCATCCCCTGATCCAGGCTTGACCAGAAGTCTATTATAACATGATAACTGGATTAATCCAACTGACATTAACTGAATTACATTGAATCAAATAGCCAAGCATATAAATAGCTTTAAGAGGATTCAAAATGAGAAAATACAAATGCAACTGTGATGATTTCAAACATCTCACTTCATCTATAATGTGGCACATGTTTCCAATAGGATTTAAAGAGAAAAGTACCTGGCAGTTCAAAGGGAACAAAAAGTAAATGAGGTCAGCAACAATAGCTTTGTGTTGACTGCAATATTAACTGGTAAATTAGCCATGAATTCAGTTGAAAGAACCCAAGAGGTAACAAAATTTAAACTAGAAAACTCTTGAAACCAATCTCAAAAGTTAATGGAACAGTAACATTCTTTTTTCTGTATATTTTCGCTCTTTTATGATCTATTATTACTGGGGAAAAAACTCTTATCTACTCAAAACTTTTCCCTCGAACTTTTAAGCACCCATTTTCTCTTTCAAAATTAATCCCCTGAAAGGCAAGTTTAAGAATGCCTTTTATAGGCAAAGATTAGGGCATCTCTGCTAAAAATTAGTTTGCATTGCAGTCCCTCAATTTTTGACTTCTGGACCAAGTTTTAAAGCTTGAAATTAACCGAGCACCCCTACTAGCGGTTTCTTATCCTAGTTATGCACAGACTCTCTATTTGTATTTCCCTAAATATCTATTTAAGGATTATTAATGACATCATTACCTGCCTGGGTCAATTTGACCCAAGGCAAAATCCTAATCGGTCCTTCAAGTCTTGGATTGAACTCTTTTGTTTCTGGCTTTAAATGGCGGAATCTTAAACCCATGATTAAGAAAGACTCATGAATTAATTCCTGAATTGAACCTTTAAATCAAAAATCAAAAATAAAAATCTCTAAATCACAAAACCCTGAATTACAAAACCCTAAATAACACACCTAAATATCCTAAAGTTAAAAACTAGGAACTGTACATGATCATGCAATTAAAGTTAAAGCATAATAACAAAACCTTTTATACAACTTAACAATGTAAAACAACTGGATAATGAAAACAAAATCTACTAGTCATAATTTTAGGGCGGTTTACACATGTAAGTTTCCATTAACAATTCATTGAATTTGAATGGGCAAGCCAAGAAAGAAACAATCAGAGTTAAGAAAGAGAAGACAAAACAATCGATTGTAATTTTTCCTTAACAAAATAAAAACTCAGAAGCTAAGGAGAATGGGGTTTGGACTCAAAGAAAAACCTAGAAAATATTCACGCACATGGTAGGACTTTTAGATCAGAATTTTGATTTGAAATTAAAGTTGTTACAACGACGTTTGAAGGAAACCGTTTGCGGATTTATCATATGGCAGGTGAGTAGGTCATTTGGTATCAATTTGGGGTGATTTGGAAGTGGTCTCGCCGTACACGGCGAAAGGGGGTGATATTCGAGGGACGGAGTGTGATATTCGAGGAACTCCGGTGATATTCGAGGGATAGTGGTTGCATATTTTGATAAAAAAGGGTGAAGCAGTCAAGCGGTGTAAATTTTGTGGCCTTTGGGTGATCGTCGCCGGCAGAGACAATTTCCGGTGGGTGGTTTATCGTGGTGCTAGGGTGTCCGAGGGTGAGGGGATGAGAGACAGGGTATGAAGTTATTTGGGGGGTGGGGGGTGAACACTTACATACCCAAGTGTCGATCACTTCTATACTGTCGGATTGAAAGTTATTAATGGCTCAGATTGGGGGACACCAAATAGCATTTCTTGGTCAAACAGGAGGATGGCCTGGTTTTTGGGGTTAGGCTGGACTAGTCTCTTGTGTGTTGGGCTATTTTAAACTGACCCAATTTATTTTATTCCTTTTGATTTTCAACTTTCTTTTTTTTTCTTCTCTTTATTCTTCATTTTCTCTTTTCTCAAAATTAACTAAAAATAAAAAATTGAATTATAAACCCCAAATTAATCCTAAAAATGCTATTTATTCCCATAATCATTGTCATAAATAGTTGAAACGAAAATAAAAGGAAAAATCACTAAATACCAAATATCAAAAGACAAAAATGCAAATTAACTAATTTTGATTTTTTCCCCTTTTTACATAAATGACTAATTTCAAGATAATGCTTGAAAAATGACTAAATCGGCTATTAAATACGCATGTGACATATTTTTGTATTTTTACTGATTAAAATACGCAAACAAATGCAAAAAACTAACGAAAGATGTCACAAAAATCATAAAATTGAAAATCAATTAAATAAATGATTTTGTTTGAATTTATATGAGTAATTCATAAAGGACAAAAATCACGTGCTTAAAGGTACCACCAAATCTGTCTGATTGACGGGGTCTCTTATTCGGCCCATGACCACCTCCCTACGATAGAACTATCGCAACTTTGCAGGCAATATTGGTCACCTCCTAAAAAGTGATCTCACTCCCAGCCTCCTTGGCCATCTGAAGATGAATCGGCTGAATAAGAGTGCTAATAAACCTTTGAACCCTCTATCTCTCGGTAAGAAGTATGAAGAGAGCATGGCGAGCAAAATTGATGAACTTGGTCTCATACTGGTTAACGTCATGGAACCCTGCTGGAGGCACTCAAACTTCCTTCGATAGGCCTCTCTATGATTAATGGGGAGGAACTTCTCTAGAAACAACACTTTGTAAGACTCCTAAGTCAAAGCTAGTGCCCCGTCTGGTCTAGCTAAACAATAATCCCTCCACCAAGTCTGGGCAAATCCAGACAGGCGAAATGTAGCAAAATCGACCCCATTGGTCTCAACAATACCCATGTTCTTGAGAACCTAATAGTAGCTGCATAGATTATCCTTGGGATCCTTACTAGATGCACCATTGAAAGTAGAAGTGAAGAGCTTGGTGAACCTATCCAGCCTCCACAAAGCATCGCGTACATAGTTGCTCCATCACCGGTTTGTGCCACCACATCTCGCTATACTGCCCCAACAGGATTAACCACTAGAGTTTGAATCCGAGGAGCTATCTACTCTGGAGCGCGAGTAGTAGGAGTTTGGGTCCGTCTTCCAGCCTGAGCGACAGCTGGTGCTAGAGGAAGCAAGCCTGCTCGAGTGACACTCTCCATAAGACCCACCAATTGGACCAAAGCGTCCTAAAGAACTAGGTAGCAATAACCCCCTGTGGGACATGAGCTGGGCCTGCTGCAGCAGCAAGGGCTACAACCTCATCATCAAAATCAATTTGAGGCTCCGCTGCTCGGGGCTGAGCTCTGGCCCTACCTCGGCCTCTAGCACGGCCTCGGCCTTGCCATCTACCCCTCATGGGAGCTACTTCTAGGGGTTCACGATACTAAGTGGCCAATGAGGAAGCGCGCGTTCTTTCCATCTGTGAAAAAACAGAGTAGAAATTCAGTTAGTTTTGGGAAATAGAACTGCACGACAAGAAAGAACAAAGGTAAAGTTTTTTCTAACTCTGTAGCCTCTGGAGTATAAAAATAGATGTCTCCGCACCGATCCCTCGTAATCTACTAAGCTTGTCTGTGAACTATGAGACCCATGTAACCTAGAGCTCTAATACGAACTTGTCACGACTCGAATTTTCCACCTTCAGAAGTCATGATGGCACAAACTAATGAGAGCTATGAAAGCCAACCCTTAACTACCTTTTTTAGTAACAAATTATTTTAACATATACTAATGATAAAATGAAAACACAAAACATCAAAAAAATTTAAGCGGATGGTAACGATAACAAATCAAAAAGCAGCATCTATTACAACTTTTAAAACTTCAATACCCCACAATATGGTGTCGCAGTGTCCTAGACTGTCTAAGTGTTACTACAAACAAAAGAAAATTTCTATTTCAAAGCAAAAGAAAATGTAATAGAGAAAAAGGAAAGTGGGAGACGCCGGATGCTGCGGACGCTTGCAGGTCTACCTTGGGTCTCCGGGTGGACTGAAGGAAGCCCTCCAACTACTATCAAAAAGCTGCCACAAGATCTGCACATACTTCAGAGTGTAGAATCAGCACAATCGACCCCATTTGTTGGTAAGTGCCTACCCGAACGTCGGTGAAGTAGTGACGAGGCTAGAACCAGACTACCAAATAAACCTATGCAGTTCAAATATATATAAAGAGGAAGAAAATACAAAAAATAACCAGTCAATGTAGGAGGGTAAAACATGCTGTAAGGAAGATAACATTTCTGCAAGGAAAGCACCAAGCAAGGAAAGAAACAACATGACAGGAATATCAACCAGAATCAGAAATCAACAATTTGCACGGCATCACCCTTCTTGCTTTTACTTTCGTCCTCACCAAAGCAATTTTATAATAAAAGTGAATACGACATCACCCTTTGTGCTTTTACTCTCATTCTCACAAAATTAATTATATAATAAGGATGTGCACGCAATCACCGTTCGTGTTTTTATTCTCTTTCCTCACCAGATAATCCATGAAAATCGGCACGAAACGGTACATTGTTCTGCATGACTTCACCCTTCATGTGTTATTGCTCTTCAGCAGATAGATATTCCGGAGTGGAAGTGGGAGCGGACCACCATGAACTTTGTAGTTGGACTCCCACGGACCTTGAAGAGGTTTGATGCCATTTGGGTGATTGTAGATCGGCTGACCAAGTCTGCTTATTTTATTCCTATTTGTACTACTTATTCATCGGAGCGATCGACAGAGATTTTTATCCAAGAGATCATTCATCTTCATGGAATTCCAGTTTCTATTATTTCACAAAGAGGTACTAGGTTTACATCACGATTCTCGAGGGCTTTTTAGCACGATTTGGGTACTATAGTGGAGTTGAGCACAACATTTCACCCCTAAGCAGATCGACAGTTTGAGCGCGCTATTCAGATTCTTAATGATATGCACTGTGCATGTGTGATTGAGTTTGGAGGGTCTTGGGATCAGTTCTTGCCATTGGTAGAGTTTTCTTATAATAACAGTTATCAGTCCATCATTCAGATGGTGCCGTATGAGGCTTTATATGGTAGGGGTGTAGATCTCTGGTGGGTTGGGTTGAGCTGGGTAAGGCTAGGCTATTAGGCACATATTTGGTTCAGGATTCTTTGGAGAAGGTTAAGGTGATTCAAGATAGACTCTGTACAACCCAGTCTAGAAAGAAGAGCTACACGGACTAGAAGGTTCATGATGTTTCATATATGGTCGGAGAGCGGGTTCTGCTTCACATTTCACCTATGAAGGGCGTTATGAGATTTAGGAAGAAAGGGATGTTGAGTTCGAGATTTATTGGCCCTTTAGAGATAGAGAGGTGAGTCGGGGAGCTTTCTTATAAGCTTGCCTCGCCTCCCAGCTTCACAAGAGTTCATCCGATATTTCATGTTCTGATGCTTCGGAGCTATCACGGTGATCCATCGTACATGTTGGATTTTAGTTCACTCCAGTTGGACAAAGATGTATCCTATATTGAGAAGCCAGTGGCTATATGGGATAGACATGTCAGAAAGCTGAGGTCAAAGAATATTGCATCCGTAAAGGTTCAGTAGCGGGGTCAGTCGGTCAAGGAGGCGATATGGGAACCGAGCAGGATATGTGCAGCAGTTACCCTTGTCTTTTCAAACTTTGGCATTTCAATTTTTGAAATTTCCAATCCAATAGTGAGATTTTTATCCGAAGTTCGTAATAGAATTTCGGAAGTCGTTGTAGTCCCTTCATGTCATTTGGGATGTGTGTACAAAATTTCAGGTCATTCGGACGTGGTTTGGTTAGTTTTTAGATCGAAAGCGTATTTTGATAGAATTTTAAGTTCTTAGGCTTAAAGCCTTGATCAATTCAAGTTGTTGACGTTGTTTTAGGTGGTTTAAGGATTTTTACAAGTTTGAATGGTTTTATGGGATTTGTTCGTAGGTTTGGTTGAGGTTCCGCGGACTTCGAGTGTGGTTCGGATGCTTAACGGGTCATTTTTCTCCTATTTTGAACTGTTGTTGTTGCTTCTGGTATCCCTCTATCGCCTTCGCGAGCAGCCCTTCGCATTCACGAAGCCATGTTGATGACCACATGGAAATTCTTCTTCGTGGTCGCATAAATCTCCCTTTGTTTGCGATGCTCCGCTTATTTCCTCATCATGTTTGCATCAACTATCACGCGTTCGCGTATCTGTGCAAGTCCCCTCTTTGCGTTCGCGCATGGTTTCACGGGTTTGTGAAGAGCAACCTCAGGTTCCCTTATGTTTTCCTTCCTCGTGTTCGCGTGCATGCTTCTACATTCGTGAAGCATACTTGGGCATCATTCATTTTTCTTCTTCACAAATGCGATGGTACTCCCACGTTCGCGATGCATAATATTCCCGGGGCAGTTATAAACTTACAAAAAAATCAAGGGTTAGCAATTTTTACAACAGGTCAAGCGTGAGAACTGGGATTTGAGAGACATTTAGAGGGGTTTTCATATACAATGATTCAGTAACGATTCTAAACTCCTTTTTACTTGTATCCCACTAATCTACGCATAAATTCCTCTTCTATTTTTTATTTTTGAATAAAAAATGGGTAAAACTTCAAAGACAAAATTATTGAGGTGTGTGTGGGTTTTTGACCTTCGATTTGAGAGATTTTTATATTGTTAGACTCATGAAAGTACGAAGATTCTGAAAATATTAATTTCATCCGATTTCGAGACGTTGGCCTTAGGGGCATTTTGGTCTATTGACCTAATTTCACGTCTTTGCTTTGATATGAATTGTAGAATGGATTGTTTGCGATGTTATTTACAACATGTAATTGAATTAAATAGATTTGGGCCATCTGGAGTCAGATACTCGTGGCAAAAGTGTGTTTTCGAGTTGATTTTGGAGCATATTCCAGGTAAGTGGCTTGTCTAACCTTATATGGGGAACCTTTCCCCTTAGGATATGATATTTTGTAACTGAATGCCTTTTACATGAGGTGACGAGCGCGTACCTGAGCTATTTGTTGAAAATCCGGTTTTACTTGAATTATATAAATTGAGTTTCATGTTTGCCTGTTATACTCTAATTGCAAATTTTTCATGCGTTAGTTTAGAGAAGTATGTTTTGTTTTCTTACGTGTCTTTTTGCTTAAACTACCTTGTTTGTACTTCGTAAAGCATGTTAGGTTAGAATTTACAGTTACCTGTTATGATATTAGAAATTATTTCACTATTCTTTAGTTGTTACTATGTGTTTAAATTTGGGACTACGGGACGGCATCTTGAGAGAACCCTTGCACATGTTATGTTCTAGACTAAGCGTACGGGATACCAAGAGATCCCTAGAACATGTATACATATATATACATATATATATGTATTTATATATATATATATATATTGAGGATGCCAAGAGAACCTCGGGATACCAAGAGATCCCCGGTTTTCATTCTTGTTGTGAGTAGCATTTCCTTGTGTTGTCTTATTTCTGTCTTTCTTTTACTGTATTCCTTATTTATTATGTTTAGATTCTTGTTGTAGATTCTCATTATACTACTTCTCTATTTTATATTTTATTAGATTTTATCTCAGTACGGCCCTGACCTTCATCGCCACTACTCGACCGAGGTTAGGCTTGGCATTTACTGAGTAGCGCTGTGGTGTACTCGTGCCCCTTCTACTCATATTTTTCATGTGTAGATCCAGGTACCTCCACTCAGTCATATCATCCTTGAGGTAGGGAGTGCAATGGATACTTTGAGGTATATCTGCCGATTCTGCCGACTAAAGAGTGTCCTTCTTTACTCTATCATGTAGTGTTTAGCCTTCTATCGTACTTCGGATGTAGATATTTCTGGAGATTAGAGCACTTTTCTAGATTTCTTCTAGCTTGTGTTACAATAATTTTAGTGTTTTGGGAGAGATTTGTATATGTTTATGTTATTATTCTGTATATGCCGAGTGGCATTTTACATTTCGTTCTTCTGTTTTAAATTTTTGATTTTAAGTTATGTTTTCGCAAGTTTAGATTTGTTTTCGCATTATTAGGCATGCCTTGTCACTGGGACTACGTGCCGTCACGACATGTTCACGGAGGGAGATCTGGTTTCGTGACACCTTGTGCACTAACTGCATGAAAATCTGCCACGTTTCTTAGAGGCAAAACATCTCGAAAACACCTGCAAAACACACCCGAGCCCTCGAGGATCCTAACAAATTACACGTACTAACTCAACAACATCATACAAACTTATCCACGCGCTCAAATCACTAAAATAACAAAAAAAATATGAATCAAACCTCAAAATCAAGAATTTTTCTCAAACTTCTTCAAGCATCAAATTTGGCAATTTAATTCCGAATCACGTCAAACGGCGTCCATTTTTAACTAAATTTTACAGAAAGGACTTATACCATTATAAGACTTGTACCAACTGCCAGAACTACAATACGGGCCCAATACATTGCCTTATAATCAAATTTAATTTCAAATTTCTCTAAACATTTTCAGAAAATAATTTTACAAAAACTTCATTTCTCGGGTTTGAGACCACGGAACTCGATTCCGGGCATAGTCCGAGTCCAATATTTTTCTACGGACCCTCCGGGATCGTCAAATTATGGGTATGGTTTTGCTTATCAAAAATATTGACCAAAATCAAATTTATTTATGTTCCAGTTAAGACATAGCATTTTTCACTAAATTTCATATTTAAGCTTTCCGTCTACGTGCCTTGATTGCACACACAAATCGAAGCAACTCTAAATTGGGTTTTCAAGGCCTCGGAAGCACAGAATTAAATTTAAGACAAGTGATAACTCATCGCACTTCTCTATCTGAAGGATGACACATAACACAAGGTGGTCTTCTATGTTCAAAGTGCTATCTCATATGAGGAGCAGAACTCATCGACGCATATAAACTCTTTATCCTAGGTATATGAGGTAAATAATGCATCACCTTGATAGCGATCATATTCCTATTGGAAAGCCTCTTGAAGCGAGGCTTTTCGCAAAATTTACAACTACTTAAATTTGGATCATCTTTGTTATATAACTCGCAACAATCTTCGTAACAATGAACTTTCATTGACGAAAGTCCTATCTAAGAAAATAATTTCTTTTCCTTATAGAATCAATGGGTAATTTTAAATTAGAGTCAATTATTTCACTCATAAGATCAATGAAAGAGACAATGGTTGTTTTGAGAAATATTCCGATAAGATCTGACACTTAGTAATCTAACTACAACAGACAGCTCAGAGTGCGGACTTCCATTACATAGTCGACGACTAGATGCCTGTAACTGTTTATATAAATGTTTTGTGTGTTCATTAGTAGTTTAGTCAACATTTCATGGGCTCACCCCTAGGTGCATTCTAGAAACATCCGCAACCATATTACGAATTCTAGAATCATGTTTTGTATCATCTACTGACGTACTACTTTCACCAACAATCACGTTACGAAATATCTCATGGCTACCGTCGATCTCTCCATGATGAGTCCTAACAATGCAATTTTCTATTGACCCCTTCATATAAGATGATGCTTAACTTTTGCCGGTTTTCCAAATTCATACAGATGCACCTAATACAAGGGCACCTAATTACTCCTTCACTTAGGTATAATGGAAGTAACATTGAATGTCTAATAAAGTCATCCACCCCTACAATCCCTGCCCATCAGGATAATACCTATTGTCCATCCAAGTATGATGTTCCATCTATACAAATAAAACAAGATCAAATTAATTTAGTTATTTCATACCCTAATCTTTGTTTAGTAAATTAAATGTTCTATACGACCTTAAGTTCATAATTAAATACATTAATAAAATCCTCCCATTAATTCTTTTCCTTTCTTCATTAGATTAGACTCTATAGCAGCCTTCAATATTTTTTTAATCTTATAAATGTTAATGCATAGTGTAAAGCATGAGTTTAGGTACTTATTTCTGTATTGCTCATCTTCAAAGACAATGTATTTACAAGTAATCTTATTTAGGTATTGCTAATGTATGAATTATTTCTTTTCACCACTGAACTCAATAAAAATTAATGCAAGAACAAAAAGTTCATAATTTCTACCTTTAGTTCATAAATCTAGTGTAGTTCAAACCGAAAGTCCTAATACTAAATAGACAAAATCTCTAAAAGATTATATTAAATTATATAGAAACAATAAGAAATTAAAAATCTAATAGGGTGGATTACTAACTTTGCAGATAAAAAGGAGGATTAAAAAGTAGTTGTGGAAAGGGGTGGGGGACAGCGACTCGGGTAGAGAAGGGGTGGGGGAATTGTTGAGAGAGATTATGGGAAATTTTTTGCAAGAAAATAAGAGAAGGGGAGGGGAAAACCCGAATTTGACTCTGGAACTAGAAAAAGTGACAAACGTTGATCGCTATTTATTTTCACTATTTGACTAAAATAGCGATCAAAGTTGGTGGCTATTTCTAAAAAAAAATTTCAGTACTTTTTTTCTATTTTGGTTACACACACACACACACACACACACACATATATATATATATATTCGACATAATATTAGCTATGCACTAATACTTAGTGTAATGTCAATCTATAAGTTAATTACAACTAATACACTTACTAATTACTATAAGCGACAGAAAAACATTTGTAGGAAAAAATATATATATGTATATATATATAAATATATATAGAGTACACTGTATTATATATACTAAGTGTATAGCGTAAGATATTATATAATACACAGTACTATATATACTACTTGTATAACATGTTATTGTATAAGATATTGTATTCATTATTTGTATTGTAACAGAGTTAATGAATTGCATTCATTCATCATTAGGTTATACGACAATGAATAAATTTTAACGTATTAATTGATATAAGTCGAGGTATTTTGTCTTTTCATATATATACGTGCATTTGAGTATGCTATAAGTCGATGAATCAATTTACCAGTGCATCAATACCCGAAAGAACCTGACCCCGTGACCCGAGCTCTTCATGTTGTTATATATATAATCACACAAAGACACTTCACCGTAATATTATAACGTATATATCACTTGTTAAATTATATGTTACCGTGTGTATATATATATCACACATACTTCGTGTTACTTTAACTATATATATAGAACGTAATAGTATATAATATTGTATTTATTATTTGTATTATAACAGAGTTAATAAATTACATTTGTCACGATTAAAATTTCACTAAGGGTCGTGATGGCGCCGGACACCGCTGTTAGGCAAGCCAACCAGACTACTTAATTAAATTCTCCTTTAAATAATTTAGAAAATTTTGATTTTACTTAAATTTTACCTGTAAAATTTAATGGTTTAAAATCAAATATAAATGTCAAGAAGTTTATAATCATCTCAGAACCTAATGTCACAACTGTAAAAGTATTTAGTAGATAATTATTAAAATACAATAACTGTCCGTAATACAAAGTAGACATAAATAAAAAATATATTAAAATACTCTGAAGGGGACTCTGCTAGCGGCGGGTCATCTCGATAAATGCAGCGCACGTAAGTCGTTGTATAAACCATGCCGCTATGCCATTTAGCCCCAAGGCACGTATGAACCTGTGCAATAAAAATGCACAACAAGTATAATATGAGCACAAAAATAACGTGTATCCAATGAGTATCCCATCTAATCTCCATGAAGTAGAGACGAGAGGTCGACTTTTACTCTTTCTTTATATTGGTCAAAGGGAAATTTTTGTATTCAACCAAATTCAATGTACATCAATTGTTCTTTTGTGACTATAGAACAACTCTCATAATTATTCAATTAGCTACTCTACACCTATAGTTGTTTAACTACTCACCTAATGTGACTATTACATAGGGTAGTAGTTCAAGATTTGTAGGGTGTTTCGCCACTTTGGCTTCTTCATTCCAGTGATATGCACTTTGATAGCAATCTGTCGTGCTCTATCTGCCGCATCTTTGTTCCACTATCGAAATCTTCTTTCGTTCCTTTCCATCAAAATATTGTATGCAGCTGCTGCAAACACCATTGCGAGAATGGATGATGCCTATTGTTCACTCTGGCCGAGGCCCATTGAACCTCTAGTTCCCAAGTGTTGATAACTCTTTTAAACTTCAGCCACTGTAGCAAGCATTGCCACCGCTTCTGTGAGTAATGACATTCAAAGAAGAGGTTATCATGTGTCTCTACAAGGTCTCTCCCACACAGTTTACATACTTGATCAGTGTTAATACCCCATCTTTCTAGTATATCAACTGTTGCCAGTCTTTTGTGTAGCGCTAACCATAAAATTAATTTCTGTTTGGGCAGCACCCCAGATATCATTACCAATTTCTTCCATTCGACTTTTGCATACTGTGGAGTAGCATGTAAGTATGCCTTCCTGATATTGTAACTCCCATTTTGGCAGCATGACTGCATTGATACGTTTTCATTTTTCCACCAATCCCTTGCTCCAAAAATCATTCTCACCAGCCAGCTTGATTGTTTTGGTACCTCCATGCTATCAATGTTTTTTTTGTTTATATAGTGGCAGTGGATCCATCTTATCCAGAGTTTATCTTTTTTGGACATTTTAGCCCATAAAAGTTTAGATAAGGCTGCTTTGTTCCATCGTTCATAGCAAATAATGTTTAACCCTCCAGCTGCCTCTGATTTGCAAACTGTTTCCCATTCAATTGGAGCTCTGTGACTTGGTTCATGAGTTCCTGTAAACAAGTAGTTTCTGCATATGCCTTCCACTAGTTTAATAACCTTTTTTGGGAGGAGAAATACCTGCGCCCAGTAAGTCTGCATCTCAAAGATGACACTTTTTATCAGTTGAAGTCTACTTGCATAAGATAGGAGCTTTGTTGACCAGCAACTGACTCTGTCTACTATTTTTTCAATTAAGGGTAAGCACTGTGTGATTGTGCTCCTCTTTGTTGATAAAGGAACTCCAATATACTTGAAAGGGAATGTCCCTTCTATTTAGTGAAGTTCAGACATCATTTTCTCTTTTGCTTCATTTGAGACACCTGCGATGTACAAGGAGCTTTTCTCCAAGTTGGCTTGCAGTCCAGACATTTGGGTGAAGGTATCAAATTCATTCAGCAGGTGTTTCATTGAGAATTCATTGCCTCTACAACACAGTAACAGATCATCTGCAAAGCAGATGTTGCTGATTTTTAGTTGGGAACACTAGGCGTGGAAGTTGAAATCTGGATTCCTGTGCAGTTTTTTCAAGGATCTGTTGAGGTATTCCATTACTAGGACAAACAGGAAGGGGGACATGGGTTCTCCCTGCCTTAATCCCTTTCTTGCTGCAAATTGTTTGGTGAGTCCTCCATTGGTTAGCAGTAGGTAGCTTGCTGTGGATACACACTCCATGATTAGGTTGACCATTTTGAAGGGTACACCAAATTCTAGTAGCACTGCCCCCAGAAATCCCCATTTCACAGAGTCATAGGCCTTTCTGATATCCAGTTTGATCATGCATCTTGGGGAAACTGTCTTCTGTGTGTAGGCTTTTATCAGTTCATGTGCCATAATTACATTGTCTAAGATATACCTTCCCTCAATGAATGCTGATTGTGCCTGCGCCACCAGACTGTCCACCACTAGTTTGAGTCTGCTAGTAAGAAGCTTTGCAATGATTTTGTATAATGTTGAGCAGCAAGAAATGGGCCTGAACTCCCTGAAATAGTTGGGATGCTTGAATTTTGGAATCAGTGTGATAGTTGTACAGTCAATCACTTTCAGCAGCTTCCCAATTTGAAAGAATTGTTGTACTGCATGTATGACCTCTTCTCCTACTATTGGCCAGAATGCCTCAAAGAATTCTGCAGGGTATCCATCCATTCCTGGAGCTTTATCATTGGGAAGAAGTTTCACTATTTGGATGATTTCTTCTCTTGTCACTGGGATTAGCATTTGGTATTGCTGGTGCATTGAGAGGCATGGTCAATCCCTAGCCACAGTAAGATCTATACTTGGATGTTGTTCAGCTGCTGTGCCTAGTAGCTGTTGGAAAAAGTCAATGAATTCCTATTGTATTTGATGTGGGTCAGTAAGCCTTATGTGATTGTCATTGTGGATGCTGCTTACCCTATTTCTTGCTTCTGTCGATTTCATGTATGCATGGAAGTATTTTGTGTTGCTGTCTCCCAATTGAATCCAGTTTGCTTTAGACTTCTGTCTCAGTATTTGTTCCTGAACAATTTCCAACTTTTCAATGTTCTGTAGGGTTTTCTTTTCTTCTGCAATCACTGTGTTATTGAAGAGGTCTTCATTCAGTTTTTCTTGGATTATTTTCAGTTCTTCTGTCATCTGTAGCAGCTTGTTTTGTACAGTTGAGTGTTCCTGGTGAATGATTCTTGTTTCTTGCTCAAGTCTCCTCAGTTTACTCAAGACAGAGTACATAGTGTAGCCTTTAATTTGTTGGTTCCAGAATCTGTTGACTGCTTCCTTATACTGGTTTTGTTGCATAACTGTTGTCAGTAGCCTATTAGGTTTCTTCACTTTAACATTGATTTTCTCAGTGTCTATCAAAATGGGTGTGTGCTCTGAATAACTAGAAGGCATGTAGACTGCTTCCACCCCTGTGTAAGAGTTGAACCATTCAGCATTTCCAAAAACCAGTCTATGTGGCTATAGACTCTGGTTTCAGCATCCCTTTTGTTGTTCCATGAGAATTTCTGCCCTCTTTCGGTAATCTGTCCCACTCCAATGTCATCAATACAGCTCTGAAACTCAGCTGTCTGTGAGAGGTATACTGGTTGACCATTTATCATATCATCAACTCCTAGCAGGCTGTTGAAGTCCACCATTATAAGCCAGTGGCCACTAGGTTGAATACTCCTCAAGTCACTCCATAGTGGCATTTTGTGTTGCGTTTTATGTAAGCCATATACAAAGGAAATATGACTAACAGACTTTGAGTTCCTATAGAACAGCTTACCGATCACCAGATTTTCTCTCTCCTCTCTCTAAAACTCCTTTGTCAAACAGTTGCAATCGTGGTCGACTTTTTCTCTTGCTAGTGGTCCAATGATAATATAGTAGAAGTGTGAGGAATTCAATAATTTCATAAAGAAAAATTTAACTTCTAAAGAAGGTAAACAACTTCTGAAATAATAAAGGATTTCCAAAGATTTCATTTCGTTATTTTCATCAATTTATCTATGGCTAGTAAGGGAAATTATCAACATTTAAAATTCTCAAGCAAGCAATATATGCATGTGCATATCATGCCGACGTCGTACGGTCCAATCCAACATAAATGTAAAATGCGCATTGCCGGGGGTCAAATGATGGGAACCATAGATGCATCTATTACCCCGCTCACAAATCATTCATGCGACACAGTCATATATAAATGAACAATCACCGTGCTCGCGAATCATACATGTGACGTAGGTAGACATAGAAAGACACATTCAAATATCCATTTTCAGGGAGAAAATTTTCAAGGACGTGTCAATTTCTCTTTTACAAGCCGAGAAAACAAAGTTTAACAAAATAATTTAAACTGTCAATAAGGTTACCATTATTGCAAGTAAAGCACGCTTTTTGGGTCCTAAACTACTTGGACATAAGCATAATAGCAGCTACGCATGGACTCTCGTCACCTCGTGCGTACGTAGCCCCATAATTAAGAGCACATATTCAATTAATTCACCTATGGGGACAATTCCCCCTTACAAGGTTAGAAAGGAGACTCACCTCGCTTTTAATTTTTCAAAATCGTGTTCCATGCCCTTCTGACGACACAAATTGATGCACAACACTCTAAAACTAGCCAACAAATAAGAAAATCCATAAATATATGGTCTAATACTCACAAAAATTGAATTTAGATAAATTTATAAGTATGTTAAAAAAGTTAACAAAATCACCCTCGGATCCACATGCTTGGATTTCGAGAAAACACACAAAATACGAGAACCCATTTCGATACGAGTTCAACCACACCAATTTTGGTAAATTTCGATAACAACTTGACCTCCAAATCTTGAATTTTCATTTTTGAAAAGTATTACAAAAATTATTATTTCTTACAATTAAATCCAAAAAAATTATGAATATAACCATAGAATCATGAAGTATAATTACTTTAAGATATAGAATACTTACCCTAATCCATGTGGTGAAAATCGCCTCAAAATCGCTTCAATCCGAGCTTCATAGCTCCAAACATGATAAAAATCAAACCTCGAAATATAGCTTCTGCCCAGTTATTTATTATTCTCTATCGCGGAAAAGGCTTTGCTATCCTGAAGTACAACATTGCTCAGCCCAGAATTTGCCTTTCACGATAGCGGAAAAAGCATCACGATTGCAAAGAACAAATGCCCAGCTCTTCCTGATAATCTCTAGTATAATGGCCATAACATTTTGTACCAAATTCCAAATTACAAATGGTTTAACTTTTTGAAACTAGCCTCAAAGGACTACAACTTTCATGCTTTGTGCAATTGCCAGTTCATTATAGATTACATGATATAGGCTTCCAAAATCAGCCCTATGCAACAAAAATTTCTTTTTTGCAACTTCAAAACTCTTTCCGGATAAGCTATACTGTACCACTCATAACTTTTTGTACACAACTCTAAATTCCAAATAGTTTAGCTACATCATAACTAGACACAAAGCGCTTCCTTTACGCGATCGCAAAATTCCTTCTGCGATCGCAAATCACTGGCCATTTACCCCATTTTACTCATCGCGATCGCGCCCTATTCCCAGTGGTAGTGTAGCACACTACTGTAGCAAAAAACCATGAGCTAAAAATAAAATAGAAATGGTCCGAACCCACTCTGAGACTCATCTGAGCCCCTCGGGACCACGTCCGAACATACCAACAAGTCTCAAAACGTATCACGGATTTAGTCAAGGCCCCAAATCACATCAGTCATGCTAAAACCATGAATAACACTACAATCCAAGCTTAATGAACTTTGTAATTTCAAACTTCAATATTTGATGCCGAAACCTATCAAATCACATACCATTGACCTCAAATTTTTCACAAAAATCATATTCGACATTACGGACCCACACAAACTTTTGAAATTAGAATCCGACCCCGATATCAAAAAGTACACTTCTGGTCAAACTCCTCAAAAACCATAGCCAAATGACTCCAAAATGACCCAAGGACCTCCGAATTCACTTCCAATTGCGCTCTCAAAACAAAGAGTCACCATACGAAACTATTCCAGAGTCGGAATCCCAAACATTTATTGATAACACTGAAATGCACTTCAACGTAAACTTCTTAAATGTTTTAAAAAATGCAAACTTCCACAATAGGTGCCGAAACGTTCCTCGGTCTTCCAAAACCCAATTCAGACATACGCCCAAGTCCGAAATTATCATACGAACCTGCTTGAACCTTCGAATCCCAATTTCGAGGTTCTTTACTCAAAAATCGAACCTTAGTCAATTCTTTCAATTTAAAGCTTCAGAAGTGATATTTCTCTTTCCAAATCAACTTTGAACTTCCCAAAATTCAATTCTGACCGTATGCACAAGTCATAATACATGAAGTGAAGCTGCTTATGGCCTCAAACTCCTGAATTGTGCGCTTGAGTACAAAATGACCGGTCGGGTCGTTACATCTCTCCCACTAAAACATACATTGATCCTCGAATGTGCTAAGAATTGCGCTTGAGTTGTCTGAAATCACTGTTTATGACCTCGAGCACCTACTCGTGCTACCAAAACTCAGCTAGGCACCCTAGCTCAAAAAATCTGAAGATATCATTTTTCTCTTAAGCAAATAGGCCTTAGAGCCCAATTCTAACATCCAAAATTCTCTCCCAGGCATGTTCCAGCATACGCTCACCGTATTAATAACTACACACTGTACCAAAACATGACTACATAACTTAGCTGAATTAACACCTTGCACCAGTTTACTTAGAGGACTACAATAACATTGTCTAATCAAATTATTCAAGATTCCACGAATATGATGCTCCCATTGCACCTCATGACATACATAGGTATTCCTATGACTCTTGAAATACATGCACGACGGAGGAAATGTGTAGAAATTCATAACTAACTGTTGAATCCACAAATCAATAGGTCTATACTTCAGACAAGAACCAACATGTCATTCTGAACCAAATAATGATGTTAGCTCCTTAATATACTCCATATAATCAGATTGCACTGATCGTACATCCAATGACCTCGTCTCACCCATATATGACCAAAAGTCTCATATAATACCACAATGGGCTTCCAACTCGAAAGCGATAAAAAAGGAAAAGGATATCTGAAAAGGAAATCCAATTACCCCGCTCGCGAATCATACATACGATACGGCCAACATAATTAAACAAACACCCAACATGTGAATCATACATGTGATGTGGTCACACAGCTAATATGAGTTTTCCCTCAGAAAGATAGGGAACAAAACACATAAAAACATACATTCAAATTCATACTCAACATCATAATATTGCGGCATGCAACCAGATCCAAACAACACACCCATGGCGGAGTGCTACTATTCCACCTATAAAATTTACATAAGGGGATACACACTGAGCCAAATTGCTCATTACAACAAAATACCAAATGTTGGTCACAAGCACGCTAAGTGCATAATACCATACCTAGAGAGACATATAGTGTTATAAGCTACAAACTCAAGCTCAACTGAGGTGCAATATACGATTTGAATCTCAAGAGCATTCTGCTCATATAACATCTTCTCTACTTAAAACCGTAACACAAATAAAACTCACATAGCCATCTCATAACTCACACAACACAATATATCATTTCACTAAATAGATGATGATGAAATAACTCCCAGACTACTCTTCCATAAGGATCGCAGTGCTGAAATGAACACATCTGGCCCTATATAGGGCCTATATTCACATTTAAATCCATCCATAGACCTCAAGATGAATCTTATCGCACTGAACTAAGCTAATAACCTTTCAAAGGTCCATAATAACTGCCCTTTTATAATAACAGACAAGAACAACCATCATAATTAGAGTAATCCTACACAGTCCACAACCCAATAATTCGAGTGCCTCTGGGCGTCAATTCTCAATTTAACGACATCACAACAATCTTCATACTTGGTTTTAATCGATATAATCAGATTGCACTGATCCTACATCTAATGACCTCGTCTCACCCATATATGACCAAAAGTCTCATATAATGCCACAATGCGTCAATGAGCTTCCAACTCGAACGCGATACAAAAGGAAAAGGATATCTGAGAAGGAGATCGAATTACCCCGCTCGCGAATCATACATACGATACGGCCACCATAATTAAACAAACACCCCGCATGGGAATCATACATGTGATGCGGGCACACAGCTAATATGAGTTTTCCCTCAGAAAGATAGGGCACAAAACACATAAAAACATACATTGAAATTCATACTCAACATCATACTATTGCGGCATGCAACTAGATCCAAAAAACACACCCATGGCGGTGTGCTACTAATCCACCCATATAATATACATATGGGGATATACACTGAGCCAAATTGCTCATTACGAAAAATACCGAATGTGGGTCACAAGCACCCTAAGTGCATATTACCATCCCTGAAGAGACATATAGTGTTATAAGCTACAAACTCAAGATGAACTAAGGTGCGATATACGATTTGAATCTCAAGAGCATTCTGCTCATGTAACATCTTCTCTACATGGAACCGTAACACATAAGAAACTCACATAGCCATCTCATAACTCACACAACACAATATATCATTTCACTAAATAGATGATGATGAAATAACTCCCAGACCACTCTTCCATAAGGATCGCACTGCTGAAATGAACACATCTGGACCTATATAGAGCCTGTATTCACATTTAAATCCATCCATTGACCTCAAGATGAATCTAATCGCACTGAACTAAGCTAATAACCTTTCAAAGGTCCATAATAACTGCCCTTTTATAATAACAGACAAGAACAACCATCACAATTAGAGTAATCCTACACAGTCTACAGCCCAATAATTCGAGTGCCCTCCGGTCGTCAATTCTCAATTTAATGACATCACCACAATCTTCATACTTGGTTTTACTCTTCAATCAATCAAGTGAATACATTCCACACTTGTACAACTTTCCCGTGAGGCACGCTCCTACAACCTTCTGTAACAGATAACAGGTCTCTACATCCAAACCATTGGCCGAACTAACTCTAACAAGCGATCAAGAATCCTTAACCACGGTGCAAAGGCGTTTTCACACAACAGTGATCTCAGGTGACGCTTAAGACAATACCAACTTACTTTGAACATCGAAACTCCCTTCTTGCTCATCCAAGCTCATGACATCCTTGTTAACACCGAACTACAACCTTGACCCCCATATTCAAATTCTATACTACTCACTGAACCCAACATGCCAATATATGATAGAACACGATTTTCACCATAACTTTGGAACCACAATTATATGAAAATTACATCATATAAAAAAATTCACTTAACTCATTTCAGGAGAACCATCGCAACGTGCATCTGAATTCTCATAATAGTAGAATATATACACTTCAAGTAGTGGTCTAAGACACCATAGCCTTTCCGGGATCCGCCTACATATAACAAGCCATAACCGTAGCATACTTTCGAATAAAATTAATTACGGCGATCGACAAACCTCACAGTGCCCATCATAAATCACATACATAACTTGATTACGCTGAAGGAATTGATCTCTACAACAAATATGCCAATTCAACTATGGCTAAACAAATATGCCAATTCAACTATGGCTAACTAATCTATCTTCGTCCAATTTACTCTTGAATTCCATTGAAATAACAATAACACAATTCAACACATACCATATGCCATCTACACTCATCTCGAGTAACCCTGAATTACGAGACCATGTTGTCTCAAATCCTACAAACTATTTCATACCTCCTTTGTGCACACATTCGCATCCTCAACTGGTATGACCATTCTGATAATCCCTCTAAATATCGGAAGACTTTTCTCATTTTCCTCCCAAATGCTACACTGCAAGTAAAGACATCATAGAACACTCTGGGGCTCTTCTCTTAAGATGCTATAAAAGCTTGATTCTTATCCGTACCTATAGGCTCGAAATTATTAGACACCACACTTTAACCTTTGAGTCCACTAGGACCGTTGTTAAGAGCCACCCATTCTGACTTGGACCTGAATATAATTAAATCCATAAATATTCTAGTACCTGAATTCCCCCTCGACGAACCACGCAGCAGGCTCACTTCCCTTGAAACCCGCATCAAAACAAGGCATAAATCCTGAATCCCTCTCCATGTTTGAATATAAGCCTATAAGGATAATCATAGCGTACCATTTACAATTCTTTTGCTAAAATAATCACTTATGTTCTTTTCCTATAGCTGAAATAACCCACCAATATGCCAATAAATAAAAACCCTGCAAGTAGTTAACCATGCAACTCGATAATAGGCGGAGGGACTTCCCTACTTAGCTGAAGCCACTATTACACAACTCTAGATTTCACTAGGATTTCTTATCTCTTATTGACATAACCTTGCGCAATCAACATCCAATATTCTCGGAATCTTTCTTTAAAACCCATTATTATATTCTAGATCATCACCACATTCACGCGTTCAATCTATTTGTTGTATAACAAATAGAATCTTCGCAGAATCTTCACCAACCATGCGACTGCCGATCTGTTCACTAGAGATCACCCACTTGCGGAATTTACGTGCCGACATCATCCAACGCTCCTGCACGGGGTACATTAACTACGACATCACTAACCCAACTTGAGTCCTAGCTCACTCTCTACGTGCAAAATTCCATTCACCCCTCGTAGGCATCAATTAACTATGCGGCAACATCCTTCCAATTCAAAGTTATGTTGTATCCATCTTTATTTCAAGAAGCTCTTTTCCGAAAATCATCTTTCTCGAGTCGTCAACATTAGATAAGTCGATTCAATCCAGAACCATTATTCCCTGTGATATCTAACAATAGTTTCCCCAATATTATTTCACAATATCATACCCCCGAAGGCGAATTGTATAAGACCATAAAATCGGCGATCTTAACAAATACAATCGAGGACGATGACACTACATCACAAATGAAAATTTCACGACGCTTGAAAATACCAAGTATCGTTACTCCATCACCCCAAATCTAAACATTCATAGGCCAATTGCTTTTGCTCAGCAAAAATAAAATATCAGATCTGTGAATTGTGCATTGAGTGAACATCCTTTTATATCATTCACCGCCTGAACACATAGGAAAGTATCCTATCGTCAAGTGAATACTGTGCGATAACCAATCGGGAGAATCATAGCAACTTGTGCATAGCCTCAAAGCTCTTAGAAGCACGACTACAAAGCTAAAACAATAGAAAAATCCTTCTGTAGAGCAACAACAATAGCCCAACCAACTATATCGGGAGAAACATCCCGCACCACATCTGTAGTACCATTACAATTCTTCAATTCTCAATTTATAACAAGCAGTCTGCATCGCATATGATTGAATAGAAAGGAAATAAAGGCATAAGTCTCACAAAAGTAAACCACGCGATGAGGAATCAAGAAGGGAAGTGCTCCTAACAGTCCTACAACCTCTCAGAGATATGCATAGATATCTATGTACTAATCCGCAAGACACTACTAGACTCGCTCATGAATTGTAAGACCTAAGAGAACCTAGTGCTCCGATACCATGTTGTCACAATCCAAATTCCACGAAGGGCCATGATGGCGCCGGACAAGTTGTCAGGCAAGCCAATAAAAATAATTAATTAAATTCTCATTTTAATAATCTTCAAAAGTATGACTTTCCTTCAATTTACCAGTTAAAGAAAATCATTTCAAATCAAATATCATGTTAAGTAGTTAATACAAGATACCCCTTAATCATCCCAGAACCCAGTGTCACAAGAGCATGAGCATTTACTAGGGACTGAAATAAAATACAGTAACTATACCGAATACAATGTGGACAGAAATTAAAAACACAGTAAAATACTCTGAAGCAAACTTTGTTGGATTCAGGTCGTCTCGATAAATGCAGCTCACCTAAGTCTCCATATAATGCATGCCGCTATGCCACTAAGCCACTTTATATATATGAACATGTGAAACAAAAATGCACATTAAGTGTTGTATGAGTACAAAAATAACGTATACCCAATGAGTATCCCATGTAATATCGAAGAAGTAGAGACGAGAGGTCAACTTCGTCACTTGCTAGTGGTCCAATGATAATATAGTGAAAGTGTGAGGAAATCATGGATGTCATAAAGCAAAATTTACCTCATAAAGCAGGAAAACAACTTCTTAAATAATAGAGAATTTCAAAAGATTTACTTTTCATTATCTTTATCAATTTATCTCTAGCAAGGAAGGGCAACTATAAAAATTTATAACTCTCACGCAAGCAATATAATCATGTTCATATCATGCCAAGATCATACGGTCTGATCCAACATAAATCTAAAATGTGCACTGCTAAGGGTCAAACGGCGTTAACCATAGATATATTTATTACCCAGTTAGCGAATCAATAAACAATAAATAAACAATCACCTCGCTCGCAAATCATACAAGTGACCTAGGTACACATAGAAACTTACATTCAAACATTCAATCAAAACTTTATCAAGGAGACAACTATTCAAGGACGTGTCAGTTTCTCTTTTACAAGCCGAGAAAATGAAGTTTAACAGTTTTAGAAAATCATTTACCGCTTGATGTATTTAAAGCAATTTAAACTGTCAATAAGGTTACCATTATTGAAAGTAAAGCATGTTTTTTGGGTCCTACACTACCCGGACATACGCATAGTAGTAGCTATGCACGGACTCTCGTCACCTCGTGCATAGTAGCCCCCAAAATTAGGAGCACGTATTTAATTAATTCACCTACGGGGACAATTCTCTCTTACTAGGTTAGAAAGGAGATTCACCTCGCTCTGAAGTTCCAAACCCGTCTGCCAATCCCTTCTGACGACTCAAATTGATGCACAACACTCCAAAACTAGCTAATAAATGAGAAAATCCATAAATATATGCTATAATAATCACAATAATACAATATAGATAAATTTCTAACTTCATTTGAAAATTTGACAAAATCTCCCTTGAGTCTACGTGCCGGAATTTAGAAAAATACTCACAAAATCCGAGAACCCATTCTGATATGAGTTCAACCACACCGATTTTAACAAATTCTGGTAACAACTTGACCTCCAAATCTTGAATTTTCGTTCTTGAAAAGTTTTACAAATATCTTGTTTTTACATTTTAATCCAAAATAAATGATGAATATAACCATAGAATAATAAAGCATAATTACCTTTGGATATAGAACACTTACCCCAATTCATGTGGTGAAAATCGCCTCAAAATTGCTTCAAACTGAGCTCCATAGCTCCAAATATGATAAAAAGGGTCAAAACCTCAAAATATGGCTACTGCCCAGGTATTTACTGTTTGCTATCGTGGAAAACGCTTCGTAATAGGAAAGCATAACATTTCTCTGCCCATAATTTTCCTTAACGATTACGAAAAATGCTTAGCTACCGCGAAGAGCAAATGTCCAGCTCTTCAAGACAGTCTCTAGTATAATGGCCATAACATTTTGTACCAAATTTCAATATACAAATGGTTTAACTTTTTGAAACTTGCCTCAAAGGACTACAACTTTCATGGTTTGTGCAACTGCCAGTTATTGTAGATTACATGATATAAGCTTCCAAAATCAGCCCTATGCAATTAAAATTTCTTTTTTGCAATTTCCAATCTCTTTCCGGATAAGCTGTAGTGTACCACTCATAACGTTTTATACACAAATCTAAATGACAAATAGTTTCGCCATATGAAAACTAGACACAAAGGGCTAAACTTTTGTTTTTGGATCATCTCTAAATTCCTTATAGATTGCAAGATACAAGCTTGTAAAGTTGAGCACTGCAGTAGAAACTTTCCTCTACGCGATCGCGAATGCCCTTCTGCTATCGCAAATCAGTAGCCATTTTTTCCAATTTAACGCATCGCAATCGCGCCCTATTCCCTGTGATTGCATAGCACACTGCTGTAGCCCAAAACCAACAGCTAAAAGTAGTATAGAAATGGTCTGAAACCACCCAGAAATTTATCTGTGCCACTTAGGACCACATTCGAACATACCAAAAAGTCTCTCAAAGTATCACAGACTTAATCGAGGCCTCAAATTACATCAGACAATGCTAAATTTATGAATCACACTCCAATCAAATTTTAATGAACATTAGAATTTTAAACTTCTATATTTGGTTCCGAAATCTATCAAATAAAGTCCGATTGACCTCAAATTTTGCACACAAGTCATATCTGACTTTACCGACCCACTCAGACTTTTAAAATCAGAATCCGACCCCGATATCAAAAAGTTCACTTTTAGTCAAACTCCTCAAAAACTATCAAATTTCTATCCTTAGACAAATTACTCAAAAATGACCCACGGACCTCCGAATTCACTCAAGATTGCGCTCCTAAAGCAGAATCGCCATACGAAGCTATTCCCGGATTTAAAATACCAATCGAACATCGATAACACTGAAATACACCTCAACCTAAACTTATGAAATTTTTTCAAAAGTGAAAACTTCCACATTAGATGGTGAAATGTTCCTGAATCCTCCAAAACCCGATCGGAACATACGCAGAAGTCCAAAATCATCATATGAACCTGATGGAACCTGGTCCAGTTATTCCAATCCCAAATGGTCATGGGATGAAAGAGAATGAAAGGCAAAATTTAGAAACATTACATATTCCTCTGATTGGAGTAACTGAAAAACAATCTGGATATTCAACCGTCAAACCTTCAGTTACTACTGCAGTAGCTGACATTGAAAATAGTTGTGAACAGAATTTGATAGAGATTTGCAAGAAAGGCAAATATATCGAGCAGCATCTATTTGTTAACACTGATAAAAGACACAGCATTTCTTTGGCCGATAAGGCAAATTATGTTTCTACACAGGATAATACCATCGAGCAACATTTAATGATCAAAGTCTTCAACAATTGCAAGTGTACTAAAGTAGGAGAATCAGTGGCTTTCAATGTAGTTACTACTCCAAAAGATACTCCATCTGAGTCAGTGGATAATGTAACAGTTCTAAGCTACTATAACACTTCCCATATTGCGGAACTACAACATTGTAGTCAATGGACTAATCCACCAGCTTTGCTCACTGTAAACATGGACAATGTGAATGAGGTTAATGTGCTAAAAACAGAACATTTAGCTGCAATTGACCATAATGCAGAAAGGAATGGTTTTACTGGATCTGCTTCTGCAGAAAGGGAAATGCAGTTAATAACACACCACAATTCTTCTTCTGCACAGACTGAGCATTTGTTTGCTCCTGAAGGCCAACTTAGCAGATGCAACAAGCAGATGGTAGGAGGTCAAACAACTGATTCTTATCCTGCACAAACCATTAATAGTCCAAAAGGGGAGCCAGCACAATATAGAAATGACAATGCAAAAGAAAATCAACTGAAGCAGATTGACCAGCATTTCAGCAAACTGGTCGAACCACTGGATGCATCATTACATTTGGCAAATCATTTGCAAGTTTCAGCTGATCGAGCTAAATCTGTGAACACTAATGTTGAGTCTGAAAAACAGTTATCAAGCATAACAAAAGAAGAGGCTGCTCAGAATTGTCAACATACCTCTACAGTTCCAGTAGCTTCACTGTCTGTTCAACTGTTAAATCAAAATGAATTGCAATCACATAATGAAGAGGTATCTCAACAAACTCTTCAAGTCGGCCAAAATACAACAAATACATGCCCATCCATATCCAAAACAAATCCAAATTCACAACTCCGTAACAGAATGCATACCAATGAACACTCCTCAGATAAACTTTCAAATGCAGGCAATGCTGCTGTTTTCTCTAATCTTTCCAGTGATTTGTCTGGACAGAAGCCGACAATGATCAAATGATATTGAGATCCATCATCTTTATCTACAATTAACAAACTAAGTCCTATGAGGGACATGGTCGTAAATTCTAAATTTTGGAAAGACCAACGAGAGTATGACGATGAAGAGAGCTGGGGAGAAGGTTTTGCTGCTTTTTCCTCTTCAGATGATGAACAAGATTGTGATGTTGACAATGCTGGAGAAGAGTATGAGAATCAGTACAAAACACAAAGGAAGATAACGTCAGTCCAGACTGCCAATTTGCCAACAGGTTCAAACAGAAGGACCACACTGAACCGTAATGCACCGATATTTTTTCCAAAAAATGCTTCGATACCTGGTGCAACAATAGATGTTAATAGAAGTGCAACTTCAACGCCTTTAGTTGCCCAAAATCAGATTATATCATCTAAGTCAATCACAAACATGGAGAAGGGACAGCAACATATTGTGGTAAATGCTTCACAATTCAATATTCAGAATAGCGAATTTCTGAAGGAGGAGATAGGAAGACATAGTTATGAAGAAGGGGAGGAAGAAGAAATTTTATCGCATTGCCGAGCTGAAGCAGCGAGAAATAGAGATTTATCTCCAATGCATTGCAAAGAAAATAAGAAATTTGGGAAAGTGATAAAAGTTGTGACAACAGTTTGTGCGTAGACGCTAACATCCGAAGGCCCCCGATGAGAATCGCAAAGCAAAAACAAATCTTCCATCCATCTGTTTTAAAGCCTCATCGGTCAAGGAACAAGCGTGAATTTTAAAGACAATTTGAGGTAGCTGTTCACAAATATGGAGAGAAGAAAGATATATAACTTCTTTCTGTACCATCACATTAATGTTCTTTTATTTTATTTTCGTTTTATGGCTTGTATTTCTTGAGGCCTTTTATGGTTTTCGCCGGTTATTGTTATGTGGGTGACAATAGTGGTGACTCCCCCCTTATCATGTAAACCTATCTTCTCTGCAATATTATCATAATAGGTCGAATACGGTAAGGTTAGACCGGTTGTGTTATATGGGTAACAACTTCGGCGATTGACTCCCTTATATGTAATTCACCTATTTGTGGCAATTCTATTTCTTCTATTAATAAAATCTAACCCTAGGCATTGCCTAGTGGACTTCCAAAAAAATAAATCTTCGAATCATGATTCTAAGGTCATTTACTCAAAAATCAAACCTTAGTCAATTCTTCCAACTTAAAGCTTCTAAAATAAGAATTTTCTTTCCAAATCAACTCCGAACTTCTCAAAATTTAAATTTGACCGTCCTCACAAGTCAGAGTACCTGAAGTGAAGTTGTTCATGGCCTCAAAGTGTTGGATGATGCGCTAGAGCTCAAAATAACTAGTTGGGTCGTTACAACATTCATTCATTACTAGGTTATAAGTCGATGAATCAATTATAACAGATTAATTTATATAAGTCAAGACATTTTGTTTTTAATATTCAACAATGCATCTGATTAGGTTATAGTCGATGATTCAATGTATATATATATCGTTGTACTACTTTAACTACATATATAGAATGTTCGACTACACTTTTGTGTATTCATCCATTGTGTTATAAAAGTGTTAGCAGATTACGTTTATATTATTTAGATAGTAAATATAAAAGTAATTTTTAATTTGTACTAATTTTGACCAGAAAAGAGATAAACTTTGATCGCTAATTATCTAGAAATTTAAATCAGTGGCAAAAGTTGGTCATGAATTATCTAAATAATTAAAATTAGTGACCAAAGTTGGTCACAAAATTTAAATAAGATTTATTTATATTTTATATAATATTTAATATAATTATATAATTATTAAACATTAGAACTGTGTCCCAAATTAGGGACCAAAGTTGGTCTCTACTTGCTTTCGTTTTAGTAAGAGACCAACTTTGCTTAAGTCTCAATCACCCAAAAGCTGGTGTTATAGTATCACAGATGATCTAAGATTTACTACATACAAAGTCTGAATAAATAATAATACACTGTTCCGGAATATAAGAGAAATGCAACAGGAATAGTAGGTAGAAGAAGACGCCAAGGCCTCCGAACGCCTCTATGACTACCTCGGGTTCCTAATGAAAACAAATTAGCAATCCTATCGCGATCTGAATTCTACAACACTAAGGTCTACATATAAGAGTGTAAAGTGTAGTATCAACACAACTGAACCCATATTCTAGTAAGTGCCTAGCCTAACCCTAGCAAAGTAGTGATGAGTGTAGGAGCAGACTGCCAAATAAACATGTGCAATTGTACTATATACAGCAGAAAAGAAGTACACAAAGAAACAATCAAATTCAACCAACTATGGGAGGGGAAAACAACAAATAGAAACAAAAAAGCAACAAATAAATATGAGGATCACTACATTTCAATTGAAAATAGGAAGGAGAAATCATGTTGCGTGGTACAACAAGTATCAATAGGAAGCCAGCAATTTAGTGTAGAGGAAGCGTAACACAGTTATCAATAAAAGCTAAGAAATAAAATACAAGTGCACGGTATTACCCGTCGTGTTTTGATTCGCTCTCCCAAAAACAATACACGCATCAACCTTCTAGCTTTACCCTCTTCCTTACCTAACAACAATCACAGGGCAAATAGGGTAAGGGAATCAATAACCTCCAAATGAAGTCAAGTAACAATAGAGAATCAATACATAAACATAAAGGACAACATAACTCAATTATCAACAAGAATCAGGAAAATCAAAGGAAGTGCATGGCATCACCCTTCGTGCTTTTACTCTCGTCCTCACCGTAAGAATCAATATAAATTTCATGACATCACCCTTTGTACTTTTACACTCATCCTCACCATGAAATCAATATAATATGCACAGAATAGTACATCACATGGCATGACATCACCATTTGTTCTTTACACTCTTTCCTCACATAACAAATAGAGCACGACATCACCATTCGTGCTTTAACGCTCTTTACTCATACAAAAAATAATTCACGGTATCATCCTTCGTGGTTTAGTGCTCTTCCACACCCAAACAACAATAACAAATAATTTGGCAAGGAAATTTCCAATAAGAGCCTCGGCAAAGGAGCAACAAGTCAATAATCAAATTCCGGCAAGGGAACATCAACTCAACTAATAAATCTCGACAAGGGAACAACATTAATAACAACCACATCTCGGCAAGGGAGATAACAAGTAAATCAAAAACAGCCCAATAAGGGCTAAAAAATATTGATCACTTATCTTTCTCACTTTTATTTCACAACTCGAGCCAATGTTTTAGAGGTTCAATTATCACTTATACATTCACAACTCGAGCCAATGCTCCAAAAGTTTAATTGTCACTTATTCTTTCACAACTCCTTATCCAACTTGAGCCAATGGTGCTCAATGTTCATATGTCACTATTCTTTCCACAAACTTCATAGAAAAATTAGAAATCTTCACCAAGACATGAATAATACAACGAAATCATGAAAATCACAATATAGGACTCACGGTCATGCTTGACACAAACGTATAGATACTCGTCACCATGCCTATATGTCGTAAACAAGAAGCAATTAGCAAATATGACACAACTCTTAATCTCTTAAGCTAAGGTTAGACCAAACACTTACCTTGATGCCACTAACAGAATTCACGATTCAATTATAGCTTTACCCGTTGATTCCGCTACCAATTCGCTTGTATCTAGTCACAAGTTACTTGATTATATCAATAAACGTTAATTGAATCAACCCCAATTCATGAAAATGCGTTTTCCATAATTTTACCCAAAAAGTAAAAAATCGTCCCCGAGCCCACATGGTCAAAACCCGATGTTCAACTAAAACCTGATTACCCATTCCCCCATGAACCGAAATATATAATTTGTTTTGAAATTGGACCTCAAATCAAGGTCCAAATCCCCAATTTTTGAAAAACCCATGTTCTACCCAAAACACCTAATTCTCCATATGAAAATCTTTGATTTTAAGATGAAATCATGTTAAAAGATGTTAATTATTGAAGAGAACTAGTTAAAAAAGATTTACAATTTATTTTGAAAGAAAGTTTCTCTTGATAAATCGCCCCAGTTTGTTTATGTTTTCAAAACATGCAATAAATAAGTTGAAAATCGGATTAATTGCGAACAGGGGTTCGCAATTACGAACCAACCTCTGCTCGCTTGGGAATTGGGAAAAAAGTTTAGAAATGCGACATGGGAAATGCAAGAAAGCATGGGAATTTCAAAAAAAGTTTGAGAAATTCAAACCTGGGAATTGCAAAAAAAAAAGTTTGGTAAATGCGAACAAGCCTAGGAATTGCATAAAAAGATTGTAAAATGCGAAGACTCCAGGCCTGCAATTTCTTAAGTCAAAAATCAGCCCGTGGGCTAACCAAAACTCAGTCGAGCTCTGGGTTCTCCAAACCAAATATATACATAACCTCAAAAACATCCTACGGACTTATTCCTGTACTCAAATCACCAAAATAACATCACGAACATCGAATTAAATCTCAGGATCAATGAAATTTCCTAAAACTTCTTTAAATATCAAATTACATTTAAGGTCTGAATCACATCAAGTGAACTCTGTTTCTTACCATACTTCACATAATTATCTTAAATCATATATATGACCAATGCCGGGTGTCGGAACTAAAATACGAGCCTAATACCAACATTTTTGTAACATCACGTACATTTGGAGTAGATGTGGATATGTTAACTGGGTATTAATTTGATATTTTAGACATATTAAGTTTTAGCGGGATTATTATGGATGAAAATTGTTGTTTTAGAATCGAGACATAGCGCGAGGTGCATAAAATTTAACAAATCAACTAAGTTTGCAGAAGCTCCGTCTTCTACCAGGTTTTAGTGAAAACGTGTGAGGTATTGGTAATAACTCTATGCATGAAAGTTGTAGGTCTTTGAAATATTTTCAAAGATATATTGTGAAGCCCAAATGGAGCTCTTTGTAAAAAGTTATGCCCATTTTACAGAAAGGTATGCAACCACTCCGGTCCTGCCGTATTTTTAGCACGACCGCGGTGGTGAGGCAGTGCTTCAGCGATTTACCAAGGTCAGGATTGCAGTCGCGGCAATTGGGATGCGGAGGCCAACTTGGAAAGTCATTTGTTATCCCTATTTTTTCCCCTACAGCCCCAAATATAAAAAATTTATCCACAAAAGAAAACGCCCAAAAACCTAACTCCTTAAGGGTCCCTCCACCATCCAAAGTAAGTTCTACTGGTGATTTTAAGTTAATTTTAATTTTCCAATATCTTATTAATATGGGTAAACCCTCCATATAATTATATATTCTATTGGGACATCATTGTTAAGAGAATAAATCCTAGAACTCGAATTCAAGGGGATTGAGCATCAAAAATAGTATTTTCACCCTTTAATTGATTCTATCATTGAGTTACGATAAAAGACTCTATTTCATGAGATATATGTTGATTGGTTTGATAGAAAAGCATAGACAATGATATGTTTCGGTTGTTGATTTGTTATTATTTGCTATGGAAGTTGATTACCTTATGGGTGATAAAGAATAATGTTGATTATAATCAGTTGAGATTTTAGAATTTATATAGGAACAAGAGAATGAGTTATTGGGTGTAGAGATACTATTATAAAGGGCTATCAAGCTTTATTCCACCAAGTGTTTAATAAAATGCCTATGTTACCAAAACACGGATATTATTGCTAATTATGAATCCCTTTGACTTGTAATGATAGAAATTGATGTTGAAAGGGGTAGCGAATGTTGTATTATGCTCAAAAGAAGGAAGTTAAGGTTTGTGAGGCTAACGCTCTATGTTTGGGAATGTTAGTGATTCCCCCTACTGTATGTTTCTTTTACAACGTATCGATTGACTCGGAATTATGGTCAAGCCTTGTCCTTTGAACACTTGTAGAATCTATTCTCTAGCTTCATAACTCATCCATGACTTTCATTCTGAACGTTGTAAGTTCAGTTGGGATTCAATATAGACTTGGATTGATGTCCTATGTATCAGTATTGCATACTAAGCATATAATAAATAGTTGAAGTTTCAGTGTTCATAATCAAATCAAGAATACATGTCTCATTCTAGTCCTATTTACTATTCCAACATTATGTAACTCAGTATGATTCATTTTTCCAGTATTATGTACTTAGAACAATCCAGTATTCCAGTATCATGTAACTCAATGTAATTTAGTATTTCAGTCCTATGTATTGCAGCATGATTCTCAATTCCTAATTTTAAATCCCTGAATGTCGAACACCTAATTTGGGCATGCGCCCGTAGTTAATGCTTTATGCATCTTTGGGCCTAAGGCCACGAATTATGCTTAATGCATCTTTGGGCCTGAGTCCGCTGTTTATGCTTTATGCATTTTAGACCTGATGTCGCAGTTATGAATAAGAATTCTTGGGCCCCAAGTAAATAGGTTTTTTATCGCTTAGAAGAGGGAGTATTCATATCCTCACTTCCTTTCTGTTCAATTATTAGTTATCAGTTACCAGTTATTAGTTATCAGTTATCAGTTGTCATTTCAGTTTCAGTTTCAATAGTTATTATTGCAGCCATCAACTATAAATTCTTAGTTATCAGCTTAGTTTCAGTTTCGGCATTTATAATTATTTCTTTCAGTTGCTTTGCATAGCAGTACAATTCAAATGTAATGACGTCCCTTTTGATCAGGCCCTACATCTCATTATGCAGGTAATGATTCATAGGTTGATGATTCCGAGCACTAGGATTCTCGTACGCAGCTATTTGGTGATCTCAATTCTTTTGGGGCTTTATCATTACCTTACAGTGTTCAGTATTCTCAAATAGTCAATGTTTTCAGTATTTCATTAGATAATTCACACACAAGAGTAACAATTAGACAAAGTCTCAATCTTTCATGTTAAGCCATATTGTCTACAAATATTTTTCAGAATTGTATTTTTATTTTCGCACTTTGATTTATATCATCCAGACTATTAGTATATCACCATGTATTTGTTTATTTTCTGCATTCATTATGTTATCATATCACATGTTCATTCAGCCATCCAGTTGGTTCGCTCGGTCACATATAGCCAAGCACTGACTGTCGTGTTACGTCCTAGCCCTGGTTCGGGGCATGACATGTTTGAATAAAAATTCATTTCCCATCCGTAAAATCAATTTCAGAAAATAATTTTTTTCCAAAATTCATTTCTCCGGCTTGGGAACTCGGAATTTGATTCCGAGCATACGCCCAAGTTCCATATTTTCCTACGGACCCTCCGGGACCATCAAATCACGACCCTTGGTCTGGGTCCGATTCTTTTTACCCAAAATGTTGACCAAAGTCAAATAATTTTTTTATAGTCAAAATTCATCAATTTTCACAGATTTTCAAATTTAGGCTTTCCGGCTACGCTCTCGAACTACGCATCCAAAACGAGGTGGTTTCAAATGATGTTTTTAAGGGATCGAAATGTAGAATTTCATTTTAGAACAAGTGAAGTCGTCACATTCTCCACCTTTGAAATAACTATTCGTCCTAGAATGGACAAAAGAAGGAAGTACATGAGTTGGCGAAAAGATGGGAATAACAGCTCCGCATATCAGGCTCGCACTCCCAGGTCAATGCCTCAAGAGGTTGACCTCTCAAGTGAACACGAACTAAAGGAAATCTCTTCGATCTCAACTGATGAATCTACCGGTCTAGAATAGCTACCAGCTCCTCCTCATAAGACAAGTCCTTGTCCAACTATACTATGCTGAAATCTAACATGTGGGATGGATCGCCATGACATTTATGAAACATGGACACATGAAACACTGGATGCACGACTGATAAGCTCGGTGGCAATGCACGTCTATAAGCCACCACTCTGAATTATCCTATAAGGCCCAAAATATTGTGAGCTAAGATTGCCTCTCTTGCCAAATCTCATTACACCTTTTATAGGTGACACCTTTAAAAATACCAAGTACCTAACCCCGGACTCTAAATCTTATCTTTGCACGTCAGAATATGACTTTTGTCGACTCTAAGCTTTCAACAATTGCTCCCAGATAAGCTTTACTTTTTCTATGGCCTGTTGAACCAGGTTTTGCCCATATAATAAAAATTCTTCAACATCAAACCACCCTATGAGAGATCTGCACCAGCGCCCATACAAATCCGCATACGGAGCAATCTAGATACAGGAGTGGTAACTTTTACTATATGAAAACTTGATAAGAGGTAGATGACCATCCGAACTTCTCTTACAATTCAGTACACATGCTCGCAACATATCCTTGAGTGTCTGAATCGCGCGCTCGGCTGGTCCATCTGTTTGTCGGTGAAAAGTTGTGCTTAAATTCGCCTGAGTCACTAGACAATACTGAAATGACCTCCTAAAATGTGCTGTAATCTGGACCCCAAGGTCAGATATAATAGATGCGGGTACTCCGTGTAGTTGCACTATCTCATTAAAATATAATTTTGCATAATCTTATGCTATATAGGTAGATCTGACTTGTAGGAAATGAGATTATTTTGTGCGCTTGTCGACTATCATGCATATGGAATCAGACATACCATGGGAACAAGGTAAAATTGTGATAAAGTCCATGTTTATCGCCTCCCATTTCCATGTGGGGATGTCAATTGTCTGCATTAGCCCTCCGGGCTTCTGGTGCTCTATTCTCAACTACTGGCAACTAGGGCATTGACCGACATACTCGGCATATTCTTTTTCAATATCGTTCAACCAATACACATCCTTAATATCATGAAACATTTTTGTCGACCCCGGGTGAATGGAATACCATGAATAATGTGCCTCCGGCATAATCCTTTATTGTAGCCCTTCTACATTTGGAACACAAAAATAACCCTTGTATCTGAGAACCCCATCTCCTTTGAGTTCAAACAATGGCTTCTTCTGATATGGAACCCTCTATCCCAACTTGACTAACTTTGTATCATCGTATCATCTCTCCTATACTTCAGGTATGAGGGATGATTTTGCAGTATTTTGGAGTACAACTCCTCCATTGCCAGCGTCTACTAACCGATCCCCCAAACAAGCCAATTGATGAATCTGTTTTGTTAATTGTCTTTTCTCAGCCTCTACATGTGCTAAGCTGCCATAGATCGGCAACTTAAAATGATCTATTACAACATTATATTTCCTTGGATGGTAAAGAATATTAACATCATTGTGTTTTAATAACACAAGCCCTCGCCTTTGTCGCAAATTCAACTCTTTTTGCTTGATGATATATTACAGGCTCTTATGCTCCGTGATAAATAAACATGCACCCCATATAAATAATGATGTCGTATATTTAGTGCATGGACGTCCGCAACTAACTCAAGGTCGTGGGTCGGATTATTCCACTCATGCTTCCTTAACTGCCTTGAATCATATGCAATTACTATCTAATGTTGCATCAGGACATATCCTAACCCGACACCTGAGGCATCACAATACATGACATAACTATCTAGATCATATGGAAGTGCCAGAACTAGCACTGAGGTCAACCTGTTCTTAAGCTCTTATAAACTCTACTCATAGGCCTCTGTCCACTGAAAATTAGGCGCTTTCTGCGTCAGCTTTATTAATGGTGTTGAGAGAAGGAAAAACCCTATACGAATCTTCGGTAGTATTCTGCTAGTCCCAGAAAACTACGAATATCTGTCGAAGTGGTAGGTCTAGGCAAAGATTTCACAGCCTCAACTTTTTGAGTGTCCACCTTTATACCTCTGTCGGATACGATATGCCTCATGAATGCTATAAATTTTAACCATAATTCGCATTTAAAAAACTTAGCATAAAATATATCATCGCAGAGGTTTTGGAGTATTGCCCGTAGGTTATCCACATGCTTATCCTCTAAAGGTGAATAAACCAGATATCATCAATAAAGACTACCACGAGAAGATCTAAATATGGACAAAATAGGCTATTCATCAAGCCCATAAATATGGCAGGTGCATTCGTCAACTCGAAGGACATAATAAGAAACTCAAAGTGGCCATATCGGGTCATATTGGCAGTCTTGCTAATATCTTTCTCCCGAACATTGACCTGGTGGTACCCGACCTCAAATCTATCTTTGAAAAGAATCTAACTCCTTGCAAGTGGTCAAACAAATCGTTGATCCTTTGAAGGGGGTACTTACTCTTACAAGTTCCCATGTGCAGTTGCATATAGTCTATACACAACCTTAGCGATCCGTCTTTCTTCCGTACAAACAATACCGGTGCACTCCAAGGTGAGATACTGGTTCTGCTGAAACCTTTCTCCGGTAATCTTTTAACTTCTCCTTCAACTCCTTTAATTCGGCAGATGCCATTCTTTACTGAGAGATAGATATAAGTTGCATTCTGGGAAGCAAATCAATGCTAACATTAATCTCTTGCTCTGGAAGAATACCTGAAAATTCATCTGTAAATACATCTGCATACTCCTTTACTATTTGAATAGACTGAAGTGTAGGCATCTTAGCATTTACATCTTTTAACTCGCACAGTATGATAAATGCACCCTTTTTGCAATCATTTTCCTCGCCTTTATATATGAAATAATCCTGCCTCGGGATGTCGCTGTATTACCTACCCATTCAAGAACTGGCTTGCCCGGAAAATAAAATCTAACTATATTTGCTCGACAATCAACTATGGCATGACAAGCTGCCAACCAGTCCATGCCCATGATAGCATCGAAATCTAGCATCTCTAGTTCTACTAGGTTAGCTGAGGTTATACGACCAAAACTATTATCGTACGAACTCGGTAAATGAATCTAGTGATAATTGATTCTCTGACAAGTGTAGGTAATACAAAATGATTACTTAGTACTTTAGGCACAATACCAAATTCACATGCGACAAATGGGTAATACATGATAAGGTAGATCCTGGGTTTATCAAGGCATAAACATCGTGAGAACAAATGGTCAACATACCTATCACAACTTCTAGTGAGGACTCTTGGTCATGTCGGCCTACTTGCGCATACATACGATTCTGGTTACTACCTGAACTATACCCTCTACCTCTGCCTCAACCTCTACCAGCCGAAGACTAAGAGTCACGCCGATGCACAGACATAGATGATCCTGTTGCTGAATTCGCTGGTTACGCCATACCCCTTGAATCTCTATTTGGGAAATCTCGCATCATATTCTCTGGACGTCCACATATATAATAAGCATCAGAACTGGCTCGGCGTTGTCCTAAGTGTCCTCGATCGTAGATGGCACATCGCAGCGGAAACGACCCAATCTTTCTCGAACCTCGTTGTTGCTGCAAGCTTGATGCATAGGAGCTCTCACTTTGTCATGACTCAGTATAGTGGTCATATTGTAACCCTCTAGTTGAGATGGTGGAGGTCTAGGAGGCCATTCTAAGTACTGAGGCATGTAACTTCCTTGAGACTACTCTTGAGACCTGGCAAATCTCATCCTCTTCCATTGCCCTAACTTAGTCCTCTCTATACTCTACTAGCGACGCCTACTCCACTCTATATTCTGGGAAAATGCCTAAATTTGCAAGATATCCATATTGTCCTGTAATGCAGCGGTGGAACACACCTTGGTCAACTGTGGGCCTAACCCTGCAATAAACCTGTGGATTATGTCCCGCATAGTAGAAACTGTAGATGCTGCATATCTGGCCAATGAGTCAAAACAGAGATTATATTCTCGAACACTCATATTGCCTCCTTGAGGGCTAGAAATTTATCGAGTCGGGCCTGTCAGATTTCTCGTGGTAAGTACTGGTCAAGGAAGACATCTGAAAAATTCTCCCAAATAGCAGGAGTGCATCACGTCGCCTGGACTTTTCCTGTCCCTCATACCAAAGGATGGCTATATATCAGAGTCGAAAAGTTGCTAACTTAACTGCCTTTTTCTCTGTGGTATGGATAACCCGAAAGATCCTATGAAGCTGATCTATGAAATTTCGTAGGTCCTCCGTTTGATCTGTCCTTGTGAACTCTGGGGGATTAAAAGTAATAAACTCTCGGATGCTTGAACTCCCAAATCCCTTAGAAGGGCATGCACTAGAAGATGCCTTAGCCTGTTGCTGGGTGGCTACCAACTGTGCCAACAAATGCATCGCACTCCTCAAGTCCTGATCTGATAGAAGCAGAGGGGGAACTGGATGTGCGGTCTCCCTAGGGATCTCCTCGGGTGGCAAAGGAGTCGGTACTCGATTGGTAGGGGTCTCTCTCTGCAACAGTGATTAGGCCCCATCTATTGGCGGTACCCTACTTGTCCCCTCCCCTACTGGTGGTTGTCTCCTCTGGCTACCTATAGTCTTCCTAGTTATCATCGTCTATATATGCAAACGTCAACACGTAAATTTAACTCAAATTTCTATAACTTAGTGATAAAACACAATTTAGATTTGAAAGAAGGGTAACCAACTCCTACATACATTGTAGTCCTCTGCTTATATAATATGGTGCACTATACATCTATAAACAAGATCCTACTAGACATAACTTGTAGATTCCTTACGATAGAACTGCTCTGATACCACTTTTGTCACGCCCCAAGCATAAAGGTGAGACCGGCACTCAGTGCCTCAACTATCGTTGCATATCACTTGTGAATCTGAGACTCTGAACATGTAACATCATATTTTTGGCCATGGGCCACATTGCAAGATAATGTGTGATGAGAAATTTAAAATCAATAGAGACTAATGCTGACTAACTGTCAACATAAGGCTGGGCCGGCAAGGCCATCATATTTATCACCAATTACAAGGCAATAAAATATATGTACAGGGCCTATAAGCCCAACATGCTGTACTAAGTGATAGGACATATCTACAAGCATTTACTGATAGATGTACTATGATAGTAACAAGGCCCCGACCTACCCATAACCAATCTACATATATACACAATATACACACTACCCCACTAGACCTGCCAACTCAAACAGAAGGGGAGCTTACCGATAAAGCTAAGCTCGGGCAACACCTACTGATAAGGTCTACCTGTCTGTCTATTTGAACCTGAATGCATGAAATGCAGCATCCCTAGAAAGGGACATCCGTACGAAGTAATGTACCGAGTATGTGAATATGTGGGAAATTGGAAGGGTTCCCCAATATTGGCGTGATCCATAGAAATTTGAACCCTTGAGGTTCAACCTTGCCGATGATATCTACAGATCAATTCCTCCTGAGTTCTTGGGATTTGGATTTGGGAGAAGAGCTTGTCCAAGAATGTTATTTGGTATAAATCCTGAGGAATTAGATATGGCTGAAACTTTTGGTGCTGCCGTTGCAAAGAAAATAATTTGCACTTGTTAGCTTTACCGTATGATTATTAATTACACCCTCTCCAATTGATATGATTTGGTCTTCTTAGATGTTGTTTGTCGTGCTTAGTAATAACGTTAAGTCTTTGATTTCGCTTCTTTCAATTCTTTTTTTTTTCTCCTTTCCTTTCTTGTATTTGATTGTGTTGTTATATTTTTTTTTCTTGAGTTTTCATGTGTTATTTTAAGTCACAAATAATAGAACCTGTATGATATGTGAACAATTTGACGAAATATTAATCTTATTAAATGATGCTATTATATATCATATTATTTAATAAATAATAGTTAGTATTATTTTATTATTTAATGTAGTATACTTGAGTACAATATAATCTATACAAAATCAAAGATACAAAGAATTGTAGTAATCAAATAAATTGTTTATTTTTTATTAAATTAGCCGGTACTTACTACTATACATTTGCAAATATGACCTTTTATTTATTTTTCAATTGTCTTAATATTTTTATACTACTTCTCTTCTAGTATAATATACATATATATATATATATATATATATTTTCTTATTCTAGAAATATGTATTTATATACTTATGTTATTCTGTTTAAAATTCTATAAATTATTTAAATTTATCTATACTTTTTTAGTTGTTTATTAATTATTATAAAATTAATTCACCTCTTTTCGAACATTCATTTCTACTATAATATTTGATTAGTTTTTTCATTTTATAATTACTATAATTTTAAATAATATCATTATTTTACGAAATTATAATTGTGAATTCATCAAAAGTATAAAGAGATAGGCCTTTTATTATTTTTGTGAAAAAGCACTAATATTATATTAAAATATGTTTTATATATAATTTATTATCTGATGTATATTATCCTAATAATTTCTTCATATTATTGTATTTTTCATTATGAAATTATGATTTTTATTTATTAACTACATTTCGCTACATGAGAAATTTAATAAGTATATATACTATATTACGATATCATTTAATATATTTATATATTTTGTATTCATCATTTATGACTATTTCTTTATTATAATTTTAGTTACGTGTACATGTAACTTTCTCATAGTAATTCTAATTATTTTATATGTCTAATTATAATATCAATTATTTGTTTCTTGTTTATGTAGTTGTATTATTCATTACTTAATATTGTTAAATTGGCATATGAATTATAATTAATTATCAATTTAGTATAATAACTACTTCCATCATTTGTGCTTTTCTCTTCAGGAGATATTTTATTCATTGCTTATGTGCGAAAATAGAGAACAAATAAATAGATGGTATTAACTGATAAAACAATGCATGTTCTTATATCATAATTGTTTTAGCTAATACACCTAAATGTAAGACAAGTGTATGCACATAAATTTTTATCACATAACGATAGTTAATTACTGCCCCATATGTTACCAGCATGTTTTATCCCTTAATTGATAAAAGTCATTGGTGATAATAGAAGTGGCTCTGTTTCGTTTTATACGGGCTTAGAGTTTTTAAAAAAATTTTTTGGTCCTAATACGTTATAACGTTGTTATCATGACTATAAGCATATATTAAGATTAAAACTTGAAAACTTAAAATCAAATAGCTTAATAAATATGAAATATATTTTGTTGAGAATACTAAACAAAAAATAGCGCAATATAAATTGAAATACATAAATATTACTAGTTCTCACACCTCCTTTTTGGCATACACGTGGTTACCTCGAAAGATGACACGTGTATTGGAGTTTTTCCAATTAAAGTGACATTATTCGAGACGTGATTAAGTAGTTATTTCAAGAGTCGCCACTTGGGATAGGTTTGACTTTTGGCGTCCCAAGTCACCGGTTTAATGGTGTAAACTTGGGGAGGTTTGGTGACCGACCACCACCATGAGGCGATTTCCGGCGGCGACATTAAGGTGGCTACTAGGTTGTCATGGGTGGTCGATACACCGGAGTGTACGTTCGAGGAAGGAAGATTATTTGGTCTCTAAGTGTATTAGGAACGTTTGGATATATATGTATTATTTTTGTTGGGGTTTCATGGTCCTTGGATGATCAACTGATCAATGGCTGTTATGGACCTTCCGAAAACGGCGTCCTTTTGAGTTGGTTACAGGTAGGCTGGGTCAGGGAATGGTTTTTGGGCTAGGTCTGTGTGATTTAAAAGAGAAAAAGGGTTTGTGCCACCCAGGTCTGGCTCAATTGTGGCTTGCCTGGGTGGCTGTATGTACACAGGTATATATTTTGTTTTTCTTTTTGTTTAATTAATTCCAATTTTATTTAACACAAAATTTCTAATTAACACAAATAAAAATGAAACAAATTGAAATTAAACAAAAATATAAAAAATGCCAGAAATACTACTTGCACATAATTTTTTTTTGTATTTTCTATTTGCAAAAATAATCCTAATTAATAATTATTTCGGCAAGAAATATGAAATTAAGTCCTAAATGATTTTTAAACACGGATTGATGAAAACACATTCGCACGCGCAATCAAATTCTAAAACAAATATTAAAGAAAAGAACTAAATCTGAAAGTCCTATAGGAGATGTCTTAATAGGGCAAAAATCACATGTTGACATACTTTTGAGTCAACTTGTGATCGTTAGCGAGGTAAGTACGTAAGAACAATTGCTAGAAATTCAAACTCATTACCTCTTTTTGTTAGGTGACAATATGGGATTCAGCGGGTTTTCTCTGATTAAAGTTTATGAAAGAATACTTTTAGTTATTTAATAAAAGATAAAGCATTAAAAATGATTTGATATGTACAATATTTACTTTGTTTAAGAGTTTAACATTTTAATATTTCTTGAAATAATCATTCAAGGCGAACTAAGAATGTTTAATTAATTAAGCACATAAATGCAAGGTCAGGTTGATGCATCGCTCTGCATAATGGCAATTATACTTCCATAACTTATAACTATTTTATCATTGAAAAAAAGAATTTTGACTCCTTGTCTTTTGTGTTGTTTGTAATTAGTGGTTGCCTTTTGATTTACACGGAGATAAATTAAATCTGAAAAAGATGGAGAGTCGACTTAAGTATAACCAGGGGCGGATTTATACGGTGGTAAGCGATGTCACGGGATGTCATTTCGTCGAAATTTTTTTTCTTTATAAATATAAAAATAATAAATAAAACATAAATACAAGATAAAATTTTTAAAAGTAACACCACTTGCAACAAAATATATTAGTAGTTTAGTGGTTGTCAGCTTCAAATATTATGTAAGAGGTCGTGGGTTTGAACTCCCTTAGCTTCACAAAATATTTTTTAACTATTATAACCCTATTACTAGAAATAGTGACGCCACTTATGAAAAATCCTGTGTACGCCACTAAGTACAACTCATGCTCGCAACAAATAACGGGGTATAACTGCAAATTATTTGTATTCTTATAAATAACAGACAATTTATAATTAGATAATATATCACCTTGTATTACCATATATTAAGAATATATGAATGTATCTTAATACTAACACGAGAAGCCACAATCCCAGAGGATTAGTCTAGCGGTAGGGTTTTAAACTAGTTATCTTGTTTACTGCTTAATTATCGTCTCTAAAGTTATGCCAGATTATCGAGTACCCTAATTCGAGCATTAAAAACGTAATTTTCTTATTCTTATTTGTCAAGATTCAAAATTAATATAGGTTATCTATCCGGAATATTAGGTAGATAGGATAAAGTAAATAATCATGATGGAAACTATGTGTGCTTCGAGTCGTGGTATGGAATATAGCTCACCGTAGAGTTCCCTCGGCAGCTTCGACTACGCGACCAAATAATCTGCAAATGGACCTTTCAAATGATATAGATTTAGTGTAGATGTGCAGCATGAGTACATAAACCAACACGTATCTAGTAAATGTCGAGCCCACCCCGAAGATGTAGCAACGATAGGTCGACATTGACATTTATTAGTGGTCCAGTAAATCAATTAAATAAAGTACGGATGTATGAAATATGGTAAGTAAACAATGAGTACACATATAAGCAAATAATATAGTTTATCGATTAACAACGAACACAATTTCCTCAATTTTCAATACTTTCTCAAATGGACTATGTAAGATCAATACCCAATCAATAGTCACATCTCAAATTAGGAAATTTATGAGTAAGCAGACTCCTTATCAAGTATTTCACACGATTTTGCTGAGGTGAGCCTCGATCCAATAAGAGTATTAAGGCAATCCTATAAGAATATGATACATGATAGTGCTAAGGCAAACATTTATGTTGGCCCAAGTTTGGGTTGAAGTTTTGAAGAATGAAAAATGAACTCACTGAAGGATCAGGTCCATCTTAGGAGACACAATTTTTACAGCATATGCACATGAGATTCACGTGAAGAAGACAAGCCTTTGGTATCGAGAAGCAATATTTTCTAAACTGATCGAAAAGATTGTATATGGTATATGGATAAGAGGTCTCCTTACATGAAGAGAACTATATCCGGATCTAGGATAAGGAATTGGAGTTTGAATTGTAATAGGACTCGAACTTGATGAAGGATCAGCAATTCAAGTTTTTGTTAAACTCTTATTACTAGTTATATAAAAGCAATACTATTTCTCTTATACATGCACGCACAAATACAAAGATGTTAGAGATAAATTGAGATAAAAAAGCAAGACTATTTTGCAAGCAATTTACATGAGATCAAGTGTGCACGCTTGCAGCTACATCAACAAGATTGAAGAACCAGTTCCACTGTGTTCTTCTTATTCTAGTTCAATTGTAGCAGGTAATTAAAAGTTTTACCTTTTCAGCTTTTGTAGAAGCAAATTGTACTAGGTACATTGAGTATTCAAGTTAGAGTTAAATTGAAAGTGTCACAACAGTTGAGGCTGTGTTCTACACTGAGATTAGAGTTAATCCTTAGGTGTACAAAGAGTTTTGTAAATTTGTTTTGGCTCATTGAGTTTAGTGGATGTTTGGAAAAATCCTACTGAGTAGTAGATCGTGTTTGTTCACCTTTTGAGTCAAGTCTTTTTCACGTAAAAATCTCTGTGTTCCTTATTTTATGCACTCTTAATTACGCAAATAGTCATAGTTAGTACGTCTAGAAAAACCAGGTTCTTCTAGTACAAAAATTGGGTACCACACAAATCATCCCCCTTGTGTGGAATTAAAATTTGGAACATCAATTGGTATCAGAGCAGGTTATCTTTGAAGAGGTTAACACCTTAGGAGAAGATCAACAATGAGTGCACCACCTGGAACTGGGAAGGGCAATCCACTGTTAGGCCTCAACTTTTCAATGGCCAGTACTACTCTTGGTGGGAAAACAGAATGAGAGATCACATTATAGGGGAAGATTATGAGCTTAGGGACAGATGGTCCTCTAGAAACCACTAAGAAGAATGCAGAAGGAATTGAAGTACCAAAGACGAGGGCTGACTACACTGCAGAAGACTTGAAAAAATGGGAGAAAACTGCTAAAGCGAAGAAGTGGCTTGTATGTGGCCTAGGGTTGGATGAGTACAGTAGGATCCAAAGCTGCACAACTGCTAATGAAATATGGAACACCCAACAAGTGGCTCATGAAGGAACACATCAAGTGAAAAGATCAAGAGGAACACTTTTGTATTCTCAATATGAGAATTTTACTATGAAGGACGGAGAAACTATGCAGGAGTTGTACACTAGATTCACCACTTTGAAAAATGAATTGGAATCTTTTGAAGGACTATCCTGGAACAAGACAAGGAAAAGAAGATTCTCACAAGAGTTCTGCCAGTCACATGGGAAAGCAAAATCACTGTCATTCAGGAATCCAAGAACATTTCTACCCTCAGACTGGATGAACTTATTGGAAATTTTACTGCCTATGAGATGAGGAGACAAACCATGAATATAGATACCCCCAAAAGGGAGAAAAGTTAAGCTCTCAAAATTGCTTAAGGTGTAGAACTAGAAGATTATAAAATGGATATAATCACCAGGGATTTAAAAAGATATGTAATAAGGGGAAATGGTTCTTCAAGAAGTATAAGCTTTAACAAAACAAGTTCTTTAGAGAAACAAGCAAATGAGGGATGTTATATGTGTTGCAAGACTGACCACATGATCAAAAATTGGCCTTAATGGGAAATTGAGTGGAAGGAAGAAAGAACAGGTTATACCCATGAGAAACAAAATTTCAACCAAGGCTATGGTTGCTTCTTTGGGAGAAACTTCAGATGAAGACTCATAAGATGAAGCTAAGGAGTAGCAAGCATTAATGGCCTTCGGAGAATCAGATGATGAGCAAGAGGTAAGCATTCTGCATCTCAAAGACAAGATTAAATTCTTGTCTGAATAAAAACTTGCTGAGCTATTAATCGACTTCATTGATGAGTCTAAAATAATCAACTATGAGAACAAATTTATGTCTATGGAATGTGTGATTCAAAAAGAAAAATGTAAAAGTCTAGAGTCTAGGGCTAATGAGAGTGATAACAAAAGCACTGAGTTGAAGAACTAGGTTCTTCCACTTGACAACAGTGTCTTAGAACTTAGGTCTGAAAATCTTAAACTAAAATTAGGGGCAGGAAAGTAGATAGGTGATCACACACATCTCACTCTAGAAGAAAGTTTAGGAAAAATGAAAGATGAGTTATATAGAAATGCAGACATTGCATGCAATTCAGATGGCGGGGAGTGAATCAAGTCTCCATGCACTTGACATTGATGAAATTTGCGTACGAAACTAATATAGTCATGCTCATGGTGAGCTAATAATACCCTCCCTAGAGATTCTTCTTTGCAAAAACATATCCACTTATCTACGGTCCACAGACTATGAAATATACCTCGGTCATGATGGCTGTGGCCTATCCAGCATCGATGCATCATTGCAACCTAAGATCCGGCGTCCTTTTGTATAGCACCCTCCACTGAAGAAAAACCTACTCGATAAGCGACAGATTGCTCTCTTTTGGTCACTTGTGGCCTGTATTGGGTACACACCCATCCTGATATATTTTTTAATATCATGAAACTAAAGCTCACCGTCAAGCTCTTCCTCCACCACCCTATAGTAAGCATGTTGGTCATGGACTTGGATATATAATAGATCAACATAAGCCTTATCTAGATAATGTAACATTGACGCCAGAGTGGCCAAAGCATCAGCAACCTCATTGTGAATTCTAGGGATATGCCTATACTCTACTGACTAAAATAATGGACAAATTTCATGCAAACATTGCCAATATGGTATGAGCTTCAAATCTTGTGTTTCCCTATCGCCTTGAATTTGGTGTACTAGAAGGTGTGAGTCTCCTAAGACCAAGACTTCCCGGACACCTGTGTCTGCAGCTTACCTCAAGCTCAAAATACGTGCCTCATAATCTGCCATATTTTTGGTGCAATAGAAGCGGATTTGAGCTGTAACAGGGTAATGGTGCCCCATTTTATAAATTAGTACCGCTCCTATCCTGATGCCTTTCATGTTAAAGGCCCATCGAAAAAACATTACCATCCCGGCTAATCACCTAGGTTCGTTTCATCGATATACATTACCTCCTCGTTCAGGAAGTATTTCTTTAAAGGTTCATATTCTTCGTCTACCGGATTCTCGGCTAAATGATCAGCCAACGCTTGCGCTTTCATTGCAGTGCTGGTTACGTAGACAATTTCGAACTCAGTGAGCACAATTTGCCATTTTCAAGCCTCCTTGTTGGCATAGGCTTCTGGAAGATGTATTTCAACGGGTCCAAGCGTGAGGCGAGATAAGTGGTATACGATGACAAGTAATGTATCAACTTTTGTGCTGCCCATGTTAGGGCACAACACGTCCTTTCAAGATTAGAATACCGAACCTCATAGGTTGTGAATTTCTTGATGAGGTTGTATATGGCCTGCTCTTTCCTCCTCGTGACATAGTGCTGACCCAACACACATCTGTATGAGTTGCCCAAGACTGTCAGATATTGGATCATGGGCCTCTATGGTTCCGGTTGGACCAATACTAGTGGGTTTGACAAGTATTCTTTTATTCTATCAAAAGCCTCGTGGCATTCATCCGGCCATCTGACTGCGACATCATTTTTCAACAACTTAATGATGGGCTCGCAAGTTTTTGTGAGCTGAGAAATGAAACAACTGATCTAATTTAATCTCCCCAATAGACTCATCACCTCTAATTTGTACCTCGGAGGCGGTAATTCACGTATGGATTTGATATTTGATGGATCTAGTTCAATGCCTCAGCGGCTAACTATGAAACCTAGCTACTTCCCTGTGGGGACCCCAAATGCGCTTTTTGCAAGATTGAGTTTGAGATTATACCTGCGGATCATCTGGAAAAATTTCCTCAGATCTCTGACATTGTCGGATTTCTTCCTAGATTTAACAATTACAGCATCCCCATAGACCTCAATATCTTTATGTATCATATCGTGAAAGATGGTTTTGTTGCCCTCATATAGGTTTCCCCAACATTCTTCAAGCCGAAGGGCATGATCCTGGAGCAATATGTTCCCTATGGCGTGATGAATGTTGTCTTCTCTGCATCCTCCTCATCCATCAAAATCTGGTGCTATCCTACGTAACAATCTGCGAATGACCCAATCTCATGTTTTGTACAATTGTTAATCAATATGTAGATTTTTGGCAGTGGGAAGTTGTCTTTTGGACTTGCTTTGATGAGGTCACGATAGTCGACGCATACCCTGGTTTTACCATCCTTCTTCAGCACAGGCATCACAATGGATAACCATGTGGGATATCGTGTGACTCGGATGACCTTGGCCTCTAACTTCTTGGTAACTTCCTCTTTGATTTTCATGCTCACATCAGTTTTAAACATTCTAAACTTTTTATTAACAGGAGGGCAGGCTGAGTAGGTGGGAAATTGATGAATCACCAAGTCAGTGCTCAACCCTGGCATATCATTGTAAGACCATGCAAAAACATCTTTGTATTTAAGCAACACTTCGATTATTTCTTCCCTATGATGTGGCTCAAGATGGACACTTATTTTTGTTTCTCTAATGTTATCTGGGTCCTCTAAATTGACTGCTTCTGTATCGCTCAGGTTTGGCTTGGGCTTTTCCTCAAACTGGCTCAACTCATTACTAATTCCCTCCAACGCCCTTTCATCATCATATTTCAGTTCATTTTTAGATTCTATATGTTAGATTATTACTTTTGAATTAGATCGATTTTATAGAATCTGCCGAATAGTCCTTATGCATGTCAGATCATTGGTGCCAGCATAGAAATAACTGTACAAGAAGGAAAAGAAAAGAAAAGAAAAAAGAAATATATTAGCACTAAAGAAAAGAGGAAGTTACGTTTCATTGAAATTTGAATGATAACAGGGCTTACACATCCAAACGGAAGGAATATAACATCTGAATTACAACCTTGGAGGTAACCTAGATTTAACTAAAAGAAAATTCAAAGTTGACTACCACGACTCCTTCCGGATGGGAAGAGGAGTAGTTTCCCAGTTGTTGACTTTTGCACGGGGTCCCACAAACTACACATATGTCTTGCTTGATCCCTCTACAACCTCCACCATGTTCAAATCTTCAAACAACTTGTCGAACCTTTCGAGTAATTACTTATCAGGATCAACAGTAGCACTGGCACTTTTTTGTTTTCAGGCACATCTTGGCGCCAGGTTTCACAAATAATTCGAAGATACGAGGCACAGGCTTGGGGAGGGCCCATGAGTTCTTTCTCATCTTTCTGGCACTCTTGATATCTGCACTTGTAGGCTTGAATCCCAAACAAAAAGTTTCTATGTTATGGGGAAGAGACACCGACTATATGATACCCTGAAGTGAGGCCCCCAAACGTTTTCCAGGAACAAACCCATTATTTAGCATTTGAACTGCCACCATGACTGCTGCCGTAGCTAATCTTAGTGTTCGAAGACGCTCCACTTCTAGAACCTTTTCTACTAATATCGAGTCATAAACATGATACACCCAGGGCTCCTTATAATCATCTGCCTCAATATTTGGTATGATAGCATCACTGTGAGCATACATATGGTCTTCACCGTGAAAAACTATTTCTTGTCGATACCATTCAAATATCATCATTTGATGCAAAATAGAGGGGACTGCTCTGGCAGCATAGATTCAAGGCCATCCCAACAGCAAATTATAAGAGATAGCCACATCAAGCACATGCAACTCCAAGGTAAAATCAAGTAGGCCGATTCTCAATTCGAGCACTATGTCGCCGATCTAATCTTTTCCCCCGCCATCAAATCCTCGCACACTGATGTTTTTCTTGTGAATTCTTTCACTTTAAACCTTCAACTTGTTCAACATGGAAAGAGAGCAAATATTTGCACTTGAACAATTATCCACTAAAAACCGAGTCACCATAGAATCATCACACTTTACCGTGAGCTATAGTGCTCTGTTATGGTTGGTGCCTTCAATTGGTAATTCATCATACGAAAAGGTTACTCTGTTCACCTCAAAAATATTATTGGATATTTTCTCCAAATGGTTGAATGTGACTTTATCAGGAATGTGCGCCTCGTTGAGGATCTTCATTAAAGCCTAACAATGCTCGTTTGAATGAATCAATAATGATAACAACGAGATTTGAGCAGACGTCTTTCTCAGTTGTTCCAAAATAGAATAATCCTGCATTTTCATCTTCTTTAGAAACTCTTCCACATCTTCTTCTCTCACAGTTTTCATTACCAGTGCCGAATTATCCTTGGTTTGTTTTGATTTTCTTAATTCCTCAGGGGAATAGAACCTCTCACAAGCTTCTTCTCTAACCTCCTTCCCTTTTTAAGTCATTGTTACTCAATCATAATTCCAAGGTACATCCTTGCTGCTGTTAATTGGTAGCTGAACCACAGGTTTTTATAATGACATCTTTCCACGACAACCACAAGCTTACAAGCCATCCGTGGTACAAGAATTTTTTCGTTCTCCTGTTTCACATCCCATATTTTGCTACATGATTCTCCCAATAGGGTGAAAGTTTTCTTCTTCTACATCCTCCCAATTTTTAAAGCTTGGTTGGCCCGAAAATCTGGTCTCGGGGGTTTTTGGTAGGCTCTTGGACGGTAGTTATTTTTGGGAGCTGAGTAACTATTTTGTGGAGTTGGCACATGCCATTGTGCGTAGGGTGGAGGTTGGGTATATGTTTGTGCATGAAGGACTGAGAAACGGGGGTCAGAAGGCGGTAAATAATGTTGTTGTGCGCTATATGGAGTGTATGAGTAGATTTGGTGGTGAGGATAGGGTTGGTAGTAATGGGATGTATCTCAGGGCCTGAAACAACTCCCTTAGTCGATGTTTTCTACCTGCTCCTCCGGTCCCGCTTTTGATAGCCTCGGTGGTTTCTTTGATTCCAGAGTAACTCATGATCTTGTTGGATTTGATTCTTTCATCGACCATACTTCCCAAATTTTACTACCTTATTGAAGGATTTATCCACCACCGATACTAGGTGACAAAAATATGTTGGCTCCAAAGCTTGCAAGAAATAATCTACCATTTCACTTTCCTTTATTGGGGGTCCACCCTTGCTGCCTATTCTCTCCAATTGAAGCCATATTCTCGGAAGCTCTCATTGTGCTTTTTTCCAACTTCATTAAAGACAAACGGTCCGGGATAATTTCAAAGCTGCACTAAAAATGACACGCGAACGCTTGTGCTAGTTCGTCCTAAGTGTACCACCGAGCATGATCCTGCTGGGTGTACCATTCCAACGCTGAACAACTTAATTTTTGACTGAAGTATTCCATCAACAATTCATCTTTTCCACCTACCCCTCTCATCTTGCTATAGAAACCCCTTAGACGTGCGACTTGATCACCGCCATCATACAAGTAAAACATGGGCATCGTAAAGCCTGGAGGAAATTGAAAATTTGGGAATAAGCAAAGGTATTTGAATGGCACACTCACCTGGCCACCTAATCGTTGCATATCTCTGAATAATTGTTCTAAGCTTCTAACCTTTATAAGAACCTCCGCTTACTTGGGATTTTTGACTCGTTTTTCAGCCTCCACTAGGACTTCAATATGAGAAGCATAGGGGTAGGGTTCATGGGCTTTGTAATGAGGTTCTGGTGGGTAATACTAGTTGTCGTTAACTTGGAACAAAATCTCACTAGATATCTGTGGAGTGTCTGGGGGCAAAGTGCCACATAAATTGGAGCAACTGGAGGAGGAGGGTGAGCTGGGAGTGTTTGAGAAGTCGTACCCTGGTATTGTTGGTAGACATGGAAAATTGGGGGTGGATCAATGGTAGGATGGTCATGTGACTGCGCTAGCGGTGGGACAAAGTTCGGATTAGTAGGATAAATTGGTGGTGGTTGTCCTCTCACCCATGCCTGATACATCTCAGCCATCTAATGTTGAAGTTTATACATTTCCTCTTTCATTGCATTAACTTCCAACTCCTTCACCTATTTTGAGGGATCAATGATACTTGCGTTGGTCTCTTGATTGGACATAATCAGCTTATTTTGGACTGAGTGTTGTAGGAGTGGGTTGCAAGAATAGTGCGACAGCTAACCACCAGTCTGAACTGGGGGAGACAACACCAAAACTTGTTACTAGTTAGGCTTCAACTTATCGGTAGCCACATATTCGGGAATGAATGCAACTAAGCAGTTATCTATTTCTATTATGCACATGAATTGGTCGCTAGCATAATCCAGGTTCTTATCCTATGCCACATTTCTTTTCTCTATGGTTTTTTCTTTTCTTCTTCCCTCTCTTACTAAACTTGTTTTGCCTACACCTTTCCCTGATTTATTCTCTTCTTCATTTCACCACTGTTTCTCTCATATTTTCTTCCCTTTTTTTCTTCCTTTTCTTTATTTTTGTTATGGTCGAATCCTATGGAGATTTCATGCGTATCATGACCCCACATGAATCAGACCGAGCATAGTTCTGGTGAATAAATATAGAAAATATTGTAGAAGTCTTTCTTCTATATTAATAAACCAAAGCACTTGATTGCAACTCAATTAAAAGAAATTAAAAGACTCTAACGCAACTGAAAACAACAGACTCTAACTCAAATTAAAAACAACTGATTTGAAAACCTACTATTAACTTAATTAAAAGAAAATACTGACTCCCAAATGGACCAACGGGTTAGGAGATCATGAATACATTAAAGAATCTAATGCTCCTGGGGCTTGCGTGCTAAAACCCTTGGAGGTGGTGGAGGTTTTCCTTTACATGATGAACAAAGGTCATGACAGTTGTAAAGAACATTGATCTTGTCATATCTTCACAATGTCTACACTGTACGGCGATGTAATCAGCAATCATCTGTACCCTCTCTCTTATAGCACCCTTTTCTTGCAACAATCGCCCAATTTGTTGGGCCCTTGCCTCTAAAGTTTGTTCGTCTACACGATTCAATTCTTGAAATTGTTGTAAATCTCTTTTCAATTGTGCCATTGTTGTGTAACAATGCCCCATTTCAGCCTTGAAGTCCTTTGCCTCCTTAACCATTTTGTTTTAAACCATGATAACCCTCTTCTTTAACCCAGAAACCTCATTGTCATACATTTCTTTTAGTTGTTCAATCATGCGTGCTCGTTCCTCTACATTTTTGGCAAATTTTTATGGGCCCTGGACAGCTCCCATCTGCTTTGTTCAAGACAAAACCAAATTCTCCTTCTATTGGCCTCAAATTGTCTATGAGTTTTTCATCCTTTACACTTCTGGAGAAATTCTCCACAGCTATTTTTTTTTTCTGAATTTGGGCTCGCAAAGCTTCATTTTCTATGGCTAGTCTTTTCTTTTTCCCCTCGTCTACCACAACTTGCAAACCATTTTTTAATTGAAGGTCTTTGACTTTGCTTTCAAATTTCCCTATCGTAGCCTGTATTCATTTTTCTTGGCTAACCAATTCCATTATTCTTGTGATGCTTCAACAAACTCCTGAAGATGTTGCCTCTTAACCGGCCTTCCAAGCTCTATTTCCTTTTTATGCCAATCAAGGTACGCTGGTGCAACCTTTCCTTTAGATAAGTCTCGTACTCGAGTGTCAGCCGTCTACTGACATTTGCTCCAAATTTGATGGACTGCTGATTCGAGAAACTGACCATTGTGATTAATTTCAACCGCATGGTGACTATTGTCTTTATCCCTAGGAATTATCTTGCACCTCCCTAACTGTCTCAACACTTTGTATGGAGTATAAGGCCAGATACTCTGGAAACCCTTCAGAAGGAAATGAGGCCCGGTAGCTAGCATATATTTAGTTTCATCAATAAGGAGCCACCCGAACGTCCACTTTATTTGGCATGCGCTTATAACACGAAGATATGATACCCATTCTGTAACCCTTTTTGGTATCCTGGACACAGCAACTATGGTATAAAATTCCTCTATGCGGCTCCTTCCTGATGACCCATAACTCATGAATTGAGGTTGGCGGCGCAAGTGTTCAATCATCCATATATGTAACAACAAATTGCATCTTTTGAAGAAATCTCCCCGACTTTAAAGGCTGTGAGGGCACGGAAAAATTCTGATAATACCATGGGTGTGAGGGTGGTATTGGGTTGACTGAGCAAAGTGCTGACCACCCCTGCTATCTGTATGTCAATATTTCTGTCCTTCTGTGGAAAAACCAAAAGGCCTAAGAATAATACCATAAATGCGAAACACCGGTGTTCCTATTTGATTCAGTTTCCCTTGCGATAAATTTTATTTTCTGGGTCATTAAATACCCATGTATGCCCATATCTTGTTTGTATAAACTGTAATGTATATAAACCGGCTAACATATCTATATTGTGAACCTCTCTGCTTATTTTTAATTAGTCCAAGAATTTGTGTACAGCGACGGCCCTTGGCGCAGTCAAATACTGATGTCTTAGAGGAATTGTGGGAACCCCCATATATGTGGTTATTTCTTCCAGGTTCGGAGTGAGGTCAAAGTCCGGGAAATTAAATATGTTGTGGGTCGGGTCCCAAAAAGTAACAAATGCTTTATGATGTTCCCTCTTGGATTTATTTTCAACAACCCGGTAAGTACTCCCAAGTGCGTGTTGACCTTGTTTTTCCTCGATTTACCTAGATCATTCCACCACATGTGTACCTCAAAAGGGATTTTGTTCATGATAGAGATTGGAAAATTTTGATTTGTGTTCATTCTACACATTTATTATGGTGATTAAGCAAAAATCATGATTTATCGGACTCAAAAACAAAAATCAATATTCCAAATCTTCGAATAAAAATCCTGACCTTGTAAATACGGCCTTTCAGCACTTCCGGCAAAAGATTTTAAGGCTGTGCCAACTACTAGCCTACATTTGGAAAATAATCCAAGGCGGTTATTCTTGCAAAACAGCCTTCCGACACCTTTTTAGGGACACTCGGCTAATTTTGACAAAAACTGCTTTATATCAATCATAAACATCTGGTTCTTTTGGCTATTTTTGCAAAAATAAAGTTGGACCCCTTAGGGGTTTCCTACAAATCCCACACCCTGTGAGAATCAATCTGGCGAAGTTCGTGCGATGTTGACAGAATTAAAAAACCAACTTCTATTTTTCCTTTGTCTTCTTTTTTTTCGAAAAGTAAAATCTTTTTCTTGAAACAGACTCCTCTAGGAGGTTTTGTTGTTTTCTTTTTCTAAATTTTGGCAGTATTTTAGTATCGATCTTTTGATACGAGTAAATTCCTTTCTCAGCCCACACACTTTGTTATCTTCTTTATCAAATTATCCTCTCTCTTTTTTTCTTTTTCTATTCTCTCTTTTCCTTCCCTCTTTTTCAAAAGCCGATCGGCATGCAAATCTGGAACAAATGCACAAGTAGAACGAAAAATGCATCAAGATGGTCTGATATTTTAGGTGCACCTAGCCTAGACGGACCCAACCCCTGTGTTGAGTCCCCTAAGTCAAATGCATGATGCCAAATAAGCATTCTTGCTAGGGCACCGGCATGAGGTTAAGTTATTCTAAGTTCAAAACCTTGGCATAGGGTATAGATTGTGTACCTGAGCGGACAATTCGAGTCGAGGAGGGGCTTACGTACCGCGAACCAAAAGGCCATCCGGCTTTGTAACTTGTCGGAGCCTCTTTCTTATTTGAAGGTATGACACTAACAGAATAGGGAGTCTCAACCAGCAAGCACATCCCCGAAGATGAGAAGAGAATGGTTTCATGGCAGATTATATATAGTCCAAATATTATTAAAGCGGCAAAATAACATTTAACACAATTGGACACATTTATGCAATAAAATCATATAATAATAAATCAAGATACAACAATTATTTAATGCTAGAATTCTTGAACCCTTAACCAGAGATTTTGGGTTCGATCCCCAGCAGAGTCGTAGAGCTATCACACCTCCGTTTTAATACTACTACCCTAGAAGGGCGTAGATAAGCGAGTTTTTCCAATTAAAGGACAATCAAAGCTGGATTTATTTATTTAAGATATTTCAGATTCACCACTTGGAATAATTTATGGTGTCCCAAGTCACCGGTTTATATCCCGAATCGAGGAAGGCTGGACTCTATTTAACAGTTTGCGAACAAGAAATTTGGGTAAGGAATTCTACTAATCCGGGAGAAGGTGGTAGGCACTCCTGAGTTCCTTGGTTCTAGCACGGTCGCTCAATTATTATATTCGGCTTAATTATCTAAATTTAATGCATTTGTACCTATGTTCCAATTTTATCTTTTAAGCGCTTTTATTTATTATTAAGAAGATTGCAACGTTATCAAAACATATCTTCAACCACGTCACATAAATGCACCCGTGGCTTTTTACATATTTTAACATCACTAATATTTGTATTTGGGTCACATAAATGTGCACACGTAATTAGAAAGATACTTTATATAACTAACGCGCCTAAAACAATTTCGTATTTATATGTTTTCGAGGGACACGAAGTTTGCTAAGTGTATACACCTCGGGTTCTAAGGAATTGAAAATTAATTAAGCAATGTCTATGCAATTATTCAATTTATTTGGCATTTGTATGCCTTGATTATAGTTGAAGAGGGAGAAATAAAATTAAGTTACGTAAGGCTGTAGGCATTTGATATTTGATGTGGCTCTCTTTAGTTAATGGACGAAGGTTCTAAATTCAACATCAATGGACAGACACAATTGTATCATAATTCTGCCAGCCTTACCTCAAATTTATTTTAGAGTATTGGGCCAAGGCTGGCCATAGGCTGAAATACTTTGAGACAGACTCCTATAATTAAAGAGAAAAGCAATTGGGATCAAATGTGAGACCAAGGGAGGCTGAACTCTACATAGCCCTTTATTTCTAAGCCTCGAAATAGAATCCCTACAAGGCTCATTGTAGAAAACCCACAGGTTCATCAACTCACTATAGAGCCCAAAGCACCCCTAAACATACTACTAACCAACATCAAAATAGACATACAATATCTAAAAGAGTGGTATAACTACAAGTTATCACAAACATCACTCATTCGTATGATGAACACTTAATCCTCGTATAGCATATTACAGTATGATAATTTTCATCTTTGAGTTGCTGATTTTAAATTCTATCACATAAACTCAACCTTACAATTTTTTCAACAAAAAAACGATCACTAACCAGACACAACTACCTCAAAATAAAAACTAAATTCAAATGCTTAAATGGTGCTCATTGTCACAGCATTTTAACAGTCCCATAATGACACACATTTATCTAACACAACATAAACACACATTCAACCCTTGATCCAGGCTTGACAAGCAGTCCATTATTAAATGATAACTGGATTTATCCAACTGACATTAACTGAATTACATTGAATCAAATAGCTAAGCATATAAATAACTTTAAGAGGATTCAAAATGACAAAAATAAATGCAACTGCGAAGATTTCAAACATCTCAGTTCATCTATAATGTGGGACATATATCCAATAAGATTTAAACAGAAAATTACCTGGCAATTCAAAGACAACAAAAAGTAAATGAGGCCAGCAACAGTAGCTTTGTGTTGACTGCAATATTAACTGGTAAATTAGATTTGAATTGAGTTGAAATCAATTAGTACCCAAAAGGTAACCAAATTTAAACTAGAAAGCTGCTAAAACCAATCTCAAATATTAATGGAACAGTAACATTCTTTTTTCTGTATATTTTCACTCTTTTATGATCTATTATTACTGGGGAAAAAACACAAATCTATTGAGAACTTTCCCTTGAACTTTTAAGCCTTTTATTTCTCTCAAAACCAATCCCCTGAAAGGCAAGTTTAAGAATGCATTTTATAGTCAAAGATAAGGGCATCTCTGCTAAAAATTAGTTTGCATTTCAGTCCCTCAATTTTTGACTTGTGGTCCTAGTTTCAAAGCTTGAAATTAGCCGAGAACCCCTACTAGCGGTTTCTTATCCTAGTTATGCAAAGACTCTCTATTTGTATTTCCCTAAATATCCTTTTAAACATTCTTAATTACATCATTACCTGCCTGGGTCAATTTGACCCAAGGCAAAATCATAATGGGTCCTTCAAGCTTGGATTGAACTCTTTTGTTTCTGGCTTTAAATGGCGGAATCTTAAACCCATGATTAAGCAAGACTCATGAATTAATTCCTGAATTGAACCTTTAAATTATAAAAAATAAAATCCCTAAATCACAAACCCTTGAGTTACAAAACCCTAAATAACACACCTAAATATCCTAAAGTTAAAAACTAGGAACTGTACATGATAATGCAATTAAAGTTAAAGCATAATAACAAAACCTTTTATACAATTTAACATAATAACTGGATAATGAAAACAAAAGGTACTAGTCATGATTTTAGGACTATTTACACATGCAAGTTTCCATTAACACTTAATTGAATTCAAATGGGCAAGCCAATCAAGAAACAATCAGAGTTAAGAAAGACAAGACAACAAAATCGAATGAAATTTTTCCTTAACAAAATAAAAACTCATAAGCTAAGGAGAATGGGGTTTGGACTCACAGAAAAACCTAGAAATAATGCACGTACAGGCTATGTATTTTAGATTAGGATCTTGATCTAAAATTCGAGTTGTTACAACGACGTTTGAAGGAAACCATTTGAGGATTTATCACGAGGGAGGTGAGTAGGTCATTTGGTATCAGTTTGGGGTGATTTAGAAATGGTGCGTCCGTACACGGCGAAGGAGGGTGATATTCAAGGGACGGAGGGTGATGTTCGAGTAACTTCGATGATATTCGAGGGATGGTTGTTGCACATTTTGATAAAAAGGGTGAAGCACTCAAGCGCTGTAAATTCTGTGGCCTTTGGGTGATCGTCGCCGGCGGAGACAATTTTCGGTGGGTTGTTTATGGTGGTGCTAGGGTATATAAAGGTGAGGGGGTGAGAGACAGGGTATGAATTTTTTTGGGGGGTGGGGGTTAAACACTTATATACTTATGGATCGATCACTTCTAGACTGTCAGATTGAAAGTTATTATTGGCTCAAACTGGGGGACGCCAAACGGCATTGCTTGGTCAAATAGGGGGATGGCCCGGTTTTTTGGGTTAGGCTGGACTGGTCTCTTGTGTGTTGGGCTATTCTAATCTGACCCAATTTATTTTATTCGTTTTGATTTTCAACTTTCTTTTTTTCTTGTCTTTTTTTTTTAATTTCTCTTTTCTCAAAATTAACTAAAAATAAAAATTGAATTATAAACCCCAAATTAATGCTAAGAATGCTAATCAATCCTACATAACCGTTGTCATAAATAGTTGAAACGAAATAAAAGGAAAAATCACTAAAAACCAAAGATTAAATGTCAAATGTGCAAATTAAATAATTTTGATTTTTCCCCTTTTTTCATAAATGAATAATTGCTAGACAATGCTTAAAAAATAATCAAATTGACTTGTAAATACACATGTGACATATTTTTGTATTTTTACTAATTAAAATACGCAAACAAATGCAAACAACTAACGAAAGTTGTCACAAAATTCATGAAATTGAAAATCAACAAAAGAAATGATTTCGTTTGAGCTTATAGGAGTAATTTATGAACGGCAAAATCACGTGCTTACAGGTACCACTGAATCTGTATGATTGACGGGGTCCCTTATTCGGCGCAAGACCACCTCCCTACGACAAAACCATCTCAACTTTGCAGTCCGTATTGGTCACCTATTAAAAAATGATCTCACTCCCAGCCTCTTTGGCCATCTGAAGATGAATCAGTTGAATAAGACTGCTAATAAACCTTTGCACCCTCTATCACTCGGTGAGAAGTATGAAGAGAGCATGGCGAGCCAAATTGATGAACTTGGTCACATACTGGGTAACCGCCATGGAACCCTGCTGGAGGAGCTCAAACTTCCTCGGATTGGCCTCACTATGATTAATGGGGAGGAACTTCTCTAGAAACAACATTGTAAAAGACTCCTAAGTCAAGTCTAGTGACCCGTCTGGTCAAGCTAAGCAATAATCCCTCCACCAAGTCTGGGCGAATCCAAACAGGGGAAATGTAGCAAAATCAACCCCATTGGTCTAAAAAATACTCATCTTCCTGAGAACCTCATAGTAGCTGTATAGATAATCATGGGGATCCTCAGTAGATGCACCATTGAAAGTAAAAGTGAAGAGCTTGGTGAACCTATCCAGCCTCCACAAATCATCAAGTACATAGTTTCTCCATCAGTGGTTTGCGCTATCACACCCCGCGGTACTACCCAAACTGGATGAACCACTAGATTCTGAATAAGAGGAGCTATCTACTCTGAAGTGCGAGTAGTAGGAGTTTGGGTCCATGTTCCAGCCTGAGAGACGGCTGCTGCTAGAGGAAGCAAGCCTGCTTGAGTGACACTCTCCATAAGACCCACAAATCAGACCAAAGCTTTCGGAAGAACTGGGTAGCAATAAAGCCCTCTGGGACCTGAGATGGGCCTACTGCAGCAGCTAGGGCAAGAACCTCGTCATCAAAATGAATTTGAGGCTCCGCTACTCGAGGCTGAGCTCTGGCATTACCTCGTCCTCTAGCATGGCCTCGGCCTTGCCCTCTAGCCCTCATGGGAGCCACTTCTAGGGGTTCGGGATACTGAGCGTCAGATAAGGAAGTGCATGTTTTTGCCATCTGTAAAAGAACAAAGTAGAAATTAAGTTAGTATTTAGAAATAGAACTGCACGACAAGAAAGAACAAAGATAAAGTTTTTCCTAACTATGTAGCCTCTAGGGTATTAAAATAGGTGTCTCCGCACCGATCCTTCAGACTCTACTAAGCTTGTCTATGAACTATGAGACCCATGTAACCTAGAGCTGTGATACGAACTTGTCACGACTCGAATTTTCCACCTTCGGAAGTCACGATGGCACCAACTAATTAGAGCTATGAAAGCCAACCCTTAATTACCTTTTTCATTAACTAATTACTTGTTTTTGACATATACTAATGATAATATGAAAACACAAAACTTTAATTAATTAAGCGGAAGGTAACGATAAAATATCTAAAAGCAACGTCTGTTACAACTTTTAAAACCTCAATACCCCTAAATCTTGTGTCGCAGTGTCCTAGACTGTCTAAGAGTTACTACAACCAAGAGAAAAATATAAAGTTCTATTTCTAAACAAAAGAATATGAAATAGAGATAAGGGAAAGTGGGAGATGCCAGATCATGCGGACGCTTGCAGGTCTACCTTGGGTCTCCGGGTGGACTGAAGGAAGCCCTCCAACTACTGTCAAAGAGCTGCCCCTAGATCTACATACAATGTAGAGTGTAGTATCAGCACAATCAACCCCATGTGTTGTTAAGTGCCTACCCGAACCTCGGCGAAGTAGTGACGAGGCTACAACCAGACTACCAAATAAACCTATGCAGTTCAAATACATATAAAGAGGAAAAAAATACAAAAAATAACCAGTCAATGTAGGAGGGTAAAACATGTTGTAAGGAAGATAACAATTTCGAATGTAAAGCATCAAGCAAGGAAAGAAACAACATTATTAGAATATCAACCAGAATTAGAAATCAACAATTTGCACGACATCAGCCTTCTTGCTTTTACACTCGTCCTCACCAATGCAATTTTATAATAAAAGTGTATACGGCATCACCCTTCGTGCTTTTACTCTCATTCTCACAAAATTAATCATATAATAAGAATGTGTACGACATCACCCTTCGTGTTTTTACTCTCTTTCATCACCAGATAATCAATGATAATCGGTACGAAACGGTACATCGTTCAGCAGGACATCACCATTTGTGCTTTAATGCTCTTTAATAGATAGAGATTCTGGAGTTGAAGTGGGAGCGGATCACCATGAACTTTGTAGTTGGACTCCCACAGACCTCGAAGAAGTTTGGTACCATTTGGGTGATTCTAGATCGGCTGACCAAGTATGCTCATTTTATTCCAATGATTACTACTTATTCATCGGAGCGATCGACACAGATTTTTATCCAGGAGATCATTGATCTGCATGGTATTCCTGTTTCTATTATTTCAGACAGAGGTACTCAGTTTACATCATGATTCTCGAGGGATTTTCAGCACGAGTTGGGTACTCCAGTGGAGTTGAGCACAACATTTCGCCCCTAGACAGATGGACAGTCTGAGCGCGCTATTCATATTCTTGAGGATATGCTCTGTGCATGTGGGATTCAGTTTGGAGGGTCTTGTGATCAGTTCTTGCCATTGGAAGAGTTTTCTTACAATAAAAGTTATCATTCTAGCATTCAGATTGTGCCGTATGACGCTTTATATGGTAGGGGGTGTAGATCTCTGGTGGGTTGGGTTGAGCTGGGTAAGGCTAGGCTATTGGGCACATATTTTGTTCAAGATGCTTTGGAGAAGGTTAAGGTGATTCAAGATAGACTCTGTACAGCCCAGGCTATATACAAGAGCTACACGGACCGGAAGGTTTATGATGTTTCATATATGATCGGAGAGCAGGTTCTGCTTCACATTTCACCTATGAAGGGCATTATGAGATGTAGGAAGAAAGGGAAGTTGAGTTCTAGATTTATTGGCCCTTTAGAGATATAGAGGTGAGTTGGGGAGGTTTTTTATTAGCTTGCCTTACCTCCCATCTTAACAGGAGTTCATCCGGTATTTCATGTTCTGATGCTTCCGAGGTATCACGGTGATCCATCGTACGTGTTGGATTTCAGTTTAGTCCAGTTGGGCAATGATGTATCCTATATTGAGGAGCCGGTGGCTATATTGGATTGGCAAGTCAGAAAGCTGAGGTCAATGAATATTGCATCAGTAAAGGTTCAGTAGTGGGGCCAGCCGGCCAAAGAGGCGATCTGGGAAACCGGGCAGGATATGTGCAGCAGTCACCCATGTCTTTTCAAACATTGACATTTCAATTTCTAAATTTTTTGATCCGATAGTGAGATTTGGATCCGAAGGTCAAAATGCAATTTCAGAAGTTGTTGTAGTCTTGTCATGTAATTTGGGATGTGTGTACAAAATTTCATGTCATTCGGGTGTGGTTCGGATGCTCAACGGGTAATTTTTCTCCTATTGTGAATTGTTGTTGTTGCTTCTGGTAACCCTTTATCGCGTTCACGAGCTGCCCTTCGCATTCACGAAGCCTTGTTGATGACCACCTGGAAATTCTTCTTTGTGGTCGCATAACTGTCCCCGTGTTCGCGATGCCTCGCTTATTTCCTCATCACGTTTGCATCAACTATCACGTGTTCGCGTATCTGTGCAAGTCCCCTCTTTGCGTTCGCGCATGGTTTCACGGGTTTGTGAAGAGCAACCTCAGGTCCCTTTATATTTTCCTTCCTCGTGTTCGCGTGCATGCTTCTACATTTGGGAAGCATACATGGGAATCATTCATTTTTCTTCTTCGCAAAAGTGATGGTACTCTTGCGTTCGTGTTGCATATGATTCCTCGGCAGTTATAAATTTACAAAAATATCGGGGGTTAGCCATTTTTACAACAGGTCCAGCGTGAGAGCTCGGATTTGAGAGACATTTTGAGGGGTTTTCATAGACAATGATCGGGTAACGATTCTAAACTCCTTTTTACTTGTAACCCACTAATCTAAGCATAAATCCTCTTCTATTTTTGATTTTTGAATAGAAAATGGGTAAAACTTTATAAACCAAATTATTGAGGTTTTTGTGGGTGTTTGACCTCCGATTTGAGAGATTTTTATATTGTTAGACTCTTGAGAGTACGAAGATTCTGAAAATATTAATTTCATCCGATTTCGAGACGTTGGCCTTAGGGGCATTTTGGTCTTTTGACCTAATTTCACGTTTTAGCTTTGAATTAAATTGTAGAATCAGTTATTTGAGATGTTATTTACAATATGTAATTGAATTAAATAGATTTGGGCCATCTGGAGTCAGATACTCGTGGAAAAAGTGTGGTTTCGAGTTGATTTTGGAGCTGATTCCAGGTAAGTGGCTTGTCTAACCTTATGTGTGGGACCTTTCGCCTTAGGATATGATATTTCGTAATTGAATGCCTCTTAAATGAGGTGACGATCACGTACCGGAGCTAATTGTTGAAAATAGGGTTTTACTTGCAGTTTATAAATTGAGTTTCATGTTTTCCTGTTTTACTATAATTTCAAATTTTTCATACGTTAGTTTAGAGAAGTATGTTTAGTTTTCTTACGTGTCTATTTTCTTAAACTACCTTGTTTGCACTTCGTGAAGCATGTTAGGTTAGAATTTACAGTTACCTGTTATGATTTTAGAAATTATTTACCTATTCTTTTGTTGTTACTATGTGTTTAAATTTGGGACTACGGGACGACATCTTGAGAGATTCCTAGCACATGTTATGTTCTAGACTGAGGGTACGGGATACCAAGATCAACCTAGTACCAAGATATCCCTAGTACATAATAAATTTGAGGATACCAAGAAATTCTCGCGATACCAAGACATCCCCGGTTTTCATTCTTGTTGTGAGTAGAATTTCCTTGTGTTGTCTTATTTCTGTCATTCTGTTACTGTATTCCTTATTTATTATGTTTTGATTCTTATTATAGATTCTCATTATACTATTTTTCTATTCTATCATTTATTATATTTTTTCTCACTACGGCCCTGACCTTCATCGTCACTCCTCGACCGAGGTTAGGCTTGGCACTTACTAAGTACCGCTGTGGTGTACTCATGCCCCTTCTACTCATGGTTTTCATGTGTACATCCAAGTACCTCCACTCAGGCATATCATCTTTGAGGCAGGGAGAGCAATGGAGACTTCAAGGTACATCTGCCAATTCCACAGACTGAAGAGTGTTCTTCTTTACTCTATTTTGTAGTGTTTAGCCTTCTATCATACTTTGGATGTCGATATATATGGAGATTAGAGCACTTTTCTATATTCCTTGTAGCTAGTGTTCCCGTGAGTTTCAGGGGTTTTGGGGAGATTTGTAGAAGTTTGAGGTATTATGTTGTATATGTCGAGTGGCATTTTACATTTCGTTATTCTGTTTTTAAATTTTTGATTTTAAGTTATGTTTTTGCAAGTTTCGATTTGTTTTCACATTTTTAGGCATACATTGTCACAGGGACTAGGTTCCGTAACTACATGTTCACGGAGGGCAAACTTGGGTCGTGACACCTTGTGCACTTACTGCAGAAAATCTGCCACTTTTCTTAAAAGCAAAACTTCTCGAAAACACCTGCGAAACACACTTGAGCCCTCATGCGATCAAATTACACGTACTAACTCTACAACATCATAAAATCTTATCCATGAGATCAAATCACTAAAATAACCACAAAAACAATGAACCTCAAAATCAAGAATTTTTCTCAAACTTCTTCAAGTATCAAATTTCGCAATTTATGTCCGAATCACGTCAAACGACGTCCATTTTTAACTAATTTTTACAGAAAGGACTTAAACCGTTATAAGACTTGTACCAGCTGCCAGAACTAAAATACGGGCCCGATACAATTGCTTTCTAATCAAATTTCATTTCAAATTTCTATAAATATTTTTCAGAAAATAATTTTACAAAAACTTCATTTCTCGGGCTCGGAACCATGGAATTCGATTCCGGGCATAGTCCGAGTCCCATATTTTTCTACGGACCCTCCGGGATCGTCAAATTATGGGTCTGAATTTGCTTATCCAAAATTTTGACCGAAGACAAATTTATTCATGGTACAGTTAAGATATAGCATTTTTCACTAAATTTCAAATTTAAGCTTTCTGCCTACGCTCCTTGATTGCACACACAAATCGAAGCAACTCTAAATTAGGATTTCAAGGCGTCGAAAGCACATAATTCAATTTAAAACAAGTGATAAGTCATCACACTTCTCTATCGGAAGGATGACACATATCACCAGGTGGTCATCTATTTTCAAAGTGCTATCTCATATGAGGAGCAGAACTCATCGACGCAAATAAACTTTTTAACCTAGGTATAAGAGGTAAATAATGCATCGCCTTGATAGCGACCACATTCATGTGGGAAAGCCTCTTGAAGTGAGGCTTTTCGCAATATTTACAACTACTTAAATTTGGATCATCTTTATAATATAACCCGCAACAATCTTCATAAAAATCAATTCTCATTGACAAAAGTCCTATCTTAGAAAATAATTTCTTTACCTTATAGAAATCAATAGGTAATTTTATATTAGAGTCACTTAGTTCACTCATAAGATCAATGAAAGAGACCATGGTTGTTTGAGAAATATTCCGATAAGATTTGACACTTAGTAATCTAACTACAACAGACAGCTCAGAGTGCGGACTTCCATTACATAGTCGACGACTAGCTTCCTGTAACTGTTTATATAAATGTTTTGCGCGTTCATTAGTAGTTTATTCAACATTTTCATGGGCTCACCCCCTAGGTGCATCCTAAAAACATCTGCAACCATATTATGAATTCTAGAATCATGTGTTGTATCCTCTACTGACCTACTACTTTCACCCACAACCACGTTACGAAATATCTCATGGCTACCATCGATCTCTCCATGATTAGTCCTAACAAAGCAATTTGCTATAAACCCCTTCTTACAAAGATGATGTTTAACTTCCACCGGTTTTCCAAAATATATACAGTTGCACCTAATAGAAGGACACGTAATTACTCCTTCACTTAGGTATAGTGGATTGACATTGAATGTCTAATAAAGTCATCCACCCTTTTACAAGTCCTCCCACAATCCCTGCCCATCAGGATAATTCCTATTGTCCATCAAAGTATGATGTTCCATCTATACAAATAAAACAAGAACAAACTAATTTAGTTAATTCATATCCTAATCCGTTTTTAGTTAATTAAAAGTTCAATAGGACCTTAAGTTCATAATTAAATACATTAATAAACTCCTCCCTTTAATTCTTTTTCTTTCTTCATTGGATTAGACTCTATAGCAGCCTTCAATGTTTTTTTAATCTTACAAATGTTAATGCATAGTGTGAAGCATGAGTTTAGGTAATTATTTCTGTATTGCTCCTCTTCTAAGTAATTGTATTTACAAGTACTCTTACTTAGGTATTGCTAATGTATGAATTATTTCTTATTACCAATGAACTCAATATAAATTAATACAAGAACAAAAAGTTCATAATTTCTACCTTTAGTTGATAAATCTAATGTAGTTCAAACAAAAAATCCTAATACTAAATAGACAAGACCTCTAAAAGATTATATAAAATTATATAGTAACAATTAAAAATTAAAAAGCTAATAGTGTGGATTACTAACTTTGTAGATAAAAAGGAGGATTAAAAAGCAGTGGTGGCAAGGGGTGGGGGACAGCGGCTCGGGCGACTTATTTAGCAGCAGCTCCGGCGTAGTCGCGCGTGGTCACAGTGGTGGCAAGGGGTGGGGGATTTTTTTGTGTGAGATAAATAGAGAAGGGGGTGGGGGAATTGTTGAGAGAGAGTATGGGAATTTTTCTGCAAGAAAATAAGAGAACGGGAGGGGAAAACCCGATTTTACTCTGGAACAAGAAAAAGTGACCAACGTTCGTTGCTATTTTTGTACTTAATTATGTTTTGACTGTTTGACCAAAATAGCGACCAACGTTGTTCGCTATTTTTTTTTACTATTTGACTAAAATAGCGATCAAAGTTAATTACAACTAATACACTTACTAGTTACTATAAGCGACAGAAAAACGTTTCTAGGAATATGTGTGTATATATATATTTATATATATATATATATATATGTATATATATATGTATATATATATATATATATGTGTGTGTGTGTGTGTGTGTGTGTAGTATATATACTAAGTGTATAGTGTAGAATATTTTATCATACACATTACTATATATACTACATCTATAACATGTTATAGTATATGATATTGTATTCATTATTTGTATTGTATTAGAGTTAATGAATTACATTCATTCATCACTAGTTATAAGTCGATGAATAAATTTTAACGTATTAATTGATATAAGTCGAGATAATTTGTTTTTTCATATATATATACGTGCATCTGAGTACATTATATGTCGATGAATCAATTTACAAGTGCATCAATACCTAAGAGAACCTGACCCCGTGACCCGACCACTTCATGTTGTTATATACATACATATATATATATATATATATATATATAAACACACAAAGACACTTCACTGTAATACTATAACGTATATATCACTTTTTAAATTATATCTTACCGTGTGTGTATATATATCACACATACTTCGTGTTACTTTAACTATATATATAGAATGTTATACTATATAATGCTGAATTTCTTATTTGTATTATAACAGAGTTAATGAATTACATTTGTCACGATCAAAATTTCATTAAGGTTCGTGATGGAGCCGGACACCGCTGTCATTTAGCCACTATGTCATTTAGCCACAAGCCACGTATGAACCTGTGCAACAAAAATGCTCAACAACTTTAGTATGAGCACAGAAACAACATGTATCCAATGAGTATCCTGTCTAATCTTCAAGAAGTAGAGATGAGATGTCGACTTCTACTCTTGGTAGTGGTCCAATGATAAAATAGTAGAAGTGAGGAATTCAAGAATTTCATAAACCAAAATTTAACTCATAAAGAAGGTAAACAACTTCTCAAATAATAAAGGATTTCAAAAGATTTACATTTCATTATCTTCATCAATTTATCTCTAGCCAGGAAGGGCAATTATCAACATTTAAAATTCTCAGGCAAGCAATATAAGCATGTGCATATCATGCCGACGTCGTACTGTCCGATCCAACATAAATGTAAAATGTGCATTGCCGAGGGTCAAATGATGGGAACCATAGATGCATCTATTACCCCGCTCGCAAATCATACATGCGACACAGTCAAATATAACTGAACAATCACGCTGCACGCGAATCATACATGTGACGCAGGTACACATAGAAACACACATTCAAATAGTCATTTTCAGGGAGACAATTATTCAAGGACGTGTCAAGTTCTCTTTTACAAGCCGAGAAAATAAAGTTTAACTAAATTAATTTAAACTATCAATAAGGTTACCATTATTTGCAAGTAAAATATGCTTTTTGGGTCCTATGCTACTCGGACATAAGCATAATAGCAGCTACGCATGGACTCTCGTCACCTCGTGCGTGTGTAGCCCCCACAACTAAGAGCACATATTAAATTAATTCACCTATGGGGACAATTCCCTTTTTCAAGATCGTGTTCCATGCCCTTCTAACGACACAAATTGATGCACAACACTACCTATCCAATAAATAAGAAAATCCATAAATATATGTTCTAATACTCACAACAATTCAATTTAGATAAATTTATATCTATGTTAAAAACGTTAACAAAATCATCCTCGGATCCACGTGCCTGGATTTCGAAAAAACACACAAAATCTGAGAACACATTCCGATACGAGTTCAACCATACCAATTTTGGCAAATTCTGATAACATCTTGACCTCCAAATCTTGACTTTTCATTCTTGAAAAGTTTTACAAAAATATAGATTTCTTACAATAAATCCAAAAACAATGATGAATATAACCATAGAGTCATTAAGTATAATTACTTTCAGATATAGAACACTTACCCCAATCCATGTGGTGAAAATCGCCTCAAAATCACTTCAATCTGAGCTTCATAGCTCCAAATATGATAAAAATGGTCAAAACCTCGAAATATAGCTTCTGCTCAGTTATTTATTCTTCTCTATTGCGGAAAATGTTTCGCTATCCGAAAGTACAAAATTTCTCAGCCCAAAATTTGCCTTTCACTATGGCGGAAAAAGCTTCACGATTGCAAAGAACAAATGTCCAGCTCTTCCAGACAGTCTCTAGTATAATGGCCACAACGTTTTGTACCAAATTCCAAATTACAATTGGTTTAACTTTTTGAAACTAGACTCAAAGAACTACAACTTTCATACTTTGCGCAATTGCCAGTTCATTATAGATTACATGATATAAGCTTCCAAAATCAGCATTATGCAACAAAAATTTCTTTTTTGCAATTTCAAAACTCTTCCCGGATAAGCTGCAGTTTACCACTCATAACCTTTTTACACAACTCTAAATTCCAAATAGATTAGCTATATGATAACTAGACACAAAGGGCTACAACTTTTATTTTTGGATCATCTCCAGATTTCTTTATTGATTTCCAGATACAACCTTCAAAATTCGGGGTGTGCAGCAGAAACTTTCCTCTACGAGATCGCGAAATTCCTTCCGCGATCGCAAATCGCTGGCCATCTTTTCACATTTTACTCATCGCGATCGCACCCTATTCCCTATGATTGCGTAGCACACTGCTGTAGCCAAAAACCAGCAGCTAAAAATTATATAGAAATTGTCTGAAACTACCCCGAAACTCATCCGAGCCCATTGCGACCACGTCCGAACATACCAACAAGTCTCAAAACATATCACAGGTTTAGTCAAGGCCCCAAATCACATCAAATAATTCCAATACCATGAATAGCACTACAATCCAAGCTTAATCAACTTTATAATTTCAAACTTCTATATTTGATGTCGAAACCTATCAAATCACATACGAGTGAACTCAAATTTTGCACACAGGTTATATTCGACATTACAGACCCACTTGAACTTTCGGAATCAGAATCCGACCCCGATATCAAAAAGTCCACTTCTGGTCAAACTCCTCAAAAACCATCAAATTTCTATCTTTAGCCAAACGACTCCAAAATGACACAAGGACCTCCGAATTCACTTCCAATTGTGCTCTCAATACAAAGAATCACCATACGAAACTATTCCTAGAGTCGGAATCCCAAACATTCATTGATAACATTGAAATGCACTTCAACGTAAACATATGAAATTTTTTCAAAAATGCATACTTCCACAATATGTGTCGAAACGTTCTCCGGTCTTCCAAAACCCAATTCAGACATACGCCCAAGTCCAAAATTGTCATACGAACCTGTTGGATCCTTCGAATCTCGATTTCGAGTTTGTTTACTCAAAAATCCAACCTTAGTCGATTCTTTCAATTTAAAGCTTCCGAAATGATAATTCTCTTTCCAAGTCAACTCCGAACATCCCAAAATTTAATTATGGCCGTACGCACAAGTCATATTACCTGAAGTGAAAGAGCTTGTGGCGTCAAACTCCTGAACGGTATGCTTGAGCACAAAATAACCGGTCGGGTCGTTAAATTCTCTCCCACTTAAACATACATTCATCCTCGAATGTGCTAAGAATTGCGCTTGAGTTGCCTGAAAGCACTGTTTAAGACCTCGAGCACCTACTTGCACTACCACAACTCAACTGGGCACCCTAGCTCAATCAATATGAAGATATCCTTTTTCTCTTAAGCAAATAGGCCTTAAAGCCCAATTCTAACATCCGAAATTCTCTACCAAGCGTGTTCCAGAATACGCTCACCGTATTAATAACTACACATTGTACAAAAACATGACTGCATAACTTGACTGAATTAACACCTTGCACTAGTTTACTTAGAGGACTACAATAACATTCACTGATCAAATTATTCGAAATTCCACGAATCTGATGCTCCCATTGCACATCATGACATACATAGGTATTGCTTTAACTCTTACTATATTGGCACGACGGAGGAGATGTGTAGAAATTCATAACTAACTATTGAATCAACGAATCATTAGTTCTATACATATGACAAGAACCATCACCTCATTCTGAACCAAATAACGATCTTAGCTCCTTAATATACCCATATAATCAGATTGCACTGGTCCTACATCCAATAACCTCGTCTCACCCACATATGACCAAAAGTCTCATATAATGACACAATGCGCCAACGGGCTACCAACTCGAACGCGATACAAAAGGAAAAGGATATCTGAAAAGGAAATCCAATTACCCCGCCCGCGAATCATACATACGATACGACCAACATAATTAAACAAACACCCCGCATGTGAATCATACATGTGATGCGGGCACACAACTAATATGAGTTTTCCCTCAGAAATTTAGGGAACAAAACACATAAAAACATACATTGAAATTCATACTCAACATCATACTATTGCGGCATGCAACAACATCCAAACAACACACCCATGGCGGTGTGCTACTAATCCAGCCATAAAATTTACATAAGGGGCTACCCACTGAGCCAGATTTCTCATTACAACAAAATACCGAATGTCGGTCACAAGCACGCTAAGTACATAATACCATCCCTGGAGATACATATAGTGTTATAAGCTATAAACTCAACCTCAATTGAGGTGCGATATATGATCAGAATCTCAAGAGCATTCTGCTCATATAACATCTTCTCTACATGGAACCTTAACACATAAGAAATTCACATAGCCATCTCACAACTCACACAACATAGTATATCATTTCATGAAAAAGATGATGATGAAATAACTCACCGACTACTCTTCCATTAGGATCGCATTGCTGAAATGAACACATCTGGCCCTATATAGAGCCTATATTCACATTGAAATCAATCCATACACCTCAAGATGATTCTTATCGCACTGAACTAAGCTAATAACCTTTCAAAGGTCCATAATAACTGCCCTTTTATAATAACACACAAGAACAACCATCATAATTAGAGTAATCCTGCACAGTCCACAACCCAATAAACCGAGTGCCCTCCGGGCGACAATTCTCAATATATCAACTTCAATCAATAAAGTGACTACATGCCAGACTTATAAACCCTTCCCGTGAGGCACGCTCCTACAACCTTGTGTAACAGATAACAGGTCTCTACATCCAAACCACTGGCCGAACTAACGTTAACAAGCGATCAAGAATCCTTAACCAGGGTGAAAATGTTTTTTCACAAAACACCGATCTCAGGTGACGCTGAAGACAATACCAACTTACTTTGAACATCGAAACTCCCTTCCTGCTCATCCAAGCTCATGACATCCTTGTTATCACCAAACTACAACCTTCACCCCTATTTTCAAATTCTATATTCCTCACTGAACCCAACATGCCAATATTAGATTGAACACGATTTTCACCATAACTCTGGAACCACAATTAGATTAACATTACATCATATAAAAACATTTCACTTAACTAATTTCAGGAGAACCATCGCAACGTGCAGGTGAATTCTCATAATAGTAGAATATATACTCTTCAAGTAGTGGTCTAAGCCACCATAGCCCTTCCGCGATCCGCCTACATATAACAAGCCACAACCGTAGCATACTTTCGAATAAAATTAATTACGACGATCGACAAACCTCACAGTGCCCATCATATATCACATACATAACTTGATCACGCTGAAGGAATTGATCTCTACAACAAATATGCCAATTCAACTATGGATAACTAATCTATCTTCGTCCAATTTACTCTTGAATTCCTTTGAAATAACAATAACACAATTCAACACATACCACATGCCATCTACACTCATCTCGAGTAACCCTGAATCACGAGACCATGTTGTCTCAAAATCCTACGAACTATTTCATACCTCCTTTGTGCGCATATTTGCATCCTCAAGTGGTATGACCATTCTGATAATCCCTCTAAAAATCCGAAGACTTTTCTCATTTTCCTCCCAAATGCTACACTGCAAGTAAAAACATCATAGAACATTCTGGGGCTCTTCTCTTAAGGTTCTATATAAGCTTGATTCTTATTCGTAACTATAGGCTCGAAATCTTTAGACACCACACTTTAACCTTTGAGTCCACTAGGACCATTGTTAAGAGCCACATGTTTTGACTTGGACCTAAATATAACTAAATCCATAAATATTCTAGTATATGAATACGCTCTCGACGAAGCACCCGGCGGACTCACATCCCTTGCAACCCGCATTCATTCAAGGCATAAATCCTGAATCCCTTTTCATGTTTGAATATAAGCCTATAAGGCCAACCATAGCAACCTTTAACAATTCTTTTGCTCAAATTATCACTTATGTTCTTTTCCTATTGCTGAAATAACCCACTAATATGCTAATAACCAGAAACCTTGCAAGTAGTTAACCATGCAACCCGATCATAGACGGTCGGACTTCCCCACTTAGCTTGAAGCCACTATTACACAACTCTAGATTTCACTAGGATTCCTTATCTTTTATTGACATAACCTTGCGCAAGAACCAGCCAAAATTCTCGGAATGTTTCTTTAAAACCCCTTTTTATATTCTAAATCATTAACCACATTCACATGATTGATCTCTTTGTTGTATAACAAATTGCATTCTTCGCAGAAGCTTCGCCAACCATGCGACAGCCGATATGTTCACTAGAGATCACCCACTTGTGGAATTTACGTGCTGACATCATCCAACGCTCCTGCACGGGGTACAATAACTATGACATCACTAACCCATCTTGGGTCCTAGCTCACTCTCTACGTGCACAAGTCCATTCACCCCTCGTGGGCATCAATTAAATATGCGGCAACATCCTTCCAATTCAAAGTTATGTTGTATCCTTCTTTATTTCAAGAAGCTCCTTTCCGAAGATCATGTTTCTCGAGTTGTCAACATTAGAAAAGCCGATTCAATCCTGAACCATTATACCTTGTGATATCTAATAGTCGTTTCTCCAATATTATTTCACAATATCTTAGCCCCGAAGGTGAATTGCAGAAGACCATAACATCGGCGAACTTAACACATACAATCGAGGACGATGACACTACATCACAAATGAAAATTCCACCATGCTTGAAAATACCAAGTCTCGTTACTCCATCACCCCAAATCTGAAGATTCATAGGCCAATTGCTTTTCTTCAGCAAAAGTAAAATATCATGTCTCAGAATCATGCATTGAGTGGACTTCGTTTTAAAACATTCACCGCCCGAACACATAGGAAAGTATCCTAACGTCAAGTTAATACTATGCGATTACGAATCGTGAGAATCATAGAAATTTGTGCATAGCCTCCAAGCTATTAGAAGCGCGACAACCAAGCTAAAACAATAGAAAAATCCTTCTGTTGAGAAACAACAATAGCCCAACCAACTATATCGGGAGAAATATACTGCACCACATCTGTAGTACCATTACAATTCTTCAATTCTCAATTTATAACAAGCGGTCTGCATCGCGTAAGATTGAAAATAAAGGAAATAAAGGCATATGTCTCACAAAAGTAAACCGCGCGATGAGGAATCAAGAAGGGAAGTGCTCCTAACAGTCCTACAACCTCTTGGAGATATGTATACATATCTCTGTACTAATCCTCAAAACTCTACTAGACTTGCTCATGAATTGTGAGACCTAAGAGAACCTAGTGCTCCGATAACATGTTGTCACAATCCAAATTCCATGAAGGGCCATGATGGCGCTGGACACGTTATCAGGCAAGCCAACCAAAATACTTAATTAAATTCTCATGTTTATAATCTTCAAAAGTATGATTTTCCTTCAATTTTACCAGTAAAATAAAATCATTTCAAATCAAATATAATGTTAAGTAGTTAATACATGATACCCCTTAATTGCGATCGCAAATCACTGGCTATTTTTTCCCATTTTACTTATTGCAATCGCGCCTTATTCCCAGTGGTCGCATAGCACACTGCTATAGCCCAAAACCAACAACTAAAAATAGTGTAGAAATGGTCTGAAACCACACCGAAACTTATCTGAGCCCCTTAGGACGACATTCGAACATACCAACAAGTCTCACAACGTATCACGGACTTACTCGAGGCCTCAAATAACATAAAACAATACTAAAACTATAAATCACACTCCAATCCAATTTTATTGAATATTAGAATTTTAAACTTCTATATTTGATGCCGAAATCTATCAAATCAAGTCCGATTGACCACAAATTTTGCTTACAAGTTATATCTGACATTACCGACCCACTCAAACTTTTAAAATCAGAATCCGACCCCGATATCAAAAAGTTCACTTTTAGTCGAACTCCTCAAAAACCATCAAATTTCTATCCTTAGCCGATTGACTCACGGACCTCCGAATTCACTTTAGATTGCGCTCTTAAAACAGAATCGCCATACGAAGCTATTCCTGGATTTGGAATCCCAAACAGACATCGATAACACTGAAATACACCTCAACCTAAGCATAAGAAACTTTTTCAAAAGTGAAAACTTCAACATTAGATGCTGAAATGTTCCTGAATCCTCCAAACCCCAATCGAAAGATATGCAAAAGTCGAAAATCATCATACGAACCTGCTGGAACCTTCATATCATGATTCTAAGGTCGTTTATTCAAAATTCTAGCCTTAGTCAATTCTTTCAACTTAAAGCTTCTGAAATGAGAATTCTCTTTCCAAATCAACTCCGAATTACTCAAAATTTATTTCTGATCGTCCGCACAAGTCATAGTACCTGAAGTGAAGTTGTCATGGCCTCATAGTGTTGGACGATGCCCTAGAGGTCAAAAATAACCGGTTGGGTTGTTACAACATTCATTCATCACTAGGTTATAAGTCGATGAATCAATTATAACAGATTAATTTATATAAGTCAAGACGTTTTGTTTTTAATATTCAGCAATGCATCTGATTAGGCTATAAGTCGACGATTCAATATATATATATATATATATATATATATATATCGTTGTACTACTTTAACTACATATATAGCATGTTAGACTATATTTTAGTGTAATCATCCCTTGTGTTGTAAAAGTGTTAGCAGATTACTTTTATATTATTTAGATAGTAAATACAAAAGTAATTTTTAATTTGAACTAATTTTGACCTGAAAAGAGACAAACTTTGATCGCTAATTATCTAGAAATTCAAATCAGCAGCCAAAGTTGGTCGCTAATTATCTAAATAATTAAAATTAGAGACCAAAGGATGTCTTTAAATATAAATAGGATTTATTTATATTTTATATAATATTTAAAATAATAATATAATTATTAAACATTAGAACTGGGTCCCAGAATAGGGACCAACGTTGGTCTCTACCTTTTTTCGTTTTACTATGAGACCAACTTTGGTCGCTAACTTAGAATTTATTTATTTATATTTTATAATTTTTTTAAATAATAATATAATTATTAAAATTTTATAACTGGGTCCTACATTAGCGATCAAAGTTAGCCTTTATCTGCTTCCCCTATCGTAATAGACCAACTTTGGTCAGTAATTGTAATGTAGATTTATTTATATTTTATAAATTTTTTAAATAATTATACAATTATTAAAATTTTATAAGTGGGTCCCATTGTAGTGACCAAAGTTGGTCTCTAATTTCCCTATTTTTTTGACCAAGCAAGTATGACCAGTCCGGTCAACATTTTGACAAAATTATCCACCAAGAAGCAACCATCCTTGGTCTCTAATAATTTAGTATAATTAATTAATTATTTTCTCCAACATAGCGACCAACATTTGTCGCTTTTCATGACAGACAAATTTTGGTCGCCAAATTTTTGTTGCTTTTTTTCCGAATTTCAAGCAGTGCCAGTATAATTGTTTAATTAGTTTCACGACCCGGATTTCTCACGAGAGTTGTGATGGCGCCTACTGAGAGCTAGACAAGTCAAACCTTAATTTCTTACTTAATGATATATTACTTATTTTTTTTAGAATTATAAAACAATCACATGAAACCAGCAGAAGTTTAAATAATTAAGCAGAAGATAATAATCAAACATATGAATTCTACATGTATTACATTTACATATGTCTCAAGCACCCAAAATCTGGTGTAATAGTATCACAGATGATCTACGATTTACTACATACAAAGTCTGAAGAAATAATGATACATTGTTCCGAAATATAAGAGAAATGATAAAGGAATAGTAGGTAGAAGAAGACGCCAAGGCCTGCGAACGCCTGCATGACTACCTCGGATGCTTGATGAGCACAAATTAGCAATCCTACCGCGATCCGAAGTCTACAACACTAAGGTCTACATAAAAGAGTGTAGAGTGTAGTATAAGCACAACTGAACCCATATTCTAGTAAGTGCCTAGCCTAACCTCAGCGAAGTAGTGAGAAGTCTAGGACCAGACTACCAAAAAAACATGTGCAATTTAACTATATACAGCAGAAAAGAAGTACACAAAGAAACAATCAATTACAACCAACTATGGGAGGGGGATCATCAAATAGTAACAAAAAAGCAGCAAATAAATATGAGAATCGCTACATTTCAATTGAAAATAGGAAGGTGAAATCATAAAGCGTGGTACAACAAGTATCAATAGAACGCCAGCAATATAGTGTAGAGGAACCGTAACACAGTTATCAATAAAAGCTAAGAAATCAAAGACAAGTGCACGGTATTATCCGTCGTGTTTTCATTCTCCCTCCCCAAAACAATACACGCATCACCCTTCGTGCTTTACGCTCTTCCTTACCCAAACAACAATCACTGGGAAAATAGTGTAAGGGAATCTATAAAGAAATAAAATCAAGTAACAATACAGAATCAATACATAATCATAAAGGACAACATAACTCAATTATCAACAAGAATCGGGAAAATCAAAGAAAGTGCACGGCATCACCCTTCGTGCTTTTACTCCCGTCCTCACCGTAAGAATCAATAAAAATTTCATGACATCACCCTTCATTCTTTTACTCTCATCCTCACCATGAAATCAATATAATAGGCACGGAATAGTACATCACATGGCGTGACATCACCTTTTGCTCTTTACACTCTTTCCTCACAAAACAAACAATGCACGACATCACCATTCGTGCTTCAACGCTCTTTACTCATAAAAAAATAATTCACGGTATCACCCTTCGTGCTTTAATGCTCTTCCTCACCCAATCAACAATAACAAATAATTGGGCAAGGAAATTTGCAATAAGAGTCTCGGCAAAGGAGCAACAAGTCAACAATCAAATCCCGGCCAGGGAACATCAAGTCAACTATTAAATCTCGGCAAGGGAACAACATTAATAACAACAATATCTCGGCAAGGGAGATAACAAGTAAATCAAAAATATATAAGGGCGATAAAATAATGATCACTTCTCTTTGTCACTTTTACTTCACAACTCGAGCCAATGTTCTGGATGTTAAATTATCACTTATACCTTCACAACTCGAGCCAATGCTCCAAAAGTTCAATTGTCACTTATATTTTCACAACTCCTTATGCAACTTGAGCCAATGCTGCTCAATATTGATAGGTCACAATTCTTTCCATTAACTTTATACAAAAATTAGAAATCATCACCAAGATATGAATAATACAACGATATCATGAAAATCACAAAATAAGATTCACGGTCATGCTTGACACTAACGTATAGATACTCGTCACCCTGCCTATATGTCGTAAACAAGAAGCAATTAGCAAATACGACACAACTCTTAATCTCTTATGCTAAGGTTAGACCAAACACTTACCTTGATGCCACTAACACAATTCACAATTCGATTATTGCTTTACCCCTTGATTCCACAACTAATTCGCTCGTATCTAGGCACAAGTAAATTGATTATATACATAACGTTAAATGAATCAACCACAATTAATGAAAATGAGCTTTCCAGAGTTTTACCCAAAAAGTCAAAAATCGTCCCCGAGCCCAGCTGGTCGAAACCCGAGGTTCGAACTAAAACCCGATTACTCATTCCCCCACGAACCCAAATATATCATTTGCTTTGAAATTGGACCTCAAATCAAGGTCCAAATCCCCAACTTTTGAAAAACCCAGGTTCTACCCAAAACACCCAATTCCCCCATTGAAAATCTTTGTTATAAGATGAAATCATGATAAAAGATGTTAATTATTGAAGAGAACTAGTTAAAAAAGACTTACAATTGATTTTGAAAGAAAGTTGCTCTTGAAAAATTGCCCTAGTTTTTTATGTTTTGAAAACATGCGAAAAATGTGTTTAAAATCGTATGAGAATAAAATGTACATGTCTTAATTACGTGAATTGCGAACAAGGGTTCGCAATTACGAACCAACCTCTGCTAGCTTGGGAATTTGGAAAAAAGTTTGAGAAATGCGACATGAGAAATGCAAGCAAGCCAGGGAATTTCGATATAAATGTTTCAGAAATGCAAACCTGGGAATTGCAAAAAAATAAATTTCGGAAATGAAAACAAGCGTAGGAATTGCAAAACAAGTTTGGAAAATGTGAAGAATGCAGGCCTGCAATTTCTTAATTCCAAAATTTCATCCTGTGGGCTATCCAAAACTCACTCGAGCTTTGCGGGCTCCAAACCAAATATATACACAACCTCAAAAACATCCTACGGGCTTATTCCTGTACTCAAATCACCAAAATGACATCATGAAAATTGAATTAAATCTTAGGATCAATGAAATTTCTCAAAACTTCTTTAAATGTAAAATTTGCATAAAAGGTCTGAATCACATCAAGTGAACTGTGTTTCTTACCATACTTCACAGAATTATATTAAATCATATATAAGACCTATGCCGGGCCTCGGAACAAAAATACGAGCCTAATACCACCATGTTTTGTAAAATCCCGTACACTTGGAATAGATGTGGATATGTTAAATGGGTATTAATTTGATATTTTGGACATATGAAGTCTTAGCGGCTTTATTATGGATGAAAATTGTTGTTTTAGAATCGAGACGGAGCGTAAGCTGCATAAAATTTAACAAATCGACTAACTTTGCAGAAGCTCCATCTTCTAGCAGGTTTTAATGAAAACGTGTAAGGTATTGGTAATAACTCTAATCATGAAAGTTGTAGGTCTTTGAAATATTTTTAAAGATATATTGTGAAGCCCAAATGGAGCTCTATGTAAAACGTTATGGCCATTTTACATAAAGGTATGCAACCACTGCGGTCCTGCCGTATTATTACCGCGACCGCTGTGTTGAGGCAGTGCTTCAACTATTTACCACGATCGGGACTGCAGTCGTTAAAACTCGGATGCGGGGGCCAACTTGGAAAGTCATTTTCTATCCCAATTTTCTCCCCTATAGCCCCAAAACATAAAAAATTGCTCTACAAAAGAAAACGCTCAAAAACCTAACTCCTTAAGTATCCCTCCACCATCCAAGGTAAGTTTTACTAGTGGTTCTAAGTTAATTTTAATTTTCCAATATTTTATTAATATGGGTAAACCCTCCATATAATTATATATTCCATTGGGACATCATTGTTAAGAGAATAAATCCTAGAACTCGAATTCAACGGGATTGAGCATCAAAAAGATAATATTTTCACCCTTTCATTGATTCTATCATTGAGTTAATGATAAAAGACTCTATTTCATGACATATGAGTTGATAAGTTTGATAGAAAAGCAGAAACAGTGATATGTTTAGGTTGCTGATTGGTTATTATTTGTTATGGATGTTGATTACCTTATGGGTGATAAAGAATAATGTTGATTATAATCAGTTGAGATTTTAGATTTTATCTAGGAACAAGAGAATGGGCTATTGGGTGTAGAGATACTATTCATAAGGGCTATGAAGCTTTATGCCACCAAGTGTTTCATAAAAGGCCTAAGTTACCAAAACACGGATATTGTTGCTAATTATGAATCCCTTTGACTTGTAGTGATATAAATTGATGTTGAAAGGGCTAGCGAATGTTGTATTATGCTCAAAAGAATGAAGTTAAGGTATGTGAGGCTAACTCTCTATGTTTGGGAATGTTAATGATTCTCCCTACAGTACGTTTCTTTGACGACGTATCGATTGCCTCAGAGTTATACTTAAGCCTAGTCCCTTAAACAGTTGTTGAACTTCTATTCTCTAGCTTCTTAACTCATTCATGACTTTCATTCTGAACATTGTAAGTTCAGTTAATATTCAATATAGACTTGGGTTTGATGTCCTACGTATCGGCATAGCTTATTCAGCATATCATAAATAGTTGTTGTTTCAGTGTTCATAATCAGTTCAAGAATACACGTCTCATTCTAGTCTTATTTACTATTCCAAAATTATGTATCTCAGTATGATTCATTTTTCCAGTATTATGTACTTAGAACGATCCAGTATTCTAGTATCATGTAACTCAATGTAATTTAGTATTTCACTGCTATGTATTGCAGCATGATTCTCAATTCCTAATTTTAAATCCCTGAATGTCGAACACCTGTATTTGGGCCTTAGGCCGTAGTTAATGCTTTATGTATCTTTGGGCCTATGGCCACGGTTTATGCTTTATGCATCTTTGGGCCCGAGTCCGCAGTTTATGCTTTATGCATTTTAGACCTGATGTCGCAGTTATGTATAAGTATTCTTGGGCCCCATGTTGCAGTTTGTGCGCACACACACATAAACACACTCAGACAAACACACACACACACACACACACACACACACAGATATATATATATATATATATATATACACATATATATAGGTCGTGAGGCATATATATATATTGGGCCTGAGGCTGCAATTTAATATTCAGATAAACAGGTTTTTCATCATTCAGAAGAGGGAGTATTCATATCCTTACTTCCTTTCTGTTCAATTATTAGTTACCAGTTAGTTATCACTTATCAGTTATCATTCCAGTTTTACTTTCAATAGTTATTATTGCAGCTATCAGCTATAAATTCTTAGTTATCAGCTTAGTTTTTGTTTAAGCATTTATAACTCTTTCTTTCAGCTGCTTTACATACCAATACAATTCAAATGTACTGACGTCCCTTTTGCTCGGGCCTTGCTTCTCACAATGCAGGTAATGATTTATAGGTTGATGATTCCGAGCGCTAGGATTCTCGTAAGCAGCTATTTGGCGATCCCAATTCTTTTGGGGCATTATCATTACCTTACAGTCTTCAATATTCTTAGACAGTCAATGTTTTCAGTATTTCATTAGAGGATTCACAGACAAGAGTAATAATTAGACGAAGTGTCAATCTTTCATGTTAACCCATATTGTCTTCAAATATTTTTCAGGATTGTATTTGTATTTTCGCACTTTGATTTATATCATCCAGACTTTCAGTATATCAGCATGTGTTTGTTTATCTTCTGCATTCACTATGTTATGATATCAGATGTTGATTCAGCCATCCAGTTGGTTCACTCGGTCACATATAGCCAAGCACTGAGTGTTGTGTTACGTCCGGGCCTAGGTTCGGGGCATGACATGTTTGAATCAAAATTCATTTCCCAACCAAAAAAACAATTTCAAAAAATAATTCTTTTCCAATATTCATTTCTCGGGCTTAGGACCTTGGAATTCGATTCCGAGCATACGCCCAAGTTCCATATTTTCCTACAGACCCTCGGGGACCATCAAATCACGGGTCCGGCTCTGGGTCCGAGTCCTTTTACCCAAAATGTTAACCGAAGTCAAATAATTTTTTTTATAGTCAAAATTCATCATTTTTCACAGATTTTCATATTTTGGCTTTTCGGCTACGCTCCCGAACTACGCATGCAAATTGAGGTCGTCACATTTTAAGGCATCAAAATGTAGAATTTCATTTTAAAACAAGTGAGGTCGTCACATTCTCCACCTTTGAAATAATTATTCGTCCCAGAACGGACAAAAGAAGGAAGTACCTGAGTTGGGGAAAAGATGATAATAACGGCTCCACATATCAGACTCGGACTCCCAGGTCGATTCCTCAGGATGCTGACCTCTCCAGTGAACACGAACTGAAGGAAATCTCTTCGATCTCAACTGGAGAATATGCCGGTCTAGAATAGCTAGCAGCTCCTCCTCATAAGACAAGTCCTTGTCCAACTATACAATGTTGAAATCTAACACGTGGGATGGATCGCCATGATATTTCCGAAGCATGGACACATGAAACAGTTGATGCACGACTGATAAGCTCGGTGGCAGTGCAAGTCTATAGGCCACCTCTCTGAATGATCCTATAAGGCCCAATATACCGTGAGCTAAGATTTCCTCTATTGCAAAATCTCATTACACCTTTTATAGGTGACACCTTTAATAATACCCAGTATTTAACCCCGGACTCTAAATCTTATCTGTGCACGTCAGAATATGACTTTTATCGGCACTCGCTCCCAGATAAAGTTTACTTTTTCTATGGCCTGCTGAATCGGGTTTGGCCCATATAACCCAAATTCTTCAACATCGAACCACTCTATGAGAGATCTGCACCAGCGCCCATACAAATCCTTATACGAAGCAATCTAGATACAGGTGTGGTAACTTTTATTATATGAAAACTGGATAAGAGGTAGATGTTCATCCCAACTTCTCTTAAAATCCATCATACATGCTCGCAACATATCCTCGAGTGTCTGAATCGCGCGCTCGACTGATCCTTCTGTTTGTCGATGAAAAGTTGTGTTAAGATTCACCTGAGTTCCTAGACCTTACTGAAATGACCTCCAAAAATGTGTTGTAAGCTGGGCCTCACGGTCAGATAGAATAGATGCAGGTACTCCATGTAGTCGCACTATCTAAATAATATATAATTTTTCATAATCCTCTACTGTATAAGTTGATCTTACTGGTAGGAAATGAGCTGATTTCATGAGCTTGTCGACTATCACGCATATGGAGTCAAACATACCATGGGAACAAGGTAAAATTGTGATAAAGTCCATGTTTATCGCCGCCCATTTCCATGTCAGGATGTCTATAGTCTCCGTTTTCCCTCCGGGCTTCTGGTGCTCTATTTTCAGCTACTGGCAACTATGGCATTGACCGACATACTCAGCATATTTGTTTTTCATGTCTTTCCGCCAATACACATCCTTAATGTCATGATACATTTTTTTCAACCCCGTGTGAATGGAATACCACGAATAATGTGCCTCCGGCATAATCCTGTCTTGTAGCCCTGCTACATTTGGAGCACACAAATGATCCTTGTATCTGAGAACCCCATCTCCTTTGAGTTCTAACAATGGCTTCTTCTAATGTGGAACCCTCTATCTCAACTTGACTAACTTTGTACCATCGTATTATCTCTTCTTTACTTCAGCTAGGAGGGATGATTTTGCAGTATTTTGGAGTACAAATCCTCCACTACCAGAGTCTACTAACTGAACCCCCAAACAAGCCAATTGATGAATCTCTTTTGTTAATTGTCTTTTCTCAGCCTCTACATGTGCTAAGCTACCCATAGATTGGCGACTTAAAATCATCTACTACAACATTAGCTTTCCTTGGATGATAGAGAATATTAACATCGTAGTCTATTAATAACTCAAGCCCTCGCCTTTGTCTCAAATTCAACTCTTTTTGCTTGATTATATATTGCAAGCTCTTATGATTTGTGAATATATCAACTTGCACACCATATAAATAATGTTGTTGTATATTAAGTGCATGGACGTCCGCAACTAACTCAAGGTCGTGGGTCGGATAATTCCGCTCATGCTTCCTTAACTTCCTTGAAGCATATGAAATTACTTTCTCATGTTGCATCAAGACATATCCTAACGCGACACCTGAGTCAGCACAATACATGGCATAACTATCTAGACCATCTGGGAGTGCCATAAAGCTATTAGAAACTCTACTCACAGGCCTATGTCCACTGAAAACTAGTCGCTTTCTGCGTCAGCTTTGTTTATGGTGTTGAGAGAAGGAAAAACCCTTTACGACCCTCCGGTAATATCCTGCTAGTCCTAGAAAACTACAAATCTCTGTCGAAGTGGTAGGTCTAGGCCCGGATTTCACAGCCTTAATTTTTTGAGTGTTTACCTTTATACCTCTGTCGGATACGATATGCCTCAAGAATGCTACAGATTTTAACCATAAGTTGCATACACAAAACTTAGCATAAAATTTATTATCGCGGTGGCTTTGGAGTACTGTCCGTAGGTGATCCACATGCTTATCCTCTAAAGGTGAATAAACTAGATATAATCAATAAAGACTACCACGAGAAGATCTAAATATGGCAAAAATAGGCTATTCATCAAGCCCATAAATATGGTAGGTGCATTCGTCAACTCGAAGGGCATAATAAGAAACTCAAAGTGGCCATATCGGGTCATATTGGCAGTCATGGGAATATCTCTCTCCCGAACATTGACCTGGTGGTACCCAACTTTAAATCTATCTTTGAAAAGCATCTAACTCCTTGGAACTGGTAAAAAAAGTTGTCGATCATTTGAAGAGGGTATTTACTCTTTAAAGTTACCTTGTATAGTTGCATATAGTCTATTCACATCCTTAGCGATCCGTCTTTTTTCTGTACAAACAATACCGGTGCACCCCAAGGTGAGTTACTGGTTCTGATGAAACCTTTCTCTAGTAAATCTTTTAACTTCTCCTTCAACTCATTTAATTCAGCAGATGCCATTCTATACCGAGAGATGGATGTTAGTTGCATTCCGGGAAGCAAATCGATGCTAAAATCAATCTCTTGCTCTGGAAGAATACCTGAAAGTTCATCTGGAAATACATCCGTGTACTCCTTTACTACTGGAATAGACTGAAGTGTAGGCATCTTAGCATCTACATCTTTAACTCGCACTATATGATAAATGCACCCTTTTTGCGATCATTTTCCCCGCCAACAGATATGAAATAAACCGGCCTCTGGATGTCGCCGTATTACCTACCCATTCAAGGACTGGCTTACCCGGAAAATAAAATCTAGCTATCTTTGCTCGACAATGAACTATGGCATGACAAGCTGCCAACCAGTCCATTCCCACGATGTTAGATAATACGCTTAACGCTAGAGGGGGGGGTGAATAGCGTTATAATAAAAATAGCGTAAACTTGCGAAATTTAAAAATTGCAGGAAATAAATGAGTGCAATAAGTAAATAAATAAGAACGAATGCACCGATATATCCTGGTTCACCACAACCCGTGGCTAGTCCAGTCCCCGAGAGACTCTGTCGAGATTTCCACTAACTTGTTAAGCTTACGGGTGCTCAACAAACCGTTACAACTTGAGGACACAAGCCTCAACAACCTTTTCTCGGAGATACAACACTCCAAGACTTCAACCAAGGAAACACAAGTTCCTTCTTACAAAACAAGGGACTAACACTTCCCTTCAAGTGTACAAAAACACTTAGCACTCAAACAAGACACTCCTTTAAGAGTAGATATGAGTAAAAAAGTATACGCTCAAGATCGCAACAACTTTCGACAAGAATTTGGATCTCAAAAGCTTATGTAATGAATATAAAATGATAAGCAATAAAGTATGCAAGCTTTAGCAATTGTATGATCAGTTGTTGTGTGTTGTTGTTGTTGTACTTAAAAGACTGAATTGAAGCTGTATTTATAGATGAAAAACTTTGTATTACCGTTGCCTAATTGCCAATTTAGAATTGCTGATTTTACTCTGTGACAATCGATTGTCAAATTACCACAATCGATTGTTTGCCAGTTCTTCCAAAAATCAATCCCAGATTTTACGCTTAACAATCGATTATCTAAGATCAGTAATCGATTACTGGCAACGTTCAAAAAATCATTTCCAGATTTTACGTAAAACAATCTATTGTCAGAAATCTACAATCGATTACTCAGCAACGTTCAAAAAATCCTTTCCAGATTTTAATTAAAACAATCGATTATAAGAAATCAATAATCGATTACTCAGCAACGTTCAAAAAATCCTTTCCAGATTTTAATTAAAACAATCGATTATAAGAAATCAATAATCGATTACCTGACGGTATTTGAAAACATTTTGGCAACGGTCAGTTATACAATCGATTATACTAAGTTGACAATCGATTATATATCAGTCTTGAAAAATCAATTTAGACACTGCCTCTTGACAACGATTGTTATAGGTTCACAATCGATTATTTAATAACTTTGAAAAAGTCTGGAAGACACTGCCTCAACACAATTGATTGTCATAAGTTCACAATCGATTATTTTGTGACTTTGAAAAATCTGATGGACACTGTCTATTCACAATCGATTGTCATTAGCTTCACAATCGATTATTTTGAGCTTTGAAAAAACTTTGATGGACACTGCCTCATCACAATCGATTGTCATATGGTTCACAATCGATTGTCATGCAGATTTGAAAAATCTGATGCTCACTGCCTTAACACAATCGATTGTCATAAGTTCACAATCGATTGTCAAGCAGCTGACTTAAACATAATCGAATATCATAAGTACATAATCGATTATCTTAGTCAAGATTTTAGAGGCATGTTTAAAAATCATATTGACTAAAGTAAATATGCATTATTTAAAATCATTTTGCTCTAAATAAAATATGCATGATTTGTTAAAAATATTTTTACGAGAGAAGCCAAGTCTTGAGTTTAAGTTGTCGGATCAAGATCACAATTAAATACCGACTCATATAAAACTTAATCTCGATCTTTGTCTTGTGCTTGAATCTCGTTATTTATCAATTTTGCACTTGTGCTTGGACCTCGTCATATGTCAATTTGCGCATAGTTTGTCATTCATCAAAACCTACAAATATGAACACACGTTTAGTATAATGCCTTGACAACGTGTTTCCAACAATTTCCCCCTTTTTGATAATGGCAAACTTTAAGCGGGATATGCATATTAGGCAATTCATAATGACGATTCAAGACAAGTAAAGATATGCAACAAGTATATAGATATGCAATTTGTTCCCCCTCAATATATGAAATCCCCCTCAATTTATGCCGATAAGTATTGAGAGTGCATACCCGTTATTTTCCCCCTTTTGCCATTAGCAAAAAAAAAATAGAATAATCAAATAACTTGTTTATTTATAAAAAAAACGGTTACATAACAATAAACCATAGAACAATAAAATAGAAGAACAAATAAAGAAATTATTCATCATCATTTCCCGCCTCATCATCCGGCACTGCTTCAAGGGAACAAGACCGGCATATGGATAATTAACATGGTCAAAATATCCATGGATCTCTTGTGTCAATTGACCGACAGAGGTGGTCAATGAAGCAATTTGGTCGGAAATGGATTGAAGAGTAGGTTCTTGAGGCTGACGCGATCGACGAGTTGGAGGAGGAGCAGGAGCTACATGATCGCCGTCATGGGGAAAGGAGGATTCTGAAATTTCCCACTTCTTGGTGCTCTTTTTGAGAGGACCGATGGAAGTGTTGAACCCGCAAGCTTCAAGAAAATTCATAATAAGGAGGGCATAGGGAAGAGGTCTATCATCTCCGATGGCATCACGCATGTGAATTTTGACGAACTTACACCAATTGATGTGAGCTCCGGTTATAATGGCATGCATGAGCTTTGCGTCCTCTTGGGAAATAGTGGTATGATTATGCTTCCGAGGCTTGAGGACTTGGGTGATGAAATAGAAAATCAAACGATATTCGGGGAGCATTCCCGTAATGGTAGGACGTCGAGTAGATTAGATTAGGATCATAAGCTCCAAGTCCTATTTGGTTTAGGAGAGTTTTCTCATCAAATAAGGCGCCGGCCTCTCTAATGTAGCGAGTAATGTTTTCGACACTTCGAGGAAGATGGGCAATGGAATGCAAGTTTTCATTGGACAAAAGAATTTGAACACCATTAATATTTGACACAAGCTCACCATCGTCATCCTCATGAAGGTTTGAGTAAAACGCTTGAATCAATGGAGGATTAATATAAGGATAGGTAAGATATAAGAAGTCAAGAAGTTGACATTCCTTAAGCATGTTTGCAGCGGGGGCATATGATTCAAGATACTTGCTTGTTGAAAAGCGAGGAGGAAGAATGTCACGCTTTTCGAATTTTGTCAAAAATCTAGTAAGCTCGGTTTCAGTATTGAATTGTAAAATAGACCCATCTTGATAAGGGAAATTTGGAGGTGGAGGAGCAGAAGAAGATGCACCTTGTCTACCTGAACGGGAACGTTTAGAGTGTCAGCTCGACATTTTCAAAAAGTAGTAATGAACTTTGTAAGAAACTTGGAAGATTTTGAAGGTTTGGGAGCAAAGATTGATGCTTGAGTGAATAAAATTGAAGACTTATGATGCCTATTTATAATGGGAAGAATGGCATTTCATTTATGATGAAAATCTGCAGAAATTTATGAGCCAAAACAGTCAGAAACGGTAAAAATAAATTGTACTGACCGTTGGACAATCGATTGTTGAAACAAAATAATCGATTGTTGAGCAGATTTTGATTTGAACTCGGAACTGACACAAAATCGATTGCAGGACCCAAACGGTAACAAATATTTGAATTTCTGACAAAAAATAATCGATTTTTGAATTATGATAATCGATTGTTGTGATACAGTGAGCACGGTGATTTTCTGACTCGGAAAATAATCGATTATATTTATGAAACAATCGATTGTTTTAGGAAAGCAGCACTGAATGGCTGAGATGGTAATCGATTATACAGTTAAAAAATCGATTATTAAACACAAATGCATAATAAGCATCAACCATAAATAATCGACTAGTGATACTTGCTAATCGATTGTCCCCACAGTAAAATAATCGATTATTTGTTGTAACAATCGATTGTTCTATGCCATTTCTTTATAATTCCCCCTGCCTTTAGGGCGATACCTGCAAAAGAGAATTAGACGTCTCCGACGCTCAAGTTAGTAATTTGTAACGAAATAATGCAATGAGAACATGATCTCTTAAGAAGTGTGTCCTAAGGTGTTCTTAAGAGAGTTTCGGGTACTTACCTTTTCTCCGACGTCGCCAATTACCTGTTCGAGAGGGTGATCTTTGATTGTCCTCCACTCGTTAGGCATTTTCGTTTCTTTCTCCAATTGTGGCGTTTCCTCCGTTGATTGTTTCAAGATTTCATCTTGAATTTCCTTAGGAGTTTCCTCTTGAACTTTGTCTTTTAAACTATTTAAAATACCTGCAAGATCAGAACAGGAATCCTTTCTCGCCAAGCGAGCATTATTTTCGGAAAACACAATATGAGGGGATTCCTCCGCAGTTTGGGTTCTATTATTAAATACCCTATATGCTTTGCTATGTGAAGAATACCCAATAAAAATTCCCTCATCGGATTTGGCATCAAATTTTCCCAATTGATCTTTTCCATTGTTATGAATAAAACATCTACAACCGAATACTCTAAAATGGCAGATATTTGGTTTCCTTCCCTTTTAGAGTTCATAAGGGGTTTTCATGAGTATTGGCCTTATGACTACTCTATTTAAGATGTAGAATGCGGTACTCACGGCATCCGCCCAAAAATGTTTGGGAATCTTAGCCTCTTCGAGCATGGTTCTAGCCATCTCTTCGAGACACCTATTTTTCCTTTCAACCACCCCATTTTGTTGTGGTGTTCGTGGAGCGGAAAAGGTATGCTCGATACCGAGTTCGTCACAAAAGTCCGCAAAGAGATTGTGATCAAACTCTCCCCCATGATCACTTCTAATTGAAGTGACGGTTGTTTCCTTTTCGTTTTGAACACGTTTAAGAAAATATTTAAAATTCTGAAAATCATCACTTTTATGGGCAAGAAATAAAGTCCAAGTAAATCTGGAATAATCATCAACAATAACAAAAGCATAACGATTTCTACCTAGACTTTCAATGCGAGATGGTCCAAATAAATCCATGTGAAGCAATTGCAATGGTCTAGTAGTTGAAGCAATATTTTTCGATTTAAAAGATGCTTTTGTTTGCTTCCCTTTTTGACAAGAGTCACAAGTAGAGTCATTTTCAAATTTCAAATTTGGAAGACCAACAACTAAATTTTGTGAAACCAATTTGTTCAAAAGATGCATGTTTATGTGAGCTACTCTACGATGCCATAACCAAGAATCATCCTCTTTGCTCATTAAACAATTCACATATTCGGGTGAAGAATTTGCAAGATCAACCATATAAATGTTATCCATTCTAAAACCACGAAGGATAATTTTAAAATCGCTACGTCTAAAAACTAAGCATTCATCCAAATCAAATAAAACAAGATTTCCCTTGTCACATATTTGACTTATGCTCAAGAGATTATGCTTTAAACCTTTCACAAGTAATATATGCTTAATGGAAGAAATTTCATCCTTACCGACCGATCCGATGCCGATAATCTTTCCTTTGTTGTTGTCACCAAAAATAACACTTCCCCCTTCCTTGTGTTCTAGTTGAAGGAATTTGGATTCGTCTCCCGTCATGTGCCTGGAGCATCCACTATCAAGGTACCATAGTACACTTGATCCCTTCAAACATACCTACAAAACAGATTAATGAGTTTTAGGTACCCATGCCATTTTGGGTCCTTGGGGGTTAGGCAAATAATAGTGATGTGATTGAGTGTTATGTCTATGTCGTGTAAAACAAGCAGGAGCAATATGTCCAATTCGTCTACAATAATGACAAGTCACGTTAGGATTATGCATCCTTCTAGGTTGATAGTAATTGGACGGACGAAATTCATTTACTCTATTCTTGACAATATAGCTATTGCGCAAATCATGAAAATCATTTCTCCTACCATTTGTTCTAGGATATGCATCATTTCTAGAATAGTTGTTTCTGGGTTGGAAGTCATTTCTAGGTGTTCTAAAAGGTTCAACATTCCTTCTAGTGTCTGGCCTGGAATGTGCATTATTTCTACCATGATTATTTCTAGGTTGCGATTGATGAAAACCATTTCTAGGTTTGTTGTATCTAGGATGAACATTTGTTTTATTTATCCTAGGTTGAGCCTTAGGTGGTTGGGGGTTGGCTTCAACTTTCTATTTAGGCTCGTTTCTAATACCTATGCCATGCTTGGTCGACTTCAAATTAACAAGCACTTCATTCAAATTTTTATGAGAAGAGTTAAACTTATCTAAGGTTCCCTTAAGCCTTTCTACTTCATTTTTGAGATGCATGCAAGAAGTACAATTTCTAGAACTCTCGGGCTTGTCGGCGCTTCTCTTGCCAAAAAAATTGTTTTCCTCTTTCAACTTCTCATTTTCTAAAATCAGTTTTTCCAATTCCTTTTCTTTAAAAGAGAGTTGTTTTTGAAAATCTTTTTCTTTTAAAGACGCATTTTCTTTTATACTCTTAACAGTTTTTGAAGCTTTAATAAATTCGCTATACAACTCATCAAAAGCATTTTGCATTTCCTCAAGGGAAAAGAAATTTTTGGAAGAAATTTGACATACCTCTTCTTTGTTGTCTTCTTGTGCCATAAGACAAAGATTTGCGGCTTCGTCTTCTTCTTCCTCACTTGACTCGTCACCGCAGTCGCCTCCCCAAGATATGTATGCTCGTTGCTTCTTGAAGGGTTTCTTCTCCTTTTTAGCATTTGGGCAATTTGATTTAATGTGCCCGGTTTCTCCGCACTCATAGCACTTTATTTGATCTCCTTGCTTTTTGCCCTTTCGTTCATACTCTTTTCGCATGAACTTTTGAAATCTCTTGATAACGAGTCCGAACTCGTTGTCTCCATCCTCATCATTTTGAGGTTGGCTTGTGCTTGCCTTGAGAGCGATTCTTTGCTTCCTTTGATCATCAACAAGAGGGTTAAGTATAGTAGATTCATAAGTTTTAAGATTACCTCTTAATGCGTCGATGGTGACATTTGAAATGCCGATGGATTCTTGAATCGCGTCGGCCTTGGATCGCCATTGCGGAGTGAGACTTCGGAGAATTTTTCGGACAAGTTCCTTATCCATGAAGGTCTTCTTAAGAGCATGTAAATCATTTACGATTTTTGAAAATCGTTCAAACATCTCATCGACCTTTTCGCCTTCCTACATGTGAAACAATTCATATGCATGGGTTAGGAAATCAATTTTGGCTTCCCTTACCTGGTCCGTACCTTCGTACGTAATTTCCAGCTTGTCCCACATTTGCTTCGCCGTTGTGCAACAAGATATCTTCCTGTAATCATCAGCATTTACAGCACAATATAATAAATTAATAGCTTTAGCATTATTTTGCACCTTTCGAATAGCATCCGCATCGTATTCATCTTCGGACTTTGGGACCCATTCATTTTCAACCTTCTTGGTTGGAATTTGTTCTCCATTCATTATGACCTTCCAAAGATGAAAACTATTTGATTGTACAAATATTCTCATCCTCTCCTTCCCGTATGTATAATTTGTACCATCGAATAGCGGTGGTCGGGTGGAGCATTGTCCTTCACCTATTCCTGCAAAAGAATCACGAGTAGAACCATGGATGTTTCTCTCAAACGGTTAAGTCTTTAGAGAGTTGGGCTCTGATACCAATTGTTAGATAATACGCTTAACGCTAGAGGGGGGGTGAATAGCGTTATAACAAAAATAGCGTAAACTTGCGGAATTTAAAAATTGCAGGAAATAAATGAGTGCGATAAGTAAATAAATAAGAACGAACGCACCGATATATCCTGGTTCACCACAACCCGTGGCTAGTCTAGTCCCCGAGAGACTCTCTCGAGATTTCCACTAACTTCTTAAGCTTACGGGTGCTCAACAAACCGTTACATCTTGAGGACACAAGCCTCAACAACCTTTGCTCGGAGATACAACACTCCAAGACTTCAACCAAGGAAACACAAGTTCCTTCTTACAACACAAGGGACTAACCCTTCCCTTCAAGTGTACAAAAACACTTAGCACTCAAACAAGACACTCCTTTAAGAGTAGATATGAGTAAAAAAGAATACGCTCAAGATCGCAACAACTTTCGACAAGAATTTGGCTCTCAAAAGCTTATGTAATGAATATAAAATGATAAGCAATAAAGTATGCAAGCTTTAGCAATTGTAAGATCAGTTGTTGTGTGTTGTTGTTGTTGTACTTAAAAGACTGAATTGAAGCTGTATTTATAGCTGAAAAACTTTGTATTACCGTTGCCTAATTGCCAATTAAGAATTGCTGATTTTACTCTGTGACAATCGATTGTCAAATTACCACAATCGATTGTTTGCCAGTTCTTCCAAAAATCAATCCCATATATTACGCTTAACAATCGATTATCTAAAACCAATAATCGATTACTAGCAACTTTCAAAAAATCATTTCAAGATTTTACGTAAAACAATCGATTGTCAGAAATCTACAATCGATTACTCAGCAACGTTCAAAAAATCCTTTCCAGATTTTAATTAAAAAAATCGATTATAAGAAATCAATAATCGATTACCCAGCAACGTTCAAAAAATTCTTTCCAGATTTTAATTAAAACAATCGATTATAAGAAATCAATAATCGATTACCTGACGGTATTTGAAAACATTTTGGCAACGGTCAGTTATACAATCGATTATGCTAAGTTAACAATCGATTATATATCAGTCATGAAAAATCAATTTAGACACTGCATCTTGACAATCGATTGTTATAGGTTCACAATCGATTATTTAATAACTTTGAAAAAGTTTGGAAGACACTGTCTCTTAACAATCGATTGTCATTAGCTTCACAATCGATTATTTTGAGCTTTGAAAAAACTTTGATCGACACTGCCTCATCACAAGCGATTGTCATAAGGTTCACAATCGATTGTCATGGAGATTTGAAAAATCTGATGCTCACTGCCTTAACACAACCGATTGTCATAAGTTCACAATCGATTGTCAAGCAGCTGACTTAAACATAATCGATTATCATAAGTACATAATCGATTATCTTAGTCCAGATTTTAGAGGCATGTCTAAAAATCATTTTGACTAAAGTAAATATGCATTATTTAAAATCATTTTGCGCTAAATTAAATATGCATGATTTGTTAAAAATATTTTTATGAGAGAAGCCAGGTCTTGAGTTTAAGTTGTCGGATCAAGATCACAATTAAATACCGAGTCATATAAAACTTAATCTCGATCTTTGTCTTGTGCTTGAATCTCGTTATATATCAATTTTGCACTTGTGCTTGGACCTCGTCATATGTCAATTTGCGCATAGTATTTCACTCATCAAAACCTACAAATATGAACACACGTTTAGTATAATGCCTTGAGAATGTGTTTCAAACACATGATAGCATCAAAATCCAGCATCTCTAGTTCTACTAGGTCGGTTGAGGGTTTACGACCAAAAATATTATCGTACAACCTCGGTAAATGCATGTTGTGATAATTGATTCTCTGACCAGTGTAGACACTACAAAATGATGACTTAGTATTTTAGGCACTATACCAAGTTCCCGTGCGACAAATGGGTAATACATGATAAGGTATATCTTGGGTCAATCAAGGCATAAACATCGTGAGAAAAAATGGTCAACATACCTATCACAACATCTGGTGAGGAATCTTGGTCATGTCGGCCTTCTAGCGCATAGATACGATTCTTCTTACTACCTTAACTATACCCTCTAGCTCTGCCTCAACCTCTACCAGCCGAAGACTAAGAGTCACGCCACGAAGGATGCTCAGACATAGATGATCCTGTTGCTGAATTCGCTTGTTACGCCATACCCCTATAATCTCTATTTGGGATATCTCGCATCATATGCCCTGCACGTCCACATATATAGTAAGCATCAGATGGTACGGTATTGGCCTGAGTGTCCTCGACCGTAGGTGGAAAAACACATCGCAGCGGAAATGGCCTAGTCTTTCTCGAACCTCATTGTCGCTGCAAGTTTGATGCATATGAGCTCTCACTTGGTCCTGACTGAGTATAGTGGTCATACTTGTAACCGTGTGGTTGAGATGGTTGAGGTCTAGGAGGCCATTCAAAGTACTGGGGCCTGTAACATCCTTGAGAGTACTCTTGAGACCTGGAAATCTCATCCTCTTACATTTCCCTAACTCAATCCTCTCCATACTCTGCTAGCGACGCCTACCCCTCTATATATTCTAGGAAAATGCGGAAATCCGCAAGATATCCATACTATCCTGTAATGCAGCGGTGGCACGCACCTCGGTCACCTCTGGGCCCAACCTTGCAATAAACCTCTGTATCCTATCCCGCATAGTAGAAACTGTGGACGCTGCATATTTGGCCAATTAGTCAAAACGGAGATTATATTCTCGAACACTATATTGCCTCCTTGAGGGCAAGAAATTGATAGAGTCGGGCCTGTCAGATTTCTCATGGTAAGTACTGGTCAAGGAAGACATCTGAAAAATTCTCCCAAATAGCAACAGTGCATAGCGTCCCCTGGACCTTTCCCATCCCCCATACCAAATGATGGCTATATATCGCGGTCGAAAAGCTGCTAACTTAACTGCCTCTTTCTCCGTGGTATGTATAACCCGAAAGATCCTATGAAGCTGATCTATGAAATTCCGTAGGTCCTCCCTTTGATTTGTCCTTGTGAACTCTGGGGGATTCAAAGCAATAAACTCCCGGATGCTTGAAGTCCCAAATCCCTCAGAAGAGCATGCACTAGCGGATTCCCTAGCCTTTGCTGGGTGGCTACCAACTGTTCCAAATAATGACATCGCACTCCTCAAGTTCTGATCTGATGGAAGCTGAGGGGGAACTGGATTTGCGGTCTCCCTAGGGATCTCCTCGGGTGGCACAGGAGCTGGTGATCGATTGGTAGGGGTCTCTCTCTGCAACTGTGGTTAGGCCCTATCTGTTGGGGGTACGCTGCTAGTCCCCTCACCTACTGCTGGTTCTCTCCTCTGGCTAGCTATAGTCTTCCTAGTTATCATCATCTGTGTATAATAACGCCAACACGTAAGTTTAACTCAAATTTTCTATAACTTTGTGCTACAACACGATTTAGATTTGAAAGAAGGTTAACCAACTCCTAAATACCCTGTATTCCCCTGCTTATATAATATGGTGCACTATACATCTATTCAAAAGACCCTACTAGAGATAGCTTGTTGATTCCTTAGGACAGAACTGCTTTGATACCATTTTTGTCACGCCCCAAGCATAAGGGTGAGACCGGCACTCAGTTCCTCAACTATCGTTGCATATCACTTGTGACTCTGAGACTCTGAACATGTAACATTATATTTTTGGCCATGGGACACATTGCAAGATAATGTGCGATGAGAAATTTAAAACCAAATAGAGACTAACGCTGATTAGCCGTCAACATAAGGCCGGCAAGACCGTCATATTTATTACCACTGACAAGGCAATTAAATATATGTACAGGGGAGCTTACCGATAAAGATGAACTCGGGCAAAACCTACTGAAATACAATATACATATATACACAGTATACACACTACCCTACTAGACTCGCCAACTCCAAAAGAAGGGGAACTTACCGATAAAGCTGAGCTCGGGCAACACCTACCGATAAGGTCTACCTGTCTATCAATTTGAACTTGCATGCATGAAATGCAGCATCCCTAGAAAGAGACATCTGTACAAAGTAATGTACCGAGTATGTAAGGGAATATCTTGAAGCTGAAACTGAATTGATAATATAATAACTAAAAACAATTGGGAGTCAAGAAAATCTAATGATATGCTCATCTGCTGATATTGGCTCAACTCTCTAAATATAGTGAGTAAAATAGTTGTCCTGTCCTCTGAAGCTCGGTATACATATATAAATTCTCTACCATAGTAGGCTCGTTCATAAGCGCTCGGTCATACTAGGCCCTTTGTCTCGACCAACTGGGCTCCCTCATAAGCGCTCGGCCACAGTAGGCTCAACATATGTATAACTACCCTGTCGTAGTACGCTCACTCATATGCGCTCCATCATACTAGGCTCTGCGTCTTGACCAACTGGGCTTGCTCATAAGCGCCCTGTTCACTGTAGGATCGGCATATAACTTATCATCTGATCAGAGGTTGCCCAATAAGAGTCTGCCCATCGATTATAGCTCGATGATAATGAAAATACTGTAATATTATATATATGTATACTCGATTTTTATTTTTTTCTATTTATATTTAATAAGGATCGAGATTATACTAGTTACAAGCGCATCTGTTAAAAAATTAATGTCTACTCATAATGCCACATTTAATCCATTCTCGAGTACAACATTGATACCTATATAATATTATATATAATATTCCCCTAACGTCTCTGTACAGGAATTTAATAAAAATATTAAGAAAGACTACAGCAAGAGACTAACAAATGTAGTAAGAAGATGCTTTCTGACCAACATTCCATTAAATACATCAAATTAAATTAGTTGGAAATATATATATCTGCCAAGTAAAAGATACGTAAATTTTAGAATATAAATTTTTTTTATGCCTCTTCATTAAACTTGTATAATAAAGAAAATGTTTTCTTGCCTTAAATGTCACATAAAATCTTGGTAAGACTTTCAAATGAAGCTTTTGACACCTATTAAAGGTGGTTGATGAATCACCTTAATAAAAGGGAGGGGGAGGGGAGGGGGTGTCTGCACAGTATTTCTTTGGGAGGTGACTTGTTAAAAGTTATCCACTTATAACCAACCGGATAATATTTTATTATTCAATAATTAATTTAGTATTCGCATAATTTAAATATTATTATTAATTACATGGATTTTTATTTGTTTTCAAAATACTTCATACATATATATTGTATATATTATACCATTGTGGTCATTTGGTACCTTGCATGGTACTAGTTTATAATTATCAAACATTATTACTTGATCCTTATTTTATCCAAACTTGGCTATTATCAACAAAACTGGTTTTCTCTAATTTGTGTATCCTTTATCCTTCATGGCACTTATTTATCGTTTGTTATAAACAGCGTAGGTACGTCAAAATGATCTCATTCATGTGTCTATGTCGGTTAACTAAGACAAAAATTATAACGTACGAAAACACGAGATGTAACAACGACAAGAAAACAATTAAATCTCGGCAAGAGAAAACAAGTCAATAATTAAATCACGGCAAGGGAACAACATTAATAGCAACCACATCCTGGCAAGGGAAATATCAAGTAAATCAACAATAGTCCGACAAGCGCGATAACATAATGATGTCTTCTCTTTCTCATTTTTACTTCAGAATTCTCTTCACAACTCGAGTCAATGCTCTAGAGTTTCAATTATCACTTATACCTTCATAACTCGAGCCAATGCTCTAATAGTTTAATTGTAACTTATATTTCACAATTCGTTATGCAACTTGAGCCAACGCTTCTCAATGTTCATAGGTCATAATTCTTTTCACAAACTATATACAATAATTAAAAATCTTCACCAAGGCATGAATAATACAACGAAATCATAAAAATCACAATATAAGACTCACGATCATGCTTGACACCAACATATAGATACTCGTCACCATGCCTATACGTCTTACTCAACAAGAAGCAATTAGCAAATAGGATACAACACCTAGTCCCTCAAGCTAAGGTTAGACCAAATACTTATTTCAATGCTACGAACATAATTCACGATTTAATTATAGCTTAACCCCTTCATTCCACCATCAATTCGCTCGTATCTAGTCACAAGTTACTTAATTACATCAACAAACGCTAAATGAATCAACCCCAATTCATGAAATTTGTTATACCCAAAAAGTGAAATTTGTCCCAGGCCCACATGGTCAAAACCCGAGGTACGAACCAATACCCGACTACCCATTCCCCCCACGAACCCAAATATATAATTTGTTTTCATATCGGACCTCAAATCGAGGTCCAAATCCCCAATTTTTAAAAACCCTAAGTTCTACCCAAAACACCCAATTTTCCCAATGAAAATCTTTGATTTTATGTTGAAATCATGTTAAAAGATATTAATGATTGAAGAAAACTAGATAAAAATAACTTACAATTGATTTGGAAGGAAAGTTGCTGTCACACCTCTTTTTGACCCACACGGCCACCCCGAAGGATAAAACGTATAATGGAGTATTTTCAATATAAAGTGACATTATTCGAAATGGGATTAATTATTTATTCAAGAGTCACCACTTGGGATAAGATTTATTTTTGGTGTCGTCACTGATTTATTTAGAATTCCAAATCGAGGAATATTTTGCCTACCCAATCGGAGTTTGCAAAACTGAAATTCTTGAGTGAGGAATTCTGTTGACCCTATGGAATGTGTTAGGAAACCTCAGATCCCGTGGTTCTAGCACGGCCGCTTAATGTCTCTAACTGGATAAAATCTAATTTGTTGTACATGTTCTGACCTATGATACAATTTTTAAATTATTAACCGCTTTTAATATATTTTTTTATAAAGTTTGCAATGTCATTAAAACACATCGTGAATCACGTCACATAAATGCGCACGCAATTTTAGACATATTTCAACTCCATTGAGATTTGGATTTGGGTCACATAAATGTGCACCCGCATTTAAGGAAGGTGAATTATCAAAGACATTCCCTAAAGCAACTAACGCGTGAATATTATCTAGACGACTCATCTCAGATTCTAAGCATGTTGAGTTCCATATTTTACAGGAGATGACCAAAAACAATACTTGATGTTAAGACTACTTGATCCTAAAAGTTAATTACAAAGATTTATTTGGATGTCATGCCGGATGGCCTGGGTGCACGCATCAGCTGGGCCTCAATGGAGCCCAGCTTGACAACCTCTCATATTTACACCACAAGTGAAGTTGCACATATGGACAGACTGCTGAATTTAGTGGGCTTAACAGCCCAATCACTTAACCTTCAAAGGAGTGGGCCCCTATCTAATACTACACTTTGGGGTCGTAAATTACAACTAGGTATCAAGGATCACACCCATATATAAATCATTGAGTTTAAAGGGTCAGGTGGCCCGATCAGCCCTAAATAGTCTTAATTGTGCACAAGTAATTTGAAGGCTTGGGCACAAGTCATATTGTTAACAAGCATCATGTGCCAAAACAACTCATCAGATTTATCCAGACCTTAATTTGAATAGAAATAGGCTCACGTTTGATAGTCTGTCACCAGCTAAGACGCACTCCTTTGAACCAGCTTATGGACACACATAAATTGTACAAACATGAAGACTATGTTAACGATTTATTACATTACCACCCCACCAATGTCCTAATAAATTAACAAGCAATTTTTACATCACGATTACAGGTAAACTTGTAACTCATGGGCACTTCAGAATTCATGCTAAGCCTAAACACAAAATTGGGAAGCCATTTACTACATTACTATTACATCACAACGATCAATTGCAGAAATTACTGAAATAAAAGGGAATCCTAGTTAGAAGTCTTGTAAACAGGGTGCACAGTTATACATTGCACAAACTTTACTAGCTAGATGAAGCAAGGCAAAGAAATTTAATAGCTAAACACTTGTATTTCAATATAAAAGCTCCATTCTACATTCATATGAGATCCATGGGTCCAAAATATACCTGGAAAATGTAATGAGAGTGGAGATGATGGTTCAGCAAGCAAACCGGAGAGTGATAGTATTTAAAAAACTTCAAATAATCCCAGCTCCCATGCAGTTGGAGATAGATGCCAGGATAGTTTTAACTTTAAGAAATGAAGTACAAGGAACCCAGAACAGGCTTCAAATCATGAGGTATCCAAACTCAAATCAAACAATGACAAATAGCTCTAAATTTTCAGAATGAGAAACTCCTTTTAGAAGGTTAGAGATCGATCCAATGCAACAGTAAAATTTCAGTAGTATGCATACATTTTCTAGAGAGTTTTTTTTTTGTTTTTCTTCCTTTTCCTTTCAGCCCCTTCTTCAGTGATTTCCCATCTCCTTTTTTATAGCTAAATATCTAGGGCAACATTACTATTGTTTTTTTCCTGAAAGTACTTCCTTCAATTTCATGTTTTTACCTTTATGGCCCTTAATTTGTTGCCTTGTTGCCCAAGTTATTGCAGTAAATCTACTGATTTTATACTAAGGACCCCTTCTAGAAGGGCCTAAACACTTCTACCATCATCTACCTGTCATGGACTACCCACATTACCCTTATTTGTCCCTAATATTACCAACGCTAAGCTAAAAGTTTTTTTGGTTTTCTGCAATCTGATAGGCAAACGCCTAGGGCTAGGATTATTTTATTAAATAAATGGAATAAGATTAAATTACAAGGGTCAAAAGACATTTGAATACAAGGATTGAATTTGACATCTACCACTTCAGAATAACAAAGTTTAGAAATATTATTAACCTTTGTATCCGAATAGTAAACTATAATATAAAATGATATTTCAATCTACTTAACAGCATTGCTCCCTATCTAGCTGTCTTTCTCGTGCAATGTCACCTTTCCTTCCTCAAGGGACTAACCATAATATGCTAATACCACCCATAGAGGTCGTAATGAGAGTCATTGCATAAGGACGCAGCTGCTACGTGCCAAATTGAACATTATTATCACTGTAATGGATCAAGAATACTGCTAACTCCTTCACGTGAACTTCATGGAGGACAGTCGCGATCCTTTATGCTGTAAGACCAGTGAATACAAAACAATATTATTCCATCTTGAGAATAGGCATGCTAGGATAATTCCAAGATTTTGAAACCATGATAACAGCATGATATTTGAAATCCCGTGTCTTGATATTGCTTGGCATGCTTGACCAAAGATTCCCCAGTTTTGATCTCGAACTGCTGGGGAAAACAGCATGCTGTTTGTTTACGTTCGAAGGTCGTGTAGCAACTAATGATATTTATTTGCTGTCTAGAAATCAAAACTCCACAAGCATGCACTCCCAAACCTGACGAGACAGCATGCGAGATTATTCTTGCTGGAGTTTCCGAGAGATAAGTTTCCTTATTGTCGACAATGGACTGACTGTGTGATGTGCCCCATATCAGATATATATATAATAATGCAGAAACCTGAAGAGCAGCAAATATAAAAAGAGAGCTTTTCAGCATTGTTTATATATATAATAGGCATGCTTATAGAGAGTGCATATCAACGTGCTGGACACTTTAATCCCGTGCTTGTCTGAATTGTTCAATAAGGCTTGTCTGCTGAAAGTCGAGCATCCTGCGTGTTGTGATCACACGCGAAAAGATCAGTGTATGATGAAGAACTGTAAGCACGCGACAAAAGCAGTTGAATATCGAGCTTCCACAGACACATTTGTTTGAAATCTTTGAAATGCTAAATCACGCTCGCTTGAAAGTAACACCAGAAAGCAGTAAAAGCTGCTTGTAAATCCAACCAGAAGCTTTGGCTGTGCCTGTATATATATATCCTGTGCAATTATAATCCAATGTAGGTAACACCGAGCATAGCTTCACCATACACGATAGATTGAATACAAGTGCATTTCTATATAAACATTTTGAGCTTCAAAATCAAAATTATGCCTTTGAAACCAGCGTGTAACAATAGGACGTCAAACTAAGAAGGTATCAATAATATTAGAATAACTTCCCATTCTTCATTTGTCTTAACGTTCCATTGTCGATTAGTGACAATGTGATGATTCGGTCCACCTACAAGGTTGTAGAGTAAGGTGACGCTTCAATGTTATGTCGCTGCCTTCCATAAGAAGAAAGATATCTTGAAAGGTAATCCTTTGACCCATATCATTTTGACCCATTCATTGCTTCCATTATTTGTGGATCAGAGTCCAGTTGTAGAATAATGCAAAAAGAGAAAACATTTAGTGAAAAGAGATTTCTCAAAGATGCCCTTAGTGCCTTCAATTTCTTTCTCTACTTTCTTGCAACTCTTATTCTCAGTTTTGCACATTGTAGCTTATCATCATTTACAATCCTCCTGCTCAAGACATCAAGATCCCAGAGACGAAAACATTCAATGTTACCACAGTCAAGAACATGGTTTGCCAGGTGGTTTGCTAGGCTGTTACCCTCTCTGAGTATGTGAGATACCTTGAAGTTACACCCCGATTTGAGAAAGTTGATTTCCTCCACCATATCTATAATGTTCCAGGGTGGTTTCCATTGTCTATCTATGATCTTTTGCAGCATCGGTGAATCTGTCTTGAGCCAAATTAGACATATTCATTGATTTGCACATTCTCATTGCCTCTACTATTACTGTTGCTTCAGCTTCATTACTAGAGCCCTCCTTAATTTCTCTTCCTTCTGCATATATCAAGTCACCTCTATCATCTCTTAAACAAAACCCAATTGAACTTCTCCCTGGATTCCCTCTACATACTCCATCAGTATTCACTTTTATTCAACCAGTTGGCAGAAATTTTAATAGCACTTTATCGACCTTCACACGGGGTGTATATTTGTCCATCATAGTTAGAAGATTAATCCACTTGTGAGGTACATGAAGTCCTGGTTTTTTCAGTTGTACTAGTGATTGTAGCGTTGATGAAATTTTGTAGATAACTCTATTTACTGACACTGATTCGCCGTATTTCAAACTATTTCTTCTCTTCCATAACTCCCATACAATGCATGTAGGTAAAGCTTGAAAGACTGATTTCAGTCTAGGTACAACTGGAGTCATCCAGCATTTTGTAATTGCATGATGTAAAGACAAACCTTCTGAGTGAATTCTTGCTCTCGTTAGGAAGTACCTCCATACAGTCGAAGCTGCATTTGATGTAAAGAAAAGATGTACTAGAGACACCTCTTTAGAATCAGCACAACACCAACATTTAGAAGTAATTGAGTATCCTATTCTACGCAAGAATCATCAAGTGGCAGTTTTGCTTTCCACACCTTCCACAAAAAGAAAGATATCTTGAAAGTTAGGCCTTTGACCCATATCATCCTTTAAGCTATCCTTGGATTTTCTCTTCTTCTCAAGTAATCCCATGCATTTTTTACAGAGAAATGTCCCTTTGGTTCAAGCATCCAGACCGGAATATCTAACTCTGCACATTTTTTTAGTGGAGCAATGTTCTGCACAATGTGATTAGCCCACTCTTCAGGTAAAATCTGAAATAATTTTTCCACATTCCACATACCATTATCAATCAAATCATTGACGTTTGTATGTTTTCATCTATGGGGAAGGTTGTTGGCGTTGGGAAATATAATGCTCCCATCTCTGTCCAATTGTCGAACAAGAATTGAGACGATCCCATTCTCAATTTCAAGAAGATTTGATGCTCAATCAAGTCTCTGCATTGAAGCATTTTCTTCCAAACGTGGGATCCACCCTTCCAAGGAACTATTACTGATTTAATTTCTTACAATACTTTTGACACATAAATGCACTCCATAGACTGGGTTTTGTTCTAAAATTCCACCACAATTTGCAAAAAAGTGCCTTGGATACATCATGAAGTGATCTGAAACCTATACCCCCTTCCTCATAAGGCATACATAGGTTAGTCCATGATGACCAATGTCTTGAATTTCCTCCCACATTACTGCTCCAGAAGAATTTTGCAAAAATGCTATGTAATTTGGAAATGACGTAGTTAGGAGGATTAACTGCTGATAACATATGCATTGGCATACTTTGCAGAACATTTGCGATCAATACAGCCCTACCGCCTAGCGAAAGGAGCTTTCCTTTCCACGACTGCAGTCTGTCCATAACCTTTGTAATTAATGTCTGGTAGTAATCACTCCTTCTTCTTGCATAAAATATAGGACATCCAAGACATGTCATTGGGAAACATTCTTTTCCTATACCAGTAATCCTTTCCACCTTGTTAATCACCTCATATTTTGTTGAATGATGCAGATATATGGATGATATGGCTTTATTAACCAGTTGACCAGATGCTGCTTCATAAGCTTGCAGAACCTCCATCACAAGTATTAGAGACTATTCATATGATGAGCAGATAATGATTGTATCATCCGCATAAGCCAGGTAGTTTATTTTTGGGCTCCATTTAGGAAGTCTAAATCCGCAGAAAAATCGGTTATTATGCAGTGAGTTAAAACCTCTAGACAATGCTTCTGCTACTAGAACGAATAAGGTAGGTGACAGAGGGTCTCCCTGTTTTACTCCCCTAGACGCTTTGAAAAAACCATTTGGTTGTCCATTTATTAGAATAGAGTACCAGTTATTCCCAATCAAATCATATATCAAGCCGATAAAATCTTCAGCAAATCCCATCTTTCTTAGCAGTCTTGTCAGGAAAAGCCATGATAATCTATCATAAGCTTTTGTCATATCTAGCTTAACCACCACATTTGGTCCTACTTTAGTTCTCACCCTGATATCCTTAATGATTTCATGAGTTAGCAGAACATTCTCTACGATATTTCTTCCCTTCACGAAAGCTGCCTGCTCCTCTGAGATTATGTTTGGTAATAGTTCCCCCAACCTTTCATGAATGACCCTTGAGAAAATCTTGTTAACAAAGTTACTAAGACTGATAGGTCTCATGTCTGCGAAGTTAATCACTTCGTTTTTCTTTGGCAATAAAACCAGATTTGTGTGTGTCACATTCTTTGGAAGCTGGTGACCGAAGAAGAAATACTTGACCATGCCGACCACATCTTCTTCAATGATCTACCAACATGACTGGTAGAATGCTCCAGTGAAACCGTCTTGACCGCTTGCTAAATCCCCATTCAGCACCATTACTGCTTTTTTCAATTCCTCATTCGAAGGTATGGCCATCAATCTCTCATGTTGACCAGAATCTATCATTGGAGGTACATGTTTTAAAATAACAAAATCATTGGGAAAAGACCTCTCAATAAATAACTCCTTGTAAAATTTTACAGCTTCCTCTGCTATTTTGTGATCTTCTTCAATCCAGTTACCATCACTATCCTGGATTCTTGATAATTCTAGTCTTTTCCTTCTCCCATTAACCTGGGCATGAAAATTTTTTGTGTTTCTATCACCATCTTTGAACCACAACATGCCTGATTTTTGTTTCAAAAATAATTCTTCTAATGCAAGATATTTAAGCATTTCAGCTTGAACCTGTAGTAATCTTTGCCTACTTATCTGAGTAGGATTAATTTCAAATTGATTTTAATGAATTAGTACCACCTCCTCTAGACTTGCAATCTTCTTGAAAATATCCCCATATGTAGCTCTGCTCCAAGTAGAAAGTGCATGTTTAAGCTTTTTTAACTTGTAGTTAAAATTGCTGAAAGGATTTGCACCAAAATCACCATTCCAGGTCTCTTTCACTACATCTTTAAAAGATTCATGCATTATCAAAAAATTAAGAAATATGAAAGACTTCTTAACTGGGGAAGTATTTATATTACATTTGAGCAGCATGGGGAAATGGTCAGAGCCTATTTTGGACAAATGAGTTACCTCCAATCCAGGAAAGGTCTGTTGCAGTTCATCATTTCCTAGACATCTATCTAGTCTTTTGAATATACAGTCCTCTTCTGATCTTCTGTTCCACCATGTGAAAACGCTTCCTTTGAACCCCAAATCGTTTAAAGAGCATGAGTTTATGCAATGTCTGAAGTCATCTACTTCGAGGAACGAGACTGGCAAGCCACCAAACTTCTCTTCCTCATCCCAAATCACATTAAAGTCTCCTCCGACCAGCCATGGAACAGTAATGTGCGATGCCATTGAATATAGAGAATCCCATAACTCAATTCTTTCAATGCGATTGCATTTAGCATATACTAGCGTGAGGATGAGCTCTGCATGTGTTTCAGTGTGCACCAATTTTATAGTCAACTGTTGATTCAAATTATACAGAATATTAACTTCAACAATTTCATCAATAAATGCCAAAATCTTGTTTGACACATTCACCACAACTTGAGCCAAACCAATTCTTGCTCTATATCTCTCCATTGTGTTAGACTGCTGCATAGGTTAAATGATTCCTATGAATTGAAATTGATGTTTCCGATGCATTGTAACCAGCCTTTGAAATGCTTGCTTTGTATTTACTAATCTCACATTCCAGATAATGGCATCCATTAGATGTTTTTGTGTTTGGACCGAGTGTTCCTTGTTTTTACTCCCTTGGATTGTACATTTGAATTCTCTTTTGACTGTTTCTTTTTTTCTTTTGCTGGAAATTTTACAGGTTCAATATGCCTTGGAGACAGACCCCCATGCTTGGCAACATTAAGGGAAATTTGAGCAGTGGATTCTTCCTCAAAATCTACATCTCTTATTTCCGCGTGGGTCGCGGCGTTATGTCTTTCTACTGCTGCCTCCTTAATAGTGTTTAGATTTGCATCCCTTATTGCATAGACTTGCACTGATTTGTTTTGGTTTTCGTCTATACTTTGCTCTTGATTTGCATATGAATTTTCTGCTTCACTCAATAGTTGAATCTCATCAATATACAAAGTTCCTCCTGGATCTATGGTATTGATATTTCCCTCTGATGACTTTTTTGTTTCTGAATTTGTGCATTCTATTGCGATTTGACTATCATTTGCATTATCAATGCCTTTAGCTCTTTCATCCTCGTTTTCCAAGTTTTTTTCTCCTATTTCATCATCACTATGCATCAATTCTGGAATATGACCATCTTGTAAGACTTCCTCTGTTTGGTTGAGCCATAACTTTTTTGTTTCCCTTTTTTATTTTTCAATGGCCCTGAATTTGTCAGTCTTTATCTTCTACCAATTCATTTTCTTTGTTGTTTCCTAGATGTTGCTCATTATTAGGGATATTGACCTGAATTGCATTATTTTTAAAAACTGCCTGAGCCCATTGTTTAGTTGAAAGATCGTTGATATGCTGCTCTTTCCCCATCCCTTACTGTATACCAACTGAATTTTTTTGTTGATTGTTGGCTGAGTGTCTTTTGGACGAGCTTGGAGATGTATTCTTTTGTGCTACTTGAGACGTTGATGCTTCCTGTTCCTTTATCCCATTTTCCACATCTGTGTGCTGCATCTCCTTGTTGCTGTCGGATTTTTGAACCGTGTATTCCTCTATGACTGCCAGTTGGTTTCTTACATTTTCATCATCATTTTCCTTTTGTAGCAATTTAAAATTGTTGGTAGTATGGATTTGTTTATTGAACTTGAGATTGTTACCACGAATTTCTTTGCTTTGTGAAACTGAGACTTCAGTTTGTTTTCCTTTGTTTAGAGTACTATTGTCACGAACCTCCTTCCATTGAGGAAATTGGGGAGCCTTAGTGTCCCCATTCTGTCTCCAACCATCTTTTACCAAAGCATGATGTGCAGCTGAATCAATTCAACCAACACCCTCCTTCGAGACTGCATTATTGTGCGCTATTACTCCTTTGGCAACTTTTTTACCATTTAAAAAGTCCCTAGCATCCCCTTGATGTTTGACAACCTCATCCTCCTCTAGTCCAGATGTTTCAGTTTTAAATCTGCAAGTCTTCTCGTCGTGTCCTTGATGTTTGCAACAAGTACAAAATTTAGGAAGGTTATCGTACATAATTTGTTGATGTAACTTGACAGATTTTCCTGAAACATAATCTAAAATATGCAGTATGATCTTTTTAGGGTGTTTATCCAAAAGATGTACAATAACCTTTACTCTTGCTGCACTAGGTCTCGATCTGTCCTTGTCGCCTTGTCAACAGCAAGAGGTTTTCCAACTGCTGAAGCTATTGACAGTAAAGGCCTCTTAGCAAATAAATTTGGTGGTAAACCTGGAAAAGAAATCCATACAACTGTCTTCGATGTCTCCTTCTTCGGATTGAAATCGAAAGACCATGGGAATGTTCTGAAAAAATGTTCATCGCCTTTGGATTTAAGGTATCCAGTCGACTTTGAAAGGAAATGAACATAATCACTGAAAAGATCGAATCTGACCAATAGATGCCTAAATTCCAGTTAATCCGACATTGCAATGACCTTTAACATCAAATTGCGACGAAAAAAGTCGTCGCACTTCCGAAATATCAGGTCTGCCGTAAGAGAATTTTTAAACAATAGCTTGGTGCAAACTTCCTCTCTGGTGAAATTGTTAACCTCTTCCATAGTGAATTGAATTACTGGATCCTCATGGTCAAAATAAACTGTGCACAGCTCAATTTTTGACTGAACGAGTTGTTTATCTTGAATAATTGCAGCATATGACGGCTTTGATCCTTGCGTTGAATCTGATGGAACATTATTTTTATCACTCTCTCCCACAGTCAAAAAATGGGGAGAGATCTGCGCAGCCATGGCTGTCAAAACCCGGTCAAAGTTTAATCGCAAATCCAACAATCAACCATTATTCAAAACAGGAGATAAAATATGGAATTGCGTTACAATTTTGAAATTCTTCAATCTACAGTGAATTGATTTAATTTAAGATCTTGAATAAATGGATGCTGATTTGGATAAGAAAAGGATTTGGGTATGATCCAAAAGAAAATGGGAATAATATGACACTTCAATTGCCAGCATCTACCCAGCTGAAAGTTCTATATTACCCTTATTTGTCTAAACATTATCATAATATAAGTAGGAAAATCATGTATCACCCTTGAGCTACTTACTTAGTATTAACTCTCTTAATTAATATTAATTCGATACTAAACAAAAGCACATGCTACATAATCTTCAGCAAATAATTTCAAGCAATCCAAACCATCTGTAAGCGGACTCAGACTAGTCCTCAGATAATCATACAATGAACAAAAAAGAATTTCGAATCTCAGATATTAAGTAGGAAAAAGTATGACAATGAATAGGCCCGGCTACTTTTGATGGTGTTGGGTAGCAGTGGACAGCGCTGGATGGTAATGGGTGGCAGTCATCGCCGTGCATGGCGGTGCTTCCATCTTCAGGTGAGTATTCAATGCATTGGGTTTATGTTCAAGTGAAGATACTGGTATGGTTAGGGTGGGGTGGTGAGAGGAATCACTCGTGTTAGTTTGAGGGTGGTTTGCCACTGACCCCGCCGTAGACGGCGGAGCCACCACGCTTTGATCAAAACTTCGAGCATACTGGCGATTATTTGAAGTATGATTCATATGGGAATGGGAAGCGGAGGGTGAGACACTTCTACGGTCTAAATTTGGAAGGTATTAGGGCTACGCCGCCACCGGCGGCGGACGGTGGGATTGTGACGGCCCATGGATGGTAGTGATATTTAGGCGTGAACTGTACGAAGAGGAGAAGTCTTGGTCTCTAATTTTATACGTACGTTTGGACATATTTATTTGTTTTGGGGGGGAGTTGAGGGCCGTTGGATGATTTGTGATCAACGGTTGGATGAAATTAAATCATAAATGCTTATGCCATTTGTATATTTTATGAATTTATGCACGCGTTACTGAAAACGCACTAACATGCGCAATTAAGTCTCACAATTTAATCCTAAAAGTAAAAATAAAAAAAGAAAAATCATAAAATTGAGAGTCCTTTAGGAGTCGTCTCAACAGGGTAAAGATCATATGCTCACATTTGCTCTTGAAAAATCGCCCAAGTGTGTTTGTGTTTTGAAAAGATACGAAAAATTGGTATAAAATGGGCTATATATAAATGTGGCAGGTCTCAGTTATGGGAATTGCGAACAGGGATTCGCAATTGCGAACCAACCTCTGCTGGTTTGGGAATTCCGAAAAAAGTTTGGGAAATGCGAACCTGGGAATTACGAAAAAAGTTTGGGAAATGTGAACAAGCCTCAGAATTGCGAAAAAAGCTGTGGAAAAATGAACCTGGGGATTACAAAAAAAGTTTGGAAAATGCGAACAAGCCTGGGAATTGCGAAAAAAGTAAGGGAAATGCAAAGCCTGCAGGCCTGCAATTTCTTAAGTTCAAAATTTCACCATGTCGCATATCTAAAACTTACACGAGCCCTCGGGGTTCCAAAAAAATATACACATAACCTTAAAAATATCATACGAACTTATTCGTGTACTCAAATAAAAAAAATAACATCATAAACGTCGAATTAAACCTCAAGATCAATGAAATTAAAACTTCTTTAAAAATCAAATTTGCATTTAAGGTTCGAATCATGTCAAATGAATTTTGTTTCTTACCAAACTTCACAAAATTATCTTAAATCATATATAAGACATGTACCGGGCACCATAACCGAAATACGGGCCCGATACCAGCATGTTCTAATCAAAATTTATTTCCAAACCTTATAAACAATTTCCGAAAATATTTTCTTTCAAAAATTCATTTCTCGGGTTTGGATCCTCGGAATGTGATCCGGGCATACACCCAAGTTACATATTTTCCTACGGATACTGCGGGACCATCAAATCACGGGTCCGAGTCCGTTTACGCAAAATATTGACCAAAGTCAAATTAATTCGTTTTGTAGTCAAAATTCATCATTTTTCACAGATTTCATATTTTGGCTTTCTGGCTACATGCCTGGACTGCGCAAGCAAATCGAGGTGGTATTAAATGAGGTTTTTAAGGCCTTGAAACGCAAAATTTCATTTTAAAACAAGTGCTAATCTTTTGGGTCATCATAATTAGTTAGATGTCTTATTCATTTGGATTTGTAAACAACACCATGTGTGTTTCATTGAAAGAACAGGCGAAATAGTAAAGATAAAAATTTACCTGTACCAAATATTTTCATCGAAATGGTATTATTTTTCCTGGTTAAATTATATATAAGTGAGATACTGTATTAATTAACTATGCCTTAGAGATAAAAATATACTTCTCATCTGTGGAAACCACTACAATACTTGCTTCACACCGCAGTTGATCAGAATTTAATTGAACTTTTGAAGGATCCAGAATGGAAAGAACCAGTAAACAAGATTATTACTTAACATATCATTAGAAAAATAGCATTTTCAGACTACATATAATAATGTAGTAGCCAGCTGATACATTAATAGGCACACGAAAGCATGGGATATACTATCAATCAATGCATATATAGACTAATTAATATCTCTCGCATAGGAAAGCTACCCAATTTTATATTACTTGGTCTTCCCAAGAAGCTGATAAATACGAAAGAGATGCTAGTAAATTTGACATATTAATTTAGATCTGTAATTTGTCTAGTCAACATAATAATGGAAGCCTCTTTCTTCATTATCATCTTCCTCTTTTTCCTACCGTTGACGGTCATATTCATTAAACATCACAAAAGAGGGAGAAAAAACTTGCCTCCGGGACCATGGAAGCTCCCACTAATTGGCAACTTGCATCAGCTGGGAATCAGCTCCCCCCATGTTGCTCTCAAGGAATTAGCTGACAAATACGGACCTTTGATGCACCTAAAATTAGGTGAATATTCAACTATTGTCATTTCATCGTATGAAATGCTGAAAGAAGTGATAAGAACAAGTGATATCGTGTTTTCAAATAGGCCGGAGCTCCTTGTCTCAAAGGCTATGATGTACGATGGTGGAGACATTGGTTTTGCTCCCCATGGTGATTACTGGAAACAAATGCGCAAAATTTGTGCGCTAGAGCTCCTAAGTCCTAAAAGGGTTCGGTCGACTTATCCTCTAATGGAAGACGAGATTTCGCGCTTAGTTAAATCTATTAAGGACTCAGGCGCATGTACCCCAATTAATATGTCTGAATGTTTTAGATCGCTCACTTGTGCTATTATTTGTAGAGCTTCAGTTGGAATGGCTAGTAAAGATACCGACTCATTGATTTTGGCAGCAAAAGAAGCAACAACTATCGGAGGACTCTTAAATATCCCAGATTTGTTCCCTTCCCTCAAGTTTCTTCCGTATATCACAGGATCCAAGCAAAAACTAGTTAAAATGCATCAAGTATGCGATCGTCTTCTTGAAGAAATTGTTCGTGAACATGAAGATAGCATACAAACAAGTAACGGTGAACCAATTGATGAAGAAGATCTTTTGCATGTTCTTCTAAGGCTTGGAGAAAAGGAGAGACACAAATGTCAAATCCCTTTAACAAGAGATAACATAAAGGCCATAATCTTGGTATGTATCTAGCTAGATCTTCCTCTACATCACTTTCTTTTTTTCCTTCTTAGTTATTAGTTACTCATTATATGTTTATTTATTGGCTGCAAATAAGCCCTAAAATTGCTTATCGATTGGGCATGCACCTACAGGATATGTTCATTGGCGGAACTGATACCACAGCAACTACATTAGAATGGACCATGTCCGAATTAATGAAGAATCCGACAATCATGAAAAAAGCTCAAGCTGAAGTAAGAGAAACTTTGAAAGGAAAGAAAATAGTGGATCATAGTGATATGCACAATTTGAAATACCTAAAATTGGTAGTTAAGGAAATTCTAAGGTTTCATCCTCCTGGTCCATTGTCTGCACCTAGGGAATCAAGAGAGGAGTGCGAGATTGATGGGTACGTTATACCGAATAGAACAGTAGCCCTAGTGAATATGTGGGCAATGGGAAGGGATCCCCAATATTGGCGTGATCCAGAGAAATTTGAGCCCGAGAGGTTCAACCTTGTCGATGATATCAACAGATCAATTCCTCCTGAGTTCTTGGGATTTGGATTTGGGAGAAGAGCTTGTCCCGGAATGTTATTTGGTATGACAAACCTTGAGCTTACTCTTGCTAGATTACTCTACCATTTTGATTGGAAACTTCCAAATGGTATGAATCCCGAGGAATTAGATATGACCGAAACTTTTGGTGCTGCCGTTACAAGAAAAAATAATTTGCACTTGTTAGCTTTGCCGTATGATTATTAATTACCCCCTCTCCAATTGATAAGATTTGGTCTTCTTAGATGTTGCTTATCGTGCTTAGTAATAACGTTAAGTCTTTTATTTCGCCTCTTTCAATACTTCTCTTTTTCTCCTTTCCTTTGTTGTATTTGATTGTGTTGTTATATTTTAGTTTCTGGAGTTTTGCTGTGTTATTTTTAGTCACAAATAATAGAACATGTGTGATATATGAATATTTTGACGGAATATTAATCTTATAAAATTATGATTTAATATATCATATTATTTAATAAATAATAGTTAGTATTATTTTATTATTTAATGTAGTATACGTGAGAACAATATAATCTATACAAAATCAAAGATACAAAGAATTATAGTAATCAAATAAATTATTTATTTTTTATTAAACTAGCCAGTATTTAGTACAATACATTTACTTATATGATTTTTTATTAATTTGTCAATTGTCTTAATATTTCGATAGTACTTCTCTTCTAGTGGAATATACATATATATTTTCTTATTCTGGAAATATGTATTTATATACTTATGTTAAAATCAAATAGCTTAATAAATATGAAATATATTTTGCTCAGAATACTAAATAAAAAATAACGCAATATAAATTGAAATACATAAATATTACTAGTTGTCACACCTCCTTTTTGGCTTACACGTGGTAACCCCGAAAGATGACACGCGTATTGGAGTTTTTCCAATTAAAGTGACATTATTCGAGATGAGATTAAATATTTATTCAACAGTCGCCACCTGGGATAGGTTTGGCTTTTGGTGTCCCAAGTCACCGATTTAATGGTGTAAACTTAACGAGGTTTGGTGACCGGCCGGCGCCATGAGGCGATTTCCGACGGCGGCATTAAGGTGGCTACTGGGTGGTCAAGGGTTGTCGATACACCGGAGTGTATGTTCGAGGAAGGAGGCTTGTTTGGTCTCTAAGTGTATTTGGAACGTTTGGATATATATGTATTATTTTGGTGGGAATTTCATGGCTGTTGGATGATCAGTTGATAAATGGCTGTGATGGATCTTCCTAAAATGGCGTCGTTTTGGGTTGGTTACAGGTAGGCTGGGGCAGGGAATGGTTTTTGGGCTAGGTCCGTGTGTTTTAAAAGAGAAAAAGGGTTTGGGATGCCTAGGTCTGGCCCAACTGTGGCCAACCTGGGTGGCTGTATGTATACATGTATATATTTTGTTTTTCTTTTTGTTTAATTAATTCCCAATTTTATTTAAAACAAAAACTTCTAATTAACACCATTAAAAGTGCAACAATTTGAAATTAAACAAAAATGATAAAAAATGCCAGAAATACTACTTGCACATATTTTTTGTATTTTGTGTTTGTAAAAATAATCCTAAATAATAATTTTTTCGGCAAGAAATATGAAATTAAGTCCTAAATAATTTTTAAACACGCATTGATGAAAGCACATTGGCACGCGCAATTAAATTCTAAAACAAATATTAAAGAAAAAACCTAAACCTGAGAGTCCTATAGGAGTCGTCTTAATAGGGCAAAAATGACATGCTCACTTACTTTTGAGTGAGCTTGTGATCCTTAGCGAGGTAAGTACGTAAGAACAATTGTTAGAAATTCAAACTCATGACCTCTTTTTATTAGGTGAGAATATGGGATTCGGCGGGTTTTTTAATATTAAAGTTTATGAAAGAATACTTTTATTTATTTAATAAAAGATACAGCGTTAAAAATTATTTGATATGTACAATTTACTTTGATTAAGAGTTTAAAATTTAAATATTTCTTGAAATAACCATTCAAGACGAACTAAGAATATTTAATTAATTGGGCCATGGGGTACACTTAAATGCAAGGTCAGGTTGATGCATCTCTCTGCATAATGACAATTATACTTCCATAACTTGTAACTATTTTATCATTAAAAAATGAATTTTGACTCCTTGTCTTTTGTGTTGTTTTTAATTAGTGGTGGCCTTTTGATTTACACGGAAACAAATTAAATCTAAAAAAGATGGAGAGCCGACTTAAGTACAACCTGCGGCGGATTTATATGCCGGTAAGCGATGTCACAGGATACCGCTTCGTCGAAATTTATTATTATTTATATACATAAAAATAATAAATAAAACATAAATACAAAATAAAACTATTAAAATTGACACCACTTGCAACAAAACATCTTAATAGTGTTGTGGTTGTTAGCTTCAAACATTATGTAAGAGGTTATGGGTTTGAACTCCCTTAGCTCCACAAAATATTTTTTAACTGTTACTGCCCTTTTACTAGAAATAGTGACACCACAAATGAAAAATCCTGAGTACGCCACTAAGTACAACTCATACTCGCAACAAATAACGGGGTATAACCGCAAATTATTTGTATCCTTATAAATAACAGACAATTTATAATTAGATAATATATCACCTTGTATTAACATATAGTAAGAATATATGGAGGCATCTTAATACCTACACGAAAAGCCACAATCCCAGATGATTAGTCTAGCGGTAGGGTTTTAAACTAGCTATCTTGTTTGCTGCTTAATTACCGTCTCTAAAGTTATGCCGGATTATCGAGTACCCTAATTCGAGCATTAAAACCGTAATTTTCTTATTCTTATTTTTCATGATTCAAAAGTTGTATAGGTTATGATGGCGTGCAACGTTATAGTTAGGCAAATTAACAGTGAACTACCAACTTAATTATTCATTTTATTATTTTTGAAATCATAAATCATATAATTTACAAAAATCATTCCATTAAAAATCATAGACACATATAGATTAAATGAAATATAAAGTAAAAGCGTTCCAATGTAAAGTAACTATATATAAATTCTAAAACACCCCAAAACCCGTTACTACAAGTGCATAAACATCTATTAGAAAGTACAACAATAATACATTATTTGTCTGGAATATAAGGTATATAGTATTAAGTAATTAATCATGACGGAAACTATGTGTGCTGCGAGTCGTGGTATGGAATATAGCTGACCATAGAGTTCCTTCGGCAGCTGCACCTACGCGACCAAATAATCACCAAATGGACATGTCAAATCATATACATTTAGTGTAGAAGTGCAGCATGAGTACATAAACCAACACGTATTTGGTAAGTGTCTAGCCCAACCCCGAAGAAGTAGCAACGCTAGGTCGACATTAACATTTGCTAGTGGTCCAGTAAATCAATTAAATAAAGAAAAAAAGTATGAAATATGGTAAGTAAACAACGAGTACACATATATGCAAATAATATAATTTATCGATGAATAGTTTATCGATGAACAACGAACCCAATTTCCTCAATCCTCAATACTTTCTCAGATGGAGTATGTAATGATCAATACATAATAAACGGTCACATCTCAAATTAGGAAATTTATGAGTATGCAGACTCCTTATCAAGTGTTTCACACGATTCTGCTGAGGTGATCCTCGATCCAATAAGAGTGTTCAATAAAAATGTTGAGGCGGATGGCCCAATACCATAAGAATATGATACATGATAGTGCTAAGGCAAACATTTCTGTTGGCCCAAGTTCGGTTGAACTTTTGAAGAATGACAAATAAACTCAGGGAAGGATCAGGTCCATCGTCGGAGATACAGTTGTTACAGCATATGCACATGAGATTCACGTGAAGAAGATAAGCCTTTGGTATCGAGCAACAATATCTTCTAAACTGATCGAAAAGGTTGTATATGGGATAAGGATAAGAGGTCTCCTTATATGAAGAGATCTATATCCGGATCTAGGATAACGAATTGGAGATTGAACTGTTATATGACTCAAACTTGATGAAGGATCAGTAATTCGAGTTTTTATTAAACTGTGATTACTAACTCTACAAAAGTAATATTCTTCTAATATGCAGGAACACACAAATACAAAGAAGTTAGAGATAAACTGAGAGCAAAAGTGCAAGACTATTTTGCAAGTATTTACGTGAAATCATGTGTGCACGCTTGCAACTACTTCAACAAGATTGAAGAACCAGTTCCATCGTGTTCTTCTTATTCTAGTTCAATTGTAGTAGGTGATTTAAAGTTTTTCCTTTTCAGCTTTTATAGAAGCAAATTGTAGGTACATTGAGTATTCAAGTTAGAGTTAAATTGAAAGTGTCACCGTAGTTGAGGTTGTGTTCTACACTGAGATTAGAGTTAATCCTTAGGTGTACAAAGAGTTTTGTAAATATTGTTTTGGCTCATTGAGTTTAGTAGATGTTTGGAAAAATCCTACTAAGTAGTAGGTCGTGGTTGTTCACCTTTTGAGCCATGTGTTTTTCACATAAAAATCTCTGTGTTCTTTATTTTATTCACTCTTAATTACGCAAATAGTCATAATTAGTACGTCTAGAAAAACTAGGTTCTTCTAGTACGAAAATTGGGTACCACAAAAATTACCCCCCTTGTGTGGAATTAACATTTGGAATATCAATTGGTATCAGAGCATATTATCCTTGAAAAGGCTAACACCTTAGGAGAAGATCAAAAATGAGTGCACCAACTGGAACTGGGAAGGAAAATTCACTGCTAGGCCTCCACTTTTCAATGGTCAGTACTACTCTTGGTGGAAAAATAGAATGAGAGCACCCATTATAGTGAAAGATTATGAGCTTTGGGACAGATGGTCCTGTAGCAACCACTAAGAAGAATTCTGAAGGAATTGAAGTGCAAAAGACGAGGGCTGACTGCACTGCTGAAGACTTGAAAAAATAGGAGAATACTGCTAAAGCAAAGAACTGGCTTGTATGTAGCATAGGGCCAGACGAGTACGGTAGGATCCAAAGCTGCACAACTGCCTAAGAAATATGGGACACCCTACAAGTGGATCATGAAGAAACACCTCATATGAAAAGATCAAGAGGAACACTTCTATATTCTCAATTTGAGAATTTTAATATGAAGGAAGGAGAAACTATACAGTAGATGTACACTAGATTCACCACTTTGAAAAATATGGAATCTATTGGAAAGACTATCCTTGAACAAGACAAGCTTGAGAAGATTCTGACAAGAGTTCTGCCAGTCACATGAGAAAGCAAAATCACTGTCATTCAGGAATCCAATAACATTTCTACCCTCATACTGGATGAACTTATTGGAAATTTAACCACTTAAATAAGGAGACAAACCATGAATATAGATACCCCCAAAAGGGAGAAAAGTTTATCTCTGAAAATTGCTTAAGGTGTAGAACTAGAAGATGAAAAAATGGCTATGATCACCAGGGATTTAAAAAGATATCTATTAAGGTGAAAGGGTTCTTCAAGAAGTATAAGCTTTAATAAAACAAGTGCTTTAGAAAACAAGCAAATGAGGGATACTATAAGTGTGGCAAGACTGACGACATGATCAAAAACTGTCCTTAATAGGAAATTGAGTGGAATAAATAAATTGAGTATATGGAAGAAGGAACAGGTTAAACCCAGGAGAAACAAAGTTTCAACCAATGCTATGGTTGCTGCTTGGGTAGAAACTTCATATGAAGACTCAGAAGATGAAGCTGAAGAGAAGAAAGCATTAATGGCCTTCGGAGAATCATATGATGAGCAAGAGGTAAGTATTCTTCATCTCAAAGACAAGATTAAATTCTTGTCTAAAGAAAAGTTGACTGAGCTATTAATGGAATTCATTGATGGGTCTGAAATAATCAACAATGAGAACAAAGTTCTGTCTATGGAATGTGTGATTCAAAAAGAAAAATGTAAAAGTCTATACTGTAGGGCTAATGAAAGTGGTAACAAAAACACTGAGTTGAAGAACTGAGTTGAAAATAGTGTCTTAGAACTTAGGTATGAAAATCTTAAACAAAAATTATGGACATGAAAGAAGATAGCTGATCACACACATCTCACTCTAGAAGAAAGTTTAGGAAAAATTAAAGATGAGATATATAGAAAAGATGAACTAATTAATGTTCTAAAAGAAGATCTTGGAAAAGTAAAACATGAACTAGATAGAACTTGCAAGTGGAACAAAGCCTCACATGCTCTCTCTTGGTTGCAAGAGCATCATAGCAGTAACAAAAGAGTACTTGGCTATGAGACTCAAGCTCCAAAATGGGATCCAAAAAGAAAGTACCTCACTCTTCCTGAGAACAAAATGTGCACACACTGTAGTAAGAGTGGCCATTACAAATATGAATGTAATGCAAAGGAAATGGCCAGTCAAAGGAACACAGTTTTTGTTAAAGAAAAGAGTAAGTTGCCTGGATGGAAAAGAAGGAATTTAATTCATCCGTTTGCTTATAGAAAGGGAACCAAACTAGTTTGGGTTCCTAAGACTAACCCCTGATTTTCTTTTGCAGGTCCAAGTGAGAGGGAGGAGCCAAATATGGTATATGGATAGTAGCTGCTCAAAAAACATGACTGGGGACAACAACCAGTTCCTTTCACTTGAGGATCTAAAATGAGATAATGTATCATTTGTAAATGGAAAGAATGGTGAGATCATTGGGGTTGGATAGGAAGGCAAGACTGATTCTCACTCTATAGAGAATGTCTACCAGAATGATGGTTTGAAATATAGATTAATAAGTGTGTCACAATTGTGTGACAGAGGCAACCTTGTTGCTTTTACGTTCACCAAATGATTTGTGATTAACCTTATCCCTGACAATGTTGTTTTGCAAGGAAAAAGAGTTACATTGTAGATTTGTCAACTATTTCAGAAAATGAACTCACTTGTTAAAGTGTGTTACACAATGATCCCCTCTAGTGGCACAAAGTCTTGGCCATGCTAGTCCAAATCAGCTAAACAAATTATTCTCCAAGCACTTGGTAATAGGATTACCTAATATCAAGTTCAAGGAAGACAATGTTTGTCAAATATGTACAAGGGGGAGGCAAGTAAGGTCATCCTTCAAATCCAAGCAAATTGTAAGTACGTCCAAGGCGTTGGAACTGGTACATCTGTATCTTTGTGGTCCAATAAGAACCATAAGCAGATGAGCAATAAAATATGTGATGGTGATATTGATGATTACTCTAGATTTACCTGGGTAGTATTTCTAACATCTAAAGTTGAGGCATTTGAAATGTTTACTTCTTTTGTTAGAGAAACTCAGAAACAATTAGGAAATAGACTTGAATCTATTAGGTCTGATCATGGAACTGAATTTGATAATGCAAAATTTGCTGAATATTGTGATGAAAATGGTATAGATCACAACTTCTTTGCCATTAGGACTCCTCAACAAAATGGAGTTGTTGAAAGAAAGAACATGACCCTTGAGAATATGGCAAGGACCATGCTTTTCTCTAGTATATTACCCCACAACTTCTAGTTAGAAGCTGTAAACACATCATGTTACATAATCAATAGATGCATGACTATACATTTTTTTGAGAAGACTGCCTATGAGTTACTTAAAGGGAGAAAACCAAACATATCCCATCTTAGGTCATTTGGGTGCAAGTGCAAGGTGCACAATATAAAAAAGACTCCCTAGGTAAGTTTTATCCTAGAAGTGATGAGGGAGTATTCTTGGATATTCTTCACATAGCAAAGCATATAAAGTGCTTAGCGTTTAAAATAAAAGAACTTTGTGTGAATAAGAAAGTGTGCATTTTGTTTTTAATGAAACTAACATTCTTTCTGAGAGATAGGAACATGAAGATGAAGCCATTGGACTAGTCAAAGACTTGGGTGAAGCATCAGCTCAAGTCAAAGAAGCACCTACAGAAGGAACATGTGATGGAACAGGTTCTTACATATAGGGCAACCTCATAGGGGGAAGAAATCAAAGAGGAATTGAAATAAACCCCTTAAAGGAACCTGTTCATTAACCTGGTTCTCAGTAATTTGCTGAAACATTCACCAAAATTAGTTGGTCATGAAACCTCAGAAGTATCAATGTTCTCATTCCATTGAGAACATTCTCATTGATCCAACATCTGGAGTCAAAACAAGATCACAACCAAAGAATCTTTGTGCATTTGATGCATTTCTATCTTATTGAACATAAAAATTTTGCGGAGGCTTTGTAGGATATAGATTGGGTCAATGCTATGCAGAAGGAATTCAATCAATTTGAAAGAAGTGAAGTATGAAACCTAGTTCCAAGACCCAAGGACAGATAAATCATTGGCACCAAATGGGTCTTCAGGAACAAACTTGATGAAGATGGAACTGTCACAAGAAACTAGGCAAGACTGGTTGTGTCACACCTCCTTTTTACATGGCTACCCCGAAGGATGACACATATAAGGGAGTTTTTCTAGTTAATGTGATATTATTCAAAATGGGATTAATTATTCATTTAAGAGTCGCCACTTGGGATAGGTTTTGCTTTTGATTTCCCAAGTCAACGGCTTTTTAGAATCCTAAATCGAGGAAATTTTTCGACTGCCCAATTGGAGTCTGTGAACCAAAAATTCTTGAGTAAGGAATTCTATTGACCCGAGAGAAGGTGTTAGGAACCTCCGGATCCCGTGATTCTAGCACGGTCGCTTAAAATATCATATCTTACTAATTTTCCCGATTTATATAAATCCTTGTCCTGTAGTGCAATTTTAAAATTATTAACCGCTTTATTCATTTTAGAGATATTTGCAACGTTATTAAAACATGTCTCGAACCAGGTGACATAAATGCCCCCGGGTTCTCGACACATTTTAGTATCACTGAGACTTGGATTTGGGTCACATAAATGCGCACCCGGGTTTAGGAAGATATTTTAATAACATCGCGCCTACGACAATTACGCATTTGAAAATTCGTGGAAGGCCATGGAATTTACTAAACAACACCTCCAAATTTCTATACATATTTATTACAGTTAAGGAGCCCACATGGTTCATAATTTTATTAAGCGCGCTCATTTAATTTTATAAAGGCAACAAAAAGCGACTATAATTTTCTATTTTGGTCATCTCTAAAATATGCCCTAATAATTTCATATGTGAGTGTTATATTAAAAGGGAGATTAAACATCTATATCTTCAGCCTCATTCATGGTTGGTTTTGCAATTTGGACTTTGTTTAATATTGGGCCCAGGGGACACATTTCTTTATGTTTCATAACTAACAACAGCTTGGGCCATCACTTGGGCCCGAAACGTTGGACTACAAGTAATTGATAACAGTCCTTTTAAATTGCTACAATATAGTCATTGACATTATGGAATTGATCGTTTTTCAAGGCATACTGAAGGCATTTTAACAAAGAGAATTTCTAAAAATAAGTGATCTTATATTAACAAAGTAATAAGGAACTGATGTACTCATCATTCATAATACATATACAAACATCGAGGTCCTACTTCTCTAACACAATAAATCATAAACACCAAATAATTACAGATTGACCCACTTTAGAACTACTAATTGTAAATAAATTATAGATACAGGCTACGTACAGTCCAACATTGTTACACATTCATACTTATTACACCACAAGAAATGCTACTGAAAAGTAATAACATTCAAAATATGACATTGATACATAAAAAATAATATTGTCTTCACTATCAGTTATAATCTCGAACGTGTACATCTATTACTTCTCAGATTTTTGAGTGAGGATTGATAACTGGAAGTTCAGCCGAAAAAGAAGAACCTATGAGCAAGCTAAGCGAGTAGCAAGCATGTACAACAACAAAATAGCCAATTAACTAACGAACTAAGGAAGTTTGAGGAGGAAATAATGAAAATAGATCTTTCTAACGGCTCTAAAATGCACATGCATCAATCCATCTTCCACTTATAATGAATAGAACTTCGATTATTAGAGAAGACTCAATCAGAAGAACCACTTGAAATAGATTTCAGCTGAATATTAATGAAAGTGTATCTCTATATCTAAAAAATTATCCTCTATCTCTCAAAAAAAATACAGAAAAATTCCCCCTTTGGAAATGATCAGATGTTCCTGTTATAATTGAAGCCTTAGGGCAACATATATCTCTTTGTTTTCCTTTTAGACCTCTATCCACTTTTTCAGTTTTTCCTTAATGGCCTTGATTTTCTAAACTGTGTCACAAGTTATTGGGCAGAATTAACAGAAATTACACTTTGAACCTTCACATGAACATTCCAAGAGTTTGTTAGAAGATTCCCTATGTTAAAATGTCTTTAATACCCATGTCCATTTTATTAATTACTGGACTAAGTGTTTTAAACACTGATTTCAATCAGTTGGTCAGAGATTGACCTAGTTAAATAGTTCAGGTTATAGACCAAGATCAATTTCTGAATTGCAGACTATATCATGTAGAAACAAATGAGAAAAGGTTAAAGTTTTATCAATGCAACACATAGATTCATGAAAATATCTCAATGTGGACGTTAAATTACCAAGAAACAAAGATGAAACTAATCATCACAACCTTCAGAAGTACATGGATACTAATCGATTTGCGACCAGAAGAAATGAAAAATCAGAGCATGTTTATTCATTGGCACTCATGAATTTAGATATTAAGAAAACTATTAAGAAGCAGGTCATCCAATCTTAAAACTAAAACATGTGGTGGAAATAAAATCACTAAGGAAAAAAACCTAACAGATGAGTAAATGGGCATGCATGTCTTTACATAAAAAATCAATGAAACTTAGAAGCAAATGAAAGGAAGAACCAAAACAATTAGAAGAGAACCTAAAGCAACTATACAACAATTATAAGGATTAACAAATTAAAACACTCAGCAGAAAACTAAAAGCAATTATAAGGAAGAATGCAAAAATTAAAGTAATTAAAAGACGAATAATGAAAATTGAACACTCAGAAGAGAAAAAAGGAGACTATGCATATTTAACAAATGGAAGTAAAGAAGATCAAGAGTAATTATAAAAGTAAACCAGGACAAGTATATAACTCTAGATGGAGACACCTACTATGAATTTAAAATAGAATATGCTTAAGCAAAATAAAAATAGAGATGATCAACAAAAGAGAACAAGGATGAGAATATAACAACTATTCTGAATTTTCCAAATATGAACAAATGAAAAATCTTGAAGACAGAAGGAAAACAGGGAGGAGCATGTAAGTCTAGATGGAAACAACTATTCAGAACATCTTGAAGATGAAAAGATAGAAAACAAATGAACCTAAACAAGTAACAAGAAAGAAGATGAAAAGCAAGAGAAGACATATGATTTCAAAGATGAACAAATAGAAATCAAATAAACTTAAACAAATGAAAATCAAAGGAGCTAAACTCAATTAGAACAAGAAAACACACAAACTCAAGCATACAGGGAACTTAGCTTTGTAGCGTTGTAACCCTACAATAGGGTTTTTTGAAATCTGCAGGCTTTCAACCCTTTCTGAGAGGGTTTTTGGTCTATTGAGACCCTTGTCTCATTGTTGGAAAGGAGGAGGGGGTATTTAGGCTAGGGTTGAGTAATTTTGGGACGAGGTCTGGATTTCAGTCCTGACTGTTGGTCGTGTCTAGTTACATTCTAGGGTTGTGGGTGGTAGGGTTGTGGATGGGGACGTGAGACGGTCACCAGGGACCAGTTTAAGGGGGTTCTGGTGAGATAAGGGTTTGGGACCAGTCTTCGGTTTGATATTCGAAGGGGTCACGTAAGATTCAAAGGATGAAAACTAGATGGTTGGGAAGATGGGAAATAGGCGGTTCAGGGGTTTTATTTTGGGTCGATTTTGGGTTGGTGTCATCGGAGCCGACGACTCTTCTGTAGAATATTTGATGAGCTGGGGTGGTTTTTTAGGAGAACTAATTGTGGGAGGGAAAGAGGAGGTTGAGATGGTCTAGTGGTGTAATTTTTGGACTTTTTGGTGGCTAGCCACCGCCGTGAGGCGATTTACGGCGGCGGCGTTAGGGTGGTTGAGGGGTGGTAGACGGCGGTGGAGGGGTGGGGATACATCAGCGTAGTTAGATATGAGGAAGATGAGCTTTTGTCTCTAAATATACAAAGGCATTTGGACATATATAAGGGATATGGGGAAGGGACTTCAGGACCGTTGGATTGGTTGTGATCAATGGTTGAGATGGACTGCCCCAAAACGACGTCGTTTTGGGGCGTCTCTTGTATGGACTGGTTAGAGACGAGTTATTGGGCTGGGTTTTGGGTAGTTGAATGGGTATTGTGTTTGGGTCACCCAGGTTTGGTCCAATTGTGGCCAACCTGGGTTAATTAGTTAAATACTATATATTTTTTGTTTTTTCTTATTAATTATTTCTTAATTTTATTTCAAAAATTCATAATTAGGCTAAATCAGCTTAATAACTACCTAATGTGTAAAAATTAATGAAAAATGCACAAAATGAAACATTAACCATAAAATTCTAAAAAATAAAATGCCAGAATAACTACTTGAACTTTTGTGATTTTGTATTTTGCAAAAATAAACCTTAATTACCAATTAATTTAACAAAACTATATGAAATAAAATCCTAAATAATTATGAAATTTTGTATTTTTATGATTTATCCTGCATGAATATATTAAAACACACACTTATATGCGCAATTAGATCCTAAAAATAACTAAAGAAAAGAAAAAATCCTAAGTTTTAGAATTCTGTAGGAGTAATTTCAACGATGCAAAAATCACATGCTCATAGCTGCCCCTCATTGCTCGGAAACACAAATATTTTTCGTGCAAAGATAAGTGAGTAGACACGAGCGATTTTCATCCAACTTAATGCTCCGTGTGAAGCACTTTGAAAAATTCCTAACCGAGCCTTGCTCGAAAGGTTGCCTACATATCCTCAGCCATAAAGGAATCAGGTCAGTGTAGTTCCTGAAATATTTGTAGCTGGGATTACTGTAGGCTGTGATTTCACTGTTGTTGCTACTGCTACCGCTTACAGACTCTTCATTACACAAAAGAAATACAACAGCTAAGCTAGCTAGGTCTATCAAGTACAAGTTACAAAATTCCTATCCATTAGTCTCTTGAAACTTGATCTCGAGTGTTGACTAGCTCTTATAGCAGACTTCGATTTGAATCCTGATGCTCGTTAGCTGCGGCTTCTGGCGTATTCCTCAATTTGGAAACAAAACAAGACAGGCGAGTCTTGATATTTCGATCAAATTTGGGCAATCTGTGTCTCTTTCCGCTTCATCATTTTGAATTCATTTCTTTTTTTTACTTTTCATTCTTTTCCTTTTATGGATTGATACTCCCACTTTCGGTCATCTCTAATTTTGTGCCTTGAAGTATAACCTAGTCACCAAAACAAACAAACGAACGAAATTTTCTGCCCCAGTTTTCACCGAAAAATTTCGTGAGTTAATTGCAACACAAATCTAAGCTATTTTTCCTAAAAACAATACAAGTTAGGATTGCGTATCCTCAAGACTGATTGCCAGGTTACACTTGGAAGGAAAAAGGGTCTCTGCGAGGGATAGGAAGAGGATCCACAGGTTATGCCGGGATAGGATTGAAAAAGAGCATGCTGGGATTGTCAAAAAGATCCGCGGATTATCACGGGATGGGGATGAAAGGTCTCTGCTGGGGATGGAAGTAAAGCCATGGGTTATGCCAGGGAACTGTGGGTTATGTCGGGGTTGAAAGGAAAATTTTCCTAGGTTATGCTAGGGAGAGACACCTGTTATGCCGGGATAAACGGAAGAATTCCTAGGTTATGCTAAGAAGATCCACGGGTTATGCCAGGATTGAAAAAAAACTTCTAGGTTATGCTAGGAAAATTCACGGGTTATGCCGGGAATGAAAGAACAATTCCTGGGTTATGGCAGGAGGAATCCGCGGGTTATGCCGGGATGAATGGAAGAATTAACAGATTATGTTAGGGGAATTCACGGGTTATGCCGAAATTGAAAGAAAAGTCATAGGTTATGCTAGGGAGATCTGATAGTTATGTCGGGTTTGAGAAAAAGGTCCTAGGTTATGCTAGGGAGATCCACTAGTTATGCCGGGAATGAGAGAAAAATTCCTGGGTTATGCGAGGAGGAATCCGCAGGTTATGCCGGGATGAATGGAAGAATTCCAAGGTTATTTTAAGGGAATCTGTTGGTTTTGCCGGGATTGAGAGAAAAGTGTTAGGTTACGCTAGGAAGTTCAACGGGTTATGCCGGGTTTGAGATAAAAGTCCTAGGTTATGGTAGGCAAATCCGCGGGTTATGCCGGGAATGAAAGAAAAATTCTTGGGTTATGCCAGGAGGAATTCGCGGGTTATGCGGGGATGAATGGAACAATTCCTAGTTTATGCTAGGGGAATCCGCATGTTATGCCGGGATTGAGAGAAAAGTCCTAGGTATGCTAGTGAGATCCACGGGTTATGCCGGGATGAGAGAAGAACTCCTAGATTATGCTAGGGAGATCCACGGGTTATGCCGGGATGAATGGAAAATTTCTAGGTTATGCCAGGTGAATCTGCGGGTTATACGGGATTGAGACAAAACTCCTAGGTTATGCTAGGGAGATCCACGGGTTATGCAGGGATGAATGGAGAATTCCTGGGTTATGCCAAGGGAATCCGCGGGTTATGCCAAGATTGATAGAAAACTCCTAGGTTATGCTAGGGATGAATGGAAAATTCCTTGGTTATGCCAAGGGAATCCGCATGTTATGCCGGGCTTGAGAGAAAACTCTTTGGTTATGCTAGGGAATTAAAAAGAAGTGAATGGCCACAATGATACTTTCGACTATGCCGGGGATAGAGAAGGGAAGGAAAAGCCCTTAGGTTATGCTAATGATAGAGAAGTTTAACTCCCAGACTATGCTGGGGAGTAAAAGTGGGAGAAAAGGGGGTCCTTAGGTTATACTGGGGATGTATAGAGAAAATTCCCGAGTATGCCGGGGAGTGAAGGAAAGAAATTTCTTGGTCTACGCTGGACGGAGAGGGGGGGGGGGGGGGTTGAATGCAATCCTTGGGTTATGCCGAGGAAATCCACAAGATGCAAAGGGGGAAGCTAGGGGTTGGAATCCCGTGCTATCATGTTTATATATAAATCTGCAAGAAAACAATGTACATAAAACTCCCCTATTTGTTATTGAAGCAACACCATTCTTGGTCCTTGCGCTATTCCTTTGATTGTGCTTACCCCGTGTTCCTTTTATTTTTCTATATTACACCTGCGTCTACTTCAATTCAAAAACAAAACAAAATGCTAGTTTGAACAGTGATTGAGTTTGCAGCCTTGTTTTGCCTGATTTCAACCCTTATGTTGGACGAGAAACAAGTGACTTTGATCTTTGCCTCGTATGTTGGACGGGGGGCTTGGGTTGGTTATGTTTTCCAGGCCTTTGGTTATGATTTTTGTCCTGATTTTGATTTCAGGGCTTTCCTTTGGGATCTTTGGTGGGAAGCATTATCCTGCTTGGGCTTAAACTTTCCGATCTTGATTCACCTTCGTGGACTCTTTAACATTGAATTTATTTTCTTTCTATTTTCTTGCTTTTGAAGTACCCATCATGATCAGGGGGGTTGGCTAAATGCACTTGCCGGTATCATATATCCCTTTTTGTTCTTGCCAGGAGAAAAACCCACGAGACCCGGCCTTGCTACCTTTTCTTAGGGGATGGACAGGATACCAAAGTTAAAGGGGAAAGGAGTGGGAAAATAATAACACCAAACATGAGCTTAGAGAGGTATGTCTCTTAGGGAGGAGTTATCTGGGAGTGCGTGCCAGTTTTAAATGGAAACGACATGCTTCTTGGACTAAATACCTGGCCTAGATCCATTTCTGCTTTCTGATTTCAAATTTTTCAAAACCAGGTGAACTTGTTCAGGCTTGAGTGGGAATATTTCCCCTTTTAGACCGACGACACCCTTTTTCGGGTATTCCCCAATCATCCTCTCTCATTTCTCTTCGCTCGTCGCCCGATAGCGCTCTTTGCGAGTCTTCGCTAAACAAACTCTCTCATTTTGTTTTTCTCTGCTCGCCGTCGCTTTATGGTGCCCGGAGGTTTTCACTGATTAGACTCTCTCATTTTACTTCTCTCAACATTGAGTTGTACCGAATCCTGAGAATGGTGTTTTTCACGTCCCTATTTAGACCAATTGATCAGAAGTACTTGGGCTAGGCTTCTTGAGTAAAGGAAGCTGGATGGGAATCTACAACTTTGGAACTACTTTTGCGGATATGTGGCCGAAACAATACATTTCTGCCCCAGTTTTATTTCTTGGGTAATTGGGGTTTTATTTTGATATGACTGAACCTCAGGGAGAGGCTTCCTACGTATCCATTTGGAACAATGTCAGACTTAGTTCAGGAAGTTTTTCCTAAACTAATTTCTTTGTTGTTTCTTTAATATTTTTTTTATTATTTTATTTTTTATATATATATTTTTTCTCCTCTCTTTTTTTCATTTTCTTTTCTTTTCTTATTTACCTTTTTTTCTTCTTTTTTTTTAATCATTTTTTTTAAAAACACTTCGGGGTTCCAAAGAGGGTGATCAAAGAAACGTAACCAGATCAAAGTGTTTGCGAAGGATTGATAGTGTGCATGATAGCGGGAAAGAAAAGCCTTCGTCAATTTCAATCAACCAGAGTCATTGTAGTAGGGAGTTCAAACGTAATACCATTTTACTGCATCTGCAATTACTGCTGCCTTGGGATCGTCTCCTTCATCGTCGCCCAGGTGCAATGCTCCTTTAGGTAGTATCTTTCTGATAATGTATGGACCTTTCCAGTTTGGAGCGAACTTTCCTTTTACTTCCTGATGGTAAGGAAGTGTACGCCTCAATACCTGCTTCCCGACTTCGAAATTCCTAGGGTGCACTTTCTTGTTGTAAGCGCGGTCCATCCTTTGTTGGTACAACTGAACATGACAAACCGCAACCATTCATTTTTCATCAATTAAAGACAACTCCTCCAAACGAGTATCAACCCAATCTCTATCCTCAATTTCTTCTTGGACAATTACTCGAAGCGAAGGGATTTCTACCTTTGCGGGTATGACAGCTTCAGTCCCATAGATCAGCAAGTAGGGAGTTGGTCATACTTATGTGCGCACTGTGGTGCGATATCCCATCAATGAAAGGCAACTTTTCATGCCATTGCCTTGAGCTTTAAATCATTCTTCTCAAGATATTCTAGATGTTATGGTTAGCTGTTTCAACGACACCATTAACTTTGGGTCGATATGGGGTTGAGTTCCTATGTGTTATCTTGAATTGATCACATATTTCTCCTATCAGACGACTGTTCAAGTTTGCTGCATTGTGTGTAATGATGGTTGCAGGAATCCCAAAATGACAAATGATATTGGAATGCACAAAATCCACCAAAGCTCTCTTGGTAATAGACATAAGAGTGATGGCTTCAACCCATTTTGTGAAGTAGTCAATAGAAACCAATATAAATCTATGTCTACTTGATGCCTTTGGCTCAATTGGCCCAATGACATCCATGTCCCCAGCAACAAATGGCCAGGGTGCTGACATAGGATGCAATTCAGTTGGTGGTGCATGAATCAAATCACCGTGCACCTGATATTGAGGACATTTTCAAACTAAGCTGAAACAGTCCTTCTCTATGGTTATAAAGTAATACCCGGATCGGATTATTTTCTTTTCCAGTACGTACCCGTTAACATGAGGCCCACACTCTCCTGAGTGTACGTCATGCATAATTCTTCCAGCTTCCTCGGTGTCAACACATCTCATCAGATTAAGATGTGGAGTCCTTTTGTATAAAGAATCACAATTCAAGAAGAAGCTAGTTGCATTCCATAGGATAGTTTTCTTTCGCTCCTCGATGGCTTGTTCGAGATACTCCTGTGTTTTCAGGAACCTTTTAATGTCATAATACCAAGGTTGTGTGCTGGATTCCGCTTCGGTAATGTTACAATACCCATGCCTTTCTTTGATTTGGATTTCCAAAAGATGGATGTAGGTGTTTTTGGAGTAAGGCAACATGGAAGCGAAGGTGGCAAGTGCGTCTTCTTGCTCATTCTGACAGGGAGGAATGTACCTAAGTTCTAGCGATTTGAACCATTTGCTGAGGTCCTCCACATGCTTTCTATAGGGAATGAGTTTAACGTCTCATGTTTCCCACTCTCATTGAGCCTATTAGATGATCAAATCTGAATCCCCTATGATTAACAATTCCTCGACATCTTAGTCAATGGCCATGTTAATGCCCATGATGCAAGCTTCATACTCAGATGTATTATTGGTGCAGATTAACCGGAGCCTGGCTGTAGTCGGATAATGTTGACCTATGGGTGAGATTAAAATTTCCCCAATCCCTACACATTTTACGGTTACTGTTCCGTCGAAGAACATTTTCCATGTGGGGATGTCTTCAGATGTTTCTTCCACTGAATTCACTTTTTTATCAGGGAAATAGGTATTCAATGGCTGATATTCATCATCACCCGTATTTTCGGCCAGATGATCTGCCAATGCTTGAGCCTTCATTGCAGTACGAGTCACATAATCTATGTCGAACTCGATGAGAAAGATTTTCCATTTTGCCAATCGCCCTGTGAGCATCGGTTTTTTAATATATACCTTAGTGGATCCAACCTAGTTATGAGGTAGGTTCTATGAGATTGCAGATAATGCCGCAACTTCTGAGCCACCCATGTGATGGCGCCACAAGTTCTTTCTAGAAGTTTGTGCTTGGCCTCGTAACTTGTAAATTTCTTGCTCAAATAATAGATGGCTTGCTCTTTCTTTCATGTGGCACCATGCTGCCCAAAAATACAACCAAGAGAGCTTTCCAGGACTGTTAGATAGAGAAATAGTGGTGTTTCTGGTTCCGGTGGGACCAAAACTGGTTGGTTGGACAAGTATTGTTTGATTATGTCAAAAGCTTCTTGACATTCAACAGTCCATTTAGCTGCCGCATCCTTTTTCGATAGCTTGAATATGGGCTCGCATGTAGAAGTTAATTGGGCAATGAATCGGCTGATGTAATTCAATCTTCCCAGTAAGCTCATTACATCTTTTTGGTCTTTGGAGGAGGTAAATCTCGAGTGGATTTTATCTTGGTCGGATCCAACTCAAAACCTCTTCGGCTGACAATGAATCCCTGAAGTTTGCGTGGGGGGACCCCAAATGCACACTTGGCTGGATTCAATTTCAAATCATACTTTCGAAGCCTTTCAAAGAACTTTCTTAAGTCTTTTACATGATCACCCTTAGTCCTGGACTTGATAATCACATCGTCCACATATAATTCTATTTCTTGATGCATCATATCATGGAAAATGTTAGTCATGGCCCTCATGTATATTGCCCTGGCGTTCTTTAAGCCTATATGCATCACTCTATAACATTAAGTTCCCTAAGGTGTAGTGAAGGCGGTTTTCTCAGCATCTTCCTTATCCATCAACACTTGGTGGTATCCTGCGTAGCAATATACAAACGACTATATCTCGTGTTTGGCACAGTTGTCAACAAGGACGTTGATGTTAGGTAGATGGAAGTTGTCCTTAGGACTCACCTTGTTTAAATATCTGTAGTCTACAAACACTCGAGTTTTTTCGTCTTTCTTCGGTACCGGGTCCACATTGGCCAACCATGTGGTGTATCGAACCGTTCAAATTACCGTCGTTTTTAGCTGTTTTGTGATCTCTTCTTTGATTGTATTGCTGACATCAGGTTTGAACTTTTTTGTCTTTGTTGAACCGGATGGCATTAGGGGTATGTGGGCAACTTATGAACCACCAAATCAACACTCAGCGCAAGCATATCATCGTATGACCAAAAAAAAATACATCTTTGAAATCCAAAAGGAGTTGAACCAATAAAGCTTAGATTTCTTTATTCACATGAATTCTTATTTTAGTTTCCTTAATTTCACCGGGATCGCCCAAATTGACCGGTTTGGTATCATTTAAGTTCGGCTTATGTTTATTTTCAAAGTGTTGCAACTCTCGGTTGATTTCCCTTAAAGCATATTCTTCATCGTATTCCGGTTCTTGATTCATTATTTTAGAAATAGGCAGCATGTTTGGGTCATGGCATGAAGTCCACGAGCATGTCGTTTTATTTAAAACCGCATTATTGGGACTGAAAGAAGAAAAAATTAAAAATAAATGAAAAACAAAATAAGAAAAAGATAGATAAGTGCAAACGGTGAAATATTGATTTCATTTCTTTGAAATTGCACGACAACATGGTTTACATCTGGAATTTAAAGGACAAAATGTGAACGAAAAAAAACCCGAGCTACACCCTTAAATAACTTGTGACTCAAAAAAAGGTAGCAAGGCGGGACTACCGAGCCTCTCGCCAGGCTGGGAAAGGCGTGACCTTCAAGTTTTGCAACTTGGCATCCGGTCCCATATAGAGAACTTCAATCCTGCTTGAGCCTTCTCCCAACCGGACGAAGTTGGCTTCATACAATAATTTCCTTGTGGCTCCACATATCTCCCCAATTTCCTCTGCCGTGACGGTCTCATCTTCTTCTCCCTCATTGTATTTTGGTTTTACAAATATCTTGTGCAAGTGGGGTAGGGGTATTGGTAGAGCCTATCCTTCACGTTTCCTACGGTTGGCCTAGGTGATGTCCTCTGGAGTTGGATGGAAGCCCAGCCCAAAAAACGTTTCTGTGGCAGGCAGAGGGACCGACTCAGTTTTCGTTTTGATCGGTTACAACAATTTAAAAAGCTTAGTAAACTATAGGCTAACTTCCCTCTTTGGCTTCGAGGCAGGGAACAGAGGGATCCAAGTAAATTGACTGTTCATCATCTCTGTGGACCACGATTTCCAAGTTTGCAGGTTCGAACTTTAGCATTTGGTGCAGAGTAGAAATCACAGCTCCTAGTGCGTGAATTCATGATCTTACTAGGAGATAGTTATAGGATGGTTCCATGTCTAATACTTGAAATTCCACGTCAAAATTGACCGGACCAATGGTCAGTACTAGGTCAACTTCCCCTATGGTGTCTCTCTTGATTCCATCAAAGGCTTAGACACATACATTGTTCGGACAGATCCTTTCAATTCCAATCTCCATTCTTTGCAACGTTGACAGTGGGCATATATCCACCCCAGAACCTCTGTCTATCATTACTCTTTTAACAGAATAGCCTTCGCATTTGACGGTGAGGTGCACGACTTTGCTGTGGGCCGCTCCCTCTGGAGTAGATCATTCTTGCTGAATATAACCTGATTAATGGCGAAGAATCTTTCTGCCATTTTCTCTAGTTGCTCTACGGAGGTTTCAACCGGCACACAGGCTTCATTCAAGGTCTTAGCCTACACACTTGTGGTGCTCAGGAAATTTCATTAGCAATGGCAATAAGGATACCTACTCGGGAGACTTTCGGAGCTGGTCCACCACCTCATATTCTGGCATTTTCATTTTTTGGAAGAAGTCTTCTACTTCTTCAGCATTTACGGGCCTTTTGGGTGGAAATTGTTGTTCTGTGACAGCGTTTACTTCTTCCGTATCTGAATATTACTTTGTGAGATGACCTTTTTGAGTTTCCCTGATAATCTCTTTGCTCTTGTATATCACTATGGTTTCTTGGTAATTCCATGAGACTGCAGAAGGGTTTGTGATTGGCTTCCGAGGTGCGCGACTGATTACCACAGGCTCATTCAGCCTTGGTGGTTTAATCGGTCCACGTACCACATAAGTGCCCTTGGGTACACACAACATTTTGTTCAACTCAAAACTTTTTGGGGGACTCAAAGTGGGTTGTTTTTAATGGTGCCCTCGTGGGATGTAAAGTATTGTTTCCTTGGTAGGGGTCGTCTCAGTTTTGATTTGAGACTTCTTCTCTTCTTCTGGATGCTTGACTTCGCTCATTTCCTTTTCTTCAACCTTCTTGGTGGTAACTTTCTATTTTCCGTCTGTATCAGCAATAGGTATTACGACTTTTAGGGCAGGGTCAAATTCTTTGTCCTCACAAATCATCCCGATGACTGGACCATTGTTGTGAGCCGACAACGGGTTATTTGTTACATTCAGGACATCTTCATCTCTCATCACTATCTTCTTTTGTTCTATTAAATGCTCTATTGCTCGTTTCAAAGTCCAACAGTTTTTGGTGTCATTTCCTTTTGCCCCGGAATGATAAGCACAACATACGCCCCTTTGATAGGAATGTGACTCGGGGTTCTAACTGTTCTAGGGCACGCGCTGCAGAAGACCCATATGGACCAATTTTATAAATATGATGGCACACGATTCCCCTATTGGAGTAAAGTTTTGTCTCCTAGGTTGTTCCTCGGGAGGTAATTAATTTTTGGAGGGTGGGGATTACAGTGATTCTTAGGAAGCTGATTTCTTGGGGCTAGGTTTCTGAAGGTTTCTTTTTCAAATTGGCCAAAGAATTTCTTTCCGGGGTGATGTCAATGTTATACAAGAACTGCCTTACGAAATCCCGCGCGAGATCATTCAAAATATTCCATCGAGTGATATCCTATTCCATATACCATTCAGAATCGATGCTTACTAAACTTTTCTCGACATATGCCATTAATAGTTCTCCCTTTCCTTCTGCCCCACGCATTTGATTGCAGTACTTTTTCAAATGAGCAATGGATCGCCATGACCATCGTACTTTTCATACTTCGGCGTTTTGAATCCCATGGGAAGATGCACGTTGTGGGAACTTGCACGAATCCGAGTAGGACACGCTCTCCTGCCCACTTAATCCGTGCATGTTTTCCAAACTTTGTTCAAGGCTTTTCATCCTTCTTGTTATTTCATCTTATTCAGGTGTCTTAGGGGTTTTGTCCTACACCGGTGTGAGTTAATATGCTGGTTGAGGATAATTGTATGTGGGTTATGGGGGAGGCTCAGTTTGGTAGTTGGGAGTTGTAAATGTGAAAGCATTAGGATCAAACATGGCCTCGACACCGCAGGATGTGTGGTGGCGGCCCACGAAGGGGCCGTAAAAATATTAGGAACTTAGCCAGATGTGAACATCGGAGGACGGGCATTAGAAGGTGCTCTAGCGAAGTTGGTTGATATGGTAGGCTTCCCCAAGAGGATATTTGAGGGGCTGATGGGGATAGTGAAGGTACTCCCCCCCCCCTCCGACCTTGGGGTAACACTTGGAGGTTCTTTTCCATTTGTCCAAGCATCTCACATATCCATAACTCGGATTCGAAAGATCCTATTATCTTCAGCTACTGCAGTTTCTGAGGCTGGGATCCCCGCAATCGGGTTGTCCTCTAGGATGGGAACTGCTGGTAGAGTCATTTCGGATGACATCTCTGCGCTTTCTTTTGATCTAGTAAAGTATATGTGCAAGGCCAGCTTAGCACAAACCAATCACTGTTCTTTACAAACCTCGACTAGAAACTGCAGTTTCAAACGGTTAGGTTGGGATCGATAACAAACAAGAAATCACATGTTGGGTATGATGCACCTACGCAGTTAACGGGTTTCTATATTCTTGCAATGGTGGCATGCGTCATCCCGACATTTATTCCGATTTTATTTTTGTTTCCTACTTCTTATTAGCTATATACTTTTCCTCTTTTAGAAGAATACGGTCGAATCCTATGAAGATTGCCTGCGTATCATGACGCCGCATAAATCAGACCGAGCGTAGTTCATGGTAAATTATGAAGGAAATAACATGAAATATTGGAATTTTTAATTTTTATAAAGACGAAATCTTTTATTATAAAAGCTAACAAAATTAAAGGCAACTACCACAATAAAATTAGAGACTCGAAAGGTGCATAAGAGAACATACAGATAGACTCTTTTAAGAAAAATACAAATTTATGAGTACATTAAAAGCTCCAATGTATTTGGAGCTTGCGGGGCATCATCCGGCCTTGCCGCAGGCTTGTGTGCCAAACTTCCTTTGAGGTGGTGGAGATCTTCAATCACTTGACGAAGAAATGTTATGGCGGTAGCAAAGAACATAGATTTCGTCATATCCTCACAATAGTTGCACTTTGTGCTAATATATTCTGTGATTGCCCGCACCGTTTTCCTGACGGCACTTTTTTCTTGTAGTAGATGCCCAATTTGATTGCCCCTTGCTTCTAGAGTTCGTTATGCTACTTGATTCATCTTTTGGAATTTCCGCAAATCCCTTTCTAATCCTTTTATTGCTGCATAGCAATGTTCTCTTTCCGCTTTAAAGTCCCTGGCTTGTTTGGCACTTTTGTTTTCAGCCATGATGACAATCTGTTTTAAACCAACGATCCCATTGCCAATCCCTTATTTTCATTTCTCCAATATGCGGACTCGTTCCTATGCACTTTTAATCAATTGATTCCGATATGAATTTTTCATCTTTTGAACTTCTAGGAGGATTTTCTGTGGCTTCCTTCATTTTTTGGATTTGGGCTCGTACAACTTCTTTTTCCTGGGTCAATATCTTCTTTTCTCTCTCACTGGATGCAGCTTGCAAACTGTTTTCAACTCGCAGCTCATGGATTTTCTTTTCCAACCTTCCTATAGTAGCCCTATATTCATTTTCCTTGGCCAACCAATCCCACTGCCCTTGCGATGTCTCAAAAAATTCTTGGAGTTGCAGGCTTTTCGCCGTCCTTCCAGGCTCTGTGTCTCTCTTGTATGAAGCAACATACCTCACTGCAACCTCTCCATGAGATACGTCACGCGCTCAAGTATCGGCTATCAAGTATTGACATTGACTCCAGATTTGGCGTACAATGGCTTCGGGGAATTGACCATTTGCGCTTATCTCAACCACGTGAAGACTAATATCCTCGTCCCTGGTGATCATTTGGTATCTACCCAATTGTCTTAGTACTCTATATGGCGCATAAGGCTGGATGCCTTGGGGGTCTATCAGAAGAAAATGAGGTCCGGTGGCTGGCATGTACACAACTTCATCCACAGGGAGCCAACCGAATGTCCACTCTATCTGCTTTGCAGTGATGACCCGGAGATGGGACACCCATTCTATGACACCCTCATGTACTTTAAACCCATCAGCCCTGTTGCAGAATTCTTCTATGCAGCTTTTCGTTGGCGACCCGTAATTCATGAATCGAGGTCGGTGGCATATATGCTCAATCATCCATATTCGCCGCAGCAAGTTACATCCCTCAAAGAAGTCTCCTCCTGCTTTACACGTGGTGAGAGCACGAAAGATTTCGAAACAAGATCATGGGAGAGAGGGTACTTTTAGCCTGAGTCATTAAAGCGCTAACGACTCCCGTTATCCGTATATAAATATTCCTATCCTTTCGTGGGAAAACCAGTAGACCTATGAAAAACACCATTAACGCAAAACATCAATGCTCCTCCCACTTGAGCCGATTTTCTTTGATACAAATAATATATTCGAGGTTGTTGAATCCTCCGATATGGCCATACCTCTGATATAAAAGTTGTGGGGTGCAAAAACTAGCCGATAAATTGGGACTGTGAACTTTAATGCTGATATTAAAGTAATCGAGGAATTTGTGCATGACCACGGCTCTTGGTGCAATCAAGTATTGGTGTCTTAAAGGGATTTTATGGGTCCCGATATATCCAATCATTTTCGCTAATGTCGGGGTGAGTTCAAAGTCCGAGAAGTGGAAGACATTGCGGGCCGGGTCCCAGAATGCCATTAAGGCTTTTATGACGTCTCCCCTCGGGATAATATTCAATAAACCAGTGAGGTCTCTCTGATATGTATGGAACCTTTTCTATCGTGCTTTCCCCAAATTGTTCCACCATAGTCACAATTCCAAGGGAATTTTGTTCATTATCGTGCTCATTTTGCATATTTATTAAGGCAAATTAGTATTCTCAAAATATTAGAACCGGCATTTTATGAAATTCAGTTCTTCAAATCAAGGACATGCTTTGCGAATACGGTCTTACAACACATCAGAGAGAAGGTTCTTCAGGCTGTGTTTGCTTGCTGGTCAATACAAGACTCGAAGGTGTTCATTTGTGTGAGATCAGCCTTTTGGCGTCCCTTGCGGTAACATTCGGCTATTTCTGCCAGTAGTGGAATCACCTGATTTATTTTGAAACATGTGGATAAAAAAAATTGTTTTTTTTTCTTGTTTTAGAAAACTTGGACCCGGTCGAAACAATTTATCAAAACCAAAATATTGTTGAAAAGCTTTCGCAATATCTTTTGCTATTGTTTTGTATTTTGCTTTTTTTTTGTTGAAAAATTCGGCAACATTCCAGTGCTATTTGGCCATTGGTTGTTTTTTCAAATGAATTATCTCAATAACTCTCAGGTTTCAAGCGGATCAACATGCGAATCCAAAGCAAGTGAATGCACAAGTAGCACATAATATGCATCAGGACGGTCTTCTCATTTCGGGTCACCTGTCCTAGACGGACCCAACCCCTATGTTGAGTCCCCTAAGTCAATTGCACGTGATGCAAAATGTTCCTACTAGGGATCCGACATGAGGTTTTGTTATTCTAAGTTCTGAACCTGGGTATTTGTTCTAGATTGTGTACCCGAGCGGAAAACTCGAGCAGGAGGGGGCTACGTACCGGGAACCAAAATGCCATTCGACTTAGTAACTTGTCCGGACTCTTTCTTATTTCAGGTATCACACTAATAGAATAGGGAGTCTCAACCACTAAGCACATCCCCGGAGGTGAGAAATGAAGGTTTTTGTAGCAGTTTATATGTACAGTTCAGGTAATATCAAAGTGGTAAAGCATTAGCACATTAGGATGAAACATGTAGGGAAATCAAAAGAAACCAAATGTAATAGTTATTCTAAGCTCGAATTCTTGAACCCTGAACAAGGTATTCTTGTTTCCATCCCCAGCAGAGTCACCGGAGCGATCACACCTCCTTTTTACATGGCTACCTCGAAGGATGACACGTATAAGGGATTTTTTCCAATTAAAGTGACATTAACTAAAATGGATTAATTATTCATCTAAGAGTCGCCACTTAGGATAGGTTTGGCTATTGGTGTCCCAAGTCACTGGTTTTTTAGAATCCCAAATCAAGGAAATTTTTCGACGTTCCAATTGGAGTCTACGAACCAGAAATTCTTGAGAATGAAATTCTATTGACCCAAAGGAAGGTATTAGGCACCCTCAGATCCCGTGGTTCTAGCATGGTCACTTAAACTATCATATTTGGCTAATTTTCCCGATTTTTATACATGCTCTTCCTATAGTGCGATTTTAAAATTATTAACCGCATTATTCATTTTAGAGATATTTGCAATGTTATTAAAATATTTCTCGAACCACGTCACATAAATGCACCCGGGTTCTCGACACATTTTATTATTGCTGAGAATTGAATTTGGGTCACATAAATACGTACCCGGGTTTAGGAAGATATAATGAAAACACCGAGCCTGCAGCAATTACGCATTTGAAAATTCATAGAAGGCCATGGATTTTACTAAGCATCACCTCCAAATTTCAATACATTTTTATGACAATAAAGGAGCATACATGGTGCATAAGTTTGTTAAGCGCGCTCACCTAATATTATAAAGGTAACCTAAAGCGACTATAGTTTTCTATTATGCTTGTCTCTAAAATATGTCCTAATAATTTCGTACGTGAGTGTTAGATTCAAAGGGAGATTCAAAATCTATATCTTTAGCCTCATTCAAGGCTAGTTTTGAAATTTGGGCTTTGTTTAATTTTGGCCCAGGGGACGCATTTCTTTATGTTTCATAACTAACAATAATTTGGTCCTTCACTTGGGACAAAAAATTTTGGACTACAAGTAATCATGATAACACTCCTTTTAAATCGCAATACTATAATCATTGACATTATGGAATTGATCGTTTTTCAAGGCATACTAAAGACGTTTTAACAAAAAGAATTTCTAAAAATATGTGATCTTATATTAACATAGTAATAAGCTATATCTCAAATTTGGATCCGACATATAATTAATGGAACTAATGTACTCATCATTCAGAGAATATATACAAACATCGAGTTTCTACTTTTCTCACAGAATAAATCATAAACATCAAATAATTATGGATTGACCCACTTTATAACTACTAAATCTAATTAAATTAATGTTACAGGCTAAGTATAGTTCAACATTATTACACATTCATACTTATTATAACACAAGAAATGGGAAATGACATCTAGCAAAGAGCACTTTGGTTTCAGTACTTATATGGCCTGTGATTATCCAGTGAATGTCAACCCAGTTGAACCAGGTTCATCTCAAAGGACTCTTGTAAATAGGTAGGTCAGGGCTTTGGTTCAGGAGTGAGGAACAAAAGATGTAGAAATTGACAAGCTGAAGGCTCATGTTGTTGAATTAGAAACTGAACGAAATGGACTTAGAGCTTAGCAGCAAAGGAAGAAGAGAAGAGTGATGGAATGCTTCAGAATATGTTCAACCTTCTCCAAACCCAGCCCTCTCATTCCTCCAAGCCTTAAAGCCCTTTTAAAATTCCCTCTCAGTGACCTAGATTAGGGACTTTTTTATGCTTTTGGTCATGGTTGGATTTTTAGTTTTCTTTTTGTGGCTTGTATTGTAGAAACATCTCCTAATCAATGACAATGCGCTTTGTTTCTTTTGATTCTATGAAACTTATGATCTTAATAGTTAAATTCTTTGTACAGTTGATTGTTGGTTAACTTAATCCTTTTTTCACTTGAAGTTGACCCAACGGCCATGAGTACTAGTTAATATCAGGGATTCATATAATATGCAACTTTTCGATGATGCCAAAAGGAGAAAGAGATATTGTGCTTTAGTTTTTGTATTCTAAAATAAATTTGTATTGATAACCTGATTAAACCTGGTCCTTATTGATAAGTTAATTTAAAGTATGAAAATGTGAAAATTAAGTTGAGTTCCACTGGTTCTCTGATCAGTAAAAGCAAAAAGTTTGTAATCATAAAAAGGGGGAATTCGTTAGTTCGGTTGAAGTTTTGAACAATGACAAATGAACTCAATGAAGGACCAGGTCCATCTTAGGAGACACAGTTGTTGCAGCATATGTACATGAAATGCATGTGAAGAAGATAAGCCTATGGGATTGAGAAGCAATATATTCTGAACTAATCGAAAAGATTGCATATGGGATAAGGAGAAGAGGTCTCCTTATATCAAGAGAATTATATCCAGATCTAGGATAAGGAATTGGAGTTTTAATTGTTCTAGGACTCAAACTTGATGAAGGACCAGCAATTCAAGTTTTTGTTAAACTTTGATTAGTAACTATTAAAGTAATATTGTTCACTTATACAGGTAGGCACAAATACAAAGAAGTTAGAGCTAAATTCTGGGCAAAACTACATGACTATTTTGCAAGCAATTTACTTGAGATCAAGTGTGCACGCCTGCAGATACTTGAATAAGATTGAAGAACCAATTCCATTATGTTTTTCTTGTTCTAGTTAAATTGTATTAGGTGATTTTAAGTTTTACCTTTCTAGCTTTCGTAGAAACAAATTGTATTAGGTACGTTGAGTATTTAAGTTAGAGTTAACATGAATGTTTCGCAACAGTTGAGGCCATGTACTACACTGGGATTAGAGTTAATCTTTAGGTTTTTAAAGAGTTTTGTAAATGTTGTTTTGGCTCATTGAGTTTAGTAGATGTTTGATAAAATCCTACTGAGTAGTAGTTCATGGTTTTTCACCTTTTGGGCCAGGTGTTTTCCACATATAAATCGCTATGTTATTTATTTTATGCACTGTTAATTTTGCAAAAAGTCATAGTTAGTACACTTAGATGAATTTGGTTCTTCGAGTGTGAACATTGGGTAACACACAAATCACCCTCGCCCCCCCCCCCCCCCCTTGTTGTGTGGAATTAACGTTTCGAGCATCAATTTCGATTCTATAAGAGTGCTTGTTACAATATCCTACCAAGGAAAATTACCTGGTCTCATAAGAGTATGTTACAATATCCTGTCGGGGTGAATGGCCCAGTCCCATAAGAGTGTTGTACATAATCTGGCTAAGGTGAACAACCTAATCCCATTAGAATAATAATCTTTTATGGGTTCTTGACCCCATTCACGAATATACATGTGAGTTATGAAAGATAAGGAAGATTTTCGATGAAAACACACAACGAAGGAGAAATGCATAAGGAAGCATAAATTTTCCGCTGCTAAATCAGCAGTGGTCGAATATCTACAATAGAGAGTCCATTAATCTACGCGAGTCTAGTGTTGGGTCATAGTGCATGTTAATTTAGTTAAACAGAAAAGAATAACTCAAACAATATAATTAAATGATGACGTGAATCCAAGTCTACCCGGACATAACAAGAAATTCTCTCACACGCACGAGCATTCATCACCTCATACATGTGCAGCCCCCATGAAATCAATAAGATAATAAGAATAACACCTAGGTGGTACTTGCTCCTCACAAGGTTAGCCAGAAGACATACCTTGCTGTGAAGTTCCATAACTGGCTTCAACACCTCTCTAATACCTCAAACTCGTAGCCATCGATACGGACTAGTCAAACAATCAGGAAAACCATATAAAATAACTCCAACATCATAATTAATCAATTTATGATAATTCCCAACTATGCTAGAAAAGTCAACAAGGTTAACACTTGAGCCCACATGCTTGAATTTCAAAAAAATTGAATATAAATATTATCAATAACATTACGAACTCTATTATACAATTTATTCTAAATTCTATATCCAGTTTCGTTGTCAAAATAAAAAATACTAAATTCTGTGTTTTCTTCAAAAGTCTCACAAAATTCCATACATTTTCATATTTAAATATTAATAGAATCTATCTATTTAACTTACAATATGCAGAAGTTACCTACGTTAACATAGATGATGAAAATCTAGCCATGTCAAACAATATTAAAATTTACAAATCTATTGCCAAAACCTTTCTTTCAATTTTCAAACTTACAAACATTGACGCAGGCATGCGAATTACACATAAAACTCCTAGAATAATGCCAAACATTGCGTGCCAGTTATAAATGACAATATGAAACTATTCCAAAGATTAAAATCCTAAACAAACATTGATGATGCCAAATTCCACTTCAGGTCAAACATCGGAATTTCTAAAACATAAAAAATGCGAACTTTCTTTGATAAGCATCGAAACGCTCTCGGACCACTTTATACTCAACAAGAACATGCGCCCGAGTCCAAATTTACCATACAAACCTATTGAAACCTTCAATTCCCGATTCCGGGATCGTTAAATAAATAGTCAACCCCTAGTCAGCTCTTCTTACTTAAAGCTTCTAAATTTAATGTTTCTTTTCGAATCAACTTTGAACTTTCCTGAATTCAATTTCAACCATATGTACAGGTCATAATACATGAATTGAAGATACTAAATGCCTCAAATCACTAAACGATGAGATAGAACTAAAAAAGACCGATAGAGTCATTATATTATCCCCCCAAAAGTAATACGATTACGCCAAATGGCTAATGTTCTTCGCGAACACATAGGTCAAATTGCCAGTGTTCTTTGGAAATGAATAAGACAATTAGCCAGTATTCTTTGAGAGCGCATCAGGTCCCTCACGTATGTAAAAAAAAATGACTCCAGTAATTTAAAACATTCCAAACCGGGAATCTTCCAATATTTAACCATTTTTAAGATTGAGCTCAGCCTAGAAGCAGTTGAAGTGATTTTTCATCCCAACTTTTTTAATTTAGTAGATTTTAACTTGTTTTCTTGTATTTTAACAAACGCTCATTGATTCTAGCCCGTAGTCTATGCTTTTTCATGTTAGAAGTTAGGGATTTAGGTACAAATTGGGGGTTTTGAGAATTTGATACTTAGACCTCAAATTGAGGTCAGATTTGTAAACTAATTACAGAACCGCGCTGGGGGGGGGGTGAATGGGTGATTGATTTTTTGTCTGAATCGTGAGTTTTGACAAAGTAAGCTTGAGGTGGACGTTTTTCAAAATCATAGATTTGATTTGTTTAGAGGTTAATTCAAGAGGAAAACTCACAGTTGTGCTTTTATTTTAGTTTTTAAGAAAGGTAAGTGTCATGTTTAACCTTAACTTGAGGAATTAGGACTTGTTGGCATATTTTCTATATTTTCAATGTGTCGGGACAATATATATATGAGGTGACGACTATCTATGTGTTTTCATTGGGTTATAACATACGGGTGAAAATTGTTACTTTGTATTATATTGTTAAGTTAATTATGTTATCCATGCTTAGGTTAGATAATTACTTATTTAAGTTATCCGTTTTATTGTTTATTTTAATGATATTATATAATTTTAAATTTGAGGGGGTGACACTATTATTTGAACTTGTGTTGCTACTTGGTACGGAAGAGATGAAAAGCATGAAGGGTTTTGCTATGCATTATTTACATTTGCTGACAAATATTGAGAGATTTGAGAATAAAAACACGAAGGGTGATGTTGTGCCAATTAGTAAAAGCACGATGGGCGATGTCATGATAGTGAGTAAAAGCACGACAGATGATGTAGTGCCATTTTATGTATGATGTTACATGGCGTGGGCAAGAGTAAATGCATAACAGGTGATGCCGTTATATATTCCTATCATTTCCTTATATGATTTCCGATTTCTGTGATTTACTTAGTTATTCTATGCATATCTCGGAAGATAATAGTTGTAATTTCATACATACCATTTTAATGGTAGTTTTCCTTTTGCATGTCCCTTCCTTTTTAATATTTTCTTGTTCTTATTTTTATTTTGTCGCTTTATATATATATTCATAGAGTTTCTACATAGATATCTTGTCACAGACTCGTCACTATCCCGTCGAGGTTAGGCTTGATACTTATAAAGTATATTGGGTCAGTTGTACTCATACTACACTTCTGCACTTTTTGTGCAAATACTAGTATTGGTCCTAGTGGTGCTTAGAGGTGTTTCAGCTCAGACTACACTGTGTTGGAGACATGAGGTAGATCTACTGGCATTCACCTTAATGTCCCCTTCAATTCCCTATATTTACTATTTATCTAATTTGAATAGTTGTATTTATTTCTGACTATATTTGTAGACTTCTAGTTGCTCATGTACTTGTGACAGCAGACTTCTAAGTTTGAATTGGACCGTAATATATTATTGTTTAATTTAAAGAATTACAACTTAAATCTTTGTTAGTAATGTCACACATCCTTTTCCTAAGGGAAAACTGAAGTTGTTAAAATTAAAATGATATTAATCGAAATGAGATTATTTATTTAATTTCTGAGTCGCCACTTGGAATAATTTATAGTGTCCTTAGTTACTGGTTTATTTTAAAATCCTAAATTTAGAAAATTTGACTCTGTTTAAAGTCTGCAAAAACCAGCAGACTGAGTAAGGAGTTCTGTTAACCCATGAGGAGGTGTGAAGCACTCCCGAATTTCGTAGTTTTAGCATGGTCACTCAACTATTAATATTTGGCCAAATTACATGATCAATACATATTAGAACCTATTGTGTATTTTTTATCTTCTAACCGTTTTTAATATATATGGAATTTATTTGAACAAGCTGCGATGTCTCGTAGTCATTATTTTTGTACACATTATGAACCGTGCAACGTGAAACGCACCCGCAATTTATAACATGTTTATTTTATTATTATTTGACATTATGGTCAGATAACATGAAATACACACTTGAATTGGCGATTATATATCGTGACTATGCCACGACTACTCTACCCATAGTCACGAAGATATACTTAATCGCACATAAAGCAAACTACAAATATTTATCATTATTTCTTAAAGCTAATTTTTAGATTATTGTGAGGCCAAGAGTTTATGGGAACTATTAAAAGTTGTAACATCCCGTAAATTTGAATCAGTTGTGGATACATTAAATGAGTATTAATGTGATGGTTATCAATTTTTAATGATTGTAAGTGTACGAGGCATATCATATGTGATTAGGGGTCCAAAGGAAGGCCTGAGTCTAAGTCAAGTTTGAAAATTTCATGATAGACTAAAATTCCAAATGAGCACGCACAAGACCAAATTTTGCACAAGAATATCTACATTTATATAAGGTGTTATATGATGCACAACATATCAACTGAAAGATCTTTTAGTCTAGTTTCTAACGCTTTAAACCGTTCATCATTTGGAAGCTACAACAAGAAGCTATTACCAGATTATCAAAAGCTCATAGAATTTTATACTATCACGCCACCCCATTATTCGCCCCATGCGGTGAGGTTGTGTAGATTTGTACCTCCAAATTTAGTTTCTACACACATTTTTCATTATCGCACCTCCCCATGCATCGCCCCATGCACCGCGGCTGTGCAAATCTTCATTGTTTTTTTACCCGACCCTATTTTGATATAAATTCTTCGGGGTTATTTTTCCCACTTCATTTTGATGAATTTTAGGGTTTTCCTCCACCCTCTCAAGACCTACAAACTCTCCCATATTCAAGTTAAGTAATCCCCATTTTGGTGTGAATTCTATCATTTATACACTAGTATTGAAGAAATCTACACATACAATACTTGGATCTTCAAGGGATTTCTTGAATAACTCGAAGGAGGGTTTTGCGAGATTTCTTTCGAAAGGTAATTTTACACCCTTAGACTTACATGTATGGATTTATTAAGGGAATATGAGTATTAATGAATATTGGAACTCTTGGAATGGTGATTGAAAACCATAAGTTCCCAACTAGACTATTATAGAGATTGAAAGATGTTTATTTAATAGAACTTTGTTGGTTGGATGTGGACAGATGGTCATATATGTGATTTTGGGAGTTATAAATTTGTTAATCATGATGGTGGGATAAATTTTTGATGAATGGTTGTAGTTATATGAACTAATTATATTGTGATGAGATGTAGAGATTTATGCCTGTCTAAATAGCTTAAGTTATGGAATTTGTTGCTAATATTGGGTTCCATTGGATGTTACTATTGTAGATAGAAAGTTCTATGTGTTGTGGATCATTGTAGTACCACATAGGGGTGAAATTGAGTTATGTGACACTAACTCTCTATGTTTGGGAATTCAAATGATTCTCCCTACACTATGTTTCTTTTACGACGTTACTAATTGCCTTAGAAATAAGCATAAGCCTAGTTCCTTGAATAGTTGTATAACTTATATTCTCTAGCTTTATGACTCGGTCATGACTTTCATTCTGAACGTTGTGAGCTTAATGCATATTTAATATAGACTTGGGTTAGATGCCCCCGATTAATAGCATAGATTACTCAGTATGCCATATATAGTTGAAATTTTAGTATTCATAATCAATTCAAGAATACATGTCTCTGTCTAGTCCTATTTAGTATTCAACTATTATATAACCTAGTATGATGCAGTATTCAAGTATCATGTAACTCAATTTGATTCAGTATTTAACTATCAAATATTGCAGTATGATTCTCAGTTTTTTATTTTAAATTCCTGAAGGTTGAACATCTTTACTTAGTCCTAACCCATATTTATGTGCTTTATACATACTTAGGCCTAACGTTGTAGTTTATTATTTATGCATGCTTGGGCTTGTGGCCGTAGCTTATGCTTTATGCATTTTTGGACCTAAGGTCGTAGTCATGTATAAGTATACTTAGGCCTTTGGCCGTAGCTTGTGCACATATATATTGAGTTCGAGGCCGTAGCTTATTCAAATAAATATGTTGTTCGTCATTCAGAAGAAGGATTATTCATAACCTTACTTCCTTTGTTCAGTTCAATTATCAGTTATCATTTTGGATACTAGTTATCAGTTCAGTTATCAGTTATCATTTAAGTTTCCATTTCAATAATTATCACTTCAGTTACCAATTATCAAATCTTAGTTATCAGCTTACTTTCGGTTTTAGCATTTATTATTTTTTATTTCATTTGCATTAGATACCAGGGCAATTAAAATGTACCCACGTCCCTTTTTCCCGGGGCCTGCATCTCATGATGCAGGTAATGATTTATATGTTGACTAATCAGAGCGATGGGATTCTCGTAACAACTATTTGGTAGTCCCTAGTTCTTTCATGACATTATCTTTACTACAGCCTTTAGTATTTACAGACAGTTAGTGTTTTCAGTACTCAAATAAAGGCTTCATAAATAAGAATAACAATTAGACAGAGTCCGAAGCTTTTTATGTTAAGCCATGTTGGCATAAAACATGATTCAGACTTGCATAGTGTTTCAATACTTTGATTAATTTATCATTCAATCTTTCAGTATATTAATATATGTTAGTTTATCATTCCCATTTAGTATTTTATGATATCATTATAGCTTATATGAGTCCACAAATCTATAAAGAGCCTAGTCCCATATGAGACTGATACATAGAATGCTGTAAAGACTGAAAGTAGAGAAGGCAAGAGATTTTTTACGTGGAAAAAATCCCACACAAGGGGATAATAAAACAACTACCTACTCTTGTAGGATTTAAACTCAACTAACTTGTAATTTACCTATTGCAAGCCACTTTGCAAAAACCCTATTTCAAAGACTTTACACTAACTTGTGATTAAACCACTAAAAGCAACTCTCTAACTCTCCTAGTTACAGAGGATTTAACTTATGAATTTGTTTTGTTCCTAAAGTAGTGCTTCTAAGAAAAAAAAAGGAATTATAATGTAGAACAATTAACAAGATTAAAACTCAATTGTGGATGTACATAAGTCTCATTTAGATACTGGTCATTAATGGAGTTGTCTTCTTGTTCTTGAGACACTAGAGATTTCAATGGCAAAAAGATGCTTCTTCTTCTTGAGAGAATATTACTGAATGCACAAGTGATGGTGTTCCTTGAACCAGGTTGTTTCATCATAACGGATATCACAATAGATAGTGGTGTCAACTCATGGTGTACTTCTTCTCAGTGAGAAGTGACTGTTGCACTGTCTGCCCGACAAATTCTAGGCAGGTGCATTCTTTCTGGACTTTGGGCTTCTGTCATGACATACCAATGAACCGGGTCCTAATACCTTTGTCAGGACATGCCAATGGACCTGGTCCTTCTGGTGTTCCTTTTCTGAAATAGTTTCTTGATCGACACTTTCTTCTATAACGTTTCAGTTGTGCACTTTGACCTGTACTTGTGTCAGAGAACCCCAAGGGAGCCGGTCCCTGATGTGTTTCTCTTTGTTTTAATGTGTACTGTTACTTACTTGTACTTTTGTTGGAGAACCCTAAGGGACCAGGTCATCAGGTTCGTATTGTTTTCCTCAATGTGGTCGTTGAACCATTTACTGATGCTCAAGCTTCGACCAGTTCATATAAGATGTGAATCATGTTGAGCAAGTTTTGTATCTTGTTTTTTACGATAGGTTTTTTTAGATCATAAAAACATACGAAGCATAAGGTTAAGTAAAAACCATCAATTTCCCCATTTTGGATGATGATAAACTTAAGTATGGATATCAGAAATAACAAGCTGAGATGCCAGAACTACACGAGTTCCCTTTAGAGTATAAATAACTAAATGAGATGGCACAACTACACGAGTTCCCCCTTAATAAAACTCCCCCTTAATCTCAAATCTGATTACACGACAACCATGTTTACCTTACCCTTTTTCCCCCTTTTGCTATCATTAAAAAGAACTGCTAGGAAGTAGAGCACAAGCAGGTAATAAGCATAAAGAAGTCTAACACATCTAGCTCATGCCACATATGTGCACAAAACATGACATAAAAGAGAAGCCAGAGGTACACAGTATTATAAATGCAAAGAGAGTGGAGCTATTTCATTAATAGTAATGGTTAATTCAACATTCCATCAAAAAAAATCAAGTAACCACCAGAAAAATAGCAACCATGGGATGTTGGAACAAAAATAACTTGATGCTAAGAGGATTCTAGGAAACACTAGAGGAATAGGGCTCGGAGGAAGAGGCAGCAAAGGGTTTGAGACCCAGGTTTCACCTAGCATTGGCAGCCGCTTGTTCTTCAAGTAATGGAATTTCGAGCCCTCAACCTTCTCTATTCCTTAGAGACTACATTTTCAGCGTTTATCAGTTGAGAAATGGTCATGATTCTCCCACCAACTTTTTGTATACATTCATATTCTTGTATAGTGGGCTTGTAGAAGGTCTGCTTGTGTGTGCCCACAATAGTATTTTCCAAGGGGACCTTGAAGAATCTGAACACTTGAGTGCGGAGAAATCCATAAGGTAACCCATGATTTTAACCCTTAAAATTTGCCACCTTCTGCATATGATCTATCATGATTGATGGAAAATTGATTGGCATAAACCCATCAAGCTCCTCCATCAGGACCAAATATGATTTTGTAGCGATAGAGCACCTCTTAGAACGGGGTAGGAGTACTTTATTGACCAGTTCAAAGAGAAGGTGGTACTCAAGAAGAAATACCTTCTTATGGACGTGTTCCCCCTGTTGAATAGCCTGTTCTTTCATGCCAACTCTCCGAAAATTTATTCCACAGACATCATTTACTGAGGACACACCTTCACGTGGAATTGTGAGACCAACGTTAAGGCGTCGAGTACAATATCTAGTCCATTTACAAGCGCACAGATGTAATCCTCCTTAACAGTAAAAGAAGATGCATAGAAGGTTTGCACTCCATTTTCGTATCCCATAGGCATGCTCCCTTTAAACAAGTGTTTCCATTGTTGAATCTCCATAATCTTCAGAATTCGTCTCATGACTGCCATCTCCAAAATTGTTGGATCAAATGTTCAGCCCCACTGCACCTTTTGAGTTCTTAATATATGCGACCATAGAACACCATCACAGGTCAAGGACTTTGAAGAACCAGTTTCCTTAACGGCTTTTCTCTTTTGTTTGCTAGTCTTTTCAGCAGACTTTCCTTTCCAGCCTACTACCCCCATAATATTTTCTCAGCCACTACTAGTTCATTTGGACTCCATTTAGATTTGTTGCTATTTTTCACTAATGAACCTTTCTATTTCTTAGAACTTTCCTTAATTGGCATAGACTGTTGCACTAATGAACGAGGTTCTCTAGAAGTATCTTTGTCTGTCCAGCTTACTGACACATTCTTGATGAAATCCTTTGGATTCATTTTTCTCTTTATCCTTGTCTTGACACTCTTCTTATTTTTCTGGAATGAGGATTCAAAATTCTCTTGCTGAACTGATTTGGGAATGGGTGATATTTGAATAGGAATGTTAGAGCTTGGAATGAATAGGATCTGTAGGAGTGGGTTTGCATGGAAAAGAATTAGGTTTATCGTGAACCTTTCCCGAGAGTATCTCGTATTCTACGATTCTAAGAGCGACGTCGTTCTTATTTCTTCTAGGAATGGAATTTCTTCACCGTGGTAATTAGACAAGAGATATTCTCCTTCATTCATCAATCTCTCAGTAGTTATAGCCATAATGCTATGAGCTGCTTCCTTTTGTAGTGACTCCTTAAGGCATGCAATATTAAACACATTACTATTAACCTATGGTACAGGGATCTGATGCCAGAACAAAATTATTGAATAAGTTTTTGATTTCTCCTCTCTCTTCACCTTTCGCATCTGTTCCTTTAGGTTCTATGATCGTCACACATGTTTACTTGCAACAATATTGATGTGAGCTAGGCTTGGTTAGAAAACATTTTAACTGTTTTTACTTGGTGCTATCTTACATAATCAACTAATCGCGGATTAGGCTCTTCATTTGGTCTTTGTAAATACATCTTCACATTTGGTTGATCAAGAGTTTTCTACTTGAGGCTTTGATGCAGATGTATGGAATTTTGTCTTTTGTTCCTTCAATATGCTTGATGTTCTTCCTTTTTTTTAAATTTGAAGACCTCTTTAAATTATGTTAAGGTTTCGACTTCACTCATCTCATACCACCAGCTTGTGGGAATTCGCACTTAGTTGTAGTGGATGTTCTTGTTTCCTTTGTCAGCTGATACCACTTGGCAAGTTATGAGATTAATGACTGCACTTTTTAGACCATTCACATAGCGCATATTCTTACTTGCGTGCCAAAAGAACATATGTACCTTTTCATTCACTCGAGAATGTATCCTTTACTTACTTCTTAGCGATATGTTCATTTTGTTTTTAGCTGCATGCTTTATGTATCCATTGTCTGTGATCCTTAAAAACCTGCTTCGTTTCATTGTTCCCTACTTATGCAAATTAATGGTTAGATTTAGGAACCCAAACTAATTTAGGTCCCTTGTTATGATAAGAAAGATGAATAAAGTATTTCCTAGTGTATACAGGAAACATCCGCTTTATTAGAGTGGTACATTGTCCCTATTTAGTTGTCACTCCATCAGAGAACACTTTGTTTTTTGGGGCAGCCTGTACCCTGGCTTGGCAATTTTCCTTAAAGTGCCCATTGTTCCCAGTGGGTACATAGCCAGTTATCAGGTACAATAGCATACTTGTTGTGCGAGTTATATGGAGTTTTCTGCCTTTGGAAACCGATTCCCTACTTGTTCCTACTGTTGTTGAGATACATGGTAGTGACAACATCTGAGGACCAGGTCCATTTCAGAGATTTATCAAGGTCATTTCACAGTTTCGCCAATTCAGCTTGGAGTTGATATTCCTCTCGAGGTCACTGCAAAGACTTGTTTTCACAATGGTTAACTCCTTTTCAAGCATGATGTGTGTCTCACTAGCTACAGCCTTCCCTTTCCCATTACTTACATTCCTAATTTATTTACTAGCTACTGAGGCCCTCAATGGTTTCCTCTAGATCTGTGCATTACTAATTGGTCATCCATTACCTCGACAGTAGATTTAACTTTATCTTCTAAGTTTTGTTTCTCATTGTTAAGGCTTTCTATTTTTTCTTTTAGATCAACTACTACTACTATCATATCATCTCTCTCATTCTCGCCACTAGTTATCTTGTCATTTAAGGCTTCCTTTTCTTTTTCGTGATTTACTATTCTCTCATTTAAGTCAACTACATAGACCACTAGATAATCTCTAGATTGCTCTGCCTCTCCTACTTTTGGGGTCAGGATCTCCTTTTCATTTGCAAGGCTATAATAGGAATCAATAAAAACATTAGATAAATATCTTAGCTTCATGGAAGAGTAGGATTTCAGTTTTCTCTGAACATCCGTGAAGTTTAGCTCATCGTCTTTATCTTCTTCTTCATCATCATCTGACTAAGCTATTAATGCGAATAGTGAATCGTACTTCGTTGCTTTATTTCCACTACCATCATGGAACAGTTTTCTACATCCGATTCCCTTTCGGATTCACTCGAGGAGTCTCCTCAAGCAGCAAGGGTCTGCTTTACAATATTGTCAGTAGTGCTTTTTCGATTGAACCTTTTATCTAGAACTAGCTTCCTTTTGCCTGATTTGTTAGGATTTTGATTGTGTTGCTCATATTTCGCGAGTAGGCAGTATTTAATGAAATGCCCTGACTTTGCAGATCCGTGATAGAGATTGTTGTTCCTTGTCTTACTTGAACTGCCCCACTTTGGTATGCAACCATTTCTTCGAACCATTTTTTTGAAATCTCTTAGTAAGATAGGTCGTGTCACTATCTTCATCACTTGAGTCACTCTTTTCAGCTTTAAGCACCAAGTTCTTTTCCTTCTCAGGCTCTTTTCTTTTCCTATCTTTCTTTCTTTTCATCTCGTATGTTCTCAGATTTCTAATCATCTTATCCATGGTCAGAGTCTATAGATCTTTAGACACAGGTAGAACACTGAGTATTTTCCTTTCAAACTTGTTTCTGGGAATGACATATCCAAGTGAGTGAAGCTCATTTATAATGGAGGTGAATCTGGTGTGGATATCTTGTATGGACTCATCATCCTTTATCTTGAAGAGCTCTTTTAGTTTTGAGCATGTCGAACTTAGATTGTTTGCCTTTTGTGGTTACATTGTATGTAGTTTGTAAGGACTCTTATATTTTTTTGGCAGTATCACAAGCCGATACTCTATTGTACTTATCAGGTCCTATGCAAAACATCAACATTTTCTTGACACGGTATTCTTTTCTACAGCTTTCTTGTCAATGTTGTTGTACTCTCTTCTCTCATTGGGAACCAATGGTCCAGTTTCTTTATGTTTTTTGAAGGGAACATGTGGACCATTACAAATGATATCCCACGGTTCTGAATCTTCATCCATTATGAAGTCATGCATCCGAGTCTTCCACCATCAATAATTTTGACCATTGAATCTGGTAGGTCTATAGGTTGATTGTCCTTCTTTAATGTTGGGTGGAGCCACTTTGTAAAAATACTATTGCAAAGACTTTACACTAACTTGTGATTCAACTACCATAAGTCACTGTTTAACTCTCCTAGTTATAGAAGATTTAACTTATGACAATTTCTGGTCACAACATAAACTCTAAAGTTTACGAATTTGGTTTGTACCTAAAGCAGTGCTTCAAAGAAAGAAAAATAGTAATTACAATGTAGAATAATTAACATGATTACAACTCAACTATGGATGTACATAAGACTTCGTTTAGAAACTGATCCTTAATAGAGTTGTCTTCTTGTTCTTTACACACCAGTGATTTCAATGCCGGATAGATTCTTCTTCTTCTTCTTGAGAGAATATTACTGAATGCACAAGTGATTGTATGTCTTGCACTAGGTTGTTTTATCACAAACGATATAATAATAGATAGTGGTTTCAATTGTTGGTGTGCTTTATCTCATTAAGAAGTGACTGTGGAACTGTCTGCACGGCCACTTCTAGGCATGTGCGTTCCAGCTGGACTTTGTGCTTCCGTCATGACATACCAATGAACCAGGTCGTAATACATCTGTCAGGACATACTAATGGACCAGGTCCTAGTTGTGTTCCTCTGTTGTAATAGTTGCTCGATAGACACATTCTTTTTCTATGTTAAATTGTGCACTTTGACTTCTACTTCTGTCCGAGAACCCAAAGGGAGCATGTCCCCGATATGTTTATCTTTATTTGAATAGTACAGTCACTGACTTGTGCTTTTGTCGGAGAACCCTAAGGGACTAGGTCATCAGGCCCCTATTGTGTTCCCTTATGTGGTCGTTGATCCATTTGCTAATGTTCATGTTTCGACCAGTTCATATGTGATGTGTATCGTGTGGACCAGGTTCTATATCTAATTTTTTACTATAAGTTTGTTGGATCATAAAAATATAAGAAGCATAAGGTTAAGTAATACCCATCATATCACATGTTTATTTGGCCAACCATGTGGTTCCTTTGGTCACCTGTAGTCAGGCACTGAGTACCGTGTACGTCAAAGCCCACGTTCGAGGCATGACAAAGCTTGGTAATAGAACACTAGGTTCAAGAGTCCTAGAGAGTCTATGACGCAATGTCTAGTGAAGTTTTCTTTATATGTGTGTGCCGGCCACTCATACAAATGGTTAACTACCAAGACATCCAAGATTATATCATCTCTTTCTACTCTAGATCGTGCCATGAAGCTTAGAGCAATAGTAAACCTTCTCTTCCTATCGAATTCCATACATATCGAATGTCCAAGTGACAAGCAAGGAAAGTCTAAGGTTCTAGAAAGGATGATTTGCCCATTGTGGTATTACTATGGAGTACATGTCGGTAACAAATGATATTTGATAAGATGTTGAATAGGGGATGCAATGGATAATTGTACAGATAGAGCATCACTTTATTAGAAAGTACAAAAGCAGTCATTATGTTTTATGGTTATCAATTTAACTTAATTACAAGTTATGCAGTCTTTCAGTTAGCATGTTTATGGTTATTCCGTATGCCAGTTCTTTGTTATTTAGTTACCATATCCGGAGACTTGTATGTATACAGTGATGCATATGAATGCTCAAAGAAAATGTAAGTAACTGTGATTATAGCGGAATCTTCACATTCTTTAGTGATTTAGACCCAAGACTCATTGGATGGTACATAAAGTGATTTATCAGGTGTGAATGGAAGTATATCCGTATGTCAGACCCCATAGTGTAGCAGGTTAAGAATTTGATCGCAAATGGCCTAGAATTGTTCATTATAGTTTTTTTTGGAAAAAGAAGACTAAGGGCAAAAAAATATGACAGTTCCCCTTAACACGATGTGAATATGTGTTTAGGCCGAAAGTTTATAGGCTGAAGTGGTATTGAAATATATAGAACGTTAGGGGTTAGATATCCCAATTTAGTTTAATACAAATGAAATTTCCCTAAGTGTGAGCCATGTGCATAATTGAAAAGAATGCTAGTGTACCACCAAAGAATATGGTCAGATGATGGGGGAAGTTAGAAATAACCTTATGCTTTACTGTAGTTATTCAAAGAAGAGCAAGAAAAGATGATGCTAACAAGTGGTTAGTAAAAGAATAGTAAATAAGTTTTGAGCAAATATAGTGAATTAGCAATTTCATAACAGCTAGTAGAGTAGATTTGATTCGCTTAGCCAGGTTTACTCTAGTAGGCGGATTATAGTTTGATATACCGAATATGTGTTTGAACCCAAAGAGCTTAAGTTAAACCAAAAGTTTAGTGACAATGGTGAAATAATCAGCTAGCAATGAGAGAGCAAGCTACAGAAGAAAAATGTTTAGGAATTATCAAAATGTGGTTACTCCAAGAATGATAGTGTGAGCAGAGTTCAATTATTAAGTTTGTGTATGATAAGTGTGAATACATTAGCTTTTCGTTATGTGAATAATTTTTTTCTAGTTCAGAAGTTAGCTGGGAGATGAGTCGTCATTGTCATAGAGTGCAAAGAATTCCAGAAAATTAGGATGGTTATTTGGATCCCAACAAAAATAGAATGATCCGCAAGTATAAGGCCTTTAGTCTTAGGGCTGAAGCTTAGATTTTCATTAATTCCAGTTAGATATTTGAAACCCGAATTGTTAGCACAGATATGAAAAAGAAAAAAAATTGGTAATGAGGAAAAATTGTATAATTACCACAAGGAATATATCTAACATGTGGGAGAAACACAAAAGTGAGTAGAATGAACCCCGAGCTTAGTTATTAATTAAAAAAGATAACAGAAAATGTATAAAATCATGCCTTTTTATGCATTATGAGGGTAGTGCCGTTGTACGACACTCTAATATTCTAAGTAGTGGTAAGTGACTTAGCTCAAACAATACTGTAAGTGTTTTTAGGAAGTGCTAAAGAAGATAACAGTGAGGGAAGTATAACTCATGAATGAGGTAGACAAGAGAACTATGTTGAAAGATGTTCACCGATTAGCCCAGGTTGGAGTTCAACTTCCAGACAACAAAGTTAGTGGAGTCGTTCTCTAGAACAGGACCTGTTCCTCCTTAGTAGCCGAAGTGAAGGAGAAGCTATTTGATTATCCCTACTTGTTATAGTTGAAAGAGGGGAATCACATGTATAACACGATGGCCTTTTAACAAGGGGAGATGATGGTACTTTGACGTACCAGGATAGATTTTGTGTTCCAACATTAGATCGACTTAGCAAGGGAAGAAGATATTAGAAGCCCATAATTCTAGGTATTCTATTCACCCATGTTTCTCAAACATGCATCATAATCTCAAGGAGACTTATTGGTTAAATAACATGAAAAAGAAGGGTGTAGATTTTGTGGCCAAGTGTCTGAATTGTCACCAAGTGAAAGTCGAGCAGCAGAAAACCAAGTTTTTATCTCAGAAAACACACATCCTTTAGTGGAGATTGTAAATATGGACCTTATAGTATGATTATCTCGCCCATTTTGAAAGCATAAATTATATGGGCGAAGGTATAGATTGCAATTTAGTTTGTTTGAAGTTGGCAAAGCGAAATTGTTGGGACCAGATTTCGTCAATCAGTCTATGGAGAAAGTCAAGTTTATTTAAGAGCATTTGAAGGCAGCTCGGAGTAACAAAAAATTCATATTCAAACATGAAACATAGAGACCTGAGTTTCAAGTTGATGGTTGGGTGTTTCTAAAAGTTTTACCTATGAAAGGTGTTATAAGATTTGGAAAAATAGGAAAGCGCAATCCTAGATATATCAGCCCATATAGGATCCTATGAAGGATCATGTAAGAAACTTATCACTTAGAATTTCCACCATAATTAGCGGTTGCACACCAGTATTTCACGTGTCATGTTATCACATTCAAGATTCCAGTATTCCTATCTCATGTCATGACATTTCTGTTTCCAGTATTCAAATCTCATGATTAGAACATTCAAGTTAGTTCAAAACTTAGAACTCATGTTAGTCGAATACTCAGATATTCATGCCAGCTTTGAACTCGAATATTGATGTTAGTTCAATGATCATGTCAGCTCAGCACTCGATTATTCGTGCCAGTTCGGTTTTCATATATCCACGTTAGTTAGAACTCACGTATCCACAATAGACAAGTGTTCATGTATATGTATCATCTTATGTGTATTATTATGGCATATTGCGCTAGTGTTATGCTCGAGTAACTAGTAGGTATTTTTGAGAAATGTTGAAGGTATCTAACCTTCTCATTCAGACCTTATACTACAATCTCCATGTCTTTTAGTGTTTAGTTAGTTTAGTAGCTATTCAATTTAGTAACTAGTTAGTTTAGTATCTCATCAGTTCAGTAATTGTGTATTCATTCAATTTAGTATGTGAGTGTTAATGAAAGTTCATGTTCCCACCAGATCCATTTAAGTTCCAGAGTTAGCCAAAGATAAATCCAAGATAATTATTTGAGGACAAATAATCCCAAGGAAGAGATAATGTAATACTCCATAAATTTGAGTTGGTGGTGGACACATTAAATGAGTATTAATGTGATTTTTCTCAATTGGCTATGATAAAAAGTATACGAGGCATATCATATGTGATTTGGGGTCCAAAGAGAAGCCTAAGTCCAAGTCAAGTTTGAATATTTCATGATAGACTAAATTTCCAAATGAGTACGCACATTAAACTTTGCACGAGCATATCTATAATTATATAAGATTTTATATGATGCACAATATAACAAATGAAAGAACTTTGAGTCTAGTATGTGACATTTCAAATTGTTTGTTATTTGGACATTCCTACAAGAAGTTATGACTAAATGACCAAAAGCTCATAGAATTTTACACTACTGTGTGGATTAACGAAGCATCTCCAGATTTTGTTACTAGACAAATTTATCATTACCGCGCTGCCCCATGTGTCTTCCCATGCTCCGGGGTTGTGCAAATCTTTGTTTTTTTTATCCTGATCCTATTTTGATATAAAAACTCTTGGGGTTATT